>LR990506.1:8052697-9321269 GCA_905147785.2 Thyatira batis | reverse complement strand
AGAAACGAAGACAAGGGATATTGGGAATTGCTACGTCTTACTACAAGGATTTGTACGAAAGTAAAGAAGCGGATAGTGAAATAGAACTCATCGAAATATCATCCATACCCAACATCATGCAGGAAGAAATACAATTCGCCTTAGAAACCCAAAAGGACGATAAAGCGCCAGGACCTGACGGAATTAGCAATGAAATACTTAAACAGGCTAAACGGACAATAATACCGATTCTGAAAGAAATGTTCAATGACATTATAAACACAGAAAAGATCCCACTACAGTGGACTCAATCTAACATAATTCTTCTGTACAAAAAAGGTGACCAATACGATATCAGTAACTACCGGCCGATAAGTTTGATGTCCAATTTGTACAAAATATTTGCCAAGATCATACTGAAACGAATGGAAGGAAAACTAGACGAACAGCAGCCAATAGAACAGGCGGGTTTTAGAAGAGACTACTCAGTACTTGATCACATCCACGTTGTTAGGCAAATCATCGAAAAATATTCAGAATATCAACTTATATACTATCTAGCCTTTGTTGACTATAGCAAGGCATTCGACTCATTAATACATAAAAATATCTGGGAGGCGCTAAAGGAACAGGGGATAGAACAAAAGTATATTAGATTGATTAGAAATGTTTACAAAAACAGCTCGGCTTGTATTAAGCTAGAAAGGAAAGGAGATTCATTTAAGATACAAAAAGGAGTAAGGCAGGGAGATCCTCCCTCCCCAAAACTTTTCTCAGCTGTTTTGGAAATGATCTTCAGGAATTTTGCGTGGGAAAATCTGGGTTTAAGTATCGATGGCCGCACACTAACACACCTAAGATTCGCCGACGATATTGTATTGTTTGCAAAAACGCCAGAAGACCTAAACAAAATGTTAACTGAACTAGCATTTGAGAGTGAGAAGGTAGGACTAAAATTAAATCCCGAAAAAACAAAAGTAATGACAAATGGGTACAAAAATAGCATAATTATAGGAGAGACAGAAATTAGTTATGTGGAAGAGTATATATACCTCGGCCAGCTGATATCACCTAGAGATAATATAAACAAAGAAATCGAAAGACGGATAGCAAACAGTTGGAAAAGGTATTGGGGTATAAGAGAAGTAATGAAGGACAAAACCTTACATATAACGACAAAGAGCAAACTATTCAACGTCTGTGTCCTGCCCATTCTAATATATGGAAGCCAAACATGGGCCATTACAAAGAGTATAACCAATAAAATCGCAGTTACCCAACAAGCAATGGAGCGAAGTATGCTCGGAGCAAAGAGGGCGGATAGAATAAGAAATATCAACATAAGGAAAAGGACCAAGGTACAGGACGCTACATTAAAAATAAAAAGGCTAAAATGGAAATGGGCAGGTCACATGATCAGAGGTAAAGAAAAATGGAGCAAGACAGTTACGCAATGGTATCCAAGAGAAGGAAAAAGGAAAAAAGGTAGACAACAAAAAAGATGGGATGATGACATCAGGCAAGTTACAGGCACAACATGGTGTAGAGTGGCTAGAGAGAGACCAGAATGGAACAGGTTGGAGGAGGCCTATGCCAACTGGCAAACGGACCTACAGAAGATCAAGAAGGATCAAATACACGAATAAATTTGGAAGGAAAACAAACATTCATAGAAAAAGTACATTAGTATAAGAAAATTCTGTATATATATGTAGTTATCCGAATAAAGGCTTTATTATTATTATTATTATTATTTTATATTATGCGCCCCCTACCCGCGAATACTCCGCTAGCACTAGTTGGCGTCGTTTAATTCGAGTGATTTCAATAAGTACCTGCACTTAGCGTTATTTAAAATATGTAACTTCGTTTTTTTTTTGTATATTTCTTCATGATATATATTTTAACATATAAAACACCACATTTTACGAAACATAGCATAAAATAACGATTTTGGCAAAAATCGAGTTAGCGCAGTATTCATTGCTGGTGTCCATTTGTTTTGGTCATTCAATGTCAGATGGCACCGTTAAAGCGCCATCTGTTGCTGAGTAGTTATTACATTTCGACACCAGATATTTACACTACGCTAACTCCGAAAAGTTAAATTTGCAGTAGAGGCTAATAAAGGGAAATACGTGATAACTTTACATTAATTGAAATTTTCTTTTTTCGTTATAATATCTGATATTTATTATTTCATATAGTATTTTTGTAGTAAACACGATCGCTCTAAACTACGCTAACTAGTGTTTGCGTAGTATTACACGGACTTTAAATGAGCACTCAAATTAAAGAAATACGTAACGTATTACTATAATATATATTTAAATACTTTGTTATACATAATGTAATCTATGCGCCCCCTCCCCGCGAATAATCTGCTAACACTTGTTTGCGAAGTTTAATTCGAGTGATTTCAATAAGTACCTGCAATAAGCGTTTTTTAAATTTTGTAACCTCGATTGTTTTGTATTTTTCTTCACGATTTTTTTTACATATAAAACATTTTACGAAACTTGGCATAAACAAAACGATTTTGGCAAAAAATCGAGTTAGCGTAGTATTCATTGCTGGTGTCGATTTGTTTTGGCCATTCACCGTCAGAAGGCACCATTAAAGCGCCATCTGTTGTTGAGTAGTTATGACATTTTGTTCCGATCATCTATAGGCAGATCAAACAGAACAAAAAAAACTTTACATTCGCACCATTAACGGTTACTTTATTTCAATAGAACATAAGGTATCATAAGATATTGACAGCCCGGTTGGCTTTGTGGTTAGTGACCCTGACTTTCAAGCCGCGGGTCGTGGGTTCGATTCCCACCCAGGACAAACATTCGTATGCATGAATATGTCGGTTTGTCCTGTGTCTGTATGTAAATATCTATATAAGTATGAATTTAAAAGTAGTATATGTAGTATATCAGCTATCTGGTTACCATAACACAAGCTCACTATGATGCTTAATTTGGAATCAGATTGGCCGTGTGTGAAAAATGTCCCAGGATATTTATTTTATTTATTTTTCATTTTATCATAGATGTCTATAACGTTAGTTTTATTCGCACCCTCTTATATATCCTCGGTATAGATATTAATAAATATTATGTCAAGAGATATAATATTTATTAACATCTATACCAATATAATTAATCAAAAGCAAACCCGCGCGATACCGCTAGTATATCGTGAGCTCACAATTCATCTATAGCTATACTATACCTACCTACGTATTCTAGGTGTGCACGCGCCACGCGCCGACCTGCTCCATCCGCTACCGCTCGGTCGCCGGCAGTCGCGGTCAAAGAGTATAGTAACTATCCATAAAGGGTCGCGGTCTGAGCCTCTTACGCACCGCCTGTGCTTACCTTGCTGTTAAAAACGCTTGCATATCCGATCATCGTCTCGTTCGAACATTCCCTTATTAAACCGCACACGATAAAACGTACCTTAAAATTTGAATGTAATTTTATAATATTCATCAATAAAAAAAATATATAGTCAATCTTGTTCTCACATTTCCATTTGCTATATTTAATTCCGTTTGTTATTGTTTAAGATTGACAATATAAGTAGTTCTGCTATTTGATACAAGATGACGCTACCACCCTGAGAAAAGGTAATGATGTTTCATAATTGATAAATTAAGATAATAATATAATTGATTGTAAGACACCCATTGCGAGTCTACATATTTATATTATCTATAATAGATTTGGTTGTTTATCGCATATCTATCGAACATTTATTAAATTAGTAGTTTGACTTTTAGACGAAGATGGCGCTACCATTATTATAATTTGAAAATTTAATTTGGTTTATATTTAAGAATTTGCGTTATGATATAAATACCAACAAATTGTGATACCAAACATTTATTTATATTTTGTATACAATAATTCTGTTGATTATCGCTTGTGTATAATACAAACTTACTTGTTAAACAGTTCTGCCATTCAACACTAGATGACGCCACGAACCTCAGAAAACAATATAGCTTTGTAATTAATAGATGAAAAAATAATTATTTATATATACTGAAATTGACTTTGTTGTTTCTCCCTAATGTTGCTATCGCATTTGAAATTATATTTTCCGGTTGGGGCTAATAATGAATAATAGATGTCACTCAACTAACTTTTTACAGATTCACTAAGTGGACTAAATGGATCTATTGGACACAAGCGGGCGCTAAACTAAACGTCATGACTTCGGTCCTGAAACGGTCCTTCGGTAATGAAACGGTCTGAGTCGAGGGATACGGATACTCAATAGATTCTATACTACTATAAGGAACTACAGGTTCGACTTGAACAATTATTTCAGTGAAGCTCGGAAAATGAAGAAATAAATATGATAATAGGAATGACTAAATGTAAACCATTTAATTATTACATATTTCTATTATTAGTTTTATTACTTCAACCCATAAAGTCCTCAGTGTACCCGAGCCATCTCAAATTTCCATCCTGTATAAATATATGTAATACTTGTGTAATTAATCATAATTTTAATAAACAGTGGCTTCAGGTAGTCAAATATTTTATATTATCTGAAATGAAAGTGATGGTTATAACTTATAACCTGTCTTCATTTTTATACAAGGAAATACACATCTATAAATATTTATTAGTACCTTAACATTTAGATTTAAGATTAACATTTCACCATCATTTGATTTAGTACCTATTTGAAATTTTCAGAAATAAGTATGTATAATATGAAAAGGCTAGTTTATGATGAAAGATGTTTCTTCACAAACGATTCTCCAGAAAGAGAAAGTTAAATTTTAGAATATGTTTTGTATGTGACTACGATGCCAAAGTCCTGGTTTGTTAATGTTGTCTACCATTTCTCTACTGGCCTGGTATTGCAGAGCCATCCACGCATTGCTCGAGGTGGAAGAGCAGTGTTGCACATGACCTAACATCAGTAATGTTCTGTTAGTTGTAATCTGGTACATTTTAAAATATTAAATGTATTTAGTATTGCCTATACTTATAAAAAATATGAATCTGGCAATGACTAGTACTATAATCATATTTAAAAACTAGATATCCTATTCTAGAGAGATTACTACCAGGATAACGTCACATACAATGGGAACAGTTTAAATCTGATAACATGGTCCTTGTTTACCAACAACAGGAAGACATTACTCTTGTCACAGCATGCATAACCCAGTTTTGACATTAGTCTTGTCATTTCACAAGTCTCCTCCAGGTGAAGAAAGCTCCACTAAGCAATCTATACTAATATTATAAATGCGAAAGTAACTCTGTCTGTCTGTCTGTTACGCTTTCACGCTAAAACTACTGAACCGATTTGAATTAAATTTGGTACACAGATAGTCTAGAGCCTGAGGAAGGTCATAGGCTACTTTTAATCCCGAGAAAGTTGAAGATCCCGGGAACGCGGGTGAAACCGTGGGGAGCCACTAGTACTAAATAAATAACAGTCTATTTGTTAGTGATTGCCGCCCAACCGAAAGGAATGAATTCAACAGACACGCAGTACGCACGATGTGATGAATGATGCATGCAATGCACCAGATTATATTTATAGTAGTCTTTGCACCAGATGCACAAGTTCATGTCATGAGTGATGATGAGTGTCTTCTTCTTTATTTAAATGGCGACTGTAGCCAAGCCAGTAGCACAATTCCGCTAGTGTCACGTAAGTCACGTTAGTTAAAGATAAACGACGGGGATCATAATTTTCGAAGATGACGACGAGTGTCATTGTCATTCTCTTCTCATGAGCATGATGACTGAATTGAATTGAATTGATTGACTGACATCACTGACATGACATGTTGAAATGACAATTTGTTGTCATTGACAAATAATATAAAATAAACAAATGACCATAGATATTATAAAGCGCTTTTTACACTATCCAAAATGTCGGTAACCAACATAAGAAATCGGAAAATGCAATCAAAGTTCCATTTTAAGCACTTATTACACTGCCCAATTAGGAAGGATAGGATAGGAAGCCAATTTAGGAACTCTTACTATTAAGTTAGCAACTACTGATTACATTACCTACACACTAAATTGAATAGTAGCAAACATAAGTGTTGCCAACTTCCCTCAGCGAATTTGTTAATGAAGTTCTTGGCGATCTATTTCAACCAATAAGCTATTATTGAATGTTTATAGTGAAAGTTGTACCCTATATTAATTAAAACACAATTATTTTGCAATTCTAACAATTTGATTGATGACTAAAAGAGTATAGTCAAAATATTTATAAAAAAATTTAGCATTACTAAATAACAATCAAATTTAAGAAGCAAAGTGAATAAACTTTTGCAACTTATGAAGCAGTACAAATCGGAACCTAAAGCGATTACATCTTCCGATTTGTGGTGCGTTTGGTGCGGGCGGCGCGGGCGGCTCGGTTAGGACTACACACGCACACACGAGCTCACCTTGACCGCGACAGCCTTGAAAGTGACAATGTAGTTATTAACTAGAAACTGTTCCAAATTAAAAATAAATGATAACAGTCCTTATCATGTTGACATGATACTCGATATATACGTACGTAGGTATTAATGACTTGCAGAACATTGAAAGTAAATATTTTTTATTAGACAATAGTAAGTAAAAATTTTAACGGTCTTGATGTTTTCTTTTGTTACTTACCTAAAAATTAAAATATTGCAAGTGTAATAAGTGCATTCGAACGCATCGACTTTATATTATTCTCAACATAAATTATCCTCCAATATGTGATCGGCCTTATGGTAACCGGAGCGTCGCTAGCTGGACGACCGACGGACAGGACAGAGACAGAAGCAACTAGGCCAACTAGTCAGTACCATTTTAGCTGTCGAACGATCCGCACATAATGAGTTTTGCGAACAAAGTGGTGATAGTGACCGGCGCGAGCTCGGGCATCGGCGCCGCGACGGGCGAGGCGTTCGCGGCCGCGGGCGGCGCCGTGGTGCTGGTCGCCAGGAGCCGCGACAAGCTGAGCGCCGTCGCCGAGCGGTGCCGCCGTGTGCTGCCCACACCCCACGCACCGCCGCCGCTCGTCATCGTAGCCGACGTCGCCGACGACCAACAAGCCAAGTCCATCATCCAGCAGACCATCGACAAGCACGGGAAGATAGACGTGCTCGTCAACAATGCAGGCACATTGAGATTTTGCAATATTCTGAAAGACAACCTGCTGGAAACATACGATCGAGTGATGAGTACGAACCTGAGAGCGGTGGTGCACCTGACCAACCTGGCGGCGCCGCACCTGGTGGCTACCAAGGGTAACATCGTGAACGTGTCGAGCTCGATCAGCACGAAGGCCGTGCCGTGGTTCTCGCTGTACGGCGCGTCGAAGGCGGGCGTGGACCACTTCACGCGCAGCACGGCGCTGGAGCTGGCGCCGCTGGGCGTGCGCGCCAACGCCGTGAGCCCGGGCCCGGTGGACACGGACATCTTCCTCAACTCGGGGCAGGCGGTGCCGTTCGCGGGCGCGCCGTCCCCGCCGCTGGGCCGCGTGGGCCGCCCCGACGAGATCGCGCAGCTCATCCTCTTCCTGGCCGGCGACAAGGCCACCGCCATCACCGGCTCCAACTACGTCTCCGACAATGGCATGAATTTGTTGTGATTTATCATGAACTTATCGAAACAAGATTCATACTTGTCTATGAAAATTATTCATAAACATTATGCTAAGTTATGTTAAGAAATAAGTTGATATCCTTAATTTTGTGTTATTTAATGTTTGTGGTGGATAGTAACGCATACCTAATAAAGATAATTTTTCACTTAAGCAGTCTCATAATGTTATTGGTCAAGGCCTCGCTCGCTATTCTAAAACAGGTTTAGGAACTTGGAATTTATTAACGTTCAGAGATGTATGTACGTATATCTCTTTATATTAGTACCCTTAGAGGTAGCTTAGCATTATTTTCCCTTAATGACCTGAATTGTAATTATAACATGGTCTTAATTGTTAGTGTGACACTTCACGGTGTTAGTATACGAGCCGCCTAACGCGGTGAAAGCCTCATTCTGATATTTAAGAGTATCTGTTACCGGTCGCTGCCGCCAGCCGCGTGCCGGGCCGTGCGTGACCTTGCGATCGCACCTACTTGGGTAATATAATATAGTTCTATCATTTATTGGAGCGAGATTTCTTTACAACAATTACAAATAATATTCGTAAGAAATACTATTTGATGCTCAAATATGTATAAAAGAGAATACTCTTTTTAGTTAAATAAGTAAAAGACGTTCCTGTGGTAGGACCTTTTTTTACTAATAGCTTTAAAACTTACTTATTTTACAACACCTTATATTAATAGTAAATCGCTAGAAGTGGTCGGTAAAGTGTATTCTCAGCATGTAGCGGAGCACACCGGCTACAGTCACTTGAGCAGCATGCCGTTGTCGGAGAGGTAGCAGGCGCCGGTGATGCCGCGCGCCGCCTCGCCCGCCAGGAACAGCACGAGCGCGGCGATCTCGGGCGGCTCGCTCACGCGGCCCAGCGGCGTGGTGAAGTCGCCCGCCAGCGGCAGCGCGACCCCCGCGTTGAGCGCGATGTCCGTGGTCACGGGGCCCGGCGCGATCGCGTTCACGCGCACGCCCGCCGCCGCCAGCTCCAGCGCCGCGGTGCGCGTGAAGTGATCCAGACCCGCCTTCGATATGCCGTACATCGACAGGTACTGCATCGGCTTACCGGTCACGGCGCTCGATATGTTCACTATGTTCCCCTTCGACTCGACCAGGTGGGGCGCGGCCAACTCGGTCAGGTGCACCACCGCGCGGATGTTAGTATTCATGACTTCCTCGTAGGTCGGTAGCAAGTTCCCTTGCAAAATGCTGCCGAATCTCAGTATGCCAGCGTTGTTGACGAGCACGTCTATCTTCCCGTGCTTGTCGATGGTCTGCTGGATGACGGACCTGGCTTGTTCGTCGTCGGCGACGTCGGCTACGATGACGAGCGGCGGCGGTGCGTGGGGTGTGGGCAGCACACGGCGGCACCGCTCGGCGACGGCGCTCAGCTTGTCGCGGCTCCTGGCGACCAGCACCACGGCGCCGCCCGCCGCCGCGAACGCCTCGCCCGTCGCGGCGCCGATGCCCGAGCTCGCACCCGTCACTATCACCACTTTGCCAGCGAAACTCATTGTACAGCTTGACTTTACGATGCGACAATAGCAATACTAAATGCTGACTGACTGTTGTGATTGTGTCCCCTTATATATAAACAACATTCACGATAAGATAAACGATTACGTGTGGGTATAATAATTATTAGGAAGATACCTATTACCTGATCTAATGTTGTAATAATTTGTGTATTTAATGGACTCGCGTCTTACTGTTTGCGTACCAGATAATTATAGATGCATATACATAGTTGTATCAACAACAAATTAATGGACTGGTTTCACTAGCTATCCACCCCGCTTTGACGCGCGTTTTTGGGGAATCGTTAATTTACGCGAGATAAAAAGTACATGTTCTGCTAGCTACTCTTCTGCTTCTTTCATTTAGATTCCGGTGTGGCATGAAAGACTCACATACACATTAACATCCGTAGTCCTATTTATATTACTAGAGTCTCCCCGTAGTATCAACCGCATTCCCGGTGTAATTTCAAAAATTCATACAAACTACGTAAACACATAGGTACCTACATAATTATCTTAATGAGTTTTTAATTTGGGCTATTATTGTTTTAGGTATGTGCACAGTAACGCAGGATAACAATATTAGCTCAGTCATGGTAACAACGCAACCCACCGCAAACCACCGCGCACCGCAACGCACATCAGATAATCCACTATAGGCACTATAGCTGCCACCTGCATCGAGAGTATGTTATTCCATAAAATTGAAAAATAACTTTACATTATAATGAATTTTATCACCTTACGAAAAATGGTAGGGTGTTGATTAGGTAAGTATAACATAGCATCTCCCGAGATATCTATGCACTTAACAATTTTTGACGTGACAACGTCTTATAATTCGATAGAGCCGGCTGCACGAACGAAAAAACATGACTCATGCGGCGTTACCTCGCTCTGAGGCGTTCCATGACTCATGCGGCGTTACCTCGCTCTGAGGCGTTCCATGTGGCGGCTTGAAGTGCAAGCAAGAGCGCGGAACGAGCGACAAAGAAGCACAATCGGCCTTTGCGTTCGACATCAGTCTCTCTCCTACTTGAGTGAACGATGCAAGACGTTGTCACGTTCAACTATCGTCAGTAAACCGACTTTACAGACAACCAATTTTTTTTAATTTTATTAAGTCAATTACCTAATGCAATCGCTAGCAAGTACTGAAAGAAAACTAATGTAACTCAATCAGTGACTACTTCAACCAGTTTATAATTACCTAAACTAGTTTCGGTAACACGTGTTTCATTTCATACCTCATCTATGTATAGTAATTTTACATTTCGTACAAATACAGTTTCTAATTTACAAATATATTATATTTTACCAGTCAGAATTTTGCCAGCCTATCCACAAATTTTCATTTTTTGTTGTCTTTTTGCCTGTGGCTGCCAGGTATATTGACTGGCAATACAAAACTACAGCCGTTCGCCGTGCAAACAGTACTTACAAGTCAAAATGTTGCCAGCCGTTGTTGTCTCACGCTAACTGATTACTGAACATCCACAGCCTCGTTAAAAAACTAAAAATTACTATTTACGGAAAATCACAATTCCGCGCGTGTAATAATTGCGTGGACAGTAGTAAAAATTCTCTTCACATTAAAATTAGCTGTCTAACAGTTGACGTAAATTACACTGGTCAACACTGAAAAATTTTCCAGATTTTTTTTTGTTTTCATTAAAATTAAGTGTGCTGATTACGAAAATACCATTGGTTTCTTTCTAGCAGCTCTAGTTTTCATTTTACACCCAAGTTAAAAATTATTACGAAAATATGATTTTTTTACGTATTTTATTTAGAATTTTAGATTTTCTTGAATGCTGTGCCTGTATAAGATCCCGACAAAGATTCCAGTAGTAATCGGCCATCATATGGATGTCCCATCTGCCTTAATAACATTCTTCCATAGTGTGAATATCCTGGTGAAACTTTTCATCTTGCTCTTCACTATAATCTCCAAGGTTATCAGGAAATCGATCCAAATGAGAATGAAGAAATCTAAATAATGCAGTTTAATGCTCATGTTACATCCTAAATCTTTCAAATTAGACAATATATCATTAATTAATTGGAAATAGTTATCTAATTTATGATTCCCAAAAAAGTTCAAAACATGTTGATGATGTCGATGGTACTGGCACTGGTGACTGGTCGGTGTATGCGACAGGCCTTTGAGCAGAAGACAACGTCGGATATGTCCAATTATCCCAGTTAGCAGAGTTTATGCCCGTTATATTTACCATACAAAAAAAATAATCATCATGATGATTTCGAGATTCTCGACAAATCATGGGTGTCTTGAACTTCAGGGCTGATCTTTTTCCACTTGACCATTATCGCAAAGAGACAATACAATTTGGCGAACAAAATTTGGCACCCATGGCTTCTGCAGATTGCTAAAAAGTAGCTCCAAAGTAGTTAAAGTATGCAGATTTAACGAAGGCCGTGATCGATTTACGATATTGGGAAGGTATATAAGCCACAAATGACACAAAAACTATTTAGATCGTTTAAACAACGTCTTCCCTTCGTTTTAATTGTGTTTTTTTTAATACCGGGTGCATGAAAAAAAAATTTTTTGACGGTTAATGCACCGTCACCTGAAATGCAGTTAGAATGAAAAATCTCGAAAACTAGAGCTGCTACGCAAATACTAGTGTGATTTTTGAAATAACCACACCATAATACTTCGAATGTAATAATAATAATCTTGGAAAATTTTAAAAAGTTTCATTTTGTTGGGCAGTGTTATCAACGCCAAACTTCATCTATTTACGCGCCAAGTAACCAACCAAAAATATTGTAAAAATGTAGACCCTAAAGCATAAGAAAGAGTATAATATATCTACCTTATGAAGTATTGCAGTCAACAAAAGTAAAAAATTGGTTGCCTGTAAAGTCGGTATACGGGCGAAAGTTTTACGTGACAACGACTTTGAGTGGTAAAATAATTTTAATGTGAATATTCATTCGTATAGTAGGAAGAAGGATGAAATAATAGTAACAATTTAAAACATAACGTCACGTTACGTGAGCGGAGCGTAACGCAGTTTCATGAAGTGTCACCCGGCAAACCAATTTATAAGACGTTGTCACGTCAAAAAATTGGTTGCCTGTAAAGTCGGTATACGGGCGAAAGTTTTACGTGACAACGACTTTGAGTGGTAAAATAATTTTAATGTGAATATTCATTCGTATAGTAGGAAGAAGGATGAAATAATAGTAACAATTTAAAACATAACGTCACGTAACGTGAGCGGAGCGTAACGCAGTTTCTTGAAGTGTCACCCGGCAAACCAATTTATAAGACGTTGTCACGTCAAAAAAATGTTATAATAAATGACGTGATCACTAGGAAAAACGTTGCATTTGTTTAATTATTACTATTTTTAATTAACACAAAATCTGTATGAAGCCATATAAAACTATCTACACCATAGATAACTCAAATTAAAAAAAATCTGCCGGTGTCAAGTTTGAACGCTGAAAACTTGTTTGTTTGTGGCAATAAAATAAATGAGGTTTACATAATTCATAATACGTAGACAGAGAAACTAATAGACTAAGTGACGATTCTTTCTCACTCACACAAGAAAGGGAGCGAACATTTTAATACGAATGCGTAAGACAAAGATGCAACTAGTACATTTTCTGTCTCATCGTGTGAAACCAGTTTTTTCAAGGTCAGCAACTTTAATTGCGAAACAAACCTGACAGTTCGTGTTTACATTGTGTTGGATCTGCGAATTTTTTATGTTTTAGTGTGTTAAAACGATTCTAATATAGTGAAAAGACTGAGAAATTTATGCTATTATAACGCCAAAGGTGCGTTGTCGTGTAATTTCATGTGGAAGCGATAGTGAGCAGAAAATTGCCGGTGTCTCTTTTCACGCGTAAGTACGACAGTTTTTGTAGTTTATTGACCACAAATATGTGTTTTCAGGGTTGATAACTTATTTGATAGTATAAATTAGCAAAATATTGCGTTAAATTATGAAAATTAAAGCGTAATATCGAGTTTCAATCAAAATAACCTATAAAAACATTATTGTGGAAGTGTTGCCAGCGTCCGGTAAAAAATCTCCCATTTTTATTGTAAAATATTCTCTTGAGAATGTGTATTAAAAGAAAGCAAATTAACATGGAATCCAATTATCACAGTGTTTTCTAGCAATAGCCCCGGTATTTTTATCTAATATATAAAATTCTTGCGTCGCGGTGTTTGTGGTTAAACTCCTCCGAAACGGCTTGACCGATTCTCATGAAATTTTGTGTGCATATTGGGTAGGTCTGAGAATCGGACAACATCTATTTTTCATCCCCTTAAATGTTAAGGGTAATCCACCCCAATTTTTTTTGTCAATTTTAGAAAAAAAAAATGTTTTAATTTTTTTATGATACTGCAACAGTAAATACATATAACCCTGAATTTTCAACCCTTTACAATCAACCCCTATTTTACCATCGCGATTTTTATTTTATCTTCCGCCTTCACCGGTCGATAACCGATCAACGATCAATCGATCAGTTATAATAAAAATAATTAAATATTATTTAGTTCAATAAAAATAAAAAAATACAGATATTTTGAAAATAGATACATATTTTATCATACATATATTAAGTCACTGTTTTTTACCAATACAGTGATGGATATTTTAATTTCTTTGAAGACAACTAGGTATTATAAATATATATTTTTTTACATTCAATTTATATTTATTTGGGAATAAAGTACATTTATTAATAGTTGATGTAACATTAAATAAATCGTATTTAATAAACTGATAGTTACAACTGAAGATAACTAGCAAGAATTGTAATTTAAATTTTAAATTAAAATTTAAAATATTTTTTATAATTAACAAATATAATGTAGTATTAACTTAATCAGTAGGCTTAATTTTAGTAATAATAAGCTTGTGGTAACTGAAGTAGGACATATGTTTGGGATTAAATTTTAATTTAATGTTTCCCTTTCGCAACGCGGGATAAGGAACTCCCTTCCAAAATGGGAAAGTCGGGCACTGTGGCAACACACGCTTACACTATCTCTGTTTCAGTCGTGGTTACAGGGTACCTTAGTCTATTAGTTTCTCTGTCTACGTCATAATATCTATTTACTATCAGAAGTTTGAAAATATAAATTTTATTTACGGAATTATAATGTTTAACCTAAACTAGACCATAGATGACTATTATTAGCGTACATTGGACGCATTAGAGAATGGCAATCTGTCTACCTTCTCTACATCCGAACCGACATACTGGCCTAGCGACCCCAATAAAACCCCAGACCTCTTGGATTTCTTCGTAATAAAATGATTGTCGAAACACTACGTCGAACTAGAATCCTGCTATGACAGCGCATCGGACCATACACCAGTCCTGCTTACAATAAGCACATTAATCATTGACTATTCTAAAAAAGACCTATTATTGTACAATCAATACACTGACTGGGAATCATTTAAAGATTTTGTTAGCGAAAACATTGAACTTAAAGTAGCTCTAAAAACGCCAGACGACATAGATAACGCAACTAAATACTTTACAACTTTTGTACAGAGCGCATGCTGGGCTAATACCCCTCAAATTAACTGTAGTTACAAAGGAGAAAATTACCCCCTGAATATAAAACGTGCTATATTGGAGAAGCGAAGATTGCGTCGTATTTGGCATCAATCGAGACATTACGAAGATAAAAACAACTTCAACAGAGCTGCAACCGACCTAAAAGAGATGTTACAGCATTGGCGTGATATAACCCTTCATGCTCAGCTAGAGTCATTAACAGCGACTGCGGCAACCAATTACTCGTTATGGAAGTTCACGAAAAATTACGACAGACCACAGCCAGCAAAACCTCCCCTTAGGCGAAACCGGAGATGGGCTAGAACGCCACAAGAAAAGGCAGAGACCTTCGCTGAACATCTTGCGAATGTATTCTGTCCGAATGAAGTGAGTGACGCAGAGTATGACAATCTAGTGGACGTAACCTTAAAGCAAGATTATCAAATGGATTGCCCTCCCACTCCAGTAACAGTCCAGGAGGTTTGGAGATCAATTCATAACCTGCACGATAAAAAGGCACCAGGTTATGATCTTATCTCTAAAGAAGTGCTAAAACATTTACCAAAAAGGGCCATTGTTTTCCTCACAACACTCTATAATGGGATCTTAAGGGTGCAGCATTACCCAAGTTTATGGAAGGTATCCCAGATAATGATGATACTGAAACCTGGTAAACCGCCTAATGAGGTAACGTCCTATAGGCCCATTAGTTTGCTCCCAATCCTATCAAAAGTATTTGAAAAATTGCTTCTGCGTAGAATCCTGCCAATCCTGGAAGAAAAACACATCATTCCTAACCACCAGTTTGGATTCAGAAAACGACACTCTACTGTAGAGCAAGTTCACAGAGTGTGCGATAGGATAAGGAAAACATTGGAAGAGAAGGAGTACTGTTCCTCAGTATTCCTAGACATCCAGCAGGCCTTCGATAGAGTTTGGCACAGAGGCTTGCTTTACAAGATAAAAACCACTCTCCCTCACAGTTACTACCAGTTATTTTACTCTTACCTGTCAGATCGTATGTTTCAAGTTAAGGAAGGTGGAACGACATCTAAGTTTTACAACATAACAGCGGGAGTCCCACAGGGGTCAGTACTGGGGCCGATGTTGTATACCTTGTTTACTGCTGATCTCCCCGAAATAAATGGTGTCACTACCGCAACTTTTGCTGACGACACAGCGATACTAGCATGTCATAAAAACCCCGTCATAGCATCACAAACCCTACAAAGAGGTCTCGATGAAATCACCAACTGGTTAAAAAGGCTACGCATAAAAGTAAGCACGACCAAGTCCGTTCAGGTTACGTTTACGATGAAGAAAGGGAACTGTCCACCGGTACAACTAGATAATACTACCCTTCCTCACCAAGATCATGTAAAATATCTGGGCCTATATCTTGATCGTCGATTAATATGGCATCATCATATCAAAACTAAAAGAGAGGAGCTCAATATTAAATACAGAAATCTTCACTGGCTTATGGGACGCAACAGCAAATTATCAATCGATAATAAACTCCTTATATATACGGCGATCCTAAAACCTGTATGGATGTACGGGATACAACTATGGGGTAGTGCAAGCAACTCTAACGTCTCAATTCTGCAAAGACAACAAAATATAATCCTGAGAACTATATCCAATGTTCCCTGGTTTATCACCAATGCTGAAATACATCATCATCTAAATATGAACACAGTAAAGGAGGAAATAAATACGGTCACGCAAAAATACCGTGGGAGATTAGAGAGACATCCCAATGAACTGGCTGGGAAGCTGACCACACGCAGTTATTATAAACGCCTAAAGAGGAAGGACATCCTCCAATAAAATGAGTAGTTGTCGTCATTGGAGGACACACTCGACCTGCTATAGAGCTTTCAAAACATCTGCTTATAGTACTTCTCACTGATTGCAGATCTTATAGCATAATAAAAAAAACATTGGACGCGGCTCTTTCATAACAGTGAAACAGTTTATCTGGCGCGTAATTTAAATTTCTACCAAAAATCCACAATATAACACAATACTTTTCATAGAAATCATTGGGTTCACATTAGGTATTACTATAGATTTAACGTCAAAAAGCGAGAAATAACTATATTTATTACCTAGTAAGCCTTCTTATGCAGATCTCGGCTAACGGTGGAGCTTCTATGACTCACCAAGAATTCAAAATGCTTAAACCTTATTGGCCAGTACTATATACTTATTAGTTCGCATGAAAATTGCTACAAATACAGGTTACAGGAGTAAACAAGGATGTTCACAGGTTATTTGAGTAAATAATGCATGAATATGTGCGTTTGTTCTGTGTCTGGAGGTTTTAATCTATATATGTATGTATTTAACAAACTATAAATCTGTGGTTAAAATAGTTGAATAAAATTAAACAGAATTGAAACAAATATGAAAATTGGTAACAAGTATATTTCATAGAAACATAAATGCCGTCACATTACGCTTACACCACACTATGGAATATAGCGACCAGCGCCGCGTACTCGTCGGAGTGTACTTAGTCGAACAGACCGAAGCCCATGTCCTCGTCTTCCGACTCAGACTCTTCCTTCTTGGCTTCTTTCTCTTCTGCAAGACAACATTATTGTGTTAGGGATAATACTAAATAATTAATGTATTACTATTTCTAGAATAAAAATCAGTAATGAGATGTTAACAGCACTGTATCATCAGTCGAAAGATGGTGTATGTGATAATCATCATCTAAAAAATCTACAAGGGCTAGGGGCACTCACAGTTATGTGAATACAATGAAACTAGTGACCATTTGACAGATTTACTGCGACTACTAATTATTAACACACAGGCAGAAACACTAACTTCAGAGAAAAAAGATATTTGAAACTGACACAATTAATTATTATTTGAATATGTTATGTATGCAGCATTAACAGCGACTATTCATAAGGGCTTTATTGAGGCCTATTTGAATAAAAAAAGATTTTGATTTATGATGTTTAGTTACTTTACTACAAGTTTAAAATATCTTTGAATCAATTAAAATCAAGCTGTTATTTATGGTTTATTAGAGATTGTATAAGAAATGTTAGCATAGTAATTTGTAGAGCAAAACTAACCTTTTTTGTCCTCAGCTGCAGCAGCAGCCGGGGCAGCGGAGGCAGCAGCTGGGGCCGCTCCTCCAGCCGGCATCGAGGACAGCTTCTCGCGCCCTGCAAGAGGTACACACATCATTAACTACTATTGTGGTGACAGATCAAGGATCGCTGTTGAAGTTGCCAAGTATTGTCAGTGATTGTAGGAACAGCAATGTCGTTCAGACGAAAGATGGTGTTGTTATATGAATCATCATGGTAGTGCGTAAGATAATTTAATATAAAATAACTCTTAGAGCCAATAAACAATTTGTCCATATTAAGTAAACACAATATAATTCTACAGTTAGTATAGACTTTTATAGATTGTAAAAAAAACGCGTTTCTATACTGAACATTATTCCTAAAATACAACTATCTCATAAAACTAGTTGTGTTGAATGTACTGACCCTGCGCCATGAGCTCCTCGACGTCCTTGCCGTTGAGCTCGGCGATGACCTTCTTGAGCTTGTCTCCGTCGGCCTCGATGCCCACCGAGCTCAGGATCTTCTCCAGGTCGGCGGCCGCCGGCGACGCCTTGCCTCCCAACACTGCCAGTAGGTACGCGGCCACGTAACGCATTCTGGAATAACAACACGAGCCTTCACATCACATGTTTCACCACACCTTACATATCGACGTAAATAGCATACTTGTTGATTTGGTATAATTTTAGGTTATGTATTGTTTGGATCGACCTGAGGCACAAGTTTATAATTTCTTCATATGTGAAGTAGATAAAACAAGAAGATTATTCTACGATACTAGAATTGAGAAAACAATGGACTCTGAGAATGCTGCAGATAGTCTTAACAATCAAGCAGGCTGGTTAGTGTGTAACCACTCTATTAGTACAGCGTGGTTTGATGGTACAGAAAATAACATTCTTCAATGGAAATAAGTCATCTTACTAAGTCATATTACCATTTATCAACAATGTTATAACGGTACATAAACAAGGTTTAACAATTAGTCAACTTATGAATGAATACGTTAAGAACAAGTATAATTAACGCGCGAACGAATTCCATCCATGGCGAACTTGAGCGCCAATCTTTATCCGAAACAATCTTTGGTGATAGAACATAATTTACACAATAAATACCTCGAACGTGTTAATTAGTAATCAATGCAACTATTTAAACACTTATTTTTAATAAATATAACTTACTTTAAGTCGTTATGACACGAAACGTGTTAAGCCGAAATGAAACGTTCGTCTTGAACAAAATGTCAAGAAGAAAGAACAATTTTATTGTGCTTGACGTGCGTTTGACACTTGTAAACGGTGCTGCCAGATAGTAAATGAAATTCTGTGCAAAATATGATTTGACGAAAACTGGGGAAACATTTTATCTTCAAAAGATGTCATAAATCACTTTAATTGAGAATTATATATTTTTTGATAAATGTTGTGAATCAAAAATATTTTTTTTCTTAAATTCAGTTTTTGTTTGTAGAGTGAAACGACGATGACTTAGGTCTCATTCGCACGAGTTTTTTTTAACGGACTTTAAAAAAACGTTCAAATACAACGATGCATTCGTTGTCCCAAGTATATTCAAATTATTTATTGGCATTATTAATTTTATATTCATATTATTTATGTAAGGTTTCTATCATTCATATAATCATCAACTGCATAATATGCTTTAACTATTAGTATTTGTTTAAACTTGTTAAAAATATTCGATCGGTTTCGTCTTTAAAATACAGCGTAATTTTATCGAGCAGTGTTGCATTTTCAATTTCAGGAAAATAGAGCATATTATGGTACTTGGGAATGAATTTGTTGTATATGAAAGCTTTTTTAACGTCTATTGAAAAAACTCTCGTGTAAATGAGGCCCTATGAAACAGAACGCAAAATCCGCAGAATTACGGTATTTGTAGGTATGGTAACACTGTCTGTGTTGCTTTTATATATTTTAAATAATCGACTGGTGAACTGACAAGTGATTATTTTATTCCATTCTATTGATCTTACTTTTAATAAAAAATACTTTATTATTATCGACTTATTAATTATAACAAACAAATAAAAAGTCAGTATTGTATTGTATATCATACACAGACAGTAGACTTTTAAAGATACTGGATCTAATGCTGCCGTTGGCCGCCTGGGGCGCTACTAGTCTAATTGTATTGATGTTAGTTTCTAATTTTGCCGCCATGCGACAAGTAATTATATTTTTGGTCAGGGTTGAGGCAAACATTAATGTTCTATTTGGAATATGTGTATTCCATAGAATATAAACAAATATTGTTATAGAATAAATAAAAACTCAACTGCATTATTAAAGTTCTTTTATTAATCAACAGATGGCGCTACATGCCTCAAAAATGGTATTGTAACATTTATAATATGTAGTTAGTGATTAGCCACGTTCCTAGCTCGGCACCAGATAGGACTTTTAATTTCAAGCTTGTTAAACTCTGGCCATACTTACTGTTTAAGAAAACTTATTGAATACATTTTCTTTTTCATCTTATATGTTATCTACATCTACCTACACTATGTGTAAATATTTGAGAACTTGTTTATTGAATAGGGTTCAAAATTAATGGACCAATCAGAATAAATCTATCATCAATGTACTCATGTACCTACAATACTAACTAGTTCTATTTATTCTTGAAAACTCCTATAAATAACGTTTAACTTTTACTGAAGTAGACTATCTACCTGTGTACCTATTTTGTATGTTTGTAAGTGTGTAACTCAGTAAGAAAGCGCAGGTCGCTACGCTATTTCCTCTAGAAGACCTATAGAATCCGTTAGTCGGAATGAAATAAAAGTAAGTTTTTCAGTTGGTGACTTTTGCTGTTACGTTTGCGGTAAATATTAGGTACATTGTTCCTTGGAATATATATCTTTTGTACCTACAACGATATTATGCTGTGTTCAAGAGTTCAAGACATAAACATAAAGCCGAAGGTTCCCGAAATATCCCGAACGAGAGACGCGACGCGGTTCGCGCGCAGCACAATAAAAACTAAAATTGATACGAAATGAGAACCGCCGCCGCCCCGCGCCGCCCTATGCCGTCCGCGCCCATCGCGTCGCAAGCGCACTAATATTAGACGAGACTAAGACTAGCCACGGAACGACAACTGCGCAGAGTAGCCACGGGATACACACACTTTCAGTCGTTACCTACAGTCTTAGCTGTAAACGAACATAGCGATACACCATTGTAGATGCAAGTAGGAATCTACAGAAAACTGAGAAAGTACTTTGATAAAAATTAAAAACTAAAGTGGTTGTCCATGCAAAGAGACATTATAAATTTCCTCCAATTAAAAGGAGACACGATGTTGACTAAGCAGCGATAGCCGGTCCCTCTGCACCGGTGTATAATCGACGTGTACTATGATCGTATATCGGCGCGAGCGCAGAGCCCGCGAGTTAGTCGGTCAGTCGGCGCGCGACCTTATCAATAGAACATTCCGCCGGTTCTGTGCGGATACCTGCACCTCGCGCCTTGCACCTGCATCTGCATCTGCCGGTCGAACACTCGCTCCTTGCACCACATGTTATATCAAAAACATTGAGTGCGATAAGTTGTGGACAATAGCGCGGTGGGGAGTCGACAAAGACCTAACAGTTTGGAATAACATTAAAAGTTGGGGGCAATTATTTACTAGTGAAATAAAGATACAGTGATATTATTTTGTAAGTGTGTGTGTGTGTTAGTAAATAGTTGGTAGAGTCTGTGCGGTGTCGGTCGCCTGTAGCTCGCGTGCAGTGGGAGCTGCCTGCCGCGGCCTGCGCGCTGCACCTCCTGCCTGCATCTCACCGACACCACACCACTCAACATTATAGTTATGTACGTACGCTAAATAAGAGAGTTAAAGTTGCTTATTGTCAAAGCTGCGGTGGCTGAGTTGGGAACGCACCGACTTAAGGTCGTGAGGTTGCAGGCTCAAACCCTTGGCCCGTACCCCTGAGTTTAAAAACTTACTTACGGATTCACACCACTGGTTTTCGATGAAAACATCGTGAGGAAACCTGCATGCCCGACATGTCACAATTGAAAGCATGTGAAGTCGCACCGCACTAGGCCCGCGTGGTGGACTATGGCCTGAGCCCCCTCGATGTTAGGGGAGGCTTAAGCTCCTCTGTGGAGACGTAGATTAGCTGATGATGATGAATTGCTTATTTTAAGTACATTATACTTATGTCTTAGTTAGGGTGTCAGCCAAGCTGCACTTTTAGATATATTGCAGCATATTGACCTCGTGGCAGAGTTGTCATGTGCATGGTCATGGTATGGTATATTGTCTTGTTAGAGCAGACGACATGGTAATAAGTAATAGGCATGCTCCAGGTGCTAGTTGGAAGCATTTGAATGCTGTTAAATGAGTTTTCAAACATTTTGATACAAATTTGGATTTGATAAGCAACGTAGTATTATGATAGCTTAGCAAAATCCTAAGCATTTCCAGCACAGATCTGTGGAGTGTGATAAACCACTTAATTACACCAACTGAAGATGAAGAAGCCAGATTAGATTAATGCGCGAGCCATCGACGCGGACCGCAACTATCCGTCATAAACTGAAAGATAAACCTAACAGGTGTTTAGTTAACCGACGCACTATTAAATTCACACATAAATAATTTGACCGAAAGTATATTTAGTATAAGTGCCTATTATGTGCCCCCTACGCTATGACATGTCCCTCTTCAAACGAGGTGTAAAAAGAGTCCTTCACGGTAGGCAGCGCGCTAGTGATACCCCCGGTATTGCCGGTGTCCATGGACGTCGGTGATCACTTTCCATCAGGTGGCCCGATAGCTAGTCTGCTAACGTAGGCAAAAAAAAAATACCTACTTAAGCCCTTTTGATATTAAAAAATAAATAAATTTTGATTTAAATTGAAGCTTTCTACACTTCCTATCTATTCTGATTAATTATCTATACTAATATTATAAAGAGGAAAGATTTGTTTGTTTGTTTGTTTGTTTGTTTGTTTGTTTGTTTGTTTGTTTGTTTGTTTGTTTGTTTGTTTGTTTGTTTGTTTGTTTGTTTGTTTGTTTGTTTGTTTGTTTGTTTGTTTGTTTGTTTGTTTGTTTGTTTGTTTGTTTGTTTGTTTGTTTGTTTGTTTGTTTGTTTGTTTGTTTGTTTGTTTGTTTGTTTGTTTGTTTGTTTGTTTGTTTGTTTGTTTGTTTGTTTGTTTGTTTGTTTGTTTGTTTGTTTGTTTGTTTGTTTGTTTGTTTGTTTGTTTGTTTGTTTGTTTGTTTGTTTGTTTGTTTGTTTGTTTGTTTGTTTGTTTGTTTGTTTGTTTGTTTGTTTGTTTGTTTGTTTGTTTGTTTGTTTGTTTGTTTGTTTGTTTGTTTGTTTGTTTGTTTGTTTGTTTGTTTGTTTGTTTGTTTGTTTGTTTGTTTGTTTGTTTGTTTGTTTGTTTGTTTGTTTGTTTGTTTGTTTGTTTGTTTGTTTGTTTGTTTGTTTGTAATGAATAGGCTCCGAAACTACTGGACCGATTTCAAAAATTCTTTCACCTTTGGAAAGCTACATTATCCCCGAGTAACATAGGCTATATTTTATCCCTGTATTCCCACGGGAACGGGAACTACGTGGGTAAAACTGCGGGGAGGCAGCTATCCTGTATAAAATCGCAGGGAGTTAAATTTAAACCTGAACATATTGGGTAAAAGTTGACCTAGTATGTAGGTAGGTAAATCGTTTACTAAATCGCATACCAAAGTTTGCCATAGTATCTAAAAACTGATTTATACATATACATATTTCGATTAACGTGTGCCAAAATAGGATATTTAAATGTTATCAAAAAAATGTATGGTAGGTACCATAATCTCTATAACCGTTTGGTTTATTCTAGTCGCTCCTTAAATGTTACGCAAGTTGTACAAACGAGCATAGACGCGTCGAGGGAAACAAATACAGACAACACTGACAGACAGACCGACGGACGGACGGACGGACAGGTGAAGTTCACGTACAGTAGAGTGAGGCGTCGGGCGCCGCGTCTCACGGCGAGTAGGTAGTGCGAGCAGCGAGGGCGGCGGCGGCGGCGGCGCTACGTCAAGGAAACGTCATTCCAACTGTCAAGAGTGCGTGACGTGACGTGAACGTTACTCACGTGCGTTATTCAGAATACAATAATCATTTCACGTTTTGTTTGTGTACTACAAATTCTAGTACGATAATGATTTATTTGTAAAGCTATCAACAAAAACATCTGATGCCAGTTAGAAAAAATGCGCAACATTGAATTGGTGTGTTATGTGCAGGAACACGGGGAGGCGCTGCACACGAAGACGAGACTCGCTCGCAAAGAGACTGACTAGGTAACACTAACATACAAACAGTAAATTGCAAAGAGAGCTGTCAATACAAACCAGCACATCTTTACACTAATAAATTAATGAACATTCACTATGTACACTATGTATGTGTGTGTGTGTACATGCCGCATAAATATATGTGAACAGTGCACACGTGTCGTCGCGAGATTGTTTAAAATATAAATCAAACCGGCTGATGGATAAAGCACCCGCACCGCACCGCTAGTGTTAAAAAATCAATTGTTTTTATTATTTTTGTTGAGAAAACAATCACAGCTGGCGGAGCAATAAAATGTGGTGAGGAACGGAAACGGAGAAATGTTTAATGGCGCGTGAAACCGAGTGGTGATCCCATTAAATGTGGTATTAATCCGAGTAACGGACAGTCAGGACTCAAGATATTAGTCAGGCGACTCAGTCTTGTGTGTTCAAAGCAATTCAAAGTTCCGAGGAACCAGGCCCAACACCAAGCGTTAGGTGGCCCAATCAATCACCGATACCTACATACCAAGTTTCCACTTCTACTGGGATCGTTTACTTCGGCTTTTTTGTAAACACGCGTATTTTGTACGTATTATTACAGTACCATGGGGAAAGAGCATGCATGAGTGATGGCTCAAACTTCGTGTGACAACGCTACACCTCCCCGCGCCGTAGCCGCGCCGAGCCTTTCGTAGCTGCCGTTGCAGATCTCGTAGCACTGTATTGTCACGAGCACATCGAACACTTACTTTAGTATTTTTAATCTTTATCATTTTCTAATATGTGGCGTTTTAAATCAAATAAAAAGTACCAATGCAAATAAACATTAATAATAATGTGTTAGTTATTAACATATCAAGCGATAATAAGTAGGTATCGTTGAGAAGTGTAAATGTAAAGAAGCCAGTCTTTTATCACTTATAACATGTTAATTGAGCAGTCAACAATTAAATAACTTTTGTTGACTGTGGTGCAATGCAACAGTAAGTAAGCAACAGGAGTTGGAACACAATGGTTCAGGGAACATTAACCTCCTCGCCGCTCCCCGTCGCCGCGCGTCGTCAAACTTATTGAGTCGAGATCTTTACGATTCCTAAAATACTAACTTGCTCGCCAGTGTACCTACAGCACAGTAACTACAGTGTACGTACATACTCACTACTCGTAATTGTATTCCACATTAAGAATATATCGTTTCACAAAGAACTTTATAATAACAATAGCAAACACAAGAACGTTATTATTGAATTTACAACTTCTTGTAAATACATAACCTCTGCCCAGTATTTTATATAAATGCTGCCAACTAAGATCTCGAGATCTTCCCGGGATAAATAGTAGTCCATATCCTGTTCCAGAACAGCCTAATCGCTTTTTAGATCTTTTTAGCCGTTCTGGAGTGAAAGAGTCAAAGAGCTACAAGATCCTACCACCTAATACCGTAGTAAGTGCTGCATGAAACTTGTTTTCTGTGGGATATAATGATTCTTTAAAAGCGAAACAATTCTTTTCCAGCACGAAATGCCCCAGGGTCTTTAAACGTGTGGTATGAAGCCTAACACGAGTCATTTGTCTTATAGGAGCATATTGTCCACACGTCATGGTGTTATGTAGGTACCGTACCTCTGTCAGGTGATGATGTTACATTTCATTAATAACCGAGCAGCTCCCCCCCCCCCGCTCGACGCATTAATCTTATTTTACAGCAGCTTTTATAAAGCTACACGCGCGTGCAGATACGTCACTGTTGCTGTGGACACGACCGTGTGTGACCAAGAGCAGAGCGGAAGGACCACGAATGTTTGTTCCAGAGTAGATAAGCAACTCACGATTTTACCCAAAGACTGACGGCGTCCAAAAACATGTATGATCTTAAGAACAATCGGAATCAGAACGTGTTTAAATACGTAGCATAATAGACCTCATTCATATCCCAATGTTAGAGAACTTTCCCGAGGGCAGACAGATTGTTCATTATGTCAAAAAACTAATGATATATGTGACAAGCTTGTAAGCTTACTTACTAATACCGCGGTGCGTCCGCCCGACGCGTGGCTCGCGGTGCGGTGCGTGGGCGCATGCTGTGTGACGTCACACATCAAAGCTCACTCATTTAATTTAACAACGTACGTAATCCCCGTCGCCCGAAGCTCCACGCTAGACTCGGCTTTACACTCGGCTCCGCTCTCTCGGCTCATTATGATGTAAACATTCATGTTTTTATCTACAGTTTAAAATAATTGATTAAGTAATAGGTAAAGTCTTTACTCACAAACCAAACTTTTAAGACTTGACGGAGACTGGTGACAACACACAAAAAATATCAATTCACATACTTTGGCTTTGAAAACGTCAAAATATACGTTCCTCATTTGTTTTGTAACATTAACCCAGTCGTACGGGTTTGTCGTTTGTACGAGTATATGACCGAAATCAACCAGATTTTTTGTGTTGTACCCATCGTATTGTTGTCTGTTTCGTTCTGATTTATGTTTCGCGAAGCATCAAACGAGCTCGCGTCCCGCCCCGCCCCGCCCCGGCCGGCCGCGTCACCCCGCCGAGCCGGGACGGACACAGTCGTCTGAAATAATGCTTCATTATAATAATAATTGACAGGTCGCCGCAATACGTTTGTCTGCCATCTACAAAGGGACGGGAACATCTGACTCGTCTATTCTTGTATCCAATTATGCTTTCCTAGTTTACCCGCGTTGTCGTGGAAATTAATAGTCCTCCGGCATAAAAGAGATTATATTTTCCCGAACCTCAACCTATAGGAGTGTCAAGTTTCGTCGAAATTTGATGACTTTTGTTTGTTATACGTAATTGTCGAAACGTCTATACAGTGATGAAACCTGAAACACGGAAAGCATGTTACGTCCGTTTCTACTCTCGTGGGAATGTAGCGGGGTCCGGGAGTACTGGCCGGCCGGACGGTCAGTAGCGGCCGGCGGCCGGACGCCTGCTAATGACGTGTCGTTACGCTAAACTAAATAAATTGCGACATCTGTCATGTACCAGATTATATGTAAATTATGAACATAATATTTCATTTCCATGAAATTTTCAACTTCTTTGGCAGAAGACACGTGGCGTGCTTTATCGTCTATCGAGAAGAACAGTGAGGTCCTGACACGACCTTTTTGACTAAGTATATAGAACAATGGTATCTTCTATCTGAACTGTAAGTTTGGCCTCTCTCTAACAAAGCAATATTATAGATTGAAAGATTGTCGTTGTATCCAAGGTCAAAACTAGGTAGTCTAAGTTATTAAGTCTATATTTAACTCCTGTAATTCAGAGTTCTTAGTCAATCAGCCAGGCGGCAGTTGAACAGGCGAAGTCAAACAATGTCAAATGCTTATTACATTCGAATACAACGTCATAACAACGGTCCATTACATGGTGTACCTATATATAACCTCGATCATATTCAACATGGAGCAATTGGAGCCAGCGTCCGCGACACCTAAATATAATCAACTAAATACACCGTCGATGGGGGAGGTCTATGTTCAGCAGTGGACGTCCTATGGCTGAGATGATGATGATGATGATGAAATACACCGGTCGTGTAACATCATCCTGCCGATAAAAAAATGTTCAAACTGTCTATAGCAGTTTGAAACTTTCTCTTGAAAACCTAAGTTTCGTTACTGTAATGTAATTGACATAAGCAGCACGATTTCTCTCTTTCTCGATCTACACAATACAAACCGCGCTGCATCAGCCGCATGCCACTTGCAGCTGACTGTACGGTTAGTGCGCAAGAACTAGTTACCGTGCGGTGCATTTCCACAGTAGGGTACGGCACGCGGAGGTACGTCCACAAATAGAACGGCGGCCGTAAAAATCCATCAAACAAAATAGTGACAGAAAGATGTGAAACGTAGATATAGTCAGGTTCTAATCGCACAGGACGGTGTATTTTAAGCACATCGCAGGTCGTTGATACTGCAGCCCACGCATTCCCGAACATTGTGTTATCATGACTGAGATATATTCACACAAACAAACATCATTCGAAGCTGAAATCGATTTCGGACTCGTTCGTGTACAAAGCCGTCGAGATCAAAGCTGGGAAGGGGAATGACATATTGAAGGATGGCTTTCATGACGAAGATACAGCGTTTAGTAAAGATATACGTCTTCTGTGATGTGAACCAGCATTCATCATCCGCCCGGCGCCCGCCCTACTTCCAATCACTTGGTTATTGCTTACCATTCGGTACATTCTGATGGGGCAACGGGTGACTACCAGCTTGATGACAACCTTCTATAGTTAGGCTATTCGATACTCGGTAGCAATGTTAGTGTAGTGTCTGTCCCTATTGTGAGTTGCCGCGAGCTACCATCATCCTGACCTGTTATATTTGGCAACAGTGTTCCTTTGGCGTTAGTTGGCATCGCGCACAGGAGACACCTCGCCACTCCGTGCATGGCCGCTCCGTTGGGACAGCTTCAAGAAAAACAAGCGGCGTTATTTGGATAGCGCCTAATGTTTACACGAGCACCGAGCGGAGTGGATCGGCCGGAGCGGGCTCTGGAGTTCGTCCGAGTGCAGTTCTGGGAACGGCGAGCGTTAGTATCACTTTAACGAGCGCATATATCACACGGAGTGAATACGCTAAAATCTCAATTCTCTTGTGTTTAATGTGGGGTGATTTACGGAGATGACGTCACACACGCTGAGAAAGTAACTAGCACGCGCCGCCCGGCCGCGCCCGCCCCGACCGTGTCGGTACAACACGGCTTGCACTCGCTAGTAGAAGAACTGACGGTATTCATCCATTCGTTACTAGGTACTACACACAGGAGCCAACTCGACGCGGCTAGAACGTAACCTACCTAATTTATTTTTCTAGTGCTACTATGGTAAATATTCAAACTTGTAAGTTTTCGTTCTCACCTAACAAACTAAATACCTATATTCGAATGAAATACTTGTAATTTTATTTTATCACAAAGTTATTTATTAATCAGCAGTTTTTACATATATACGCGTCGGCGTTGTTTAATAAACGAAACGAAATGAAATTTATCTTCGCGATGAAACCCGAAATGAATAAATAAATAATTTGGATTAAAATAAAACTATAGATCGGCTGGAAAGTTGCGGTATTAATATTGGATTGGATACGAGAGCTCGCTGCTGTTATTCACTTCTGTTTTTTCAGAAGTTTTGCATTACCTACCATCTTGATAACATATCACATATCAATGGGAGACGTAAGTATACGAGAGCTGATGATGATAACGAAATATATAAAAGTTAGGTATTTGCGTATATTGTGTTATTTCAGTAGGCTCAGCTAGGCTCGGCTCGGCTCGGCACTCAATACAGCCCATACAATACACAAGTCCATCTGTCGCCGGCCACACTCAACATAAGGCTTCGTTCACACGGCATTGTCCTGCACGTTTTTTTGCAGTATACGTCTTAACGTATAAATAGTGACCATACAACGTACATATATCCATTCACACGTCGATTGTACTGCAAAAAAACGTGTACCGCTTATACGTTTAAACGCATACTCAACGGACTTGTCAAGCAAATCGAATGAACTTTGACGTATTCGGTTCGCAGTGGCACATAATATAGCTCTGTCTCGTTCACACGGCACGACGTTCACACGTTTTTTATCGAATAGCAAAACTTTCAACAGACATTCGAAAGTAATTAAAAAACTTTTTTTCATCGTTTCTAAAATGTGATCGTTCGCACAGATTCTTGATTAATAGGATGTACCCAAAACCTTCTGTTTTGTCGGCGGCGAGACCGTTGGCGCCTACGATACCAATATAAAAGTACAACCACGCTTGGATCCATCAGTGACGTCTACTCGCTGTGACAACAGTGTGAAGACTGCGGCTATTCGTCTTTTACACGAATGATAATTTACCGTGTGAAGACCCGGATGATTGTACGTTAAAAAAACGAATACGAAAAAAACGTGCAGGACAATGCTGTGTGAACGAAGCCTAACTCTGCAAGCCATTCAATAATATTCATATATCTATAGCCCGTCATAAATCATAACCGTCATGTTTATTAAATACGAAGTTTATTTACTTTACCAAATGATTTGTTTCGATTAATAAATTATTGCTCCCTGAAATATTTCTTTTTAAAAAGCTGGCGCCTGGTGAGTGCCAACTCAAAGATTTTCAAAAAATATTACGATCAAAATTCACAAATATCAAACCTACAACACCCCTGACAAGTGACCAGTCAATTTATTAGGGTTCCGTACCTCAAAAGGAAAAAAACGGAACCCTTATAGGATCACTTTGTTGTCCGTCTGTCCGTCCGTCCGTCTGTCAAGACCCTTTTTCTCAGGAACGCGTGGAGGTATGAAGCTGAAATTTATATCAATTACTCAGGTCTACTGTCCCTTGAAGCTGTGAAAAAATCAAACTTCTAAGCCAACGCAATCAACAGATACAGCCGTTTATGCCGCAAATTTTCGACACTTGCAAGGGAATCAAAACCTACAGGGTGCTTCCCGTGAACTCAGAATCTTGAAATTTGGTACGAAGCAACGTCTTATAGCATAGATAAAGGAAAAATTACGAAAACCATAAATTTTTAGTTACATCACATAATATATTTTTTTTTAATAATTTTAAACTTACTACCCATTTCCTCATAAACGCGTAGAGGTATTAAATTGAAATTCATACCAAATACTCAGGTCTATAATACCTTTAAGCTGTAACAAAATCAAACTTCTATGTCAACGCAATCAAAAGAAACAGCAATTTAAGCTGCATATTTTGAAACTCGCAAGTACTCGCAAGGGAATCAAAACCTAAAGGGTACTTCCAGTCGACCTAAAATCTTGAAATTTGGCATGAAGCAATGTTTTATAGTACACATAAAGGAAAAATTCCGAAAACCTTAAATTTTTAGTTACATTACAAAATATATATTTTTTAATAAATATAAACTTATTACTAAACGTTATTAATTGTCGTAATGAACGAACTTTGTAAACCTTGCAGGTTTGTACGGAACCCTCGGTGCGCGAGTCCGACTCGCACTTGGCCGTTTTTAATTGAAATGAAGATGATTCTGAAGTACCAATCGTCGCCGAATATTTGTTCACTGCAATATATTTAACCAATAATATTAAAACATGATTTGTCACCGCTGTGTGTTCGTTGATTTGTGTGCGTTTCCCGGAAACGCACGGATATTATTATAATATATTGCTATGTGCGTCCGGCGGCGGTGGCGGCGACGACCGCTCGAATAGTTCACGACAAGTGTTCCCCGAGTATAACATAAAACAACCTTATTGTATTTAAAATAAAAATATCGATTAAAAATCCGTTTATTTGTACCAGAAAGCGCCAACTAGGTTTAAGGTATCAAATGAAAGCAATATCTGCGTGATCAATTTGTAATCGTCTCATTACGGTTGGCGGTTGTTAGCGTTGCGAATGAAGTGTGAACCTAACAGCCTCCAGACCGTATCGAGCGGGTCACCGCACCGCACCGCACCGCACCGCACCGCACCGCACCGCACCGCACCGCACCGCACCGCACGGCTGAAGCAGCCAGCCAAGGTTACTTCAGCTGAAATACTAACCTAAATTACAGATGACGAAGACAAACGGCGCGGCGCGGGCGTCTCGACATGACTCGAGCCCGCATTGTTCCCAACAACTCGCCAGACTTCGAGGCCCATTGACAAGAGATGCTAAGTGACAACCCTACTATTTGTCATCGCCATAAGTCGCGCACCTAATTAGTTATCTGCTATACCTACGGCATGTACTTAGGATCCAACTAGAATACGCACTCCGCTTTAATTAGTTCTCTCTGGTAAGGCACTGTATCACCGTGGCAGTCAACCATTTCTGAGAAAGAAAAAGTGATTAGCTCACTCAAGCAACCTACTAATTACGTAGCGTATAAATTATTTTTTATGTTTGGTACCTACAATTTGTAAACTTCATCTCTAGTGTTTAGCAGTAAACCGTTCTAGCCGAAGCGAAGTTTAAACTGCTTCGAGGATTTATTTCCCTCTCAGTTCACGGAACATAGAAATAGAATCAAAGCTGTTATTGGCATTTCGCTAACGACTACGAAATATTACAGCAAAATCTAGGTTCACTGACACCAATTATGTATCCTTCGCTGCCTCTCGAAATAGATTAATTATACCAGCATAGACTTTTGGCAACAAAAGTAAGATTGTATACAACAATTTGAACCTTTAAATACATAATTAGACCAACACTCTGTGTGTCCTGGTGGGACCCATGAAATAGGTATACCTATTTGACCATTTAATTATTCTCCTTTGAATTGATAAACCCTAACGCTCGGGAAGGTCGTTTGACTCCCTGACCGGCACACCAGCTCGAGAAGCACGAAGTTAACCGGTCAGTCATGTGTGTGCACTTGTTGTCAGCAGGGTCCGGTGCGCGGGATGAGCCTGCGGTAGTCCCGGCTCGATGGTGCCTGCAGCGCGGATGGTGCGGCTAGAGGACGCGACGGTCGCGAGGGTCGGGAGCGGCGGCGGCGGGCGCGACGCTGCCATGCGCGCGTGATGGCGCGCCGGCCGCGCCGCCCGCGCCGCCGCCGGCTCGCCTCGCGCCTCGCCCACTACGCGCGCGGGCTGCTCGCCTTCCTCTTCAGCAACGTGGGCATCATCGTGCTCGTCGTCGCATACACTATCGCCGGTAATGTACCCCTCACCGCTCACTGCCTCACTGCCTCATGTCTACTAGCGTCGAAGGGCATCGCCAAAGTAGTGTCGTCGAGATAGTTATGTCAGTCTTATATGTAGTGATTTCTATAGTCATTTTATCACCATATACTTTAAAAACATCTTTTGACCTGACTCTGTCTAAGGGTTTCACAGTTAAGCGAAGACATTGAATCACTAACGGGATATCATTACAGAATATGTTCCGTAAGCGATAAAAGCATTATCCTCACTCTTTGATATAGTTATTTGGCGGGGAATATACAACTTCTTTCAAAATCTTTAAAGTTATAATGATATCAATACCGCGACAACATTAATAGAATGCTTGTCGCTTCGCGTCATTAAAGAAGCTGAATGGCGCGAGCTCGAGGCACGGCTCGCTGAACCTTTACATCGAACACCGCTTAGCTGCGAGCCCTTTGTCAGGCCGCTGTTCAATAGCAACGGGATAGAATAATGCCAGGAACTAGATTCAAAGATTGTAGGTTGCGCCAAAGCGCGGCTATATTGGCAGCCTAATCGACCGATCTAGGTAACTAACCCCAGAATTACTTTAGTGCACAGTTTGTATAACATAAATACCTATTGTGTTGCGTTAGTTCAAGTTTCAGGATCAATGATTTATGCCGGCAATTTGTTAATAAAATTGACCCAATCTAACTATGAACCTCAACAAAATTGAAACATGATTTATATAGTGAAACTAAGAAAGGATGTGACTATTGCCACGATCTTATAACACGTGTGCTGGGGCTTGGGGAGTGGGGACGGCGACGGCGCGAGTCGCGGCGCAGAACGAGAGGGATTCAATATTAAGATCGGTGTGGTTGCGGCGCTCCGTGATTGATGCTCACGAGCTGACCTCAGCCGGCTGGATTAATAGCCGTGCGTCTGGCTCGGCAGACTAATTAAACTAAATATTCATCAAAAGATATTGGGTTCTTTTAAATTTATTAATATCATCGTGAATAATGAATCCACGCGGGTTTAGTTAGACTATAATATAGATTCACAATAGTTGAGAAACGATCTTCGGTGCGATGATCAATATCTCATTCACAATTTGAATGTTCGCCCACGGCCCCGGCCCCGGCCCCGGCTCCGGCCCCGGCTCCGCCTACGTTCCCTACATTTCAATGTTTCAGGTAAAATTTATTGCACAAGAAGTATGTAGGATGAAAAAACGTTTAACATTATACGCTGTAATGGTTTACACGATTAGTCTTTTTGCTAATGGAGTGCGTTGAAACGGAGGGTTAACTTTGCCACATACATATAAAGCTTTGAAGTTCCTCTTCGTATATTAAATTAGCAGCATTTTCATTGGAACATCTGAAAAGGTTAGTAGGGTAATATTGAAAATTCTAGGCAGGTTATAAAATTCGAATTCGAATAAAATTGAAATGTGTATAATAAGAGGTGTACGTTCCTCATCCTAAATTGATTCTATCTATATCATCACGAATATTGAAAGGTTTGTTTCTTTCTTAAACGAATAATTATTTTTATTGCCGGGACTTTACAACAAAAGCAACCTTCCGAGCCGTGCGTTAGAGTGTGACTACTGACTAGAAACCCTCTGTATGTGTTCCGCAGGCGCGTTCATGTTCCAAGCGATCGAGGGCGCGGGCGAGGTGGAGCGCGCCACCAGCATGGTGCGCGAGCGCCGCCGCGCCGCCGACCACCTCTGGGAGAACGTCACGCTCGCGCTCAACCTCTTCAACGAGACCGCGCTCAAGGAGAGGTCAGTGTCTACTGCCATCACATCACCTACTGCCATCACGTTCATGTTCCAAGCGATCGAGGGTGCGAGCGAGGTGGAGCGCGCCACCAGCGTAGTGCGCGAGCGATGCACTATCCGCATCGTGGAGGGTCACTCTGGGACATGGAGCCCTAGGTGGCCGCCACATTTCTGATGAAAAAGGAATAGCCATTGAAGTAGGTTGTCAAGCTGTAGTAAATGTTGCAGGATCGGCATGGAGCTGGTGAAGTACCAGCGCAAGGTGGTGTCGGCGGCGCGCGGCGGGTGGGACGGCGGCGCGGCGGGCGGCGGCGCCGGGGGGGGACACTCGCGCCAGTGGAGCTTCTCCTCCGCCTTCCTCTACTCGCTCACCGTCATCACCACTATAGGTATGCACCGTCATACTACTTCTCCGAGTTAAAAACATAACTTCATAGCGAATGGAGTGATTCATAATACTCGTTTAATTAAATCCTTTAGAAAGTCAATATTGTTTATCGCCATTTGTATATATTCCAGGGTACGGGCACCTGTCCCCGCGCACCAGCTGGGGCAAGGTGACCACAATCCTGTACGCGTTGCTGGGGATGCCGCTCTTCCTGCTCTACCTCAGTAATGTTGGTAAGATTCTATACATGTCTGTATACATAAGCGCAATTTAACTAAGCCAAGCTCAAAATGGTTGAGATGTTCAAAGCTCTGCGTACTACGTAGAGCCAGAATCTAAAATGGATGGCTATTTTGCAGCCACTAGTTGCACGTTGTTCCGTATCGGTCGGTAGGTAGTCGTTAGTCGTCAGGTTGGTTAATAGAGTTGCAACACGCCATTGTCTTAACGAGCGGCCATCTGTTACGAGCCGAGCCGGGAGCGGCTCTGTGCGATACGAATACTGTCAACGGTTCAGGCGATGCCATTCAGGTAAATGTTGCTATGAGAATGATGGAGCTGTGAACTCTCAGATAACTAGTATGTTTCTTTTTTAACGTTTCTATCATAGACTTTTTCGTCGTATCATTCAGATATGCCGGTTTTTTTGTGGAAAGTCTTCTTCCCATCTGATGTTTCAAGACAGTATTTTTTTTATTTCAGGAGAACTGCTGGCGCGTTGGTTCAAGTGTTTGTACGCGCTGGTGTGTCTCTGCCGGGGCTGCCCGGGCTTCACGAGGAGAAGAGTCACTAGGTTTAGGCCTCCGGTAAGTTTTCATCATATTATTAAGTTCATTTGTAGCCATGGACCAAGAGAAGTGTTGTTTTGTTTTCACCGCGGTATTAGAAATTTTAGAATTTAAGCGGGTTGTCCTAATAAATATATATATATATATACTTAAATCCATTTACTACATTGGCATTATGAAAACATGTTCCCACAGTATTAATTGAGCACATTAAGACTTTCGACAACACAACACTCTGCTTGATTTATTCTATTTAATATATACATTTATATTATTTTCTTCGTTTATATAAGCACCATCTAAACTATTTCAATTATAATTTCAGATAGAAATAAGTGAAGCAGAAAGTATAGAACGTCCACAGGCTTGGAGGTCTCGATACTCAGATTCTGACGTCACTTCAGTGGAGAGGATGCCGCCGTATCCTCCTCGCAACTACCAAAGGTACTATTTTTTTTATCGTTGTCTATTCTTCAAGGAAGGAGTGAAGTGATTTTTACAGGGTCAGCGCGGGAGCGGGAGTGAGTGTTGCAACCGTCCACAGGCCACGGTGATCGCTTCCCATCAGGTGGGATCGTATGCCTGTTTGCCACCTTAATAGTATAAAAAAAAACTCTTCGATTCTTTCGTACGTGAGTTGGATTGCGAGCGAATTATTCGTTGTTTGTCTAGGAGAGGCGAGTACTTGAGGAGTACGTCGATGCCGCAGCCGTGGGAGCCGCGCGCGCCCGCCCGCTCGGCGCCGCTCGGCCCGGCGAGTATGGTGGAGGACTCGAGCGAGTTCAGCTACGTCACCTTCGATGCTCAAGCTATCACCGTGCCGATCAGTGTTTGCGTCTCCATCATGGTTGGGTAAGTTCGCCTCCTATTTAACTTCGGATAAATATATTGACGAGTGTAAAATCATTCGTTTATTGTTTCAGTTACTTGCTATTCGGCTCGATGATATTCGGTATGTGGGAGAAGTGGGATCAGCTCGACGGGGCCTACTTCTGCTTCATATCGCTCAGCAGGTGAGCATCGTAATCGACTGCTACATTTGAGTACCTGGTGAAGGAGCGTGTTACATCAGTGGTTACGGTTGCATGTGCGGCGACAGCATCGGGTTCGGCGACTTCGTGCCGGGCGAGCGCGTGTACTCGGCGCGCATCGAGCCCTCCTTCATCGTGTGCTCGCTGTACCTCATGCTGGGGATGGCGCTGGTCGCCATGTGCTTCAACCTCATGCAGGTTGGTATGCACCCTTAATACGTTTGTCGCGCCCTACCCGCCGCTCCATACACAATTACATTTTCACGGTTCTGCTCTTCGTCCTGTTCCAGGAGCAAGTGATCCACTACTTCGCGGGGCTCAAGCGCGCACTCAAGCGGATATGCCGCTGCAAGAGATGACGTCACCACTACGTCACGATTACCTAATGTTTAGTCCTAGTTAAGTATACGAGAGTGTTACCTTTGACTCGATGTTAATAAAGACTTATTTATTATCAGTTTCTTTACTTATTGACGCTTATTCTATTGTCTATGTTTACTATGGTAAAAAAAAATTACCATTTCGACAAAGGTTCTCTTTACCAATTAAAAACAGGACAAAATTTAATTTGAGAATGGGCTACTTTTCACACACAGACCCTCTCGTGGGAGAACTTACTTTTTTTTTGATAATATCTATTGATTTACACATGTACTTACCCACCCCAATGTGGATTTATAATGTACGCTTCGTTACCACCTACACACGGTTCTTAAAATAAACTAAGTGTCGTGACTCGTGAGCCTACAAACTTGACATTTGGACGGAACTTTTTCCGAATTAGGCCCACAACCTATAAAAATTGTTAATTTATCTCTCTGCTGATAAAACCGAGCGAAAAAAGTATTTCTGTACAACACACAATATATAGATTAAGCATTGCAGTGCAGTAGCGGCGAGGTTTAGTGCTCACGGAATAAGCACTAATGAGCAGATGCACTTCACCCCGGGGCGAAGATTGTAGAGGTGTTAAAATATGCATCAGGCGAGCCGAGTTCCGGCTGCAGAGAGCTCGTGCCTCGTGGCTCGTGAGCACTATTACTCGTGTAAAAACGCGCACACAACCCGCCACTTACTAACATTAGGTGCTTAAAAATGCGCTTCGTGCTTTACGAGCCCGCGCCAGGAGTCCGTGAACTACTTACAAACGTGGGATTTTTCTTTTATTACAAGAATAAATATTTTAAAATATTGTTAGCGTGGTTACCTTGATTCTTGTATCAGAATACAGGCTGTTTAAATAAGGCTTTTAGGGCAGCTTTAATTAACTTTAACCTTCTCCCCCGCTGGATAACGGCCAATTAGTCGAGTAGTTCACTCTAGTAGAGGTTGGCTCGTGTCGTCGTATGGAAACGGATAATCTTATTTAGCCACCCGGAATTTTTTTTTATGTAGACTATCTAGTGAACTAGACATTGCTATGGCAGACAGAAAGTTTACTAAAATTAAAATGGAAAGGAGAATATTAAGGAGTTAATGTGAGAAGTGCAAACTTAGAGGAAACTTGCAGTTAGTCCATTCCTCAGAGTACGGAACCGTAACCGCATTTTATTGCATAAACTTGAGCTGGTCGCTTTTTGCCGCTTCAGGCCGGAGCTGCGGGGGAGGGGAGGGGCGGGGCGGGTGAGGGGGGGGGGGTAACGTGCACTTGAATGCATTAGTTAGAGGTGTTCCATAAACTAGTTCGGGAATACTCCCGCTCTCAGAAGAATTGTGCGCACAAATTAAAGAGGTAAGTTTGTAAAGTTGCCGCCGCCGCCGCGCCGCCGCCGCCGCCCGCCGGAGCCGTACTGCCTGTACTAGCTGTACTAGGTGTAGTGTAGCGCCATACGTTTCAGTCGGGTTCAACTTCGAGCATTATGAGAATGGCCGGCGATTTATTTTATTGGGTTTTCGCGTCGGGAATGTTTCGGACTTTTTCGTTTTTTATGGACAGTCGTTTGTATCTTTTTATTGTATCGTGATCATTCGGGATTGGCTGACCGGTGAGAAGTTCCTGCTTTTATTTCTAGAAATAAAGACAATAAAGTTGCTTAGACGCTTTTGTTTATTTCAATGGTACTTGTTTGTTTCAGTCGCTGTAAGTTTAGTGCCTAAGTGTCGGAACCAATACTGAATCAGTTGCTTTGACTTGGAAGTTGTAGGCTCCATACTATAATTTTATTATTCTTGCATGCCTATACACCTACTTTAATTATTATATAGATGATTATAAGATAAAGCACTTTATTTGGTTGTGATGGTTGCTACTTCTATTTAAAAAATCGTGTGTAGTGCGGTCTATAGATACCGAGAATAAGCCTTTTTGTCTATAACGAGTGAGTTGTGGGACCGCAGCAGGCGAGGCCGGCTTCCGGATATTCCTCCCTTTTTCCATATCGCCCAATTTGATACATAATCAAGCGGAAAGTGATTTCCATTCGGAAGGGTTCGCGACACTCCGTTAACCCCCCCCCCCCCCCCCCCACCCCTACCCCCCGCAGTTCGTCGGGGGATAAATAACTCAATCGCGTGTGTGATTGTTGTTGGCTCATATGTATGCTGCGGTTTGCTACTTAGTTACTTAGTAACGGTTGGGTTGGTTGGCTGATAAAACAATGATAATAACTAAATTTACTTTCTTTTAATGTTAAATACGTCTATGTACGTAACCATAATGTCTTAACGTACCTACTTAATGTAAATGAAGAAGTAGATAAATATTCTATGAGCTGTTCGCTAGCTTCTATTCAAGGAAATGGTTAACATTTGGATAATAATTTGTAGTATCTATTTACCTATTTATTTAAATATTTTTGCTCTGTTGAACTCAGAAATCTCGTTTTGCATCAACAAAAATGATAGTTCATATGTCTTTAGTCTTCGTCGTCTCCCAACAAACATTTTAGTGCTAGCGGCAGCCTTTTTTAGAGCTCTTACTGTTATTTAAGGTATATAAGAACTCCGATAGCAACCTTCGACTCTACAGTAGGGTTAGTTATGAATAATTAAACCTTCCAGAGGAATAAGAGTAATAAATAAAAAAAATATAAATCAAGGCGGTAGTATGGAGTTTATCGTAACCATTGTATAACTTATTCTTATAGCTTTTAGTTGCACAAACCTATAAAAGCAATTGTAAGGTGTCTACTAACACTTACTAACGGGTGATGTTCGACTACTGGGGTAGTGAAAGGTCTTGTAACACCTGAAGTCTTACTCTAATAGCTTCAAGAAGTATTAAACACTCTGAGTGATACTCAGGTGTCTACTAACACTTACTATCAACTGGTATTCTTAAAAAGAGTTAGACAAATACTTTATATCACCTAACGAGTTTTGTCGAGTCTTAAGAGTTACTAAGAAAGCTATAAGGATCTAAGAAGTGTTTATTATAAGTCCTATAGAGCTAGATTCTGCAATCCACCTTAGTATCAGTATTTAATCACTACGGGAGGAATAACAGAGATATCAGGATGCTTAAGTAATTAGAACTAAGACGCCATTTAATAAAGATATACCTACTATAAAATTGTGAAAGAAAAACCTTATTGCAATGTTCCTAGTCCAATTATTTACTTACATTGTTCATAATTTTCAATTAAAATATCTTAAGGAGGCTCCAGGAATTGATAAATAAGATAAATAAAGAAAAAAAAAATTCTGGCAGTATTTTTTTACATCATTTAATTATCAAAAGTAGTTTATTTTTAGGGCGCTTCAAAAATGAGATGAGAACTAGTATATATTGTTACCGTAAACTTACCGCCGCATGTGATTAAATCCCTATAACACCCAGTAATTGCAGTTATACCCTGTGTATAGCTTATAAAACACTTGAAGTGGTAGTCACTGCTACTGTAGCACTGTTCTAACTCTTAATAAACACTTATTTATCACTCTCTATAACCATTAAATAGCCTCAAGCTCTCGTACGAACAGGCCCAAATCAGGGTTATAAGAGAGTTACAGAACGCTTTATCACCAAGTTGTTAGTGCCTTTACAGAACCTTGGGTTACAAAAATCCTCTTAAGCAGCTCATGTAGCCCTTATTCTTATTACCAAAATGTTAGTTGGGCTATATTCTAGCTAAACAAAATTTCTCAGTAAAAATCACTGGAAAGTAGGTAGATAAGTGAATACTCGGTTGACTCATGTCATGTCTCACGGAGGCACGGGTCACGCGGCCCGGGGACGGTCGTCAGCGGAATCTAATTTGTTTACCGAAACTTTCGCGTCTCTGCTGACGTTACAAATTGTGTCTCGTATTGAGAGAAAAAAGATGCGACCCGTTTCCGGTTGCGATTTATGTTATCCGGGCGACCGCGGCGCCCCCGCGGCCCGGCGGTTCCCATAGCATATGTAGATTTGGCATTTGCGCTTATATTATAAATGGCAAAGGAAAAATATTATTGCCAGAGTTGACTCGTAAAGCATCTTAGGATATTCATTCATAGTACCTATCCTTTCCTAAACTCTAATCTATATCTGTACCTAATATCATTAAAACCATTTCAGAACAGAAAAACAGTTACTTCTGCTTTTATAATATTAGTAGAGATAATAGGGATAATATTAGAATAAATCCCTTTGTTCGTTAAATACGTAACACGGTCGGCGCGGTGTGAAGGGATGGGATATTATTTTAAAAATGGATGGCAGCAGGGCTGTAGCTCGAATATGAGGAAGGGCAGCTTTGGTTACTGGTAGGGACCCGAAAGTAAATAATGATTTTGTTTTTTATAGAGGGAGTCACAATTTTTATTTATTTTATGTTTTATTTAAACGCATTTGACGCCCTTTTAGGTTTTTTTTTAGAGAGAGTGACAATTTGATCGTAGTTTTTGGTTTTTTAAGGTAGCCTAGGGCATTTTGATTTCAAGGTAGGGCATTGCCCCACGATGCCCCCCTAACTACGGCCGTGGATGGTAGGCACCGAAGGCACAACATGGGAGTGGGCGCCTCGCGTTATGGGTTACGGCGCCATTACGGAGCACGTTGGGGATTTGTATAACAATATTACCTCGTTTGTAATTATAATACACCTCTTTGATTTGATACTTCCCTGTTTCCGCCATCCCTGCTGGTAGGATACATGGAAATGTATCTCTCTCTGTTTATATATCTACGTCAGAATCGCTAAATTATATGTAAGAAAATAGATATTTAGTAAAATACTTGTGTACCTACAATGTATATTTGGCGATCAACCTCTACAGGGTTAAACATTTAATTATGCCTGAACAAAAAATACAATAATTGTACCTACTTATAATAATAGGGGAGCCCAAGAGGGGATTCTGGGAGTTCCTCGAGCGCGGCAGATTAGTATATGGGAGGTACCTTAGGTCTAGTTGAGTGCCTCAACCAAATCTAAGCTCTCCATGTGGAGCCGCGCGCGTAGAGCAGCCGATCAGATTAGTAAAAAAAAATTGATAGGTGAAGATACTCGAGCGTGTCAGATTAAAGTATGGTGGTTTAATCACATGCTGAAAAGAGTGTATTTCAATAATCTGACAATTTGAGCGTGACGTATGGGAGTGAGAGGGTCGCAAAGATGCAAATAAAATCGATGAGTGGACATTCTCGAGCGCGGTTGAATTTATTTTTATTTTAGAGAGAATAATTCAAGGATCACAGAAAGCATATAATCTGCCGATTTGGACAAGCCGAAGTAACAAAAAGTTAATTCTTAAGTTGCCTTATAGTTTCAAGCAGTAAGTGTAAGCTCAGAGACGCTTGATACTACAGAGCTATAATTTGGTGTGGTAGTAGATATTAACTACATCGACAAAGTTGAAACATAAAATCTAGAAAAAGAAATTGGGTAGAAACCCACACATGTAAAACCGAGAAATTTTTTATTCGTCATTCCTATAGTTTGGTATGCCACACTATAGGAATGACGAATAGCATTCGATAGCTAATTGGTAAATAGTTAAGGTTTGCTAATAACCTTCCGATTGAGGGTTCCGTTTACGAAATATTTAGCATTTAATCTGTAATTTTAGTTACAGTACAGTGTCCTCCTCTTTAAAAAGTAAACCATTGTTTGTAGATATGTAAAAAAAAACATCCTAGTTGTATATGTGATGAACTTAAAAGAAAAACTATCACGCCTTTTTTTTTACTTCTAATTTAGTAAATTTATAATTTTTTTTAAATCATGTCTGCGCCCACTCCTACTCAAATGCAATAGCAATACAACTTTTTGACGTAACTATTGACTACTGAGCAAATGTGCTGTTTTTTTTTACAATGACTGTATCTAGATCTAGTAATATAACCCTGATTCGATTTTTTAGCTTATTTTTATGTAAACATGTTATAATTTATGAATTTTATTTAACACATCCAATGATTTTATAAAATTACGGAAGAAAACAAATCTTTAAACCGTCAGATTAAGCAAACCCATCTATATATTCGTCAGATTATGGCATCAGTATGACCAGGGTATCATGCTGAATCATCTGTATGAAAATCTGACGCGCTCGAGTATGTCCAGATGGCGATTTTTTTTTGCATTTTCAAGAAGCCGTCCCGAGCTTGCGTCGCGTCCGAATCGTCAGATTTTTGGATCCAAGCTTCGTTTAGGCTCACTTAACATCCCCTGTAAATATCTGATGCGCTCGAGCATTTTTTTTTTTACCATTTTTAAACCATCCGTACGGCCGGCCCCACCATGCAAACTGGCAGATTAACATTATTCTGTCATCAGAGTTACATGGAGTATATACAGTATCAATATCTGACGCGCTCGACTATGTCCATGTAACAATTTTCTTTTACATCTTTGCAGGCTCGTAGACGCTTGCCCCACCGCTAAAAGGGAAAACATCATATAACCTTTTTTTCTTCGTATCATCTGATCTTCAAAATCCAATAGGTCTCCACGACGCTCGAGGAAGTCCCCATTTAGCATCGTCACCGCCCCTACTATAATGTCAATAAACCGAATCTCTTGCAATTAAGTGATCCGTTCAAATTCGGGATAAAAGAAGACTAAGTCCGTCCTCATAGTACGTCATTTAGATGATCTATTACGACGACAAAGAATGACTATACAAACTTACTTTCGCATTTATAATATGAGATAGTTAAGATGTTCTAGGAAGATTAAAGTCCATCTTATGATAGTTAATTGCGAAACTAAAGAACCATGGAAGTTAATCCCCGAATGAATCAAGCGGCTAAGTCTTGGAGTGAGATCGAGTGCGGCCGCGGGGCGAGGCGGGTCGCGGCGGGTCGGCTAACTGGTTAACTACTGCTAAGTAAATAGTTGTCTGCTGCAACTCGAATTTGCACCGCGCGGTCATTAACAAACCACAGACTTGGTTGGAAAAGATCGATTTAGTATTTTCCGGTAGGTAGGTTATAATTTTCCGACGTGAACGTAGTTACGTTCGTAGCCAATCCGATTGATTGTTACACTAGTTTCACGGGGTATCACCCGCGTTCCTGGAGGACCTTCAATTTTCCCGGGATATAAAGTAGCCAACGTGTTATACCAGCACATATTATAACTCTGTGCCAGATTTCAAGCAGATCCCTTCAGCCGTCTTGGCGTGGAAGAGTAACTATACTTAGGGAGGGGGCCCGCCCGCCCTGCGCAGGCGGCACCGCGGTGGCTCGGCTAGTGGGCACGCTGAACCAGTGACGGATTAAGACTTCTTGATGCCCGAAGCAATCCACGCCCATGGGGCCCCCTATCCTTAATATGTCTACTAGAATCGGTCTTTAAACCAGTGAATCAGTGAAACGATATGGCCTAAGGATGGATTTTTTGTGCTTCTTCTGGTGCCTTCCCAGACGTGATGCCCAAGGCGATTGTTTAATTTGTTTCAGGGTTAATCCGTCACTGTACTGAACGCCATGGATTGGTGTTACATACTTGTCCGCGTAAGGGTGTAGTAGCCATCAGAGGGTAACACCTTCTAGTCCCGTAAAAAAAAACGCCATAAATTGGTGTTATATACTGTGTTAATTCCAGTTATGTAAGCGAGTTATCCGTCCACTGTTTGGTATTCTACTCCACAGTTCAGTACCGCTACTGGGCTTAAAATCTATCAACCGCAATAAAAAGCCGTGCTCTCAAACGATATAGTAATAAACGTGCCTATTGAATGAATAAAACGAGAGTGTAAACAATCTAAACGGAAAGTGTTAATTGATCCTCCTGTTAAGTTGGACTTGTTTGCTGAACAAGTAGCCGTCTTGTAAACTAAGTAATTAAGTAATACTTGGCAGCCATCCACCCCCCCCCCCCCCCCCCCACCGGGGCTCGGGGGGGAGGGCCGGTAATTATAACAATGCAGGCAACTTGTACAGTGCATATGCGACGCCATCTACAATAAACCGAACTAGTAATACAGGCTGTGTACCCTAAAATAATTCCTTAAACCCCGTCAATACTTAAGAGAAATGTTGGTTTACTGGTCGCAGACTCGAAGTAGATACATACAGTTATAAAACATAAGACTAAATTATAACACGACTAGCTGCCTCCCCGCGGTTTTACCCGCGTAGTTCCCGTTCCCGTGGGAATACAGGGATAAAATATAGCCTATGTTACTCGGGGATAATGTAGCTTTCCAAAGGTGAAAGAATTTTTGAAATCGGTCCAGTAGTTTCGGAGCCTATTCATTACAGACAAACAAACAAACAAACAAACAAACAAATCTTTCCTCTTTATAATATTAGTATAGATTTATCAGGAGTAAACTATTAAATGTTTTCGCCTTCATTCAACAAAGTCTATAGAATCGATTTTCCAGTGCGGGTAAGCGAAGTGAGGTCACATAAGGAAACCAGCAGCAACAAGTAACAACATGTCCAGATGACAGGTCACCCACGATAGCGTCGCTCGAGCACCGGACGACCGCCGCGACAGTAACTCGACCTGTTTGGAGAAGATCAAATATTCCCTCTAAGTAACAACAGGTAAATAGATTTATATTACAACTCTAACACCAATAGCCGTAAGGCAAATAAATGTTATAAGCTGTTGGCTTATTAACCCACAAAAAAGGTACAAATAAATTTGCTTAATGTTAGTGTAAATCTTTTTCAAATTCTAGTTTTCACTTATTTGAAGTTTTCATGTTAATTTATAAATAATTTCATTTCAGTAGCTTCAGGTATTTACATATCTAATCAAGGGAATAGTGACAAGAGTTTGTTAACTATTTATGACTACTTTATCAAACAAAAGAAGCCAGCGAGTCTGACAGATACAATAAGGCAAGGGGTGGGGTGGCATGACATCGGGGGAGGGGGAGGGATGGAGTGATCTTGTGACGGAGTAATTACGAAGAGCGATTATGAAGATTGCAGAGGTCGTCGTCGGTACAAAGTCACGGCTCTCGGCTCGACTTCACTTGAGAAGCCCTCGGGGATGGTAGCCGCGGAGCTCGCAACACAGAGATATGTTGCAACGTAAATTAAGTTTATTTTTCTGATTTATGATGGATGACTGAAAGATTACTCATGGTAGGTCACTCCGTCCTATATTATTCGGAGACATCAAGCTGTTAAGTCATAACACGCACAGAAACTACTGAATAGAAATTCAGTAATGAATCGACGCAGGGATTAGGATGAAACCGGTATAATTTTCTTTAGAATAGGTAAATATATTTTTTTGTATTTACCGTCTATCTTCAGGTCTACATTAATACAGATAGCAGCGAGGCGCAGCGCCAGTCGTCACACAGACGGCGGGCGGCGACGGGGGGCGGCGCAATATCAGCGCAGTCTGGTGTAGGTATTATGACAGATAGATAACACGACCAAATGCAAAGAGCAACCGTTTTCACACCGTTTGTCTACAACACAGAGCGCAGGGAATTAGTTTCATTTTGCACGGCTGGTATCTTAATATGAAATGCATAACTGTACAATAGCATATAACATAGCGCTCTTATTTCTTTCGTAGAAGTATGTTATTAAGTACCAAGTTGGAATCAAAGTCACGAAAGTAACAACTAGCGTGGATTTCAAAGCAATAAGTGAACGTAACAGTCATAATGATCGACATCAGAGTTACTTTGTCGCAAAAAATCTATATGGATAAGAAATCTTCCAGAAAAGTCTTGAGACAAGCCAGCCGCCGCCGTCGGCCGGAGGGCGTGCTTTGATAAACAATAAAAGGGTTTCACTTCAGAATAAACTATGGACCTATAACATGCCCTTTAAGATCCCTTCATTGCGTCTAGGTTCTCACAAAAGGGACCCTGCGTGGATATGTCAAGATTTAGGGATCAAGTTTGGAACGGCGGGTATTGTTTTGGAGCTCTTTTGTAGTCAAAAGGAAGGCTCATCAATTCTAAACATGCGCAAAGTGACAGCTTGTATGAACTAAGATTTATTTAAGTAAGTCTATATATTATTTAAAACAAACTTCGTCGGCGAGCGAGCAGCAGACTTATTCCACTTTTTAAACCATAGCATCCTTAAACCAATTAGCATGTTGAATCCAATAGAATTTCGCGCATAAAAACAGGAATATAATAAAAATTAATTAAAATAACAAATCGAGAAAAACAAACGAGGAAACTTCCGACACAAATTACATTTTGAAATTAAATGTGCTTTTTTATTTATTTGGCGCAATTCAATTTAAGATTTTGATTACGTCATAAAATTGTATTTAATTCCATTGCTTACTTTATTTAAGCGCTTAGGTATTATATAAGTAACGGTAATAATTTCAGTAAACAATATAATTGTTCTCTAGTTGACAAAAATGCTGGGTGTTATAATGTAATAGGTAGATATTTTTGTGCTCTTCCGAAAAGATATAACATTTAAACGTACCGAGTAGTCACTATTTATTTCTTTTCATCGAAAGCCTTTACAATGGTGCGGAAAGAGATACAGATGGCGATAGATTTAGAGTGAACGGAAGGAATCAGCTCAAGTAGCTATCTCAAGTAATCGGTCAAGTCTAGTACCTACTGATTGGCTATCAATCGGCTCCGCTCGGCTCCACTCGGCTGCGTTCGGTTGAAAATTGAAACTCTTAAGCCTTATTCGCACGAGAGTTTTTTGGTAACGGACGTTAAAAAAGCGTTCAAATATAACAAATGCATTCCTAAGTACCATAATTAGTCTATTTCCAACGCACTAAGTTGAAAATGCAACACCGCTCGATAAAAAAGCGTCGCGTTTTAAAAACGCTGTCGTCTGAACATATGCTTGGGAATATGTATTTGAACGCTTTTTTAACGTCCGTTAAGAAAACTCGTGTGAATGAGGCCCTATAAAAAGGGCCGCAGGGCGGGGCGGAGGAGGCCTAGTGATCACACGACCACTTGAGGTGAGCCATTTTATTGACCACGAGCTGGGAAACATTACTCCTTTTTGGACACGCTAAAATATGAAAGAGTTATAAAATTTACGGGTTTTAAGCACTTACCCATTCTGCATTTATGACGCTCAAAAATGCAATAGTATTAAAGGTATAAGTATAAATAAATAGTGACTTAATTGACGTACATCGCACGGAAGTTCAGACAAATGCATTAAGCCTTGAAAAGTGGCAGTGAACATTTCCTATGGGTACATTTGTGATCAGCATACACACGGCCGTAGCTGGGAGGCATACACCTTAAAATTACAATGCCCTACTTTAAAAATTCCAAAAACTGAGATAAATTGGTTGTCTATAGAATTTATTCATTGGTGATTGATTTAAGAGCCCGTGCTTCGAGGGCAGATCAATTATTATGATACTTTCTTCCGCCATGCCAGTAACCAATGCTGCCCTACCTCAAATTCGACTATAGCTACAGCCCTGAGCATACAGCCAGGAGGTCCGCATGCCGCATGCCGCCCGGGCTGCGTGTGCGGTGTGCGTGTACAGTAGGTACTAGACTAGTAGGTAGTGTAGTGTAGAGTACAGTAGGCACGCCACGCGGCACGTGTCGCGGCCGACACTGATCGATGTTTCCGTGCAAACTCGCCGCTGATGGATGGCGAGCGGCGAGGACCGAATTCACACACAAACACACAAAAATCTTTACTTTTTATATCACTATTAAAATATCCACTTCTGAATCTGATGTTGAGCTCGCTTGACCTCTTTGTAATACTTAAATGTACTTCGTAGGGATAAAGAGTAAGCCTCGGAGTTTCCCAACAATATTTTCAAATCACAAAATGAAACGGAGTTGAAAACCAATACAAGAGGTTATACAATTTACACCAAAAATCTTATGGTAGAATTTTGAAATGTAAGTATATCTAATTTCAAAAATAAAAGTCGTGTAAGTACTTATAAATAAAATAACCATCTAGTTGATTAAGTGACCAATACAATAAACAGTCAAGAAAATATACCTAAGCCAAAATCAAAATATATCAATATCACGTACCTACTAGACAACGAGGCAAACCACAATCTATTAAAAATCATTATTCGATTTACTTTTAAGAAATATTAAACCGAGAGCACAATGTCACTTTATCCAAGTGCTTACTCATTCCAAATTCAAATAGATTGATCTCGGGCGCGGCTGGGTTGCCAGTCTGCGGCGCTTGTTGGCTTTGCATTTGACTTGCATCTGTTGATGTACCTAGTCTATACATCTCTATTGTCTATACCCCGTAGGAGCTGTGCACTCCCTTACCTACTGTCTGCCGATTGTAATACCTAATAATAATATCGATAAATCTATAAAAAAGTAATAATAACCCAAATGATTACGGGAGAAAAAATAACCACTTCCCTCCATAAGTTTGACGACTTTTATTTTCATATTATATTCATACCTTCAACATAATTTAATTATGTTCCCAAAGAAGCGTTTAACAATATCATAAACTTTATGAGCGTAACATTAGATAACAGAGTTTATTTATTTGACAAAATGAGAGTAATACCAGGACATTTCTAATTGACTAATAAGTTTGTATCACCTTAGGTTACAGGTATTATTTTCAATATTACATTCATTTTGCGTTTCACAATACCTTCGAATACTATTTAGATAAGATAAATATTACTTTCGAAACGCACTGTATAGGTATTACATATTTAAATGATATATTTTTGTTACCTACTAAAGTCATGTTATGACTTTGGGAGCTAGTAAAAATATTACTGAACTCACTACAACGCCTAGCGCCATCTAGTCTCGGAAAGGAGAGTTATTTTATTCAGTTTTCCTATATTTTTTCAGTTGTCTGACCGGTATGAAAATCTGTGCAGTTGGGTACAGATTATAAATTTGGCAACATTAATATTTTAATATGATTTTGGAAACCAGGCAAACATCCATACCATAGTCACCTTAAAATTGTAAAAAATTACACAGAGCAATAGCTTTCGACGCAACTAGAGTAGTTTTATATAGTTTAACATCACAATAATACTTACCTTCATATCCAAGAAACTTATTAACACAACAGTAATTACAGTCAGATTCGAGACGGTAGACTGACAGAAACAGGCAATATCTGACGCTTGTCGACAGGTAGGTAACCGTTCCTTATGGTTTCATTAATCGCCAGTTTCTAGTACAATAAAATATGTAGGTACCAGTTCGTCGCAGCCATGAGGAGCAGATCACACCTCTGCGTGTTTGTTCATCTGTCTACCGTGTACGGAGTAATGAACGGATTTAATTTGTTTGTGTATTGTGTGTTACCCAGTGACGGATTAAGACTTCTCGATGCCCTAAGCAATCCGCGCCCGCGCCCTACTAGAATCGGTCTTTAAACCATTTCTGGTGCGGTTTATGGTGACGCGAGTGAGAGTGAGACGTGATGCCCTAAGGATGGATTTTTTTGTGCTTCTTCTGGAGACTTGATGCCCTAGGAAATTGCTTGAGGGCTAATCCGTCACTGGTGTTACCTCGTAATCTCTGTTGTAGGGGTGTTATGTCATATTATGTTACATACAGTTGTATACTATATCTGGTACTCCGTGTAGTTCCAGTTCCACGTCTTGTCGAGCGCGTTGCCCTCCGTAGCTGGAGGGTGCTTCCCCGCCTCCAGCTGGAACTGTGAACACAACATGACTAAATTATATTCTATAGCAACTACATTTTAAATGGGGAATACATTACATACTGTACGGGATTTGGAAAAGCTTTTAAACGCACTGTATTGATGTGACCTACTAATATCTATTAAACTCACCACGCCAGTTTCGTGAGCGCCATCTAGTATCGGAAAGGAGAGGTATTTGTGTAACTAACTACTAGGTATGACCTTTATTTTTTTGTTGTCTGACCGTTATGAAAATGGGTGCAATTAGATACAGGATTATAACTTTAGCAACATGTGAAAATAATTAACTGAAATTTATATAAATTATATTAAATTTCTAGTAATTATTAATGTGAAAAACTCTTTAGAATGGTAAAAATATTCTTGAGAAAGTTTATCATTATAATCCTGATTGATATAAATAACTACACTTAAGTCCTTACTTAGGTACTCACTTTCGCCGCTTATTTCAACAGCTCACTAAAATATTCTCTTTGAAATTTTAAATTTAAATTACCTACAAGAAAAGCGACGAGCGTCTGGATTTTTTCTAGGTAATTTACGGTTATGATAATTTTTGGCTAACGAGTACGAGTCTGGGGTTTTTTTGGTGTAAAATAAGGATTTTCATTGTAAAAAAAGGCTATCTGAGACAGACGCTTCACTTCAACACATGATAAGTATTAACAGCCCGGTTGGCTTTGTGGTTAGTGACCCTGACTCTCAAGCCGCGGGACGTGGGTTCGAATCCCACCCAGGACAAACATTTGTATGCATGAATATGTCTGTTTGTCCTGTGTCTGGATGTAAATATCTATATAAGTATGTATTTAAAAGTAGTATATGTAGTACATATATCAGCTATCTGGTTACCATATCACAAGCCCTGCTTAGTTTGGAATCAGATTGGCCGTGTGTGAAAAATGTCCCAGTATATTTATTTATTATCTATACTAATATTATAAAGAGGAAAGATTTGTTTGTTTGTTTGTTTGTTTGTAATGAATAGGCTCCGAAACTACTGGACCGAATTCAAAAATTCTTTCACCTTTGGAAAGCTACATTATCCCCGAGTAACATAGGCTATATTTTATCCCTGTATTCCCACGGGAACGGGAACTACGCGGGTAAAACCGCGGGGAGGCAGCTAGTTTATTTATATATCTGTATGCTTTTTTGGTCCAGCTATTACTATGGTAACCGGCTAGCTTTTCGAGATACCTACACTTAGAAGGGCGTATAATTTCTGGTCGAGGATCGAGCCCAAACACGTTCGACTCGGCCCCAACTACCGACCCGAGGAATTCTTGAAGGGTAGCCCAACTCTAACACCACTGAGGCCACACTAACCTTAGGGCGTTCATAGGCTTCGTCCTGGGTGCCGCAGCCGTTAGGCACGAGGGGTCTGCTGGGGAGCTGCGGTGCGGCCGGGTGCGGCTGCGGCTGCGCGTCCAGTGCGGGCGGGTGCGGGTGCGGGTCGAGGTGCAGCGGCTCGTACTCGTCGGAGAGCCCGCTGTCCGGCGAGTCCGGGACCGGGACCGGGACCGGCGGGGGGACCGGCAGCGGGCTCAGCGCGGGCGCCGAGTTCTCGTAGCCCCGGGGCCCCGCGCGGCTCTTGTGCACGCAGTAGTCGCCCGTGAATGGGTTCCGGTACGCCACTACGGTCCTGGGGTACATTTGAAACAAAACGATTTTAAATAAATAAATAAACCACGAGCATTCGAGATTTGTGAAAATTAACGCAATCTACAACTACCGTTGAAACTATAGGTACTAAGAATAATTAGATCATATACCTATTTACTTTTACTGGCAATGGCTAATTGTAAAAATGGGGTTAACTAATAAAGTTTTTACCTGAGTTCCTCATCAGTCTCTCCCTCCTTCTTGTGCGAGAACAGCACCTTGGTGGGACGCAGCAGGATGGCGACCTGTACACACACATTTACACAAATCATAGGTTATCATATCATAATATTATGTACCTACAGTTTCCAACTAAAGGATATAGGTAAATTACGTAAAATGGAACGCATCTTCTACCTACTCTTCGCTCAGTTCGCTCTTCGTCAAAACAAAGTATATAGTAACTCTAAACAGCTGTAGATCAAAAGTTAGTTTTATTGATAAGTCTTTTAAGACCCTGCGATTAGACCATTATCAGATAGGTAATTATCGAATCATATTCACAACAATTATCTTGATAATTGTGAACCCTGATGGAGAATGCTATGAAAAGTAGTAATGATAGCAGGCGAGTTTATATAATTCTTGGACTATTTTGGCGTTAAATGAAGTAGGTAGGTAACTTACCTGTCCATTCTGCTGCAGTCTGTAGACGCGGTAGACACAGTACCCGCACGTGAACACAGTGAGACACAACTGTAATCAATCACCACAAAGTACTTGTAAACATAAAGAATTTTTTTCCAAAAAACTTCACAATGAGATCGCATGACGTCACAAGTAAACAACTTACCAAAATGATCAAAAGTACGATATCTATGTAAATAATAATCATATTTCCCCTCGCTACTGCACTGTACACTTGAAACAATCACCTCATTATATTAATTAACAGTAAATAAATATCTATTCAATAAAATACGTGAAAACACAAAATCTCTTGTTGACTAAACTTCATATTTTGAATCGCAATGCTACACACCGACTGACGTACTCGGAAGCTTCAAGAGTTACGATTGGCTGATATTCAATTTAGACGACCACCGATTGGTCTATCTTGGCCGTTGGAGATGAATTAGCCAATCGCATCTCATGGTGGATAAGGGATGAAACGTTTGCACAGAAGATGTCAAAGATTAAGTCACTATACTTTTTAATTTTATAGTATCTTTGATTTGTGTACAGGTTTGTAGACAATTGACAGTGTTTTTAGAATACACATATTTTTTTTGTCTTCGAATTACTTTTGCAAACACTACATGTCTTTTTTTTCTTTTACCTAATACATATATGGATAAATCGCGTTATTTTATTTTTCTATTTTAAAACAATTTTTATTTTTATATATTTTTCACCATAAGGCTACAGAAAAAAATTCATTTCTTTACATTATTTTTAATTGTGTTCTCTGACTTACTAAACTACTGATTTATGGGATTAATTTTGCATCATATGGCATAGCAGTCATAGCACACACGTACATACAGTAATAGTTGCCTAGTCCCCCACCTGCGGACCATTGGTTCTCTGTGCGCGATGCGTCCTGCCGGCGCCACCCGTGTCGCGACGTCTGCCTGCGAGGCGAGGCGAGGCGAGGCGCTAGCACCGACCTACTTAACCTACACATTTTATTAAACTAGTGGCTCCCCGCGGTTTTACCCGCGTTCCCGGGATCTACAATTTTCCCGGGATAAAAAGTATCCTATGTCTCTAACTACCTCCCTATGGCAATTTTCAGGCAAATCGGTTCAGCCGTTCTTGAGTTATGAATAGTGTAACTAACACGACTTTCTTTTATATAATATAGATAACCTATTTCTCGCATATAACAGCCAAAATCACACTGCACTGTACGTATACAGTTAAAAATAATAAACTTTAAAGCAGCTGAGAAATTAAAAAACCATAGTGTTGGTTCTTTAATACTAGCTATCTTGGTTTCCTTCATCTTGCAGCCTGTGGAACCCTTCCTACTAGGTACTCCAAAATCCCAGAACGGCTGCATTTCCTAGACCTTCAGTTTTTACAAGTGAAAGTTATATCCAAAATTTCAATTCAAAATACATCCACTAAACGCCGTCTACAAAATGTGGAAGTTATAAGCTTCTCCACATGTAGGTTTCGATTCAATATCCTAAATCAATAGAGTCGACGTTTCTGAAGGCCTATTTGAATTAATAAATTTATTTAATTTAATATTTTTAGTCATTATTAAAGCGAGGCATAAATATATAATATAGGACAATTCTGTATGCCTATTGTAACGTTTATACTGGCTTTAATACAGAACTAAACCGCAATTAAGTATACAAAGATCGCTGGACGCTGAATCCGCGCCTCCACGGCCCGCCTATTCTAATACTCAAACCAGATCGCGACCAGAAGCAGATAGCGGACCTCTAATCAGATTGCGGTGTTAAGAGGGAGATAGAAGATAGTCGCTTGGGTAATTGGGTGACGGAATAGAATAGAGGGACAAGTCGTCCTTTAGCTTACAACACCGCATATGTCATTTTTACCAACTTTTCAGGAGACGACAAAAACTGTTTATTTTATAAGGCCACCCTCCTTGCGCGCTGACACTACATTTTGAATTTTAGCCTCTTATTGACTGAAATTTATATCATGTGAGCCATGGTTCGACGCGCAATGAGCAGCTCTATCCAACGGCATTAAAATGTAGAAACTGCCAATTTTCGACTTGAGCGGTGTTGTAAGCTAAGGGGCGAAGTGTGAAATGTGAATGGATTCCCGGCACCCGCACGGCACGGTACCGGACAGTTTAGATAGTAATCTGTTTTATTGTTCAACTCGCTTGTTGTTCGCCAACTGGTAAAGTTTTAATTAATTTGTTTAGTAAAATGATGGAGTCGCGCCAAGTTTAAATAAGATAAACGGTGGTGTCGCGAGTCGAGTTACCCGTTTTGGGTGAAATCAGTGTTAATCTCCTTATACAATTATACCTGTCACTCCTATTCATATTATGAAATACAATAATAATTACCTTCAATAAAGAAAAATATCAAATTAAATTGATAAAACGTTGTTTCTTATTTATAACTAGCTGCCTCCGCGCGGTTTTACCCGCATAGTTCCCGTTCCCGTGGAAATAAAGGGATGAAATATAGCCTATGCTACTCAGTGATAATGTAGCTTTCTAATGAAAAATGAATTATTATAAAATCGGTCCAGTACTTTTTGAGTTTATTCGTTACATACAAAAATACTAATCTTTCCTCTTTATAATATAAAAAGTGTAGATTGAGGGGTCATTTCGCGTTCGGCATTTCTTCACAAGGTACATTTAAAGAGCTATTAAACCTTATTATTAAATTAATTCAGAAACTAATTTAAAAATCATTCGAATTCCAAGTGTCACATTTCATGTTGACAAAGCAAACGTCACAATTTTGTAATTCGCTCAATTTCAATCACTGCTTTAAAGCATGTAGCATGATTCGGAATGGTAACTGATAGTCTAAAACACGCGTGTGATGTGATACAACGTGATGTGGTGTGGTGTGATGTGACGTGATATGATGTGATTCGCGATCATCAAACCTGTAGACTACACGACTTACCTAGGTAAGTGTGTAGAATACACCGTGCTAACCATTTCAATATTATTGTATTTTGTCACTAGTTCCCCGCGGTTTTACCCGTGTTCCCATTGTTCTTCAATTTTCCCAGGATAAAATGTAAGTTATGTGTTGTTCCTTAACAAAATCTGTGTCCGTTTGCTACTAGAAATATAGCTCTAGGTAAAAGTTCATTCACAATCGTCGGTTACTTTACTACTTGTGTATTTTCATCAGGTTTTTTACATTCCCTGAAGGGGTAAACTCCGGGCGAACAGCTGCTGATGACCACGGGAAGTGGTAGCCACCAAATTAGTTTATGCCTACATTCACGCGTTTGATCCTCTCCCTTTAAATAACGAAGGGGTCTCAAGATACGCGATCTGTTCCTTAATAATTTCCTCCGGGACCTCCCCCCCCCCTTGCCCCCCCCCCCCTCCCGTTATACAATGGAACACGCGATACTTATCCAAAAGGCAATCCGTTACTCGCCTACACATGTATTAACTATAAATACGGAAATTTCACAGATTTTTATCCTTTACTTACCTTTGAAATTCAAAGAATGTCCTTATTTATGTAGCGTTTTTGACAGACATCTTCATGCATCCAAATGTTAGTCCTGAATGGGATTCGAACCCACGACCGACGGCGGCGGCTTGAAGGCAGGGCCGCTAACCACAAAGCCAACCGGCCAGACAAAATAATGTGATGTTATCAATCATCATCATCAGCTCATATACGTCTCCACCGAGTATGTGTGTCTTTGAATTTATAGAATTTCAACTTATTTGAAGTAGCCTCGAATTTTAACGATTTTTTTTCTTGACAAGTCTTTGCTAGGCATCGACGTATACTCTAGCGATAGACAAGAACGTTCATGTAAAACATTTGTTCAAAAACTGGTAAGAGTTAGAACTAAAGTTCGCTGCAGCGCTGTATAAAGCTGTGTCAACTAACCAAACTATTTTAAAAGATACAGCGCTAAATTGCTTAGAGTATAGTTTTCTCGCGACCAAAACGTCGTAAGCGCCGCAAATTTCATGGCGCTTACGCGTTTCGTTCAGTTAACTACACTAAGATGTCGTCTCTATAGAGTTCACACCGCAGATGTGACACATCTTTTTTACCTACTAAACTTCATTAGAATAAAACTCGATTTCAAAATGTATTATATTAATATTAGGGGAGCCTAGTGCGGATTGGCGGACTTCACATGGCTTAAATTGAGTACTCAGAGGTACGGGCCAGGGCTTGAATTAACATAAAACAATTATTCAAAATATCAAACTATCACTACTAATTAAAAACTCATTAACAATTAATCAAATTAAAACACTTTCTAAAAAAACATATCAAGTCTGTGTTCAGTTACATATTTTTACCTACAACCAGTTTTAAGGGAACATCTGCACGTTTTAGTATATGATTGTAGAATGGCGTGGTATTTAAATAGATAAATTGTTTTTCTACTCTGGAATTACGAAATTATCACCTATTAATTCACTTAAACAGGAAGTAATTTTAGTAGTACTTAGTTGACTACTGACTAGTTATTTTCGTCCAGGGTCCACTTTGATTCGGATTATCGTTGTTATTAACGCTGCTCCGTGCGCACCCGCACTGAATGAATGTCGAAGCCACACTAAAGTCGGGTGTGCGGACTGCAGTTCAGTTGAGTTGACCAAAGCGAGTGTTCGGAACGCGCTATCTAGTACGTAGTACATATATATCGATGTTGCTAGGTAGTTGTGGTAAAGATTGATGGGGCGTAGCTTTAGTAGCTTTTCCAGTCGTTTTTGCCCAGTCATAATAATTCTTCTTGGTCGTATCCTCATGACTGAGGGACGTGACTATGGTGTGTATCTTTAATCACGATCGCTCTCCAGACTGTCCGATCATGTGCCATCTGAATGGCTGTTTGTAGGGTGGCCCCGGTGGCTTCCTTAGTCGTGTCAGTCCATCTCGTCGGCGAGCGTCCTCTGCTTCTTTTTCCTTCCACACAGCCTGTGATCATAAGTTTTTCCAAACTGTCTGAGTCCTTCCTGACTGTATGACCAAAGAACTTAAGGACTCTCTGTCTGCAGATCGTAGATAAACGTGTTTTAATTTTAAGTTCTCGGAGGATTGACTCGTTTGTGCGGCGTTCCGTCCATGATATACGGAGCATTCTGCGCCAGCACCACATTTCAAAAGCGTCAATCCTCGAGCGCACACGGGCTTTTAGTGTCCAGGTTTCCGACGCATATAGATATATCGAGAAGATAAGGGTCCGCATGAGTCTAATTTTTGTTTTGCGGTTGATGCCTCTGTTCTGCCATATCTTCTCGAGCCTCTTAACCGCTGATTTTGCCATTTGAGACCTTCTCACCACTTCTTGTTCACAGTCACCGTCGTCGCTGATTTGCGATCCCAAATACACAAATTTATGAACTACATCGAGGTCGTGTAGTTCATTGGTCCTCTGAAGGGTGCCCGCTCTGTCCACAAACATTAGTTTCGTTTTAGCCCTATTGATGCGTAGACCATAATCCTGGCTGATGACACTTATCCTGTTGAGAAGTTCGGCCAATTCAGTTTCTGAGGTGCCTATGATTGTAGTATCATCTGCAAAGCGCAGGTTGTTTAGCAAATAACCCCCAACACGAATGCCTCCCTTCCAATCTTCCAAGACCCTTCTCATTATATGTTCACCGATGAGATTAAACAGTTGCGGTGACAAGATGCATCCTTGACGTACGCCTCGCTGTGCTTGGAAGGGTTGTGATAGAGCGTCGTCTAACCTTACTCTGGACCTGCTGTTCAGATATAAATTCTGTACAAGAAACGTTAGATGGTCTGGTATTCCCATTTCACCCATAACACTGAACATCTTGTTCCAGCTTATGCAGTCGAAGGCTTTAGCGTAGTCGATGAAGCATAGGGCTGCACAAATGTTATGCTCTCTACACTTCTCGATCAGTTGCCTAACGTTCAGGATTTGTTCCCGCGTGCCTCTGCCTCTTACGAACCCCGCTTGTTCTTTGGGTATTTGTCTGGTTATGTAGGATTCCAAACGCCTATTTAATATACGCAAAATGATTTTACTAGCGTGGGAAATGAGCGATATGGTGCGGTAATTTTCACATTTTTTTCGTAGAACCCTTCTTGTGCAAAGGGACCACAGCAGATTCGGTCCAGTCGTCTGGCCATTGGCCCGTCCTCCAAACTTTAAGGCAGATAGTGTGCATGATTTTAACACCTTCAATTCCCATATTTTGCAGCATTTGAGCTGTGATACCATCACTGCCACAAGCTTTAGGTTTCAATTTTATGATGGCGTCTTCTATCTCTTGGCGAAGGATGTCCGGTTCTCTATTGGTGTAGTCCCGCCTACTCTTCTCCACATAGGTCTCGCTATAGAGTTGCTGACAGTAGCTTCTCCATCTATCCAGGACTGCAGCTTTGTCTGTTAACAGCACACCGGCTTCATTTTCTATACTCCAGTGCTTAGGTTTAAATTCATTTGCAAGGAACTTAACTTTTTGGAACATATCTCGAGTGTGAGCCGATGTAGAACATTTTTCTATGTCCGTGCAGATCTTGTCGATGAAAGTCTCTCTGTCTTTCCTACATAACCTCTGAGCTGATCTATGTGCTTCAGCGTACCTGCTTCGCTCTTCATCTGAGTGCACACCACCTTTTTTTAGGGCCTTTCTCTGTTCGATCATACACCACGTCTCCGCGCTTATCCATTCCGCTCTAGGAGCAGCAGTCCTACAGCTGTCGGCTGCTTGCTTGGCCACTTGTTGGATTGTGGACTTAAGTTTTACCCATGACGCCTCGGGTGCCTCAAATGGATCCATTTCAAGTGATTGCAGTTTGCGTGAAACTTCTTCTACATATGCTTTCTGTGCGAGCACATTTAAATGGATGGGTTTTTTTGTTTTCCCCGTAGGTACATTTTTCAGTCGGATCTTTAATTTGGCTGCTAAAAGTTGATGGTCGCTGCCACAATCCGCACCTGGACGTGTCTTAACTGAATATATTGAAGATCTCCATCTTTGGTTTACAATAATGTAGTCAATTTGGTTCTTATAAAGACCACCAGGGGCTGTCCATGTGAACAGACGTCTAGGATGTTGCTGAAACCAAGTGTTCATTACCGTAAGACTATTTCCTGCGCAGAAGTCTAAAAGTCTTTCTCCACGGACGTTTCTTACGCCTAGGCCAAACCTTCCTACGATGTTCTTCAAATGCGTATCTGTCTCGGTTCTGCCTATCTTGGCGTTGAAATCACCAAGGATGATTAATGGCTCTTTCTTGGGAATGTCTTGGACGGTTTTGTCTAGTATATCGTAAAATTCCGTTATTTCCTCCTCACTTGAAGTGGCTGTTGGGGCATATGCTGTTATTATATTTATTGGGTTTGGGTGACCTCCCAATTTTAGCTTCACGATTCTATCGTTGACACAATCGTATCCTGCTACTTTTCCAACAAGGTTTTTTGCAATTAAAACCGCCACTCCAGTGTAGCTGTTCTTCGGACTGCCTGATACGATTGCCATTTTTCCCGAAGAAGTCGTATAGTGACCCATCTCTTTGATATGCGACTCCGTTATACACAGTATGTCAATCTGATACCTTTCCATTTCCTTCTCCACCACCTCTGCAGTTCCAGTCTTAGAGAGCCCTCGGACATTCCAAGTCGCTATTGAGAGTGTCCGATTTTTGCGTATTTTCACCATCTCGCTGTTAAGGGGCGCGCTATGAGCAGCAGTAGTCCAGTTTCCACAAGGAGCCTGCTGGGGCACTGCCTCATGCATAATAATCAAATAAGTCATAATAATTAAATCAAATGAAATAATTTCGATAAAAATATAAGTGTAACATTTTTTTTTTGCATAATACAATATTGTAAAGCAAACTATTGTGATGTCCCATATAATTATTGTCCCATTATAAAAATACATAAAATAAAATAACATACCCCTTTATTTCTTCTAGAAAAAGTTAGTTTACAAAGTTGATTTTAATTGTTTTTTTTAGTATCACGAAGAATATTACTTTAGTATTTTATAGTTAGAAGTTTTAGATACCTACGTTTTAATGAAAAATTAAATTTAATGAAAAATTATTCGGTGAGAATCCCTCGTAAGTGTCCTCATATATAGGTTCAAATCAAATCAAAACATTTTGACTGGCAGACGTCACAGTCAAAAGAATAACTCCAATAAAAAGAATTCATTCCGTCCGGGCGTGGGGGGCATGGGGGAGGGGGGTAGGTATACAACATCGGCGTCGCACTTGACTGTTATCGTCTCAAAGGGAACTTTCCTCGACATTTTCCTGTACAAAAAGTATAAAACCGAAGTTATTCCCGTAATTATTCCGCCATTACAACACATTGAGGATTCTTTCCCCAAATATGCGGAGTTCCCGTCCGGGACTCCCGGCGACATCTCGCCGCGTCTCCAACAAACTTTGTTTAATAAGCATACTTTGTAAGGTTTCGTAATTGGATGCTAAAAATGGGAAATATATATTTAGCGCAGGTATAATATTCTCTTGGTGTCGCGGCGGCCTGCCCATATACTATATACAGTAGATATATCATAGTATATGGCTTGTTGATAACATACTAGTTGGCTCATTCCATAGGCAGGCGCAGCGATTGTAAGAAAATAAAAAATCAACAAGACTTCATACCTGTTATTCTTTATCGCCTTCCTTGCCTTCAACCTTCCTTCCATTGTATTCAGATTATCTGCTTCGCTTTATCTATGGGTTCCACGGTTTGTGTGAGCCATGCGCCATCTGTAGATTGATAATGCACTATGACACCGACTGCTTCGGTGCATAGTGCAAGGATAGGTCATGCCTAACACATGAGTCCATGACCCAGCCTGTGACCATGTCACCTCTTTGATTGCTAGAACCAGAACATCATAAATTAGATTATGTTATATATATATAAATAAAGTAAGTTCAGGGATTACTAGCCCACTGGCTATCTAGTCCCAACTCTATGGGGACGCGAGGCTTACGCCATGTCATGACAAACCATTACTAGCCCTCCGGCTCTCTAGTCCCAACTCTATGGGGACGCGAGGCTTACGCCATGTCATGACAAACCATTACAAGCCCTCTGGCTCTCTAGTCCCAACTCTATGGGGACGAGGCTTACGCCATGTCATGACAAACCATTACTAGCCCTCTGGCTATCTAGTCCCAACTCTATGGGGACGCGAGGCTTACGCCATGTCATGACAAACCATTACTAGCCCTCTGGCTATCTAGTCCCAACTCTATGGGGACGCGAGGCTTACGCCATGTAATGACAAACCATTACAAGCCCTCTGGCTCTCTAGTCCCAAGTCTATGGGGACGCGAGGCTTACGCCTTATGTCATGACAAACCATTACTAGCCCTCTGGCTATCTAGTCCCAACTCTATGGGGACGCGAGGCTTACGCCTTATGTCATGACAAACCATTACTAGCCCTCTGGCTATCTAGTCCCAACTCTATGGGGACGCGAGGCTTACGCCTTATGTCATGACAAACCATTACTAGCCCTCTGGCTATCTAGTCCCAACTCTATGGGGACGCGAGGCTTACGCCTTATGTCATGACAAACCATTACTAGCCCTCTGGCTATCTAGTCCCAACTCTATGGGGACGCGAGGCTTACGCCATTCAGATACATAGGACTGCTTAGGGAATATAAAGGGTAAATACACATACATAGACTACTTAGTAATATAATGGGTAGTTAATCAGACACATACTCTTAGCACAACAAATACTTTGTGCATACATAGATCACATCTAAATGCTTAGATACTTAGAGGATACTGAGGTTCAACAAATATTCTTAGATCAAATCCAAAGATACTTAGGATTCACAAATATACTTAGATACATATGCCAAAGAATACTTAGGTGATAAGGCCAAAGAATACTTAGACTAATAAATACTTAGCTCTCGTCCAGTGTATTGTATTTCTCGCACACGTCTTTTCTCACAGTCAGTTGAAAAGAAAACTTATTATGGTTCACTCACTTACCAAAGTCAATTTGACAGATGAATGCGCGGGAAACGGCGGGCGAAATTCCGGGTGTTGCTATTTACAAATATTTACAAGATGACATTCGCGATGCGTCGCGACACTTGGGTTTTAATTAAAATAAATACTTTACGAACGGCCATTGTTTTTTGTGGACGAGCACTGCCTATTAGATTTTTGGTTTGATGTTGTCGATTTAGTTTCAGTTTAGGTAATACGATGGCTTCTATATTAATTACTTAATTAATATTAATTTCGTTTTGTAATTGTTTTTTGGTGTAAGGTATCCATATCAGTATCTATTCGTAGTGTAAAAGGGTGAATATGTTAGGTTTATTTTGTATGTACTTTTTAGGTACAAATTTGTTTTAACAATATCTTACTGTCATGTTCCATGCAGCAGAAAAGTAGTGGACATGTCTGGTGTTGTCAAATGGCACCACTCTGTCAGGGCCCCGCGTCGAGGCCCTCACTGGGGCCGCACCGGGGGCCCTATATTCATTACGTGGAAAAAGAGGCCGTTATTTAAATGAATGTCATATTGTAGTGTAATAACCGGCTGAGTGGATGGCGGACGTATCATTACACGTACACGAGTTTGGTGAAACACAATAGAAAATAATGTTATGGTATCTCCGTGGACATTAAAGAAAAAAAACAGAGGGCTTACTCCCGAAAACGATTCGAATTTGATTTTGTTTTGATTTCAATTTGAACTCCTATTGGTTAATCCTGAACCAAAAAATTTCATCTTGAACTCCTATTGGTTAATCCCGAACCAATACGAATAAAAAATCAAGATGGCCATGGCTAAGATTGACATTTATTCGATCGGTAACGGTGTTTGGTGTTTCAGAATTATAAAATAAGTTGTGTGTAGTTAATTTCTACAGAAAAAAATAAATATTCAATTTTTTTTTTATTTCTAAAACGCTATCTTGTACATTAGATGTAATTTTTTAGATTAGATAAATTTATCCTAGATGAGATAACTCGATCTTGAAAAAGTACCTTTTTACTGATCGTGTATTTTGACGTTTAAAGTCGTTCCCGCCATTTTATTCACAAATGTCAAATAGTGCCAGGAGTACGGATTTTTCGATTCGGTTTCGATTGTAACGAAATTTTTGATCAAAGTTAGTTCCAAAAAGTGTCACCGCACGATCGTGCGCTAGAATCGCTATCAAAAATGTATGAAATGACATTTATTCGATTAGAACTCGTTTCTCGAAAGCGTCGGGAGTAAGCCCTCAGGTGTAGGTATTCTACGTATTTCTTATTTCGTTACGCTGAAATGTCGAGGATATTTTTATAGTTTGACACGATACCTTTTTTTTATTTTTTATTTACCTGCATACTTATACAACGCAAACTCGATACTTTGAGAAAGTTTTTAAAACCGTTGTATCGATAAATGGTAGTGTAAATCAAGCAACCTCATGAGTATCGACGCCGGACGCCGGTGACTCAAACCCGCGACATTTGAAGGCATAACCACAGAACTACATCCCCTTAGTGCAGTGAAAGGGCAGTGATTACCGGCGCGGCGCGGGGCGGCGCGTGGGTGACCGCACGCTATCATCACTGCGACCGCGACAACGGACACTATGTCACTGGATTAGTCGTTCTATTGATCATGTAATAGTTGTTGTGTATGATACCATTCCAATCACGTAAATTATATGACAATTCATCGGTGTATAAAAAAAAATTGGTTGCCTGTAAAGTCGGTATACGGGCGAAAGTTTTACGTGACAACGACTTTGAGTGGTAAAATAATTTTAATGTGAATATTCATTCATATAGTAGGAAGAAGGATGAAATAATAGTAACAATTTAAAACATAACGTCACGTAACGTGAGCGGAGCGTAACGCAGTTTCTTGAAGTGTCACCCGGCAAACCAATTTATAAGACGTTGTCACGTCAAAACGTAAAATTATTTAAATTTAAATTGTTGCAGATAAAATATATTATCAAACCCTCTTAAAATTTGATTGTGTTTTATGACTATTCCAAAAAGTCCCTTTGTTTATTATTGCGAGAATTTCTTCAATACCATAGTCTCCACTCCTTTCCCTATAATAAAGTCTTGTAAACTTTTAGTCTTCCTAGGGCTCTACGATACGAAGCAGGACTTTTCTCTTTGCTGTAAGTAGGTAGTTATTGCAGCGTTTTGTTTTTGGTTAGTAAATAAAGTACATTCCTGTAGTGGTGCCTATCTCTCGGTCGGTGCACGTTGACAATGGTACAGTAATCAGCGGCGACCGCAGACCCCCCGCCCTCTGCCCCCTGCCCTCTAGCCGCGCCGACATGACGCCGCTGTTTGTAATAACACTACTGAACTATACCTACGTGCTGTGTGCTGTGCTGTGTCACATACTACATAGGTTTACTGTACACCACTTGTAAATAAATACCTAAATATTCCGAGACATTTTTCAGAGAGAGCAGAGCTTATGCTGTGGTAACCAAATACTTATTCCAAATGCCTAAATACTTGTAAAGATTCGATACATAATAAACAGACTATGTCATAGGTGGGATTTGAACCCAAGGCAGCTTAGAAGTCTGGGTCATTGAGCATAAAGCCAACCGGTCTAACTTTGGTGTACAAGTGGTCTATACGGATGGGACCAGGGAGTCTTCACTGAAGAGTAACGCAAAAATATTTCGTAATATATAATATATAAAACATTTGTATGCATGAATATGTCTGTTTGTCCTGTGTCTGGATGTAAATATCTATATAAGTATGTATTTAAAAGTAGTATATCAGCTATCTGATTACCATATCACAAGCTCTGCTTAGTTTGGAATCAGATTGGCCGTGTGTGAAAAATGCCCCAGGATATTTATTTATTTATATTTACAAAGCAAAAAAATGTTACAAAACAAACAAGGTAAACAAAAAGCTATTTTAACGCGAAGCCATATTTTTATCGAAATTCTTTTGATATTTTTGGAAAATCAAACGCAAAATAAATTAACGACAAAATAATTGACGTTTCAATAAAAGAGTATCCTTTTCTCTCGAAGGAAAACCTCTTCAAAGCAGCCATTGTGATAAGTTACAAGTTTCCGCGAATAATAAAGCTGCGAGAAATCAAAAAGCTGGTGCCCCTTTATTACAGCTCCTCTCCTCGGGAAGGGTCAGAATTGACGATCGGCAAATTGTCGACTTTAAGTTTGAATTTGAGGCAAAATAATGTTCCGTTTGGTGCAAGTCACTGGCGCTCCTTGTACCTATCTCTTGTAAAACGTACAGAAAATTCAATCAATCGGTAATTTACCTGTTTTTTTCGTAATTTCATGTTTTTCATAGAATTGCATAAAAAAAGTTTCCAGAAACTAAAAATATTTTCATTTAAAATATTTATTTCTGTGATCTAAATTATGATAGCTCTTAAAATAGGTAACGATAAATATGTTTATTTAATTTTGAGCGTTTATTTGTCTTTCCTTTATAATAAGATTTATTTAGGGACTTTGGTCATGACCATTGGTTATATACCAATACATAGAAAACTGTTGAGCTAAATATCTGTGCTAGTAAGTACCTGTTAATACTGGCCTAGTAGTGGCTGGCAGGTTGGTTTTGTGGTTAGTGCCCCTGACTCTCCCACCCAGGACACGCATTTGTATACATTCTGAATCTGTTCTGTGTAAATATCTATATAACTAAAAGCATATATATAAGTAGTTCTGTAGTATATCAGCTATCTGGTTACTAAAGAACAAGTCCTGTTTAGTTTGCGACCAGATTGGCTTGTGTAAAAATGTCCCAGGATATCGCCTATATTCTGTAGCAAGGGTCCGCGCCCGGAAAATAACGTTTCGTCCGCGACTCAGTGACTCGAAACGTATATTTTGTTAGAGTGACTGTGTACGGAATCGACACCCTTCAGCGACCGGCGCGAGGCTCGCCCCGCGGCTCCACCTGCCCGCGCGATCCACAATGAGAAATGAATACATTTCAATATAATTTACATAGAAGATGCCGAATTACTCTTTGATGCGGTTGGAAAAAAAAATGGAAGTTTCATCGGACAACTTCCACGAAGTGTTCAAGATCGGGGAGTCGGGTTGGAGCTTTGTGTAAAGTTTTATCATTGCCGGTGGCCGGCGAGGAGCTACGAGCACCTTTCAATTCTGAATTTAGGAATATATTTTCTATAAAATATCTTTTCATGTTTTTCTAAGAGTTTGCAGACATGCGTCTATTAACCTCTAGTTCTTAGTTCAGTGACTTTTGAATAAATATTATGACTAGGTAGGTACTACAAAAATCAATTTATTTAATGTCAGACCCATTACAGAGATAAAGCGTGACGCGTCGCGAGCAGCGAGCGTCAGCCTGGCAGGCAGGTAATAGCTAAATTAAATGTATGTAACATGACTTTAATGTTTCAATTAAACGTAATTAATGACACCATTCTAATTCGGCGTGTAATTACCTTTATTGAATTACTCTCGTTATTGAACATTGCAGGATTTGATGCGAGTCCCACCGCCCCGCCGGCTCATTAACAGAGCTCAATTATGTTCGTTAATTAATATTTTATCACACCAATACTCAGTAGCAGACATATACATTTTACGTGTATTCTATTGTAAAACAATTCACCATCTGTAGGGTGTCGAAAGGTACTTGACAGGGCGTTCGGCGTTATAGTTAGCGACTCTAAATCCGCCGCCGGTCATGCGATTCCCTTCCTTAACAAACATGCAAATGAAAATGTTATGCAATTAAAAGTATATATGTCGTATATCAGTACTATAATTATTTTATAATTAAATAATGCCAGTTCCAATATGTATTTGTTTACTTTACAGTGAGCGATGCCGCGATGACTCCCGCATTCTGTGTCCCGGGAGTTGCGCGGTGGGCCCGGCCGGCACGCAGCTGCATTCAGAAAGGTAAGTTATATTATGATGATACTACTTATAGTCGGATTAATAATTCGAGTCAGAAAATTGACAAGTGCAACTGTCACTGATACAAAAAAGGGTGACCCGCTACAATAGTGATGTTCGGCAGTTTAGTTCTTTCAGTATCCGATACATAAATCTAGTCGAAAATCCCAAAATTTCATTTTTTTAAAACTAAATTTGAATTTAAATTAAACCAAAATTAAATAAATAAAATCGAATAAATGTTATTAATTTAATTAACCTAACTTAAGCTAATCATCCAATTCATGTTTAATTAAAAAAAATGTACGAATAAATATAATTTGTCTAGTACCGGTACAAATAGTCACTTCCAAAACAAAATGGGGTCCATAGCGTGACAAGTGATGACTATAGTTCTTCCAATAGCCAAAAACAAATAATATACATAAGAGTATTTTATGTAATATTTAATTACCTACCGTGTATAAGTCTTCTGTTTTATTACCATAAATTACATATTTTTATTTATATAAAGGCATTCTGACATTGAATAAGAAAAAAAGGAAACTAGTCGAGTTTCCTTTGTTCTTAGCCGACTTTTAGCTGTAAAAATTCGAATCTACCACAACACTATTTATTTGGGACTAAAAACCTGCAGCACTGGAAATGTCATTTCTCTGCCTACAATGAATAATCTGAGTATAGCTGTACAGAGATTGAATTGTCGAAGACGTACTATCCGCTGGGTGTAAGTTCGATTCTGATTCATAACAACTATTATTATATACTTAAGTATTGTTTCAAATATGTATTATGTTCTCTTAATTCGATATGGACTATGTTGATATATTTTGGATTTTTGAAATGATTAGATTTAAAAACTTTAATTTGAAATTGGGATTGCTTAATGTACGTTCTTTAAATACTGGACGGGATGAACTTTTAGCTAGCATTGATCGGTACAAACCAGACATATTAGCACTGAACGAAACTTGGATAAGAGCGGGTGAAGAGAAATTTTCACCTATTGTACCTGGTTATGTGCTGAAGCATAGACCACGACCTCGGGACGCACGGGGAGGAGGTGTCGGTTTCTACGTGAACAAACAATTATCTATAAGGTGTAAATCACATCCCGACTCCTGCCTTGAGCAGTTATGGCTGGAGCTATCGTTGCCTGGTATTGGACGTCTAGCAATTGGCACAGCGTACAGACCTGAATCTGTATCGGTGGGTACAGCCATCGAAGCTCTAAGTGAATCTGTAAATGCTTTTAGTGATTGTAAACATATATTTTTACTAACAGATTTTAATATAAATTTATTGCAACCTGAAAAACCATTGGCCAGAGATTTTATTGGTTTTTGCAGTCAAAGGAATCTAAAAGTACTAGTGGAAAACCCAACGCGTGTAGATGGGCAAACAGCATCTCTTTTAGATTTGATTATTACGGATTCACCTGAGCTATGTAACAATATAAATATTTATCATAATCACAGTCTCAGTGATCATGCTATGGTGTTAGCTGAGTTTAATATTAAAAAGCCAAAGCAGAGTCCCAGATATTTATTGAAACGCTCGTTGAATAAAATTCATCCAGAGCTCTTTTTGACGGATTTGAAAAGTCTTCCATGGTCTGAAGTTTTAGAATTCTGTAATGTTGAAATGAAAGTCCAACGTTTTAATGATTTACTGCTTGATTTATTTAATACACATGCACCGTTTAGACGGATTAAAGTAAACACAAAGTCAACCCCATGGATAACAGATACGGTGAAATTAATGATGTCGCTACGAGACTCGGCTATGGATAGAGCGCGAACCTCAGGTAAAGCAAGCCATCGAGATTATTACAAGGACCTCAGGAATTATGTAAATGGAGCAATTGATAGAGAAAAGGCTGCATATTTTTCTTCTTACATAAATAATAATAAGGACAAGCCAAAAGAGATGTGGAGTCACTTAAAACGGTACTGTTCACTCGGCAGCAGCTCGGCAAATCATACCATACCAAAACACCTTTGTAATCCAAATAAAATTAATGATTTTTTTCTGAACGTTCCAGGCTGTAATCATGTTAAAGATGAACTAATTGAATTTTACAAGCGTAATAATTATACTAAGAAAACATTTAATATAGCTAAGATAACAGAAGCGGATGTTTTTAGGATAATTTCAAATATAAAAACCAAAGCTTGTGGACATGATTCTATTTCAATAGAAATGATAAAAATGACCTTATCGGAAACACTGCCAATCATAACTAATATCATAAACAGTTCTATAGACTCAAACATTTTTCCGGACTCCTGGAAAACTGCAAAAATTATACCAATTCCCAAAGGTTCGAAGGTCGAAGAGTATAAAGATCTAAGGCCCATCAGTATCTTACCTGTTTTGTCCAAAATATTGGAGAAAACAATTTGCTCGCAACTTACTGCTTTTTTGGAAGAAGAAGGTATTTTACCGGATATTCAGTCTGGGTTTCGGAGTGGTTTTAGCACCTCAACCGCGCTGGCACATGTGACCGATGATATCATAGAGGCATCAGATGGCGGAATGGGTAGCGTGCTGACACTACTAGATTTCTCAAGGGCCTTCGACTGTCTTAATATAGAACTTCTGCTAGCAAAGTTATCGTACTACGGTATATCGAATGAGTCATGTGCCTGGTTCAAATCATTTTTAACAAACCGACGCCAATATGTCGGGGTAGAAACTGGTCAAGGTGAAATGCTTAGATCAGAAGTGAAAAACCTGAACAGAGGGTGTCCCCAGGGATCAATTTTAAGTCCAATTCTTTTTATTCTTTTTACGGCAGATCTACCTAAGTCAGTTAAACACTGTAAAATACATCTATACGCGGACGATACCCAGGTGTACTATTCCTTTCTGCCTAAAAATACAAATGACGCACTATTGAAAATCAATGAAGACCTAAAATTAATAGTAGAATGGGCAAATAGTAACTCACTGGTATTAAACGCGTCTAAATCGAAGTTTATGATTTTAGGAAGTAAGTCACAGTGCAGTAAAATAGAATCACAATCCCCTGCTATAAAGGTTTCTGAACAGGTTTTGCAGATGGTACGGAGCGTGTCTAATCTGGGGTTAGTAATGGATAGTCAGCTTCGTTATGAAGATCATGTAAACATTAAAATAAGGAATGCTTTCTTTCGCCTGAAATCACTGTATGGTATTAGAAGGTATCTCGAGGAACATGTAAGAAGGACGCTGGTTGAATCGATCGTCCTATCACAGTTCAACTACTGCGATACAGTCTACGGCCCTCGACTTTACGAATGTACGAAAAAAGCCATTCAGCGTGTACAAAATGCGTGTGCACGTTTCTGTTTTGATCTGCCAAAGCGAGCCCACATCACACCGTACCTCAATATGAAAGGTATTTTGAAGATGGAAGCCCGTCGGACGCTACATCTGACGTGTATAATCCACAAACTTATAGCTCTAAAAAGACCCCAATATCTCTATAAAAAGCTAATATGGGTGAGAGATATACAGGAGAGAAATACACGCAGGAGACAGGGTAGCAATCTGCTAATTCCACCGCATAAAACTGCGAACTATAGAGGGAGTTTTAAATACTCAGCATCCAAGATATGGAACGATCTGCCCCCACCACTTCGAAAAGCATCATCCCAACCAGCGCTAAAACGTAAACTTAAGAAAGACCTTTTTTATATACAGAAGTCTGCTTTATGTTAATGGTGCAATAGATCAGGTGTGTAGTGGGTATGTTTTAAATATAGTCAGTTTTAGTTTTTATTTTATTTTTTTTATGTTTTTGGGCCCTTTATCTTTGTCTTCGTTTTTTGCTTGTTTTTTTATTGTTTTTAATTGTGTATTTTTTTTTTTGTATTTTTTGATTTTATACCTTTGTATTTTTTCCTTGTGTAGTAAATTAGCCTTTATTGTTTGTCTTATCTGTGTTGCTTGTATTTGTTTGATGTTTGTTTGCTGTTTGCTGTGATCTTTTGTGTTGTTCTTTTTCGTGCGTATGATCAATTTGCTGCGCAATAGTAACGGGGGCCAGCTGAAAATCAGTGCTGTACTTTATGTGCAGCGTACACTGAGCTGGCCACCTAGCTACACACAAGTTGGTCATATTGCTTCTCTTCTCTAATATGTACTCTCTTTTCTGTGTGTAGAATAAATAAATAAATGGTTTTAAATGGTTTAAATATCCTTCATTCAGAGATCACTAACTTTTACTTAAAATTTTCATGAAAAAAATCCACTCAAATTTTCCACAATTAGATTGAGTAATTTAAATATAGACTTAAATATTTAAATTTGGCTATATTAAGTACATATAATTAAATCCCGACGCCTTGGCTTTGTTCGGGGTGACCGGAAGGAAGGGAGGTGATGAAATATTCAGAAGTTCATTTGTTGACGAGCGGCGGCGACCCCGCGCGGGGGGCGGGGTCGGGGGTCGACCTCATGTAGAGGTCACGCCGAGGCAAATAAAACCACATCGAGTATTTCTTGTCTATGCCCTGTGAAAACGATTTACCTAACGTAATGGGGCTGAGTTTTTGTTCATCGGATACCTACATAATATGTGAAGACTGGACTTATAATTACATATATTTAAAATTTGTTAGATTGTTACTCAAACCTAGCTAAGTTTCTGGTCGATTCTTCTCAGCTAAAAGTTAAGCTTACCGCTAATAGCTTAAGCAGATTTGACTTTAACATAATGGTTTGAATCTTCGAAATAATCCGGTGAGTTAATCATCCTTTCAGATTTTCTTTGTAACGTAAGATTTTTTTTCTTATTTAGCAACTAGCTTCGACGCCGCGGTTTCACGTCAGCGTTGACGGGGGCCGTCGGCTTTCCCGGGATAAAAGGTAGCCTATGTCTTTTCCCAAGATTTTTTCAATCTGTACCAAATTTCGTCCAAATCGTTTCAATGGTTTTTTGATTAGTAGGGATGGCAACTGCAACATAAACTACCTATGTTGCATTTTATCGATCACGACGACGGTAATACAGCATCCTTGTTTGTTTGTATCAACAAATGTTATCGTTAAATTAAAATAATAAAACCGTGTACAGAATGCGTGGCGCATTTCCTTTGTTTTAAATACAAAAGTAAATGAAAATTAAACGATACGTTTCGTGCTATAAATATCAATTTAAAACCAACAAAAAGTTAAATCAGTGCGAACAAAACAGTTTTAACAAGTAAATAATTTACCGAGGGGTGATTAAAATTCAACGGCGGCGAGTACCGCGCGTCCCGGGACTCGGAATCCCGGGATCCCGGATCGCGGGAATATTGTCGAGTAGGCGCGATGTACTATTGTACTACCTTACAGTTTTCCGTCTGGAATAAGGATAGTTACTGAAGTAGTTATTGACAATGTCCTTACCAACTTATTTTATTGTATTAGTTTGTGATCTAATGCCTGTAAATAAAAGCATATCAACTCCTACGTCAATACATATCCAATTTTATACAGGAAAAAGATTTTGCTATGAACATTTATTTAGGCGTTTGCTTCCAAACTTCAACAAACGTTATTAGAACATTATTTTTAGATAATTATATTCTTTACAGCTAGAAATTGGCATACTGAATTTACTAATTTTCTATACAAAACATTGTTTGAATTATGTCGTGTCATATTTTAAATTGACTCTACAGCTCGTTATCGAAGAGAAGCAATAATAAAGTTGAAAGTCGATACAAATGGACCCCCTGTACGCGAGGTGAGAGGGGGGGGGGGGTAGTTTGAAATAATATCGTCTTATAACACCCCCCCACTCCCACTAGCCAGGTGAAGTTAATTGACAGAGCGATTGAAGTGTTTTATTCTTAGCCTATAATTCGATTTCTTATTGAGTTATTGTATTATAATAAAAGCATTTGGTATTTTAAATTTAGCGCTACATGGAATAGAAACATTTTTATAAAGTGTGTCTGTACAGAACGGTTTATACGAAGTCCTATATTATTCAGTGTGGGTAAATAGCTTTGGGCCTCCATAACTTGAACAAGCATCATAACTTGGGAATAATTTTGTACATTACCTTTTTACCTCAAAAGAAATAAGCCTTTCAGCCTGCAATGTTGATATTTTCTAGGCAACAGGTCTTACAATATTTGCATATTTTATCGAATAAGATCTTGCTTACTCTAACATTCTGGAAGGGTTGGATGCCTTTCTTTCTTTTTTAAATATTGGTGTTAGGTAGTATTAGGTAGTCTATTTATTTAAGAAAATTGGAATTGTTTTATTGAATTGATCTCTTAATCGGAATTCTGTCGTATATTCTCGTTCTTGACGCATTAGACGCAGCACGTAAGCTAGACTACATCATGTTATAAAGATTAGAATTTTGTTTGTTTGTTGAAAAGTCTTTGAAAATATCGGACCTAGGATTATCGAGAGTATCATTGCTTTATCCTCGTATTCCTACCGGAGAGGAACTACCCGGGGAAAACCGCGGTACTGAATAAAGTGTGAAGCCGCTCGGCGCGGGCGGTTGTCCCCGAGCGGGCGCGGTGGGTAGGTGGTACTGGTAGGTCCCACAACACGAAAACTGTTTTAATTCAACGCTTTAAACCGTTTAATTGAGCCGTTCAAGCCGCTCTTTGTACATTTACAGACTTGCCAACCGGCACTGCGTTTATGTTCAACATTCCAATTTATTTACGGAATCACACTGAATATTTTTAACTTTAAAATGAGGTTGCACAAGATTTTCTTTTTTATTTGGGTTTTATTTTCCACCTATTGACTTCAGCCAGCAGCGTTTTAGGGATCTTTAATACACTAATACCTAATACACTATTTTATTAGCATGCTAAGTAGCACAATTCAGTACTTATCGATAAAGCGTGGCCACTTAATCTCGCGAACTAATATATTAAGTGGCGAAGTACCGACGCGGAAGCGGCAGGCAGTGCGGCGGCGTGTATGCGGTGCGGCGCGGCGCTCGTAGCGCGCTCATGCATAATTCACCCAAATCTGATCTTACGCCAGTTCCGAGCTAATATTTGAGCTCGAGCAGGTATGCTCACTCCACTGATACCGACTCGTGTAAGAGTCTTGTTAAAATATGAGCCAACGTTATTGGAATGCCGGTTTATTTGATAACGAAGTCCTTTATAAATTTTGTTCAGTTTCAGGATTCTGTAAATGTCGCCATTAGATAGTTTTCTCATAAACGATATTTCTTCTACATACCTAGATGCTAAAACTTTAGTATATGGTATGACATAATCTTTATTAAAGGCGCTTTGGGAGTTCATTGTAATTTTTTTCGGTGTTGTTGCTAAGGCTATGGCGCTGGGCGTGGGCGTGGGCGGGTGTCAAAAGTGTGGAGTTTAAATTAGAGCGGTGGTCGCCGAGCGGCGTCGTAGAAAGGTTTTGTTGAAATCTCCGCCGATGCAGACTAGCGACTTTATTGTGGAGTTTTGTTAAAGAATATATTTTCAGTAACGATGTTAATCGAGATTAAAATTCATGTCAATTAGGCTGGCAATTTGTGATGGTTACCACAAATTCAATTCATTGTGAATCTTCACATGATTTGTCACTTAATTTCGTCTTGACTTTTTTCTTAGATATAAAAGTATATAACTATTAACTATACATTGTTAGGAAAACTTTTTATTTGTTAAAATAATTGGCATATTAAAATCTTATAAGCGTCAGCATCTAAGCTTATAAGCATATAAGCTTGTAAAGTTATGTCACATATTATGTACCTGTATAAGTGCATGAAAATATATAAACATAAACAAAAGTACCGCACTAGGAGTGCGGAACATTTGGGAACATGAAAGGGGTAGTTTCAATGAACATCAATTAGTGTGACTGTTCTATCGCTGCCGCCCGACGCCGCCCGAGGCCGCCCGACACTGCCTGTCGTCGCCCGTGTGCAACGTTTACCTTGTAAATTACCAGCGACAGCGCAAGTTAATTAAGCTATCCTTTATTATAATCGCCTCCAACCTTGTACTTTCCACGAGACATCTTAAACCTACACTTTGTCGACGAGCGGGAGGGAAAAAAGTCTTTGTATATTTCAGTAATAACCTGAGGAAATCCTTTTTGACATTCACGTGGAAGTAAATGAGGGTACACGGCTTTGTCGTGTCGTGTCGCGTCGCGTCGGTCGCAGCTCCTCATTAATGGGAAACATTGAATTTCATTTTTCGTAAAGGTTATCCTTTACGTATATATTTGTATCAGATGTTTACTGTACAAATAATGGGACGATCTCTGCAGTATGCCAATTCTTAATCTTATGACAGTCGCCTCGGCGTTTTATAGTTGTATCAGGTTAAATACTTCCTTTGTTCCCTTGACTAAGTTCCTTCATTATATAGCAGCTTACTTGTAGCACAATTCAGTTACCAAACGGACTTCGAAACTAGAAGCAAGAGTTAGTTGATTAAAACAATAGCTACCGAACTTCGCGTACAGTGCATCGTTGCAAAATCTTAACGAGGCAAGTGCAGGGCTATTCAGTATCGTAGCAGACCAACTCGACAATATTTCAGGTCGCTCTTTATGCTCTATCTCTTTCATTTACCACGCTATCACGTGAGAAGTCCGATGCTCCGAGCCCCCTCGACCACGAAGTTTGTATTATAAGATACAAAGTGAGTTCCCCACGTGAGTTGCCTCCATTACTACGGCTACCAACTCCGACAAACCTAAGCTCCTGAAAGTCTTAATTGATCCCATATTAAAACTGTTACAGATAAAATGGCGGATATATTTTCTGTTCAGATAACAATTAACGAGCTGCGACAAAAGTATCTGTCGGACGAGTCGCTCGATTTCACAATTATTGAAGCTGGAAACTGTCGTAGAATACAAAAAACGGTTGGAAGGTGTTATAGGAATTAATATAGTAAAACTGTTACTTCTGTTATGTATTGTTATGAAACATAATAGCTTAGTAGTAAATATGAAATCAATCAATGATTTAATTACTTTTTCTTTACCAAAAAAAAACATGTCATTAAAAAAAACTAAATCTACTGTGGCATCCATTAATAGCCTACTCAAGCTTTTATTTTATTGATTTCTTTACCTAGCCATTGATTATATCTAATTTTACCTACTTATTTTGCACAGTGGCTATCTTCTATTCTATATTCTAAGGTGCAACGTCGACAATGCTCGCCACTCGGTTGGCCGGAGTGGGCCTCTCGCCTGATTACGTACTTTAGAAAGAGACAGAAAAGCGCTGATTCAGCGTTAAATCCTGAGAATTTATATACAGAATTGTAATGTAAGGCAGGTACTACACAAGCTGAATAGGATATATGAGCGATTTCTCTTTTTTCTGGACTTCTCCAAATGCGTATGAAGTAGCTACATCTATTTGTAAATATTTACATAAATAAGTATTTTCCATTATAAATGAAATATTAGTATGTAATACTTGTCGCTTCCCGTAGCTTCCCCAAGGGGATTATAAACATTCCAGGATAAAAACTAACCTAAGTGTTATTATAAATTAATGTTATTACGATCCCTTCAGCCATTCTTACGTAAAAGAGTATCAAACAAATATCAATACATCCGAAATCAACAACCTAGTAGTAATATGTAGGTAGTATAAGCTCTGCTTAGCTTAGATAATTTTTACTATGCGGGAATAAATGTCCCGGGATAATTTAATCCTAACATAAAATATTATACTTGTCTACAATAATGGTGTCTAGCCACCAAGCATATCGTACGTACCAGGGCACAAATTCCATAGCTTCAATGGCAGTAAGTACCTATACCTACATACATACAGAGTCGATAGGTCCTCGTAACAACAATAGGACACGGTACAGTAACTAACAACAATCTGTATGACATGAACACAGATGTCCTGGCTTCTCTACCAACGCTTGTAAACCGATTGTATTACTATGTTTGTGTCACACATTGGTTTCTGTTGTAAAGTTGGAATCACACTTATGTTATAAAGGCGAAAGTATGTGCAGTTCTATGCAAAAACTACAGAAGGAATCGCGATGAAATTTGGGATACAAGTATGTAGTTTATAATCTGGATTAACACATTGAAAGAAAAATCAAAGAAAATACATATTTTTGTATTTTCTTTATTTTTTTTCAATATAGACTACTTTTTATTCCGGTAAAATTGAAGATCTCCCGGGAAAGCGGTCGTTTTGGTAGCCACTAGTGGATAATAAAGATTTTTTGCGTGCAAACTAGTGTAGCTTACTAGCTGCCCCGCGTAACTTCGACAGCGTCACGTTCCCCTTTTTTGCAACATTCTAAATTGATCCTTTGCAGTGACTGCTGATTAAGACTTCTTGATGCCCTAAGCAATCCACGCTCATGGGGCCCTCTATCCTTATGTCAAGTAGAATCGGTCTTTAAACCATTTTTGGTGACGTGAGAGTGAGACGTGATGCCTTAAGGATAGATCAGCACCTAACACCCAGCAGACTTGATGCCCTAGGCAATTGCTTAATTTGTTTAAGTGTTAATGCGTCACTGATCCTTTGCTCCCATTGGTCGTAGCGTGATGTTAAACAGCCTATAATCTGCCGCAATAAATAGGGTATCCAACATAATGTGGTATAATTCTCGTATTTTGTTTAATATATTTGCATCTGTGTTGGTTTGTACGCGAGTGTACCGGCCCGCGTCTGTCCCGGTACAATACGGTACAGTAGGGCGCGGTCCCGGCTAATTCGATTACTCGCCACTCTAGTACCGGTACGTTAGCGGTTGTCGGACGACGGACTCCGGATTATGATGTACGTACATAAAATACAACGTACAAAAAACTCTGTCTCGCTTTCAGCTAAATGAACCGATTTAAATGAAATTTGGTATTTGCCACAGATTGTCTAGAGCCTGAGAAGGACATAGGCTTCTTTTATCCTAGGAAAATCCGTATAAGAGAGATTAATATTTTATAATTAGGTAGTTACTAACTGCGCGAAGTACATCCGAACTTAGTTTCATATGATTTTTTTTTTTAATGGACTAGCAGGTGTCAGCCTCAGATGGCTTTTACACCGTTACGCGGACTTTTTCGGTGAGCGCAGAGGGCTCTCAACCGAAAAGTTTCATATGACAAATGAAACGGATCTTTGTAGATCTTTTGTCTCAAACTCTATAAGTTGCCTGATTTTAAACTACCTTTCTACTATCTCGTTCATATATCATTTTAGAATCCTGTTTCTAATATCGGTATAATCTCATCAGCTGGCATAGCGCCAGTGAACAAGTAACAAAGGTCAATCCCAGCATCAGGGCCACAGTTTCAGTAAGTTAGTTATCTTCTCAACTAAAGTGCTATTCTAGGTTCCTGACCCATTGATCCCTAGTTAGCAGACTGTTCTTGTATCCATTTACTGTGAAGGCCTAACCACTAAGGATTAATGGAAATAAAACAATGTGCTAATTATTATGTGATTGTGAAGTTCTCTATAACGGTGCTTACCGCTTTTCTGAAATTGCGAATGATTGTCCTGGGTGGGAACCGAATCCACAAGTAGGTATAGTCTAAAGAAAACTTTTGTAAATTTGTATTAAAGTTCAATATGTAAGCTAGTTTTAAACCGTGTGTAAAATATTTTCTTTTTTATTGAATTTATGATTTAAAATCAGAGCTCGACACTGAAATATGAGTAGTAGGCTATCTTCTTTGATAGATAGATAATTATTTATCATTACACCACAGATATTACTTAAAATAAAAGAAACATAAAAGATATAAGATTCTTCTATGTGAAAACAATTAGTTTAAATTATTTTTATTCCATATAAATTTATTAAAAAAGAAAATGTTTTACACACTGCTTAAAACCAGCTTACATATTGAACTTTATTACCCCTGGGTTATTCTTCGTATAACTTATTTTATTTCAATTTCGCGTTCGAAGGCTTAGGATTTGCGTAGATCTCGCAGGCAATCAGTCACGACCATCTCCTTTGTGTACTCAGCTATTTTTCAATCGCGAGACAAGTTTTCAGCCACGATCTCGATTTTCAGAACTTACTAAGACAAGGTACAAAATATACTCATGATGGCAACAGTAACGAGATACCAAAGATTAATAATAATAAATTTGACATTTTCAAATTTTAATAAACTTGTTTTAAATTTACCGATTTGAGTGTTCATTATTATGTAACTCGATATTCGTAGATATTCATAGCCTTGGTGGCCCAGTGGGAAACGTACCGACTCACGATCATAAGGGTGGAGGTTCAAACTTTGGCCCGTACCTCTGAGTTTTTAAAACTTATGTACGGATTCATACAATTAGAATAAGAATTTATTTATTATACAATACATCATATGAAGTGTAAAGTTTTCTTAAGACTAATTACATGCCAGGAAAAGGATTAAGCATCAGCATTTGCTAAGTAGGTATACCTATATGATGAAATACTCAGCGCTGGTTTTCAGCAAAACCCTTAAATATGAAAGATTGCATTAGTTTCGGTTACAATTAAAGGCATGTGAAGTCCGCAGCAATAATAAAAAAATACAAGCGCAGTATTGAAATAGCTAAGTAGTAACTAAAGTTTAAACAAAACCAGGCGTTCCTTGAGATCTTCTCAAGTAGGTGGGGAGGGAATACCTTCGCAGCTCGGTGGGCTGGTAGGTACCTACTAACAAGGTACTGTAAAATGAAACATTCCGACCGGGCGAGGGGGGGCGTGGAGGCGCTAGCCCTTTGACGCACAACTACACTACACTATCGAAATTATAAATAAATTTAAACATTCTCTATAGAATTTCCTTTCTAAATTTAATTTCACTAGAGGTAGATTGCGTAAATAACTAAAAGTGGGACATTATTTAGTATTTTAGCCTCAACAGTCTTAGCAACTACTCTGCTTATGTACGTACAGACTTAAATATTACTCTGAGGCTAAATGTTTGATGTGGTACAATTTTCACGTTTTTTTTGGTACACATTATTCTACATTGTTTACCACATGTCTCTTTGAGGATCTTAGTGACTCTACCTCTATAGCGTAAAAAAGTTATTTATGTTTAATATAGCTCTCATACTAATTACTTGTTTAAATAAATTAAGTTCATGGTGAAAACGTTATACAGTAGAACCTCGATAACTCAAACCTCTATAACTTAAAAAAGTAATATGTTCTCTTCCCATCAGATTTCCTAACATAGACCCTTGATAACTTAAAACCTCTATAACTTTAAATATTTTGTGTTTCCTTTGGACTTAAACTTATCGAGGTTCTACAAAAACGTATCCACCGTTTCGCTATAAAAAAAATAGTTGGAAAGTATACATTTAACAACTTTATTTAAATCTTTAATTTAAACTTTATTTTGACAGGCCGGTTGGCTTTGTGGTTAGTGACCCTGACTTTCAAGCCGCGGGTCTTGGGTCGAATCCCACCCAGGACAAACATTTCTATGCATGAATATGTCTGTTTGTTCTGTGTCTGGATGTAAATATCTATATTATGAATGTATTTAAAAGTATTATATGTAGTATATATCTGGCTACCTTAACACAAGCTTAATTTAAAGCTTACTTTGGTATCAGATTGGCCGCAGTGTGAGAAATGTCCCAGGATATTTATTTTATTTAAATGATGCCCAATACTGTAGATCGACTATCACATCGCGACGAAAGCCCTTTGGTTAGCGAAGTGAAACTGTCAGTGTGATTTTATCAACATACAGACCTTTACACTCGCGCACTGAATATCAATGCATCCCACACGAGTGTTTTACCATGTCACACTCTCTCACTGTAACACCATGGAGGGAATAGGGAAAAGGGTATTGACAATGAAAATTAACTACGTCATTTTTTTCCACAATTTCGAGACGCTATTTTCAATTGAAGACCACGTTCAGAGCAGTAGCTGGCGAGCTTATTAAATACTGTAAGAATCTGACTATATCTTTTATCCTGCTAATATATAAATGCCAAAAGTTTGTGAGTATGTATGGCCTCTATCACGCCAGAAAGGCTGAAGGGATCGTTGTGAATTTACACATAGCTATAATAAATTGTACCTAGTTGGAATAAAACATAGTCTACTCTTTATCCCGGGATAATAATAATTAAATGCTCAGCATATATGACCACTGATTAAAATTGGTAGAAGCGTATGTACTTACAGTATAACAATCATACAGAATAAACTGGAAATTCACCCTCTTCAGATATATTTGTCTGCGATACTTTTGCTGACTTGCTGTAAACCCGAACACGGGAACTGAGATATCAATTACTTAGTGATGACAACGTTTTGCGGTTTGTTCGAAAATGTTAGCTTTTCTTGACTGACTGGCTGGATTTAGGGTTCCTAAAAATTTTATGTATAAAAAACAATTTCAGTGCATTAGCGTCGCAGAAACTTTAAAATGGCTCGATGCCCTCGAACATGTTCAACCCGCATCGATTACCAGAACATCTCCACATATTGAAGAACTCCTCAAATTCGATATCACATCGTTATGCTAACAGTGCGAGTTGAAAGCCACTAAAACGGTTTACGTAAACGGATCGTCAGAGGAAACGAATGCTCATAATAAAATCAAACCGCCGCCGCCTCCGGGTGCCTCCGAGTGCCTCCGGGTGGCGCCCGGTGCCGCCGGGTGGCGCGGAAAACGTTACGGAATCGAATTCAACCGCGTCGCTTTTCAAGGAAATTAGGTTGAAGCATTTCGTTGAAGTAACATCTCGGGATGACGCGGGAAATGTGGTATTCCTAATTCAAATGATGACTTGGGAGCGGCAAAGTGGTCGCGAGAGGAATGGCTGAGTGCGGGATATTGGATCAGGAGGGGCGCCTCGCCTCGTCCTCGCCTCGCCTTGCCTTGCCTCGCCTCGCCTCGCGTCGGGGCGTGAGGCTGTTCGCCGTTTACATGTTACCATTGAATGAGACGCGAGCATTTGCGAGTTTCCTTTCCATCTTTGTTGCCAACAGGGAAACTTGTTGGAAGTATAAAATTCGGTTCTGTATTGATTGTGTATTGTCAAATGTTCATGTTCATACTATTAGTAAAGATATATTGACATTGCATCAAGGTGCAATAACATAGGAAAGATACAAAAGGTCATAAGCAGGCTTAAACATCTCTTTGTTTAGTGATAGCAGAATGCGCTAGTATACTTGGTAGATGCGGAATTAACAAATCAAATAAAACACACTGTGCGTTGTAATAGGGTTGAGGTTGGGCTGCTGTGATTTTTATAATAAACAAACGTGTGATCTGCTTGAACGTTTATTGGCAACTAACTTATACCTGCCCTCTATAGAATTAAGATATTATTATGACAATCGTACATACCGCCCACCAAAGGGCTGTATAGGCCTTTCACAAAATCATTTAAATACTAAATTAATGCATAACAAAGAAAATCAAATTTTATACAAATTTAAAGTACATACTTACAAAATTGTGTATAGTCTTAACTACAACAAGTTGTAAACAATATCCAAAATAATTTACTATATAAATCTATGACTAATTTCATGATTTCAAAGAAAATAAGTATAAATAAGACAATCAAATGCATGCATATTTGTAACAATAATTTCATGAACTAAATTTCTTTTATATATTTAAGTATTTTACAATTCTTAGGACTTAGTATTAATAGGCATAAGACATAATTTTGAAATAGATCTCTTCACTATATGTTCTCCACTTTTAACACTGTAGACCCGAGTAATTCCATCAAGTCCAGGGTGTTTGTCTATCACTCGACCTAGTAGCCACTTTCCTGGGGGTAGACCATCAGTTTTGATTAAAACAATTTGACCGATCTCAAACTCTTCCACAGTATTTAGCCATTTAGGTCTCTGCTGAAGCCGGGCTAGATATTCATCCTGCCATTTTCGCCAAAAATCATTCAAAACCTTTTGCGTATAGCGCCATCGAGTTAAATGACTCATGGAAACAAATTGTTCATTTGGAGAAGGTACTATCGTAGGAGATTCGCCGATCAAAAAATGACCTGGTGTCAGAACATCAATATTATCTATATCGGTGTCATCTATGGGGCATAAAGGTCTCGAGTTTAAGCAAGCCTCGATCTGACATAGAATTGTACACATTTCTTCATACGTCAGGTGAGTATTTAGAATTCTTTTCAGATGGTATTTCATCGATTTCACTCCTGCCTCCCACAGGCCTCCAAAATTCGGGCTGTATGCAGGAATGAAGTGCCACTGGGTTCCGTCCAGTGCCAGCTTTTCAGATATGCCTTCAAATTCTAATTTGGCTTCATTCCAGGCATGTGACAATTCCTTGTTAGCTCCTATAAAATTTCGTCCTTGATCGCTCCATAGGTTAGTACATCTCCCTCTACGTGCCACGAACCTTCTAAATGCTCCAATAAAAGCTTCTGATGTTAGGTCTCCAACAAGCTCTAAATGTATGGCTTTCGTAACCATACATACGAAAATTGCTATATAGCTTTTATTTGTTTTGGCACCTCTGCCCTTTGACATTAAAACTTGATATGGGCCAGCAAAATCTACGCCGCTATTTATAAATGGCCTAGCAGGAGTCACTCTCTCTTTGGGTAAATCTCCCATCAGTTGGGTTCTTGTAGCGGCACTCTGTCTAGCACATATCAAACATTTATGTATACAACTTTTAATCATTCTTTTAGCATTTATGATCCAATATTTAGCTCGTACATAATTTAACATTAACTGTATTCCTCCATGCAATGTTCTGGCATGAGCATCTTCTATAATTAATATCGCTAAATAATTTTTATTATTCAATATCATTGGGTGTTTCGTTGCTTCATGTATATTGGCGTGACGAATTCTACCGCCCACCCTGATAATATTGTCGGAGTCTAAATATGGATTCAGTGTTTTTAAATTACTTCTCTTTTTAACTTTTCCTTTAGTTTGTAAATCTTCAATTTCTTCCATAAAAACTTCTCTTTGTACTATTTTTATACAGGTTTGTAAAGCATTTTCTAATTCTTCAGTTGTGATTGGTGATTCTATGTCGTTATTAATCCTTTTTTTATATTTCAGAAATCTTTTACAAAATGTTATCGTTTTCAAAAGCTGTTTCAATGTCTCAAAATCTTCGAATTGGGTAAGTATACTTTTTCTATCTGTATCGTTTCCTTCAATCTTTAAATTTATTAATATATTTTTTCTCATTTCTAGGTCTGTATTTAAATTTGTTAATTGTTTCATTTCTACTTCGTTTTCTTTCAGCCAATGAGGTCCTTGCCACCAAAGTGAGTAACTTTGTAATTCTGGTAGCAACATTCCTCTAGAAGCAACATCGGCAGGGTTCTCGTTTGTTCGTACATGAAACCATTGACTTCCAATGTTATCAAGAATCGTTATCAGTCTATTTCTCACAAAGGTTTGCCAGCGAGCGGGATCTCCTTGTAGCCATGACAAAACTATTGTTGAATCTGTCCATGCGAATATTTGACTTTTAGGTATACGAGTAGCTTCACTAATTTGTTTCAGCAGTCTTGAAAGCAATACTGCACCGCAGAGTTCAAGCCGTGGTAAGGACAGCGACTTAACAGGAGCCACTCTAGTTTTAGCAGCAATGAGATTTATCTTATATTCTCCATCGTCATTTCTAATTCTCATGTAAGCAACTGCACCGTATGCTTTAGTGGATGCATCACAGTATCCATGTATTGTAACTTCCTTAATTTTATCTTCAGTAGTATACATCCATCTTTCTATTTTTATATCTTTTAATTTTTCATAACTTTTTCTTATGTTTAACCATTCTTCTTTTGTTTCAGAGTCAACATCATCATCCCATCCGTTTCCCTTCACCCATAACTTCTGTATGATTATTTTTGCAGGTAACAGAGCGGGAGCTAACCAGCCAAGCGGATCAAACAGTTTTTGAATCTCAGCCAGTATCGTCCTCTTCGTGATGTCTTCGTCGGGTAGCAGCGGTGGAAGTTGAAGATGATATTGAAATTCGTCATTTCCCATGTTCCAGGACAATCCAAGTGCTCTTATCGTCCCATCTATCTGGATGTTCATAGTTACATGTGAACTTCGTTTCGATGGTTCGATCTCTTTTAAGAATTCTACACTATTGGACGTCCACTTTTGTAAATTAAAACCTCCTTTTTGCAGTATGGTACTTATATTCTTCGCCGTGTGTATTATTTCAGGTATAGTATCATTCCCAGACATTATATCATCCATGAAACAATCTTCCTTGATTATTATTGCAGCAACTGGATCATGATTGCCCTCATCTTCAGCTATTTGTTGTAATGTTCTGACAGCAAGATAAGGAGCGCAAGCTGTGCCGAACGTTACTCTAAGAAGGCGATAGTCTTTTATATTTCCAGTGCTATCTCGCCAGAGGATGCGTTGGTAGTCACTGTCTTTCTCAGTGACTAGAATCTGTCGATACATCATTTGGACATCAGCAGTGAAGCAGTATCGTTTCATTCTCCACCTCATTATGATTGATCGCATGTCTTCTTGTAGCTGTGGACCTACCATCAATTCATCGTTTAAAGAGATGCTGTTTGATCCCTTTGATGATGCGTTGAATACTATCCGTACCTTACTTGTCTCTTTATCATCTCTTACTACCGCGTGGTGCGGTAAGTATACTGATGGAGTTTCCATTTCAGCATCAGGTACTTCTTCTAAATGATTTAATGTTTTATATTCTTCTAACACTCTAGTATATTCTTCTTTCAATCTTGTATCTCTGTCAAAACGTCTTTCTAATTGTTTAAATCTCCTCATCGCTATTTCTCTAGTATTTCCCTCTGGTGACTTAGGTAGTTCTGTATTAAATGGAAGTTTCACTATATATCTTCCTTCTTTATTTCTAGTGTATGTTTCTTTATAAAGCTTTTCACATGCTTCTTCTTCTTTTGTATATTTCTTTTTTATATCTGGTTCTACTTCCCAGAAATTCTTCAACATTGTATCAAGATCAATGTGATGATGCATTACAATAATATCTTCGGAAGAAGCCGTATCTTGTACTGTCCCGAATAAAATCCATCCTAGGCTTGTATTTTGTGCACTTGGAGAGCCGAATGGACCTTTGATTAAATCAGACTTCAAAATAAGGGAGTATACTTCAACACCTAAAAGAAGGTCAACACTTCCTTCTTGATAGAAATTTGGATCAGCTAAGGTAAGTCCTCTTAAATGTGTCCAAGACTCCACAGGAGCTTGGATTGTCTTAGTTGGTAGGTGTGTGGTAAGTCGCGTGGCCATTACATATGCCTTGATCGTGAGCTTGAATTCCTCGTCGTATCTTGATAATAGCTCTAATTGGACCGCGTGATTGACAGTAGTTTTCGTTGAACCAACACCAGTGATATTTCCTTTGGCCGATACCCTCTTAACTTTTAACATCTGTGCTGCTCTTTCACTAATAAAGTTGGCTTGTGATCCTTGATCCACTAACGCGCGTAATATTGTAATATGACCTTTCTCATCTTTAACAGGAACCAATGCTGTAGCAAGCAAGGCTGTGGTCTTCTTCGCCGCAAAATGCGTAACTATTACGTCGTCGGGTTCATCATTGTCTTCATTACGTTCATTTTCAGTGTCCTCTAGTTGGCTGTGGTGAGTCTGTATGTTCCTTGACATATTCGGATCTCTTTGTTCATGAAGTAAGGTGTGGTGTCGTTTCTTGCAGATGCGGCATGTCGTTTGTAGGCGACACTTCCACGCAGAATGTCCGTCATTAAGACAATTGTAGCATAAATTCTTACTTCTTACAAACTCACTTCTTTCTTTAGGTTGCCATTTACTAAATTCTTTACAGTGACTTAATGTATGGTTTTCATTACACTTTATACATGTTCTAACTGGTGACGGTGATGACACATGAAATGACTTCCCTTTGGGAGTGTAGGTCTTCTCTCGTACCATTGGTGTAGTATATGTAGTCGTAACCAACTCCAACGTCCGGTATTTACCTTCAAGAAACTGTTTTAGGTCATGCCAGGTAGGTAACTCATTTCCATTTAAATTATAAGCATGCTCTTCCCAACTTTTATGCGTCTCAATATCCAGTTTTTGTACTACATGGTATATTATTATCGGATCCCATGAGCTAATAATTATTTCTTGATTATATAGACTATTCAGACATTCTTCAGTAGTATCTAAGAGCATTTTAATCTGACTGGCTGTTTGAGTAATACACTTCTTCTGACCAAATAAACGTTTCAGTATTGAGTTTATAATTAATCTTTTATTACCGTATCGATTCTGGAGGAGTTCCCATGCTTGTTCGTAATTATTTTCAGTCACTTGAATATGTTTGAGTAATACTTCAGCCTCGCCCGTGACACTCGACTTTAAATAATGTAGTTTCTGCACCTTGGTTAATGATTTGTTGTTATGCACAAGTGATGTAAATAAATCATTATAAGTCATCCAATTCTCATAATTTCCGGCAAACGTCGGGAGTTCTATTCTAGGTAATTTTGCCTGAATCTGGGATGAAATACTTTCCGATTGACGCACGGTACTAACACTCGGTAACACCATTTGCTCCAACATATCTCTTAAATCGGCTTTGATAGATATATATAGATCTTCGATTGTATAGTAGTCATCATTAACTAAATACGGTATGTCACAGTGTTTTTCTCGAGATATTCCTTTAATCAATGACGTGTGCGCAGTTACAAAACTTTCCCAATATCCATTTAAACATTCTAACCTGCTTTCTATGTATCCCTTCGTAAGCCTTTGTTTTGGACACTTCTTTAAATTCACTTGAGTTTTTCTAAATAAATTTGCGATTTCTTCTAATATACGTAACTGTTCCATTGTGTATATATATATATAATCTTTTTCCTTACTTCTTATCGTATATATATATATGTATTCTCGACTTTTCCAACTTCACAATTAACGTAAAAGTATTAATTTGTAATCCAAAACAAACATAATCTTCATTAAATTCTCACAAATCAACGACAAATCACTCAGTTACTTCGATTGAATAGCTCAGGTAAACGGTTCTTTTGTTCTCGGTGCCGGCCGTAGTCGACCTTTTTTCACTCGCTAATCCGGTTCGATTTGCGACCATATGTGCGTTGTAATAGGGTTGAGGTTGGGCTGCTGTGATTTTTATAATAAACAAACGTGTGATCTGCTTGAACGTTTATTGGCAACTAACTTATACCTGCCCTCTATAGAATTAAGATATTATTATGACAATCGTACACACACGATAAAATGTATAGTTTATATTTACCTAAAATACATCTAAATGACATTTGATATTCGCACACGCATTGGTTCATGCGGCATGTTCCACTTATCAGCAATTATTTTTAATTGAACCCGATAAACGAAATCATATCACGTTGCAGTTACATCAATAATAACATTAGTTACAAGTTAACTTTAGTTTCCGACTATATTTGTGAGATTTATGGCACAATCTTTAAATTAAGTCGACTCATAGTTCATAAATTATGAATCATAATCTAGTCCAATATAAAGAATAATACAAAATCGATTGTTAATAGTCTTTTGTATTATAATTACACCTCTACTACTTACTTAAGTGGTAACAATAAATTCCAAACAGACAAAGGACGATTCTATTCTCCATGCAGGTCGTAATGAGTGCCGATCGGCCGAGGTGACACATGCAAATTATTTTCGAGGTAACGACGATGCTCAAATTAGCCGCGAGACAATGTGAATACAGCTGAGATTGTAATGCTATGGCACACAGAAACGACAAAGATAAAGGTGGAGTCTACGTCAGATCTCGTAATGATGGTTGTTATGAAACTGCGTGGAGACACGTATTCTTGACAAACCATTAGGCCTTTCTTTTTATATTGCATCATTTACACTGAAATCCTCATAAAGGCTTAGAGATTGTATGAAAGAATCGCGTAAATATGAATCCGCTGAAGCATTTTTATTTAGCTACGTTCATTAGACACCTTTGACAAAAATCTTCTTTACGTAGATTTTGCTTCTTTGTATTCATATTTCGGCGAGGGTTCTCAAACTATATGATTATTTAGTTAGTAATAATAATTATTATAAAACTTTTGCTTTTGTTACAGATATTTGGGTGATCAGGGTGAGTACCTTGAATTGTTGGAATGTTGTTAAGGAATGTCGTAATACATGAATATCATTATCTAGCTGCCGCAGTTACATACATTTACAAATTTTTATCATCATATTAAGTACTCTAGGACGTTTTATAGTATACAGATTTCATTATAAATAAACTAGTTATTTGTGCCTTTTTTACCGCGTTTTATAATTACGGCTTTTTAGGGAGCGGGGTGACGAATTGCTCAAATTAATGGCAGGCATTAAACGAATAAGTTTGGGTGTCCCTATCAAGCGGCTATATTATGTATGTTTTTATACATTTTTTTGAATTTAATTATATTCTAAAGTTTTCATAATTATGATTGCTGTGTGACTTGATATAAATGAATTTTAATATAATTAAACGAATTGCGGTGTTAGTGGTGTCATCTCGACGTTCTTGGGCGGGACGAGGTCCTCCAGGGGCGGCGCGGAGGGCAGCAGGAGGGAGCCGGCGGGTATCTTGCTGTTCTTGGAGCCGGCGCCGACGCGCAGGAGGCCCCTCCGAGCCGCCAGCACCACTAGCACCGCGGCAGATAGTGAGAAAGACACGATCTGAAATGAGAGAATTGCGCTTAGTTTGTTGTTGGGTTAACTCTTCTGATGTTTTGTTTTATCGGCGATATTTTAGTTTCGTGTCCATATTTGTCGGATTATCACCGCACGGTGTAACTTTCAATGTACTGCTATAGTTGGTGAAGCACGAGATATACCAAAAGGATTATTATCGTCTAAGCTAATACCTAAAATAAACCAATTTTCGAATTTACACTTAGATAGGACCTACGTTTTTCGTAGAAATCGTCGTTTTATTTATGAGATGAGGCTTGTTATTCTAATTAAATGTTTTGAAAGGATTCCTATAAAATCAATCATCTTAAATCTAGAGGTCAGAGTTCAAAGGACAAGCTCGAGTGAAATAAAAATCATAAAAAAGGGCTCCAATTTAAATGTATGAGTATTAAAAACTAATTGAATCGGCCCCTTTTCAATCAACCTTGAGTCCAGTCCTGTGGCGCGGCTAAAAGGCACTCAATGCAATAACGAAGATGGCCGCCGCCGCCGCCGTCTGGAGGTTGAAATTTAAATTTTATCGCCTCGCTGCCATCTGTATCTTGATAAATACGTCACAGCCTGTGTCTGTCCACGGCCGTAGATAGGGGGGGGGGGGGGGGGGGCATTGTGGGGCAATGCCCTACCTTAAAATACCAAAAACTACGATAAATTCTAAAAGGGCCCAAATTGTGACTCCCTCTAAAAATAATAAATAAATATCCTGGGACATTTTTCACACACGGCCAATCTGATTCTAAACTAAGCAGAGCTTGTGTATGGTAACCAGATAGCTGATATACTACATATACTACTTTTAAATTTGTATTTCATATTACTTACCTGTACCATGTATTACCTTGTATTATAGCTAGTGAAGAGCGGGATCTTCTGACACAAGTATTTCTGTACTTAAAAGAAGGTCCCAACCTTAATTTTAAATTGTAAACCTTGGTTACAGAAATAAATATTTTATTTATTTATTATTATTTATTTATTAAATACATATATATTATAGATATTTACATCCAGACACAGGACAAAAAGACATATTCATGCATACAATTTTCCTGCCTGGGTGGGAGTCGAACCCACGATCCGCGGCTTGAGAGTCAGGGTCACGAACCACAAAGCCAACCGGGCTGTCGAAAACAACAACCACATCATTATTTCCTTTCGCCCTATCAGTAGCCAAAGCTGCCCTACCTCTCGACTCTAGCTGCAGCCCTGGCCTGTGCCCGTGCCCGTGCCTGCGGGACGGAGGTACTGCCAACCCAATATTGAGCTCATAATCAAGATCTTAATTATATTTGAACGTCCTTTGAAGGGAACAGGTAATCAGCCTATCAAAGGTTAATGCCCTTTTAAGTAGTATTGAAGGAATTAAAGATGTAGGCGGATTTGTTTATTAAAAGGCGTCATAACAAGCTATTTTATTAACTGCGTAACACCGACATATTATATAGAGTACATAAGTATATTGACAGCCCGGTTGGCTTTGTGGTTAGTGACCCTTTTTTTTTTTTTTTTTTTTTTTTTTTTTTATCGCTGGGAAAAATGCGTTACGCATACCCTCCCCGTCGGGGGACAGGGAGGGTTATGTGGGACTCCCCGGTTGCTAGTCAACCGGTATACCCACTAAACGACCCAGCGGCACTCCTTCCTCGCCTTTGTGGGGGGGGGACTGGGAATCTGGCACAGCCCTTGCGTCCAGTCCCCCCCGGCGACCGCCCGCCCTCTCGGCGGGCCCTTCTCGTCCCCCTCCCGTGCTGGGAGGGGGATCTGGGAATGACCGCGAGTGCTCGGCCATTCCCTCCCGCTACGGTGGTGAACCGTGCAATGCGGGAGTGGGCGCCCCCGCGCCCTTTCTCCCGCTGGTCACCACCGCCTAGGGGGGGAGGTGACGGCGATCGTACTGTCGCCGCCTCCCTCCCCTCCTCCGCCGGCGGAGCTGTGACGCGAGGGGATCGTCCTCCCGCGCACGCTCCGCCGCCTCCTTCTGCGATATCACCTTTTCGCAGAAGGAGGCTACCGCCGCCCAGGCGCTCTCGCTTCCCAGCATGCCCCTAATCACGCTGGGAAGCGAGAGATCGGGCCCAACCACCGCCGTCAGACCGCGGTGGTTAGTGACCCTGACTTTCAAGCCGCGCCGTAGGTTCGAATCCCATCCAGGACAAATATTTGTATGCATGAATATGTCTGTTTGTTCTGTGTCTGGATGTAAATATGTATGTATTTAAAAGTATTATATGTAGTATATCAGCTATCTTGTTACCATAACACAAGCTCACTTTGAAGCTGACTTTGGGTTTGGAATCAGATTGGCCGTGTGTGAAAAATGTCCCAGGATTTATTTTATTTGTCCCAGAATATTTATTTATATATCGATGCTGTGTAAGTGGTTTCGATAATTTTGGTATATAAAGTGTTTTAGGGTAATTATTCTAGCCGTTTAACACTTATAAACTGTAAAAACTCTCATATGAATTTTACTATACATCCTACTAATCCTACTAATATTATAAAGGCGAAAGTTTGTAAGTATGGATGTATGGATGTATGGATGTTTGTTACTCTTTCACGTAAAAACTACTGAATGGATTTGAATGAAATTTGGAATAAAGATAGCTTATAACCTGGATTAACATATAGGCTACTTTTTATCCCGGGAAAATGGAAGACCTCCCGGGTACGCGGGTGAAACCGCGGGGAGCCACTAGTAGCTAAATAATGAGATGTTTTTATGTCTTATTACGTAGTAGAAGTACCTACCTATTATTTAGAAGAAATAGGTATTGAATAAAATTAACTTTAAAGTTAAACGGATTTTCCTCTGTCTTCTAAGAATTTACATGACGTCGTTAGTTTTGTATTTTTATACCATTTTTTTATACAAAAAGAAATACATTTTAATATGTCAGGTTTCAATAACTTTATTGTTTATAATAATAGTAGGGGCGGCGACGATGCTAAATGGGGACTTCCTCGAGCGTCGTGGAGACCTATTGGATTTTGAAGATCAGATGATAGGAAGAAAAAAAGGTTATATGATGTTTTCCCTTTTAGCGGTGGGGCAAGCGTCTACGAGCTTGCAAAGATGTAAAAAAAAATTGTTACATGGACATAGTCGAGCGTGTCAGATATTGATACTGTATATACTCCATGTAACCCTGATGACAGAATAATGTTAATCTGCCAGTTTGCATGGTGGGGCCGGCCGTACGGATGGTTTAAAAATGGTAAAAAAAAAAAAATGCTCGAGCGCATCAGATATTTACAGGGGATGTTAAGTGAGCCTAAACGAAGCTTGGATCCAAAAATCTGACGATTCGGACGCGACGCAAGCTCGGGACGGCTTCTTGAAAATGCAAAAAAAAATCGCCATCTGGACATACTCGAGCGCGTCAGATTTTCATACAGATGATTCAGCATGATACCCTGGTCATACTGATGCGATAATCTGACGAATATATAGATGGGTTTGCTTAATCTGACGGTTTAAAGATTGTTTTCTTCCGTAATTTTATAAAATCATTGGATGTGTTAAATAAAATTCATAAATTATAACATGTTTACATAAAAATAAGCTAAACAATCTAATCAGGGTTATATTACTAGATACAGTCATTGTAAAAAAAAACAGCACATTTGCTCAGTAGTCAATAGTTACGTCAAAAAGTTGTATTGCTATTGCATTTGAGTAGGAGTGGGCGCAGACATGATTTAAAAAAAATTATAAATTTACTAAATTAGAAGTAAAAAAAAGGCGTGATAGTTTTTCTTTTAAGGTTATCATATATACTACTAGGATGATTTTTTTTACATATCTACAAACAATGGTTTACTTTTTAAAGAGGAGGACACTGTACTGTAACTAAAATTACAGATTAAATGCTAAATATTTCGTAAACGGAACCCTCAATCGGAAGGTTATTAGCAAACCTTAACTATTTACCAATTAGCTATCGAATGCTATTCGTCATTCCTATAGTGTGGCATACCAAACTATAGGAATGACGAATAAAAAAATTCTCCGTTTTACATGTGTAGTAGGAACCCAATTTTTTTTTTCTAGATTGTATGTTTCAACTTTGTCGATGTAGTTAATATCTACTACCACACCAAATTATAGCTCTGTAGTATCAAGCGTCTCTGAGCTTACACTTACTGCTTGAAACTATAAGGCAACTTAAGAATTAACTTTTTGTTACTTCGGCTTGTCCAAATCGGCAGATTATATGCTTTCTGTGATCCTTGAATTATTCTCTCTAAAATAAAAATAAATTCAACCGCGCTCGAGAATGTCCACTCATCGATTTTTTTTTGCATCTTTGCGACCCTCTCACTCCCTTACGTCACGCTCAAATTGTCAGATTATTGAAATACACTCTTTTCAGCATGTGATTAAACCACCATACTTTAATCTGACACGCCCGAGTATCTTCACCTATCAATTTTTTTTTACTAATCTGATCGGCTGCTCTACGCGCGCGGCTCCACATGGAGAGCTTAGATTTGGTTGAGGCACTCAACTAGACCTAAGGTACCTCCCATATACTAATCTGCCGCGCTCGAGGAACTCCCAGAATCCCCTCTTGGGCTCCCCTATTATAATGATTGCAAATTACTAATTGCCTGCAGGCTTAATGGCTATCCACCTTGACTCGCACACCGCTGGTCGTGGGTTCCTTCCTGCCCACCCTTTATGGGCATGACTTTCTGTTGACTACTAACTTACCGGTTTTACTCACGTTCCGGGGATTCTAACATTTCCTTCTCAAATTATCTATAGAAAAGTAATTGTGTTGTAGGTATATCAGTTTAGTTACCATAGTACAAACAGACTGTCTCTAATCGTGTTTAATATTATTTCTAGCGAACCGCCCCAGCTTTGCACGGGTGCAATGCTTATAGGTTCATCACATTAGAAAGATGGGCTATCTAACACTGAAATAATTATTCTAATCGGACCAGTAGTTCCCGAGATTAGCACGTTCAACCAATAAGCTTTATAATATTAGTATAGATGCGTAGATAGATATTGAAATATTTTAATCCGTCATTAAATTCTCATTTACGTCTCAGTTTGAGACGCGTGTAAACGAACACTTTATGTACCTACGCTACGAGTATGTTTATGGAATTAGCTGCGGCGACATTTTATTAATTTCGTTACAAATCTTAACTAATATTATAAAATTTATAAATCCTAAAGTAACTCTTGTCTGTCTCGTTTTTACGCTAAAACTACCGAACCGGTTTAAATGAGATTTGGTACACCGATAGTCTGGAGCCTGAGAAAGGACATAGGCTAATTTTTATCCCGGGAAAATGTCTCCTCTCTCCTCGAGGGTTGTTCCCAAAGTACTCCATTCTTTTGTTCTAAAAAGATAAGAATTCCCAAACTACTCCAAAGAATTAAATATTAATATGCGGGGAGCCACTAATAAACTATTGGCTATTAGTGTTTGCAATTTATAGTTACTTTATATCTAATCTTAAACTCAATTCTATCTTCACTTTACACAACAAAGGAATTCACAAGATCGGATGTTTGAATTGTTTTGTTTAATTTATCATCTCATAATATTATTTATATATGAGACACACGTGCGCTTTACACCTTGCATGGTTTCGATAGATCGTTATCGTCAGGCAGGTAACGTAAAGGCTTTAAAATCTTTTCAGAACATCACCAGTAAGTAGCTAAGTTGTATCTAACAGTATTTTTAATAAGTAGTTGCAAATATATATACTCTTTTAGTATGTATTCATTTAGTATTACCGTTTATGTTAGTTTCCTGCCAACTTAAGAATCAAGGTGACAAAGGGACAAAGGTAACTGCGAAGTTGATTTAAAATACAGCTGATGATAAACTATCACAAACATTATAAACAATCAATGCATTTATAAAAAATACCACGATATCAAAAGCATAAAATAGGGAACAACTTACCGCTGATATCCCAAACGTGGTCATCACTTCGTATGAGAAAAACATGGTTACAGTTTGTCAAAACAAAACACAATCACAATAATGGCTTATAAAAAAAATGTAAACATGCTCAATTGATGTGCAGTACAGAGCAATCCAACGCTGAACGGTTAATGCAATACTTGTTTGGAGACTTTGGAGCTAATCACGTCGCCTCACAACGGAACACACAGCGACACTGTGCAAAACTGTCAAACCTTCCAAAAGGTTTAATTTCAAATTCCAATGCAGTATCTTTTGTGCGCGTTTTGTTGGAATGAGGTGCGCGCGCGCCTACTCGCCTTCTACACGACGCGACCGCGCGCGGACCGGCAACGTCGCATCCACACGTCAACGAGTTCCGTAATATGAGACGCATGCGCCTGTGCCTTTTATTAGGGATGGTCAATTAAAATAATATAAATCGATATGTATCTTATCGACATTTCAAAATAATATCGAGGGACAACGGTCGAAATATGATTATTTATTCATATGGTCCTACCTAAATCATTCGGAATTTGCAAACCTAATAAATTTACATAAAAATCTCGTGTTTGTGTTAGCTATTGAACTCTTCCGATTTTATGATATTTTTGTGTATAGTTTGGTGTGAGAATACGTCGTATAGTATTGTTCCTACCAGCACCCTAGAATAGAATAGAATAGAATATAATTTTATTGACAGCAGAAAAATAATAAAACAATAACAATAAAAACAAACAAGAAATTAATTAAATAAAGCAAAAATAAAAAAAACCAAATAATACAATGGTAGAAGTGCTGCCAAAGGGGGACCAGCTCAGCATGTGCTGCTGAAGTCAGCAGCGCTGATTTTCAGCTGGCACCTGTTACCCTAGACTTTTTTTTTCGCTATTTTAGTATATTTGTATAGACAATATCCAAATAATGTAACTGTCGTTCAAGTGAAGTCATTTTCATAATGTGTACCGTCAACGTGGGTCTTATAGGAATTAATATCATTAATTAAGTAATAAAAACTTTAGGCAAACGCCAAGAGTCGCGTTGAAAATATCATCTAAACTGTCACAAATTTACGCTAAAATATAATATCCATATTATATTGAAATTAAATGATAACAAACATTTATCGATTTGAAACATCGATAAATTATATGGAAAAGTATCGATATTGATTGCCCATGCCTACGTCTTTATCTGTTCTCGAACTATCATTGTGTCAACTTGGCTTTGTTTACTCTGTCGGTTCATTTAATCATCAATTTACTTGGTACACGAGTATTTTTTGGATCCTTGAACAAATTTGTGGCGCATAACTAATTTATGCATGCGAAGTGCAAACTAAATTAACGAGGCGAATAATACGATGAGAATTTAACATTATTTACTGAACTTCTTTAATTTAAAACACAATTTACTTACGACAATATATCGTAATTGACTATTTACTAGAAAAAACTTAGGTACTATTATAACACTAGCTGACACGCGTAATTTTGTCGGCATCATATTCCACGCTTTAGCTACATTTTCCTTTAATGCTCTGCTTCTATTGGTCGTAGCGTGATGATATATATCCTATCTGCCTCAAATTGGAACTAGTTGTTGAGATTAGCACGATCATAATCTTCAGCTTTATAATAGTACCTAGTGTAGATTTACAACATAAAAATATATTCATAAAAATATTTACTGGTCTCCATTTGATGAAATAACATTTTATAATTTTTTTTAAGCATTAATCTATCCATTTTGCATACAGTATTAGTGATCAATACAGTGAAGCCTTCATGTATCATCATCAATCATCATCAACAGCTCATATACGTCTCCACCGAGGAGCTCGAGCCTCCCCTAACATCGAGGGGGTTTTAGGCCATAGTCCACCACGCGGGCCTAGTGCGGATTGGCGGACTTCACATGCCTTTAATTGTGACATCTCAGGCATGCAGGTTTCCTCACGATGTTTTCCTTCACCGCGAGCCAGTGGTGTGAATCCGTACGTAATTTTTTATAAACTCAGAGGTACGGGCCAGGGATTTGAACCGGCACCCTCATGATCGTGAGTCGGTGCGTTCCCAACTGAGCCACCACGGCTTCATGTATAAATTAAACAAATAGGTACCGCAACAACACCTTCCCTTTCAACACATTAGGAGTCTTGAGACAAAACCAGTTCCAATATTGGTTAAGTGTTATGTTGTTCGTATTCTTATTGATCACCGACGATGTGACGCAGTTTGAGAGGATATAGGGCCTACTTTAATTGTCTCAATGGTAAGGCACATGTTAATTTGTACTGACCATAGACCACGGAAAATCTAGATGCATTAACTTTTGGGTAAAGGGAGTCAATGAGCCCTCACACGAGAGTTTGTTTAACGTATGCATTCCCATGTATATGTTCACATGACAGCGGCGAAAACGCGACGCTTTTTTATCGAGCGGTGTTGGAAATAGAGCATATTATGGTACTTGAAAATGCATTTGTTGTGTTCGAACGCTTTTTTAACGTCTGTTAATCAAACTCTCATGCGAATGAGGGCTTACATTATTGAAGTCAATTTCTTTTGTGTCATTTGTTTTTCTGCCGAGCATTGTAAAATGGTCCATCACCACAGCTGACTTAACCGTTGCAATACCTTGGCATGCAAAATGCAACGCATCGGCCAATGGGTCATTGATCTTGCGATATAAGCTTATCCATATTGTTACATGTGCATTTCAGTAATGTTTCACGACGGAAATAGGTATGTAGGTAATATATCTCCAGAAGAAATATATTGTTATAAAATTAAGTGTCATAGATTTGTCATAATCAGCTAGCTCTTTGGAGAACAGTGTACGAGTGGTGAATATGAGCGAATGTTGTCAGGTAATTTTGAAATCCCCCTGGTTTGAGTTGAGCTGCAAAGTATAGGTATCGAATAATTGAAAAACACCGGACCAGTAGATATCTTTGCTGGTTACTCTATGAAGTTCAAATTTTTTTTGCAATCGTCATAGTTTTCATGGATTTTGTTTTGGATTAGGTTGTGTATCTACACACATGCCGAGGTTTTGGAAACCTCCACCAGCTCTAAGTTTTGCATGACTTTTACATGTTAGCGACGTACATTAGTGTTTTTAACAGGTAAACTGTGATGATAAATTTTCTTTTAATTTATGTTCAAAAACCAAAACTAGCCCATATGTAGTAAATTTACTATTATTGTACGTTTACACGGTTGACAAGTGTCGGCAAGTGTCCACCAACACCAACACAAGCGTGTGAACAAGGTGTTTGGCCCAGCTTGCTCGGTCTTGTCACCGATCCGGGCCAGTGTCGGTCTTTGAAGACAAATCGAAAGAAAGTTTACCTGGACAGGTCGCCTGTTGAACACACTATCGTACTTGCAAGAGCTTGTAAAAAGTTTGCAAAGCCTCTACAAGCGTGTAGCAATAGAATTGAGTTTGCTAATCAAACAGAAAGTCATATGAATAATATCGAGTACCTACAGCAAACATTTTGAAGTTTGTTCTTGAATATTGTTCAGATGATTTTTTTAAAAACAGACTTAAGGTTCTAAGGGCTAAAATGATCGTGATAATTAAAGTAGGTATCGTGTTTGGTGTCTTTTCATTCGGTTTGTGTTTTAGTTTTCAAAATGAGATACAAAATAGTTCCAGAATTGGTGCCATAATTGCAATTTAATGGGTTAAAGATATGACAATTATAAAAATAACTTCAAATAAGCCAGGCTTTTGCAGTCCGGTTATAACAATTTTCTTTTCTTATTCGATAGGGAATGACGGTTAGTTAGATTGTGGGTTCTATCCCCAGTAAGGTTTGCTGTTAAAGTAGTACTCTATATCTAGATTGTTAAAAGTCGATGGTTGAACCGTTCGCGTAGCGTATTTAATATGCAAAGTTAGAGGCAAGTGTCGCGTTGCGAGGCGGGTCACGCGCGTCGCGGCCGTCGCGGCCGAATTGTTGATTTGGATATACACAGGAAATACATATAGAACATGCGACTTGGTCCTTTCAGCCTTCGACATTATTCTTGATATTGTATTTTGGGGTTTACTGCACACAGCGTGACAAATAATGTAATTTGAAAATCTTAACAATTTTTTTGTCATGTTGGGAAATATTTTTTGTATTTTTATGGTTTGGTTAGCTACCATATGTTCATTAATAATTTTTTATTTATTTTACTTACATAGGTACCTCATTAATACCATATGCAGGGTGGCTATTACATAAAAATTTCATTGTCTTGTATTAAATTGTATTAAAATGCGATATTAATTTGTAACTATTTAGTTAGCCCATTAGTCAATCTGCACCCCGTGTAGATTCACCTTCCCCTTCACCCTTTCACCTAAATCAAGGATCAGGTAAACAAGTAGATAAAGATACAATTTTGAATCGTCATCAATAAATTACAAAATTCTGCACTAATTATTGTTCCGAGAGTTATATCTCTGTCGGTAGTAGATGGCGGCGACCCTCGCCGAGGCCGCGATGCCCTGCCAGGTCTCCTCGTTGATGTGGTCGATGTACTGCGGAGGGACGCGGAAGTCGTACCCGTACTCCGGCAGCTCCAGGGTCAGCGAGAACGGGATGCCGATAGTCTGCGAGTAAGATGGACGATAGATTAGTTGGCCTTTGGGTCTGTGATATATTTTTTTTGGTTGGACTAGAAGGTGACTCTGATGGCTGTTACACCCTTAGGCTTTATTCGCACGAGAGTTTTTTTGGACGGTAAAAAAACGTTCAAGTACAACAAATGCATTCCTATGTATATGTTCACTCGGGAGCGTTTTTAAAACGTTGCATTTTCAACTTCGGGCGTTGAAAATAGAGCATATGATGGTACTTGGAAATGCATTTGTTGTGTATGAACTCTTTTTTACCGTACGTTAAAAAAACTCTCGTGGATAAGTGGTGAGCGCTGAGGGCTCTCAACCGTTGTAGTTTGGTCTATCTGTATTGGTGAATGACATTAGTAGGTCTTAGCGATGATGAGAAGGAAACGTTGGCCAGGTTATTGGGCGCAGTTGCTCTAATATATACTCCAATCAATTGTATTTGAATGGTTTCATAGCGCCATTTAGAACGTACTTACAATAAATAATAAAAAAAAAACAAATTAATTGTTGTAACCTTAAAACTTACTTAAAAAAAACAAACTGAAAAGATTTTAGGAACAATAATATCAATGTTGACTTCTACTACTGATTTTACCACAAATTCCGTTCCGGCTACCAGGAGTAAAAAATTATAAATTCATTACTAGAAACTCTAATCGGATGTTTAGTACTTCCACATTAATCTTTGATAAGGCATCCAATACGTAGATAATTGCAATTAATTAAATGAATGTGAAACAATTAATCATACAAGATAAGCATACCTGTCCGTAATCCTGGGCACAGCCGGACGTAACGTACATGAGGAGGGCGCTGTTGCCGATCTCGTAGAACTCAGACTCGGGCAGCTTGTGGGCGTCTGTCGCTGCGCCGAACACCGCGCAGATGTGGTGGAGCTGGGCAACATTGGGGGGCAGGCTGAAGTCTCCAAACCCAAAAGTAATATAATTCCCATAACTATGAATGTCTATAAACAACTGGATACGGTCGAGGTGCTCGTGCATGATATCGCGGACGTATTGGGTCTCCACTTCGGAGAAGGCCTCGGGCCCGGGGTAGAGGTCGGAGCAAGGGTTGGAGGATACCCCGAGGGTACTGAACGAGGCGTTGTAGTTCCGGTTGCCATCGACTCCGTAGCAGGTCGTGCTGATTTCTGGGACGAAAGAACGGGTCCTGCGCCACAGTCGCATCTGAAACAATTAATAATATCTATATAGACAGTCTGCATTCCATTTAATGTTGCCACTTCCTGATATGCATTTTATTCCAAATACATACGATCTAAACCTAATAGATTGATGGCCCTAGAGGTCCCAATTGCACTTGGTTTCTATTGATATTTAGAAAAAAATTAGTTTTTATTATAATCAGATATTTTAGCTACTACACCATCCATTTCCTTAGCTTGTAGTGCTTAGATATATTTTTTAAAACATCGTTGATGTGGCTTCATTCTTAGCTTTTAATCATACCACTTGTGTTTCAACATTGTCCAATGTAAGATAAACAGAAAAAACATAAATCTTTTTTTTTCTATTCTCACACCTACGTCGGGGGTCGCAAGAACGATCCTTCCGCAACCCGCGACTTTGCGAGTCACATCAGGTCAATGCTGTTAGCAACTATTTGGTTGTCGAAAAGCGTTGGTCGGTATACTAACATCAGTGTGCGTGTACTCGTAGCCGTCAGGGTTGATCATGGGCAGTATGATCCAGTCGTTGGAGTGCAGCACGTCGCGGTCCTCGTCCCGCAGCGCCTCCACCAGCCGGTGGATGGAGTAGAGCGCGACCGGCGTGGTCACCCACTCGCGCGCGTGCACCATCGCGTCCAGGAAGTACACGGGCTTGCTGGGATCCGTGAAGTTTGTCGTTGATATCTGTACAATATTAGTATCGTGTTTTATAAATTGTTTTATTGGTCGAGATTTAAGATCGTTTTGACGAAAGGTTGGACTACTCGTGCTATTTGATTCTTTCTGATGGGTAGGTATGTGCTAAGACGATACTTTTATATTTTACCTTTAAGAAAAGCAATAAAATATATAGGTAACTCATAAAATTTTCTTTTTATTATTATTAAAAGGTAATATATCGCTAGTGATATAATCAAACCGTGAATCACTAAAACTGTTTAAATAACCAGATGCCTGAATGTGTGCAATATCAATATCTATGCGAATATTATAAAGCTGAAAATTTTTTTGTTTGATACTGCCGGTCTAAACTAAAAAAATATTTTAGTATAAGATAGCCCATATATCGTATAGGCTATATGACATCACGCTACGACTAATAGGAGCGTCAATGAAAAATGTTGCAAACGAAGTTGCGCGAGTCAGTTAGTTCCATATAAAATAATACATTATCATACATCATACTGGATCATTTTAGTAACGAAGCAGGTCCACAGATGTCTGGAACTAAATGACACGGCAGTTTTGAAGTCTATATAGAATCCTCGAAGTTTCCATATTACACACCTTATTTGACTGAAAACTTTGCAGACATTGGTTATTTGACTTACTTTCAAATATTTGATTTGTCGACCTTCGAAGCTTGGGCCGGCGTTCACCAATGTCACCAGGTCCGGGTACTGGGCTGCGATCTGCTCCAAGTACGCGTTGACCTGGGAATCACTACATATTATAAAACAAAGTCGCTTTCCGCTGTCTGTCTCTATGTCTTCTTAAATCTTTTGCCCTTCCTCTTGAATCATTCTATCTATTAAAAAAACCGCATCAAAATCCTTTGCGTATTCTTAAAGATTTTATGTTCAATACATGCACAATATGTTAGAGAAACACTGTAAATTTTGGAGGTTTCTAATGTGATGTATGGGCATTGTACCCGTGCGAAGCTGGGGCGGGTGAGTAGTATATAATATGTTAGTAATATTCGAATATTACTTTGATATTAATAAAAGTTTACCTCGTCGTGGCGAGGGTAGTCTTCGAAAACCATTCGGTTGCTCTTAGTTCTGCGCCATTTTAATAGATCTTCGTCAAACTCTTCGAAGGCACTGAAAGACAATGAAATATTACTAGTTTTTTTTGAAAACTATAATTAAAGTATAGATTTTATTAAAAATATTCAACCATCTTAGTAAATCATTATTCTACAAGTTTTCGCTTTTTTCACCCCGTAGGAATACGTAAATAAAGTATCGCCTTTATATATAGTGGATAAAGTGGTATAAGCGTGAAAGCGTGACAAACACACTCACATTCAAACTTATAACATAAGTTAGGATTCCGAATCCTTTAATGCCTTCAATTTTAGTCTGGTGTTCGAGAAGTGGTGGAATACTCACGTTTATTCAAATCTTGCGTTATCCGTAAATCTAAGCTCTGAACTTGTGAACATACCTGGCAACATCCTTCAAGTGCAAGTAATGCTCGACACCACTCTTGTCCAGCTCGTCCAGGAACTCGACTCTGTTCTCCGGCGACACCATCACCAACGCGTCCCGGCGAGCCGGCAACCCGTGCTTCCATACGTCCAGGATTAACTTATCCTCTAACTCACGAAGTAAGGTCTGGTCCGAAACTGAAGTAAGCTTCACCCCGTGGACTGAGTACCTTTGTAATGTTGTTTTTGATGAGTTTATGGGATTTAGTGGTGTTTTTAAAATTCGGGAGTTCGGTGAAGTGTGTGTTGATTGCTACGTGTATCGTGTAAGATTGCTTGTTAGTACTTACAGGCGCAAACTCATAATCATTTTGATATAACAAGATTTTTATTCTCACATACATATTTATTTATTATCATCCATTTTCTCGGGATAAAATGTAGCCTACGTCCTCAGGCTCTAGTCTATATGTGTTCATTTAAATCGGTTTAGTAGTTTTAGCGTGAAGCGAGACAGACAGACAGACAGTTACTTTCGCATTGATAATACTTTTATTGTACCTATAGATTTGAATTGAACAAGTAGTAGGTACCTATGTGTGTATGTACAGTTTTTAAATAGAAGATTTTAGATATATTCTTTATTTTGATTAGATTCAGAATATCACCATTTCTACCCCCAAAGGATGACCCCCTATGAACAACTTTTCTAACAACACTGATAAGTAAAATTTTCGCTGCACCTATGCTGTTCCTTACTAGAACATAGTTTCGCTTGCACGAGCTCAGTTTATTTAACTTTGGCCGGCGGGTGGTCGCATGGAGTGCCTTTTGTTCCTTTTGTGGTCACATCGCTGGTTGCAACGATATTCGATAATGCAAAATAATGAAATTTTCAAACAATTTAGAAACGCTTGTGTACATACCCGGTATAAATATCATGTTTGCCAGCGCTCGCCACTCCTATAACCACTGCGAATGCCACAAAATATAATTTGTAGTCCCCCATTGTTCGCGTCTCTCAATGGAATGACGTTATCTGTCCATTGATGCACGTTCCTTCAAAATTTATTTCAGTCTTTACCAGTTTTTATATCATGTAAAAATAAATCGATAATTTACGTATCAATCAATATCGGATATTTTATCTTTTGTATAGATTTCAATGTCGATAGCAGTCAGTTAGCGATACATTATTGTGCCTATAAACATAAAGATAGCTGTATAATAAATAAAATAACATATTAAATATTATTTTTTAAAGATAACAAGGATCCACGTGGTCATTATACATTTAGGACATCAATATTCAATTTAGTCTTACTTCAATTCAGATCTGCTTGTTTTTTTTTATCAAGCATACGGCAGACTCTACCAAGATGACAGTAGTTAGCATTACATTTTATCACTTCTTGGGACTACTTGCCACATTTCATAAATAAATGAACAATTATAAAGTATGACTTTATTGTGAAAGCGTTAGTTGTTCCGTTCGTTGTATCGTGCTCGGTAGAACAGGTTGCTGAGGCGCGCGGACTCGGCGATGCCGCGCCAGGTCTCCTCGTTGATCTGGTCGATGTACTCGGGCGGCACGGAGAACAGGTACCGGTAGCCGGGCAGCTCCAGGGTGTACGAGAACGGGATGCCCACGTGCTAGACCAAGTGGGAAACAGGTGGTTGCTATTAGTGTAATAGTGTTCCTTAACTGCTACGATAGAGTTATTGACAGACCGGTTGGCTTTGTGAGGGACCCTGACTTTCAAGCCGCTGGTGGTTCGAATCCTACCCAGGACAAACATTTGTATGCATGAATATATCTGTTTGATCTGTGTCTGGATGTAAGTATCTATGTAAGTATGTATTTATAATGAGTACAAGGTCTGCTTAGTTTGGAATCAGATTGGCCGTGTATCCTATCCTACTAATATTATAAATGCGAAAGTTTGTATGTATGGATGTTTGTTACTCTTTCACGCTCCAACGGCTGAAGGGATCTGCTTGAAATTTGGCACAAAGCTAGAATATGTTCTGGAATAACACATAGGCTACTTTTTATCCCGGGAACGCGGGTGAAACCGCGGGGAGCCACTAGTTATTAATAAAAAATGTTTAAAAGTTTTAGGGTAAACAAAATAACCATAACGTCTTTTACTCGCCTCATTTAAAATGATTACATGATAATTCAAATAAAAATTAAGTTTCTGCTACTCGATAGTACTGTTTTGATAAAACACCCGCCGCGTGCTCAGTACACGATAACAAACAAGGTGAAGACACGAAAACGATATTCTATATCTCGTGTAAGATAACCAATCGAATAAGCCGTAATTAATTACCTGGCCGTAATCTTGAGCGCTGCCCGACGTCCCATACAGCACCATGGCACTGTTACCCACCAAGTAGAACCCGGCCGATGGTAACTTGTAAGCATCTATAGCAGCGCCCATAGCGGCTCCGACGTAGTGCAACTGAGGCGCGTTATCCGGAAGAGAATTATTTCCGAAACCAAATAGAACGTAGTTCCCGTAGCTGTGGATGTTGAGGTACAGCTGGATGCGGTCCAGGTGCTCGAACATGATGTCTCTGATGTAGCGGGTCTCGACCTCGGAGAAGGGGTAGGGGCCGGGGTAGATGTCGGAGCAGGGGTTGGCCGAGACGCCGACGGTGTTGAAGGACACGTCGAAGTTGCGGTTGGCGTCGGCGCCGAAGCAGGTCGTGTTCACCTCCGGGTAGAAGGAGCGCGTGCGCCGCCAGAGTCGTTGCTGTCAATAAATCGATATTTTATTTATTTATCCTATCTTAGATAGAATAGGAGGAGGATAGAAAATCAATTACAAACTGGTTCACAATTTCACACTCTGATTCAAAATATCTATTGTAAGCAAATATCCTTATAAATACCATTTAAAATAATATCCAGAAATATTATTATAATACACAAACCGGTATTCAAATAACTTTTATTTTACTTTATTAGAAACTAGCTTTTGTCCCGCGGTTCCACCCGCGTTCTCGAGGGACAACCGTACAAAACAAACATCTATATTAGATGATTTTCCCAGGCATAATATAAGTATGTAACTTACATCAGTAAAAGTGAACTCGTATCCGTCGGGGTTGACGACCGGCACAATGATCCAGTCGTTGTCCTCGAGGAGGTCCCTGTCACCGTCGCGCAGCTCCTCGACCAGCCGGTGGATGGAGTAGAGCGCGACGGGCGTGGTGACCCACTCGCGCGCGTGGATCATCGCGTCCATGAAGTAGATGGGCTTGCTACGGTCTTGGAAGTTTGACGTTGAGATCTGTCATGAAGATCATTCTTGTTGGGAGCTTTAAATTGCACTTCCGATAAGTTATTAGTTTCGGAAATCAGTTGTTGTTCAGCCCAATCTATAGGTACTAAGTTGTAGACTTTGCTTGTTTGTTTTAACACGCTGATTTTAGGAAATACTTCAAGAATATTTTCATGTTGGAAAGCCCATTTATCGGGGACGACTATGTATCATCACTACATAGTATTAAATAGAGTCGATTTCTCTGTCCCTAAATCCCTATCTATGCTGAAATCTTTAAATCTACGCAACGGATTTTGATGCGGTTTTTTTTATACATAGAGTGATTCAAGAAGAAGGTATTTATATACAATACATGCATAATATGTAAGAGTATCACTGAAAAACCCGTGCGAATCTGGGGCGGATCGCTAGTAGACTATATAACACTCTACAAACAATAGGAGAGGACCATCAATTAATATTGGTGCAGAAATGTGAAAGATGTGACGCAGACGATGTTGTGTTGTCAGCTAGTTTATTTATAAAATTAATATGAATGTTGGTATTACCTTTAAGTATTTAATATCTCGTCCCTCATAGCTCGGACCAGCGGTGACAATAGTAACCAGATTGGGATACTGAGCCGCTATTCTTTCAAGATATTCGTTTACCTGAAAAATTTGTTTAAAAACAGCTATATTCTTCTTCTATATATATATAACCTATCCGTAGAACAAAGTTCTATGTGACTTTGAACCCAAACCACTTTTATTGTATGTTTGTTTATGTCTACAATTAGGTACCTATATTAAATAAACGGTTAGTTAAGTTTTAATATGTTGGTAAAAGTATCAATTATCTAAACCGATTAAGAAAAACTTAGGGTAAAATGGTAAAATATGTGAAAATCAAACTTCAAATTACTCCTCTCTAAAGTAGGGATTTGGCAGATAGAACCTTGTTCTATGGATAGGTCGATATATATAACAAAGTCCCCGCCGCCTCTGTCTGTCTGTCTGAACGCGATGAACACAAAAAGTACTGAACAGACTTTCATGTGGTTTTCACCAAATAACGGAGTATTTGATGGGAAAGGTTTCTATGGTATTCTATAGGTATTCTATACATCAATTCGGACCCGGTAGGTGGCGCTGGTGGGCAGAACGAAGTCTGCCGGGTCCGCTAGTTAAATATAATTAGATGTAGTTACATAATATGTTTATAACTAGTGGCTCCCCGCGTTTTCACCCGCGTATCTTCCATTTTCCCGGTACAAAAAGTTGCCTATGTCCTTTCTCTAGACTTAACAAACATGTGCAAAATTTTGATTTAAATCGTTTCTGTAGTTTTAACGTGAAAGTGAGACAGACCGACAGACAGACAGAGTTACTGTCGCATTTATAAAATCAGTTAGGATATAAAGTTTGTAAACTTATAGGAAAAATATAAATCCATGAATAACTACAATTAAAATTTATATCATATAAAAACAATGAGAATTAAATATACCAAAAATAGATAAGATTAATTTGAGCTCTAAAGCGTAGCCATATAATGTTATCATGAACCTTGGCATTATTAGAATATATAGTATAGTGTCGTACCTCGGCATGTCGAGGGTAGTCCTGGAAGACCATCCGGTTCATCCTGTAGCTTCGCCATATTGCAAGTTCCTCATCGTGTTCTTCAAAAGCTCTGAAAATGTTATCAACTAGTTAATTTATTTTCATTATTATTTTAACTCTACGCACCGACTCACGATCATGGGGTGCAGGTTCAAACCCCGACCCGTACCGCCTGAGTTTTTTTTTACACCACTGGCTTTCGGTGAAGGAAAACATCGCGAGAAAACCTACATGTCCGAGATGTCTCAACTCTCAATCAGAGGCATTTGAAATCCGCCGCCGCACTAGGCGCGCGTGGTGGACTATGGCCTAAACCCCCTCGGTGTTAGGGGAGACTCGAGCTCCTCGGTGGAGACGTATATGAGCTGATGATGATGTTAATATTATTGTCAAACTAGTTTCCTTACGTGGCGACATCAGCAAGGTGCAGATAGTGTACCACATTGTTAGCATCTAACTCTTGGAGGAAGGTGTTAGCATTCTCCGGGGAGACCATGACGAAGGCGTCCCTTAGCCCCGGCGCGCCGTGCTGCCACACGTCCAGCTCCAGGGACAGTTCCAGCTCGTGGAGGAGCTGCTGGTGAGATTCATCTTCGAGTTTCACACCGTGGACTGAGAATCTAGAAGCAAATCATTACAGTTTCCAAGTAATAGGCACTAGGGTTTTATGCAACGCAACGCAACCGTACGAACGGAGCATAAGAGTCGACGTTTCATAAATGCCTGTGGCCCCCACACTTAATACTACTTCACTACATATTAAAAACAAAGTCGCTTACCGCCGTCTGTTCCTATGTCTTCTTATATCGTTAAAACTACCTACTCAACGAATTTTGATGCGGTTTTTTTAATAGATAGAGTGATTCAAGAGGAAGGTTTTTATATACAAAACATGCATAATATGTGAGAGAAACACGGACAATTTTTGAGGTTTCTAATGTGAAGTATAAGCATTTCACCCGTGCGAAGCTAGGGCGAGATGCTTATACTCGCTAGTGAATAAATTAAGGAATATATTTCATTTCATTAAGGTTATGTCATTTTGTATTACGTGTTTGATCATAAAGTAACTTTGTCCGTCTGTCTGTTACGCAATGTTTACAGAAAAACCATTGGAACGGTTTTAATGAAATTTGGTACAAAAATAATCTAAACCTAAATCCTATTTCGGTAAAGAAAGTCTCCCAAGAAAGCGAGTGAACCCGCGGGTTGGATTCTATAATAGTATACCATTTATAATTTCGGTATCGCAAAAATTTATATATACATATATTGATAATGTACCCTACATTCTTCTTCTCTTAATAATCGTAGCGTTCTCAGAATTCTGGCAACTTTGTCCTTGTGTATCGGTACAATGTATCCCAACCCTATTACACGAAGCTCGGGTCACGCGAAGCTTGGGTAAGCTTTTTAATCTGAAAACGCTATAAGCTGCTGATCAACAAAGTCTCAACGTAATAACTATTGTGTTTTCAGTCGAGTAACACCACTTGCACTAAACGATGTGCAAACCCATCTCAAAACGAAATGGCGGAATTATCCTATCCCATCTTTCAGGAAATTAAGATTAACTCTATAATTTGCTTATACATAGTTAGTTACCAATAATCTCTAGTAATAACTTTGGAATATAATTAAAATACACATTTAAATAAATAAATATCCTGGGACATTTTGCCAGATAGCGCATACTATAATACAAATACTACGTTTTAATTACATACTTATATAGATATTTACATCCAGACACAGAACAAACATGCAGGGTGGGACTCGAACCCACGATTGGCGACTTGAGAGTCAGGGTCACTAACAAAGCCAACAGGTCTGTCAAATGAAACAATATGTAGGTATATTACCTTGAGTAAATATCGTGTCTCCCAGCTCGAGTGCCCACACAGAGTACAAGTCCCACAAAAAGACAAATTAATTTCAGGGCTTGCATTGTAAACGGGTACCTCTCACCGTCTGAACGGCGATAGACTACTTGATATCAATAGATTATCAGTTAAATAGACATAATAAAATAATTGTGATAGCCATGTTAATATCTCTATATTTATTGGTGCTATTTCTCAATAATACTAGTAGATTAAGTTTGACAGCCCGGTTGGCTTTGTGGTTAGTGACCCTGACTCTCAAGCCGCGGGTCGTGGGTTCGAATCCCACCCAGGACAAACATTTGTATGCATGAATATGTCTGTTTGTTCTGTGTCTGGATGTAAATTCGACACCAGCTATTTATACTACGCTAAGTCCGAAATGTGTACTTTACAGGAGAGGCTTATAAAGGAAAAAACGTGATAACTTTTACATTAATTAAGATATTTATTTGAAATTTGGAACCCTTCATGGTTATTTTTTTCATTATAATATCTCATATTTATTTTTCCATAATTATTTATATTTTTCGATTTAGCGCTAGTTAGCCGAATATAGACGTAATTCTTCAAATTAATTTTACAAGTTACACACGTCTATCTTAAGTTAGCGTTGTGTATTACGGGATGTCATAGTGATAAAGATGTGTTATTTTTATTGTGTTGCGATGATAATTTTTAAATAAATCATGCATTATTTGTAACCTTAGGGTTATATATATATCCGTAAAATATATTATTATAAATTCACTGGCTAAATAAGTAGTTATTTAAGTTAGCTTTTTGTTTACCCGTATATACGTCTCTGGCGGATATCGTGTTAAAAGCCGCCAAATTATACATAGCGTACTATACATCGACCTGAGCCACAAGTTAACGCCTCATTTATCTTTCCGTGGAGCTAAAATATATATTATTTTTTATAGATTCTAGATAGAATAGAGCAGATAATATTATATTCTGTAATTTTGATACATAATTTAAACTAATAACGTATAAAACTAGTTAGTAATCAACAGTTAATTAAATATCAATTAAGTGCTTACTTATGATTAATTGAAGATCAGATCAATCACAGTTCGATTTTGTACCTTATAATTATTTAAATCAATAAAGTACTTAATATTGTTATTCTTAAAAGAAAATGAACTCTCCTCATTATGTTCAGTTATCGAAATAATAATATTTATGTGGAAAGCAAGATGGGAGGCATTTGCCCTGCTGTGGGATACCCATAGATAGACCCAGGCCTTAAATAAAATAGATAACAATAACGATAATACATTTCCGAAATAAAATTGTTATCACAATAATATTTAAGGTTTTTGTATTTTGCTGGATTGATTTAACCAAGTTTCGTGTCTTTTTCGGGAATAAGCTCTAAAAGTGGGATAATCTAGTATTTTTAAAATATACTACATGTTTGCTTACGTTATCAATCAAAAGATAAACGTTACTTATTTTCCAACAGGCTGTAGTTACCAATATAAACTATTTTAATTAATTTTGTTCTTGATAATTTTGTCATCAATAAAAATTTAGCTAATATTGTTTCAAGAATCAAAATAAAGGAGTTCCATTCCCTATCGCACTGGTGTATACCATTCAACTCGAGAATACACTTCTCTGCCTCTTGCAGTCTTTTCTATTAAAGCCGTATGTCTTTTTTCCATAAAATGGTTGCTTCTTCATCTTCTCTATCTTCATTTAAAAGAAATGAGCGGATAATAAGAATCTTCATAATATAGTAAACGATATGGTTTGGTTACTGTTTTATCCCTCACGCAGTTATCTGATTATAGGTTGACTTTGTGAACTCCCTAAGATGTTAATTTGTTAAATATATTGTTTAAGCAACTGGCAGCATAGCAAACAAGTAGCCTTTTTAGCCGTTCGGTAATCACAGTATATAAGCGGGGGCTTATATACTCATCTTCGAGCTTAACATGTTAGAGACTGACATCAGCATTTTTAGGACGATGGCATTTACTAGTTTGATACCGCAGAATAGAGACTATCATTGAAAACAGGGGAAAGTTATAAAATTACTGGGGGTGGATATTGCCATTACTAAATCTGTATTACTACTGGGGCTGTCATTCATGTACAAACCTGAAAGACTTTCCTGGGCAGACATACCGATTTGATGTGGGATTGTTGTATTTTCGGTTTTTTGGTAAGAAGTCGGCTACACCGTTTGAAGATAAGGAACTATATTAGCTGTGTTGTCAGAAGGATCATCAGATACGACAGAAAACAAAATGTCGATGCTTGTTGGACTTAATGTCAACGGAGAAGGCTTTTGGACCGAAGTCAATACCTTTGGTAAATAAATATTAAGTGGAGTATAAAGAGCCCCCAAGTCGTTTAAGTTTGTATCTTGTAGGTCTGCACATAATTACCATAATTGACTGAACTGGATAAGTAGGTATATAATGATTATTATTTTAAAATTATCTCATCAGACATAACGTGCTCATAAAAAATCCCGAACTCAGGATTATTAACTTCAGCTGGTAATTTATTTGGCTACGATTCTACAAAAAGGGTAAAATATTGTATTAAAATAATGTTTTTTATTATCATAAACACATGCCGATACATTAAAAATATGAATGGTGAAATTACCGTCGAAAACGAATAAATATAATTGTATTATGACATAAGTATTTAGCTAGTAAAAGTCGCTAAGTAGCGCATTCTACAAATGAACAAATATACCTGATCGTTCTAAACTACGCTAACTAGTGTTTGCTTAGTATACACGGACTTTTATAAAAGCGCTTAAATTTAAGAAATACGTAGCGTATTACTATAATATATATTTAAATACTTTGTAATACATAATATAATCTATGCGCCCCCTCCCCGTGGACACTCCGCTAACACTAGTTGGCGTGGTTTAAATCGAGTGATTTCAAAAAGTACCTGCACTTAGCGTTTTATAAAATTTGTAACTTCGTTATTTTTGTATATTTCTTCACAATTTTTTTTTTACATATAAAAAACCTAATTCTAAGGAGCTTGGCATAAAAAAACGTTTTTGCCAAATTTCGAGTTAGCGTAGTGTAAATAGCTGGTGTCGATATATAAGTATGTATTTAAAAATAGTATATCAGCTATCTGGTTACCATTTAAGCACAAGTTGTGACGCCTTAAAAGGTTGTACATTTACATTTTTTCTTTGTAACCTAGTTTTAAGTTTTAATTAATGTAACAACCACTGGCTGTCCATTATTAAAAAAATAAATAAATATCACAAGCTCTGCTTAGTTTGGAATCAGATTGGCCGTGTGTGATAAATGTCCCGGGATATTTATTATTATTAAGTAATCCCGAACCGTTCTTGCGCCACGCAGCGCTCCTCGTTAGAAATATCGATAGAAATGTGATCAAAAGAAATATCTTAATCTGGAATGTTTTGCGACTTGTTCGGATTCGATTTGCAAACGCAATCAAACTCGAGACCCTATATTGGGTAAAGTAATATAAAGTTTATAAAGTGAGGACAAGTTGGCGACTCCGCGACTCGGCGACTCGACGAACGCGACATCTGCTAAGTTCACAAATATCCAACAATATTTCATATCTTATCCCATATTTATTTTGTCGCTTATGTTTTGTTCTCGAGCTCTACTGTGATTATATTCCTCATGAGATTTCTTTGGCGACTAAATACGGCATTTTAGTGGGCCATAAGATTATCTATATGTATAAAAATGAATCCTTATTTCCCTTGGTCACGGCATTACGTGTGAACGGCTGGACCGATTTTGCTGTGTTTGTTTTGTCAGAAGAAGGTTAATGGAAAAAAAAAAGTCGCGCGGAAAATTCGATTGTTTAAGAAAACTTAACAACCATATTAACTTCTGTAATAGGTATTACTTAATGGCATTTGACATAATTTGTATCTGTCGCTTTCATTTAATTATATTTATAATTAAGACAGGACAACGTCTGTCGGGTCCACCCAACTTCTATAATAAACTAGCTTTCGCCCTGCGGTATCATTTGCGTTCCTGGAGAACCTTCAACTTACCAGTGATAAAATATCCTTTCCTAAGCTCGTAGTCTACCTTTGTACCAAATTTAATTCGGCGTGAAAGCGTAACAGACAGACGCACTTCCGCAATGATTTATTAATTGAAAGGATTGTTGTTTATCTGTTTGTAACGTTTTCATGCCTAAACTACAGAACAAATAGCGATAGATTTGCGATAGCGAAAGATATATTTACTATTGACTATTGACTAAAAGGAGTAAAGGTAGACAAAGCAAACGATGGGAAGACGACATAAAAAAGATAGCTGGTCCAGAATGGACACGCACAGCAAAAGATAGGTTAAAGTGAAAAGATTTAGAGGAGGCCTTTGTCGAAGGGCAAGCTGTAAAAGTAAAACCGGTTGCCGATATAATTTAGTAAAATATATTTACTTAATATATATGTTATTTATTTGTTATACTACGCATGTTTAAGTTACAGCAATAAAGGCTTATTTTATTTATTTTATTTATTTTTATTGACTAAATAAAATTATTATTTTACGCAGTTTAAGTCGCGGGTTACGATCATCGTTATAAGTAAAATAGAAAAAAATCATTCTTAATTCTTTGTTGACGTTATCAATATCAATCGGCACCGTATCATAAAAATATCAATAAAAGCTCTCGAAAATTTTTTTTCACTTCGTTAGAATATTGAACAGAGGTAACCAATTTCGTAAAGCACTACACTCTACGCCGGACCCATCCAATCCTGCGAATAGTTCACTATGACTATAGCAATAGCATTGGACTAATGAACTTGGACGTGTAACACGAACCCATGTTTACTGCGTTGCGCTGCTGCCTTGTTACAAGCTGACTCACGCTACTTCGTCAGCTTTATAAAGAAAGAAAGAAAGAAAGAAAATATTTATTGACAGCACGCTTTAACACTTATTACATAAAAATAACAAACATAAAACAAATATGATAAAGAAGCGGTAGAAGTGCTGTCAAAAGAGGGACTCAGCATGTGCTGTTGAAGACAACAGCGCTGATTTTCAGCGATTTTTTAATCCCCGTGTTTGCAATATTTTTTAATTGATACTCCGCTCGTTTCAGTTGATGTTATATAGCCTTCCTCGATAAATGGACTATCCAACCCTAAAATAAATTTTCAATTTGAAACTAGTTTCTGAGATTGGTGCGCTCAAATAAACAAGTATAGATTATAACAATAATTGTTAAACTTATATAAAATACTCTGTAGGTACTTACTTTACATTTGCGCAAGGTCTCCTCCTATATCCTGGTGTTCCAAGCGTCCATAGGCTACGGTAACCGCTTCCCATCAGGTGCGACCGTGCTTGTTTATAAAAATGTGCATAAAAAAAAATGTTATATGTATATCAAAATATCAAATGTGTGAATTATTTCCTTCCTTGTCGGTCTAGTTAGTTGTGGCTTATTTACATCTGGTCCAGAGGCTCGTAGGTCCGAGTCCGTGTCCCGGTACATTGCACATAAAGCGCGGAGGTTCGATATTGCACACGACACGCGATCCCGGTTCAATCGAGCTTTTCTTATTTCACAATTATACTAGACTCCATTTTGTTACTTTTTACTTTATTTTGACGACCCGTTTGCTGTGATTTTCCACCTTGAGTACCTAACTATCTTTCCGGGATAAAAAGTATCCTATGTCCTATTCCGTTGCAGACTGAAATTGATATTTATAAATAATAAAATATCCTGGGACATTTTTCACACTTCCAATCTGATTCCAAAGTAAGCTTCAAATGAAGCTTGTGTTATGGTAACCAGATAGCTGATATACTACATATATGACTTTTAAATACATACATATTATAGATATTTACATCCAGACACAGAACAAACAGACATATTCATGCATACAAATGTTTGTACTGGGTGGGATTCGAACCCACGGCTTGAGAGTCAGGGTCACTAACCACAAAGCCAACCGGTCTGTCAATTATATTACTGTTTCAAAATCTCTAATAACAAGAGTTGGGTTTTGGTAAAAGCTTCGTTTCACCAGGCATGAGGCATGGTTCCCTCACGGTGCCCTCACGGTGCCCTCACGGTGCCCTCACGGTGCCCTCACGACCCTCACTTCCCTCCCATCCGGACCTCTGTCTCGCGCTAACTGACCTGCAAACTGTTCAGGCAGACTGTTCAATCGACCGGACGGAGTATCTCCGCCATTGTTAATAAATTAAATGTAATGCCTCTTGCTACTTATATAACGGCCTATATTTGATTTATGTATCGGATGTTTCGGGGAGATACAAATTGCTGTTTACTTTGTGGAAATATTAACATGAAAACATAAAAAATCTTTAGGTCTTTAGGACCTAGGTTTGGTAAGGTTTTTTTTTCAGCTTTTAAAGTGTTTATCGGGTTCTTTCAAATTTAAGTTTTCTGGGTGTCATTTTTCTTTTTAAGTGGTGTCAGAGTTGTTTTTAACCCTGCGATTTGATACAGGGTTTGGTTTGGTAAGGTTAGATCTACATATAAAAAAGAAAGTCGTGTTAGTTACACTATTAATATCTCAAGAACGGTTGAATCGATTTGGTTGAAAATCGGGAGGTAGCTTAGAACCAGGAGACGGACATAGGACACTTTTTATCCCGGAAAAATTTAAGAACCCCGGGAACGCGGGTGAAACTGCGGGAAGCCACTAGTTTAATATATTTAATCAAACACAGATTTATAAATGCACACCTTTCAAAGGATATGCTCGAGCGAAGTGTTTAGTTGAACAAAAGACGTCGCCTGCATCCACTTCCGTTCCTTATCAGTTCCTTTCTTCGGTTCCGTTTTACATTCCCAATACCGAGGTGCAGTAACAAAATGACGTTTCGTACAAAAACTCCAGGATAAAGCGACCAACTCCACAGTCGGGGTAAACTTTTTAAATTGGGTCAATTCCTTTAGCACACGGCGTGCGAGCAGATGAGATATATATATCTTGATAATGCGACAGAAAGGGACGAAGCCCTCAGCCGTCTCGAGTGCAATTTAGAAGTTTTTCTTAAAGATATAGCCGGTGCACTTTGTGAAATAAAGCTCGTCCGAGTGATGAACGGTCGAATCGAATACCAGAATGTATATGAAATGGTAGGGTAACATATTAGGGAGGAAGCTATCTATACTAATATTATAAATGCGATAGTAACTCTGTCGGTCTGTCACGCTAAAACTACAGGACCTATTTAAATGAATTTTGCTACACAGATAATTCAGAGCCGGCGAAAGGACATAGGCTACTTTTTATGTCGGGAAAATGGAAGACCTCCCGGGTACGCTGGTGAAACCGCGGGCAGACACTAGTCTACACTATCTATACTAATATTATAAAGAGGAAACATTTGTATTTTTGTATGAAACGAATAAACTCAAAAAGTACTTGACCAATTTTAATAATTCTTTTTTCATTAGAAAGCTACATTACTGAGTAACATAGGCTATATTTTATCCCTGTATTCCCACGGGAACTACGCGGGTAAAACCGCGCAGAGGCAGCCAGTAATAAATAAAAATAAATAATTACACGGGTTGTTTTGTCGCGTGATGGGCGTGATACTCGTGATGGCCGTGATGGGTGATGAGTTGATGACCGCACCGCACCGGGCCGTGTTGAAGATTAACTGCATCTAATATGCGACACACAAATCAACGTCAGCGCTGTCCGGCTCGCGCCGCGCCGCGTATTGTTTTGTTTTGAATAACATGTGGATTGGATGCTGGTGAATTTATATGACAGATAGTCGATAGATTCGGTAAAAAAATATCGAATTGTCCCTTTTGAAGTCGGTTAAAAGGCTTAAAATGCTCTCATATCTTATGAGGTCCCACCGCGCTTTGGTAATGCACATAGTATTCGGTCAATCTTAGAGATTACAGTATCCGTATGTCTAATTCATTCATAAACTCTTATGAAACGATGAACTTAAGGGGTTCAATTGTTTTTGCTATTAAACTGTTCGAAGTACAAACGTAGGTAGTTCTAATTAGTGTTGCCCAAATGCAAGAACAAGACGAGACTTCGCCAGTCTTGGTCTTGGTCTTGCGCCAATACACCTGGTCTTGGTCTTGTTCTTGGTCTTGCGCTCCCAGTCTTGGTCTTGGTCTTGGTCTTGCAGCAAGAGTCTTGCAAGTCTTGCAATTACCTATTAGTCTATTACTATTTATTAAAGTTTACTTTAAATCTTAGAAAAAACGTATTAGAATTGAAACATTGTGAGCTTGAATTAACATAGCCATAGTAAAGATCAAGCAGATTAATAAATAACTGAGGATTTGAGCAGAAATTCGAAAAAAATATATACTTACTAGAATAAATTATTATGACATCTACTACCTATCCTTAACATTTTTTCCTATCATAATACTACTTGCGTGATCAGTATAATGTATTCATTTTCATTCTAAGCACTCTGAAACTTATTAATTCTTTGGAACACCTGTAGGTACTCTTATAGAGTATACCTACGCCCTGTGGCGGCAATCAAATAGTGTCAAATGTTGTGATTTCGGCGCGGCGGCAACGATTGTTGTATATGATTTCAAAACAAGCCGCCGGCGCGTGTATCATAACCATGTACTTCCGAAAAGCGGCAAATTTCTTTGAGAAGTAAGTACAAAACCTTTGATGCCGCATTATCAAAGTGCCGATGGTTAAAACATAACTATGCATGCACTCAGTTTGATTTTAATGGATATTTTTTTATTCGCTATGTAGGTATGTTTATGGTATTAGTCGTAATGCACATTGGTCCAGTTTTTCATATTCTTTGATACAGTTTTTTGCGTCTCATAGAATTCCTAAGCGTACCTATACACCGAACTGTTACACCTAACTACTCCGTGAAATAGCGCTAAGTCCTAGCTGCAAGACGCAAGAGTCTTGCAGGCTTAGTCTTGTTCTTGCTCAAGTCTTGCACGGTCAGTCTTGGTCTTGGTCTTGCTAAAAATACGCGGTCTTGTTCTTGGTCTTGCGTCTTGCAAAAACGCAAGAACAAGACCAAGACTGCAAGACCAAGACTGAATTTGGGCAACACTAGTTCTAATAAAAAAGTAGATCCCTTGGGAACGTCTCATGTATTATATTCTTCGACTGTGTAGTTTGTCCCTTCATTTAACTCTATGATTTCTACACCTGAGCTTGACTAGACTGTTCTTTTTTATACTAAGTATAGCTTCATATAGATTGTTTAAAACAACACCTAATGGTAAAGTGTTGCCAATTACAAAAATGTTTTCGATATTGCCAACTGTTGGAAAAATTTGTAGCGCGTCACGATTACATCTGGCGAACTAATGGGGGTCAATAAAATGGTGTACCTATATTGGTGAAACTCTATTTGCCGGTCCATTACAGTGCGCGCGTAAATTACAGTCGGCGTGGGTCGTACCGTACCGTACGTTCACCAGCTCTCGGCACTTTGCAGGATCGAGACTGGTTAGGCGGTTTGCAGACGTGCTGACACACTACGATGAGATACTTTTCATAAATACTAATCTAGTTGATGGAGATCATAGGAATAATATTTGTTATTTTTTTTTGTCAACGTGTAAATAATATTGAGATTGACAGTAGACGATTTTTGTAAATAGGGCGCAACGGGTTCGTTCGTTCCGAATTTGGAGCAGCCCGACTGGGGTAGTACCTCCACCTTACAGAAGACCGCAGCCAAATAACACTACTTGTAGTGTTGTGTTCCTGCGGTGAATAAGGTAGCCAGAGCTCCATGAGGAGACGCTGTAGCGGCATTGGAAGTACCGGGGATGGAGTAGCCTCGTAGGGGTATGTATGCAGTAGTGATACCTGTCTAGCCCTTCGACGAAAAGTATATTGCGCTTTGTCCCTTTCACTGCCTATACAGGTGCTCCCTTTTTGACAGGGTCGGCAACGCGTGAGTGACGCCCCTGGTGTTGCGCGCGTGCATAGGCTACGGTAACCGCTTCCCATCAGGTGGGACCGTATGCCTATTTGCCACCCCTGCCTATTTGACAGCCCGGTTGGTTTTGTGGTTAGTGACCCTGACTCTCAAGCCGCGGGTCGTGGGTTCGAATCCCACCCAGGACAAACATTTGTATGCATGAATATGTCTGTTTGTCCTGTGTCTGGATGTAAATATCTATATAAGTATGTATTTAAAAGTAGTATATGTAGTATATCAGCTGTCTGGTTACCATATCACAAGCTCTGCTTTTATTTATTTATCCAGTATTCAGTTAAGTAACATTAGCTTTTCTTGTTTTTTGATGTGATTATGTACAAAACTGAGTTTTAAAGGAAAAGTCGTGCGGCGTGCCAAACCACACACAGGATTGAGTTATTAAATTTCATGCAGAATGTGACTGTGGAAAAAAAAAAGGCGAGCATAAATTTCAAAGTAACAGTTTTAATTATGCGAACATGGTGGGATTATTCAAACTAATTAGACGGAGTAAGGCTCAGTGCGCTTTGTACATTTAGCGAATTCCTAAAAACTACTGGAAAATTAAAAATTCCCTGCGCTCTGGCGAGGGGACCGGAGGGCGGCGGAGGGGCGCGGGCGCGCTGCCAAAAAATTGTTCAGCTTTTTTACCATTAAAAAAAATTTACTGACGTCCGTGGCTTTACCCACGTTCCCGGGAATCTACAAATTTACCAAGAAAAATTAAGCTTATGTGTTAAACCAAGACCAAGTTTTTTTAATGCTCCAATTGACGACGTAATGCTTTTGGCATTATTTATTACAGATTGACGCATTTGCCAGTATAATACATGTTGGAGTAGTTTATTAAATACACATATATTTGTAATCTATACTAATATTATAAAGGAGTAGAGTTTGTTTGTTTGTTTGTTTGTTTGTTTGTTTGGTTGAACGCGCTAATCTCAGGATCTACTGGTCCGATTTGAAAAATTCTTTCGCCATTAGATAGTCCATTTATCGAGGAAGGCTATAGGCTATATATCATCACGCTATGACCAATAGGAGCGGAGGACCAATGAAGAATGTTTCAAAATCGGGAGATTTCTTTTCCGGTTGAGAGCTTCCGCTGCGTACGCTGCGTAAACGGTTAAAGTTACGCTAAAATGATGTACGACAGAATTGTTCCCCTATAAAAGTTCTAGAAAAAACTCCGCGATAGCATATATCTATTTATTAAGGTTGACTCACTGTGACCATTTTTATACTAACCAAATTTGTTCGAAAATTAAGCATTATTTGTGACGGTGTTTTTATAAAGATGATATTAATCCTTATCCAAATAAATACGTTATTCATCACAAGTATTCAATTTAAAACAATATTGCCGTTTACATCATTCGATTTCAATGAATATCTTAGAAGATATCGCAAATTTATAATAACATTGCAGCAAAATAATGATCAAGTACTGCGCGCGCCTTTATGTGCCGGGCCGGCGCGTGCAGTCATCAGTTAGCTCTGCGAGACCATCCTTCTACGTAAACGAAGGGGGTTGAAAGTAAGCACTAGCCCAAAGTAACTATTCCACGCGGACGGAGTCGCGGGCAGAAGCTAGTCTAATATAATACAATTATTTATATCGGCGACTACGAGTTATTGCAGGTAGACCACAAAAAATACTTCAGCGTTTGCGGTAAATTTTTAGTACGCCCTCTATCGAATCGTTGGCGTACTTAATTCTAAGAGATCCTGATCGATGTGATTATATTTTGAAAGTTGCAATAACTTGCCACTAGATGTCGTTACTTGTCACTGTTTGCAATTTGACGTGAAATTAATATTAAATCGTTGTTGGTTTCGTAACAATATTATTGTATTTTTTTGTGAATTACTTTGTATTTAGTTTACAAATTATTTATATTTGATTTGAGGTTTTTAAAGTACTTTATCGACGCCATGTTGCTTGCGTTTTAATTGAAATCTTTTAGGTTTGTACCTAAATGTGTTTTCTTTTAAATTACATTTTTTTTAAAATCTTTATTTTCCATATTAAAAAATCAGTAGATAGTACATAATATTTTTACCTTACTTATGAACTTGTAACACTAGTTTCCAGTAGGTATCTACGGCATTAGCGACTTGTGCAGGGAACCTTATATTTAGTTGGTTGGGTCCGATATTGGCAAAGATGGCGATATTTCGAGCTCCACTGGCCTCTTATTACCCGACTAATTTCTATTGGCGTCGTCGGTTCGCCCTGGATTTACGACCCATGCTTGTTTATCCTTCACATTTATGATTTCAATAAATATAATACCTACTATGACATTTATCAAGTAACCTTTACTACCTTGTGAGTAACGGCTTCATAAGATTTGCTTCAGTCAATTCGTGAGTTGTTTAAAATTATACTTCACTAGTTGCAGCCCGTGGTTTCACCCGCGTAGTTCCCGTTCCCGTAGAAATACGGAGATAAAATATAGCCTATGTCATAATGTTGCTTTCCATTGGTGAAATACCTACTTAATTATTGCGATCGTTTAGTAATATCGAAGCGTATACAATACAAACAAACAAAAATCTAATCTGTCCTCTATATAGGTAATCTTGTAGATAATACACACTATGTCTATTCAAATTCTGAATTCCACTCACACGTGGACATTGTGCCCGACCGACCCATTCGAAACTCCCATATTAAGCGATCACTCATCGCTTACAAAAAGTCCCCTTTGTATTCTATAACAAACTTTGTCGACGGGCGCTTTCACAGCAGCCGCCGTCTCGCTTGAACGCCTTTGTTATGAAAGAGACAGAGTATACAGCCCTTGTTGAGCAAGTGTCGTAACTTACCGAATAGACCCCCAGCCGAAGCTATACGTTCTCGCGCCATATTTCTCCCGAAAGTGCTCAGTGCATAGCATACCTTGGGTTTGCACGCTCATCATCATTATGGCCGTGTATGCAGCAATGGCAGCTGACTTAATTTGTTACCGTACGTGAGCTCAAACACATTTTCTTTCTTTTTCTTTCATAAAAGTCACACAATAAAAAAAATCAATGTTACGCGGTTTTAATACACCATTGTCCATTATTTGTTAGGTTGTTGATAATTATTAATTTAATTAGATAATGCAATTGAGCTATTTATGTTATTATATAAACATAATTTCTATCTTTTATGCATTTTGTACATCTATTATTATTATTTATACATTGTTCTTGCCAATATTTTTTCTTGTTTGCTTGTGCCGCGACTGTCCGTGGCACCGTACAGCCCTATCATAATACCAGCGCTGCGGCATCCACGGCCGCAGCATATGCTGAGATAGGTGCTTTTTTGGCCTCACACAGTACATTATTGTTTTGTTATTATTTATGGCTTTGTAAGTATTTATATCTGTGTGTATGTGTCTTATTTCTATTTTGTTAATTAAGTTTGTTCTGTTAATGTTGTGTGAGTCCAAAATAAATATTTTTCTTTCTTTCTTTCTTTCTTTCTTTCTAAATAACGCGGTAAAAATATTATTTGCGATGGAAACTCCCCGTTCAGTCCTGCAGCCAGTGACGCAGTGCGCGGGTCACGTCGCCTGTTAAATGTTTGTGAAACGGTGTTCTTAAGGTTTAAGCTATCGATATTTTATACATAAATTTCTTCAGTGCTATTCCATTGAATATGTAATGGTAAACACTTTGTTTTGATACGTATCAAATCAATCACTGGGATGTTTTCTGCAACTATAACTTACCTAGTTGATAACATTTGTAGATCCATAGCTGTGAATTGTGATATTTAAAGCCTCAAATCTCACCAAAATGGTTCTTTATTTACCATGAATAAAAAAAATTGGTTGCCTGTAAAGTCGGTATACCTACGGGCGAAAGTTTTACGTGACAACGACTTTGAGTGGTAAAATAATTTTAATGTGAATATTCATTCGTATAGTAGGAAGAAGGATGAAATAATAGTAACAATTTAAAACATAACGTCACGTAACGTGAGCGGAGCGTAACGCAGTTTCTTGAAGTGTCACCCGGCAAACCAATTTATAAGACGTTGTCACGTCAAAACTGAATCTATGCATTTTAATAGATGTTTATTTGTGCATTTGATTACTTTGTTTTACATGTTTATATTTGCTTCTACAGTTGTATCATGAAAGCTTGAAATTCCCAATGTTTAATACATAGGTACGGCGCGCGGCGGCAGTCAGGCACTCCTCAATTTGTACGCATACAGTTCTGTTAATTGGGAAACATAACCCCGATTTATCGAGTGCCTTCCTGTACCTACCCCCCCCATCTCCCCCCCATTTAACAACCTGCAACACAGGGCTTGTCATGTTCATTATAGAACCTGCCCTGCAAATGTAAAAAACATGTTATTGAAAACTACATATTAATATTATTAATATTTTACGCCATATAGATTTACCGCCACAAGATCTTGAGGGTGCCGGTTCAAAACCCTGGCCCCCGTACCTGCTAAGTTTAAAAACTTACGTATGGATTCACGCCATTGGCTTTTGATGAAGGAAACCTGTATGCCCGACTCAATTAAAGGCATGCGCGGAAGACTGTCAACTGAGCAATGGCTTAAAAAGCTTTCGTTATCTAAACAATTGTTTTTTTCTCTGGACAGAATAAATCATAATCTAGCACAAAACTAAAGTCACCAAATGCCTATTTATGTTAACTCTCGTATTCGTATGTTCGGCTTCCGAATCCTTCCTCTCGAGCCTCGGGTCGAGCAAATATTTTCATTCCCACCGAATCGCTCAAACCACTTTGGGTTCTAAAAACTTTCAGTTACAGTTCATTATTCTTCGCAGTTCTAGCCTTAAAAAAATATGTCTAATTTTACATGGTAGCTTTGTGCGGACGGAGGGTTTGGGAGGTTCTTTTTTGTAATGAAATTAAGTAGGTATCCAGTACCCTGCTCAATCTCCGTCACGCGCTCCGCTGTACTGGCGTTCTTAGAGCCGATACGGTGGGGATATAGCGAGAAGCGGCAGCGGAGGCGGCGGCGGGGGCGGGAGCGGGAACGGGACTTATGTACTGTGATGCTTAAATAAATTAGTGTGACGTTGCGATATTAGGACATATTTTTTCTTATACGTGCTTTTAAATAATAACAAATAAACCATTAAATAAAAACCCAAATCGATTTTGATAATTGATTTATTAATCGATATTAGTATACCTACGCAGGTAAAGTAATACTTGTCCCCTATCCCCAAATGAATCCGATATAATAATTCACTATTAACAGGTATTAGTCAACCTAGGTATTGGCCTACCTACGTAGGTTTTGGTATACCTCCCTAAAGTAAATCCGAAATGTTGATATAACACACAAATTGACATTTACCCGCTCTCGCTAGCTCTCGTCACTAAGCCCCAGGCGGCAAGTAATCCGCTCGCATGCCATAATAAAGTGTCACGCGGTAATCCCCCCTCTTCCCTCCCTCTCCCACCCTTGGGCCTTTCACTCACGTCACCTTACTCTTCCTAAGCCTATAAACAAAACATTCCTGTGTTTTGTGTGGCAACCCCGCCCGCGCCATATCGCCTTAATTACTTCACTCGATGCCACAATGTGTAAGGCAGATTGCAGGCTTCACCCCGGATTAGAAGATGTGTTTTCAATTTTATCATATTTATCAAATACTAGTGGCTCCCCACGGTTTAACCCGCGACCCTGGATCTTCTATTAAAAAGTAGCCTATGTATTTTCTCACTTTCTCCTTGAGTCTAGACTATCCGTGGATCAAATTTCATAATATGTAATAAATTGGTGCAGTAGTTTTAGAGTCAAAGCGAGACAGACAGACAGTTACTTTGCAATTGAAATATTAGTTTTTATCAAATATCTCGTATATAGAAATATGTATTGTACAAATGTACAATTTATATATAATAATAATATTAATAAATATCCTGGGACATTTATCACACACGGCCAATCGGATTCCAAAGTAAGCTTTGAAATGAGCTTGTGTTATGGTAACCATAGCTTAAAGAGACTTATGGGATTTATCTGTTACTGTTTTCCAAAATATCATTGGAGACATAGCTCCTCATTGAGCCTTAATTTTTAATAAATGCGTAGATTGCGGTAAATTTCCAGATCTGATGAAATATAGTAAAGTCATTCCATTGTTTAAAGCCGGAGATCCTTCTGATCCAACTAATTATCGGCCTGTATCTATATTACCAGTCCTGAGTAAGATATTTGAAAAGATTATTTTAAAGCAGCTACTCGCTCATTTTAATTTTAATAAACTTTTGCATGGTAAACAATACGGTTTCACAAAAGGCTGTTCAACCATTGATGCAGGTGTAGCACTTCTGAAAAATATTTTTAACGGTTGGGAGGATTCACAGAACGTTATTGGGGTGTTTTGTGATTTATCTAAGGCATTTGATTGTGTTGACCACCCAACACTTATACGTAAACTAGATTATTATGGATTATTAAAGGTATAGCACTTGATTTGATGAGATCGTACCTTAGTGAGAGGACTCAAATTGTAGATGTCAACGGAGTTAAATCGTCTGGTTCTCCTGTGCATATGGGCGTGCCCCAGGGCTCAATTTTGGGACCTTTTCTATTTTTAATTTATATAAATGATCTTCCGTTCTATGTTAAGAATACCTGTGGAATTGTACTGTTTGCTGATGATACCTCACTGATTTTTGGTGTTGATAGACAGAAATTCAATTATGACGATGTAAACGGTGCATTATCTAAGGTATTAAATTGGTTTACTGTTAATAATCTAGTTTTGAATGCAAACAAAACAAAATGTATCAAATTTGCATTACCTAATGTAAAAAAATTGGCCTCTAATTTAATGTTAAATAATGAGGCCCTCAGTCTTGTTGAGTCAACAGTGTTTTTGGGTATCACGTTAGATTCGAAACTTCAATGGGGCACCCAAATATCATGTCTTGCGGGGAAGCTCAGCTCAGCTGCTTACGCGGTTAGAAAAATCAGACTACTTACGGATGTAGAAACAGCTAGATTAGTCTATTTCAGTTATTTTCATAGTGTTATGTCCTATGGTATCTTGCTTTGGGGCAGAGCAGCTGATATAGATACAATTTTTATTTTGCAAAAAAGAGCAGTCCGTGCTATTTATAATTTAAGCTCGCGAGCTTCCCTCAGAGATAAATTTAAGGAAATTAACATTCTCACAGTTGCATCACAGTACATTTATGCAAACATAATATTTGTCCGTCAAAACATTAGTCTTTTTGCTAAAAATTGTGATTTGCACTCCATTAATACTAGAAATAAGCATAAACTTGTAACATCTGCTTATAGACTACAGAAAGTGCAAGGATCATTTTTAGGACTTGGTGCACGGTTTTATAACAAAATCCCCACAAATATTTTAGAATTGCCTATGAATAAATTTAAGGAACGAGTTAAGTCAGCTTTGGTACAGAAAGCTTATTATAGTATAAATGATTATATTAATGATGACGAGGCATGGGTATAGCGCTCGTTCTATCAGGACTAATGTTATTATTGTTAAAGAAATTGTTAAAACTTGTTTTGAAAAGAGTAATTGCTGAGTTTATTGCCGGCTCTTCTCAGCAAAAGCAACCTTCCGAACCGAGCATTAGAGTCGACGTTTCATAAGTGCCTGTGAAGGCCTAGTTGAATTAATAAATTTATTTCATTTCAAAAATTTATTTCATTTCATTTCATTTCATATACCTGCTACATATACCTACTACGTTTTAAATACATACTTATATATATATTTACATCCAGACACAGAAGAAACAGACATAGGTAATGCATACAATTGTTCGTCCTGGGTGGGCTTCGAACCCACGACCGGCGGCTTGAGAGTCAGGGTCACTAACCACAAAGCTAACCGGTCTGTCAGATAGGCATATGTTTATAATCCGCATTGCACCCTATGATAAAGGCACTCAGGATTTGAGTTGGTCTCAAGTCGAGCCATAAGCCGCCAAGCGTGAGATTAACTAACTACTTAAGTAACACAATGGTGTTTTAAGGGGTGCTATGACATGGGAAGTGAAGATATGGACCTTATGTTAACCGCTAACTCCTTTATGCAACGAATTAAACTGTAGCGAATTATGTACGGATACTTACGTACGGATTCACACCACTGGCTTTCGGTGAAGGAAAACATCGTGAGGAAACCTGTATACCCAAGATGTCACTATTAAAGGCATGTGAAGTCCGCCAATCCACACTAGGCCCGCGTGGTGGACTATGGCCTAAACCCCTCGATGTTAGGGGAGGCTCGAGCTCCTCGGTGGAGACGTATATGAGCTGTTGATGATGATGATGTATAGTACTTACTACTAATAATTCGGTAGGTATAGTCTAAATATAACGGGTAATAATCAACGTAAAAACTTATTTAAATATTTTGTCTTTCCGAGTGACATGAGCTTTTTAAACAAAGTCATGACTTCTTCAAACGCGGGTGAAACCGCGGGGCAAGACCCAGTCTTCTATACCTCATGATGGCCTAAAATAAGTCACATAACACGAGCCCTATCCGGAGTGCATGTTGTCTGCCTCTAAGAGTGACAAATGGCATCTCAAGAGACAGTCCCGCTTGAACGATGAGTAACGACCCACCTCGCGGCTTGTTCTACACTAAAAGGTTTATCAAGACCTTATTCTTTGACTTTTTGCTTTAACTAGCTTATCCGTAACCGCTTTTCCGGTGTCGTAAGTTTTCCCGGGATAAAAATTGCCCCATATAAAACTAGCTGCCGCCCCGCGGTTTCACCCGCGTAGTTCCCGTTCCCGTGGTCACATAGAAATAGATACTTATGTGGTAGCCGATTTTCAGACCTACTGAATATGCATATAAAATTTCATAAAAATCTGTCAAGCCGTTTCGAAGGAGTATGGTAACTAACATTGTGACACGAGAATTTTATATAGATAAGATATAGGCAACTCTGTGCCAAGTATTTAAGTAATATGAATAAATTCAAACATCAGTGCAGAATTTATAGATATGTTTATCCGTGAAGATTACATCGTATAGTATCTACTTACAAATTAAATATTTTGATATAAGGCATAAGGAACCTTTCGTTTAAAGAAAAGGTATATATATAGACAGGTACTTAATCTTGAATGAAATTCTTTCGCCAGTAAAACCTATTAAATATTGCGTCCCATCGCTTCAAGAACCACCTATATTCCCAACCTACGTTACAAAAGAATTTGGCTTGAATCAAAAAAAAAAGGTCACGGGTAGGGTTGCTAGGTCTTTAAACTGAAAAGCCGGACAGATTAGCCAGTAATTTTTTTTATTATAAAAAGCAACACTTTTTTGTTAAATAAAATCTTTTAAATTTTTCGACGAAGGTTTAAAAAAACTTGGTCACACCGTCTGATTTGACACGCAACCAAAATGCTTAACTGTGTCCGCCTTTACCCGGACGCTTGGGAATCCTACCCACAAGTACCTACAGGTAGGAGCTCGTACAATACACGGCCACCGGATAACCCTTCCCAAGTCCCGGCACTTGTCAGATTTACCCAATTGTCAATTCCCGGCGTACAAAGCAAAAATGTGGGAGTATTGGCACATTCTCAGTTCTTTGTGAATTACTTGCACCGGTGCCGATGTCTGCCGAGCGTTGCCGAAGCGTTTGACACTTTGGCTTTTGTGCCCCCCTACCTAATTAAACAATATGTCGTGCCGAGGTACTTGAATACCACAGACCTATAACCGAACTAGACTTCGCAAACTAAGTGTCTGTACTTCGCATGTCAAAAAACAGCAAAATTGTCTGCTTTCTACACCGTCATTTAGTCCGCAATCGACCGTTAATATTGCTTTCGAACGTTATAGAAAAAGTGACGCGGTTGGTCCTTATACGTTATCTAGTCAGACTTATAGGTCAGTGAATGGAACCGTTTATGTCAGAAATAAAAAACTGCCAATACTAAAAGCATAATTTCCAAAAGTTGAGTTTATAATATATTTAAGTTTAAATATAAACCTACACAAAGCTTTAAGTAAATTTTAAGGGATAGAAGCCACTTATATGAGTGTCAAAACTCCGAAAGTTGTTTGAAAGGTTGTCAATTAAAAATGATTTGAAATGAAAAAAGGTAACATGCTTTTCAGCTTGCATTCAAAATTCAATTGGTAAAAAAAAGAAAACACAAAAGCAGCAGACACATCTCCCCGTAACCCTCGCCCCTTCAAAGACAGTGCAAGTAAAGGCATGTACAGACTATACACCTATCGCCAATTAAACCGCCCGCTGAGTGCTACGCTTGTGCTTGTATCAATTAACGAGTACGAGGCAGAGTACCTACGGCACGCCACGGAGTCTGTACCACCAGAAACTCACTACTAGCATAATAATGTAATGTAAATGTGTTCTAGTCATTCTAGTAAGGTACCAAACATAAAATCACGGCTGTTTTGTAACGGATATTAAAGGCTGATTAAAAAAAAATGAAATAAATCGCTACATATTATTTTTTTTATTTATTTTATTTATTTATTTAAGAAACAAACGGTTATACATTAATATTACATAAAATTTGTTTTTTTACAAATAAACCTACAGTTTCCTTAATTTAATAGGTTAGTTATAATATAATTACAATATACTTATGTTTATTTATTTATACAGTAAACTTATTTTTTATTGAACCTATAGTGCTATAAAATATATCTATATCAGCCAATCTCTCATTAGTATTGTAAAGTTTACAGGCACGGCTTATAAACATATTCCCACAATAAATAGTTTTACTATGTGCAATATGAAATAAGTCCTTCCTACGGCAATCACGCTCAAGTCTACGGGGCACCTTGAAACAGATATTATTTAAAAGGATAGGGGCATCTAACTCATTATGAATAATTTTATAAAGAAATACAGAATCTACACAGTCACGTCGCAATTCCAAAGATTTGACCCTGTAGTGCTTTAGTGAGTCCTCATAATTAGAGTATACATGGCCAGTTCTAAAGTCGAGAGTTTTTAAAAATTTCTTTTGGACCCTTTCGATACGGTTGATATGTAGTTTATAAGTAGGCTTCCAAACTGCACATGCGAACTCAAGTCTACTGAGAACAAAACTATTGTACAAAATTTTATATGTTAATGAGTTTTTAAAGGGCTTACCGGCACGTAGTATAAAACCCAGTTGTTTGTACGATTTTTCTAAAATGCTATCAATGTGAGGTACAAATTATAAAACAAAGTCGCTTTCCGCTGTCTGTCTCTATGTCTTCTTAAATCTTTAAAACCACGCAACGGATTTTGATGCGGTTTTTTATAGATAGAGTGATTCAAGAGGAAGATTTTTATATACAATACATGCATAATATGTAAGAGAAACACCATCAATTTTAGAGGTTTCTAATGTGATGTATAAGCATTGCACACGTGCGAAGCTGGGCCGGTAAATATGTTGAAGTGTCGGCTATTTGAACCGGTAGCCAGCTTTGACACTGTTTTAACGCCAAAACTATGTCCTTTAGCTTACCACACCGCATAAGTCATTTTTACCAACTTTTTAGGAGACGAAAAAACTGTTTATTTTAAAAGGCCAACCGGTTGCGCTCAGTACTTTTGAATTAAAGCCTTTTATTGACTGAAATCTATATCATGACCCATGGTACAACGCGCAATGAGCAGCTCTATTGAAATGTAGAAACAGCAAATTTTCGACTTGAGCGGTGTTGTAAGCTAAGGGGCGATATTATCTATTTGGTGACAGTATCAATTAGAGTCCCATTCTCGACTCCCCCCTCTCTCCCCCCCACTACTGGCGCGGTGCCAACGTGTACCGTGTCTCGACCCTGACACGTCCCACAATACAAACTAACACTTGACTTTTTGCTAAGTTTCCTCATGTGAAGAAAATTTTAACGTGAAAATATTTCGTTGGTATTTATTTCTAGAAGGTTAAAAGTTGACTGTAAACTATGACCGAGCGGACTTAATTTTAGTAGCTGGTTTTATGATTAGCATTGGCTTTATTTATATAGCGTATGTACATGATGATATAGATAAATTATAATTAATTATATAATTATAATTAATTAAATAGATAATTATCTATTATAATAAGTTTTCAACCGGACCAGTGAGCTGAGTGCATTGTTTGTCATACTATAATAATATTCATCGTAGGTTCGATTTTCGTAAATTACATTGTTGAATACGTCTCCATTAAGTAGTGACAAAACAATGTGTATTTACTTATTTAATAAATAAAAACATAATTTATTTAGTAAGACACAAATGAGAACCCATCCATGCAGAGTAATTATATAAGTTTTTAAGAACTTAGGTGTATATTTATAATCTAGGACTTAGGTACATCAATTATGATTTCACAGTAAGCTCAGTTTAGAATTTAATCATCAATTGCTTTCTGTGAGAAACTGAAAAGATATTTAATTTATATTGAAAGACCTGTAGCTTGCTGAGCCATTTACACTAATCCTGCTACTCGTGGCAGTAGTTCATTCATACTTCTGAATGGAAGCGTTTGGCCAACTAATGTCTCATTAAATGCTATTCAGCTTTAGTCTTAGTTGACCTTTTAAAGCTCATATCGTTACGTTGACTTTACAAGCTACCGGCATGTTCCTTCTAGGATGGTATAGGTACCACAAACCGACCTTTGCATACCTACATTGAAATTGTGATCTAAGATACCGCTATAGAACGGGGTTGTTCTCAAAAAAGTGGCACTGTAACCTGCCGGACAATTTTTAGTGGAAATGTTAGATTTTTTTTAAGTTTTTTTATTTTATTTGCACAGTATGTTACTTAAAGAGACTTTTCACGCAAAGGCTGAGTAATTTTGAAAAAACAGAAGTGATACATTTACAACAAAATTGGATAATAACACCTCTTTCTCAAAAACCTGTCATGTCCAAAACCTATGAGTCGCACTTTGAGGTAATATAAAAAATTCAACAGTTTATATATGCCTTCTATACTATTGAAATATATGTGTTTATATTATGAAATTTGACTCTATTATGACGGACATTAAAAGTAATCACATTTTTTTAAGTTATTCGCGTTCATATTATGTCCGGAGTAATTTTCTCCACAATCTGTGCTTGCACACTAAGGGGGTTAGCACACGCACCATTACTTACTCAACATCCCACCCCCGCGCAAAATGACCAGACAATATCAGGCTAACCGCTGACTACAGAAGATGTTAGGCCGTTTGAGCTGTTTTTTTTATATATTACGGCAAAGTACCGAAATTGGAGTTTGTAACTGGTATGTTATCTTTCATCTGACTTAGATAATTTCATTTGTAGCTAAACTGCTTTGCGAATATAAATCTTTTCATATGTAATTTTATACCTATTTTTATCCATCTATTGTTTAAATTGCACAAACATAACCGTTTTAAAGTTATTAGATCATAACCTTCATTTTTTCACAAACCTGTTTCTCTTTAATCTGGTCCAAAAGCACAGGTTAAAGAGAGTGTTGCCTGGTTAAAGAGACTTTGCCTGTTATTATGCTATAAATTCTGTTTTAAAACATAAACTAAGTTATAATTTGGTGTGAATGCTAAAAATATTGTCTATTAAAAAAAAGGGTTCAATTAAACTAATAATGTTTATACCTGGGAAATTTTAAATTGTTTTTAGACATATTCCTTACTTGTGGCCCGCTCGGCAAGGTTTTACCCGTGTTTCCGGAGATCTTCAAATGTTCCGTGATAAAAAGGAGCTTATGTGTTATTCCAGAACATATTCTAACTCTGTCCCAAATTTCATCCAGATCCCTTAAGCCGTTTTGGCGTGAAAGAGTAACAAACATACGTCCATACTCGCCAGCTTATGCATAGGATAGTAGGATTATTTATGAATTATGGTTCCATTCTTACCTATTTGTTTCTTTTTAAGGTAATATACCTTGCACTAGTAATAACAATTCCTTTGTTGAAGGTGTATTCAGTTCTCACAGAAGAGTCAAATCATACAAAATGAAACAAATGATTTCAAATACTCTCAAACCTCACCTGGAGACGTAGTCAAGACAGCAAATTAAAAGGAAAATTTTAGAGTTTGTTAAGAAAACGATAGGACTACTCAAAGCACATCAGTTTGCAATATAAAAATTACGTTAAAACCTTTCTACGCGATAAAAATAGGAGCTGCACAGGTGGTAAAAAATAATTCGTAAAAAATGGTGTTATGGTACAAAACCGCTATTTTAATGATTCTTGTTTGGACCTTATAGGTGACGACAGTTTTGTGGCCCCTGGTGCAAGTATTACAGAAGATTTCAATCAAAGCGAATCCGTTACTCTTCCTTATAATAGATCAACACCATTTTCTGCACTGTCTGAAATGGAATTGCCTTTAGAACCTCAAAGAAGTACTTTGGATAAGATTAAATGAAGGGCCTACTGCCGAAGATTACAGTATCTTTCAGGAAATAATGTTTAAATGATAGTTTGTTAAGCCAAAAGTAAATATGCCAAGGGTTAATTAATTATTATTCAGGGGTTTATTTTTAATGTTCATTACATTATCGTACCGAAAGCCGTGGTGGCTCAGTTGGGAATGCACCGCCTTACGATCGTGAGGGTGCAGGTTCAAATCCCTGGCCCGTACGTCCGAGCTTATAAAAACTTACGTACGTATTCACACCTCTGGCTTTCGGTGAAGGAAAACATCGTGAGGAAACCTGCATGTTCGAGATGTCACAATTAAAAGCATGTGAAGTCAGCAAATCCACACTAGGACCGCGTGGTGGACTATGGCCTAAATCCCCTTGATGCTAGGGGAGACTCGGGCTCCTCGGTGGATACATATATGAGCTGATGATGAACGTGCCAGACTGATGAAAAATAAGAAAATAAATAATTTGTATCAAAAAAAATTATCGAAAAAGTTTAGTTGATCTGAGTGAGATTTTGTTTTGTTCTTTAAGTTTTCATAATGGCTTTCTTTCAAATGTTTACAGTTACATTTGAAAGAAAGGTAGTTTATAATAATTAAAGCTGATTTTGCATGGTGGAACCACTAACCTTGTTTAATTTCCACTAACCTGTCTTTAACCTGTACGATATCTCTTTAACATGTCCGACAGATTTTTTCAAAGGCTGTATCTTGTCTATTTATGTGAAGATTGCCTTCCCTTTGGATAATACTACATGAGAGAAGTACTCTAAATGGATATCCGCACAGAAAACTCAATATTTGATAGATTTTTTTTTATGACAAATTAATTCGAGCGGTGCCACTTTTTTGAGAACAGCCCAACGACGATTGAAATGTGTGTGCTGGAAACATTGTTAATTTTTTTACTCTGTTGAGGGTTTTCAGTTTTCTTCTGCTGAATCTTTTCTTATAAGATACATGAAATCGACAAAATTCCAGCGAACGATACTATGTAATTATTCCAAGTTCCAACAATTCTTAAAGACCAACTAAAAAACTTTAAATAAGTCCCAAGATTTCAACTAAAAGGTTGAACTTTCAACTATTTAGTTTAAACGGAACTAAGCTGAGTAAAATCTCAATATTAGTTGGCAACGCAACCCCGAGGCTCGAGTCGAGTCCATGAACAAGTTCGCCCTCGCCACCTCACTTTGCGGCTAAAGCCTTCAGCGATATCATAATAGTAGGCTTTGGGGCTTTCAACTTTTCACAGAGTTCCACTTGGAAATAAAATGTTACTTGTAATTTTACAAAGTACGGGCGGGGCGGGGCGGGGCGGGGCGGCCATGGACGGAGTACGGCACGGGGGCTTCTGTTTACTTGCCTACAAGTGGGTCGCAGTGCTTAGCGTTTGGTTAAAAATTCCTTAATGTTATGTTTTTATTTGTGTAGGTAGGGGTAGATGTTTTTGAATAATTTTTTTTGCTTAAAAACTATGACGATTTAGGGTAGGACGATATTTTTATTAATAACAAACTATCGCCTGACGGTTTCAGATATCCGAGGGATCTACTTAAACTTTTCTTTTTCTTTTATATACATAGTTCAAATTAATACGAATTTAGTCTCCTTGTTCAGAGCGCCTGAACAAAAACACAAAATCCAAGGTTTCTTTGTTTAGGTTTGCTGCAGCTTATCCTTTCCTCCATGTCAACAACACTAGCATATGTTTCCCAAACCCGCAAAATATCCTTTATCTCTTGAATTTCCTATCATGGCACCTTCTTTTGCCCTCTCCACAAGCCAACTTTCATCTTATTTCACCTAAAAGTTACACCCATAATGTCTTCCGCGATAATTAAACAGGAAACGACGCAACAATCTGAGAACAGCCCCGTCGCCGCCGACTTCGGAAGCGGAAATAAGCGCGAGCAATAATGTTGGTAATATGTACAACTCCTCATTTACATATTCTGTTGAGCCGAGTTCCTGTAGCCGCCTGCCTTTTGGTAGTGTGGAGGCATTCATTATACGACTCCAGGATATAGTTAATATCCGTTATTTGTTTAAATTAGATTATTTTATGATTACCGAACGCGACACTCAAATTGAATTTTTAAATACCTGATTTTAATTGTAACTTTGTTTAATGAAAATGAAAAACATTTTGTCAATCTAACTATCAGAGAAAGATTGGTAAACTTAAAGTATCGTAGTAAGTAAATATATTGGTAAACGTCAAGGGAAGGAAGGTGCAACGACATGTAGTGATATGTCTAAGCAGGTACGACGTGCGTTTGTAAACTCCTAATTGTTATTATTTTGTCACGTAATTTCTTTTTATTACTAACTTAATATATAAATGTTGTTTGTGACCGGTTTTTTTTATTAATAGCCGCCAAATCGCACCGTGAGTGTCCATCTTTACGCTGAAACCGCGTTATTCACCTCGAGCGCCGTGAGAGGCACTCGCGGCTCTCAAGTTCCATTCACTTCCTATCTCACTACCTAGACGATATCGCAGTGTGGCTTTCATCCTCTGTCCCTTTCATTCACTATGGTCTCACGTGAGAAGTCGTTACGTCGCATTCATCAGTCGATGGAGTTTGTATAAGGTATGTTCAGGATCACTACGTGGAACTGTGTCAATTAGTAGACGACACTCGACTCCGCGCAGTCATCTGTCGTCTCTGTCTGCTTGAATACACATGGTGAAACAGATATATGTAGGTACATCAATGAATACATGCGGTTCTTTTGTTTAGTTGGTAAACTCGCAGACACATATGTTCCTGTGCATCCTGTACGAATTTTAGAGACATCTCCTTTATTCACATAGGGTTAAATCATCTGTAAAATTAGTAAAATATGGTGCTATGTGTGATAATTAAACTCACTATCACCGCTAAGATTAGCATATCTGAATTCATCATCATCAGCTCATATACGTCTCCACGCTCGGAGCTCGAGCCTCCCCTAACAATGAGGAGGTCTAGGCCATAGTCCACCACGCGGACCTAGTGATTGGCGGACTACACCTGCCTTTGATTGTGACATCTCGGGCATGCAGGTTTCCTCACGATGTTTTCCTTCACCGAAAGCCAGTGGTGTGAATCTGTACGTAAGATTTTATAGAACTCAGAGGTACGGGCCGGGGTTTGAACCTGCACCCTCATGATCGTGAGTTGGTGCGTTATCCACTGAATATCTGAATTATTTACATCAAATTAAAGTATTTCACGATTGAATTGATTTCTTCACATGGCGACTACTTGCAACTTATACCTACTCAGAATGCAACAAAAAAAATCAACGTTAGTTTAAAACTTAGCACGTGGATTGAATTCACAGAAGGGCGAAGCTATAGGAGCGTGTGACTTGCAGTACAGGACTACTGCCACGACATAGAAAAAAGGTGGAAATGGCATACAGTGCGGTCTGCTCGATCAGGTGTCGCCAAAACTTGGCAATCAAAAATGTCATAGTATACTAACTGAGACGTACAAAACACCTCCATTATCATTACTATCTATGAGCACATTCATTTTTATACTATGGTAAATGACCCAATGGTGGCCAGTTTAAGAAAAAAAAAACTGGTTTTTATGAAATATTACCAAAATTGTGAAAGTTTCAGCACTGAATATAGTGAAACTGTAAAGTCCAGTCCTTATTTAATATTTGTAATGTGTTGCGCGTGAGATACGGCAAAGCTGGATTCAATTAATTTAACAAATAAAAGTTGTAGTTTTGTGACCCAGTCTTGGACAGGGAAAATTCATTAATGGATACCCCAGTCTTAGTCTTAGTTTATCTTTATTTTATGGTTAACACATCAAACAAAACTAATTTTTAATTTAATTAAGCATTACTATTTTACAAGTGAAACTTTCTGCTCACCGCCTTAACGATTTTCTTAAGAAAAGCCGTCGTTGTCAATTTCAAATCACCTTACACTTTGTATTCGCGCATATTTGTACATTTAACTGACTGAATTCAATAAAACGTTAAACTTAGATAGTTCGATGTCTAAAGTCTATGTCACAGTGATCCCAATGTAAAAACATTCGCTCATGTCCGAATTCTAGATGTTTCTTTTAATTTTTGGCCATTACTGGTACCGTGGCCACGACTGGTACACTTACGATATTTATTTTAGTTTTGTATTGATTATATTTCTTTAACTATTTATGTTCTGTAGATACGACACTATGCAAGCTTTGTCTACATCAAGAACAGTGCATTTATGGCTCTTTTTTGTGGCTTTGTCTTAAATAATTGTACTCAGTTATGTAAACTAAATAATAAAAAAAAAAAAACTTAAATAATGTTTCCATTTCTACAGACTCGAAGCGCTCATACAGAAATTATGCGTTATTTGACTACTTAGATAATAATTTCGCATATTGTGAAGGGGTGCCACGCCCGCCTTACATCGCACTTCCACGTGTTTGTATTGCCCATGGCATGTGTTCCGGGAACTCTGAAGCCGGGGTGCAGCTAGTTTGAAATGCGATCCCTGCCGTTCGGTTATTGAGTTTCAAGGCAGATATTATATGCTTGTTTTTCTAAGTTTGCTTTCAAAACGATTGAAAAGAAAATATCGCTTAGTTAAAGAGTAAAACTAATCAAAAGAGAATGCAGTAGGTATGTGTCAATTTATTGTGCAAACGCAGAAAGAAATGCTGCTAAAGATTATTTTGAATACGGAAATGATAAAGAAAGCACATAAGCCTTTCTTTTGACCCTGCCGTAGTCAGGTAAATAATCAAGTAATATTGAGATGTATCAGAATCTAATAATAATTTTATTCACTACTAGCTGCCTCCGCGCGGTTTTACCCGCGTAGTTCCCGTTCCTGTGGGAATACAGGCATAAAATATAGCCTATGTTACTCAGTGATAATGTAGCTTTCTAATGAAAAAAGAATTATTAAAATCGGTCCAGTACCTACTTTTTGAGTTTATTCATTACATACAAAAATACAAATCTTTCCTCTTTATAATATTAGTGTAGATGATAAAATATACAAAGGTTCCTAAAAACATAACCCTTTCCTTTGCCATAATCGGGTAAAAAAGCACCCGTTGTATTCGATCGTACCTCGTTTAAATAAAACTAGCGACCCGCCCCAGCTTCCCACGGGTGCAATGCTTATACATCACATTAGAAACCATCAAAATTGTCAGTGTTTCTCTAACATATTATGCATTGATTGTATATAAAAACCTTCCTCTTGAATCACTCTATCTATTAATAAAACGCATCAAAATCCAATGAGTAGTTTTAAAGATTTATGAAGACATAGGGACAGACAGCGGAAAGCGACTTTGTTTTATAATATGTAGTGAAAGTAAAATATACAAAGGTTCCTAAATAATAACCCTTTTTTTGCCGTAATCGGGTAAAAAAGCACCATACTCCCGAAAACGATTCGAATTTGATTTTGTTTTGATTTCATTTCAATTCAATTTGAACTCCTATTGGTTAATCCCGAACCAATACGAATAAAAAATCAAGATGGCCATGGCTAAGATTGACATTTATTCGATCGGTAACGGTGTTTGACGTTTCAGAATTTTAAAATAAGTTGTGTGTGGTTACTTTGTACAGAAATAAATAAATATTTAATTCTTTATTTTTTTCTAAAACGAAATCTTATACATTAGATGTAATTTTTTAGATTAGGTAAATTTATCCTAGATGCGATAACTCGATCCTGAAAAAGTACCTTTTTACTGATCGTGTATTTTGACGTTTAAAGTCGTTCCCGCCATTCGATTCACAAATGTCAAATAGTGGCTGGAGTACGGATTTTTCGATTCGGTTTCGATTGTAACGAAATTCTTGATCAAAGTTAGTTCCAAAAAGTGTCACCGCACGATCGTGCGCTGGAATCGCTATCAAAAATGTATGAAATGACATTTATTCGATTAGAACTCGTTTCTCGAAAGCGTCGGGAGTAAGCCCTCAGGAGTACGGATTTTTCGATTCGGTTTCGATTGTAACGAAATTCTTGATTAAAGTTAGTTCCAAAAAGTGTCACCGCACGATCGTGCGCTAGAATCGCTATCAAAAATGTATGAAATGACATTTATTCGATTAAAACTCGTTTCACGAAAGCGTCGGGAGTAAGCCCTCTGTTCGTTTCTATCGTACTCGTTTAAATAATATAATACAAACCATAATTTTCCTGAATCCAATAACATCCTCCTCGCATGCTCAGTTCCCTTGTTTACCTGTTGGTATATCCCGTAGCATTATTTGAGAGAAATGTTTTATGGTAATTAAATATGGCGGATCCACCAATAGGCACCTCAGGCTGTATACATGATTCTCGTTCATATGATGAGATGTGTCTGTTCGGATTTAGTATTAATTCTTCGACGTACATTACCAGAGAATTAATAAATAAATTCTGGGACATTTTTTACACACGGCCAATCGGATTCCAAAGTAAGCTTCAATGTGAGCTTATGTTATGGTAATCAGATAGATAGCTGATATTCAACGTTTTTAAATACATACTTATATAGATATTTACATCCAGACACAGAGCAAACAGACATATTTATGCATACAAATGTTTGTCCTGGGTGGGATTGTAACCCACGACCCGCGGCTTGAAAGTCAGGGTCACTAACCACAAAGCCAACCGGGCTGTCGACGTCACAAATGTCCATGTCACAAAGTCGACATATGATCGGAGTATGTGTAGAGCATCGACTTATTTACATGTTTTTACCTAGCACGGAGACGAAACCAAAAAGGCGTACCTATCCTTTTTGGTTTCCAAAATCGGACAACGCGTAATCCAAACTAATATTATAAATGCGATAATAACTTTGTCTATCTGTCTGCCCGTCTCGGTTTCACGCTAATACTAGGTACTGAATCGATTTAAATTAAACTTGGTACACAGACAGTCTAGTCTGAGGACAATATAAAGGACATAGACTTCTTTTTATCCCGGGAAAATTGAAGATCTCCCGCACCACAAATTTTAAATAAATGTCTGTGACTATTAAAATTTTAAATTAGAAAAGATGTTTGATATGATACTGTAGAACTTAAAAAGGTACTACTAAGTACCTTGATACATTATTTTGGGCTTTACGGCACACAGTGTGATAAATAAATGTTAATTGATAACTAATTAATATTTTAAGACCGCAACATTATACATAAGTATTTTCGCAGAGTAAATTGTTTACCTATCCAGCAATTACTAAATTAATAAGCGGCCCAAAAAAATCAGAAAATGTTTTAGATAACATGATAAAGGCTATTTATTATGTCCAGAGGCTATTTTATTTTCATAATAGTAGTTACTGAATGTTAAACAATACATCTCGTTACGAAAACATTTACTTTACTCTAGAAATAATAGGAAATATAATCCATTTTTATACATCATTACAGTTTTGTAAACATGAAATAATTATGCCAAAAACGATGTTACAAAAACCAGATGATAAATGCCGTGAGTTTAAATCATAAGATTAATTAGAACTGTGGTTCCAGTTGTGAACATGTCCTCCAGTGGTTTTACTCGTGTTTCTGGGAATGTATCATTTCCCAAGATAAAAGTAGCCTATGTCCTTTTCCAGATCATATTCTATCTAACGCTCAGATCATATTCTAACGGAGTGCCTATCATCCTTTTGGCGTGAGTAAAAAATGACCAAGCTTTTGCATTTATAACACTTGCTTCTGCCCTGCGGCGTCGCCCGCGTTGCGAGGATGTTCAAATTCCCCGCATATAACTGCATATGCTGAGTTACAAATGTAATAAATATAACAAAATTCAATTTAATACGCCAAATAAACATGATATGATTTGATTTTGATGAACCAACAAGCTCACAGAACCGTGAAAACCTTTTCGTGTGTAACAAAATGCATTTGCTTTGCATAGCATTCGTTAGGAGACACGCCCGGGACGGAGATATGAATAATTACATCGAGTGAAATTCGCCCTTCGCAGCTCGCGTCGTGCACGGCCGAAGTAAAGCACTACGCAGACCGGGACGGCATGGCAAGGGATTTTGCCTTGAGTCCGTTTTTTTTTCATTTAAATGGTCTCGCAGGTGTTAGCCTCAGATGGCTTTTACACTGTTACGCGGACTTTTTCGGTGAGCGCAGAGGGCTCTCAACCGAAGGAGAATTTACGCAACAGCCCTGCGGGACCGTGCCTCGGCTCAGGGCGTCACTGGGGGAAGTGGGGAATCCTTGAGTCAGCGCACACTGGCCGTTTATATACCGCGGCATACCAGCACTTTCCACCACAATCATGTCAAGTGAGTCCCCACTTCCACAAGCGACGCCCTGAGCCGAGACACGGTCCCGCAGGGGACACACTCAGCGCTGTCGGTTCAATTCTCCTTCGGTTGAGAGCCCTCTGCGCTCACCGAAACAGTCCGTGTAACGGTGTAAAAGCCATCTGAGGCTAACACCTTCTAGTCCATTAAAAAAAATAAAAAATAAAAGGCACTTTCCACCACGGCATCAGTCCATCACGAGCGCCGGAGTCCGTGGCATGCCGTTGCCTACCGCAGTATTATTGCCACGGCATCATTTAAGCATACCAATTTATGTCGTATTTCTGTAATAGGTAGTAGGTACGGTTGAATGTCCATTAGTAAAAATTAAAATCCCTTGCCACGCCGTCCCGGTCTGCGTAGGTCTTAAAGGGGAATTCAACAGAATTGCACATTCTGAAGCCCAATTCAGTAAAGTAAATTTACACTAGCCTGACACTGTTTCAGCGTAGTCTTTATGCTCTGTCTCTTTCTTTTACCACACTTTCACGTGAAAGGTCCGCAGCTCCAATGCTCAGTCAACTCGTTTGGGGAAATAATTAATATCAGCACAGATTTCAAGGGTGAAATGTTTGACTAAAAGCGAATGCCGTGTAATCGAGTTATTTGATTCTGAAACTAGATGGATGATAATTCGATTGATCAATGTTTAGAGACGTCGTGATACGGCGGCTAAATTAAATATTCTTGGACATTATTTACTGCCATTTTGATTTAGTTTCAAACTAAGGAGATCTTGCTATTTTTATATAATTAATCTTTAGTAAGTACATATATAGAAAGGTAGCCGTGGTGGCTCAGTTGGGAACGCACCGACACACGATCATGATGGTGCAGGTTCAAATCCCTGCCACGTGCCTCTGAGTAAATTAAAACTTACGTACGGTTCACACTGGCTTTCGGTGAAGGAAAACATCATGAGGAAACCAGCATGCCCGAGATGTCACAATAAAAGGCATTTGAAGTCCGCCAATCCGCACTAGGCCCACGTGGTGGACTATGGCCTAAAATCCCCTTCGATGTCAGGGGAGACTCGAGCTCCTCGGTGGAGACGTTTATGAGCTGATGATGATGATGATGACATATATAGAAACAGACATTAATGCACAGACGAAACCACGTAGTGTAAAGTGGTAAGTATTAAGTTAGGTACTAGATCTCATCGATTGATTACTGCAAAGTGTATCAGATAACGAGCTTTATGGCTAACTAGCTGCCACCGCGCGGTTTTACCCGCGTAGTTCTCGTTCCCGTGGGAATACAGGGGTAAAGTAAAGCCTATGCTACTCGTGGATAATGTAGATTTCGAATGGAGGCAGAAAAACCAAACAAACAAAGTTTTCCTCTTTATATAATACTAGTGGCTCCCCGCGGCTTCGCCCGCGTTCCCGGGGGATCTTCAATTTTCCCGGAATAAAAAGTAGCTTATGTTTTTTCTCAGGCTCTGGATTATCCTGTGTACCAAATATAATTTAAATCGGTTCAGTAGTTTTAGCGTGAAAGCGTAACAGACAGGCAGACAGATAGACAGACAGAGTTACTTTCGTATTTATAATATTAGTATGGATTAGTGTAAATAAAGTGTATCAATTGACCCGCACTAAGTAATAACGTTTGTTTGTTTGTAATTGTTGTACAAATACACATTCACACTAGACTGCTCATGAATTATTCACAGACAAATCCCAACTAAAATCTGCTTTTACTTCTCGCGTCTCTCATCTCCTTTAAGACGAGGCAGTAAGATTGATTTTCCCCCGTTTTACTAGCAAATGGAACTTTGGTGTCCGCTAATGCGGTAAGTAGCTTTGTATAAGTCGTTAAGTGCTTTTTAAAATTGTTTTACTTTTGGGTAATCGTTATTTGGAAAGCTAGACGAATGTTAGTGCCAATTTGGTACAATATTACCCCATTTATTATTACAAATGGGGAGTTTGTTTGATAATGGTTCGGCGCATTTCAATAATAATTCAATTGGTACACAGATAATATTGTTTGATACTTATAAACTTTTATAGTTTACGAGTTTTCACTGCGCGTCTTCCCTTGTGCGGTTTTGAGGATAAAATATAGCCTACGGTTCTTCCCTTATTGTTGTTCCATTGGTGAATGAATTATTTGGATCGGTCCAGTAGTTTCGGGGCCTATCAAATCTTTCCTTACTAAAGATTTAGGGGCTTCAAAAATGCGTTGTCTTATATGTTAATTTCATTAGCGTCGTTATCTTTAGTTTCATTTTGATTCATAGGTACTTTTTGATTTTGATGTAACTGTGTCTGCCTGTTTGTCAACCTGTTGACATAATAAAATAAGTATATCACATACTAGTGGCTCCCCGTGGTTTCACCCGCGTACCCGTGAGATCTTCCATTATCCCGAGATAAAAAGTAACCTATGTCCTTTCTCAGGTTCTAAATTATCTGTCTACCAATGTTTCATTAATATCGGTTCCGTAGTTTTAGCGTGAAAGTGAGACAGACACACAGACAGAGTTACTTTCACATTAATAATATTAGTATAGATATGTATTTTTTTTTTTTTTTTTTTTTTTTTTTTTATTATTGCCGCACAAATTGACCCCACGCTGCCTGATGGAAAGCAGTCAGTGGAGTCCCTTAATGGTGGCCATCATCCCACGCTGGCATAGCAATGTGGCATGATGGCCCTCACCTTGACGGCCTAGAGAACAGCTTTTTCACGCCCCGCTTAAAGGACCCAGGATCATAAGTGGAGGGAAACACGTGGACTGGTAGGGAGTTCCACATCTTAATAGAACGGCACAGATAGGAGGCGCCGAACCGTTTGGTGCGTGACGGTATCTGTTCTACCGTATATGAGTGGCACCTTAACCCAGCACGTGTAGTACGGGATAGGAAAGGGGAGGGTGGGATAAGTTGGAAGAGCTCTTCGGAGCACTCACCGTGATAAATGCGGTAGAAGACAGCCATTGAGGCCACGTCTCTGCGTAATTGCAGTGACTCAAGAGTCTTAGTGGCCTCAGGGTCCCCTATGATACGGACAGCACGCCGCTGCAACCTATCGAGGGCGTCTAATAAGTACTGAGCGGAGCCATTCCAAAGGTGAGAGCAGTATTCCACGCAGGAGCGAACCTGAGTCTTGTATAACAGACACAACTGCTCCGGCGTGAAAAACCTTCTCACCTTGTTCAGGACTCCGAGTTTCCGGGATGCGGATTTGATGACACCCTCGATATAGTTTTTCTGGTTGAGATTGCGGCGTATGTCCATACCTAGGATATTGAGGCTGTCTTGAACCGGTAGTGGAGTGTCCAGAAGAGAGGGATGGGGAAGGAATGGAGATACTTTGGCAGAAAATGCACAAACCTGTGTTTTCTTGGCATTGAACTCGACCAGGTTCTCATCACCCCAATGCGAGATGCAATTCAGAACCCGGTCCAGCTCAGCAACAAGTGTTCGCCTATCTTCCTCAGTATCGGCTTGCTTAGCCGCAGGGTGTCCGAGATATCGCCCGTGTACAGTGCTGTCATCTGCATAGCAATGAATGCTCCCAAAAGTAAGCATATCATTGATATGCAGAAGAAAAAGCGTGGGCGACAACACGGACCCCTGAGGCACACCAGCATTCACCTCGAGGAACCTCGACGACTGGCCGTCACAGAGGACACGGACGGCGCCCATGCAGAAAGCTGGCAACCCAGTTGCACAATCGAGGCGGCAAGCCGTAGGCCGGAAGCTTGCAAAGTAGCGCACGATGCCAGACCCTATCGAAGGCTTTGGAGATATCGAGACTAATAGCCATCGACTCCCCATGCCTGTCCATCGCCTCACCCCAAAGGTGAGTGACATACGCCAGAAGATCACCCGTTGATCGTTTCGGCCTGAAGCCATACTGACGATCACTGATGAGAGAGTGATCTTCTAGGTAGTGAACGAGTTGGTTGTTTATAATTCGTTCAAATACCTTGCAGAGGATAGGGGTGATAGCGATGGGTCGATAGTTGCCCGGATCAGAACGATCCCCTTTTTTGGGGATAGGTTGGACGTTCGCCTCCTTCCAAGCCCGCGGCACTATGCCAGAGGCATACGATAGGCGATACAGGCGTGTGAGCATGGGAGTCAACTCGGCTGCGCATTTCCTGAGCACAACCGCTGGAATTCCGTCGGGTCCACTGGCTTTCCGCACATCGAGAGATCGCAGCGTCGCGCGAACATCGCATTGCCTGATTTTAATATCAGGCATGGACTGGCCGCAGTAGGTGATCGAAGGCGGCTGCGCACTGCGATCATCGATTCGGGAATTGGCCGCAAAGAGATTGACAAGTAGGTCAGCTTTGTTTTGCGGCCCATGGGCCAGTGATCCATCAGGGCATCGCAACGGTGGCAGTGAAGGCTGGCAGAAATTAGTTTGCACGGCTTTGGCCAATCGCCAGTATCCCCGGCTGCCCGTGGGGTGCGACAAAAGCTCATGACCAACCCGTGCAATGCGCTGGGCATCCGCTCTGATGTAAGCCCTCTTGCAGGCCTTGGTGGCTCTATTATAGGTTGCCTTGATGAGATGGACATTCGGATCACGACGCGACCGAGCCCTGACCCAAGCGCGGTGAGCCGACTGTTTTTGTTTAACAGCATTGGCGCACTCGCGGTTGAACCAGGACCGTACTCTGCTGCTGCTGATGACGTCAGTGGATGGAATATAATATTCCATACCCAACATGATTTCCTCAGCAACAGCAGACGCACTCTCCGACAAATCCCTCCCACCAAAGCAGCGTTGAGACCACGGGATGGACGCATAATAGTCTCGCAGGCCATCCCAATCCGCTGACGAGTAGTGCCACAAGCGTCGCTTTGCCTTCACTGGTTGTGGAGGCAAAGCGAATGGCACTGTAGTGCGAACCAGACAGTGGTCGGAGGAACCCAAAGGAGCTTGTACCGTCACACTGTACTGGGCCGGGTTACTCGTCAGCACAAGGTCTAATAACGAGGGCGCTTGACCCGATATGTCTGGTATCCTGGTGGGCTGGAGGACCAGCTGAGTCAGGTCATGCGTGAGAGCGAATGCGTGAGCCGCTCGTCCCGCGTGGTCCGTTTTGGAAGAGCCCAGCCAGGTCTCATGATGGGCATTGAAATCTCCCAAAAAGACCAACTCGGCGGTCGGGAACTGCTCCTGCGCATTATCTGCTGTCTGACTAAGGTAGTCAAACAGACGAGTTGCCTCGCCATCTCCAGTATGGGAACGGTAAAGGCACACGTAAATCCGCGGCACTGAACCCAGACTTACGTGTACCCATAGGACAGAAAAGGAAGGGTCCTCTAGGCAGCGCAGACGTCGACAGCAAATATCCGTCCTGACAAACAAGCATACCCCGGCTTTTGCGTGGAAGTTATCCTCTAGTGCATAACCGGGATAATGCAAATAAGTCGTGTCGTCAGGACGGCGTATTTGAGTCTCAGTCAGGAAAAGCATGGCCGGTCGGGCCGTCTCGAGATGGTGGTGGACGGCGTTGAGGTTCGAATGGAGTCCGCGGATGTTAGCGGACTCCACCTCAAAAAGCGAGTTGGTGAGAAACGAAGACGCCGCTGTATGACCGAAACCATTTCTAATATCTGCCATTGTGGAAGAAAGGGGGCGTGAAAAGAGCAGGCAGTCACCGCAGCATCGCGTGACAAAGCGCAGAGTATTGTTTTGTCATTATACTGTGAGGTATAGCGGTGGTCGACCCTCCGGACGGAAGGGCCCCCGTACCCTCCCGGAAGCAGTCGCCGGGTCCCACCGTCCGGTCACCAACCGGCACGACGAGCCACTCCGAGATTATGCGCGGCCTGGTGGGGCAGCCTTCCGAGATGGTTAGTCCCAGTTGGGCCCCTGTACTATGCCGCGGGCGGCCAGCGGCACCACCGTTTCTACGGGTCTCCCTGGCCGGCGGGTCGACCCACACTACCCACACAATGACTCCACAAATACTGTACTGGTCCCACGTATGCTGCGGTAACCGCCTCCCCAGCTAATCCTCCACATCCTCTCCTCCTTCCCCATATGGGAAATGAAGAGAGGATGGGGAGGGTATGGTTGGGCCACCGGCCCTCCCACTCACCGAGCGAAATGCAACAGCACGGAACATGCTGTTACTTTACGTCGATCTTCTATGGGAGGGTGGTACTACCCCGGTCGTGCCGGCCCATTCATGCTGTAATCAGCTTGGCACTACCACCTAATGAGGTATCTACATATTTTGTGTTTACGATTCTGCCTATTAAGTACCTATGTATACTTCGTATAAAATAAATAAACGTGTCGGTCGGTCAGTCATTCGGTTAAGTTAACTCGGTTACCGGTGAGCGAGTGTCGCCGCGGGACGGTGTAATGTCGTTAGGGGATGAACCATGGGGACGTTCTGCGACGGACATTTGCTTTGATGTGTCGCTCCCAAGGAAACTCGGTTATTCAGAGTTCATTACTCACTTGAAAGGTTATCGGGATACATGCCACATTCGCACGAGAGTTTTTTTAACGGACGATGAAAAAGGGTTCAAACACAGCAAATGCATTTCCAAGTACCGTAATATGGTCTCCAACACCCAAAGTTAAAAATGCAACACCGCCCGATAAAAAAGCGTCGCGTTTTAAAAACGCTGCCGTGTCAACATATACTTGAGAAAGCATTTGTTGTATCTTAACGCTTGAAAAACTCGTGTACGAATGAGGCATTAGTGTCCTGTCCTGTGTTCGATTCTCGTCACATGAAAATACAAAATGTCAATTTAAAACATGGTTCTGTTATTTAAATTAATATTTGAAGAGATTTATACAGGATCGGTCGTAATGTGTTAATTCTTAACAAAGCTCATCTTAAACTTTTAACTTTGAAATAAACACGTGGTTTAGTAGGTGATAATATCAAGGGATATAACAATCCTATGTAAGATGCGTGTGGTATGATGGTAACCCGTGTGGAGCTCGCGATGCGGGGTGCGGATGTGCGGGATTACCGCCGGACCTCGGGATCGCGGGATTATACACCAATTACATGCTAAGCTGCAGCACATTCACTAACAGTAGACTAAACTGTCTGGATCTAAATATTTCAAATAAATAATTTGCCAATCTGATTCGAAATTAAGTAGTCCATGCGCTGATAGGTACTACCTACTTTTAAATACATAAAATGATATTTTTTTTGGTTTATTTATATTTTATACTTATATTATTTAATTGATAAATAATGTTTTATAAGTGTATATAAAGTTTGCATTTAAAAATCCAGATATATTATATGTATACAGTCTGCCTTCTAGTTATCATAGTAGGTAAAACATTTCTTTGGTAGGTATCCTATGTTATTCACATACATATTTACATTTTTATGATTTTTTTTCTTCTTTTTAAATTTAATATTACTGTTGTCAATTGCACTGTGGTATTCGCCCTCGTGAACTCAATTATCCTTTCCATAAGAACAGCGCCGCTTCACTGTCCGCAAGATATGTTTATAAAGTTACTAGCGACCCGCCCCAGCTTCGCACGGGTGCAATGCTTATACATCACATTAGAAACCTCCAAAATTGTTAGTGTTTCTCTAACATATTATGCATGTATTGTATATTAAAACCTTCCTCTTGAATAACTATCAATTAAAAAAATCGGCATCAAAATCCGTTGCGTAGTTTTAAAGATTTAAGAAGACATAGGGACAGACAGCGAAAAGCGACTTTGTTTTATAATATGTACCTAGTGATAGAATTTTTAGTAGTAGCATCTGTAGTTTCGATCTTCATAACTGACCAGTATCAGATAACTATACGACCTTATCTGCATACATAAACTGTTTAAATCTGTATAGAAAAACCCTCTTCTCGAGAACCTTTTCCCTTGAAGTCACTCAAACATCAATTTTCTTAGAACTGAAGTGTTTCAGACTCAAATAACAAACACGACGTGAGAACATCACTCATGCTGATGCATCATGCTTTGCTCGTTAATTATCAAAATTAACCTCATTTGTTCCTCTTAAAATGTAAATATCGTAGTAAGGCGGCCGTGATTCATTTGTAGGATAGAGGGTGTATCCTCATGAGGCGCGTGGCCTCTCCTCGGGTACCCTAAAAATTAACATTAACGACTCTAATTATCAGCGACGTATACACCCCGGTGCAATATAAAGCACCACTTATTATTTTAAAAGGCTTTATATGAAATGAAAGAAAAAACATTTATTACTACACTAGTGGCTTCCCGCGGCTTCGCCCACGTTCCCGGGGGATCTTCAATTTTCCCGGGATAAAAGTAGCCTATGTCCTTTCTCAGGCTCTGGATTATCTGTGTACCAAATTTCGTTTAAATCGGTTCAGTAGTTTTAGCGTGAAAGCGTAACAGACAGACAGACAGAGTTACTTTCCCTTTTATAATAGATATTAGTATGGATAAGCACCTTATTACCTACTAGTACGAAAATCATATAAAAAAACTTTAAGTGTAAATGCAGATCCAGCTAAATTACGACTCGTTGCTTATATGCTTTGGAACTGTAGCTCATAGTAACTTAAATAAAAACAAAAAAAAAAACCATTAAAAGCATTTATTCTACATACAGAAACACAGAAAACAGAGTACATATTTAAGAAGAGATGCAGTATGTCCAACTTGTGTGTAGCTAGGTGGCCAGCTCAGTGTACATAAAGTACAGCACTGATTTTCAGCTAGCCCCCGTTACTATTGCAAAATATTACAAGGTAGCATCAAAATCCTACCCTATTCTAAATAACTGTTGTAATAATTTACATTTAAATAAAAAAAAAACATTTGTATCGATTTTAAAGATGCTTTGTTCACCAGAAAAACTAGTTTTAAAAAAAAATTATATGTTTGACTTTAGTGATGTCAGTAAAAAATATCGTAATTTTTCGTTTAAAATGTAGCTTTCTAACTCTCCTGCACCCCAGTGTAAACGGCGTCGTGTCACACCGACGCAATAATTTTAATATAATATTTTGTTGGACATATTTTATTTGCGTAGGTTTAAGGTCACATGGGATTATTTGACATTTCGATTAACGGTTGACATTTGGAAACTTAAAAAGTTGGATATTCAGGGATAAAAACCTTGTAATTTTATAAATATCGTGGCGTTGACTTTTAAAATAAATAAAGTATGTAGGCAGGTGTTATATTAAGATTAATTTAGATAATATTACCTCTGATGTTACAGCTGTGGGGCTAAGTCAGACAATGATAGTGTACTGAATTTTATTCTACTCAGTTGTGATTGACTTTCAAACATAAATAACTTGTGGCTCCCCGTGGTTTCACCCGCGTTCCCGGGGTCTTAAATTTACCCGGGATAACAAGTATCCTATGTCCGTCTCCTGGTTATAAGCTACCTCCCTGTCAAATCAGCCAAATCGTTTCCAGCCGTTCTTGAGTTATAAATAGTATAAATAGTATGATGACCTTATTTTATATAAATAGATTATAATCAATACTACTAAAACCAAGCTTTCAAATGATAAATTTCGACTGTTAAAAATGTATAAACAGTTATATAAACTGCATAACTTCGGTGTAAGAGCAACCCTTTCGCCCTTAATTACATGGCGGGCCGCAAAGTGGGTGCACGTAATAAACGCGCTCTAGTGTAGCCGAGGCTCACTACCACTTCCACTTCGACTTCCACTTCGACTTCCATTGCGACTGCGACTTCCACTTTCACGTACATTATACATTTGTTCACGTCCCCTGAAAGTGGGGTCTTTAGAGCCTTGTTTTAACTTGTACTAATTGTGTAATGTGTCAGACAGTTAGCTGTTTTCGAGGCATTTTCATTGCATTTTAAATATATGATGGTATAATAATGGTGTTTTGTTTATCACATGAGCCTTCAAAAATGTTCAATTCGCCAAAAAGCCTTCAATCAATCTTAAGGCTGCGTTTCCACCAGAGATGTGCGAGGATGCGTTGCGAGGAATGTGTTTTTTAAGAACCAATAGAATCACTTCATTGACCTAGCCTCGCTTAGTTCCTCGCCTCGCTTAGCTCACATCTCTGGTGGAAACGCACCCTTAGGCTGCGTTTCCACCAGAGATGTGCGAGGATGCGTTGCGAGGAATGTGTTTTTAAGAACCAATAGAATCGCTTCATTGAGCTATACTAAGCGAGGCTAGGTCAATGAAGTGATTCTATTGGTTCTTAAAAAAAACTAAGGCTAACTAAACTTACAAAAAATAACAAAACAAAAAATATATGTTTCGATATTAATATTTATAATCTATTTCTAGACTAATATTATAAATGCGAAAGTAACTCTGCCTGTCGGTATGTCTGTATGTCTGTCTCGCTTTCACGCTAAAACTACAGAACCGAGTTAATTGAAATTTAGTACACCGTTAGTCTAGAGCCTGAGAAAGGACATAGGCTACTTTTTATCCTGGAAAAATTTAAGATCTCTCGGGTACGCGAGTGAAAATGTGGCGGGCCACTAGTATTTAACATATAATGTATTTACTAGCGGACCTGGCAGACTTCTTTCTGCCCATCAGCGCCACATACCGGGTCCAAATTGTTGCATTATACATTAAAACCATCCCCATGAAATACTCCATAATTTTCTGAAAACCGCACGAAAATCTGTTCCGTAGTTTTTGTGTTCCTCGCGTTCAGACAGACAGACAGAGGCGGCAAGGACTTTGTTTTATATTTATAGATTTATATTTAGTCTAACATAAAATAACTAATCAATTCTATGTAGGACAGTAAACATTGTAGACATGGTAACATCGAAATGAGATCGTAACAATAAAGTGTCGCATACACATCACCAATAAAGGATGTACTGTATGATCCAGGCGGCCATTTTGTTTTTTTTATCTCGGGATTGACGCGACCGATCGGCATCTCGTTTGCAACCTAACTACCATGTTTGTTACTGAAATAAACTATTTCGATTTTTGGCTAGGGATGTAAAACGACGTACCTATAGGTAGTAAATATATTTAGGGGCAATTCGCGCGTAGACTATTATTATCAAAAAATATAATATTTTGACGAAACTTGACGTTGCGATGAAGTTGCATTTAATTTTGATTGTGGTCAAAGAGAAGACTCTTTTGATGATAGTCTAAGGGCGAATTGTCTCGATATAGATACATCCCTAGTCAAATATAATCTCAAAATAATCTATTTAGTAAGTACCTAGTATGGACGTGATGAATGGAATTTAGTTAGCGAAAGTTTAAAAACGATGTATGTATTATATAGGTACTCTGATTTGTTAAAGAGTTTATATAATTATCAGATTGGTAAAATTTGGGTTTCTTCTCAGTTCTTCTCAGTTGAAGACTGATTTCCAAGCCGCTTGCCGCTTCAGCAGCTTAGGCCTTCATAAGTTGGCATTTGCATTAACGGTCTACATTGAACTGGCTTGAATTGCGATGGTTAAGTTTGATTTCTGGACGACCTATCGAAAAGATTTCTCTGAAAAATTATGTAACTGAACTGATAGAAATCTACATTATTACCTAGAGGCATATTTGTAATACCCAGAAACATTATATTCCCCGGGGAGTCGCGTGAAACCGGAGGACGGTGGCTAGCGGAATATAGTTCCATGAATTACACATTTGTGTGATTTCCAATGTTTACTTTAAATTAATGTAACTTGTACCGCGGTGTCCGGTGTCCGGTGTCCGGAGTCCGCTAGTACATCGTAACAAGCTCCAACTGCTCGCAACTTCATTATAATTTCCACAAATACCGACCAGCTTTCATGGAAATGTTACTTAATTGCACATTTAATTGCTTTTGTTTATTCTACTTAGTGTGATATGCGATGTGTTGCATAAAGCATTTATTTAGCTACGTGATCCAATATAAACATTAATATAGTAAGTAACTAGTGACTCTCTCGCGGTTTCGCCCGCGTACCTGGGAGACCTTCCATTTTCCAGGGATAAAAAGTAGCCTATGTCCTTTCTCAGGCTCTTGCTAGACTATCTGTGTACCAAATTTCATGTAAATCGGTTCAGTAGTTTTAGCGTGAAAGTGCGACAGACAGACAGAGTTACTGTCGCATTTATAATATTAGTTAGGATAGTTAGGATTATTACTACCTCACCCGCGTACATTCGTCTTCGTGATATCTTCCCCGTTTTTGCAGCACTTCAATAATGCTCCGCTCCTATTGGTCGTAGCGTGATGTTATATAGCGTATAGCCTTACTCGATAAATGTATTTTCCAAGACAAAGAAAAAAATCAATAAGAAGTAATAGTATTTGAAATAAGCTCGTTCAAACAATCTTTGCAGTTTTGTTTAGAAATATCTAGTAAACGGTAAGCTTAGAGTTTTTGACGTGACAACGTCTTATAAATTGGTTTGCCGGGTGACACTTCAAGAAACTGCGTTACGCTCCGCTCACGTAACGTGACGTTATGTTTTAAATTGTTACTATTGACGTGACAACGTCTTATAAATTGGTTTGCCGGGTGACACTTCAAGAAACTGCGTTACGCTCCGCTCACGTAACGTGACGTTATGCTTTAAATTGTTACTATTGACGTGACAACGTCTTATAAATTGGTTTGCCGGGTGACACTTCAAGAAACTGCGTTACGCTCCGCTCACGTAACGTGACGTTATGCTTTAAATTGTTACTATTGACGTGACAACGTCTTATAAATTGGTTTGCCGGGTGACACTTCAAGAAACTGCGTTACGCTCCGCTCACGTAACGTGACGTTATGTTTTAAATTGTTACTATTGACGTGACAACGTCTTATAAATTGGTTTGCCGGGTGACACTTCAAGAAACTGCGTTACGCTCCGCTCACGTAACGTGACGTTATGCTTTAAATTGTTACTATTGACGTGACAACGTCTTATAAATTGGTTTGCCAGGTGACACTTCAAGAAACTGCGTTACGCTCCGCTCACGTAACGTGACGTTATGTTTTAAATTGTTACTATTATTTCATCCTTCTTCCTACTATACGAATGAATATTCACATTAAAATTATTTTACCACTCAAAGTCGTTGTCACGTAAAACTTTCGCCCGTATACCGACTTTACAGGCAACCAATTTTAATTTATTTATATAAATTATGTTAAATAGGTTAGGTTAAGTTCACAATCTCTAATTTATACTATCCCGAGATAGATTATATCTAACGTTCCATACAATTTTATGTTAAGACGCGAATAATAATTCGTAATTTAAAGTTTTCCATGAAGCATCATCTCTTTCGTCGACTACCTTACTGTGGACAGTTAAAAAAGGAACCCCCACCCCCGAGCATAGCGACCATAATTTCCATAACTTAGATACAACAAGTCTTTAAGTGCAAGTTAAGCGTCGCTCATGAATTATGTATTCAATTCTACCATCGTCCTGAGGTGTGATTCCATAAAGTAAAACACACAATTTTAATGTCGTCTTATAACTCTCTCTCTGTCTTTAACCATGGAGTCACGTGAGAGGTCCGTTCCAGTAGTCGTGTTTGACCGATGACGTTTGTATTAGAGTACGCAGGGTCTGAAAGGTCTCAGCTTCGGTCGAATGTCCGCAATGACAATTTTCTTGTTGGAACAAGCTGTCGCTTAAACCGGGCTTACGATACCACAGAGATGTTAGCTTTTAGAAAGGACGCGTAGCAATTAAGAAATAAGTATTTTAAGTTAATTTGTTGGTGCTTATAATATAAAGAAGCAGGCGATTGAGGCACTTTATGGTAAATCACATCGTAACCGTGGGCATCGCGTCGCCAATGCATTATCGACCCTATTAGTTGGTTATACAAAGTCTCATATCCGTTCTCGCAATTATTTTTAGCGGAAGACATATTGACACATTCACTAATGCCTAAATCGTCCAATCCATTTGTTTTTTTCCCTCCGAGGCACAGGCGTACAGTTCAAAGGCTCATTTGCATCCGAGCCGCGGCCGCACGCCGCGACGCGCTCACAGACCCGTTTTTTGTCGAATTTAGAGAAGGGTTCGGATTTACACTAATGCCAACATAACAAACAGTTACTACATGACATTGACAGCTTGTTTCAGGGTCGACAACCTATAGTTTCAAACATTATGTCGCTTATCCGTCAGTGGATTGACCTATACTAATGATTTACCTACCCACTAAAATATGCCTATAAATAAACTGTGAAGCAGGTGTTTTTATAGAAATTAGCATGCATTTAATGTAGAATCGAGATTTGATTTTGAGTAATTGTTGTAGAAATTAGAGTATACATATTATATATTGTTATTATATTATTATCGATTTATAATTGGAGTGTCAAGTCATGACAACCCGTTTCCTAGTAAAGGAATAGCGATATGGCAGCATTGACGGTATATTCCTTTCAACATTACCTAAGTAATGACGTACGTAGAATCGCGAACGCTACCCTATACTTGTAACAAGATATACGATAATTGCTCCAACTTAGCTCTTACACAGTTCTTACTCAGCTCAGCCCTATTTAGCGAGATAAAGTCGCTTCGGTTGGTTAATTTATAATTAGATTCACTCTACCAGCCACACGGAGAATAATAATATGTGCTTGTAAAGAGATAAACACGACGAGGAATAATTTGGACGCCATTTGCAACAATACGCTTGAGCTGAGCTGGTTTTAAATCACTCGTCGAGTGTCGGGTCATTTGTGAACGAAGTGTGTATTTGAAAGACTTTTTTCTTCAGCTTTACATTTTGTTCTGTGTGGAAATTATAATCATAATATTGTTTAAAATTAAGTGATATCTATACTAATTTTATATATGCGAATGTAGCTCTGTCTTTCATGCTAAAACTACAGAACCGATTTAAATGAATTATGGTACTGAGGAAGGAGAAAAGACAGGCTAATTTTATCCCGGGAAAATGGAACATCTCCCGGGTACGCAGGGAGCCACTAGTATGTAATAAATCGGCTTTTTAGTAAGTCACTATCTATAGTACAAGCTTTACTTAGTTTGGAATATTGACCAAGTATAACAAACAAATGTCCAAGGAATGCTATATTCAAAATCTGATTGTAAACTTAGCAGAACTTGTAACTACTATGGTAACCAGATACCAACACAACAAAGAGGATTATCGCTTAAAGGGAAAAATCTTATTTATCATTAGCGAGTATGTAAATAGATTACTAGATAATAAATAGAGCAATAACTCGGCTCCCGACGAAACACAATTTGTAGTAAGAAAGCCGGTAATTATTATGAACCGTCTTCAAATTACTGTTCAATTAAGCGAACCCTTGTCGCCACACAAACGGTAATTGTATTATTAAACTAGTAATTATTCTGCGGGTTTCCACTTCAGACTGATTGAGGCCTAATTACTAATTCTGGCAAATAATCAACACTGCCAATTGTTACTTTGAGAGGCTCATTTTTGGCGATTGCTTCATGATAGCGGTTGAATGGGGTCTACCGCCGTTAAAGCAGTATTATTATAATCTTATTTTCAGATTTCATAACAATTTTGCATGACAATGCCTGTCAAGCTAAACTTGCAAATTACTGTTATCAATTTCTTATACAAGACTAGCTTCCCCTTCGCAGTTTCACCCGCTTAGTTCGCGTTTCCATATAAATGCATGGAAAAAATATTGTAGTCCCGGAGCCCATTCAGTATAAAGAAACAATATTTCCTCTTATGTATGTGTAGAAAATGGTTATCAAGTTCTATGAGTTGGATGTTGGATAATTTTGTCAGACAGAGGGTCGTTGTCTATTAGTCTGTGGGCCCTGGGCTAAAACTACTTGGGACCTGACTAATTAATCCACAGATTGATATTATGTCAAAGAATTGCAAAATAATAGGACAATAAAATATAATATTGTCCATTTTGACTTCACGGCCTTTTGTATCCACGGAGCCCTGGGATTCAGTCCAAAAAGTCCTTATATGCCGCCCATGCATGCGAGGTACCTATTAGATAAATGTGAAGATTCATTGAAGCTTTACAACACAAACTACACTACATATTGTAAAGATGAAACAAGCTAGATTGCAGCGCTCTCTCAACTTGAAAATACAAAGTTTAGCTCTGTTTTCTCGGTGATCCCACTAATTTAGTGAATGGAATTTACATCTCAACATTTAAGACGTGGGTTCCATCCCGGGCCAATCAGTCTTTTATAGGTTGCCAGAGAAATGAGATATCATCAAATTGATTGAGTGGAATTAATTTAACTGGAACGTCGAAAGTACTCGGCAATAAATTCAAAACTAAATTTAGCTTTAAGTGGTTTGTGAATATCAGATTTAGATTTATGATATAATTGTCGAAACAGGCCCATTATTTATGTTAGTTTGCAAATAGATATTGAAAATGCTATCATCTCTAAATTGTGATTAGCATTGTCTTCTTAACTTAGGATCTTACTCTGAGTGTTGAACTAAAGAATAAAGAATATTAATCGTAATCTATAGGTACCTACTTAATACAATACATTATGGGACTCCACTAACTGCTTTCTATCAGGCAGCGTGGAGTCAATTTGTGCGGCAGTAATAATAATAGAAAAAAACAATAAATAGGAAAGATTGGATTTTTTGTTTATTGGTATTAAACTAGTTCACAAATTAAATTTGCGAAGAGATTTACACCCCGTTCAAAAACAGGATGAGACAAAGACAAACTGTCTATGTTTACCATTATTATTTACCAAACTATCATCAGCAAGGCTCTTTTTGAAATAACTCCAAGGAAATAGAAGTTATTTCAGCTATAAGCAGTTTTAAACCTAGTTGACCCGCAGTCCAAGGCGCGCCGTTGCAATGTTCTCCACCCGCCACCAGGGCTGTAGCTATAGTCGAATTTGAGGTAGGGCAGCATTGGTTACTGGAAGTAAAAAAAATATAATAATAATTCATCTCCCCTCGAAGCACGGGCTCCTAAACCAATCACCATGTGTGATACAATGAATGAATTCTATAGACAAACAATTTATCTCAGTTTTGACGTGACAACGTCTTATAAATTGGTTTGCCGGGTGACACTTCAAGAAACTGCGTTACGCTCCGCTCACGTTATGCGCTCACAATGAGAGCGAGTGAGAGGCACGCGTCCCTTCTACTCGGGCATGGTTAGCCCGCCTAATGGTTGTCACGTAAAACTTTCGCCCGTATACCGACTTTACAGGCAACCAATTTTTTGGTATTTTTAAAGTAGGGCATTGTGATTTTAAGGTAGGGCATTGCCCCACAATGCCCCTAGCTACGGCCGTCCACGCCACCCAATACCTACAAAATACTTTCCTAACTCCACAAACTAAGATATATTGAGCCGAGAATCCAACACGCTGCCACTAACTTCGATATTAAATTAATTTACTATAGCACTTATGTTTTTCTCTTTTAAGTCCAATTGGATAATTTGTAATACTGTAAAGTAGTTTTCATGGAGCCATAAAATGCTAAGTGACTAATTAAGAGCAGTAATTTGTGTAAGAAGTATTGCTCGTGGAACAAAAATGCTACTGTTGATATTTTGTTAGTAATGTCCTGGGACATTTTTCACACACGCCCAATCTGATTCCAAAGTAAGCTTTAAAGTGAGCTTATGTTATGGTAACCAGATAGCTGTTATACTACATAATATACGTTTTGAATATATATTTACATCCAGACACAGAACAAACCGACATATTCATGCATAGAAATGTTTGTCCTGGGTGGGATTCGAACCCACGACCGCCGGCCTGAGAGTCACAATCACTAACCACAAAGCCAACCGGTCTAGCAAGTTAAATTGGTACAGTTCTTTCCGATAGAAAATAAAAGAATTAAGCTTACATTATTCTATAAGGGTTTGCCTACACCATGAGTGTTCCATTTCCTAACTTCCTCACAATATCAAATAACTATACCAATTGTGTATCTATCATCCATCCATCATATTTCTCATACTGATATGCAAATAAAAAGCAACGTTATGCTTATTTCTTCTTAAAAAGTGCGTCCCCAGTGGGTCAAGATATACAGTCGTGAATGCACCGCCCCGCCCCGCCCCGCCCCGCCCCGTCCCGCAACAAACTACTGACATTCATAATATTTGTAAGGATATAAAAGCTGGTAAAGTGCGGTTCACGTTTATGCTCCAACCACAAAACGGTCGCGACCCTCGCTGAAGACGCGGCCAACTAGTTTAGAATGGATTTTATAAAGTACTAGTGGCTTCCCGCGGTTTCGCCCACGTTCCCGGGGGATCTTCAATTTTCCCGGGATAAAAAGTAGCCTATGTCCTTTCTCAGGCTCTGGATTATCTGTGTACCAAATTTCATTTGAATCGGTGTTGTGGTTTTGGACTGAAAGCATGACAGACCGATCTCGTCTATCTGTGTAACAAATTTCATAAAAAATGGTTTTGTAATTTGGGCGTGAAAGATAGACAGACAGACAGAGTTACTTTCGCATTTGTAATATTAGTAGGGATAAGAAGAGTGAGCATTAATATTTTTATATTCTCAACCAGTGATGTGCTTATCTTGAGAGTTAGAAAAAAAAAATTCAGAGCTTAGGTGACGGATTGAGTTTTAAAATCGATTGACACCCATTTTCTTGTTTTCATTTGTTACTAGCTACTATGCTCTAAGCAAAATTATGATTTCAATCAATAATAACCTCTTCCAGATGTACTTATTCTGAGTAGATTTATTTCTGGAGAATCTGCTATTATTTGTGCGTATACTATTATCAAAATTTATTTTGACTAACCACGAGGTGGAATAGATACTTTGGGCAAGTTAGATGCCATGCATTGTTATAGGTCCCAATCCTATTTTTTCTCATATATCTTCCACGTACAGAAGACACTGATCCATTACATTTTTATTATTTATATAGATAACTTAGATTAAAAGTTCTAAGTCTCATGTAAGTTTCACTGACGTTACAATTTTGAGGGTCATTCAGATTATATACTAGCACTAGTGGCTCCCCGCGGTTTCACCCGCGTTCCCGGGATAAAAAGTAGCCTATGTGTTATTCCAGAACATATTCTAGCTCTGTGCCAAATTTCAAGCAGATCCCTTCAGCCGTTGGAGCGTGAAAGAGTAACAAACATCCATACATACAAACTTTCGCATTTATAATATTAGTAGGATTGTGAGTTTATTTATTTATTTATTCTTTATTGTACACAACAAGTTACATAAAAATATGCAAAACATAATAATAATAAGTATTCACGTGCATAGTACAAGAGTTATTAGTTCCTCAATGAGTTATTGAATCTGACTCATCATCATCATCTTGCCCTTATCCCACCCTTACGTGGGGTCGGCACAACATGTCTTCTTCTTCCATTCTCCTCTGTCAGTCGTCACTGAATCTGACTTATTCATAGCATACAGACACTATAGGATTATTTCTTCTGTGAACTCTCCCATCCCTATGCCGGGGCAGGGGCTGGGAAGGGGCCGGGGTCAGGGCGGGGGCCACAAATATTTGCATTGACATTCATCCCGGCGCGTATTGATGACGGAACCATTTCAATTTTATTGCGGTATATTTCATACCGGGACAAGAGATGACCTGCATTGCAGTTTCCCTCCGTTGCAGTTTTTATAGCTTAACGTTTATTTCATAAGCTTTTCCTCGTGCGGTTTAAGGCGTGTATGAAAAATTGTTAATACAGATTCAATTATGTGTAGTATAGTATAGTAGCTATCTTGTTACGATATGACAAGTTCTGCTTAGTATGGAATCAGATTGGCCGTTTGTAAAAAATGTCCCAGGAATTATTTATCAATATTTACCATTAAAAATGCATTATTTACTAATTACTAAACTTAAAAAGAAACTTAAAATGCCGGAGTTAGTGTCTCGAAGTATTCTTTTTCGTAGAAGCTTATTGCCTTTAAAGTTAAGACTAGGAATATAATATAACGAAGGATTATGATGACCTGTATTGTATTATTGTTAAGAGTTAATTTAGTCCTCAAAAAGAACATCAGCTGATGATACCAATGATGTTCATTTACTGAAAAGACATTGTAAATTAGACTTTAAGCCGACTGAATAACGTCTAAATTAAACGTAAAACACATCCGATTTTCAAAGCAATTGTCCGATCCGCTGATAGTACTTGAAAGGCCCATTGAAAAAACACAACTGGAAATAGGCGCGTAAATAAAATCAAATTTCAGTTCGGTCGAGAGCCAATCTCGGTTTCGGTCACAATTTTGTGTACTGAAAACTGATATTGAACTTTAAAACATGGTTTATAATAATATAATAAATAAATATCCTGGGACATTTTTCACACACGGCCAATCTGATTCCAAATTAAACAACAAAGTGAACTTGTGTAATGGTAACCAGATAGCTGATATACTACATATACTACTTTTAAATACATACTTATATAGATATTACCATCCAGACACAGGACAAACAGACATATTCATGCATACAAATGTTTTGTCCTGGGTGGGAATCGAACCCACGACCCGCGGCTTGAAAGTCAGTGTCACTAACCACAAAGCCAACCGGGCTGTTTATGCTTATTATTTAACTAGGTGACCCGCGCAACTTCGTTGGCGTCACTTGCCCGTTTTTGCAACAGTTTTGATTGATGCTCCGCTCCTATTCGTCAAAGCGTAATGATTTGTACATAAAAACCTTCCTTAAGAATCACTCTATCTATTAAAATAAACCGCTTCAAAATCCGTCGCGTAGTTTTAAAGATCTAAGCATATATAGGGACAGACAGACGGCGGGAAGGGATAATACGGTTTACGCAATTTCGCTGCTTATATTTTTAACTCGTGGCTCCCCGCGGTTTCACCCGCGTACTCGGAAGATATCCCGGGATAAAAAGTAGCCTATGTCCTTTCTCAGGCTCGTTATTTTTTTTTTAATGGACTAGAAGGTGTAAGCCTCAGATGGCTTTTACACCGTTACGCGGACTGTTTCGGTGAGCGCAGAGGGCTCTCAACCGAAGTCTCAGGCTCGTATCTGCGTACCAAATTTCAATTAAATCGGCCAGTAGTTTTAGCTTGAAAGTGAGACAGACAGAGTTACTTTCGCATTTATAATATTAGTTAGGATTATTAGGATTAGATTACAATCGCGCCAATTTTCCACGAAGGGGGTGGACCCACATCCACTAAGCACACGCTTCCGGCGCAGTACTCTCGCCTCATTTGCATTTCGTTATTTCTAATTACGAATTAATTTATTCCTTTCGAGGAATTAAGGTGTTACATCAATCTTACTGTATGATATAAATGATTTAGTTTTTCCTTCTTACATGTTAATTTATTTCTAATTAAGTTAGGGTTAATAAACGTGGTAAAGCTACCCGTTTCCCTTTTGTAAGTACGAAAATTACTGTTACTTTAAGTTTTTATATAAACCTAGAGGTATAATGGTACAATGAGAGGGATGTAAATATCTATAATATGTACCTATGTGTTTTAAAGTATTATATGTATCAGCTATCTGGTTACCATTTTTTTTTTTTTTATGACCCAGGGGAATAAGCTCACTTTGAAGCTTACTTTGGAATCAGATTGGCCGTGTGTGAAACATGTCCTAGGATATTTATTTATTTATTATTATTTATAATGAGAAGAGTTGTGATATAGGATAGGATATAGGCTACTTTAAATTATCATTTCACACAGAACGCATCAGCTAAACCGCGGGGACCCACTAGTTTATATATATTTCTACCAACTCCCATACTAGACCGAGTAAATATGAACAAAATTAAAATTAATTTATTTTGTCGCTGTATAAGGGTTGCTGGAACCCGCTGGATGCAGGCAACCTACAACCGGTCTGCATGGAAGTCGATGGGGGAGGAATATGTTCAGCAGTGGATGTCCTACGGCTGATATGATGATGATGATTTTGTTTTTGGGAGTGGTGGTGTATAGTGACGTGACACTGCGGGATAGAAGCTAGTGTAGTAGGTTCTATGTAGCGCAACTTTTAAACACCCAATAAAATGCATTTAGTTTATCCTTAGATCAGAAAGTTGTTAATCCGAAACCCTATTACTATTAGAGCGAAGTAACAGGGGTTTTGTAATTACTTTGTCAGGCTGACCCCTAAATAATAGGGGTTTAGGGGTCCATTCGAGAAGGGTCGCCATGGTGCTAATTGCAATTGTAATTGGTATCATGCCTATGTTGATATTACTTCACATTACGGGATAAACTTTAATTTTATTCACTACTAGCCTCTTCCAGCGGTTTTACCCATGGGATCGGCTAACTTATACATTTAGACTATTTCAAACATTTTATTAATAATAATAATGATAGACAAATCAGCCGTTCTTGACAAAAAACTAAACAATATTAATAAACATAAGTAACACTATTATTTATATATTTTTGTAATATTTTGACTTATGATATCTGAGGGCTTACTCCCGAAAACGATTCGAATTTGATTTTGTTTTGATTTTAATTTGAACTCCTATTGGTTAATCCCGAACCAAAAAATTTCAATTTGAACTCCTATTGGTCAATCCCGAACCAGTACGAATAAAAAATCAAGATGGCCGCTAAGATTGACATTTATTCGATCGGTAACGGTGTTTGACGTTTCAGAATTATAAAATACTAGTGGCTCCCCGCGGTTTCACCCGCGTTCCCGGGATAAAAAGTAGCCTATGTGTTATTCCAGAACATATTCTAGCTCTGTGCCAAATTTCAAGCAGATCCCTTCAGCCGTTGGAGCGTGAAAGAGTAACAAACATCCATACATACAAACTTTCGCATTTATAATATTAGTAGGATAGTGGCTCCCCGCGGTTTCACCCGCGTTCCCGGGATAAAAAGTAGCCTGTGTGTTATTCCAGAACATATTCTAGCTCTGTGCCAAATTTCAAGCAGATCCCTTCAGCCGTTGGAGCGTGAAAGAGTAACAAACATCCATACATCCATACTTACAAACTTTCGCATTTATAATATTAGTAGGAAGTAGGATTAGTAGGAAGTTGTGTGTGTATGGTTAGTTTCTACTGAAATAAATAAATATTCAATTCTCTATTTTTTTCTAAAACGAAATCTCGTACATTAGATGTAATTTTTTAGATTAGATAAATTTATCCTAGATTAGATGACTCGATCCTGAAAAAGTACCTTTTTACTGATCGTGTATTTTGACGTTTAAAGTCGTTCCCGCCATTTTATTCACCTAATGTCAAATAGTGCCAGGAGTACGGATTTTTCGATTCGTTTTCGATTGTAACGAAATTCTTCATCAAAGTTAGTTCCAAAAAGTGTCACCGCACGATCGTGCGCTAGAATCGCTATCAAAAATGTATGAAATGACATTTATTCGATTAGAAGTTAGAACTCGTTTCTCGAAAGCGTCGGGAGTAAGCCCTCTGATTGACCTGTAATATTTATTTGATGCTTTTAAAATGGAATTTGCTTGTTTTGCAATTTCTACATATTTTTATCGATACTAAAGTATTTGATACAGCTCTATCATGTCCAACTCGTTACACGAATCGAAAATCCTATTCCAATTGCTTTGACGCTCTTGCTAAGCTGATAGCTGACCATTGAAAACACAGGCTGCAATTCAAATCGCTTCCAATTATTCCTCGCAACATACACTAGAGGGAACTCAAATGAGGCTGTGGCGCTGTGGTACCCAACAGTTTACAGATCAAACAAACCAATGGTCGAACTCCCAAACGGACCGTAACTCGATCAACATAAAGAAATCCCAACCCCTGTTCACACATTACGTATGGGCAAATATTATCGTTTGTAAACCCGCCGTCCCCCGCCCAGTGTTGGCACAAACTTTGGCCCAAACTTTTGACGTTTATAGCTTTAGCCGTCACATCGACTCACAAAGGTTAATGCATAACTAATAAAGGTAAATTGACCAAGTTCCCTCACTAATTCACAGGTTGTTTACTCCGGGTCGGTGCTCGAGTGCCCGAGCGCCGTTACCTGCCCAGCCTTTATGCTAAACGTCTCTAGTTTTAATGTTTAATGACTAAACTATACCTGGATTAGTCCCTAATGGTATTTTGGCAAATTGATTCGCATTTAGATTGGATTTAATTATATACACTTAGTATTTATACGCTTTAGATATCATGATAATCAAAATGAACGGGTAGACAGCGTGACCCTCGGGAACGGGCCTATCAGTAAAAGTATTTTGAATATTGTTTTATGTTTTAAAGAGATTACTGATAATTATTTAAACTAATAAAGCTAAAGAGTTTGTTTGTTTGTTTGCTTGAACGCGCTTATCTCAGAAACTACTGGTTCGATTTGAAAAGTTATTTCCGTGTTAGAAAGCCTATTTTCGAGGAAGGCTATGTCCTGTGTTCCTAAGGGAAAGTGAACTACGTGGGTCAAATCGCGGGGCGGGATAGTCCATAGATATAGACACATAAGAATAGATTAAAAATATCTTTAAAAAAAGACGCCCCTGACCACAAACTAGCTCCAAGCAGGAACTTGGCATGCTTACAAACGCGTTCGCTTTGTCCAAAACACCGCCGTAAACTATTGTGAAACGCGTCTTTACCTATCTCACAATAAATGTATTCCTTGCTTATAAACTGTTATAAGCTTCATTTAGACTTTTTACTCAAATAAATGGCGCACGTCCAAGACGAAATTTTTAGGTTTCCTGCCAAATTCGGCGTGAGAAACTAGTTCTTTATTCTGATTGCGACGGGAAATAGAGGACGTTGCCTTCAGATGACGTGACTTTGATATACGAAAACTGGAATCTGCAATGGTCATTTTTATTCACTTTCTGAATCTGTATTGGAATTTTTACATTGGGTTTATATATAATGGTTTTTATAGCCGTGGTGGCTTAGTTGGGAACGCACCGACTCACGATTATGAGGGTGCCGGTTCAAATCCCTGGCCCGTACCTCTGAGTTTATAAAAACTTACGGACGGATTCACACCACTGGCTTTCGGTGAAGGAAAACATCTTGAGGAAACCTGCATGCCCGAGATGTCACAATTAAAGGCATGTGAAGTCCGCCAATCCGCACTAGGCCCGCGTGGTGGACTAAGGCTTGCACCCCCTGCTCCTCGGTGGAGACGTATATGAGCTGATGATGATGATTATGATGATAATGGTTTGTTTTCCATTAAAATTCACAGGTATATTTTTGGCTTATGGATTGAGACAAATAAATAGTATGAAAACACGACGCTACGCTCGTTCCCACAAAAAACTGTGGCAATATTCATTCATTGTTGCATCGAGCCATCCGCATCGACACTCTGCAGCACAATACTTCACTTGCAAACCTTTTCATAGAACAAAGAAACTGTAGAGACGACACTTCACTCAATTCAAAGGAAGCGTGTCCCGCGTTCTCCACAACCGCGCTACAGATTTTTGTCCTCGTACGTTCTGTGAGGTAACTGACAATTTACTAGGAAATCTTATAAAAATTCTCGCTTGACCGATTTTTATGAAGTTTTATGTGCATATTAAGTAACTGAGAATCGGCTACTATTTATCTTTGATACTCCTGTGATCACAGGGACGGGAACTACGCGGGTGAAACCGTGGGGCGGCAGCTAGTGAATATCTATATTTTTATACTGTTCCACGATTTTACCGGCGTTCCTAGGGAACCTTTTTTTTATACCATAAAGGTGGCAAACAGGCATACGGTCCGCCTGATGGGAAGCGGTCACCGTAGCCTATGGACGCTTGCAACACTAGGGGCGTCACTCACGCGTTGCCGACCCTGTAAAAATCTCTTCACTCCCTTCTTGAAGAACCCCATACTGTACTCCATTGGGAACACCATGATTTCAGATAATATTCTAACTTTATGAGTAACAAATATCCATGCGTACATACATTATCCCAAACTTATTATACCTACTATTAGTAGGATGAATTCAAAATTAGTAATCAGCTATCTAGTTACTATAATACAAGCTCTGCTTACCTTAGTTTGGAATCAGATTTGCGGAGTGTGAAAAATGTCATATAATGTTAATTCAACCGGCTCTTCTCGGAAAGACCAACCTTCCGAACCCAGCGTTAGAGTTCAGACTTTATTCTCACTTATGAATAGTACGCTATTCATAAGTGCTTGTGAAGGCCTATTTGAATAAAAAAACATTTTTCCTTTTCATTTAATACTCTATCCATAGGCGTGGACCTCCTTCACCGCTACAATAACTTTAAATCATAAGTCGAAGGTCGCTAGTTGGTAAGGAGAGTTCAAAGTGTCATTACAAAACTTACCGCAGACTATTCTGTCTTTAAATACCAAGTTTAAATACAAAGTCCTTTCAAAGAGCTTTCAGTAAATATCCTTGAGTCTCGAAACAAGAAAGGCACCTTAATTAGGTGGTGGCGCCGGCGGGAACCAACTAGAGCCGTCATAAAGCGCTAAGTACACACACCTTTGTTAACCATTGCTACAATACTGATTCAATAAATTTCAGGAAATATTATTTTAGGGTTTTGTATGCAATTAAAGAAATTTTATTAAACAATTATAACATGAATATTTTCTTATTTGGACGGTTAGTCTGCATTTTAAGCTATTGTTAAACATCCTATTAAGTTTAATTAAGTTGAAAGATAATATGAATTTTATCCAAAAAAATTAATCCAAGAGCTATACAAAGCTCTTCTGAAATATATTATTTAGTAAAATTATATGCAAATGCTTTTCCATTGGGTAAAATAACGATTAAGTAAAATATTTGCTTTATTACAAAATATACTGCGATAAGTTTAATTACACTGCGTTTGAATTTGTCTTTCCATAAGTGCTTGAAAAGGTAAATTTGAATAAAAATATTTAATTTAAATTTGTATGTACACAAAATACGAGTTCAGAAACATGTCTAAGGTAAATACACGAAAGGTTCCACGTATTTAAACACCGCAGCGAATATAAAGTCATTTAAACGTGTAGAATGTAACTTGCAAGCTAATTCAAATATTTATAAGTAATAAGCGCCAACTCTGTCAGATAACAGGGGCGGCCATGTTTGATATGTAAATGTCTGTCGGTGAGTCCGGCCCTGTATTTACATTGTGCCAGGCAATTTGTTAAAGTCAACCGAGTCCCACCCTGGTCGGTTCGATGGAGTTTTGCGTCATGTGAGATTTTATTTGTTTATATTTGTTCATCTTACTCTTTAAACGTGGCTAATCAGATTAAAAAATAAGCAAATCTTGTACATAATATGGTAATTAGATAGCTGATGTAGGATATTAGCCTCCAATTACAACTACATTTATACATCTCATCATCATCATCAGCTCATATACGTCTCCACCGAGGAGCTCGAGCCTCCCCTAACAATGAGGGGGTGTAGGCCATAGTCCACCACGCGGGCCTAGTGCGGATTGGCGGACTTCACATGCCTTTGATTGTGACATCTCAGGCATGCAGGTTTCCTCACGATGTTTTTTTTTCCTTCACCGAAAGCCAGTGGTGTGAATCCGTACATAAGTTTTTAGAAAACTCAGAGGTACGGGCCAGGGTTTGAACCTGCACCCTCATGATCGTGAGTCGATGCCTTACCCACTGAGCCACTACGGCTCTGTATTTATTTATACATCTAATATAATAAAACTAATTTTTCGTGATCGGAGCACAGTTGTGGTATTGTAAATGCAATGAAGTCGCGACCTGCAGTGTCGGCGTCTGCGACACAACCCCTCGATCATTCCCACACTCAATCAACTAATCTAGATCCAAAGAACACTATTTGAAGTGTTGCCAACATTTTTATCTACTAACATTTCTGTACTAACGTTCATTACATACAAAAGTAGCACTTTAAACTTCGAATGAAGTGCCTTCATTTGTGATTTTCATAATGTTAAGTGCATTTCGTTTCCACTAGATAAAGTTTTGCTGTTTTCTTTCTAGTTTCACTTTCATTTATGGTGATATATGTATTTAAAAGAAGTGTATAATAGTAAGTGTATATGGGATAATGATTCCGTTAACATAGGCTCCGCTTAGTTAATTATTATTTACCTATTTATTATTTGCTTCTACTAGATACTTTAATATTATAAATGCGAAAGTTTCTGAGTATGGATGGATGGATGTTTGTTTATTTGTTACTCTTTCACACCAAAACAGCCAAAGGGATCTGCTCGAAATTTGACACAGAGAATATGGTCTGGACACAGGCTACTTTTCATTGCGGGAAAATTTAAGGGCCTCCGGGAACGCGGGTCGAACCGCGGGGAACCACTAGTTATTGTATATGTATAAAATGTTTCAGTTAAATCAGTTGGTAATACTGATTAAATATTCTAGTTAACACAATAATAACGTAGGTGCCTAAGTACTAACTTGGCTCTCTCCTCTCCGCTCTCCGGTCTCGGCTCTCCGCATCTCCGCTTTATTGGTTGATGGAATTATTATAGTCGGCCGCAACTTGCCAACTTGCGCTCTCAGAACTCTCTGCCAAAGGCAAAGGGCTGACTGACCTCTACGTTTAAATTTATTACCCACTAGCTGTTCGCGCCCGGAGCCGCCTGGGAGAATTTCATTAGATATTATATTGAAAAAGGCTTCCTGATCTAAGTAGGTTGTCTCAATTAGGTACATTAGAACTCAAATTGAACCTAATTATTATAAACAATTTAGGCGTTCACATCTTGTCCTAGCAATTACAAACACTAAGATGCTGTGCTTTAATTTTTATTCTGGTTAAGACTGATTTAAGGTGAAAGCGATTTACAGCGAACGTAGAATTTTATCTGTCCTAATGAAGAAAAATACAAATATTCGCAACTTACGTTCTTTCAGTAGAAAATAAAAAAAACACCGTATAAAATATGCTAAAATTATCACATTATATATTTATTAGAATATCAGATATACTTTACACAAACACTTTCACACAGGTTTGCAAAAAGGCACATTTTCTAGATGTGTAGTTACTGCCCTCTCCGGGCACCGCTTGATAAGGTATTCCAGAATCTTCCAGAATATTCTAGAACGTTCTAGACGCACAGTCCGCTCGAGACGAGTTTGTCGATGAGTCCAGCGCACTCCTTCCTCTGCAGTTTACCGGAGTGCGTCTGTGGGAGGGAGTCTACGAATGCGATGCCGCCGCGGAGGCGCTTGTGGTCGCTGAGGGTCGCTGGAAATACAAGCGTATTTTACATTTAAATAGGGTTCAATTTTAATTAGCAAGTAAATAGAATTCATTTTTATAAGATCATTATCGTAATTATTAAGACAGCCCGGTTGGCTTTGTGGTTAGTGACCCTGACTCCCAAGCCGCGGGTCGTGGGTGCGAATCCCACCCAGGACAAACATTTGTATGCATGAATATGTCTGTTTGTTCTGTGTCTGGATGTAAATATCTATATAAGTCTGTATTTAAAAGTATTATATGTAGTATATCAGCTATCTGGTTACCATATCACAAGCTCTGCTTAGTTTGGAACCCAGATTGGCGGTGTGTGAAAAATGTCCCGGGATATTTATATTTATTTATTTATTTATTTTATTATTAAGTAACCACACTAAATGAAGGGTATGGAAAGGTTTTTTCCCTAATGGAAGATCGCTAACCAACAAAAAGAATATCTTATAAAAATCACAGGTGTATAAAATATATATAATGAAAAAACAGCTTTTGAGTTTTCTTCACTTAAAGTCGCTCGTAATTCTTGTAGAAAAACTTTACCGTTCCAACAAAACAGGTTCAAAACTTTTGACGGTTTAATTCGTATTAGATTAAGTCGAGCAATAAAAGTCCAGCTTTAGAACTAAACTTCACGTGGATCTCTTGAAATTCCACTGAACAACTGCACTAAAAGTATTTTAATAGTGAAGTAGAGAATTATTTAGTTTAACCACGATATTTTAATGGTCAAAGTGTTTTGCTTCGTCTGGGTGGACTTAGGGATCTTTTTATAAAGTTATAGCAACCCGCGGTTTTGCATAAGAGTAAAGCATATTAATGGTGAAGATTTTCCCGTCGTAGTTATTAAATTAGTAATGTTTCCAGCAGTCGTCAATAATGATAGTCGTATTTACACTTAATTTTTTCTCGTGAATTTGTCCGTCCATTGATAAAAACTATAAATTACGTTTAGCATTTTTTAAGGTCCTAAACAGACCTTTGTTTTGGTACAAAGTTTGGAGATTATAGCATACCATGCTCTATTTCTCCTCATCCCCTCTCTGGGTTACCAGCACGTCTATGTTCGTAAAGATAATAATTTATGCAGGTGTTTGAGGCTTCTTTAACTTTTGCTCATTCATGATTACCCTGATCTTTGCCTCCTCAGGTATTCCATCTGGTGGTATACTCACAGTCGACGACCCTATGTCACTGGTCAAGTCACAATTTTATTCGTAAAGATGTTAATTTATGCAGGTTTTTGAAGCTTCTTTTAACGTTTTCTCGTTCAAGATTACCCTGATCTTTGCCTCCTCAGGTATTCCATCTGGTGGTATACTCACAGTCGACCACCCTATGTCACTGGTCGAGTAACGTTTTTATTTATAAAGATGTTAATTTATGCTGGTTTTTAAGGCTTTTTTAACGTTTTCTCGTTCAAGATTTCCCTGATCTCATTGTCCTCTTTCTTTGTAATACCTATCAGGTGGTATACTCACAGTCGACGACCTTGTGTATGTGGTCCCTGGCCGAGACCGGGTCGTGGCAGCCGGGCCGCAGCACGACCAGCGCGGCGGGCCCCGCGCGCGTGCCGCCCACCACGCACTGCCGCACCGCCGCCACCGAGCACACCACGCGCTCTACCTCTTCTGGAGATACCTGCACCGGGAATATCAGCTATACTAATCACTATTATATCTACACTAATATTATAAAAAAAAAGATTTGTATTTTTGTGTAACGAATAAACTCAAAACGTACTGGACCGATTTTAATAATTCTTTTTTCATTAGAAAGCTACATTATTACTGAGTAACATAGGCTATATTTTATCCCTGTGTTCCCATGGAAACGGGAACTACGCGTGTAAAACTAATATTATAAATGCGAAAGTAACTCTGTCTGTCTGTCTCGCTTTCACGCTAAAACTACTAAACCGATTTAAATAAAATTTGGTACACAGATGGTCTAAAGCCTGTGAAAGGACATAGTAGGCTACTTTTAATTCTGGGGAAATGGAAGATCTCCCGTTTCTAAAAGAAACTGAAATTTTGCCGTGACCAAAAGTATCTGAAGTTATTTCCCAACATATTCTGTCTCTGTAGCAAATTTGATGGCGATCCCTTCAGCGGTTCTGGCGTGAAAGAGTAATAACCATATATCTATACATTAACGCACCCTTTCGCATTAAAACATTAGTAGGACTATGTAGGAATTTTTTCCAACTTTTACATAAGTTTTATATCCCAACTTACATGACATCCCTGGTATTTGAAACTGAACTTTTTGCGCTCCACATAAGATAGCCTTTCGTTTTCATCGATGTGGAATATGTCACCGGTCCGGTACCAGCCGTCTTTGAACCCGTCGCTGTATGATATATCATCTTTGTGGTAACCCTGAAATGTTCAGGAGTATTAAAGACCATGCTACGGTTTCACTTGTGTTCCCAAGGGATTCCCGTTTGTTTCCCGGGATAACGGTAAGGCCTTTGTCTCTTGGAAACTCCTAATAAATATTTGTAAAATGCTAGAATGATTTAGATCGGGTGACTTTGGGAGTTCATCCGTTATAAATATTGAAACTTACTAAAATAACGTTATTTTTGTTATAATACAAACAATCTTACATCCAGCGGAATTACACTACATAAGTAATGTTTCTTTTATAGAATCTTATTTTACAGCTTTAAGTGTTAAAACGTCGTACAGGTGGATGGTCGTAAAAGTAGAGGAAGACCGAAAAAATGTGGGTGGATTATGTGGAAGAAGGGAGTGATGACGGAAATTACGGCTAACAGAGAGGAATGGAAGAAAAACACATGTTGTACCGACCCTGGTTAGGCGGTTTAAGGGCAGGAAGAAGCAGAATGTTTAAATGTCGTTATTACCTGTATAACACAATCTCCCTTAAGGTACAGTTCGCCTGTTTGATCCAACCCGAGCTCGTTGCCGTCATCATCTAGGAGCTGAAATATTGTGATGATTTGGTTGAAAGCGTTATAAATCATACGCTTTAACAATCCTTTAAGAAACTGGTTAACTTTAAAAACATTGAATTATAAAAGGTGATACATGTACTAATAAGCTTTCAAAGCATCGTCAGCAAGTAGTCGTCAGATTTGAACATAGTCAATAATTGTTGAACCGTCTTTTGAATTATGAATTCATATGCTTGGAAAGGCAGAATTTTGAATGAACTGTATATAAGATCTAATGTAAGATCTATTATTACCTACTCAAATTCATTATTTCTAATAACTGCAGCTTAGTACCTTATAGTGCAGTATATTGAACACTCTCCCGTTGGAAGTGAGAGGTGCATCTCTGTCAGGGATCGCGACGAAGCCCTGCGTCTCCGTGGTGCCGTAGCCGTCGCACAAGTGAACCCCCTTTGGTAGCTTTTCCTATTACCAAAAAGTTCAGTAACGTTATAAATAAGCCTAATAGACTTCTAGGGTTTTATGGTCAAAGTCAGCAATTCTTCCAGCGGACCATATACCATCAGGTGGACCACCTGCCTGCTTGTCATGAAAAAAATGAAAACAGCATAGTCAGATTAGGATGGTTTTAAGTCTACCCACCTCGCGGTAGTCATAGTATAGAAATAAATAGTTATAAATTGGCGTACCTACTTACTACATACGAAGATGAGTAAGTACTCTCTAAGCCCGAACTATTTTTAAGCACTTTTGCTCTCATACTAACACTAAGTATATACAGTTTGATGATAAGCTAGGCATTGAGGACAGAAAATTAATTACCAGAAAAGCGGATGTGAGTTGTGGCGTGACTGGTGCTCCGAGCAAGATTACTGTCTCCAGAGAGGACAGGTGCTCCTTCGTTACTACTGGCACCAGGGTGGTGGCAAACGGCGGACTGAAGAATGTCCAAGATGGCTGGGAAAGTAATACAACTATAGTTCATAACGACGTTTTGGAAAAACCTTTTTATCCAGAAAATAATCTGGTCAATACAAACAGATAATTTTCTGGATAAAAAGGTTCGAGAAAACTATGTACGATAAAACATATGTAGAAGTAAGTTTAGACTGATGTTTACTTATTCTCTCAATGATGTGAATATCAGTTTGATCCATGGAACAGTTACTAAGCACACAATTCTTTTGATCCAGATAAAACTTGAAAGAAGCTAGTTTAATAACACAGTCTCACCTGGTACTTGAGCATCATATCAGCAACGTTTTCAGGAGTGACTTTCTTGTTGGACATGAGGACGGGGACGTTGAAGGCGACGCACCCGGTCACCATCATTGTGAACGTCATCCACTGAGGAGTGGTGAGGATCATGACGCGAGGTGTCGGCTTCGGGAACTGAGTGTGGTACGCCCTGAAGAACATATACATTAAGCTTTTGGAAGTACAGACAATATTGAAGGAAACAGATTAATCGCCTAATCCAGATTTGCAGTGAAATAATGTTTATTGAATTGAAAAGATCAGAAGGTTGGATGTCATCTTGAGACATGTGTAATGTAACTGAAGCTGAAGCAGATTAAACACACGTTAAAACTGGTGAGATAAAGGCCTCGTCAGATGAACTTTTATTATTAACACTTACCAGGGCCAAGGGAGTTGTGTGACTAGACCTCTATTGGTTATAAGTGCTGCTTTAGGCATCCCCGTGGATCCGCTTGTTGGTAGCATCATCACTGAGTCTTCTGGTTTCGAATCTGTCACCCTGAAATTAAGTTTGTACATAAATGCTCTGTCAGATAGTTTTTATGTTTATGTCGAGACGCAATAATGAGTCAACTCACTGGAAATTCTCAATATTGTCACTATGTCCTGCAGCAAATTCCCGAAGAATAGCCTCATCTTCTGCCACGACCACATTCGAAGATAGTTCAGGTATCCCTGCTAGAGCTTTGTCCATGCTGCTGTAATGCTCTTGATCGCAGAATACGAAAGAGGGTTCTATTAACTTGAGGAAGTAACTCATTTCATCTGAAAATGAAGTCAAATTTAAATCAGATTATTATCATGGCATTGATACTTAAATGGTCACCAAAATTGTTTGGTAGCTATAGATATGATAATGATCTGGTCCTAGATTTGAATTCTACATTAACTAAGTCAGAAATTGGTGGTATGTAAAGTGTATATGTTGGTTTGTCCATAAGAGTTTTTTAAACTTGTAGCAACAAAAAATCATGTGTTAGATTATTATTATTATTGTTACCTACATGAGATCTATTATTTCACTGACCACGATCGAAATCGAGGTTAACCACACTATCGTATCCATATCATTCTGTGCGCGATCCGATATATTACGTACTTCTGCCGCGTGGTTTTATCCTCATAGGTCCTTTTTTTCGTCAAAATACGAGTATACAATATAGTCTCCGTCAATCCCTGACAATGTCGCTTTTCATTAGTGAAATAATTATTCATATCAGTCCAGTAGTTATAAGTTTATTCGTTGCATACAAAATAAAATTTCCTCTTTATAATACTAGTATAGAAAACACCTATCTATAAGTTCAGATAATTGTTATGGTTCTTGAGTAAATTCAGTCACTCACATGGTGTTCCATTAGGGTCCATCAAAAACGGCACCACTCCAGCAAGTATCACAGCGAGGTATACCGCTGCCATACGCTGATGATTCCTCATTATTATCAGCACTGTCTTCCCTTTCGCACCCTTGGCGAGCAACGAGCGTGCGAGCGAGATGGAGTGCTTGAGTATCTCTTCATTGGTTATGACTTCTCCTGTTGCTCCATTTATCTACAATTGGTTTTTGATTTTTCATCAGAATTATCATTTATCTAAGTTATACCTATTATCATCAAATCTCTCGTCTTTATCTAGTATTTGCTATTGAATTTGCAAGTTCATATTATGGAATTCTGGACAACTCTTTTATATTTCTTTACATAATATTCGCGTTTTGACTTGGTTTTCCTCAAGATTTGGATCGATGATTCAACCTGATTTAGAAAAACCTTGAAGCTTTTTATATTTCGGCAGAGGCAATGTCATATCATTAAAGTAATGAGCCTTTGATAAATATTTACTTGCACGCAACACATAAGTACACTTCAAAGATAACAGATACCGCAATTATGATAATCACTTTAAATCAAAACTTGTCTCGAATCAACAATATTGTTGTTTACTCACCATGAATGTAGCTGATGGGTTCTTCCTCATAGAATGGTACAGTATCTGGGCTATGTTCACTCTGTCTCGTTCCTTCACATTGGGTTTGACGCCTTTTGTCTCAATTATCTCGTCTAGTAAAGTGTCCAAGTACAGCTGGGCCGCGTTGGGCTGCCCTCTGACGTTTGTGTGTGACATGTCTGAAAGAATGAATAATATTATGCATTTTTTATAGATCTTCTCCATCCTAAGATTGGAAAATGTTAACGTTAATTTTATGGTTTACTAGTGGCTCCCCACGGTTTCACCTGCGTTCCCGAGGATCTTCAATTTTCCCGGGATCAAAAGTACCCTATGTCCGTCTCCTGGTTCTAATTTACCTCCTTACCGATTTTCAGCCATATCGATTCAGCTGTTCTTGAGTTATAAATAGTGTAACTTACACGACTTTCTGTTATATATATAGATATGTAGTGTAGCAATAGTCTTATCCATCTATCTAGCTAAGATATGTCCTCCGCTTGCATCTATACCTATGCTCGATCTTTGTATAAGTTTCCACCATACGGTTTCTCTCGAGACGCCCTAATAATGTGGCTTTCGTAGTGAAAGAAATATTAAGATCGGTCTAGAATTTTTGTTACATAAAAAAATCAAATCTTTCCTCTTTATAATATTAGTGTAGATAAAACCGTAACCCTTATTTTGCAGTCACGTAATAAAGTAGTTTCCTGTCGTCTGTTCTTTTAGACCTTTTAAACTACGAAACAGATTTTAAATGCCCTATGTCCTGTGACATTTCTCACACACGGCCATTCTGATTCCAAATTAAGCAGAGCTTGTAATATGGTCACCAGATAGGTGATACTTCATAAACTACTATTAAATACATACTTATATAGATATTAACATCCAGACACAGGACAAACAGACATATTCATGCATACAAATGTTTGTCCTGGGTAGGATTCGAACCCACGACCCGCGGCTTGACAGTCAGGGTCACTAACCACAAAGCCAACCAGGCTGTCAATGTGGTTTTGGACAAGTTATTAATGAGGAAGATTTTCACTTTTATAATTTGTATTTGATGAAATATGACAATGATGCTCTGCTGACCTGATATTTGACCTCTTAGGTATATGACCCTTACCAACAGATAGACCGTCGGCCTATTTATTGGCAACGACACATGACATGCAAATAACATCGAGTGATATCAACAACAGATTTGTTTACATCGCAAAGGGGTCGGAAGATGATAATTTGATGGTGATAATGACTGATATTTAAAATTATTACCGGCCTTTTATCTATTGTGAGTTCAAAAAGGCGGTCGAGTTCAAACGCCGGTCATACCTACAGATATCTTCCTAATATATTTGATTAATTACAAGCTGTTACTAGCCGGCGTCTCTCGGGACTTTATACGTCTTTTTTCGTGCAAGATTGTAATACATTTTTGGTTATAACAATTCCATGCGTTATTTTATTTACAACTAGCATCCGGTTCGTGGTTTCACCCGCGTAGTTCCCGGTGAATTACAGGCTTAAAATATATCCTATGACACTCACAAATAACGTAGCTTTGAATGGTCTAATAGTATTGGATGACAAATAAACAAACAGTAGAAACTTTGCACTTTAATATTATTCGTATAAGTTTTTTTTCTGACTGCGAACTATGTGTCATCATGGCCTTTTAAAATCACCTTAATTAAACGAATTTTAGATCATGTTATTGACAGTTTTATTAAAAAATATATAATTTAAGATTCACGGTAATTAATTTGGTACTAGGTACAAATTTTCAGGCATATATATTTTTGAATCTAACCGAGTTCTATTATCTCTTTTAATGCTCATATTCGTTTTCATTATGTGTTCTGTTTTGATCTTCAATAGGTCATTAAACAAAATTTTATGACAAACAAAAAAAAACAATAAAAATACGTGAACTAAGTATGAATGAACCTTACCCGACAAAAAACACAATAACAATTATTAACGACTCTCACCTGCAGTAAATAAGGTTCAATATTGGTATATCACTACATCCACCGCGTGAGACGCATCGAGCCCGGCGACATACTGAACTCCTAGTAAGTCAACATTACCCTTTTATTGTATCGCTCTATGATAAACGACGTCGGATGCTTAAACGTTATCTTGTTATTAGCTAATTATAACGTGTTGCGGTTCAAATGAGATGAGAAGTTTCCAAATAAAATAAAAACAGTTTTATTTGACACCTCATATGAAAATTGTATTGAGATTTCTTCGTCTTTAAGTAAATACATAATAACAAATATCCTGGGACAATTTTGCTCTCCCACGGTCAATCTGATTCAAACCTAAGCAGAGCTTGTGATATGGTAACCAGATAGCTGATTAACTAACTGATGTAGATAGCTAGTGGCTCCCTGCGGTTTCACCCGCGTACCCGGGAGATCTTCCATTTTCCCGGGATAAAATGTAGCCTTTGTCCTTTCTCAAGCTGTAGACTATCTGTGTACCAAATGTCATTTAAATCGGTACAGTAGTTTTAGCGTAAATGCAAGACAGACAGACAGAGTTTCTTTCGCATTTATAATATTAGTATAGATAGAGATTTTACTCCTAGATAATGTAGCTTTCTATTGGTGAAATAATTATTCAGTTGTTTCGAAGTCTATCTACACATCTACACTAATATTATAAGGCGGAAAGATTTGTATATTTGTATGTCACGAATAAACTCAAAAAGTACTGGACCGATTTTAATAATTCTTTCTTCATTAGAAAGCTACATTATCACTGAGTAAAATAGGCTATATTTTATCCCTGTAATCCCACGGGAACGGGAACTACGCCGGAGGCAGCTAGTTCATTTTAAACAAACAAAAAATTTGATCTCTCTTTATAATATTAGTATAGAATTATAGGACTGTATACTTGAAGGTATGTAAATAAAGTGAATTACTAAACGTTGAACTAAACCACATATTTGTGAACATTGTTTACGTGTTCTCTGAATGCTTGAAGCGAGTTATTGGAAACTGTCCAATTCAACCGTCACACTTACCTAGGTACACTAGTTATTAACACTAGAAGGGTCGGGCTTCATACTATACCTTCAAAGACCGCAGCCGTCAATTTGACGGTACTAGAGATTCAGTCGGAATATTCATGAAAATATTGCTTAATTTGCTTTAAAAATTATGTCAATTAATTCTTTAATCAATAATATACAATTTTGGTACTTAAACTGAATAACATATAATAGTATTTTTTTTTAACTTTTATACATTTCCACAAACAGCTTTTTACAGATAGTCGAGTTTACACGCGATCCAATTACCAAACTGATGTTCACGTTAGGGTCCAAACATGGTCCAAACTACTCAAAATAATGTGATTTTTTCATGGTAATTCTTGATAGACAGTATGCGTAGTATCAGTGTCTCTTTTCATCATAAACGTTTCGTATATTGTAGTACGCTTTACGAGATACCCAGAGTCCTGTGCGCGAATTCACAATAATACTGGAATTCGTGGAATCTTCTTCCATAGAAGTGACCTGTTGCGGCTGAAATTCTGCATACCTGGTTTCACGAAGATTGTTTGATAACTCGTCACCACTTTCATCACCTGCCACATCTTGTTGTATGTCCTAATATCGTGATAGTTCTTGCTCAATTTCGAAATTACTGAGATGGCGACCATTATACAAACAAATCGACAACTCACTACATAAATCAATGTCTACTCATACAATACACTAACGTAACGTAAATAATCTAAGCCTAAATACTTAGAATTAAAAATATATAAAACAAAAGCACCCAAATTACTTCCTAGAAAACTTTATTTACTATTCTTATCGCTGCCTCTTCATATGCCGTCACATTGACGGTCTGCGGTCGTAGTAGGTATTTGTAAAAGAATCTCCTAAACTACATATAATTTTATATTGTTTTTTATAGATATAAGCTAACAATAACAAATTAAGAAAAGTCATAAAATATAAAAAGAAACAAAAACATAGTTAGTAAAATATTTGAAAATGAAATCTCCGTGCCGTCAAATTGACGGCCTTGGTCTTTCTAGTGTTCATAAATTGAATAATGTAAAAAGTAGAACATCTATTTGACAGCTGGTCGGCTTTGTGGTTAGTGACCCTGACTTTCAAGCCGCCGGACGTAGATTCGAACCCCAAGACAAACATTTGTATGCATGCATATATCTGTTTGTTGTGTGTCTAGATGTAAATATCTATATACCTAAGTATGTATTTTAAAAAAACCTGGTAGGTATTTGTAGTATATCAGCTATCTGGTTACCATAACACAAGCTCACTTTGAAGCTTACATTGGAATCAGATTGGCCGTGTGTGAAACATGTCCCAGGATATTCATTTATTTTTTTAATTGTTAACAGCCTGGGTGACACAAATGAACTTCACGCCAATTAAATACCAAGAGTACTCCAATGTCGCAAGCAAACAATTCATTATTATCATATTGTATTAAATATAAAAGATAATTCATTTATTCAATGCAATATGTATGATTATTTGTTTACTTATATAATAATAAATTAATTTTTATTTTTATCGTCTGCGGTAATAAACACCTCTTGTTTATGAATTACGGAAAGAGTAGGTATCTTTATTGTCTGTACTACCTATATCCTATTAATAGGAAGGTTTATGAGAATATATGTGTGTTACTATGGGAGGAAGGGATCTGAATGAAATTTGCCATCGAGTTAGAATATGTTCTGGAATACCATATAGGCCACTTTTCATCCTGAGAAGGTCCCCTGAGAACGCGGGTGAAACTGCGGGCAGGAAGTCTATTTGTATATTATACTGGTCACCCACCCCGGTTAAAAAAAGCCCCAGGATGTTTTCTTTATTCCACACACTACTTTAAAACCTAAAGTATATTTGTTGTCTACAAAAAACGTAAGCGCCGATCGACTGACAGCAGGATATAACTTGTACATATGTTTTTTAAGTAGCCTTGGTTCAAAATAAACCTGTTAAAGTTTTTGTCTTAGTTTTTCTACGTAATTGCATTTTAACAATATTAAAATAACCTTAAATAATTGCAATTTTTAAATAAAACGTACTACGAGTATGTTGCCGTAACCGCAGATAAAAAGGTCCAAATCAAAATGAATGAGTTTTGAGATTTAGGTAAGTATCTATTAATTAGGTAGGTATTAATGAACTCTTTAAATTTATTTACTTTATACTTTTTACTTACGTATGTGATCATAACTCTGAGTCTTCCACATTTTTTTTTATTTATTTTTTTACAGCAAGGGTGGCAAACAGGCATACGGTCCCACCTGATGGCGCGCGGTTACCTAGGCCTATGGACGCTTGCAACACCAGGGGCGTCACTCACGCGTTGCCAACCCTGTAAAAAAGGGAGAAACATATAATATGTATAAGACAACGAGTGGAGACAACGCACCGACAAGTGTTCCTAGCCATCTGTGTCCACCCAGGTGGCCTAATGACCTGACACAGGTAACAGGAACCCGCTGCATGCAGGCCTCATCCATCCTGCATGGAAATCAGACCTCTTACGGCTGTTAATATGATGATGATGATAAACGAAGCAGATTACAAAGTCCATAATATATCGATAATCTTTTAGAAAAATCTCGTATTAGACATCGATTGTGAGAGTAAAGATATCATAAAAATATACTATTTTATATACATTTTAAGTCTAATAATCAATGGCTGATTGATAAGGATTTCGATATCGGTCATAAAATGTAAGTCCAATCAAATGATTTAATCTTCTTATTGCAAGCCTCGACAATGGAATATTTCGAGAGCGGACGGTGATTAATCTTAATCTAGATTGGCAAGACTTGGCTTGGTAACTGAAGGCATGTCATGTGCTTGATTCATTTTGCGTAGTGACATCTTTCGTTGCTCCACTCCTATCGGTCGTAGCGAAATGTTATATGTCCTATAGCCTTCCCGGTAGATGGGCTATCCAACAGTAAAATATTTGTTTCATACTAACCAGAAGTTCCTAAAATTAGCGCGTTCAAACATACATATTGTAGATATTTACATCCAGACACAGAACAAACAGACATATTCATGCATACAAATGTTTGTCCTGGGTGGGATTCGAACCCACGACCCGCGGCTTGAAAGTCAGGGTCACTAACCACAAAGCCAACCGGGCTGTCTACCTATGACTGCAACACTTACATAGTTCGTGTCGAATGAATGTTAGTGTGTATGCTCCTACCTATTGATAACGTGATGTTGTACTGCCTAAAACTTTCCTCGATAGATGGCGCTGACACAGTTTGTGTAAAAACCTACATCGCGCAAGGATGATTTGCTAAGTAATCAGATACGATTATTACTTGCCATAAGATCTCTCCATTTTAGTACACACCACCTAACTTGGCTTATCTTATTTTTGCATTCTTAATTTATGATATTTAGTCCATACTTTTAATTGCTAAATAGCCTTCATGGCAGTTTTGCCCTTCATAAGTGGCCCACTCAAGTCTTCATAAACAAACGTCATTGAATTTGAATAAGTAAATAGTCATATACTTAAATATGTTTTCGTACAACATCTTACCGGTGGAAAACAACGCGCTTACTTTCCGTAATGTTTGATAAGAGATTGATAGCATCCTACTCTTGTTTAGTTATTTTAATATGTTATCTGATAACAAGAGTAGTGACTTTCACTTTTATATTTGTATGTAATTTATCTATATATATTTATATTTATCTATAGTATGTATTTAAAAGTCGTACATATATGTAGTATATCAGCTATCTGGTTACCATAACACAAGCTCACTTTGAGCTTACTTTGGAATCCGATTGGCTGTGTGTGAAAAAATGTCCCAGGATATTTATTTATTTTTTATATTTGCTCTTGCTAAGGGAAATGAACTAAGGATCAAAATCAATATATAATTAGTTATGTGATTTCGATCATGACGGTGCAGGTTCAAACCCCTGGCCCGTACCACTGAGTTTAAAAACTTACGTACGGATTCACACAGGCTTACGGTGAAGGAGGCTACTTTTTATCCCGGGAAAGTGGAAGATCTCCCGGGAACGCGGGTATACCACGGGGAGCCACTAGTCTACACTAATATTATAAAGAGGAAAGATTTGTATTTTTGTACGTAACGAATAAACTCAAAAAGTACTAGACCGATTTTAATATTTATTTTTCATTAGAAAGCTACATTATCACTGAGTAACATTGACTGTATTTTATCCCTGTATTCCCAAGGGAACGGGAACTACGCGGGTAAAACCGCGCGGGGGCAGCTTGTCCTTTATAAAAGGATTGCTACTTAGTCACGCTTATTATGTTTCTTATCATCAAGTCCGCGTAACGGTGTAAAAGCCATCTGAGGCTGTCACCTTCTAGTCCATTAAAAAAAAAAAAAAAAAAAAAAAATTCTTATCATCAAACATTGCAATTTCTATATCATCAAAAAATATAATCTGTGTTCGCGCCGTTCCACAGACAAATTATTATTATATTAGATATATTACCACACGCACAATACAATTCGTTCACTCGCTCAAACATTCATTCTCTCATACACTCCCACTTGCAAATCGATCGTCAACGCATACGCATCCCTTAAACAACCCGCCCCAGTTCGATTTCCTCTGCCGTACCTACCGCACGCACCGCTCCGCAACAAACCAATAACATCATCCGGGCCCGGATCGCCACGCCAGTGTAGTGTACCTAGTGTTTGTCACCCCGCAAAACCCTACTTGTGAGAGGAGGAACCCTAACCAGCGACCAGGAGCATCGAAGACTTCACAAAAAGGCAAGGGTCACCCACGAGTTCCACGACTACCAGTGGAAGCAGAGAAAGGTACCGTGCCATCCATCCTTTATCCCACAAGTTCTGGTCCCACTCCCCGGATCCATCCATTTCTCATTTCTCCACTCCGCTCCCGCATTTTCTATAAAACACGCTATTCAATTACCTACTCATACACTACACGACACGACCGGTAGCCATTTTTCGCACATCATTGGTCACGTACTCAAAACAAAAATCTTATTACATCTTTTTAATACGCTTTAGTTTCGAACGAAACTCACTAAATCTATGATTATTAAGCATAATCCTTGCATATTTTAATAATATTTCAATTCGCAAATGAATTTCTCGATCACACATTTTTAAAAAATAATTACGTAAATTTTATAATTTCGTAAATTTATATTCTCTCTCGCTTTCAAACACGCATATATACACAACTCATAGTAAAATATAGTTAACTCTTAAAATATAAATTTTAAATATCTCATATTCTTGTGATTTATCGTTTCTGATTGTGAATAGGTATACCTACGTTCCTTCATTTAACTCGCTCGTTCAATCCGTTCGCATACCAACGCATCGCGTTTGGTTCGGTTGCCTATCCACACTCGGAAAGTTTATCAAATCACCCTCTTTAAAAATAATAAATTTTATTTCGATTTTTCTTGTTATTCTTGTTTACAATGGCTACTCACAGAAAGAAAATACAAGAAATTGATGATGATGATTCAAAGCAGGGTCTAGAATCAAAATTATCAATGTTAGAATCTAAAAAACAATGTCTGTTTCAAATCGTTCAGAAAATGTACGATCTCAGCCTAAAGGTTTCCGATCCTATAGTGAGAACGCAATTTTTATCTCGCATTAGCGCATTGGATCAAATACGATCTAATTTCATAGAAACTCTTGATTCTTGGAACATAACTCAGTTAGAAATTAAACCATCGGCAAAACCGAACTACTCCGAATTAATATCGCTTGACGAAATGTACGGTGATATAAAATACGCAGAAACACAAACACTCAAACAACACAGTTCTGATTTATTAAATCGTAAATTGCCTTCGCTTAAACTAGTGTCGTTTGATGGGTCACCAAATAAATGGCCACTCTTTTATGAAAACTTTAAAGGTCTAATTCACGAGAATTCGAAACTTTCTGATGCTGAAAAAGTTCAATTTTTAGTTGGTTGTTTGTCAGGCAAAGCTTTAACTGTTTGTTCTGGGGTAATAGCTACAGCTGATAACTATGTAATTATTTGGAACTCTCTCTTAGAAAAATATCAAGATACTAGGGTACAAGCTTCTATGTATATAGAACAAATGATACATTTTAAACCGCATCAGTCTATCGACTGCTTTATCGATCAGTTTTGCGCTGCCGAAGCCGCTTTACGCCGTCTGAGTGTTGACAACCTGTCAGATTTTATTATTACTCATATCGCCCTTAGTAAACTCGACAAAGAAACGGTAAAAACGTTCGAGCAATTACATAGACACGTTGACATACCTACATTTGAACAATTAACAAAATTTTTAAAAGAACAGAATAAAATAGATACGCTTCGTAGTTCAAATACTAAACCTCATTATACCCCTCGTCATGTTAATAATTTAGTTTCAAAATCAAAACCTACCCAAGTTTATGTCGCTAATACAAGTTCAAGTCAAGGTCAAACGCAGGAGATACAATATCGCTCATGTAAGATTTGCAACGCACATTACGCACACCCTCTTTATAAATGCTCGCTATTTTTAGAACAAAACCCTAAATTTCGATTAGATCTCGTAAATAAAAATAATTTCTGCCGCAATTGCCTCGGATTTCATAATATTCAATTTTGTAAATCTTTAAATACGTGTTCCATATGCCAACGCAAACATCATACATTATTACATTTAGATAACTTTCGTAAAATTGAACCTGCCGTCGTACCACATGCACTGAACGCACAGGGTAACGCTCGACCGTTCGGTGCATCGCAGCCGCCGCCGCCGCGGACAGCTACCGCGCCCGCGCCCGCGCCGCCGCTTGCGCCCCCCGCCGCCGCCGCCGCCACCGCCACCGCCGCCGCCGCGTCGTGCGAGCGAGAACAACACGCGCACGCGCTTCACGCGTACTCCTCTAACGCCGCTCAGCCGGTGTATCACGAGCACACCGTTCACAATGAGCAACCGTGCGCTCACTCGTTTGCGCGCAATCATTCAAAAGCGCTTTCAGTTACTGCTGATATGCACGCGTATAATAATACTACAGTATTGTTACCGACCGCTTCTGTATACGTATTTAAAAATAATCAACCCTCAAATGTACGCTTATTTATTGATACAGGTTCAATGAGTAATTTTATTACTAAATCTTGTTGTGATCGTTTAAATTTAAAAATAATTCCCGCCATCACAACCATTACAGGTATAGGTCAAGCTGAAAGTTCATCACTTGGTTTTACTACATTTAAAATATTTTCGCGCTACGATGTACGCTGTTCATATACTATTAACGCTCGAGTGATAGATAGCATCACCGACCGCTTACCCAACGTGCCTATTGATACGTCTAAGATCGCTCATTTACAGAACATTCCAATGGCTGACGATGAATTCCATTCGCCAGCTGATATCGATTGCCTTCTAGGCAACGAATTATTCCCGCTTCTCATCGGTAGTGATAAAATAATGTCACCCGACTCCACCGTTGTCGCTATTGAAACGACACTTGGTTACATCGCCGTCGGCAGGGCCGATTGTGATACCCGCTGTTCCTCTATTCGTTCTGAAAATAAAAACACTAAAATTAATAATAAAACATTTTTCTGTTCTAATGAACCACCCGCACTAGAAATACTCACGCAACGCTTCTGGGAGCTAGAAAGTGTCCCTAACAAGTCTCACATGAGCCCAGATGATGAGGCCTGTGAACAAATATTCAACGCTACATACTCACGCGATGATACGGGCAGATATACCGTACAGCTTCCCTTTAAATCATCTCACGCCGAATTAGGGAACTCACACATAGCCGCTAAACGTAGACTCATTCACTTAGAAAAGAAATTAGATGCAAACCCGGAAATTCGCAAAAATTATAACGCAACAATCCAAGAATACATAGATCAAGGCTATTTGTCAAAGGTCGATGACCCCGCGCAGAACATTCCGCATTATTATATTCCGCATCATGCTGTTTATCGACCTGATAAACAGTCTTCCAAGACCCGCGTAGTACTAGACGCTGGTTGCAAAACCACATCAGGCAAATCGCTTAACGATATTTTGTACGTAGGTCCCAATTTACAAAGTAACATTTTTGATTTACTCATAAATTTACGCATGTTCTCGATAGCAATTACAGCTGACATCGAAAAGATGTACTTTCAAGTACAACTCGACGCTAAACACCAACCTTTTCAACGCATTCTTTTCAGATTTGATCCCAACTCTGACATATGTACTTATGAGTTCAATAGAGTTTCATTTGGTATCTCAAGTTCTCCCTATCTCGCTATGAGAGTAGTCCGCCAACTCGCAGCTGATAATTGTAATAAATATCCTCTAGCAGCTTATGAGGCTAAAAATCATATGTATATGGATGACTATGTATGTTCTCTTGACGATGTCAATGCTGCCGAGCAAACCCATCGCGAAATGGTAGCTATGTTGAAGTCTGGTGGTTTCAACCTTGTAAAATGGGTTTCTAATAATCCCGATCTTATGAAAAAAATACCCTCTGCTCTTAAAAATCCGCAAAATATTGATTTCGACGCTGATGCTAATACAACCACTAAGATTATAGGTATGCAGTGGAACCCCATAGACGACTCATTTCAATTTAAAATTAATATAAACTCTCAAGTTTGTACAAAACGTACAATACTTTCCGTTACTGCACGTCTCTTCGATCCATTAGGTTTAATTAGTCCCGTTACTGCATTCATGAAATTACTCGTACAAGAATGTTGGAAACATGAACTCGATTGGGATAGTCCAGTACCTTACACTATTCAAGCAAAATGGGATCAATTTCATGAAGAACTCTCTTACCTTGAACATATTCAAATTCCCCGCCATGTAGGTATCAAATTAGGTACTAACATTATACTCATTGGTTTCGCCGACGCGAGCGAGCGCTGTTACGGCGCCGCCGTGTATATCCGCGTCAGTCCCGATGACAATTCCCAGGGATCCGTATCTTTACTCACCGCAAAGTCTCGCGTAGCATCCTTACATAAAATGTCTTTAGCTCGCCTCGAGCTTTGTGCCGCGCTTCTATTAGCTAATCTCATCTCATCTGTAAAGGAAACGTTATCCAAGCGTTGTAATATTAATAACATTTACGCTTTTTCTGACTCGACGGTAACACTCACTTGGATACACTCACCCGCATATAAATTTCATACTTTTATCGCAAATCGGATTTCCGAAATCAACTCTAAAGTAGCCGCTTCTCATTGGTTTCATATCAACGGACGTGAGAACCCCGCTGATATAGTTTCTCGCCCTGTTACGCCTAAAACTTTATTAAATCTCCCGCTTTGGTTTTCTGGCATTCCATGGCTAGCTTACCCTGTTTCTCAATGGCCTATTAAACCATTTGAAATTAGCTCTAAATATACTTCAGAATTAATGGAAATGAAAACTGTCTCATTGATAAGTCAAGTGGACACCGCTGTTCCCTCTCACCCTTTTGCAGAAATAATTGACCGTGTCTCTAATTATACAAAATTACTTAGAATTATTGTTTATATATTAAGATTTTCCAAACGCATAACTTCTCGTGATAATATTACTATTTCAGACATAGAAATAGCTGAAATGTATCTCATACGCTACGTTCAAGACAGTCATTTTAAAAAGGATATTATTGCTTTAAAAAATAATAAACTGTGCAATAATAAAAATATTATTAAACTCAACCCATTTATAGACTCAAATAATATTCTCAGAGTAGGAGGAAGGTTAACTAATTCTCAACTTGACTATGGTCAAAAGCACCCTATTTTACTCCCACCTAAAGAACGCGTCACTCAACTTATTGTAGATTATTATCACATCTCCAACCTTCATACAGGTCCTTCACTCTTGTTATCATTAATTAGGCAAAAATTCTGGATTTTATCTGCCAGAAATTTAGTTCGTCAGCGAGTACATAAATGCAATAGATGTTTTAGACTCTCTCCAAATAATACGTTTCCTCCTATGGGTGATCTCCCTGCGTTTAGAGTGACAAAGGTCAAACCATTCGTTAACACAGCTGTTGATTACGCTGGACCGTTCTTCATTACGCATTTACGCAAACGCGGAATAAAAAGTCAAAAGGCGTACATTTGCCTATTTGTTTGTCTTACAACTAAAGCATTGCACTTGGAGTTAGTGACAGACCTAAGCTCAGATTTATTTCTACATGCTTTTAAGCGCTTTATCTCTCGTAGAGGTCCCGTTTCCATGATTTATAGTGACGGAGGTACTAACTTCATTGGCGCAAAACGCAAATTAAACGAAATTTACTCCATAATACAGTCCACAGCTCACATTAAATATATAAGCGAACAATTATTATCTCAATATAGAATCCAATTTAAACACAGTCCCCCTTATGGTCCACATTTCAATGGTCTCAGTGAAATAAGCGTTCGATGTGTCAAAACTCATTTATTGAGAACAATTGGTGTCCAAATACTCACCTATGAGGAATTCAATACTGTTCTCGTTCAAATTGAAGGTCTACTAAATAGTCGACCTCTTAGTATTTTAAACTCAGATCCTTCAGACATTAGCGCACTTACTCCTAATCATTTTTTAAACGTAACTCCTCTTAAGTTTTTACCCGCTGAGGATGTCACTGACATTGCCGATAACCGCTTGTCTCGCTATCAATTGCTTAACAAAATTATTCATTCATTTTGGCAACGATGGAGTCAGGAATACCTTACCTCTTTACAGCATAGAGCAAAGTGGAATTCTCCGTCAAAGCCTACAGAAGTAGGTACCATTGTAGTAATAAAGGACAACAATACTCATCCGCTAAGTTGGCCTTTAGGAATTATTGACGCAATATATCCGGGGAAGGATAATATTGTAAGAACTGTCAAAGTTAGAACGATCTCTGGATCATATATTCGCCCGGTAGTTCGGATTTGTCCTTTACCATCTCAATAATAAATAGACATTAAGAGTATCTAGTTTAGTTTTTAGATCGCATATCATTTTAAACTCAGAATAAAAAAAAAATTAAAATTAATAATAATAAATTTCACTCGCATTCTCACTTTTCAAAATATTTAGAGGAAAACCTCTAGGCCGGGGGAGTTGTTCGCGCCGTTCCACAGACAAATTATTATTATATTAGATATATTACCACACGCACAATACAATTCGTTCACTCGCTCAAACATTCATTCTCTCATACACTCCCACTTGCAAATCGATCGTCAACGCATACGCATCCCTTAAACAACCCGCCCCAGTTCGATTTCCTCTGCCGTACCTACCGCACGCACCGCTCCGCAACACACCAATAACATCATCCGGGCCCGGATCGCCACGCCAGTGTAGTGTACCTAGTGTTTGTCACCCCGCAAAACCCTACTTGTGAGAGGAGGAACCCTAACCAGCGACCAAGAGCATCGAAGACTTCACCAAAAGGCAAGGGTCACCCACGAGTTCCACGACTACCAGTGGAAGCAGAGAAAGGTACCGTGCCATCCATCCTTTATCCCACAATCTGTAGATAATATAATTATGTGCATTACTTCGGGAACGGTTGTAAAAACCACAGTAGATATATTTATTTATTATTTACCTAAAAATCTCACTCTAATCCATGTGATAAGAGATAGTGTTGCAAAACAAATACTTATTTAATACCTTAGCATTTTATATTAATAAATGCAAAATTTGTATGTTTGTCCATCTATGACGTCGTAACCTTTTGGTACAGGCATATTTGGATTTATATCAATACCATACGCTACTTTTACCCTATCTTTTTTGCAAGAGCAAAACCGCGTGTTGAAGGAGTTATAAATAATTATGTAAGCAGACAAATATTTGTATATAAACAGCTGCTGTAAGTTGTTATTACAATACTTTGATAAATAGATTACGTACGTCTATGTACTACGATGCATTTTATTATTTAACAGCTGATAAAGTATCTTCAAGGTTAAGAAACGCATACTATGTATTACATAAAATACAAATGAAGTGATATCATAAAATCAGTATATAAATAAACAAGCGACCCGCTCCATCTTCGCACAGCAATGCTTATACATCACATTAGAAACCTCCAAAATTGTCAGTGTTTCCAAATATATTATGCATGTATTGTATGTAGAAACCTTCCTCTTGAATCACTTTATCTATTAAAAAAAACCCCATAAAAATCCGTTGCGTATTTTATAAAGATTTAAGAAGACATAGGGACAGACAGCGGAAGAGACTTTGTTTTATAATATGTAGTAATGAATGTCCTGGGACAGTGATTCGTACTTCATCGACACACGCCTTGACGGAGCGGACCTCTCACCGTCTCACATGTTTACATAGTAAAAGACAGAGAGCGATGCTAAAACATAATCGAATTATTGACACTTAGGTTATAGAATCGTACCCCGGTGGTAAACTCTCGGCTGTTCACTTTACTCTTGACTGCCGTATTCGTTTTGCGTCAAACATTTATAAAGCTTTTAAAACATTTACGCCTGTTTTAGTATTTTAGACGAATATTACTCTGGTAGTAGCACGTTGCTCAGTATACGCGTATAAAACGTGTCCTAGTTTTCATTGCTCTCATTTTTCTTACACATTACGTCCTAGGGTAGGTATATTTTTTTCAGATAAAAGATAGTGATAGAAATGAAACGAGAGGATTTCGACTAACTGATCGCGCCCGGGTAGCTCCGCGAGGTGCAGTGGTGTGGACGCGACTGACTGATTGGCCAATACAGGGCTCATATTTAAATTAGAAATATTGAATGTCGGGGCGCAGGTAGTGAGATTCACCGGGCGCGCTCGTATTTATTAAAAAGTAAACAGGCGTAAATATTGCTAATTATAGAAAACAAGCTTAGTCTTAAATACCTAGTAGGTACATTTAAAAGTACAACAATAACAAATTATATCATAGTTTTGTGGTGCGTCGCCTACAATCCCTGCCTCCTTAGTGCTAACTAGTTAGCACTACAATTCTGTGGTGACAATAAAGCGACGCGAGTTACCGGTCTACGCAACACGCCGGTGCGTGTGCGTACATCTACAACACGAACGCGACCGTCCCTACCCGCATGGGTCCCACTCACTAATCCGTGACGCCAACAGCTACGTTCTAGATTAGGTTCTACTAGAATGACGTAATCACCTACCTCTAGAGACTTTGCTTCTTGAGTCCACTTCTGGCGTGGCAGTAACGTTGGCAGATACTCCTTAAGCCAGCGCTTCCAAAACATGTCCGCTAGTCTTTGAGCTACACGCCATCTTTTTCTCAAACAAAGATCTTGTTCGTCATACTTACCGAACTCTGGACTTGCTGAAGAGGTACCAATCAAAAAATGATTGGGTGTGAGCGCCTCGGGATAATTGGGATCATTGGACACATGGGTAATGGGACGACTATTGACCAACGCCTCTACTTCTGCCAACAGGGTTGCCAGCGTATCAGGATGAGGTGCGCGTTCTTTAAGAATTACTTTAAGAGAGGCCTTAACGGTGCGTATCATCCGCTCCCAGGAGCCTCCCATCTCGGGAGCACCCGGCGGGATGAATCGCCATTCCACACCACGAATAACTCCAGCATCTTGAACTGCCTTCGTATCTAGCTCAGCTATACTGCGCGTCAGCTCAGCATCGGCGCCTCTTAGATTTGTGCCATTATCTGAAATTATTACCTGAGGCATACCACGGCGAGCAGCCATTCGCCTTAACGCCATAATAGTTGAATCGGCTGTAAGGTCTTCCGTCAACTCAATATGGACAGCTCGAACGGTGAGGCATGTAAATAACATTCCGTATCGTTTGTGCCGTCTGCGACCGATTGTAACTTCTAGTGGCCCAAAAAAATCGACCCCAGTATAACTAAATGGGCGTCTATTATGTTGCAGTCTAGCGGTAGGCAGATCTGCCATACGCTGCGGTTGCGGGGTAGCTCGCCTATAGCGACAGTACAAGCAACGTGACGCAATAGTGCGAACAGTTGGTCTGAGATTCAAAATCCAGTACTGTTGGCGTAAATTGTTGACAACAAGCTCATTTGCGCCATGCAGTGCTTGTCTGTGGTGGTAATCCACCAACAAGCGTGTGATTTTGTGTCGACCGTCTAGTATAGCGGGTCTCTTGGCATGGTGTTCCACGCCCACTGTATTATCAATCCGACCCCTAACGCGCATGATACCAGACTCGTCTATATATGGTGTCAATTGTAATAAGCGACTATTAGATGGTAGCTGTTTCATATCTCTCAAATAGGATAATTCCGTACTGAAACTATCTAATTGACACTTTTTAATTAGTAGGTCTTCTGCCTCCTTCATTAGAAGAACGTCTAGCTTGCATTCTTTACGCTGACATCTTCTAATGAACAGTAAAACCCTGGCTGTAGCACGCACGAGAGTAATCCAACTCGAGATATTATCTTCGCTTGGCAAAGATATATCTGAGCTCTTTTCGATTACTAAATGCACTGTCCGTTCCTCAATCATTGCTATTTCTAGAGGTTTTGTACGTCTAAGGTCCTTGGGCCACTGGTCTTCAGGCCGACGCAAAAATAAAGGACCTTGAAACCAGTCACTAGAAATAACAAGTTGGGGAGCGTCCTCGCGAGTTGCTACGTCAGCCACATTAAGACCTGTGGGTACATGACGCCATTCACCTGACTTTGACAATTCGTCAATTTCACCTAACCGGTGAGCCACATAAGGCTTATAATTTCGAGGATCGCTACGGATCCATTGCAAAACGGTGCTCGAATCAGTCCAAAAATACCGTTTGGACGGCTGAGTGTGTTTGTGTTCACGCTGAATAGTAGCCGCAAGCCGTGCTCCTAATAAAGCACCCTGGAGCTCCAGTCTCGGTATAGATACTGGACGTAGTGGACTTACCCTACTTTTACTGGACACAAAACAAATATGTACACAACCATCTGATCGTGTGAAGCGCCAGTAAATAACGGCTGCGTACGCTTTGGAAGAAGCATCGCAAAAGATATGCATTTGTCTATCGACAATATGCTTACCCGTATTATTATCTAATTGGTTCGAGATAAAACGATCGTCCGTATAACACTCGACCCAGTCATTAGCGTCGTTATAAAATCTCGGAATTCTAAGCGAATCTAAGCTTTGCAGGTCTTTAAGCCAAGAAACAAACAAAAAATGTTCCTCAGGATGGATGCGGCAGTTCCATTCCACTCCACTACGATGCACATTTTGAAATATTATTTTGCCTTTAATTATAAATGGCGAAAGAAAACCGTGTAAGTCGTATACTGACATAATAATGCTCAGCATTTGTGCCTTCGTTGGTGGTTCAGATCCATTTAATATATTGGATGAAATACGGTTGATTGCAACTTTAAATCCGAATGTGTCATCGTTAGGATGCCACATCAATCCGAGAGTGCGCTCAGCTGTGTTCGTAGATCCTTGTTTGAATTCCATCGCAGTAGGCGCGAGCGCATCGGAGGGGATAGACTGCAGTACGCGCTTGTTGTTACTCGACCAGCGCGTTATTTCAAATCCACCTAACTTGTGAATGGCCGTTATGTCTTTGACTAATTTTATAGCTTGACTTTCATCACTGCATGAATGTAAACAGTCATCCATATAGTGACTATTTATAATAACGTCAACAGCCTCGGGGTACAAATCTTGATATTTTTGGGCGTTCTTGTTTTTAATATATTGTGCGATGAAAGGTGAACAAGTGGCACCAAATAATAGGCTTTGCATCACACATTTTTTAACAGGCGCGCCTAGATCCTTTTGCCAAAGAAAACGTAAAACATGTTGATCTTCGTCGCGAATTTTAATTTGAACAAAGAAATCTTTAATATCTCCTATTAAAACAATTTTATGTTCACGAAAGCGTAACATAATTCCTAATAACGAATTATACAAATCTGGACCGGTGAGTAGAAAATCATTTAGTGAGACACCTTTCACCTTTCCTGCGCAATCGAATACTAACCTTAGCTTTCCAGGTTTATTAGGGTTCTGTACACCAAAGTGTGACAGATACCAAATGTGACCAGCCGAGGGTTCGTTCTCATTTAGTTCTCGGGCATAGCCGTGATCGAATAGCTTCTCAATCTCCTTCCGATACCTATCCGCGTAAGTACTATCTGTCTGAAATTTTTTCATAATACCTGTTAGACGGGAACGTGCATACTCATATGTGTCCGGCATACTAAATTCATCCTTAACAAACGGTAAACCTACCTCCCATTGATTTCCGATGTGACGCGCTGTCTCGTCTAATATACGTACCGCTCTCAAATGGGCCGTATTCTCACGTCGTAAAGTCGAAACTCCTATGGAATCTAATTCAAACGATTGTCTAACTAACGAATTAAGTTCATCAATAGTGGATACCTGTGTACGCGCATCTGAGTGTGCGAGATGGAACGTGTGTCCATCCACGGGCGAGTGAGTGAGACCGCAGCAACCATGAACGGACCATCCTAAACGGCACCTAGTAGCATAAGGCTCCTGTTTGTTGCCATGCAATATTTTCAACGGGGCAATTAGATAATAATTATCTTCGCCTATCAATAAGCGAGGCACCACGCATTGTTTACAAACAATATCTTTTAAGGGCAATAAATGCTTACATTTTAAATTATTTATTGTAGATAGGTTTTGCTTAGGTAATTTTAATTTATCAACTTGTCTTAATGTTACATCATAATAATGCTGTTTTTCGTGAAAGCCACGAATTTTTGTACATATCTTAGGGGCACATGATTGAAATACTTCAATACCAAATGCATCAGTAAATTTAATAGGGTTCGATTCCGAAGTTGAAAGACCTAACTCATGCACTAGATTTGTATCGATCATCGAGATTGAAGCACCATCGTCTAATAAAGCATAAGTACTCACGATACCTTTGGGTCCACTTAGATTCACTTTTACCACTTTAAGTAACACATCACTTTGCGTGGCGGGGGGTGGGCGGTGCGGCGCGTGCCCGCGGCCGCGCTGCCCGCGCTGCTCGCTGCCATCGCTCGTAGCCAGGGCGAGTGCTACGGTCTCGCCGCGTTCTGATGAATCACCGTCTGGTCCCGACGTCGTCGCCGGCGTTAGCTCGTCTCGTTCGTCGCTCGCTGGTATAACGTTTGGCTTTTTGTAATGCAATAAGCGTTGATGTGCGAGCCCGCAGTTATCTATATCGCACGTTGGTGCCGGGCATTTATTTACCTCGTGCCTCTCTAATAGACAACAGAAACACAAATGCTTCAATTTAACGAAACGCCATCTATCCTTTCTCATAGCTCTTTTAAATATTCTACACTCGGGTAATAAATGGGCAGATTTTTTGCAATAGATGCAATGTTTCGTAGCAGTTTCCGTAGCTGTAGTGAGTATAGGTTTATGGTAGCCGCTCGGGCGAGGCTTATCATCCGATTTTCTGGTTGTTTGTATGGTATCGGGCTTCTTATAATCTCGCAAGTGAGTAACACCTACAATCGAAACCATTTCGGCTTCTCTCTTGAGAAATGAAGCAAGTAGTTGAAGCTTCGGTGTATTTGACGATAGCTTGGTGTAGGCGTACTCTGTCCACTTACTTACTAGTATACTAGGTAGCTTTGAGATTATAGCGTTTGACAGCTCAGGACTACGCAGATAATCGTGTTGATTTAATGAAAATAATGTTGCAACACAGTTGTTGACTTTCGTGTAAAAACCAATGAGATCGTGTTGATAATTAGTAGGTAACGGAGATAACTTTTTCATATTTGTTGTGAGATGTTGGATAATTAAATCAGAATTGCCAAACCTCAGTTCTAACGCCTCCATGACAACAGTTGGTGAGGTGTTACCGATAAGCAGGTCAGTCACTGCTTCTTTGGCCTCACTCTTGAGGGCTCGACGGAGTCTCCATAGGTTCTCAGCGTCACTGAAACGGCATACACGAGTAGACTCCTCAAATGCACTCTTAAAATGTAGCCACTCAATACAATCTCCACTAAAGGTAGGTAACTCTCGTGGTGTCGACAATCTAGTGAGCAAGCGCTCATCCTGCTGGGATGGCGACTTCGTCATGATGTCTTTAAGGGTATGGGCTAGCTGCAGTATGCTGTCGACAGGAGGGCCCTGGGCTTGTGCGTGATCTAAAATATCATTAGGTGACCGCGCTGCCTCCGTCGCTATAGGTGCTGCTGCCTCTGGTAACGGTGACTGCTGTTCAGCGTTCCGCTCCATCCATTCGTTCACGATAGCTTTGCTACTATGAGTCTTGTTCGTCTTGGAGTGACATTTTGAAGCACGATTCATATCTATTTCCGCTTCGTAGCTATCGAGTGCCAAATTATACTGTAGTTTCTTTTCAATTAACTCCATCTGAATCCTTGCCTTGGCCTCTGCGGCTTCCAGCTCCAGTTGCTTTCGCCTAACAAGTAATGATGACGTCGACGCTGCCGAAGCTGCGCCCGATGGTAATGTCTCATTTTTCACAACTGATTTCGCTTCAGTAGGCATTTTAGACACCGATTGATATTCACTCACTTTAGATACTTGACTTTGCGGAATATTTTGTGCACTATTCACTCCACTAACCACACTTTTAGTCTCGCGGTCCGCCGCAAGCACATGGCCGGACGCGCATTCTAACCGTTCAGTCAGCCTTTCTCGACTTTTTAAGGACCTAAGTCTATCACGTGGAGGAGTATTATACATAGTCCTGGTAAGATCCGGCTCGAAGGACCAAAATTGTTGGTGATAGAAATGAAACGAGAGGATTTCGACTAACTGATCGCGCCCGGGTAGCTCCGCGAGGTGCAGTGGTGTGGACGCGACTGACTGATTGGCCAATACAGGGCTCATATTTAAATTAGAAATATTGAATGTCGGGGCGCAGGTAGTGAGATTCACCGGGCGCGCTCGTATTTATTAAAAAGTAAACAGGCGTAAATATTGCTAATTATAGAAAACAAGCTTAGTCTTAAATACCTAGTAGGTACATTTAAAAGTACAACAATAACAAATTATATCATAGTTTTGTGGTGCGTCGCCTACATAAGCATTTATATCAAAATACAAATGTGAATGAATTATAACAATGGGGTTAAATAGGAGCAATAGAAGTATTAATTTATGTGAAATAGGGATAAATAATATAATAAACCACGCTTTTTATAGATATCAAATACTTACATAGGTACTATTTATAAAAAGTCTTCCCATATTTTTGTGATTTGTTCCTGTTGCGTATGTTCTCGTAAATTATCCCTGAAATAAGTTTATGATCGGTTGTCCTTCAGTCAAATCAGTCGCCGGTCGTGAGTTCGAATCTTCCATGACAAACATTTGTGTGCATATACATGCCTGAAAAAAATTCCCAGGCTATTTATTATTTACAAAATATATTTGAATATTTGCATTTCGACACGTCTCTATATAATTAACAGAAGCACTTAACTTTTCTCATTAGGCGGCAAACTTTGTAGAAGTCGAGTCGTCAACATCGTTACAATTCTGTAAAGGAAAACAGTAACTCGACAATGTTTCTGCGCAACCTTCATTCTCTGTCTCTTTTGTTTACTATGATATCACGTGAGAGGTTCGATGCTTGACAAAACAATAGGTTACTAGTGTGGTTTTCAATTGTTTTATTTGCCACCGTCCTGCTAGAACTGTTTATAAGTAAACTAACGACCCGCCCCAGCTTCGTACGGGTGCAATGCTTATATACATCACATTAGAAACCACCAAAATTGACAGTGTTTCTCTATCATATTATGTGTAATTTTGTATGTAATTTGAGACTTATTTCGGCTATGACTTTTTGTCTATTGTCTCAAGGCTAACATATATTCATGCGAAAAACTAAATTGACTTTGCTAATACCTATATTATTATAGAACCGGATGCGGCTATAAACTGTGCTAAGGCCGGCACACGGGAGGCACTCCATCAGGATTTGTCTGCGGAGAGGTTTATCTCGACAATGCTCGGTTCACACCACTCTTAAATCTGCTAATAACTTACCAATGTTCGTGACAGTATGCCGCGCGCAGAGGCTCGGGACCGTTTGGTTCTTGAAAATAGTCATAGATTTATTTGTTAACTACAAATGCTGCCTTGCGGTTTGATCCGTGTAGTGCCTGTACGGCGTACCCGTAGGAATACTGACTTATAATATAACCTATGTTATTGCGTGGTAGTGTAGCTTTATATTGGTGAATAATTATTCAGATCAGTGCTATAGAAAAAAAAATCGTATTTGTCATTGCATAAAAACAAATTTTAAGCCAGTATATGATTTTTGTCTCGATTATCTAGGTGCTAGATAAAAGGGGGGAACAAATAAATTCAATTTTTTCTAATTTAAAACATAGATACTATTGCATAGTCTACCTACTGTTCACCATCGTACTGCGACTTTACACAGTTATGAGGAAACGTTGAACACAGAGATTTATAGAGACAGGAAAAAAGGAATGGCCAATGTGAAATAGAATTGCTGAAGTACGAGTACGGGGGAGGGCCTTAGCGTCCCTTTAGGGTCACATAAATACCTATACCCATGGGAAAAATGAAGGTGAGAGGTAGATAGTAAGTCTAAGTCACAGGTTGTCCTAGTTTAGGAGTCAGGGTTTAAACTTTTGTGCGGCTTAAATAAATAACCTTGTGCACCTCATATTAAGTATTTTGTAAGGTCTTGTATCAATAAATCATTCATATTATTATTATTATAGCTTAGGAATCGGCTAGCCATCTGACTAGGTTAGGTCTTTTATTCAATTTGCAATTTGTAAGTAGGTAGATATGTATACAAACGAAAATGTGTATTAGATTTTTTGTATTGAAAGAGTATTGACGAATAATTATTTCACCTTTGGAAAGCTACGTTATCGGGGAGTAACATAAGCTATATTTTATCCCCGTATTCCAACAGGAACGAAAACTACGCGGGTAAACCGCGGAGCGGAAGCTCCTTATCCATATAAACTTTCTAAAGCCTCAGTCGGACCTATATAGTGAGAGCTTCACTCGAAATAGTGTTACAAGATATTCCTGTTTAAAAAATCCATTAAATTTAGAGCTTAGATTAGTTTCCTGCCACGTATTATTACTAACTCGTTTATCATTGTCTTCTACATATTTTTTAAGTACAAGAATATGTAACTCCATCTTGTCAGCTATAAACCTACATTGTACGAGCATTTAATCTCGGCAAGATGATTAGACAAAGACTAATGTTTTTGTTAAGAAGAACATTCAATTTAAATAATGTAGATTCATTGTTACTTGCTTCTACTGTGCGGTTTTATGAAGGTTTTAATGGATCTATAAAAAAGTATTCTATGTACATTTTCAACTTTACTAGACTATATCTATACTAATATTATAAAGAGGAAAGATTTGTTTGTTTGTTTGTTTGTAATGAATAGGCTCCGAAACTACTGGACCGATTTCAAAAATTCTTTCACCTTTGGAAAGCTACATTATCCCCGAGTAACATAGGCTATATTTTATCCCTGTATTCCCACGGGAACGGGAACTACGCGGGTAAAACCGCGGGGAGGCAGCTAGTACATTATAAAAATATAAAAATATCAGTAGGAATAATTACCTGGGTTATTGTAAACATCTCGTAATATTATTTACCAAAATAAGTTCCTAAATAAGTAATTACTTACATCAAATCATGCAAATACTGCATTTATAAAATACTAGCGGTTCCCCGCGGTTTCACCCGCGTTCCCGAGGGATCTTCAATTTTCTCGGGATAAAAAATAGCCTAAGTCCTTTCTCAGTAGACTATCTGTGTACGAAATTTCATTTAAATCATCTCCGTAGTTTAACCGTGAAAGCGAGATAAATAGACTGACAGACAGAGTTACTTTTGCATTTATAATATTAGTATAGATATACCTATCTTCATAACGATAAGTTAAACCTACCTAAACAGTTTGTGCTAAAGACAAGATTCCCAGTAGAATGTAAGTTGTGATTAAGCCTGTAGTGGGATTATTACATTTTCTCTACAACTTTAAACTCAGTTCGAGTTATCGAGCCCGCTGCAAGCTGTCCTTACGGGAATATGAGAGTTTGTCTGTCACCTAATATATATAGTCAGAGGGACTTGTGGCTAGATGTATCTGTGTGTGTGTTTGTTTGTTATATTATTACTACAAGTATACGATAAAAACAAATAGGCCATTTCTCACACAGCTTTTTTTTTCTATGCTAAGCAATATTTGCGCTATGATAACATGTGTTACCTCTTTAACAAATTTATATACTTACTACCTTCTGCCCCGCGGTTTCTACTGCGTTCTCGGTCAACTATCCCGGGATTAAAAGTAGCATTTCCAAGCTCTAGTATCTGTAGCAGTTCAGCAGAGCACTAGTTTAGGCGTGAATGCGTTACAGGCAGACGGCTACTTTCGCATTAAAAGATTTATTGGGATTAAGAAGGAAAATAGGATTAATAGGAATGTTCACTGAGAATACGAAACAAACATGTAACAATATATCTATACTTAATATTATAAAGGAGTAGAATTTGTTTGTTTGTTTGTTTGTTTGTTTGTTTTTTGTTTGGTTGAACGCGCTAATCTCAGGAAGTACTGGTCCGATTTGAAAAATTATTTCGCCATTAGATAGTCCATTTATCGAGGAAGGCTATAGGCTATATATCATCACGCTATGACCAATAGGAGCGGAGCACCAATGAAGAATGTTTCAAAATCGGGAGATTTCTTTTCCAGTGGAGAGCTTCCGCTGCGTACGCTGCGTAAACGGTTAAAGTTACGCTAAATTGATGTATGACAGAATTGTTCCCCTTTAAATGTTCTAAAAAAAAGTCCGCGATAGCATATGTCTATCTGTTAAGGTTGGCTCACTATAACCACTTTTATACTAACCAAATTTGTTCGAAAATTAAGCATTATTTGTGAAGGTGTTTTTATAAAGATGATATTAATCCTTATCCAAATAAATACGTTATTCATCGCAAGTATTTAATTTAAAACAAAATTGCCATTTACATCATTCAATTTCAATGAATATCTTAGGAGATATTGCAAATTTAAAATAACATCGCACCAAAATAATTATCAAGTACTGCGCGCGCCTTTATGCGCTGGGCCGGCCGGCGCGGCGTGCAGTCATCAGTTGCCTCTGCGAGGCCATCCTTCTACTACGAAGGGGGTTGTAAGTTACCATCAGCCCAAAGTAACTATTCCACGCGGACGGAGTCGCGGGGAAAAGCTATTATTATATGAAATGTCAGTGTGTGTATGTGTGTGCGTAACTTTGCTGTTTATTGTATTTGTATGTTGTGTCCTATACGACACCAGCTATTTATACTACGCTAACTCGAAATTTGGCAAAAACGTTTTTTTATGCCAAGCTTCTTAGAATTAGGTTTTTTATATGTAAAAAAAAATTGTTAAGAAATATACAAAAATAACGAAGTTACAAATTTTATAAAACGCTAAGTGCAGGTACTTTTTGAAATCACTCGATTTAAACCACGCCAACTAGTGTTAGCGGAGTGTCCACGGGGAGGGGGCGCATAGATTATATTATGTATTACAAAGTATTTAAATATATATTATAGTAATACGCTACGTATTTCTTAAATTGAAGCGCTTTTATAAAAGTCCGTGTATACTACGCAAACACTAGTTAGCGTAGTTTAGAACGATCAGGTATATTTGTTCATTTGTAGAATGCGCTACTTAGCGACTTTTACTAGCTAAATACTTATGTCAAAATACAATTATATTTATTCGTTTTCGACGGTAATTTCACCATTCATATTTTTAATGTATCGGCATGTTTTTATGATAATAAAAAACATAATTTTAATACAATATTTACCCTTTTTTGTAGAATCGTAGCCAAATAAATTACCAGCTGAAGTTAATAATCCTGAGTTCGGGATTTTTTATGAGCACGTTATGTCTGATGAGATAATTTTAAAATAATAATTATTATATACCTATCCAGTTCAGTCAATTATGAAAATTATGTGCAGACCTACAAGATACAAACTTAAACGACTTGGGGGCTCTTTATACTCCACTTAATATTTATTTACCAAAGGTATTGACTTCGGTCCAAAAGCCTTCTCCGTTGATATTAAGTCCAACAAGCATCGACATTTTGTCGTAACTCATGATCCTTCTGACAGCACAGCTAATATAGTTCCTTATCTTCAAACGGTGTAGCCGAGTTCTTACCAAAAAACCGAAAATACAACAATCCTACATCAAATCGGTACGTCTGCCCAGGAAGGCTTTCAGGTTTGCACATGAATGACAGCCCCTGTAGTAATACAGATTTAGTAACGGCAATATCCACCCCCACTAATTTTAAAACTTTTGCCTGTTTTCAATGATAGTTTCTATTCTGCGGTATCAAACTAGTAAATGCCATCGTTCTAAAAAGGCTGATGTCGGTCTCTAACATCTTAAGCTCGAAGATGAGTATATAAGCCCCCAGTATATAAGATACTGTGATTACCGAACGGCTAAAAAGGCTGCTTGTTTGCTATGCTGCCAGTTGCTTAAACAATATATTTGACAAATTAACATCTTATGGAGTTCACAAAGTCAACCTATAATCAGATAACTGCGGGAGAGATAACAGTAACCATATCGTTTACTATAGTATAAAGATACTTATTATCCGCTCATTTCTTTCAAATGAAGATAGAGAAGATGAAGAAGCAACCATTTTATGGAAAAAAGACATATGGCTTTAATAGAAAAGACTGCAAGAGACAGAGAAGTGTATTCTCCAGTTGAATGGTATACACCAGTGCGATAGGGAATGGAACTCCTTTATTTTGATTCTTGAAACAATATTAGCTTAATTTTTATTAATGACAAAATTATCTAGAACAAAGTTAATTAAAATAGTTTATAGTGGTAACTACGGCTTGTTGGAAAATAAGTATCGTTTATCTTTTGATTGATAACGTAAGCAAACATGTAGTATATTTTAAAAATACTAGATTATCCCACTTTTAGAGCTTATTCCCGAAAAAGACACGAAACTTGGTTAAATCAATCCAGCAAAATACAAAAACCTTAAATATTATTATAATAACAATATTATTCCGGAAATGTATTATCGTTATTGTTATCTATTTTATTTAAGGCCTGGGTCTATGGGTATTCCACTGCAGGGCAAATGCCTCCCATCTTGCTTTCCTCATAAATATTATTATTTTATTAACTGAACATTTAGAGTTCATTTTCTTTTAAGAATAACAATATTAAGTACTTTATTGATTTAAATAATTATAAGGTACAAAATCGAACTGTGATTGATCTGATCTTCAATTAATCATAAGGAAGCACTTAATTGATATATAATTAACTGTTGATTTCTTACTAGTTTTATACGTTATTAGTTTAAATTATGTATCAATATTACAGAAAATAATATAATCTGCTCTATTCTATCTCGAATCTATAAAAAATAATATAATTTTTAGCTCCACGGAAAGATAAATGAGGCGTTAACTTGTGGCACAGGTCGATGTATAGTACGCTATGTATAATTTGGCGGCTTTTAACACGATATCCGCCAGAGACGTATATACGGGTTAACAAAAAGCTAACTTTAATAACTAGTTATTTAGCCAGTGAATTTATAATAATATATTGTACGGTTATATATATTACCCTAAGGTTACAAATAATGCATGATTTATTTAAAAATTATCATCGCAACACAATAAAAATAACACATCTTTATCACTATGACATCCCGTAATACACAACGCTAACGTAAGATAGACGTGTGTAACTTGTAAAATTAATTTGAAGAATTACGTCTATATTCGGCTAACTAGCGCTAAATCGAAAAATATAAATGATTATGGAAAAATAAATATGAGATATTATAAAGAAAAAAATAACCATGAAGGGTTCCAAATTTCAAATGAATATCTTAATTAATGTAAAAGTTATCACGTTTTTTCCTTTATAAGCCTCTCCTGTAAAGTACACATTTCGGACTTAGCGTAGTATAAATAGCTGGTGTCGAAATGTTTTCTTTCTTTCTTTCTAACATCTCATGCTGGGTGGACTCGGATCGTCAAACGCAAGACTTCTGTTGGTTTTTATTCAGTGGCAGGCTTCAGTGCGAAGTTCTTCCTACGCCCCAGTTAGTTGTTTTTCTGCGTCCCTACTTATTTAACCCTTTTCATAGAATAACGATATGCTTACTTTGAGTCATAGCAGCTGAACATAATTGTGTGATATTTGACAAACGAATATTATGTTCAGTTGTAAGTTATTTTTCTCAATATTATATTATTATACTAGTGGCTCCCCACGGATTTTCCCGCGTGCCCGGGAGATCTTCCATTTTCCCGGGATAAAAAGAATCCTATGTCCTTTCTCAGGCTTTACACTGTCCAAATTTCATTAAAATCGGTTCGGTAGTTTTAGCGTGAAAGCGAGACAGACAGACAGACAGAGTTACTTTCGCATTTATAATATTAGGTAGTATACCTACCTACCTAGATAAAATTGCATAGGTCTAAATTGTTTATTTTATTTACATAGAAATTAAGTTATGTTATCGAAGTTTTTCAGGATGCAAACGCTAGAATAATGTCAAAACGACCGGAACGCGAGTACTTACTAATTAGCCAAAAACGAGTAGCATCATAATCGAATCCGAAACGTTCCGCTATAACAATCTGTGAACATTCTCCACGACCGCATAATATTCACCTCGGAGAATCCCAAGATGAATCATTGAATGTAAAGTATTTCAAGAAGCTTGTTACAAAACTCCGAACCGGCCGTAAACTTTGGGAAACACAATTTACCAGCTTTCAAATTCTTTACTTGAACTTCTCCCTTCTTTATTTCATTCCGTATTGAATATCGGATACAATGCTTTGATTATGTAAAGCTGATTTAGAAACCAGCCAGGACTTTGTAGCATCAGACTTGAATATGACAAAAAATATTATTATACAAGCTCCGCCCAGTGATTTCTTCCGCGTTTCCTTTAAAGCCTTTGGCTTTGTCGTTAGTGACCCTGACTTTCAAGCCGCGGGTCGTAGGTTCGATTCCCGCCCAGGGCATTTGTATGCATGAATATGTCTGTTTGTTCTGTGTCTGGATGTAAATATCTATATAAGTATGTATTTAAAAGTATTATATGTATCTAGTATGTCAGCTATCTGATTACCATATACAAGCACTGCTTAGTTTGGAATCAGATTGGCCGTGTGTGAAAAATGTCCCAGGATATATTATTGTTCCCTTAAGTACTGGCAACACAATGACATTTATGTAAGGTCTTGTAATATTTGATTATGAAATGGCAGACCTCTTTACCCATTAACACTTGGTAAATCTAGTCTAACTTTGGTACATTCCTAAGCATATCTCAGCAAAGCTTTACTTACGTATGCAGTAGGTAATAAAGTTCATTTTCCTCCAACCACACATATGAACATTAAAACTTAGTAGACTATGTTGCGGTGCAGGTTACAAAGTGGTCCGAACTCGTATTGTCCGGGGACCACGTCCAGTTTGAACGTGTATAAATTGGGAATTGAGTTATTTGCAAAATAGCTGGATTCACAGTTGAAAGGTCCACCAAAGGGATTAGCAGTAATGTAGTTTTGTTAATAATATTTTGATTGTGCTAGTCGGTATTTGCATGTTAGTGGTTTTGTATTATGCCACTGCTTAATTAGATTTTGTCTGCAACATTTACTCGTGGTACATTTTGGTGGAGGAGATACCACTGGCTTTCGGTGAAGGAAAACATCGCGAGGAAACCTACATGCCCCAGATGTCACAATTAAAGTCATGTGTAGTCCGCCAATCTGCACTCAAAACTCATCCGAAATGGTTTGACCTATTCCTCTGTAATTTTGTGTGTATAATCTGTAGGTTTGAGAATATGTCGTTAACTATTTTCCACCTTTCTACTCCCCACCCATTTTTTTATCACGGTTTTAGTATTTCTGTACAAACAATAACTAAACCGTCGGTCGTTCATTAACGTGAAGTCATTTACATGACGTGTCGCGTCACTTTGACATTCTTATGGGAGAACAACGTTTGTCGGGTCCACTAAAATCCATACTAATATTGTAAATGCGAAAGTAACTCTGTCTGTCTCGCTTTCACGCTAAAACTACCGAACCGACTTAAATGAAATATGGTACAGAGATACCCTAGACCCTGAGATAGGACATAGGCTACTATTTATCCCGGGAAAATTGAAGATCTCCCGAGTACGCGGGAAGCCACTAGTACAATACAAAAGAACGGAACTTAAATGTATTCCGAACGAAATCTAGACCAAACACTTTACTAGATGTAGTGTTATGTTATCTGGAACGTTCGTCGATAGCGACACAGTTGCGATCCGATCGCAAATGACTGCAATGAAATTTTACAACAAACGGTTGAGCACCTCCCGACGTAAAACTGAATGTAACGACCTAACATCGATAACAACATTAAAAAAGTCTAGATGCACAAAGCATGATAATCTGTAGATGCAGATTATATAAGATATATTATGTAGATTTATATAACGAAATAAAATAACAATTAATTACTATGCGTTTATCTCTAAAAATACATTTTGAATTCATGTTTCTGAATAAATACGTACCTACATCAAGAAAAAAATATAAGTTGTTATTTTTTATACTGATTGTGTTTTCTGCGCTTGTAAATACTAAATACCTATTATAGACGTATTTATAAAAGGCATAGGGAAAAAACAATTAAGTTGATTACATACTGATTTTCAGTCAGCAAGCACATCGCACATGCTATTATGCATGTGCTGAATAAACGATAGTGAATCTAGTATATCGTACATCGATGTTCCCCCACGATGGATGCTCTCGATCATTTCTCACGGGCGCTGCCATTCGGGTAGAGTATAAATTTTTATCATATTTCATTGTCATAGCGTTTTATCTGATGTAAAGTTCGATTCCCCCCCCATTCGCTGCTCTGCGGACCGCGTTCCTCCGTCAGTTAATCCATTCCACTTTTAAAAGTTAACTCACTTTTATGCTCTTTTTTTAATAGAACAAAAAATAACTAGAATTACTCCGAGTGTGGATGAATATTTAAAATAAATACTGCAAATTGTAATAAAGTATTCAGGCACTTTATTATTCTGAATTCCGCCCCGTGGTTTCACCCGCGTTGTCGAGGGACTTTTAACTTTCTAGGGATAAAAGGTAGTCTATATCTTTTCATAAAAATGTTTGTCCTGAGTGGGATTCGAACTCACGACCGGGCCTTGAAAGTCAGGGTCACTAACCACAAATCTTGTCAAAAATACATGTACATTAATTGATAGAAAAGTCGTAAATGCGACTAAAATGTACAACCGCTTTTATGGGCAGAGATTACTAATTTTATTCTAAAAGCCGCAGCAGGTGTAAGTGAAGTATGAAACTTGTCCCGTCGCGCGTCGGTTAGTCGCGAGTGAATTATTCATGTCCCGTCGCCGTCCCGTTCCCGGGCCGGGCCCGTCCCGCAACGACATAACCAGTAGACTCCTAAATATAAAAAAAATCTAAAATATTTTTATTCAAATAGGCCTTCACAGACACTTATGAATAGTCAGACTCTAACGCTCAGTTCGGAAGCCAATAAACTCAGCAATTACCCTTTTCAAATCAACCTTAGATTTAAATACTTTTCAAGGAATTAGTCTCACTGACAATATTTGCGTGGTGGGGAAGGACATAAAAAGAAAATGTGAATATTTATAAAAATAATAATAACAAACTTAAGCAGACCAGCCCCCACAAGCAGGATACATATACATGAACATGTCTCTTCAAACGAGGTATAAAGAGTTCCCAGGCAGCGCGTTGGTGATACCCCCGGTATTGCCGGTGTCTATGGGCGTCGGTGACCACTCGGCAATAATAAAAAAAACTGTTTCTCATAAATCAGCTAATATATATAGTATGGAAACCTACATACCTATAGTAATTTCAAATACATACGTATATAATAATATTACATGTTTACATCCAGATTCATGCAGACAAATGTGTGTACAGGGTAGAGTCGAACACACGATCAGAAGCTTGAAAGTTAGGTCACTTTGCTTTGTTGTGTCTTCTGTCTTCTAGACCCTTCTGGTTTATACTGAGCCTGACCTTAGTCCTCTACTAATGATTAACCAGAATTTATAATCTAAGGATTAACCATACATTATTCATATTATTAGATCTGCATTTACGAGATATCTTAAAGCCTTTATTAGGAGTCTACTGACTACATTGTCAATATCGTCCGCCCGCCGGACATCTCGCGTGCACCCTTTAACATTTGTAACTATTTGTCCGCCATGTCCGTTCCGTCCGGGCGACAGGGAAAACTATCTTTTGGAATATGTTCGTGTGTTATATGTGATTTCTTTACTTATTTTTTCTTGAAACTTTCATATGAAAATCAGTGCTGTACTTTATGAGCCTTATTACCGAGCAATAATTAATAAGTAGTGACTATTTATAAGTGCTTGATTGAGGCCTATTTGAATAAAAAATAATTTGATTTGATATGTGCAGCGTACACTGAGCTGGCCACCTAGCTACACACACGTTGGTCATATTGCTTCATTTCTTAATATGTACTCTATTTTCTGTGTGTAGAATAAATGGTGTTTAAAATTGCTTGAACTTGATCATCATTAAATTTGACTCATCTCAGATAGATTTTAAAATTTATCTCCAAAGTAATAAGGTTAATTATTCCTTGTCATTCTACATCGTCAGAGGACAGAGTACATACAAAGCGTAGTAAAAGTTCCCACTAAGTTGTCCAAGTACCCGAGGACGATAACATCTAGTCCCCAGTCAGTACAGTTTGTCATTTCCCCACAAAGACACAATATCGTTCCGAGTTCAGTTGCGCATTTAGCTAGTTGCTGCCAGGGTTGCTAACTAGGGGACTGATTTAACGTAGATTTTAATAGTTGCCACAAGAGAAAAAGTAACAAGAGGTATGTGAAGTAGATACGTACCGCCCTACGCGGTAGAAAATTACCTTTTTTTCTTCATTGATAAAGGGGTAAAGACGTTCATAAGCTGATGATGATGACAGCCAATAATGTTAAACTTATAGTAGGTATAAAAGAAAAAAATAATAAGGTTTTCATCATCTAGAGATTCATTGTGTATTTTTTTATTATTTTTTTCAGTAACACAAATAAACATAGTTAGATAAGATGTTGGAGTGGCAACCCTAACTGGCAGCACTATCTCCACGGAGAGTATCCCCGCGGAGAACTATTTGAACTGTAGTGTTTGCTCGCATCGGGCGCGTCCACAAAGGGCGCTCCTTTTTATGAATATTACACGAATATTGCATCTGAAATATTAATATTTTCGACTTTGTTACAAGACTTTTGTGTTTATCTACAACAAACGTACAGTTCTGTTCTAGATGTTCATAACTTGTTCATTTTTCGTTCATAATATTTACTCTATTCGTATTTAAGTCAATTATGTAGATACATATTATCTGATAATAATATCCTAGCTGATAAATCCGAAGTAAATAAGCACAGTCTTATTAATAAAACAAGAAAAATACTTAAAGAAACAATCATTATTTTTATATAGGTACCAAAAATAAACTACATTTTCAACAGCAACTCGATACGTTTCAATATCTCAAAATAAACTACATACAAACCATAGTATAAAGTTTCACTTTTGACAGATCGTCAGTCTGTCAGTCAGTCAGTTTAAATATTCATAGATCTATGGGCAGCACAATGTAACTGTGAGATTATGAGATAGAGTGAGGCCTCATTCGCACGCGAGCTTTATTAACGCACGTTAAAAAAGCGTTCAAACACAAATAATGCGTTGCCAAGTTCCATAATACGCTCTATTTCCAACGCCCAAAGTTGAAAATGCAACACCGCATGATAAAAAAGCGTCGCGTTATAAAAACGCTGTCGTCTGAACATATACTTGGGATCGCATTTGTTGTATTTGAACGCTTTTTTAACGTCCGTTGAAAAAACTCTCGTGTGAATGAGGCCTTACACGCCAATTGTTTTATTGGGGAAAAAATAAACGGAGCACGCGACGCGACGCGACGCGACATGACATTCAAAATATTCAATATCATGAAAAAATAACGTTGCGCCAGTAAAATGTGACAGTAGAAATGGTTCCCCGACGCGGAGGAGCATATGTCGCCCGATTGACGCGGCATCACGCCTGCCCTGCTACAACACAAACTAAGGACCACAGACCATGTATTTTACTAGATATATACTTCTAATATATATAAAACATCTATATATATAAAACAAAGTCCCCGCCGCCTCTGTCTGTCTGAACGCGATAAACACAAAAACTACAAAACAGATTTTCATGCGGTTTTCACCAAATTACGGAGTATTTCATGGGGAAGGTTTTTATGTATAATTTGGACCCGGTAGGTGGCGCTGATTGGCAGAACGAAGTCTGGCGGGTCCGCTAGTATTTTATAAAGTGCGTTAAACATCTTAAAACCTAGTTTGTAATGGCTTGACTGGCTTTATATATCTCTTGTAAAAGCGGATGACATTTCACTTATTTAACAATCTTTAGAGACGTCTCTAAAAATTATTTTGATTATTTTTATGTAAAAATTGTAAATTAAAAATTTTTGACGAAAATATTTTTTATACAGTCTGGGTTCTCCACATCAGTCTTCTACTACTTTAGAAGCACATTAAACACTGTTGACAGTGCACCCTCACGCTTGCCTGCATACAAATCGCACGTGCGGCGTCTAGACAAATGTGTGGTCTATGTGACATACGCAATATTAGGAAAGCAGACGTGTTGTTTGCCCGCTGGGTAACTCGGGTACCTACACGTGACAGGAACGTAAAAAAAGAGAATAAAACATGCTTATGTCTCCTTGAAAACCATTGACATGTAAATGGGGAGGAGGTTGTACTCGTCGGATGTTCGTCACCGGCCGAGAACTGCTCTCTATTAGTTTGTTTTCGATACCAACGGTCATTTATAATCTATGTTAATATGTTTATCTTTGGATGTAAGAAAACAAACCTATGCTGGAAAAAAAAATCTTTATTTGATCTAGGAAAGTATAAAAGTTGTCAATTTTTTTATTCACGGAATAATAAGTGTTAATTTTATTGACTAGCTTCCGCCCCGCGGTTTCATCTGCGTTTCAGGGGGACCTTTAACTTTCCCGGTATATTATAGAGAAGCTGGTCTGTCTTGGTACCAAATTTTGACAAAATCGGTTTAATGGTTTAGTTGTGAAAGCGTAACGTACAGATAGTTACTTTCGTATTCAATTTGCTAAAGACCGATAATTTGAAATGACTCCTTTTATAACACCATTTACGTCACATACATGTTAATTTTATTTATATTTTCTGCATAAAAGTAGGAAAACCATTTCAGTAACAACAACGCCATACTGGGTTTATTCTGGTGACAAACCGATTGTGACATTTACGAAAACATGGTTTCTATTTTGTTTTGGCTACCGTAAAAGCCTACATCTATTTAGATAAAATTCTCGTGTCACAATGTTTGAAAGTAGCTGTCACGGCTTATTTTTTTTTAATGAGAAGAAGTGGAAGGTGTTAGCCTCAGATGGTTTTTACATCCTTACGCGGACTGTTGCGGTGAGCGCAGAGGGCTCTCAGTGGCTTAGTAACATCATACACACACAAATGACTGGTCAAATCATAAAATTACCTACACTATTAATACCCAGGATTTGAAAGTCCCAGGATATTTTTCTTTTCGACACTAATAATATTATAAAGAGGAAAGATTTGTATTTTTGTATGTAACGAATAAACTCAAAAAGTACTGGACCGATTTTAATAATGCTACATTATCACTGAGTAACATAGGCTATATTTTATCCCTGTATTCCCACGGGAACGGGAACTAGGCGGGTAAAACCGCGCGGTGGCAGCTTGTTCTATATAAATATGTTTGACTTCAAATTAATTCGGAAGGGAAACAAGCGCAGCAATAAACTCAACTGCCCATTATAGTGTCGAGGGGTTCACTAGATTATCGTCATGGCCCTTTAGAGGTAATTTCATTTCATCCGACCCCATTCCAGAGATTATACGCACTGTAAGGAAGCAGATCGGACTCAATTGAAACGTTACAGCTTTTAGTCTAGAACTTTCTGGAACTTGTCTTATTACTTTTTACGAGATGGCAAATGTAGTGGGACGTATGTGTTTTTTCTATTTTCTTAAAATATACATTGCTAGGGCACTGACAGAAACTGACACAAAATCTTTTTATTTTTATTCAAATAGGCCTTATGAACAGTCACACTAATGCTCGGTTCGGAAAGTTGCTTTTACTAAGAAGAGCCGAAAATAAACTCAGTACTGACATTCTTATAACATAATTTTCTTCGAATCAAGGAAACTTTTTGACCGCATCGGGTTTTTCATCAAACATTACCTATACATAATTAATTTCTATCAAATTATATTTCTCATGACTTTTTATATTAAGACCTCAAGTTCATCTATTGACAATTTGATACGTTTATTAAAGGTTCGCACAGACCGCGGCGGCGGACGTTGCGGTCGCATAAATCAGACGGCGACCGACGCGGACGTGTGACGCGGCGCGAGTAATAAGCGCTTTAATTAATCACGGGGTGACGCGGGCCGCGGCCGTCACGACCCAGTGTGCCAGGAGCCTAATGCACTTCATGTGCTTTGATCTATAGGAAAATTAGATTTATTAGTTACTAGCGGACCCGCCAGACTTCGTTCTGCCCACCAGCGCCACCTACCGGGCCCAAATTCATGTATTATACATAAAAACCTTCCCCACGAAATACTCCGCAATTTTCTATAATTTTACCGGGATAAAAAGTAGCCTGTGTCCTTTCACAGGCTCTTAACTATCTGTGTACCAAATTTCATTTAAATCGGTTATATAGTTTAGCGTGAAAGCGAAACAGATACAGAGACAGACAGAGTTACTTTTGCATTTATAAAATTATAGATACAGATTAAGAAGCCACTAATATAATAATAGGTACGCCCTGAGCCGAGGCACGGTCCCGCAGGGGACACCCTCAGCACTGTCGCTTAAATTCTCCTTCGGTTGAGAGCCCTCTGCGCTCACCGAAAAAGTCCGCGTAACGGTGTAAAAGCCATCTGAGGCTGACACCTACTAGTCCATTTATAAAAAAAAAGTACTTGAGAGCGGTAATCTCAATTAATCGAATTATTACAATATAAATCACTATATTATGACGATGCTTGGGTATAACGCTTTTAACACGACTTACAATAATATTGAAAAATTAATTATAAAAAACTTGTTAAAAAGAATAGTTACTGTGTTAATTGCCGGCTATTCTCAGTAAAAGCAGACTTCCAAACCGAGCATTAGAGTCGACGTTTCGTATGTGTCTATGAAGGCCGTATCGAATAAATAAATCATTTACATTACATAAATTTTACGTAGAAGTATTCTTTACTCAAAAAAACCGAAAAGATACCCCGTCTACACGTAAATGAAAATCTAGATTCATATCACGTTGTAAGCTAACATGTAGTTCTACAAAATTCCATTCACACCTACAAAAACTTTTAGCTGCTGTACGTGAAAGAACAAGTCTTTCAGTCGTTTTCAATGTCACTAGTAATTATTTTCTTGTAAGTATTTTGTTTGTGAACAATTAAGGCGTCTAATTAACTAATGGGACGAGTTCCCAACTTGTGAGCAACTTCCGACCTGTAATTTGTGTAAACGAAAACAATACCATTAAGTTCCGGCAGCCGTCGAAACTGCTTACTATGTAGCTACTGGAGCGGGGCCATTGAGGTGGCGAATTGAAATTAAATAGATTTTATGTCACTAACTACTGACCATGTAATTTTTTCCATATAAAAGAAGCTTATTTGGACTACAAACATTTTAAGATAAAAAAAACAATCGGTTAAGTCGATCACAAACTATGGTGTGACCAAGGGAAAATAAGAATTATTTTTAATTATATAAAACGCGCTGAGAAATTTATTTTACTCATTTTTTGTCTTAACATTATTTGTGTCATTAAAATGTTTATCATTTTTACATACATATCTAAATTGGTAAACCTTTTTTTTTTATCAATAATAATATGAAATATATTAAAAATGTTGCTTTAAAGAGCTCTCAATCTTACTTATAGCGACAAAAAAAAATACCACGTATTTTTTTGTCATTGGTGGAAATCGAAGCTGACTAAAAAATCGCTAGACCCGTAGCCCGCTCCATACCACCTCTCATTATTAGATAACCTAATTGCTCATTAGTCATAGCTCATAATAATTAGATCGGGTAATTAGTAACATTAATTGGAACCTGACCATCCCTGATATCATTCATATGGATTATCCCGGAACTGATTTGTGATAAACGGATAACGATTCTAATTTATTTATTCATATCTACTAATATTATAAAGAGGAAAGATTTGTTTGTTATTGACTCCGAAATTACTGGACCGATTTGAATAATTATTTTACTAATAGAAAGCTACGTTATTTGTGAGTGGCGTAGGCTATGCTTTAGGTTTGTATTCTTACGGGAACGGGAACTACCCGGGTGAAACCGCGAAGCGAAAGCTAGTAAATCCTAACTAACATTTTAAACGCGAAAAAGTAACACTATCTCATCTGTCTGTTTGTCTCTTCACGCTAAAACTAACGAACCGATTTAAATTAAATTTAGTACACATATAGTCTAAAGCCTGATGAAGGAAATAGGCTACTTTTTATCCCGGGTAAATGGAAGATCTTCCGGGTACGCGGGTGAAACCGCGAGGAGCCGATAGTAAATAAACATGTCTCCGCGCGGGGGCGGGCGGCCTCTAAAACCACTATCACTTGCTGACGCCGCCGCGCCGTCTCTTGTTTAATGATGATACATCCCCATTAAGACTCGACTTTACTTGTTGGTAAAGACGTCTCTCATCTATGTATAATGAGGGTTACATTACTCTATTTACAATATTTTATGTCAAAATGTAACTAGTAATTACTGAGTTTATTGCCGGCTCTTCTCAGTAAAAACTAATATCAGAACCGAGCATTAATAGTAACTATTCATAAGTGCCTTATTGAGGCCTATTTAAATAAAAAAGATTTTGATTTGATTTTGATTTGACTAGCTGTTAGAATGTGCCTAGTCAGAATCACGTTTCATAAAAATGTTATATACAATATTTAATCAACCAGCTTAAGCCCGCAGTTTCACCTGAGTGGTTCTCGTTCCCGTTAGAGCATGGGGATAAAACATAGCCTATGTTACTCCCTGATAATGTAGCTTTCTATTGGTGAAATATTTACTTAGGTCGTTCTAGCACCTTCGGAGCCAATTACAAACAAACTAAATAATCTAATCTTTGCTCTATAAAGTACTTAGTGTAGAAAATATCGAAATAAAACACAAAATATGTTAATTAATGCGGTTTTAGTTGACTTACGAACCTCTAGTCATAGGTTCGTTTCCCACCGAATATTATTCTTGGCTTAGTTTGGAATCAGATTGCTCCCAAAAATATACCTAAATATTATAATTATGTTATTAATTCTTTAGCCGTTTATTCTAAATAGAAATCTAATCCAGGTAGGTACACACCGCACACATATCTCAATACATAATCATAATCACGAGAACTCATCTTTAGCAATCTTATTTGGGGAACGCTCCTTTGTGCCGTGAAGCGAATTTAAAAGAAAATTTACCTATATAAAAACCTCATTAGACAAATCCGCGAGCCACTCACAGAATGATAGATAAGCAATAAAAACATTCGATTTGTATGAAATTTAATAAACTCACATGAGGATATATAGCCGCGAATATAAAGATCCCGAATATAAAGGAGTTTTTATTGGGAACCCGGTATGATTGACGTAAGAGGAATTCTTTCTGGATGTGATTTATTGAGTAACACGTGCGGTGTGCGACACGAGTCTTGCTATTTGGAAAGCTGTAAAGCGACTCAGCCAATTTTAAAAGTAGTCACTTTAATTTTTTTTTATGCCATTCCCCAACACGCAAATATTGTCAGCGAGACATTTAAATCTAAGTTTATTTTCAAAAGAGTAATTGCTGAGTTTATTGGCGGCTCTTCTCAGCAAAACCAACCTTCCGAACCGAGAGTTAGAGTCTGACTATTCATAAGTGCTTGTGAAGGATCGGACTTCTCAAGTGATAGTGTTGGTAACGAAAGAGACAAAACAAAAATACTTCACTAAATCAAGTTAAGGTAATTTTAATGTAATAAAAATAACAATAATAATTTTTGGTGTTTTTTGACAAATCGACGATATTCATATACTCGCGACGTTTAGTTGGATTACAGGTGTGACTCTCAAATATCTATCTATTCTGTATTCGTCAGGACGGAAAATCTTAAATCATACAAAGTACTCTACGATGCCAGGTAAACCTCTTGCACAAACCCTGGCTACGCTATTAGGTGCGTAACAAAAACATATTCTACTTATTATATATACCTATAAAAAAAATGGGAAATGGAAATAATATTTTTTCTCACACAAAGTAGTAAATGCCGCAACCCAAGCATGCATTAATATAACCCCAAGATATGCCTCTGAGTGTTCCTCCGCGGAGGGTTTCTAGGGATGTACACATTAGTCAGTTCGCGAGTGATTTGTCTCGCGGTGACATTGCATCTATCACCACACCAGGCGCCAGCCCCTGAAGACTTGCAGCTGGATGCTGATAAGCAATAATGTGTTAACCCTCATAAACTTAGTTTTGGAAAATGGCGTCTAAAGATCATATTGTGTATGTGATTCACGACTTTTTTTATGATATAAATCCATTTTTTGATTTTTTATGTTTTAGATCGCTTGAAACACTTTTGAAGAACGTTAAATAAGTGATGCATTATAGAAATATATTCTTGAATTTGACTTTTTGTGGGTTGACGCATTATTGCTTATCAGCATCCAGTTATGATCTTTATATTACCATCAGTTAGTTATGTGAGGGTTTTACGCGTTTTTTCTCGAGAGATAACGCGTTTTTCCTGTATGAAAGGAGCTTAGAAAGTAGTGTGTTTGTTATCTGTATTGGCCCTTTACTTTTTTGTTTAAATATTTTCGTAATTAAAGTAGTGAAAGACTACGTCAGAAAATGTTTTTTGTCGCACTCAAAACTATAGGAAAATACTCAATTTTTATATGACATCGAGCATGTAACCAATAGAGTAGAACTGTTAACAGTTTTGTTAGAAAACAAAATACGCCAAAACGCTGCGCCGGCCCCTGTGTTCTGATTGGCCGACTCAAGGTCAAGACGTACACACAGGTCTCTTATTGGTCGGGTACTGTTTTAGTTCGAGCGTGGTTTGTTAGTTATACCAGTTATACGTGACCATTCATTGATGCGTTGCTAAACAAATGGCTCACTATTGCTACTCTATTGGTTACATGCTCGATGTTATATGATAACAATACCAGTTCACTACTGTAGTACTACACTGTTATTTTTCAGTGAAAATAGTCCATTGGTCACTCAATTTGTTATTCCTAATTTTATAGTACTTTCACGCCAAAACCACCAAATGGATCCTACTTATGAACATTGGTAGATAGAGATATAGATTAGAGCTTGGTAAAGGACATAGGCTACTTTTTATCCCTGGAATGTTAGAAGGTCCGTCGGACGGAAGATAGTACCTATAGTATGTTAAATTCTATAAAAATAAAATAAACAAGTAATATTTTGCAGACACAAAACGCATTACAAATGTCCTCAGTCGACGACAAGTACCTAACCGACTAGCGACTTGAGAAAAAGCGCATGCATTCGGAGCCGCCCGCTCTCCGCGCTCCGGACTCAATAGAACGCTGACTATTCATGAACATCTGTAGCAAGGATATAGTTTCACTAGAAATTAGTTAAACTAGATCCTCTCTAGATACTCGTGCGTTCTTAGTTAATAGTTAATTAGAAGATTAAGACAAATTTAAATTGCTTATTAGTCTAATACTAAGGCTGGATCATTACTTGTGGTCCCAGGATGAGGGAAGAAAAAAAAACAAGAAATAAATTTATAAACGTGCCTATTGACAAATAGTCTATGATATAAAATATTTATTATCATAGACTATATTCCGCTACAGCATTTTGTAGGGGCGGTAGGTTAGGGACCCTGATTTTGAAGCCTGTCGTTACATTCCGTTCCAAAATCAAATTTTAAAATTAAAATTACTTTTCATACATAAAATAGCTGTAGGCATACATGATTGTATGTATTTACATTCATTTGTACAAATGTTTGTTCTGTGACTCATACTGATTTCTTTTCTATTAAAGTAATATTTTTAGCATTTATAGTAGGTATATGATTTTAGCATTGAAATGAAAATAAAAAATGTTTTTCAAATAGGCCTTCACAAACACTTATGAATAGTTATTCTAAAGAAGTTCTAGAGATACATCGTCAAAAAGATACAAATGGGGGTAAAACAGTAAAGTAACTAAAATCTAAGCAGCTAAGTGGTTTTTTATCAAATACCGAGCCAAATACTACCAATTATTCAATGAATATATTATATGTCTGTGATATTTTTAGCTTAGCTTGTCTCTTCCAAACATTATTACTCCGTGTAACTTTGCACGTAAAAACGGCTTTTGTGTTATTCCTCCTTACAACGTACTCATTGGATGCAAAACGTTGGTACTAAGATGGTTCTATTGATGGAATAAAGCACAGAGTCTTCGTTCAAGAATGGTCTAGATTTTATGGTAGAGCATTTGAGTTTTGTGTTGATAATATTTATTGTGATTCCAAATGCAATTCAATATAAAACATAGGTAAATGCTCGCTAAACTAAACAACCATAAAATTGAAACTGAGTCTATGCCGGAGTACCGTAACGAACAAAAATTTAAAATAACATTAGGTCCTATTTTTTTAGTAGTCACATAAAAATATTCCTTGAGATTAAAATTCCTTTGAGATTGAGAGTGATGGATGATGTAACAAAAAGTAAAAAAAATATTAACTTATTTTGCAATATCTAAGTTATAAGAAAATTGCATTAGGTTAGAACAAAAATTTGTTTAGTTCGATCTGGTAGTAGCTTCAACAAATATATTACTAAAACCTAAACTGAATAAAAAGCTTTAAATTGAAGCACATTTGCCGAGTCACATTAGCAGTTTATAAATAACTTACTAAATTGAATAAAATAATTATCCAAATGAACCGTATATCTTGTTTAGTATTAGAATACAACTCTAATGACAGTATTAAGAGTGACGTACATTAGACGAGACACGAGAGGCCTGATGAGGCCTCGAATCGGCCTCAAAATAGTAACGTTTCGACATCTCAACCGAAAACACGAACTCGCATTTACCTAATGTAACCATAGACTATTGTAATGCATAGACAGTGCACTTTTAATAATATTAGGCAACAAATAATAATTTATTCTAACTAATATTATAAAGTAGCGACCCGCCACGGTTTCGTGCGGGTGCAATGCCTATAGGCATCCACCGACTTCACATTAGAAACCTCCAAAATTGACAGTGTTTCTCTTATTGTGCATGTATTGTATATACCTATAAACCATCCTCTACAATAATTTTAAAACCGCATCATAATCCGTTGCGTAGTTTTAAAGATTTAAGCATACCTAAATAGGCATAGAGGGACAGAGAAAGCGACTTTGTTTTATATTATGTAGTGATTCGAAAGTAACACTGTCCCTTTGTCTCGCTTTGACACTAAAACTACCGAACCGATTCAAATAAAAAATTGTTACACAGATAGTCTAGAACCTGATAAAGGACATAGGCTACTTTTTATCCCGGGAAAATGGAAGATCTCCCGGGTACGCGGGTGAAACTGCGGGGAGACACTAGTTAAGACTACATGTAACTTATATAATTCCGTGCCATTACTAACTTCTAGTCTATGAAGGCTGATGTATCTTAGTAGCTCCTTACGACACCCCTGGGACAAAGTGGCTACATACTGAGCTGTAATACACACGTCTATAAAATTAGATCTATGGCAATCAGTGTTTCTAGTTTGATAGAAGTACTTAGTATGTAAGTAATTAACTTATACATAACTTAGACTATGTTTGCTAAAATGGTTAATGATTGGAATCAGAGGCTTCCGGCGACTGGGACCACAAATTTGCTTTATTTTAAAGGCATCATAGTATTTAATCTTGTTAATTAATCTTGAATATACGAAACCTTTTTTTATGTTTTATTTTTGATAATTCTTTTCAGCCACATTATGCATAGGTACCAATAAATATTTGATATATAAATTATTTCATTTAAACAGTGATACCTAATGGCAATGTGATAATGTGATATGTTTTAACAGCATATTTTTATATATTATGTATTTACATAGCGCCTGAACAACTCATCCCATTTCGATTACTAATGTGTTATGTGTCTAACTTACACATCGTTGCTATAAAGTTTTTACTAGGAGCATCAAAATATTTTTTATGACCAATTCTGTTTAGAACATTGTAAAATCTATGTCACACATCCCACTAGCTCGCACTCTATGCAATTTAGTTGAAGCTTACTGCCGCGTTATGCGGTGACGAAGTGGCGGAGCTTCCCTTCCCTTCCCTGCTCTTCTCTTCCCTTCTCTTCTGTAGAAAGGTATTTGCTACAAAGAGCCTTTTGAGCTCGCGCCGGAGATTGCCAACTCGATTTAAGTTGCCGACTGTGACGCGTGGTACCGGGGTGCGTGTCACACCGAAGCGATTATTGTCATTGATTTAAAGCTATTGGACGGACTGTCCATTTATTTTATTTAGAAATAGGTTGGGCCATTTTGGGAACAACCCGCAAAATCTTAGCTTATGAATATAAAATTAATAATGTCAGCTGTGGCACTAGCAATCTAAATAATTTATAACAAAGGTACCTACCTATTTCTATGTTAGTTAAATCATACGTTGTATATATTACAGACAAAAATTCAATAGTATCTACCTTTAAAAAAATTTAATAAATACACACAAATAAAAGTGCCTTTTTTATTCACGAAATAACCTCTGTATTGCGTTTTCTTTTTATTCCATTTTCGCATCAGTGTGACAAGTGGCTAGAAATTATCTTATCGCCTAGTATCGTTAGCGGAGCTAGGAGACTGAAGGGAGTCCCTCCACAGTCCTCCCGCGCCCTCCGCGCCCTCCCGCCGGATTAATAGCGCAAGCCCTCTTTTGAGTTTAAAATTTACTTAGTAACTACGCTTGTATTCATTTATGTTTTGATAGAATAGTTGCCTTTGTGGTTAGTAGTTAGTCCCTGACTTTCAAGCCGTCTGTCGTGGGTTCGAATCTAACCCAGGACAAACATTTGTATGTATGATTATTTCTTGTATTCTGTGTCTAAATGTAAAGATCTATATAAGTATGTATTTAAAAGTAGTATGCTGGTTACCGTAGCATAAGCAGCTTTACAGCTATGATTTCAGAATTAGATTGGCCGTGTGTGAAAAATGTCCCAGGACATTTCTGCATAAACATGATTGTAGCCCGTTTAGGAGTCGAACCTGCGACTTGTGTCAAGAGAACACCGTTATCGTACAACTACGTCAAACGCCCTTGAACGAAATGAGTAAGTCAATTTATCAGTAACTTACTAATATGTCATATTGTATAGGCATAATAAGTCTGACTAAAACGCAATCACCTAACCGCAATCATAAATAAGCAATTTTAAAGAGGAAAGTTTTGTTAATAAATACATAAATAACTAGCTGCTTCCAGTTTTACCCGCGTAGTTCCCGTTCCCGTAAGAATACAGGGATAAAATATAGCCTATGTTACTCGTGGATAATGTAATTTTCGAATGGTGAAAGAATTTTTAAAAACGGCCTACTAGTTTTTGAAAAACCAAACAAGCAAAGTTTTCCTCTTCACTACATAGTATAAAACAAAGTCGCTATCCGCCGTCTGTCTGTCCCTATGTATGCTTAGATCTTTAAAACTACGCAACGGATTTTAGTGCGGTTTTTTTAATAGATAGAGTGGTTAAAGAGGAAGGTTTTAATGTATAAATCATTACGCTATGACGAATAGGAGCGGAGCATCAATCAAAACTGTTGCAAAAACGGGCAAGTGACGCTAACGAAGTTGCGCGGGTCAACTAGTTACATATAGAACTATACAATAGTACACACTATTAGGTACACAGCATTATTAGGTAGCTATTAAAAGTGTTTCAAAATAAATTCAATATCTAAAACATAGCCATGTAAAATCAGCTGAGACCGGATCGGATGGTCCGGATTACTCTAATAAAAGAAACAAGAAAATCAGGTCATTCGGATGTAAACAAATAAAACCGGAGCTGTATGTCTGGATGTTTCGGCCAATGTTGTTTTTTACCGATGGAAAACAAGTGAAATGCCTTTTATTCTCGACCTACTGAATAAGCAGAAACTTAGCTTAGATTTCGAGATAGCATACTACTGTTTTTTACTGACTGTATTTAAAGACATGTTGGTACATTTTTAAATAGTTTTTCAGCCTTCAACATGTGTATGATTTTTAAAAAAAAAATAGTTTAATTAGTCAAATTATTAAAATATGTCGTTGATGAATTTATTGTTGTTAAAACTTCAAACTCGGTAATGGTTGGGCTAACTTGTTGTTAATAATATGTCTGTTCTGTCATAGTTTGAATGATGTTCTTATAAAAATAAATTGAAAAGTCTATGTAGATCCACCGAAAAAGGGGGTAAAACTTTAAGACGGAAGCTGAAAAAATCCTCCCAAACCCAATCTAAATCGTTCCAAAGGCCCCTTACTTTGGTGCCATTTTAACCCAAAAGCCAGTGTACTTTCTTCTCAAAATAAACGAATATCAAACGCACGTCTTCCATAGCTAATCAACTTTGTATGGTAGAACGTACATCGTAAACAAACGAAGCATCTCGGATGTTATTCATTCAGTAAATATGTCATAGATCTACAATAATCTAGATGGCACGTCACCCAACCGAAAAATAAGTACAATGTGTTATTTATTTTGATTTATTAATGACTCGAGCGTCTATTGCGTGGGTTTACCCCCGTAGTTCCCGATCCCGTTGGAATATTGAGATAAAATATAGCTGTCTATTGGTAAAATAATTATTTAAATCGGTTCAGTAGTTTAGGACTATATATACAATTTTTTCTGATGAATGAATGAAGAATATGAATGAAGATAGCTTTGTGATTTTAGCTCTTAATAGATAATTTTAGTTTTGTATATTTTTCTCGAAAATACTAAGTTCCATTGAAATTATTAATACTCAAATGAGTTATTCATATACATTTAATATTTATGTCAACCCGGTTGGCTTTGTGGTTAGCGACCCTGACTTTCAAGCCGCGGGTCGTGGGTTCGATTCCCACCCAGGAAAAACATTTGTATGCATGAATATGTCTGTTTGTTCTGTGTCTGGATGTAAATATCTATATAAGTATGTATTTAAAAGTAGTATATGTAGTATATCAGCTATCTGGTTACCATAACACAAGCTCACTTTGATGCTTAATTTGGAATCAGATTGGCCCTGTGTGAAAAATGTCCCAGGTTATTATTATTATTATTTATTACTTATTAAGGCATAAAAAAATCTTTTCAATTTGAAATGTCTTAAAGCCCTCTTTTAAAAGTTATGTTTGAAATAAATATGGCTTCACTCTCTTACTATCAAACCTACATCTAGACTATTAGTTGGTCTATGTCATCTATATATCTGCCATGATATCGTTATCGGCGCGTCACGCCGCCGGATATTGCACGAGTATTGGGGACACAGTCGGGCGGGGAACATATTGGGCTCTTTCAGGGATCCCCACAAGAAACCCTTATTAAAGGAAGATCATCGCTTCATGAAGGTATCTGTGCTAGAACTTTAATATCTTTTAGAATTAGTGTAGTTTCAGTTATATTATGTCAGTTAATAAAAAGCGGCCAAGTGCGCTCATGAAGGGTTCCGTAGCAGCAAGTACCATAATATAAAAGTTCTTGTACGACGGACGGACAGACAGACAGACATGACGAATGTATAAGGTTTCCGTTTTTTGCCATTTGGCTACGAAACCTAGAAAGGCTCCAGACCCCTTTAACGAAGCTTTAAAGTTGTAAATACCTATAAATTGTATTTAAAAGTTTTATATGTAGTAGGTATATCGGCTATCTGGTTACCATAACACAAGCTCACTTTGAAGCTAACTTCGGAATCGGATTGGCCGTGTGTGAAAAATGTCGGGATTTAAATTTTTTACCTATACCTATTTCCTTTTAAATAGTATTAAAGATGGTCCTAGTTGCTTTTATTATCGTTATACAGAATCCTCTGAAAGCAAATCTAAAAACTCCTGACCAGTTTTGGTAGGCGTAACTGGAAAGGATGATTCATAAATATTATCCTACTTATATTATAAATAAGAAATTGAGAGATGTATGCTCTTGAAAATTACGGACAAAATTCTAAGCACGAAACCATAAATAACCAAAATTAATGAAAAATCCGTTTATAAATTGAAAAGATTCATTTCAAAAGCAAATGAAGCAAACATCATTCGACCTTATTAAATAATCTCGTAACGGAATATACCTATAAATAAACTTGAAATATTCAAAGCATCTTTAATAAATACTGGGAACGGCTCATTGGGCCGTCCTTTACAAATGCCTGACGGGAATCATAACTCCAAATTTATCTAAGAACTAGCTGCCTCCCCGCGGTTTTACCCGCGTAGTTCCCGTTCTCGTGTATAGCCTATGTTACTCGGGGATAATGTAGCTTTCCAAAGGTGAAAGAATTTTTGAAATCGGTCCAGTAGTTTCGGAGCCTATTCATTACAAACAAACAAACAAACAAACAAATCTTTCCTCTTTATAATATTAGTATAGATAATCTAAAGATAAACCAAATGCTTATATATTACTTAAAAAAATATACCTAGCTAATTGCTCCCTGCGATTTCACCCGTCCTCCTTCAATTTTCCCGTTATAAAAAGTATATGTGCTAATCCAGGCTATCATAACTAATATTATAAATGCGAAAGTTACTCTGTCTGTCTGCCGCTTTCACTCTAAAACTACAGAACTGATTTAAATGAAATTAGGTACACAGATAGTCTAGAGCTTGAGAAAGGACATAGGCTACTTTTTATCCCGGAAAAATGAGAAACCCCGGTAGCGCGGGAGAAACCGCGGAAGCCACTAGTTAACTATAAGTGTTCCAAATTTTATCCAAATCCGTTCAATACTTTTTGCTTGAAAGAATAACAAACATACATCCATACAAACTTTCGCATTTATAATTAGAATGATCCCTTGACCTTTTAATACTGAATTAGAACGAATATAGGTATATCAATGAAATCTTAATTAAAAGTATTTGTACGAAATATTATACGAAAATGGCCCACTTATGTTTAATAATTCTAAGTCATTCGGTTTATATTAGGCCCTAATAAGGTATGTGACCAAAAACTTTTGTCGTAACCAGGTAAAAAGGTCAATTTAAAAGTGAAAAAAACAACTTATTATAAGACCCTATTAAAACGGTATTTTTTTAAATCATCATTAATCAGCGTTTTCTGCTTTTGGGGTTACCATTTTCCATAAAACAAGGTTTATAATATAGTTTTTTTCTTCATTGTCATATTTACCGTCGCAGATTAAATAAATAACTATCCCAGGACATTTTACACACGGCTAATCTGATTCGAAACTAAGCAGAGCTTTTGCTTTGGTAACCAGATAGCTAATATACAACTTTTTAAATACATACTTATATAGTTATTTACATCCAGACATAATATACATATTCATGCATACAAATATCTGTCCTGGATGGGATTCTAACATACAACCGGAGGTTGATAGTCAGGGTCACTAACCACGAAGCCAACCGGTCTGTCCCCGATTTGATTATTAAATTATTATCACCCAAAAACCGCTAAGTGTAACAAAAATGGAGTCCACGATCATATATTTAATAAATAGCCGTATAAAAAGCTATTAAAGCTTTATAAATTGATTATTTCACCATTACAATAAGCCGGCGCTCGTCGAATGGACGCAAAATGGCGCCCTAGGCACATAAAAGTGCTTAATGAAAATATTCATTTTATTTAATGATAATATCCCTTGTACCTTGTAACTTGCCGTAATGACTCAGTTGGGAACGCACCGACTTACGATCTTGAGGGTGCACGTTCAAATCCTTGGCCCGTACCTCTGAGTTTATAAAAACTTACGTACGGATTCACGCCACTGGCTTTCGGTGAAGGAAAACATCGTGAGGAAATCTGCATGCCCGAGATGTCACTATTAAAGGCATGTGAAGTCCGCCAATCCGCACTTGGAGCACGTGGTGGACTATGGCCTAAACATCCTCGATGTTAGGGGAGGCTCAAGCTCCTCGGTGAAGACGTATATGAGCTGATGGTGATCCCTTGTACCTACGCCTGTTAATTGTTACTTACTAGTGGCTCCCCGCGGTTTCACCTGCGTACCCGGGAGATCTTCCATTTTCCTGGGATTAAAAGTAGCCTATGTCCTTTCTCAGGGGTTTTTTTATCTGTGTACCAAATTTCATTATATCGGTTTAGTAGTTTTAGCGTGAAAGCAAGATAGAATAGGTAGTGATTCAAGAGGAAGGTTTTTACTTTTTATGTACAATACATGCATAATATGATAGAAAAACACTGACAATTTTGAGAGGTTTCTAATGTGATGTATAAGCATTGCACCCGTGGGAAGCCGGGGCGGGTCGCTAGTAATATATATAGGATAAACGGAAGGCAGTTTTTGACAGTTTCAATCATCTGTAATCTAACTAGACGTCGCGTGTCAAAAAGCAGCAAGAAATTCTGCTTGTCATTGCCTTTGGACGTCAAAAATAAGCGACACGATTGGTCTTCGTACACATACTTAAGTTATCTACTTATCTAGTTGGAATAAGTCTGCGATTGGGTTACGGTACGTGTTCCGTACGGAGAACCCTGACCCCTCTACAGCGCTGATGGCGACCACCGTGGAGTTTTAGCCGGTCGAGTCCGGCATAACCCGCCCGCCCTCCCTCGAGGCGTTCTTTGTTATCGGTTATCCATGAGGATTTCCCCACGAAACAAAAAAGTTCTACGATTGACCTCATTAAAACTTGACATCATAACTCCACCATACCTAATAGTGATACATCAAAATCAGTTTATAAATTATTCATTCTTTTATTATTTGAATATTACATCATATAATTTGTTAACCAATAAATGATAACCGCAATCTTTAAACGGCATACGATGACACATGCTTGAACTTGTCGATTTGTAACTACGTGACGATAATTTTCCTCATCACCTCACTACTAGCGGGATAATATTTATATTACTATATTTGGTATAAGTAGGTCTAAGACAATCATTACCTTAAATTAACAAATACATTAAATAAGTAGGTTGAATGAATTTTAAAACAATGTAACATCAGGTGGAAGTGGCATGTTCTTTTCGGGAAATACCACAGATTAATTGCCTCATCAAAAAGTATTAACTAAATGACTGATATGATATGACTGATAACACGATAGCGATGACAGAGTAATGGCGGAACATTGTTTTATGTAGCTACCCCGTAAGAACACAGGGATAAATATAGCCTAAAGCCCTCCTCAATAAATAGGCCATCTAACATTGAAATAGTTTTTCAAATCGGAATAGTAGTTCCTGAGATTTGCGTGTTCAACCAAACAAACAAATAAACAAACATACTTCGCTTCATAATCTTAGTAATTATGGGGTTTTTTATATTCTCGAATAGTCAAATTTAACAGCTAGATGGATTTTAATGGTATCATTTTACTAATAACTTCGTATAATGTTATTAGTAAAATGATTTCAGAGATTTTAACGTTAAAATTAATAGAAAAAAGAGCATGTTTTCCTGTTTTTAAATCTGTTTCATATAAAATGTCGTTAAATTGTGTTGTTTTTATTAATGTTAAATTATTTTACGTCTATTTCAAATAATAATCACAGAAAATAAACTAAGATAGGACTCTCAGTTATAATAACACCTCTATTTGTTTTTATTCTCGATGGATTTAAAGCACTTTCTATGAAGGAAAATGGCATAAAACATACACTTATTCTTTGAAATGTTTTCTAATATAATGAGTAATATTTAAAAGGTAAATTAAATAGATAATAAGAAATGGGTCACAATTATTTTGTCATGGAAAGGAGGTAATAATAATGATATTTGCCTGTCAATGTTTTTCTTGTTTTTCGTGGCTTTGTTTGTCATTTTCGACAGACAAACAGACAGACGATTCATTTGACAAAAATACATCGCGGACCCTGAACATTTATAGGTATTGAATCTTATTAAAATAACATAATTTCAGTACAAAAAGTGTTTCCTTTATTATATTTGGGAATAGAATATTTTTTTTTTTATTTCAACCACTTACCAGTTATATTGTTACCCTTGACTTAAAGACAATATTTTAAAGTATCTTCGTATTTCTTTATTATTCCAAAAATAAAAGTCAACCAAAAAATTGTCAAGTTTCGTAAGTAACAAAATTGCACAAGGCAAATAACCCGATAAATAAAGATACATTTTATTTTTATATATTTATAAATATAAAAGTTTAGGAAATAAAAGCATTTGCCAACCCTATTAAGAGTATATTACATTTATTTTCTATACTTTTGCTTATGCAGCCAATTTAAGTAGAAAATAAAGCTCTGACATAAATCTTTCAAAGTAACATTTCAGTAGGAATCGGGAGAGCAACCCTTCCCGAGGGAACGCGAGATTCCGAAATAGTCGAAGGCACGTGCTACGCCGTAGCCACGTAGCAATGCAGCTACGCCGTAGCAACCGTCGTAGCGGATCACGGCTGAAGAATTGGTTTTCCAGATAGGTACCGATTTGTTAGGAAATGTACGAATATTTTTACACGGTGACATAAATTCGCTTTGATATTCAAATGCACAGTAATGCACACGTATAGACGCATAGATTGAATAGACACCGCAAGCGTGCCAAATCCTATGTAAAGAAGAGGGGAGGAGTCAGATGGCGTTTTGACTACCGCAGGTTGTCCACAATAATTGCCTCATCAAAAAGTATATCGTAATCTATATATAAATAAATGAATCCCTATTTCTCTTTGTAAGGGCTGGACCGATTTGTTCTGTTTGTTTTTGTCAGAAGAAGGTTCTTATGAAAGAAAAAAAATAAAAGTTCTGGCGGAAAATTTGAAATTTTAGGAAAACTTAACGATCATATTTATATTTTGTAATGTTTCTTTAATGGCGTTTGACAAAAGTGTCAGTCACTTTCGTTCAACAAGATTCATAGTTATGACAGGACGACGTCTGTCGGGTCATCTATCTGATATAAATAAATACATCTAACATTGAACAGTCAAATCGGACTAGAAGTCCCAGAGATTAGCGCGTTCAACCAACCAAACAAACTTCAGCTCAGGTTCGATTCCCACGGAGTTCTATCAACTTTGGATTTAGATATCAACACTAATTATAAAGAGAAAAGATTTGTATTTTTTTATGTAACGAATAAACTCAAAAAGTACTGGACCGATTTTAATAATTCTTTTTTCATTAGAAAGCTACATTATCACTGAGTAACATAGGCTATATTTTATCCCTGTATTCCCACGGGAACGGGAACTACGCGGGTAAAACCACGTGGAGACAGCTAGTATCTAAATAAGTTCATATGTAATTATTTAGAATTTATTCAGTTTAATAGTTTACAAGGTAATTAGGTAAAATATACTATTTATTGAATAGAACGGAAATATCAAGCGGTTAAATATTAATTTAACGAAACGAATCCTTTAGAGTCAGGAAACTACTGTAGTAACCATATGTCTACTAGAAAGAAAGAAAGAATGAAAAATATTTATTGACAGCACACATTAATTATAACGATTACACAAAAACAAATTACATAAAATTAAACACAATAAAAACAAATCAATAGCAAACAAGCGGTAGGAGTGCTGTCAAAGGGGGACCAACTCAGCATGTGCTGCTGTAGACAACAGCGCTGATTTTCAGCTGGCGCCGACTACAGATAGTTAATCCAGTAGTTTCCTATCTAGCTGTCCGATAGAGCCTAGTTTTAAAATATTAAATGACCCTATTCGGTGACCACTTACCATCATATCCTGATTCCCCTGAACGTTGCTTAGCAAGCAACTTATGCAAGCAACTCAAAATAGCTTACAAGCCGTAAGACGTATTCACGTGAAATAGTTTTTGCCTCCACCTCGGTAAGATCACGTGCTGCCTTTAAATTCCACCGCTAATGGAAACGCGAGGCGTGCCTGCCTCACGCCTCACGCCTCACGCCTTGCCTCATGCCTCGCCTTATACAAGCGCCGAGATTTTGACTGCATTACACAGCGCATTTTGGTAATATCACACTAACCCTCTGAATATTAACTATATGCATATTGCATAGTTAAATTACGTACCAGATTGCTGGCCTCGGTTATTATGTGTTACTAAATAAACTATAATGGAACCTAAACCTCTTTTTCTGGTGAAAAGGGTGAGGATTTATACCTGTCGAAACCAGTAACACACATAACTAAATAGTTCTGCTTAAATGTGTGAAACGAATGTCTCAGGATATGAAAATAAAATAAATCTGCTAGAAAGAGCGCTATAGCGCATAGTCATCTACACTAATATTATAAAGAAGATAACTTTGTTTGTATGGTTGTAATGAATAGGGTCAAAAACTACTGGACCGTTTTTAAAAAATCTTTCACCATTCGAGGGCTACATTATCCACGAGTAACATAGGCTATATTTTATCCCTGTATTCCCACGGGAACGGGAACTACGCGGGTAAAACCGCGCGGAGGCAGCTATCATTTATGTAATGACTAGCCAATTGGCTTTAAAGCGACCCGCAGGTTGAAATACGTCAAGCCGCTGGTCGTGGGTTCGAGTACAAATAAGGCTAGTTAAGTGTTATTCCAGAACATACTCTAAGTTTTTATTCTGGGAAAATTGTAAGGTTCCTTAGAAACGCGGATGAAACCGCAGAGACCCACTAGTATACTACATGACACTTATTTTGGGTAGGTGTTATAGTATAGGTATATAAGTTATAGGAAAAAAACATTAACCGTGTACGTCAATTACGAAATCATAGTATGACATAATATTATGGAGTTTCCCATGTTGGTACCACACAATGACTGAATGTCGAATGAAGCAGGGTTGTAAGCCTAGTGTTACGTATTACTTGAATCATTCATACGTTTGTGTACGCGACCCATTCATAAATTCAATGAATATAAATAAAGTAAATTAGTAATATTTACATTATTTTTCATAAGAATCAATGAACCTTTTATTAACTTGAACACAATAATAAATATCCTTGGACATTTTTCACACACGGCTAATCCGATTCCAAACTAAGCTAAGCGCCAGACTGACTAGGAGTCAAAGTGGTCGCCATGGCCGAAATCGGTCGGACCAATCATCATCATTATATAGATAATTACATCCAGACACAGAACAAACAGACATATTCATGAATACAAATGTTTGTCCTGGGTGGAATTTGAACTCACGAAATGTCATTAACCACAAAGCCACCGGCTGTCAAACCATATATCTATACAAATTAGGTTCCGTCCCGCAGTTTTGCCCGCGTAGTTCCCGTTACCATAAGAATACCGGAATAAAAGTCTAGACATTCGCAAATATCGTGGCTTTCTTCTAGTGAAAGGATTTTCAAAATCGTTTCAGTAGAGCCAGAGATTACCCGCAAAAACTTTACAAACTGCCTAATTTTACCTCTTTATAATATTAGTATAGATTTAACTTGTAGTTTGTTATCATCAACAGTTAATTTGTTTATTTTTCCCCCTTCTGTTCTACAAATAGATAAGTTATTTTCAAACATGTTTATTAATAGGCTTTTAATAGTATTTTCAATCAACTTAATGTTCATATAAATTGTCAACTTCTACGCCTTTTTTGTGGACATTTGCTGGGTTTAAGTACCTATCCCTACATCACTACTTCATCATCATCATCAGCTCATATACGTTTACACTGAGGAGCTCGAGCCTCCCCTACTTAATCCCAACTAATAGTATAAATGCGAAAGTAACTCTGTCTGTTACGCTTTCACGCCAAAATCACTGAGCGATTTTAATGAAATTTTATACAGAGCTACTAAAGCTTGGCAAAGATGGGACACCGGGAAAAGTGAAGATTCCTCGGGAAAGCGAGTAGAGAATAAAATATTTTTTGCTTGTATTATCACCAAAAAAATATAATTTATGAAACTATATTGTTTAGATTTACAATCAGCTTGTAGGTAATTATGCAATATAAATTAATGAACGACAAATTGCACATGATGACAATTTACCGCATGATTTTCCTGATTTTAGGATTCACCGGGAACTACATAAACAATAAAAACAATAACATTACATTTATGAATGATTCCCGCGTTTGTTTGACGTAGTTTCATTGATCGAGTGGGAGGGATTTATTGTCTTTATTATAAAAGGCCCAGCTGTCATTCGGTTAGTATTGACAGCATGTTAATTGGTAAAAGTCCTATTATTGGGACCACCAATTAATAAACATCTAATTAGCAGTCATTTTGTAACCATCGTCGGTGTTAGTTGTGTGTTTGTGACATAAGGAAAATGTTGTGTTTCATTTTGTGTGTGGCGCTGTGCGTTGCGCAGGCGGCGGCGAGACCCGCGCCCTCGGAGGAAACTTCTAATGGGTGAGTCTGACTTCTTTACTATAAGGTCAATATAATATTTATAGTGATTTTTACCGCTTTTCATCGAAAAGGATATTAGCTATTTAAAATTTAAATGATATACTTATATGATAGAGATAAGATCTTGTTAAGTTGATAGTAAAGGTATTTAGGCATTTGTTCTATTTTTGAAAAAAAAAATAAAAATGTTCACTCATCTTTTACCTAAGTCAGAAATAAAAATGTAATACCTACTTTTTAAACCAGTAATAAGATATATTTGCTCGATATTACAATGGTGCAGTTTTAATGCTATAAGTGTAAAATATGTAATTTAATTTATCATTCTTCTTACAGATTGGAAGATGACCAAGTTTTCGGTAAAATTTATAAAAAATTCAAAATACCGCAAGTCATTGTACCTGATTCATTCAGAATAACGATCAATGGAACTTTGCACGACGTGCTGAGTGAGGGGTACGTGATTCTTTTTTATATTTTTCCTTAATAAATTTTATTAATTAATAATAACTCATTTGTAATCATAAAGAATAGAACATGACTTTTAACCAGGTTTTCGATATTTTAAGTACTTTCGAAAATAATAAATATTTATTGCAAAAACAAAACAAGGAGACATCTTCAGGCACACAATTGATAGGACAAAGAGGGAGCGAACTTATGAGGCTTAGAAGTCAGGGTCAATAATTTTTATACAATATATAAAATGGGTTTTTATAAATTGACAATTAATAATATTAACCACCAAAACAAAATATAATCAGTCAAAAAAATTCTCAAATAACAGTTAAGTTAGATTTAAAATACACTATGCAATGAGTAACGCAGCTTATTTACACTTCACGTTAAGTAATTAGTACATAAGATGCAATTTGTCATGATTATAGTGTAAGACAGTCATTAACTAATTAAGTAATTAGATATATATTAATTATTTCTTCAAATTCATATCAAGTGAGCATTTATACAAAGCTTAATATATACTTGTCGAATCTAAGTGTTAACTTAATATTAGTGTAAAGTTAGTTAATGTTATATCCCTACTAATATAAAAATGCGAAAGAAAGTCTGTAAGTTACACTTTCACACCTAAACCACTGAAGCAATTTTTATGAACTTTAGTACAAAGTAGACTATAGCTTGGGAAAGGATATAGCCTGGATGTAAATACCTATATAACCATGTATTCAAAACGTAGTATATCAGCTATCGGGTTACCATAACACAAGCTCACATTGAAGCTTCCTTTGATTCCGATTGGCCGTGTGTGAAAATGTCCCAAGATATTTATTATAGCCAAACATCCCGGGATAGTGAAAAGTCCCCTGAAAACGCGGGTGAAACCAAGGGAGAACCGCTAGCTAATTATATATTATTGTTAATAGGAATGCAGACTTCTCAGCATTGCTGACTGATGGTGATAACCAGGACAATTGCCGGATCGACATTAAAAACAACGTGTTGAAAGTATCGCCGGCTTTGGACCCTGATGGCGACTCGATGGAAATAAGCCAAGAACTTTTAGGTAATTAAACATTTGCATTAAAATTGTAAGAAAAAATAACCTATTTAAGATGTATTAATAGATATGATATATAGATAAGATTTTTTTTTAAGTATGTTTCAGTATGGTATAGTTTTCACTCTTTTCAGTGAAAATCGATAATATAATTCGCCAAAATATCGCGACAAATTTCAGTCAAATTCTTTGTCCATGTTTGATCTCGGTCTGAGGTAAATTAGCTAGCTTTCCAAGCGAATTTCATAATTTTCTATTTTTGACTTCGTTATAATTATCTTTATCAATTTACTTTTTATTTAATTTGGAATAATGTAGCAAATAACCAATCTGAATTTAAAAAACTATACTTATCTATATTTCTAAAAGAAACTCGTGTTAGTTACACTATTTATACCTCGAGAACCGCTAAGCCGATTCGGTTGAGAATTGTTCGGGAGGTAGTTTAGAACCAGGAGACGGACATAGGATACTTTTTATCCCGGGGAAATTGAAGATCCGCGGGGAGCCACGTGTTTTATATATAACCCAAATTGTTTATCTTACAGAAACCCACGGATTCAGTTTGAAAATATTCGCAAGGGAGGTTACCAGTGGTGAGGACATCAAATTCTTTGACATCACTTTCAACGGCATGAACAACGCGATCTCCTGCACTGTTAAAGACTTTACACACATCAGTTTTATCGTCATCAAAGAGGGCGTGAAGAACGTAACAAACATGCTTTTTGAATTCGAACCCTCGGAGTAGGTAATACATCAGATTGGAACGCGTGTGTAAAGATTCAGTGCTCCATATAAGGAAGCATTTTGCCTAAAGAGTTTTTAGGCTATTAGGCAGATTTGAAAGACGGCAAATCCCTTAGCTTACAACACCGCATAAGTCATTTTTACCAACTTTTCAGGAGACGAAAAAAAATGTTTATTTTAAAGAGGCCAGCCATCTTGCGCACTGTTAGTACTCTTTGAATTAAAGCCTCTTATTGACTGAATTCTATATCATGTGACCCGTGGTTCGCGCAATGAGCAGCTCTATCCAACGGCATTAAAATTTAGAAACTGCCAATTTTCGACTTGAGCAGTGTTGTTAGCTAAGGGACGAAATGTGTCAGTGGGAAATTCAGGGTTGACACACTCAGGGTATACCCTGTATGAAAGGCTATGACCAGCTCATTGATGACGTAGACTGCTGTGTCAGAGGAAAACCGTTTTTATGTAACCGCAATACGTGTGCATGATTTGCAAACTCACGTGGACAGACACAATGACAACTGACCAATACCTAAAGAAGTTACACAATATTTTGTAGTGCTAGCCTCTTTAAACGAGTTAATTAGTAGAAAAAAGAAACTCAAACAAGAAGTCTGTTTTGGGAAGTTGTCTCTGTCGCACTATATTTGTCTCTTTCTCACTGAATAAAGTGTATTAAGACAGTCATATCTAGTAGAACAATTTTAAATGTAACTCAAAAATAGTAAGTTATAAATTATACCTACTTAATCATATGAAGGCAGTTTAGATAAGGGTCAATGAACTTGGTTGATTAGATACTGGTTTGAAGCCAGTTTTAAATGAAATGTGGACCCTGAAGGCATATAGCTGAAAATAAGGGCTAATAAAAGTCCTGTATGTAGAAACGAGACAGACATATCGTGATAGAGAGTGATGGCGTTTTAGTATTAATGTCTAAATATTGCCCTATATATATTAATATATTTTATTTTTTTACATTCCAGTGATAATAAACTATTGTTAGAAATATGTAATACGTGATAGAATGTCAAAATACTGTCATACAGTACTGTACATGTCTTGATACTTTATTATTTATTTTCAACGTGGATTTATTAGTTTTGGTATTTATGTACCATATATAAATGTATATATTATGTCTCTATAGATATATAATGAAGGTTGAAAAATTTTAGGATATTTTTAATAGTGATTTAGTATAAGCAGCTTTCTCATTTAAATCTCTAGAAAAATACTCAGTCTAGTCAATTAAAGGTATTTTAATAATAAACAATATTTCAGTTTCATTTTAATCATAATTTATTTAATTATTTATAGACAAAATGTACCCCATTTAATTAGTTTAACAATAAATTATATAAATAGAAATAATTGGTTTTTTGATTGGTGAAATTGTTTTCAAAGTACGTTAAAAATAGCCTATGTGCTAATCCAAGTTATAAACTATCTGTGTTTCAAATTTCATCCAAATCGGTTCCGTAGTTTTTGAGTGAAAGAGTAACATGCATGCATCCATGCTTCTACAAACTTTCGCGTTTATAATATTAGTAGTTTGTGGAAGTTTATGAGAAAGTATGGAAATTACTCTTTCACAACAAAGGCTGGATCTGGACGTAATTTGGCACAGAGCTAAAATATGTTATGTAATAACACATAGGTTACATTTTATTCTGAAAAATTTAAGATCCCCGGGAACGTGGGTGAAACCGCGGGTAAACACTGGTATATTTCTTATATTTTCAAATATTGGTCAAACAATGTAAGTTATCGGAAGAAAATTAGCAGAAACACGACGTACCTACACGATTACTTCACAAAGTCACGTTTGTGTTCAATGTTACAAACACATTTATCTTAAAACATGTTTACTGTATATAAATTATTATTTATGTAATTAAATCCTTTTTAAATAAACTACTGAATATGCACACAAAATTTCATAACAAACGGTCGAGCCGTATCGGAGGAGTTCTGTTACAAACACTGTCACAAGAATTTTATAAAAGATAGCTGCCACCGCGCGGTTCCACCCATGTAGTACCCGTTCCCTTGGGAACACGGAAATAAAAATCGCCCATGCTACTCTCTGATAATATAGCTTTTCAATGGTGAAAATATTTTTCAAATCGGCGCAAGTATTTAAGTATTCACACAAAATAAAGTAGGGCGCAACGGTTTCGTCCGTTCCGAATTTGGAGGATCGCCAACGCGTGAGTGACGCCCCTGGTGTTGCAAGCGTCCATAGGCTACGGTAACCGCGCGCCATCAGGTGGGACCGTATGCCTGTTTGCCAACTTTGTGGTATAAAAAAAAGTTCTTGAGACATGCTACAGTGTCCGTAAACGTGACAAGTAATTTCTGGGTATTACCACTAATCACTAAGCTATTATTAAACTTATTTTGTTGACGTAAAATACTGTACTTTAGACATGTAATAAGTTAATGAGCTACTTAGCTAAGTCATCTTAGAATTATTCACCATTTAGAATATTTACTATTCTTTAGAAGAGCGTGAATGGTAGTGCTTGATTTAATCTGTGCTTAAAGATTTTTCATAAATTTCTTGATTAAGTTACTTCTTTAGTGAGTTTGTCAGTGACAAAAAGTTTAAAATTATGTTTAAATTCTTTCAGAAATATGTTGGGTACGAATTATTGTATTTGTTATAACTTTGTTTTTTAAATAGATATACTAAATTGTTATTGTTAGTTTGAGTAAAAGTGTTGTATGTTGAGTGATCGAGTATATGTCGAATGCATTTATTTCATATGGCTCCCCGCGGTTTCACCCGCGTACCCGGGAGATCTTACAATTTCCCGGGATAAAAAGTTGCCTATGTCCTTTCTCAGGCTCTAGACTATTTGTGTACCAAATTTCATTTTAATCTTTATAGTTATCACATAATTATTTGTAATATTAGTTAAGATTCATTTTCGGATTCGAAATTACCGTATATTTTTACTTCTTTTTAGCCATGGCTTGGAATCGAACGAATCACACGAACACAATATATTTCTGTTGCCAAAGAAAATGTCAGTTCTGGATATAATCTCAATTGAGGGAGAAATTAAAAGTGATCCCAAAAAGTACGTATTGTTAATATATTACTAGCGGGTCCGGCAGACTTCGTTCTGCCCACCAGCGCCACCTACCGGGTCCAAATTGAGGTATTATACATAAAAACCTTCCCCATGAAATACTCCGCAATTTGGTGAAAACCGCATGAAATTTGGTCAGGAGTTTTTGTGTTCATCTCGTTCAGACAGTCAGACAGAGGCGGCGGGGACTTTGTTACATAAAACATATTATAATTTGCACGCTTTTAATTCAGCAGGACTAAGATAGTGCTAATGAATTTGATTCATAATTTTTCATTGGTATAAAAATACAATTATTTGTATATGCTTCCACTGTTTTTTCGACCTCTCAACAATATCATCTCTCTTATAAATTCTTACTACATCTGCTACATGATTTCAGAACCAGAAGTAGCAGCTTTGACCTGTGTTTTTACTAATTTCTTTGTGGCGTAATTACTTATTTCTTTTTACTTTTGTTACTTCGATAAGTTTGGATTTATTAAGTAATAGCTTCTGCCCGCGACTCCGTCCGCGTGGAATAGTTACTTTGGGCTAACGCTAACTTTCAACCCCCTTCGTATACGTAGAAGGATGGTCTCGCAGAGCTAACTGATGTCTGCACGCGCCCGGCCCGGCACATAAGGTGCGCGCAGTACTTGAACATTATTTTACTGCAATGTTATTTTAAATTTGCGATATCTCCTAAGATATTCATTGAAATCGAATGATGTAAATGGCAATTTTGTTTCAAATTAAATAATTGTGATGAATAACATATTTATTTGGATAAGGATTAATATCATCTTCATCAAAACATCTTCACAAATAATGCTTAATTTTCGAACAAATTTGATTAGTACAAAAATGGTCACAGTGAGCCAACCTTAACAGATAGACATATGCTATCGCGGACTTTTTTTAGAACTTTTGAAGGGCACCAATTCTGTCATACATCATTTTAGCGTAACTTTAACCGTTTACGCAGCGTACGCAGCGGAAGCTCTCAACAGGAAAATAAATCTCCCGATTTTGAAACATTCTTCATTGGTGCTCCGCTCCTATTGGTCATAGCGTGATGATATATAGCCTATAGCCTTCCTCGATAAATGGACTATCTAACACCGAAAGAATTTTTTTTATCGGACCAGTAGATCCTGAGATTAGCGCGTTCAAGCAAACAAACAAACAAACTCTACTCCTTTATAATATTAGTATTGATAATAAATCCTTATTAATAAATAATTATTTACTGTGTTGTAATAATATTTGACGACACAGACAAAGCCAATTGGAACCAGATAACTTGTATTATGTATAAAATATACATTACTCTAATTCCAAAAAATATTTTCATTTTTCAGAATAACTATAAGTTTGTTAACCGACAATGATAAAAAAATACCTGACCATGAGAACGTCGCCTGCCAACTCGAGCTGAACTTCGCAGCGAGCGAGGAAAATCAAAACCAAATTCTGATTAATGTCATTCAGAATGGACAACTATCGGCTATAAAGAATGATGGCCATAAAACATCAAATTTTGTTCACGGTAACTTTAATTTCATTAACTACTAGCGACCCGCCCCAGCTTTGCACGGGTGCAATGCTTATACATCACATTAGAAACCTCCAAAATTGTCAGTGTTTCTCCAACATATTATGCATGTATTGTATATACAAACCTTCCTCTTGAATCACTGCATCTATTAAAAAAAACCCCATTAAAAACCGTTGCGTAGTTTTAAAGATTTAAGAAGACATAGGGACAGATAGCGGAAAGCGACTTTGTTTTATAACGTAGTGCGGTTCAGCACCGAGGGGCATAATGTATCTACCTACTATTCCTGGAGGCATACCTAATCTGTGCCAAATTTTATCAACATCTCTTCACCCGTTTAGAGATGATTTAGTAACAGACATCCATACATCTAAATTTGTAATATTGGTAGTGTAACAAAAACCTCACCAAAACAGTCCGCGTACGGCTTCTACATAAATTTTTCATATTAATTTTTAGTTTTACCGATATGCCTGGTTTTGTTGTGTTTGTAAATTGTCAGGACGAAGTTTGTATGAATGAATACCACCGGGAAGGTTGTTTTTAACCGACTTCAAAAAAAGGAGGTTCTCAATTCGTCTGGTGTTTTTATGTTGGTTACCTCATATTTTTATTATTATGGTATTTTGTTAGGCGACTCTGATCCCTAATTATTATATACCTATCTTAAAATGACATACCGCTTAGTAAGGCATTTTTAAATAATATTCTTTTTATTACAGATTCAAAATTTAATGTGAGTTTTATTCCTCGTGAGAGTCACGACGGCCTCTCGATGCTGGACATCGTGGTGTGCGGTAAATACGTCGACAATATGCAGTTGAAACATCCAGTCGCCGATATCAAATACATTTACCTGAACGGAGACATTAAATCGGAGATTAGTTTAAATTTTTTGTATAATTGTATAGAATGAATAAAGTTATTTTCAATTTAAAAAAAGTTTTTTTTTACATGACGCATCTCTCATGCGAAACTAATATGTGTTTTTTGTTTGTTACACTATTACGCTTGAACTGCATAATCAATTTTAAAAATACTTTCACCAATGAAAAGCTACATTATTAAGGAGTAATATGGGCAAAATTTTATGCCTGTATTCCAACGAGAACGGGAACTACATGGGTTAAACTGCGCGCCGGAAGTTAGTATATACATATAAATATTTATATTGAGGAATTTACTAAAAAAGGATTATGCTCGCTAAGAAGTATACCTAGTGTTTTTACTATTATATATATATGGTATATAATAGTATTTCTGTTTAACGAATTCACTTAAAAACTACTGGAATTCCTTTACTAATGGAAAGATACGTTATTTTGTGAGTGTCATAGCCTAAATTGTATCCCCGTATTCCTATAGGAACGGGAACTACGCGGGTAAAATAACCATGCGGAAATTGCTAGTTTAAAATTAAATCGATTTTTATACAAACTCGTTATATTACGAAAAAGTTCATTACCATACTATCAGATCCTCAAGAATGTCAGGCTCGGCTGCAAAAGCCTCAAGCTATTCATCACACCGAACAAGTAATCCTTTAAATACCTAAATCCATCCCCGACAGTGCATCTTGTTATTAAATTGACAAATCCCGCATCTTCAGCGGGTTGTGTTATCTCCCTAATGGATGTGGATCGTGGATGCAGACGGGTAGTGTTGCCACCTAAGATGAAGCAAATATGAACTGCCGCAGTGGTAAGTAAAAACGCTGCATTTTTAAAAACATTTGTTGACATTGCTAGCCTTCAGTCAACGTATGTACAAAACAGTGGAATTATTAGCGAAATTGCCCCTAGTGTTGCAAGCGTCTATAGGCTACGGTAACCGCTTCCCATCAGGTGGACTGTATGCCTGTTTGCCACCTGTGTGGTATATTATTGAAACATCTTCGAAAATGATAATGATACACTAATATTATAAAAGAATAAGGATTTGAGAGTAATAGAGAAGTAATTGAGATTTTGTTTAGTCTATAACGAATATGCTCCGAAATCGATCTGAATAGGTATTTCCCCAATGCTAAAAGCTACAATCAGGGAGTATCAGAGGCTAAATTAAAAAAGAAAATATTATAATTATACGGCTCTTTCATCGATCTTGTATCCACTTATTCATCTTATTTGACGGATTCAATTGAATTTCGTGTAAGGTAAAAAAAAAACTCAATTTCAAGGATCCATAATTGCAGTGGATATGATTATGTTATTGCGGCAGTTAATATATGTTTCAACAGAAATGGCGACATTAGTCCCTTGGAACTGAAACAAATCCCGTGCCACGGGCGGGATTGATCGGGATCCCGGTGGCCGCGTCTCGTGCCGGGTGGAACCGGGATCGAGCTGATGTATTATCAGCCAACAAATATGGGCCATTAAAATCCCAAAAATAAATTTCATTTGCAAAAAAAAAACATGCGTACATTTTGGATTTTTAATCGTCAGACTAAAAGTATCGTAAGACTTTTAGTGTTGTAAAAATGTTTTAACAGATTCATTCAAATCTCATACCTATTTTGCCCATCCAGTATTTTCATATTCGTGTCTATAAAAATATATGTTAACCAGTATCACGCTAAGACTAATTCTGTGCCAGTAATTTTAATTCCTTGTAAGAAACAAACAAATATAATACCTATGAATGTATATTGAAAACTGATAATAATACAAAATGCAATATTAGTGTAGCTTGGATATTCGTAACCTTTGTTTTTTATTAAATTAATTTGGGACAAGTGTTTTTTGACATCTAGTTTAATGGCCCGACTACAGACAGGGCGGACCGCCCGATTGGGACCCATGTCAATCAGTGCTCGCTCAGTACCCAACTACCCAGAGTCCCGAATCCGTCACCCAGTACCCCAGTACCCCAGTAACCTACTCTCTAGTACTCCCCATTGACTGATCATTGTATTTGACTCGCTAAGGATACTGAACGAAAAGAAATAAATATCCTGGAACATTTTTCACACACGCCCAATCTGATTCCAAACTAAGCAGACCTTGTGATATGGTAAACAGATAGATGATATACTACATATACTACTTTTAAATACATACTTATATAGATGTTTACATCCAGACACAGGACAAACAGATATATCCATGCATAATGTTTGTCCTGGGCGGGATTCGAACCCACGACCGGCGGCTTAAAAGATAGGGTCACTAACCACAAAGCCAACCGGGCTGTCATTCATAGATTGTTGACTGTTCAATCAAAGATTCAAAGCCATAATAAGCTCTAATTGATCACTTACGGTCAAAGCTAAAAAGCCTTAGTTCGGAAATCAGCCTTATGTTACCCAAATTGATACTCCACTTATAAATTCAGTCTTCGCCTTGATTGGATTACATGTAATACGTAATTAATTACATTAGAAAATATACAACAAAAGCGAAATAAAGATAATATAATATCCTTCTTTTAACAAAATCTTTTGCGAAGCTCGCGAGTCGCCCGGAGCGCGACGCGGCCTAATGTACAAGTTATTCTATCTTATTAAGAATTTCCAAACACATTGTATTTGAAAGTAAATCCCAGACGAGTGCTAAGTTTGTTAAAACAAAACGTATTAACGGAGAACTCGACGGAAAATCTCGTTTCGTCAAAAGTTATATGATAGATCGAATAATATCAAGGAGATAATCAAATATATTTGCATAAAATCTGCAGTATTCAATGTATTAAACGGGCAGTGTATGGTAGCTTCTCAAGTTTAACTTAAGCTAAGATAAGGAAGGTCAATTATTTGGGTATAACTAAGATGGTCCTGGACAGCAGGTGGCGCTTCGGCCCGCACTTTAGCGGGCTGTCGACGCGCCTGCTGAGGGCCGCGGACTCCCTGTCGTGGCTCCTCCCAAATCTGGGGGGACCTGGGGCGCGATGCCGGCGATTATATGCCGGCATCCTCCGCAGTATGGCCCTATATGGGGCGTCCAGACTCCCTCTGGGCAGACTCCCTCCGCAGGAGGGAGAACGCCACCACCATCCGCAGGCCCCAAAGGGCCATCGCACTGCAGGTGGCGAGGGCCTACCGCTCAGTGCGCTTTTCGGCGGCGTGCGCTCTGGCGGGCACCTCTCCTTGGGAGCTCGAGGCGTGGGTGCTCGCCAGAGTGTACGAGTCCCGGCCCGTACATTCTGGCTGTACAGACGGCCCGCCGTGGAAGAGTGGGAGGCGGGGACCGCGATCGTCCAGCATTGGACGGAGGACCTCGCCACCGCCGCCTTTGGCCGTGCGTCGGCCGGTGTAAACGCCATGCTGAGAGACGAGAGCGCCTGGGCGGCGGTAGCCTCCTTCTGCGAGGAAGTGATGTCGCAGAAGGAGGCGGCGGAGCGTGCGCGGGAGGACGACCCTCTCGCCTCATAGCTCCGCTGGCGAAGAAGGGGGGGGGGGGGGAGACGGCGACAGTACGATCGCCGTAACCGTGTTTCTGAACCAGATCCCCCCCCCCCCCCCCCCCTCCGTGTGGGGGGGACATGAAGGGCCCGCCGTGTGGGCGGGCAATCGTCGGTGGGGGACTGGACGTAAAGGCTCTGCCAGTTTCCCAGTTCCCCTCCACAAAGACGAAGAAGGGTGTCGCTGGGTTGTGTAGTTGGTATACCGGTTGACTAGCTACCGGGAAGCCCCACATAATCTTTCCTGTCCCCCGACATGGAGGGTATGCGTAACGCATTTTTGAACAAAAAAAAAAAAGGTTATAACTAAGATTACTTTAGACTTTTTTATTGTAATCATCGAAACAAATTGAATTTTATAGTTAACTAGCTGCCTCCCCGCGGTTTTACCCGCGTAGTTCCCGTTCCCGTGGGAATACAGGGATAAAATATAGCCTATGTTACTCGGGGATAATGTAGCTTTCCAAAGGTGAAAGAATTTTTGAAATCGGTCCAGTAGTTTCGGAGCCTATTCATTACAAACAAACAAACAAACAAACAAACAAATCTTTCCTCTTTATAATATTAGTATAGAAAAAGACACCTTCGATCTCAAAATTACTCCAAAAAAATTACTATTCCGGGCATTTTTTTACACACGGTGTTCTAATTCCAAATATCCTCGAGCTTAAACTTAGGTCACTAAATGGCTGATCAATATATTACTTTTCAATTTATTAATACAGAAATGTACCTGCATAAAAATTAACCAAACAAAAAATTCTTATTTTCTTTTATTCAAAAAAAGCTTTCAGTATTTCTATTAAGCTCAAGTTCTAGTACTAACAATTAATCATAATTTTACCCTTTAATAGGTTTCTTTTGTAGCGTCTGCCGCGGCCGCTGGAGGAGGCTCATCAATTACTCTGCGGCTTGTTCTAACATTCTGTTTTATTTCTGTTCAAGTGGGTTTATTACGTAACTATTGCAATCAGTTACTAATTGTACAATTTTTATTGCAATTGCAACTGTCAAAAGAGTAGAATGTAGATACAATTTTTGTTATAACAAGGGACAAACAGATGCTATTGATGGTATTCCTAAAGGAGTGCAATATGGGGATCTTCAAGAAGGGAGTTTACAGGGTCGGCAACGCGTGAGTGACGCCCTGGTGTTGCGCGCGTGCATAGGCTACGGTAACCGCGCGCCATCAGGTGGGACCGTAATGCCTGTTTTCCAAGTCTGTAGGCTGGTCTTCCTAATCCTGGAAGATTGCAAATAATGGAAATTTTACATATATACATTGATATAACGATGTCAATTCTGAGCCATTTATATTTTATGACTAATGGATTTACTTTTGGTCATCGCCTACTCTAGTTGTCAAGTGTCATTAAAACCCTTACGAATATCAATAAAAACGGTATTCCAAGAAACAAACGACGAAAGCTCCCAGTAAGGCACTGTGACGACACTGTATGACACAGTGTCGTTTTAGTAAATGCATCACCACTTCAAAACAAATAAATATAGCTATAGTACTTCCCCGAATGCAACTTTCCTACTTAGCTTTTGTGGGCGTACAACCTCCAAATACCTAAATAAATATGAATTTAAAACGTAGTATATGTAGTATATTAGCTATCTGGTTACCATATCACAAGCTCTGCTTAGTTTGGAATCAGATTGGCCGTGTGTGAAAAGTGTCCCAGGATATTTATTTATTACTAGTGGCTCGCGTTCCCGGGGATCTTCAATTTTCCCGGGATAAAAAGTAGCCTATGTCCTTTCTCAGGCTCTGGATTATTTGTGTACCCAATTTTATTTAAATCGGTTCGGTAGTTTTAGCGTGAAAGCGTAACAGACAGACAGACGGAGTTACTTATTAGTATGGATTTATGTAATTGCAATTGCAAATAGAGACAGATTGCAATACAAATACGTAATAAGTACATCGACCTTATAAAACAGGAGGTAGGTATCCTGTTTGATGAAAAAATTTAATTATAATAATGTTCGCGATCAATCATCTAAAGTCTAGGCTCATTTACTTTTGTAATTTCTTCAGATATTCAAAAATAGTCTAGACTTGAGGAAAATTTATACTCACCGCCTTAATTAACCTTTAATTAGACACAGTGTTCACGACCACTCCTTTTATTATTATATTACTTTTACGTTTACGCCTTATTAGATTTAATTGTTATTCTTTGTTTTGTATAAATGTGTATAATTCATGTAAGTTGATTAGAGTAAGATATTTTTATCCAATAAAAGGGCTCTCTTTATGGTATTGCCTCGGTTCGCAATAGTAATCGGCTCTCTGTAAGGTAATGCCGCGAAATCGGGACCGTGACTCATTCCATCTCGCTCTAATTTGTGCTGTCTCACGACCGCAAGAAGAGTTCGATCTGTGCAAGCGAGATAGAATGCGACGTAAAAAACTATATAAACAGCGCAATTTAACGCTCGCCACTCACTTCCTCTACGCACTCTGAACCGCAAAGACGTTATATCCGTGGCAATATTGTAAAATACCGCTCGCTGATCTCAACTGATATCCAGAGTTTTATTTAGACTGTCAGTCCCGTCCAGACATTCCACAACTGGTAGGGTTCTGCCACAGTGTTTGGTCCTTCGAAAACGGATTGAAAAAATAATATAAGCAAGAATCAGCTCAAGAGTCAAGATATACCTACGACTTCGGTATTCTTCCGCTTCGGTTCGTGGGGCGTTCAAGCAACGAACATTGGAAGATCGGGGTCAAGTGTGTGCGATGAGCTGTGTTTCAATTATTGGCTACGAGAGCGAATAAACGACAACACGGCGGGTAATCATCGAGACAACACGACGGGTAACATCGAGACTACCGCGGCGAGTAAGCGACACGGCGTGTATCATCGAGACTACTGCGGCGCGTGAACAATACGACGAGAATCGTCGAGACGACTGTTCACCGAAAAAGAGTGGCGGAATTTCTTGTTTCCAAGCCAAACTTCTTTGTTTACCAAACTTCTTTGTTTACCAAACTTCTTTGTTTACCAAACTTCTTTGTTTACCAAACTTCTTTGTTTACAAGCCAAACTAAGCCAAACTTCTATGTTTTAAACGCGGTACACCGCGGCTCACTGTCTACCACCTAACGGTGTCAAAGGGTAGACTTTGGGTTAACGCCTTCATTGGCGGGAGTAGTGAACCGGACGGCACTACCAGAGGTGCCTTTGTCAAGGCGCACTGTACAGTCCGACCGCGCGCCAGTACGGTGTGTGTGGAGTTAACGGCCTTTCGAGGGCACTGCCGACGGTGTGGGTATTCCCCCCATACCTGAGCACGTTACTGCCATACACATTCCTCTGCTGGGCGGTTCCCACCTTTCCTATCCCAAACCGTTCCATTCCTGGGAGAGTGTGTACTGCGGGACCGCTCAAACAGGCTGATAGGGTTGTAGGGACGTTAGGGTTGTAGGGACGACGGGAACAAATATGGAAGAACTCCCCCAAGCGAGGATGAGCACCAGAAGTCCGAACAGAAGAAACAAGAAACAGTCCAGGGAGGAAGATGAGTCAGCTCCGAAGAGCAGATTAAGGAGTTTCCCGAAGGAGACTTCTAGCCCGGTGCAGAGAAGAAGCACCAACCATAACGACAGCTGGGAGAGCGATACTGAGACAACCAGTATGGAGCAAGCCAAGCAGTCAAGAAATGACAGGATGTCAAAAAATAAGAAAGAGGTACGCGGGTCTAGGGAAGGTACGGTGGTAAATCGATCGGCGCCACGAAGAGCATCAAGTTCGGTGAATTCATCAGGTTCAGCGCACAGAAAAGGCCGCATTGGAAGCACGATTGGAATTCGAGCGATGCCAGAAAGAGAAGGCAGATGCGGCAGTTGCGATGGCGAAAACTAAACTGGAACTGATTGAACTTCAGGAAGAAGGAGATTCGTCGGATTTGAGTGACGTGGACAAAGATGATTACGTATCAGACTGGATGAACAAACCAAGTCGGAAGTCCATCCAACGCGAGGAAAACCTCGGAAGAAAAATTATTACGGAAAAGGGTGAGGATATGTCAACCCTCGCATCCGCAATAGTTAGCGCAATCAAGAGCGCAAATGAAAGCAAGCCGAAGCCTGCACCAAAGTATATAAACGAGTTACATCATTTCGATGGCAACCCGAGAGAATGGATAGCTTTTAAAGCTATATATAGAGATACCGAAAAATACTTTTCGGATATTGAGAACGTGGCTAGATTAAGAAGAGCCATTAAAGACCAAGCGAGGGAGTCGGTCAAATCACTTTTATATACGAATACACACCCTAAAGAGATTTTAGATGCATTGGAGAGAAGATTCGGCAGACCGACGCATCTAATAAAAAGTGAAATTGCAGCCATCAACAAGTTACCTCCTATGTCAAACGATATAAAAGGTATAGGTATCTTTGCCAGCGCAGTGTCAAACAGCGTTAACGTCATCAAACAAATGGATCGCAAAGATTATTTATATTCCAACGACTTATCGGAGAAAATAATTGACAAAATGAACATCAATGTAAAATTCAGATGGTACGAGTACAGATCAAATAAAGAAGATGAACCTATACTAATTTCACTATCAGACTTCCTGAACAACATCGCGGACCAGTTCGAAGCGTACGACGTATCAAACACGGAGTATTTAAAAAATAAACAAGATCCATTCCGCAGGAGATCACCACACAGTCGGAAAGTTTACGCAACAAACATAATTTCAGACGGCGAAAGCGACTCTGAGATCGAAAATAATTACGACAGTGACTCAGAATTCGAAAGAGAAAGAGCTATGACACTAAACGAGTCGCGAGTGACAGAGAGGGAAGATATTGTCCTCGCCACTATCGGAAACAATCAACAGCCAATCACATGCCTCATTTGCCAAAAAGATCACGGACTAGTAAAATGCCCTCAGTTTCTAAAAGAAACCGTAAAAAATAGATGGGACATCGTAAAACGGCTGAAGGTATGTTTTAAATGCCTAAAATCTAACCACAGACATTCATCATGCAAAGCCAAAACATGTGGTGAAAATAATTGTACGGGACGACATCACGCAGTACTTCACGAAGAATTACCTAAAAAAGAACAAAAAATCGTATCCGTAAATCATCTTAACGCAACGAAGGCATATTCAAAAATAGCTCCCGTGAAATTACATGGATGTGAAACAGAGGCACCCGTGTCATTTGTAGGCCACATTCATAGAAAAAACGAAGATATCGAAAACCTGATCAAGCCAAACTTCGACTTTGACTCTCTAGGTATAACACCGAAAATACCTACCAGCGATCCAGAACAACCACCGTTCGCTATAATAGACAAAACTACGAAAGGATTGATCAACGGTAAATTCAAGTGTGGGTTATTATGGCGTTCCGATAATGAAACGATGCCAAATCACCGTGCCGATACCATGTATAGATTAATAGGTATCCAGAAGAAAATTGCTAAGAATACAGAATTCAAATTAAAATACTCGCAGATCCAGAACCTATTAACGAGCGGATACACAGAACTGACAACAAATATTCAGGCCGAAATACAAACAAACGTCATGAAACTATATTTTTGGTCAGACTCTTACACTATCCTAGCATGGATAAAAACCGATCCACGCACATTTAAACCATTCGTCGCCCACAGACTGGCAGAAATACAAGACATAACCAAACCAACCGAACCGAACGAAAATGTTGCGGACAGCGCCACCAGTTCGATCCCACGAGACTTCAATATTCATCATCGTTGGTTTAAGGGTCCGGACTTCCTACATAACGAAACGAGCCTATGGCCAGAAGATAGGAGCGAACGGCAAATACCTACAACGGGCGAAGAAAAATCTAACACCATAGCAACCATACGCCGAGTCAAATTACCTATTCCAGACGCGGCAAGGTTTTCATCTTGGAAACGGCCACTGCGAACTACGGCACGTTGCTTACACAGTGACGACAATCTTAAAGCCAAAATAAAGAAAAAATCGGATCTCTTCACCGCTATTAAACAAACTGTCAAGAAAAAATCGTGGCGCAAGCACTCGAACAAACGAAAACGTAAACACTACCCAACTGAACGTGCGCCGACGAATACCACTCGTATCATACCTTTACCCGAAAAATACCTACAAATTGCCGAAACACATCTAAAATCGCAACGTAAAAACAAAATACCTAACTACAGAGATTCCCGCCTAAAAAGGTTGACATTAAAACTCCAGAACGATGTGATAAAAATAGAAACCGGCACATCATCGGCTGCTTGTGTGAGTGACTTATACAAAGAACCTATCGTATTGGACGGAAAACACCCTATAACAAAACTACTCATACGACAGTATCACTGCGACTACAATCACGCCAACCATAATGCAGTTATGAATGAAATACATCAAAAATACTTCGTATCAACATTACGTGACAAAGTGGGACGGAAAGGCATCCGATGGAAATTTATACCCACCGGAGCCCCTAACATGGGCGGAGCCTGGGAGTGCCTAGTTCGCTCAGTCAAAGTCGCATTGACCGCTACATTGAAATGTCACCAGACACGAGAGGAAATTTTTAACACCTTATTATGCGAGGCAGAACAGCTGATCAACTATCGACCACATACCGATGTATCGCTCAGCCCGTCGACAGTGACGTCAGAGCCGCAGCTGGGGTGTTACAACGACCCGCATCCTAAACAGCTAGAATTAGCGAATGTCGTGAAACCTGAGATTCGGTGCTCAGAAGCTCATCCTCGCACGTGGGGGAGACTGTTCACGACCACTCCTTTTATTATTATATTACTTTTACGTTTACGCCTTATTAGATTTAATTGTTATTCTTTGTTTTGTATAAATGTGTATAATTCATGTAAGTTGATTAGAGTAAGATATTTTTATCCAATAAAAGGGCTCTCTTTATGGTATTGCCTCGGTTCGCAATAGTAATCGGCTCTCTGTAAGGTAATGCCGCGAAATCGGGACCGTGACTCATTCCATCTCGCTCTAATTTGTGCTGTCTCACGACCGCAAGAAGAGTTCGATCTGTGCAAGCGAGATAGAATGCGACGTAAAAAACTATATAAACAGCGCAATTTAACGCTCGCCACTCACTTCCTCTACGCACTCTGAACCGCAAAGACGTTATATCCGTGGCAATATTGTAAAATACCGCTCGCTGATCTCAACTGATATCCAGAGTTTTATTTAGACTGTCAGTCCCGTCCAGACATTCCACAACTGGTAGGGTTCTGCCACAGTGTTTGGTCCTTCGAAAACGGATTGAAAAAATAATATAAGCAAGAATCAGCTCAAGAGTCAAGATATACCTACGACTTCGGTATTCTTCCGCTTCGGTTCGTGGGGCGTTCAAGCAACGAACATTGGAAGATCGGGGTCAAGTGTGTGCGATGAGCTGTGTTTCAATTATTGGCTACGAGAGCGAATAAACGACAACACGGCGGGTAATCATCGAGACAACACGACGGGTAACATCGAGACTACCGCGGCGAGTAAGCGACACGGCGTGTATCATCGAGACTACTGCGGCGCGTGAACAATACGACGAGAATCGTCGAGACGACTGTTCACCGAAAAAGAGTGGCGGAATTTCTTGTTTCCAAGCCAAACTTCTTTGTTTACCAAACTTCTTTGTTTACCAAACTTCTTTGTTTACCAAACTTCTTTGTTTACCAAACTTCTTTGTTTACAAGCCAAACTAAGCCAAACTTCTATGTTTTAAACGCGGTACACCGCGGCTCACTGTCTACCACCTAACGGTGTCAAAGGGTAGACTTTGGGTTAACGCCTTCATTGGCGGGAGTAGTGAACCGGACGGCACTACCAGAGGTGCCTTTGTCAAGGCGCACTGTACAGTCCGACCGCGCGCCAGTACGGTGTGTGTGGAGTTAACGGCCTTTCGAGGGCACTGCCGACGGTGTGGGTATTCCCCCCATACCTGAGCACGTTACTGCCATACACATTCCTCTGCTGGGCGGTTCCCACCTTTCCTATCCCAAACCGTTCCATTCCTGGGAGAGTGTGTACTGCGGGACCGCTCAAACAGGCTGATAGGGTTGTAGGGACGTTAGGGTTGTAGGGACGACGGGAACAAATATGGAAGAACTCCCCCAAGCGAGGATGAGCACCAGAAGTCCGAACAGAAGAAACAAGAAACAGTCCAGGGAGGAAGATGAGTCAGCTCCGAAGAGCAGATTAAGGAGTTTCCCGAAGGAGACTTCTAGCCCGGTGCAGAGAAGAAGCACCAACCATAACGACAGCTGGGAGAGCGATACTGAGACAACCAGTATGGAGCAAGCCAAGCAGTCAAGAAATGACAGGATGTCAAAAAATAAGAAAGAGGTACGCGGGTCTAGGGAAGGTACGGTGGTAAATCGATCGGCGCCACGAAGAGCATCAAGTTCGGTGAATTCATCAGGTTCAGCGCACAGAAAAGGCCGCATTGGAAGCACGATTGGAATTCGAGCGATGCCAGAAAGAGAAGGCAGATGCGGCAGTTGCGATGGCGAAAACTAAACTGGAACTGATTGAACTTCAGGAAGAAGGAGATTCGTCGGATTTGAGTGACGTGGACAAAGATGATTACGTATCAGACTGGATGAACAAACCAAGTCGGAAGTCCATCCAACGCGAGGAAAACCTCGGAAGAAAAATTATTACGGAAAAGGGTGAGGATATGTCAACCCTCGCATCCGCAATAGTTAGCGCAATCAAGAGCGCAAATGAAAGCAAGCCGAAGCCTGCACCAAAGTATATAAACGAGTTACATCATTTCGATGGCAACCCGAGAGAATGGATAGCTTTTAAAGCTATATATAGAGATACCGAAAAATACTTTTCGGATATTGAGAACGTGGCTAGATTAAGAAGAGCCATTAAAGACCAAGCGAGGGAGTCGGTCAAATCACTTTTATATACGAATACACACCCTAAAGAGATTTTAGATGCATTGGAGAGAAGATTCGGCAGACCGACGCATCTAATAAAAAGTGAAATTGCAGCCATCAACAAGTTACCTCCTATGTCAAACGATATAAAAGGTATAGGTATCTTTGCCAGCGCAGTGTCAAACAGCGTTAACGTCATCAAACAAATGGATCGCAAAGATTATTTATATTCCAACGACTTATCGGAGAAAATAATTGACAAAATGAACATCAATGTAAAATTCAGATGGTACGAGTACAGATCAAATAAAGAAGATGAACCTATACTAATTTCACTATCAGACTTCCTGAACAACATCGCGGACCAGTTCGAAGCGTACGACGTATCAAACACGGAGTATTTAAAAAATAAACAAGATCCATTCCGCAGGAGATCACCACACAGTCGGAAAGTTTACGCAACAAACATAATTTCAGACGGCGAAAGCGACGGAGTGCCAAGTGTCCCGTTTCAGCGAAAAGTGAAAAGTCCAAGTACCGTGTAGCCGAGTAGCTGTGAGCGACCCTCCAACCGGATCCCGATCCACCCTGCGACAGTAGCCGACTTCGTCCGAAGCCGACCTACGAGCGCCCGCGCAACCGCGCGGAGGGGAACCCTACCACTTGCCCGATTCTAGCGTCCCACCAGTAGATGGGACGCTAGGGATCTTGGAGGGACCTTCCCAAACTTGTGTCTTTTTGTCCCATGCACAAAACCCAAACACCAGCATGAGCAGCCGACAGCCGCCGGGCCGAGATCCCTCGCGCCCACGCGTGCAGTCCGCTTCTGCTGCCGACCCCCGAGCCGCCGGCATGAGAGCCGCCGCAGGCCGAGCATCTGCAGCCGCCCGCCCGGGCGGTCCGACCGCCGGAGTTTCAACCGGCGGCCTGACCGCCCGAGAGCGCACCGCTGCACAGCAGCCGACCGCCGCACCGAACACCGCGACCCGGTATGCCCGCGCCGCGCCGCAACAGGCGCCCGCGCCCGCACCCCGCGCCGCACCCCCGCTGGCGCCCGCGACCGCGACCAATACCGCCGCCGCCACGCCTACCGCTACCGCAAACCTCCGCCCGTCCAGAGTGTCGCCCGAGCTGACCCTGACGAGAGCGCCGTCCCTATCACCCGCAGCGTCGGTAACGTATGTACCGGCGCTGCGTAGCACCACGCCGCCGTTTTTGGTGCCGCGTCCGGTGCAAGCGCCGACCGCGGCCGCCTACCGCGCCGTATCGCCGCAGTCTGTGCGCGCCGCCTCGCCGCAGGCCCCGACTGCCCCCGCGCCCCATACCGCCACCCCCCGCCCTGCACCGCAGCAGACGCCGACACACGCGCCCGCGAGCGCGCAGCCGACGCGCCCACGGCCCGAGAGCCGCGCCCCGACTGGCGCGTCCGCGATGCGAGACCGCTCGTCATCGCTATCGTCGCGTGACTCGTCGTGCGATGCGACTCACCGGGCCCCCTCCGGATCCCGCCTAACCACGACGACTCCCACTTACTCCCCCGCAGTCGACGCCCCCTTCCGCAGATGGCAGGCAAGCATGGCGGCGTTGAAACAACTCAAAGATAATGGGCACATCGCCCTCAACGGACCCAATTGGAACGAACTGGCCGCAAGTATACAGAGAGAGGGTGACGCCCTGAAACGCCTACCCCTCGCCCCCGCCCCCGCACTCACCCCCGCGACACCAGACACCGTTGTCAGAAGCCGCCGCCCCCGTAGCCCAGATGAGCGAGACAGGGACAGCGATAGTGCTGACGAGACAACCGAGGGAGTGGCCAAGCGCCACCGCCCCTTCCCCCCGCAAGATGAGCACCCCCCGCGACAGGGGGTAGCACCCGCGCCGACACCCCAACAACAACGGGAGCCAAAACGCACCCGCCTCGCCGTCGACGTGCCACCAACGCCGACCACACCGACTGTCTCCTTTGCGGACGCGGTCAGGAGCAGCCCGCCAGTATCACCTACACCGACTCCCCGCCCACAATCTCCAGCGAGCCAGGCAGCCCCTCTCAGCGCGCCGGCCGCCACCCAAGGAAACGCGGGCGGACAGGCCGCGGGGGGGAGTAGCAAGCGCTACCCCCCGCTAGTGGTGGAAAAGCTTCCGAACTGGGCGACCCACTTTAGGGCGCTCAGGCAAAAACTAGGCCGCCCCCCAAGCGCCCGCCCCTTCGGGCAGGGCGTAAAATTCACACCTATGGAGGACCACGAGTACCGTTTAATTCAACGGTACTTAACGGAGTTGGAGAAAACCGAAAATATCTCGTGGTTCTCCTACTCCCTGCCGGCGGAGCGTAGCCTTAAGGTGGCCATCAGGGGGCTGCCTGTAGATACAAACCCGGCCGAAATAAGCGAAGACCTTACCGCGCGCGGATACGAACCAGAGTACGTCCGTCCCATCCGCGCCAGGCGCGGGCGCCCGGGATGTATATTCTTGGCCATCCTGAAGAAAACCCCAGATCTCACACCGGGCATATATGAAGTGGATGAGATGCTCTATATGCCCGGAGTAAAGATCGAGGCCTGGAGGGCCAAAACGGGCCCCAGCCAATGCCACCGTTGCCAACAATTCCGCCACAGCAGCCACAACTGCCACAGGCGGCAGGCGTGCGTGCGCTGTGGCGGAGAGCACGCCGCACACGAATGCACCCGTGCGAGGGAAGAGCCGGCTACCTGCGCAAATTGCGGGGGGCCCCACCCCGCAAACAATACCAGTTGCCCGGTGTTCCGAAAAGAGGCCCGCAACAAGCGGGCCGGCACGATCGCCATCTCCGGGGGAGAACGGAATAGGGCCGCGCCCACACCCGCCCCCGGACCAACAAATATAAATGCGAACACAAACGAGGAGAGGCCAAGTACATCCCTAATGGCAGCCGCGAACGCGCCAACCGCGCGCGGTAACAACATCCCGGACGCGTCGCTAAAAAAGAGGCGGAGGAGACGTCGCGGCAAGAAGCCCCGCCCCTCAGAGGAGGAGCCCGGGACTCTCGCCCCAACGGCACCGCCCCCTACCGACGCCATTGCTCCCAGGTCACACCCCCCTAGACAAACGGCACAAGCGCCGCCAATAATCAAATCAGGGGGAGGTGCCACATCCATACCGACAAGGGGCGGGCCTCCACGCATCAGCAGCGATAGGCTAGCTGTAGTGGAGGCTGCCATCAAGATATTTCAAAGAGTCCTGGAAGCACTGAGGGCGGGCGAAGATCCCACCAACGTGGTCCTGAGTGGCATGATCGAGCTCATCTCTTCCAATGGATAAGCCAACCCTCAGGACCATTCACTGGAACGCCCGCGGCCTTCGTAATAAGGTCGCACTCCTCCGGCCTCTACTGCAGGAACAGGACATCGACGTGGCGCTCATTAGCGAGACGCTACTGGGACCTGCAGACAAAATTAAATTCCCAGGGTATCTCGCATACCGCCAGGACGAGCGATCGGAGCACGGAGCCTACAGGGGTCTGGTAGTTCTGGTCAAGAGGAGAATCGTCCATCAGCCCATACCACCGGTCATCCTAAGTTCCATGTACGCACTAGGCATAGAGCTTCTCGTCGCCGGCAAACCGCTACGGCTGTTTGCGGCATACAGACCACCCGTAAAGCAGTTCGAGTTGGCTGACGTCCACAAACTGCTAGACTCGCCGCTCCCCACCATCGTCGCCGGCGACTGGAATTGTAAGCACGCGGCATGGAACTCAACAACAGCGAACCCACAAGGGAGAAAACTGTTGCACGATTCGGAGGCCTCTGACTACATGGTCAGCGGCCCAGACGCCCCGACACACTACCCACCAAACCCAGCACACCGCGAAGACGTCCTCGACATCGCGGTGTATAGAGGCCTCCACTACCAACCCCTACAAGAAGTCCTATTGGACGAACTAGGCTCCGATCACCAACCAGTACTTATGATCCTGGCGGCCCCGCCCACAAGAGCGGGGACCGCAGCGCCACGTCGCAGGATCGACTGGACCGCCTTCACGGAGTATATGGATAACGACACCCCAACTCGGCCCGTTAACACGGCGGCGGATGTTGAACTACTCGCAGAGGAGCTCACCGAGCGCATGCAGAGTGCCCTTGAGCGAGCGAAGACCACCAGACCTGGGGGACGTAAGACAGAAGAACTCCCCCAGCGACTCAAAGACATGATCCTCGCCAAGCGGCGCATGCGCAAACGGTGGCAAGAGACAAGATGTCCGCTCCTCAAACGCAGACTCAACACCCTAACGGACAAAACCAAGGCCGAGTTAGTGGGTCACACCACTGAGAGCTGGGAGCGCTACTTAGAAGAAGCGGCAGAGGGCTGGCCGGCAATGCACAGAGTGTGCCGCCAGCTGTCGCGCGCCCCGGCTCCCACTCGTCCATTACTCCACAGCGACGGAACGCCTAGATATCGAGCGGCAGACCGAGCCGAGATATTAGCCGCCCACTTAGAACGCCAATTCCAACCGAATCCGACTGCAGACGCGGAACACACCGCAACAGTAGAGCAACACCTTGGTGAATACCTAGCACAGGCGGTAGCTCCTGACGAAGACCCCGTCGTGTTCTCACCTGGAGAGGTGCAGCATGAGATACGACGCGCCAAGCCGAGAAAGGCCCCGGGCGCAGACGAAATCCCGAACATGGCGTTGCGTCGCCTGCCACACCGAACAGTGGCAGCGCTGACCCGCCTGTTCAACGGCATCCTGCGCTCGGGCACATTTCCGCAGATTTGGAAGACGGCCAACGTCATCATGCTGCCCAAACAGGGGAAAAACCCCCTGCGACCCGAGAGCTACCGTCCAATATCGTTGCTGCCTACACAGTCCAAGGTGTTCGAGCGGCTCCTGTTGCGGCACCTGACGCCACATATCGTCCCCAGGACAGAGCAGTTCGGATTCCGTGCTGAGCACAGCACCACCCAACAGCTGTCGAGGGTACTGCACACCATGACGGTGGCGCACAACAAGAAAGAGTTCACCGCCGCAGTATTCCTCGACATGGAAAAGGCGTTCGACCGGGTATGGCACGCCGGTCTGCTGTACAAGTTGGCAAGGTCCCAGACGCCCCGTCGCTTAGTGAAGGTGGTCCACTCTTTCCTAGAAGAAAGAAGATTTCGAGTGGTGGTGGAGGACACCCGGTCCGAGGAGCGGCCCATCGCCGCCGGAGTACCGCAGGGCAGTTGCCTCTCGCCTGTCCTGTATGTGCACTTCACCGATGACATTCCCCTGGAAACAGGATCCCAACTGGCCCTGTACGCTGACGACGCGGCCTACTTCGCCACTTCAATACGGAGAGAGCACGCCGCCGCCAAGCTACAGAAGAGCCTGGACGCGCTGCCAGAATGGCTTTCCAGGTGGAGGTTATCGGTGAACGTCGGGAAAACCCAGGCGCTCCTGGTGGGACAATACATCCGAACACCACCACCACTCAAACTTCAAGGTCAAGACATCCCGTGGTCCCCGGTGGCCAAGTACCTGGGGATCACCATCGATGCCAGACTGACGATGCGGCCCCACGTGAAGCACGTCGTCGCCCAGACCAAGGTCGCCGCGCACATGCTTCGTCCAGTGCTGAACTCTCCGCGCATCCCTCTCAGGTTGAAGCTCGGGGTGTTCAAAACTTATGTGCGCACGCGCCTCACCTACGCGGCCCCGGCGTGGTACGCTCTCCCGAGCCGATCGAGCAAGACCACGCTGCGGGCGCAACAACAAAAGGCGCTGCGCACCATCACGAACGCCCCGAGGTACGTACGGAACACCACCATTCAGAGGGATCTGCGGATCGAGAGCCTGGACGATTTCATCCAGGGCCTTGCGAAGAAGATGTTTGCGCGCGCGGACGAGTCATCCCTGGAACATATCCGGGGACTCGCCCCTCTGCACGCGCGCCCTCCGGACCGCAAGGCCCTCCCGCGCGACCTGGTCGCCCCCGGCGACGACGTCGGAGCAGACGCCACCACGACGGAGCCGCCAACGTAAGTCGCCGCCTGCGATCGCTGGTCGCATCTGCTGGGCCTCCGCTGGTACGCCAGCGGTCTCACCCGGTAGGGCGGACCGCGCGGGCGGCGTGAAGTCCTCCCGGACCCCACCGATGGACTTCACTGGCATCACCCACCGGACATGACACCAACTCTACCAATGACCCGCCCGTTTTCACGGGCGGCGCTTGAAACCCCGGTCAGGGGGCTCAGCCCCGAAACCGGCTCCGCAAACCCCTTCAGGGGGGTTTGAGACGACCACCACTAGGCTCGCCACTGATCATTGAGAGACCGCTTCCGGAGCCCACACAGTACGCACGCACGCGCCCATATAGCCCGCTTCCATTGCCCGCTATTGCTTGCTCGCTTACTTTGTGTTCCGCAGACGTATTACTAGTCTGGGTCATATAGAAAATCCACCTTCCGTGGTCGCTTGGAGGATACCTACCGGTGACAACTAATCCAGCGAGGCAACGACCCGCTTTGCCTGTTTCGCCCCTTCAGGGTGAAACAAACAAGCGGACGGGGTCGGATCAATCGGCCTTGGGGTTTGCCCCTAGTCGATCCCGACTATCGCCCCCTCCCACCCTACCTCATCCCGTAATCCATCCTCTGGTGTTTGTTTGGGTGTGCGGTACCTACTGTGAGTAGGTACCAATAACACCCCTGCACCGGAGCAGTTAGGAACCCGACTGCACATTGAGATTGGCAGAGGGAGACTCTCTAGGGCTCACCTTAAGTACACACACCTCCCGGCCTATCCCGGTCGGGAGGGAAACATCACCCACTCACCCCCGGGTTATCCCGCCCGGGGACGTATAGGTACGTTTTATTAGATTAGGGCGACTGCCTGCGAGTTTCTTGAGGTTTCTTCTCGCAGGAACGCACGGTTTGGAAACCTCGTCAAAAAACCGTTAGAGTAGGCCACGCCCCCGCCGCCCTTCAGGCAAGACGGTCACTCTGACCGTCTCGGGTACGGAGTAGGCTATCTCCGTCTCCCGCATAGCGCGATCTCTTTCTTTCCGTCGTTCCGTTCGCATCGGATACGCAGTACGTGTTTGTTTACGTAAGTAAACTCACGACCTAAGTTAGTTGTTTTTATTTTATTTTTTCAATTCTATTAATAATTCCATTATGTCGTACAATATCACCCTCGAGGAGATATTGAACGATGTTGAGTCCCATTACCTCCTTCATGAGAGGTTCCCGCGGGCGATCCCGCCGCCCACCCTCCCTCGCCCCCCGTCCGCAACATCGCGCGTAACATCGCGCGCCTCCTCCCCGGCCCTCTCGATGCGCTCCGTGCGCTCGGAGGACTCCGTCCCGTCCCCTGCCCCCCGTCCCGCATCCCCGTCCCCCGCCTCCGCCGAACCCGCCACCGAATCGTCCTCCGAGGACGACTTCATTCTGGCGGGCAAGGGGAAGCGGAAGAAGAGCGGCCGCAAGCAGGCCCCCCTCGCCCCGGCTAAAGCAGCCAAGCCCTCCCCCCCCTCACCCCCCTCTTTCCCGACGGACTCCCCCATGTCCCCGCCCCTGCGCGACCGCGCGCCCCGCGCCAACCCGTCCCCGCTCCCTCCCCGCACCCCGAATACCCCCGCCGCGCCCTCTGCGCGCAAACTCCCCCCGCCACCGCCTCTGTTCATTCAGGACAAGGCTAAGTGGACCCTTGTTTCTGGGTGGTGCAACGAGCACCACATTCAATATACATCCGCCCGCCCCACCGAGCACGGTATTAAAGTTACCGTGCCCACCCCCGCGGACCATAGGTCCCTCACGAAGCTCCTCCGCGAGCGTGTGGTGTCGTTCCACACCTACGCCCTCCCGGAGGACCAAGCCCTCCGCGTAGTCATCCGTGGTGTCCCTCGGGAGATCCCCACGGATGAAGTAAAGCAGTCCCTTCTGGACGAGTCCCTCCCCGTGCTGTCGGTCCACCGCATGCACAGGGGCCGCCGCAACGAACCATTTAACATGGTTATCGTAGCTCTCGAAAAATCCGAAGATGCCAAGCGCATCTTCAAGATCAAGACCGTCTGCCACCTCTCCGGCATCCGCGTCGAGGCCCCCCACAAAGGGGGCTACCCCTCGCAGTGCCACCGCTGCCAGCTCTACGGGCACTCGGCCCGTAACTGTTTCGCCCACCCCAGGTGCGTCAAGTGCCTCGGGGACCATCCGACCGAGGAGTGCTCTCGGCCGAAAGACATTGCCCTCTGCATCGAGCCCCCGGCTTGCGTCTTATGCAAGACGGTGGGCCACACCGCGAATTACCGCGGTTGCCCCAAAGCCCCCCGCCCCTCCCGCCCCCCCCGCTTCCAAGCGCGCCCCCTCGCCCCTCCCCCCCTAATGAGGACCCCCCTCGCCCCCCAACGCCCCTCCCCCTGGGGCAAGGTCGGATACGACCTCGCCTTCCCGGCCCCCCCCTTCGCACCCATCACCCCCCTGATGCCCACCCCCGCCCCGGCCGCCCCCGTGTCGGCCAAGCGGACGGCGCCTCCGCCGCCGCCGCCACTCGTCAAGCCCACCGCGAGGCAAAGCCCCCCCCGCCGCGCCGCGACACAACCCCCACCAGCTGAGGACTCGGACTTCTCACTGGTGGAACGTTTTGTAAACTCGATCGACTTTAGCGAGATCGAGAACTTCGCCAGTCAAATTCGCGCCAATGCGGGCAACGGCACCGCACTGGCACTCGTCGCGATGCGATTCCGCAAGGTCGCATCTGCACTGTCCGCATTCAAAATAAACCCATAATGGTTTTCGCGGCCCCCAAGAGCAGGTTCAAACCCCGATCCCTAAAAGTAGGTTTCTACAACGCCGACGGCATTGGGACGCAACGCGGTGAGCTCGCAGAATTTCTGCGCGACCACCAACTTGACGTCCTCCTCGTACAGGAGACCTTCCTCAAACCCTCGCACAGGGTCCCTAGCATCGCCAACTATAATATGGTGCGCAATGATAGGCTCCAATCCGCCCGTGGTGGCACCCTTATCTACTACAAAAGGTCCCTGTACTGTTCCCCTATGGATCCCCCCCCCCAACTCAAGTTCATCGAAACGTCAGTCTGCAAACTAGGCATGACCGGCCACGACTCCATCATTTTGGTCTCGGCCTACCTGAGCCCACCCGGAGAGCCCCACAAGAAGGAGCTCCTTAAGAGCGACCTCGAAGCCATATTTCAACTAGGAAACTCTGTCCTTCTGGCAGGGGACCTAAACGCGAAAAATGTCCTCTGGAATTGCAACGCGACTAACCGCAGAGGTAAAATCCTAGAATCAATTCTCGACACTATGAATGTCGATCTAATCTCCCCAGTCGAGCCGACCCACTTTCCGCGGATCGCCGACCACCGACCGGACATACTCGACGTGGCACTGCTGCAGAATGTGAACTTACGTTTGCACAATGTATCGGTGGTACACGCACTGGACTCCGACCATAGACCTGTAATCTTAGAGTTTACACCGCGCGTAGGCCCCCCAGATTCAGGTCAACCCCCACCCACCACGACGGTGACGGACTGGAAGAAATTGAGCGAATCCCTCAAGTCCACAGAGTCCGTTCACCTAGACAAAATCCCAAACGACATCGTCACCGCTGACGACGTCGTCGGCGCAATCGACTCCCTGACAGGCCACGTGCAGTCGCTCATTAGCGACTGCTCTCGGACAGTCCCAGATACAAGCGATTGTAAATGGAAACTGCCCGAAGACGTACGTGAACTGATGAGGGACAAGTATGCCGCCACGCGCGCCCATGACACCTTCCCCGACGACTTCAACCGCGCGCGCATGCGCTATTACCAACGTATAGTTAGGTCTCGCATCGCCGAAGTGCGACAAACCAAATGGGACCAAACTTTAGAAAGTCTGGAGCCCTCCCACCTCGCTTTCTGGCAGCTCACTAGGAGACTGGCCAAGAAAACAACAGTACCCATGCCCCCCCTGAACAGGCCCAACATGCCCCCCGCATTCGAAGACGAGGAAAAGACGGAATGTCTAGCCGAAAGTCTGGCGAATCAATGCACTCCCAGCTCCCTCCCCGTCGACCAACTCCATCTGAGGAACGTCGACTCCAGGGTAGAGTGGTTCACAACCCAACGCCCCCTCTCGCCACCGCCCCTCGCCGACGAGGAAGACCCCCTCCCGCCCACCACCGCCGAGGAGGTTAAGTCGATCATAGGGAAACTCCACCCGCGTAAAGCCCCGGGCCCGGACAAGATCACCAATAAGGTGTTTAAGCTCTTCCCCGACACCCTCATATTCCTGCTAGTGGCCATCTTCAATGCCGCCCTAGCCTGCAACCTCTTCCCGCACCAGTGGAAAGAAGCCCAAGTCATAGGCATCCACAAACCCGGAAAACCTATGTCCGAGCCCACCAGTTACAGGCCCATAAGTCTTCTCTCAGTCATGGGAAAGATTTATGAGCGCCTGATTTATGTACGGCTGAAAGCGTTCGCTGATGCCAAACACCTCATCCCCGACCAGCAGTTCGGTTTCCGCCCCGGACACTCGTGCGTCCACCAAGTCCACCGGTTAGTCGAACACATCTCCTCTCACCTCATGAGAGGAAAATCGACAGGCATCCTATTCTTCGATATCGCCAAGGCTTTCGACAAAGTATGGCACAACGGTTTGCTCTTCAAGCTCATCACCATGGGTGTGCCACATAGACTCGTGCTCATCTTACGAGACTTTTTGTTGGACCGCCACTTTAGGTACCGCATAGAAGGAGCCCTATCCTCTCGTCACCCCATCCGCGCCGGAGTCCCCCAGGGCTCGGTGCTCTCGCCCCTCTTGTTCACGCTGTTCACGAGCGACATGCCCCACCATAAAACGGCCCAAGTCGCCCTCTTTGCCGACGACACCGCCATCTTCCTCTCCGGCACCGACCGGAATCTCATACACCGAGGCCTCCAGACGGCCACCGACGCCCTCGGCGCCTGGTGCCGCAAGTGGAGGATAGAAATCAACCCATCCAAGAGCCAGGCCGTCTTGTTCATCAAGCCGCGCAAGCTGAGACCCCCCCCTCCCCCACCAGTCATCCTATTCGGCGACCCGATCCCTTGGGAAAGGCAAGCCAAGTACTTAGGGGTGATTCTCGACGATCGACTCAGCTTCGTTCCTCACATCCAGGCAGTCCGCGCGCGCGCTGCCTTCGTGTCCTCGCGTCTACACTGCCTCCTCAACGCGAAATCCAAACTCAACCTAAAAAGTAAGGTTAGACTTTACACGGCGTGCATCCGTCCCATCATGACGTACGCCAGCCCAGTCTTCGCTCACGTAGCCCCCCACCGGATCCATAGGCTCCAAGTCATACAAAACCGTTTCATGCGCAAAGCCACGGGAGCCCCGTGGTATATGCGCAACCTAAACCTCCACCTAGACTTAGGCTTGCCGACCATCAGGCAATTCATGAAACGAGCATCCCGCAGATTCTTCGACACTGCTCGTAACCACAAAAATCCCCTCATCGTTAAGGCTGCAACCTATAACGTATCTCAAATATCAAAAATCCCTAGACCTAGGTTAGTACTCGACGTCCCCGACGACGACACCACGCTCGCGCAGGTTGCAGTCGACACCGCTCGCGGCACACCGAACACTACACAAAACCGTTATCCGATATATCGTCCTCGCCGGCGAGGACCGTCGCGACGTCCCACCCAGTCTCGTCCCCAGTAGCATGCGGCCCGAGCCGCCCCAAATGTCCGATAAATAAAAATTCCCCAAATAATCAAACCAGTGAGTCCCTCACCCCCAGCAACGCCCTGAGCCGAGGCACGGTCCCGCAGGGGACACCCTCAGCGCAGTTGCTTAAATATATTTACGGTTGAGAGCCCTCAGCGCTCACCGATTGCCCGCGTAAAGGTGTAAAAGCCATCAGAGGCTAACACCTTCAAGTCCCTTCAAAAAAAAAAAAAAAAAAAAAAAAAAAAAACGCTCGCCACTCACTTCCTCTACGCACTCTGAACCGCAAAGACGTTATATCCGTGGCAATATTGTAAAATACCGCTCGCTGATCTCAACTGATATCCAGAGTTTTATTTAGACTGTCAGTCCCGTCCAGACATTCCACAACTGGTAGGGTTCTGCCACACACAGGATGGTAATTAAAATGTTCAAATAAAGCTTTTATCATTATGTTTTAACATAAAACTGTTTGGTTGATTGATGACTGATTTACTTAACGAATCTTTTACAGGTAATGTTAACAAGAAATTCAAAATATTATTCATAATAATTTACATAAAATTTGTTATCTTTTGGTTTAGGTATTAGTGATAGTGATCAGGTTTTAGTGATCAATTTTAGTAGGTAGGTCCAATGTAGCTATTTTTCAAAAGATCTGCTATAGCATTACGGAGTCCTGAAACATTCCTAGATTTTCGTTAATATAGGAAAAAAAACAATGGAAGTGTTTTGATTCCATGACATTATAATGAAAAGTCCAATTTTAAGGAACTTTAAAGCGACACCAGTTCTCGCACTATCCTACTTCCACGATATTCTCTCACCGTGAACCCAAATCCGAACACAGCTCCAACCGTCAGCTGATGCTGGAAAACTTTCACACAAAGTGACCTCACAGAAGAAAAACAAAAGAGGATAGCCCGAGAAAGTTGTCGCTGCCTTTCTATTCTCTATTATAACCTCGACGCCATCGCTTTAGGTACAGCGGACATCTCACCTGATAGGGTACAAAATGAAAGGGACAGAGCATGAAGGGGTAGGTGAAATAAGACGTTTAACTTACTGAATGGGGGGTCTAAGTCTGTAGTATGTGTCGCATTATACAGGGACACTGGCCGCGCTCTAAATGAAATAACTTAGTTCATAAATATTTATCAAAAGCAGTCGGTAGTCTGTGGCTAGGGGAGATGAGTGTGTAATTTGCGATTGCTAGTAAATTGCTTAAAAATTGTGTATTTTTTGGAAATCGTAATATAAATATTAAGGGTAATTTTCATTTATAAAGTTGGTAGTTACCAAGTTTACTATGGTAACCAGATAGCTGATTTACTATTTTTAATAGATAGGTACAATGGTTTGTTATTTTGTCTAAATAAGTTGCTTAGTGTATTTTAATATTCATCAAATCATAGTTTTAGTGGCTAGGAAAGGATGTAAGTTAAATTTTATCCCGGGAAACTTAAAGGTCGCGAGGGAACGCGGTTGAAACCGCGGAGCGAAGAAAGTTAAGTAGACCGATACTTAACTTTTCGACAGCGATACTTTACTAGCAATTAGCAACAGGTTGCTTTACTTACATAATCAAGTTATTGAAAGTATTTTACTTTGCATCCGAAAGGTGAAGAGGAACTTCTAAATTAGAGCTTAGATCCCAACCGGTAACCGCTTCCCATCAGGTGGGACTGTATGCCTGTTTGCCACCTTTGTATCTAAAAACCGTATTGAAACAAGGATATATTAGAGCTAAATAAGGTAACAACAGAACAATACTTTATTATGGAGATTTGATTGACGCAGTATTTCTATCTGTCGTCATAACTCTATAGAATTGTACGTCATAAGGTGAGTACCTACTCATTTATCTACTTCAATAAATTACCTTTTTAAATATTGTTAATTTATTTCCCGAACTGCGGTTTAACCTATGATCGTTTTTTCTGTGAAATAAAATAATGTTTATTTTTATTATCGCAAATGACGCGTGGTTCTTGGCTACTATTACTCATCATCATCATCATCATCATTATCAGCTCATATACGTCTCCACCGAGGAGTACGAGCCTCCATCGAGGGGTTTAGGCCATAGTCCACGCGCGCCTAGTGCGGATTGGCGGACTTCACATGCCTTTAATTGTGACTTTTACATTCAGGTTTCCTCACGATGTTTTCTTTATCAAAAGCCAGTGGAGTGACATTGGGTTTTTACTACTTTTTAGGGTTCCGTACCTCAAAAGGAAAAAACCGAACCCTTATAGGATCACTTTGTTGTTCGTCTGTCCGTCCGTCCGTCCGTCTGTCAAGACCCTTTTTCTCAGGAACGCGTGGAGGTATGAAGCTGGAATTTATATCAATTACTCAGATCTACTGTCCCTTGAAGCTGTGAAAAAATCAAACTTCTAAGCCAACGCAATCAAAAGATACAGCCGTTTATGCCGCAAATTTTCGACACTTGCAAGGGAATCAAAACCTACAGGGTGCTTCCCGTGAACTCAGAATCTTGAAATTTGGTACGAAGCAACGTCTTATAGCATAGATAAAGGAAAAATTACGAAAACCATAAATTTTTAGTTACATCACATAATATATATTTTTTTAATAATTTTAAACTTACTACCCATTTCCTCATAAACGCGTAGAGGTATTAAATTGAAATTCATACCAAATACTCAGGTCTATAATACCTTTAAGCTGTAACAAAATCAAACTTCTATGTCAACGCAATCAAAAGAAACAGCAATTTAAGCTGCATATTTTGAAACTCGCAAGTACTCGCAAGGGAATCAAAACCTAAAGGGTACTTCCAGTCGACCTAAAATCTTGAAATTTGGCATGAAGCAATGTTTTATAGCACACATAAAGGAAAAATTCCGAAAACCTTAAATTTTTAGTTACATTATTATTATTATTATTATTTGGATTAAGCGGCTATTTCAAGTCTTCTCAGAGCTTGTATCACTGCGACCATACTAGGTCTATTGTGATCGCCACATTAACTAGATTTCACTGTCAAGACCTGCAGCTTTGAAAAACCGCACTATGTTCTTGACAGGAATTGATTTTACCTCATCTGGGTGCAACATGTGTTTCCCCAGGTGGGTATTACGTTTTGGCATAAGTGGGTGACATTCACACAAAAGGTGTTTGGGTGTTTCATCTGCATTGCAGCAGAATCTGCACTCCTTTGTGTCACGGACACTGATTGTGAACAAATGTTTGTTCAGTCCACAGTGCCCTGTTAGCACCCTCACTAGTATGCGCAAGTTGCTTCTACTTAGAGAAAATATCTCTAAAGCAGATTTCTTACTGAAGGCCTTTATAAGTGCCTTAGAGTGACTCATTCCAGGCACCTCGTGCCAGGAATTAAGGGATGAGTTTACATATATGTTCCTCAGGGTTAAGTTAGCTAGGCTTTTGGGTATACCGCAAATTGGCTCAGGCCCATAAGGGCTCCCCTTAGCTCCAGCCTTGGCGAGTTCGTCGGCTTTTTCATTCCCAACGATTCCTGCATGTCCTGGTATCCACCTTAGTACGACTCTGTTCTTTGTGCCCAGTTCGTTAAGGAGGTCCATGCAATTTTTAACTAACTTAGAGTTGATTGTTTCGGAGGTCAGGGCCAAAAGGGCCGCTTGGCTGTCCGAATGGATATATATTGTGTGGTTGGTGTAGTCTTTCTGCAGATTGATGTCCGCACATTCTAAGATGGCGTATACCTCTGCCTGGAAAATGGAGGCGTATTTTCCAAGGTTCAGCTGCTTGCTGATTTTTGGACGCTCTCCATAGATTCCACAGCCTACCTCAGATCCTGATTTGGATCCATCGGTGTACCACTTAAGGCCACCTCCCACCCACGCGATTTTGTCATTAAGCCATTCATCGCGGGAGGGAATATCTACTTCATAAAACCTACGAAAGTTTATCTGAGGTATCATTGAGTCCGATACCATGTTCAGAATTGGAGTTTCCAGTACTGAGTCCTGAACGGATTTAAGTGCCTGGGAGAGCCATTTTGGTCCCACCTGTGCGTGTATCCTGTGCATAGTAGTTCTCGCCACCTTCTCTACATGTAGATGCAGGGGCGTTAGATCTAACAACGCATCCAGTGCCGCTCCAGGGGAAGTTGACATAGCTCCGGTTGCCATAATGCAGGCTGTTCTTTGTAAGCTACTGAGTATGGCAATTGTTGATTTTTGTTTGACCTTCTTACTCCAGACTACGGAGGCGTATGTTAATAACGGCCTCACAATAGCTGAGTACAGCCAGAGAACCATCTGGGGCCTAAGACCCCAGCGTTGTCCTGCCATTTTGCTACATATTCCCAAGGCAATCTTTGCCTTCTGTGTTACGTTAGCAACGTGGCTGTTCCAGGTCAGTTTCTGGTCGATAGTGACTCCCAGATATTTTACTTCCCTAGAAAGACTTATGCTTTTGTTATTTAATTTCGGCAGGACAATTTTGTCCAGCAGACGTTTCTTAGTAAATGGGACCAGGACAGTCTTATCGGCATTAACCGAAAGATCGTTATCGCTGCACCATTTGCCTATAGTGTTTAAAGCTCTTTGCATAAGGTACGAAATCGTACTTTGACAGAAGCCTCGCACAGTGATTACAAGGTCATCGGCGTAGCCTTGCACGTCTATGCGAAGATCTGCCATCTTATACAAGAGTTGGTCAATGGTTAATGTCCATAGGAGGGGAGATAGAACCCCCCCTTGTGGACAACCCCTCGCTACAGATACCTCTAGAGAGGTCCCATGCAGCGATACGGTGTTTGACCTGTTTGAGAGCATCGCTTTGACCCATCGTACAGTGGTTGGGTCTACGTTTTTATAAACTAAGCCCCCGACCAGACTGCTTATGGGCGTGTTGTCAAAGGCTCCCTCAATATCCAAAAATGCGCATAGCGCAATTTGTTTGTCTTCTAACGCCTTTTCGATTCTGTCAACAAGGTTGAGCAGGGCAGTCTCAGTAGACTTTCCACTTTGATAGGCGTGTTGAGTACAATGAATAGGGTGCAAGCGCAGAGCTACATCCCTGATATAGTTATCTATGATTTTCTCCATAGATTTCAGTAAGAAGGAGGAAAGGCTTATCGGTCTAAAGGATTTAGGTTGTGAGTAATCCTTCTTTCCTGCCTTTGGTATGAAGAGCACTTTTACCTTGGTCCATGGTTCTGGAACCACCCCCAGGGCAAGACTGGCTCTAAACATTTTAATCAATAGGGGTAATAGGATGTTCAGTCCTTTCTGAAGCAAGATAGGCTGTATACCATCCGTCCCACTTGATTTATAGGGTTTGAAGGAGTTAACCGCCCACTTTACCTGCTGAGGTCTAATGATTTGCGCCGCTCTGCGCCAGTCCTCGTTACGAGGCCTGTAAGAGGGCACTTTGTCATTTGCTAAGTTAATAGCTTGAGCGCCAGGGAAATGGGCGGAGATGAGCACCTCCAGGCTTTCCTTTTCGTTAGTTGTAAAGGAGCCATCAGCATTCCTGAGAAGACTTATTTGTCTAGGTTTTTCTTTGGCTAGAATCTTATGAATCCTAGCCCCCTGAGGCGTATGCTTAACGTCCTCACAGAACTTTCTCCAGGAGGCTCTCTTAGCCTTCCTGATTTGTTTGTTATAGTCCGTTAGGGCTTTCCTGTAGACCTCCCACTCCTGCGTCTTCTTGGCCCTATTAAATAGTTTCCTGGTTTTCTCCCTTAGTTTCCTAAGTTTTGAATTCCACCAGGGAACTCTAGTTTTAGAAGTCTTTACCTGTGGCGGGCAACTTTCCTCGTAGGCAGATATTATGCCCTCCGAGACAATGCAAGCCGCCATCTCGAGCTCTTCTGTTGATTTTATATTTTTCGGACAGTCCTCTAGATTCTGCCTTAGGTTGGCCGTGAAGTCATTCCAGGCAGTCTTTCTGGGGTTCCGATAAGCGACCGATTCATAGTCCAAACGGCATTTAACCTCGAAAAGTATATGCCGATGATCGGACATTGAAGTTTCGTCACTAACATGCCATCCATTTATGTGAGAGGCTAGTTTGTTTGTGGCGAAAGTAATATCTAAAACTTGTTGCCTGAGGCTTGTTACAAAGGTTGGTATACATCCTAGGTTTATAACTCGAAGACTGTTTAGTGTAAGATAGTCAAATAGTAACTCACCCCGAGAATTGACATCAGTGCTACCCCAGTCGGTGTGATGGGCGTTAGCATCGCATCCAACCACCAGTTCCGCACCATGACATCGAGCGTAGTCAACGACGCGCCTTAGCTCTTCCGTCGGGTCTTCTTTCTCGCCGGGTAGGTAGGCCGAGCACACAATTACTCTTGACCCATCCCACCCTTTGAGATTAATGTACGCTGCAACCAGGTCGTTAGAACAAAGCTCTGGAACAGGTAAGAAATTAGTATTTTTCGAAAACACTATGCAAGCTCTGGGCTTTTCTCCACTAGTATGGTATAGTACCTTGCCAGCAGCGTTGAGTCCCATGATGGTCTGGTTACGCACCCAGGGTTCTTGAAGGAGGGCGAGATCCACCTGACCCTCAGCAAAGCAACACTCCACCACCGCGCTCGCTGCCACGGCATGGTGGAGGTTTGCCTGGAGGATCCTCGCCGAACCACCCTGGGGCGCCATTAGGGTGCAGAGGAAGGCCCGGGCTGCACTCCACCCATTTGCGGACGTGGTCGTCCACGCTTGGGCTGAGCCCTCCCAGGCTTATTCTTCCCCCTGTTCCCGCTAGACTGCCCGGAGCGGTTGCGCCCTGCCGCCAAAAGGCGTTTGGGCACCTCCCTCCCCTGGACAGATGCGGTCGGGGCAGCTTCAGTACTCGGGGGACCCAAAGGCTGTGGCACTACTGGTCCCCTCGCTGGCTCTTCCACCTGCTGTCTGGTGGATTCAGGACTACCCTTGATTCTAAAAAGAACTTTTCTAAAACCAAAGGCAGCCCTGAAATCCATCTCCTTAAGGGCTTCAACAGAGGGCTCGTCCAGGGCTAGGGTCACAGTGTGCCCAGCCGCGTCCTCCTTACTGGCGAGGATCCGCCAGTGCTCCGTGTGAAGCCCTAGGTTTTGTACCCTTATTAGGTGGAGGGCATCTTCTATGGTGCTCACCTCCCCCTTGGGTATAAATGAAACGCCAACCGTGGGTCTGGGTAGTTCACTCTCCGGTATAACGGAGAGTTTCGCCTCCGGCCACGGTTGTAGTCCTGGAACCTCCCTCTCAACCCATAGCTGGCTTTCCTGATTTTCACAGGTGATAAGCAGCCAGCCTGGTTTGTGAGAGAGACCAAGGAATCTTGGTCCGGAGCCACTTTCGCCCATCTTGATGATGGCGTAGTTAATGGCCTGCCGGACCAAACGCATCTGCTCCTCACTCATGGGATCCACGTTGCGAATACCCACTCGCGAGGCGCCAGCGATTTCCCTGAAGGAAGGTTTTAGACCTTTCTCCAAGGACACCTTTGGAGCCTTCTTCGTGTGCTCCTTGGGTGACTCCTCCTCCGACCGCGTTCTTTTGACCGCTCTGGCCAGATCCGCGGGGGGGCGTTTGTCTCTCGGAATCTCGCTCCAGGGCTTTCGACAGAGGACGAGGGCTTCAGCAGCTCCTACGTTCGCCTCCTTCAGCCGCAGGAGCCTCCTCCGAGCAGCTCCTGACAGTCTGGTTCTGCCAGGCGTAGGTGTCCCCTCACTAGAGGTCGGCACCGTGATTGATCCGGAGTCAGTTAAGCCTCCTTCCCTCTCACGGCTCGGCCTCACAGTGGAGGAAGTGGATGTAGAGGGCGTTTGGGGAGCTTCAAGCCCACCCGCCGTCCCTTCTAAAATGTTGCCTTGGATCGTGTCCAAGACAGAAACAATTTCTGTTAAATTAAACTCTTTATTTTCCATACACGTCCCACGAGTAGCTAGGGAAATAAAAGTCACAACTGCCAGAGCCCCGCTTAACAGTTGAAGGGCAGAAATACTCCCCGAGTTGCCCCGGTTTCGAGGAGACACCGTTCGCGACTGAGCTACCCCTCAGCCACGCATCCATCGGCACGGTACGTATAACACCTTGGATTGGAGACAGCAGATTTCGCCCTCGGCTAGAAAGATCCGGTTCCAGTGGCGCCAAACACAGTTCGACGCCCCTACAACCGAAAGTCGCTAACCGACGCCCAGGGTACACCGGCCCGCAGCCTTCCCATTAAGTGAAAAATTTCCCCTTAATAGCAAGACTGCTAGGCACACGTGGAGGTACTGCTGCCATTGTACCCCTAAACATAAACTGTAGTTACATTACAAAATATATATTTTTTTCAGTCACCATTAGACCAGACCTGTAGTCTGGTTCAAATTTAATACTTAATTAATATTTTTGAACCAGATTTCTAAATAGTGACTAAAAAACTTAGTAAATAAATAACTTTAATAAAAGAACTTTCGCAAGTCTGCTGCAAGGCTAGTATAAGTGTTTCAGTTATATTATAAAGAGATCTTTGTCTTAAATTTATGCTCCTCCATCTTTCCCCATTGTAATGTTATGAATTTCATTTTGCAATAAAAATACCATAGTTATGACTCGATTGTCGTAATGAACGAACTTTGTAAACCTTGCAGGTTTGTACGGAACCCTCGGTGCGCGAGTCCGACTCGCACTTGGCCGTTTTTTTATTAGTAATTAGAAGTTTATATCACAGTAAACTTACCCTGCCCTTCCTTTTAAATCTGGTACTTCACTTTATTATGCCCTTTTACTTATAGTTTTGACTGAGATATGTTTCCAAAGCTAGTAGGTTGTCTAAATAGCAGTTTATAAAATGTATTTAAAAGAAATAAAATTGCCTGTAAGTTGCGGCCGTAGCCAATATAAACGTCAGCGGTAAGTCCCGAGCCTGAAGGAGATTTAACGTTCAGCCCCGCAGTTGTATCGCTTTGTCAACGAACCATTGTGTAATCTGTTTTATTTCCTCTATCGGCAGTTTAGAAGGTATACAAGATTTACTTTTACCTGAGACGTCGCTTGTTGGCGATATTAAATAAAATAAATATCCTGGGGAACACACACGGCCAATCTGATTCTAAAGTAGAGCTCGTGGTATGGTAACTAAAAAGTTCAACTACTTTTAAATAGGTACACATTTTATACAGATATTTACATCCAGACCCAGAAAAAAGTCTTAAAACCTACCGTACCTATTAGATTTTTTGATTAATGTTTGTCCTGGGTGGGATTCAAATCCAAGTACCTAACTTCAAGCGGATAAAAACGGTTTTTAGATTATTTCATTAAAGACTTATGATTCTGATTCTAATAATAAATCATACTAAACATACATTTAAACATAGTACCTATATTTCTAGTAGGTATGTATTCATGTCATAAAAAATTTTCATGCCTGATTTTAGTTTTGACTTTTCACCTGCCGAATCAACTTGACAATAAAGCGTTCAAATTAAGGCGAATCTAACTAAACAATAAGGTACTAATACTATCAAAGCCCTCATTAAACCTCCCTAATATTCATAACATCAACATTTATTCAGATTCCGCTGTTTGAACACACCCCAGCGTTCCTTTGACGAGTAATTAGACGGGCTATTCACGGGCCGGAGTAACTGCCGCTCGTAATCATTACAGCCGTTGAATGAGTGGCCCGCTTTATTTAATGAGCAGTTTTATGAACCGTCCGATTCTAATCAAAGGTTATGGCACTTCGCCATAATTGTTATTCGCGTTTGGATTGTGTGATAGATGACGCACTTTGTGAGTCTATTTGTTTGATATTATTACGGGTAGTAAACTATTTTAATTGAAGTCTGCAAGAGTGGTTGTTTAGAAGACTAGAATTTTTGATGATTATCTACACTAATATTATAAAGAGGTAAGATTTGTATTTTTGTATGTAATGGATAAACTCAAAAAGTACTGAACCGATTTTAATAATTCTTTTTTCATTAGAAAGCTACATTATCACTAAGTAACATAGGTTTATTTTATCCCTGAATTCCCACGGGAACGGGAACTACGCGGGTAAAACCGCGCGAAGGCAGCTAGTCATACAATAAGTACAAAGACGTAAAAAGCCGATTCTAAATAGGAAAAGGCGAGGAAAATTATGTTTTTCTTAGGCAAATCTGATCTGGGCATAGCTTGGCTTGGGCTTGCTACCATAATGAGGTGATATACTATCATCATCATCATCAAAATCCAAATCCTTAAAATTAGGCATTGTTCCCTTACTGTGGAAGCAGTCGTTAGTTGTACCTATTTTTAAAAACGGAGACAAACATAATGTCCGTAATTATCGTGGTATCTCAAAGCTTTCCGTAATTCCAAAACTTTTTGAGAAAATTGTGTATGATCAACTGTTTCCTTTTATAAGGCCAATGATTATTAGTCAGCAGCATGGTTGTATCAACAAACGATCGACCGAATCAAATTTATGTGAGTTTCTTGATATTGTTTTGGATGCCATGGATCATGGGTTTCAAGTGGATGTCGTGTATACCGACTATTCTAAAGCTTTTGACAAAATCTCTCATTTTTATCTTATCAAGAAACTGGAAATGGTCGGTATACATGGCGATTTACTGAGATGGCTATCCTCTTATCTCAGCAACAGAAGTCAGGCTGTAGCTGTCAAAGGCTTTATATCTACCTTTGTTCCTATAACTTCAGGTGTTCCCCAGGGCTCACACCTCGGGCCCCTTCTGTTCAATATTTTTATAAATGACGTGATTACTTGCTTCGAACACTCTAATGTACTTCTATACGCAGATGACACAAAAATATTTACAAAAATCAAACACATTACAGATTGTGAAAAATTACAAAATGATTTAAACCGTCTAAGCGATTATTGTCTAGCCAATAATTTAATCCTTAATGTTGATAAGTGCCACACAATTACATTCTCAAGGAAAGCTACTCCTATTTTTTTTGAATATTCGCTTTTCAATAAAGTGCTCCGAAAAGTGACAGAGGTTAAGGACCTGGGAATTCTCCTTGATAGCCAATTGTCCTTCAACAACCATATTAATAAAATAACGGCAAAGGCATATAGTTTACTAGGATTTATTTTTAGACAGTGTATGGATTTTAAGGATACTAAGACATTAATTTTATTATATAACTCTTTCGTTAGATCTCAACTAGAATATGCTTCTACTGTCTGGAATCCACAGTATCTTAAATATATTGACTCGATTGAACGTATACAGAATAAATTTAAAAAAAGAATACAATATAAATTCAAAAACTCTGATACAAATGAAATACAATCATTGGTTAAACGCAGAGCTCTCAGGGATCAACACTATCTTTATAAAATTATTAATAATATGGTTGATTCGCCATTTTTATTGAATCAAATATATTTTTGCTGCCCTAATCTCTCAACTCGTAGTACAAAAACCTTCCATATTCCGCTCTGTAAGTCGAACTATGCTCAAAATAGATTTTTAATCAGAACTTGTAAAGCACACAATAGCTGTTTTCAACAGGCGGATATATTTAATTTAAAGTTTAACCGTTTTAAATATCAAATTAGCAATATCTAAACTATCACTTGAACTTTGTATGTTTGAAACTATTATGTATGTATTAGGATATAACAAGTTGTACATATCTGAATGTAGAAACATTATTGGCTTTTGTGTTATATATTGTGAATGTATCTATATGTATTATTGTCGCTGTTTGTTTCTCAATAAATAAATAAATAAATAAATAAATAAATCATCTTCCTTGCCTTATCCTATTTAGGGTCGGCTTTGTCATGACCCTCCATTTCATTCGGTCTCCAGTCAAATCCACATTCCCTCCACACTCTCTCATATGATCTTTTACGCAATCATACAATTCTTTCTTTGGCCTTCCCCTGAGCTGATATACCATACAGCTTTTAAATACATACGTATACCCACAGGTTTTTACATTCAAACATAAAACAAATAGAAGAATGTAACATGTCAATCGATGTTTAGTTTAGCATTCTGATGTTAGATAATAGTTATTAGTAAAATGTTATCTTTAGGAACAAAACTTTTTTAAATATTTAATACTAGCTTCTTTTGCGTAACTTATTTAGTTCACCTATATATAGTTCCCGTTCCTATAAGAATACGGCGATAAAATATAGCCTATGTTACTCCCTGATTAAGGACTGCTCCTTTGGTAACAGAACTATTCAGATCGATCTAGCAGTTTCGCAGCCAATTCGTTAAAAACGCGGAAACAAAAAATCTAATCTTTCCTCTTTATAATATCAGTGTAGATATAAAAATACCTTTTGAAAACGTAATCTTATCATGAACATATAACGTATTTTTAGCTAAAATGATACTGGTGTCGCCGCCTCGCTAACCCGCCATAGAAAATATAAAAGCTTATTTCCCTCTCGGAAATATAATTATACCTTAAAGGATATCATAAAACAATACCTATATATATATGTAACATATATATTATATGTTGGGTATCGCGAGAGGGTTCGGGGAGGAAATTAAAATTTTTGCATGACTCGGCAAAGGGCTGGCGTCTGCTAAACGGAAAATTACTTTCTTTAACGGCAACAATGGATTTTATATGATGGCAACTTTTAATGAATTCGTGTGACCTTTCCGATAAAAACAACCGTTGTTGTCCCTCATAAATAGAATAATATCATAAGCTTACTAAGTACAAAAGCTTAGGTTTGGGTCAAATTGGCCGTGTGTTAAAAGATTATGTCTTAAGGTTATTTATTTTATGTAATACTAATTTCTACCGCGTGGTTTTACCTGCGTAGTTCCTGTAGCTGCATACAATATTAGTACCTATAGAAGTATCAAGTAGGTTATTTTTTTATTAATATTTTTAAAGGATAAGTAAAGGTAAATAAATATTTTGGCACAATTTTAACTCAAAGCCAATTTGTTTCCAAACTATGAAGAGCTTTGTGTAAAAAAATAATAATGTAACCAGATGGCTGATATACTGCATAATATGCTACTATTTAAATAGATACGATTAAACAAAGAATAAATAGATGTGTTCAATTTCTCATGTAAGTACACAAGTGTCCTGGGTAGGAATCGAATCAAGCAGCTAGCAACTTAAAAGTCAGTCAGTCGTAGTATTATTTCTATAAGTAATTAAACGGTTGATTAGTATGCATTACCTATCGCTATTTAAACAAATATCGAATTGGAAAGAGTTTACTTAATGTATGCATAATAGTACTAGGGTGTAATGTAAGCGAGAAACGTAGGTACGTACTTATGGATAGGGTAGCCAGTTCTCAAAACGGATAACCCGGACAGACAACGTAGTTACCCGGACATTGTGATAAATACATCATTCAAATTAATTTTTTTTTAAATAGGCTTTAACAAGCGCTTAAGAATAGTCACTCTAATGCTTGATTAGGAAGCTGTGCTTTAACAAGGGCTTAAGGCCAGTCACTCTAATGCTCAGTTCGGATGCCTTTGCTGAGATGATTCGACAATAAACTCAGCAATTAGTCATAGACATCCTTAATTCAAAAAATGACATGAAAACCTATAAATCCGGGGATTTAATAAGCATGGCGGGGGTACCTCAAGGGAGCATATTGGGTCCACTATTGTTTCTGTTATATATTAATGACCTACCAAACTCAACTTCTTTCCCATGCATCTTATTTGCGGATGATATTTCTCTTATAATCCACAGTAAAATTAAAGACATTAAAATACATGAGGAAGAAATAAATAGAGAAATAAATAAAATAATAATTTGGCTAAATAAAAATAATTTAAAAGTTAACTTCACAAAAACTAATTATATAAAATTTTCTAATTCAAATACATAAAATTTAACCCTCGACATCAAATATGAGAATAATCAACTACAAAAAACAAATCAAACTACTTTTCTGGGCATTGTCATTGATAATAACTGCAACTGGAAAGCGCATGTAACAAAAGTTTGCAATAAAATTAACAGATTTGTCTACGTATTAAATAGATTGCGAATCACTAGTTCCAAACAAACTGCTCTACAAGCCTACCATGGGTATGTGGCCTCTGTTCTCCGATATGGCCTATTGGTATGGGGTAACAGTACTGATATTAACCGAGCCTTCATTGCGCAGAAAAAGTGTGTGCGTGCTATATGTGGTGCTAAATATTATGATTCATGTAAACCATTATTTCAACAATTGAAAATCTTGACACTTCCATCAATGTATATTTTAGAGTCAAGCTTATTTGTTAAAAAAAACCTAACATTATTTACATCGGCATCTCAGTATTACCAACGAAATACCAGAGACGGCAACAGGTTAGTTTTGGACAGAGTACCTAGGACTACTTTGTACCAAAAAAATTGTAATGCAATGTGCATACAAATCTATAATAAATTACCAACCAATATAAGAGATCTGCCACTTCATAAATTTGGGAAATGTTTGCGAAGCTGGTTGGGAGAATGTAAATTTTATTCAATTCAGGAATTTATGAGCAAAATGTGATTAAGTAGGATTATTATTTTGTATATATTTGTTACATTATAGAAATTATTGTTATTAATATTATAAATCATAAATTTTGAGCTAATTACTAAATAAAATATAAAATACTGTAAAATGTCAACCTATAAAATAATTTTGTATGCCACCCTGGCGAAATTTGTGACACTAATAATATTGTTGTAAGACCTTTGAACACCATTTTTCAAACAAATAAATGAATATTATTATTATTATTATTATTAATTTTTTATCTTAGTAACACGACCAAATTTTTTACCGTCGTTTAGCAAATTGCTCAGTACAAAAAGTTGCTTTTGTTGAGAAGAGCCGACACTCAGCAATTACTCATAGATCCTTAATTTATTTGTCTTAGTATGATACGTCCATATTTTAATTGTCGTTGAGCAAATCACGAAGAGTGACGGAGCGTGTGATGGTCCCAATGTAAAAACATTCGCTCATGTCCGAATTCTAGATGTTTCTTTTAATTTTTGGCCATTACTGGTACCGTGGCCACGACTGGTACACTTACGATATTACACTTAATCTTCTTCTTCTTCTTCTTCCTGCCCTTATCCCGCTAAGCAGGGTCGGCACAACATGTGTTTTTCTTCCGATCCTCTCTGTCAGCCGTCATTTCATTCATCACTCCCTTTTTAGCCTTTTACTTATATAGTTTTGACTGAGATATGTTTCCATAGCTAGTAGGTAGTCTTAATAGCAGTTTATAAAATGTATTTAAAAGAAATAAAATTGCCTGTAAGTTGCGGCCGTAGCCAATATAAACGTCAGCGGTAAGTCCCGAGCCTGAAGGAGATTTAACGTTCAGCCCCGCAGTTGTATCGCTTTGTCAACTAACCATTGTGTAATCTGTTTTATTTCCTCTATCGGCAGTTTAGAAGGTATACAAGATTTACTTTTACCTGAGACGTCGCTTGTTGGCGATATTAAATAAAATAAATATCCTGGGGAACACACACGGCCAATCTGATTCTAAAGCAGAGCTCGTCGTGCTATGGTAACCAGATTGCTGATAACGATACTACTTTTAAATACCTACACATTTTTTACAGATATTTACATCCAGACCCAGAAAAAAGTCTTAAAACCTACCGTAGATAGCTATTAGATTTTTAGATTCATGTTTGTCCTGGGTGGGATTCAAATCCAAGTACCTACCTAACTTCAAGCGGATAAAAAAGGTTTTTAGACTATTTCATTAAAGACTTATGATTCTGATTCTAATAATAAATCATACTAAACATACATTTAAACATAGTACCTATATTTCTAGTAGGTATGTATTCATGTCATAAAAAATTTTCATGCCTGATTTTAGTTTTGACTTTTCACCTGCCGAATCAACTTGACAATAAAGCGTTCAAATTAAGGCGAATCTAACTAAACAATAAGGTACTAATACTATCAAAGCCCTCATTAAACCTCCCTAATATTCATAACATCAACATTTATTCAGATTCCGCTGTTTGAACACACCCCAGCGTTCCTTTGACGAGTAATTAGACGGGCTATTCACGGGCCGGAGTAACTGCCGCTCGTAATCATTACAGCCGTTGAATGAGTGGCCCGCTTTATTTAATGAGCAGTTTTATGAACCGTCCGATTCTAATCAAAGGTTATGGCACTTCGCCATAATTGTTATTCGCGTTTGGATTGTGTGATAGATGACGCACTTTGTGAGTCTATTTGTTTGATATTATTACGGGTAGTAAACTATTTTAATTGAAGTCTGCAAGAGTGGTTGTTTAGAAGACTAGAATTTTTGATGATTATCTACACTAATATTATAAAGAGGTAAGATTTGTATTTTTGTATGTAATGGATAAACTCAAAAAGTACTGAACCGATTTTAATAATTCTTTTTTCATTAGAAAGCTACATTATCACTAAGTAACATAGGTTTATTTTATCCCTGAATTCCCACGGGAACGGGAACTACGCGGGTAAAACCGCGCGAAGGCAGCTAGTCATACAATAAGTACAAAGACGTAAAAAGCCGATTCTAAATAGGAAAAGGCGAGGAAAATTATGTTTTTCTTAGGCAAATCTGATCTGGGCATAGCTTGGCTTGGGCTTGCTACCATAATGAGGTGATATACTATCATCATCATCATCAAAATCCAAATCCTTAAAATTAGGCATTGTTCCCTTACTGTGGAAGCAGTCGTTAGTTGTACCTATTTTTAAAAACGGAGACAAACATAATGTCCGTAATTATCGTGGTATCTCAAAGCTTTCCGTAATTCCAAAACTTTTTGAGAAAATTGTGTATGATCAACTGTATCCTTTTATTAGGCCAATGATTATTAGTCAGCAGCATGGTTGTATCAACAAACGATCGACCGAATCAAATTTATGTGAGTTTCTTGATATTGTTTTGGATGCCATGGATCATGGGTTTCAAGTGGATGTCGTGTATACCGACTATTCTAAAGCTTTTGACAAAATCTCTCATTTTTATCTTATCAAGAAACTGGAAATGGTCGGTATACATGGCGATTTACTGAGATGGCTATCCTCTTATCTCAGCAACAGAAGTCAGGCTGTAGCTGTCAAAGGCTTTATATCTACCTTTGTTCCTATAACTTCAGGTGTTCCCCAGGGCTCACACCTCGGGCCCCTTCTGTTCAATATTTTTATAAATGACGTGATTACTTGCTTCGAACACTCTAATGTACTTCTATACGCAGATGACACAAAAATATTTACAAAAATCAAACACATTACAGATTGTGAAAAATTACAAAATGATTTAAACCGTCTAAGCGATTATTGTCTAGCCAATAATTTAATCCTTAATGTTGATAAGTGCCACACAATTACATTCTCAAGGAAAGCTACTCCTATTTTTTTTGAATATTCGCTTTTCAATAAAGTGCTCCGAAAAGTGACAGAGGTTAAGGACCTGGGAATTCTCCTTGATAGCCAATTGTCCTTCAACAACCATATTAATAAAATAACGGCAAAGGCATATAGTTTACTAGGATTTATTTTTAGACAGTGTATGGATTTTAAGGATACTAAGACATTAATTTTATTATATAACTCTTTCGTTAGATCTCAACTAGAATATGCTTCTACTGTCTGGAATCCACAGTATCTTAAATATATTGACTCGATTGAACGTATACAGAATAAATTTAAAAAAAGAATACAATATAAATTCAAAAACTCTGATACAAATGAAATACAATCATTGGTTAAACGCAGAGCTCTCAGGGATCAACACTATCTTTATAAAATTATTAATAATATGGTTGATTCGCCATTTTTATTGAATCAAATATATTTTTGCTGCCCTAATCTCTCAACTCGTAGTACAAAAACCTTCCATATTCCGCTCTGTAAGTCGAACTATGCTCAAAATAGATTTTTAATCAGAACTTGTAAAGCACACAATAGCTGTTTTCAACAGGCGGATATATTTAATTTAAAGTTTAACCGTTTTAAATATCAAATTAGCAATATCTAAACTATCACTTGAACTTTGTATGTTTGAAACTATTATGTATGTATTAGGATATAACAAGTTGTACATATCTGAATGTAGAAACATTATTGGCTTTTGTGTTATATATTGTGAATGTATCTATATGTATTATTGTCGCTGTTTGTTTCTCAATAAATAAATAAATAAATAAATAAATAAATCATCTTCCTTGCCTTATCCTATTTAGGGTCGGCTTTGTCATGACCCTCCATTTCATTCGGTCTCCAGTCAAATCCACATTCCCTCCACACTCTCTCATATGATCTTTTACGCAATCATACAATTCTTTCTTTGGCCTTCCCCTGAGCTGATATACCATACAGCTTTTAAATACATACGTATACCCACAGGTTTTTACATTCAAACATAAAACAAATAGAAGAATGTAACATGTCAATCGATGTTTAGTTTAGCATTCTGATGTTAGATAATAGTTATTAGTAAAATGTTATCTTTAGGAACAAAACTTTTTTAAATATTTAATACTAGCTTCTTTTGCGTAACTTATTTAGTTCACCTATATATAGTTCCCGTTCCTATAAGAATACGGCGATAAAATATAGCCTATGTTACTCCCTGATTAAGGACTGCTCCTTTGGTAACAGAACTATTCAGATCGATCTAGCAGTTTCGCAGCCAATTCGTTAAAAACGCGGAAACAAAAAATCTAATCTTTCCTCTTTATAATATCAGTGTAGATATAAAAATACCTTTTGAAAACGTAATCTTATCATGAACATATAACGTATTTTTAGCTAAAATGATACTGGTGTCGCCGCCTCGCTAACCCGCCATAGAAAATATAAAAGCTTATTTCCCTCTCGGAAATATAATTATACCTTAAAGGATATCATAAAACAATACCTATATATATATGTAACATATATATTATATGTTGGGTATCGCGAGAGGGTTCGGGGAGGAAATTAAAATTTTTGCATGACTCGGCAAAGGGCTGGCGTCTGCTAAACGGAAAATTACTTTCTTTAACGGCAACAATGGATTTTATATGATGGCAACTTTTAATGAATTCGTGTGACCTTTCCGATAAAAACAACCGTTGTTGTCCCTCATAAATAGAATAATATCATAAGCTTACTAAGTACAAAAGCTTAGGTTTGGGTCAAATTGGCCGTGTGTTAAAAGATTATGTCTTAAGGTTATTTATTTTATGTAATACTAATTTCTACCGCGTGGTTTTACCTGCGTAGTTCCTGTAGCTGCATACAATATTAGTACCTATAGAAGTATCAAGTAGGTTATTTTTTTATTAATATTTTTAAAGGATAAGTAAAGGTAAATAAATATTTTGGCACAATTTTAACTCAAAGCCAATTTGTTTCCAAACTATGAAGAGCTTTGTGTAAAAAAATAATAATGTAACCAGATGGCTGATAGACTAAATAATATGGTACTCTTTAAATATAATCTATATTTATTGGAGCAGCCCGACTGGGGCAGTACCTCCAACTTACAGAAGACCGCAGTCAAATAACACTAAATGCAGTGTTGTGTTCCTGCGGTGAGTAAGGTAGCCAGAGCTCCATGAGGAGTCGCTGTAGCGGCAGTGGGGGGACCAGGGATGGAGTAGCGTGGAGGGTCGACGAGAAGTGCATTGCGCTTTGTCCCTTTCACTGCCTATACAGTTGCTCCCTTTTTTATAGGGTTGGCAACGCGTGAGTGACGCCTCTGGTGTTGCAAGCATCCATAGGCCACGGTAACCGCTTCCCATCAGGTGGGACCGTATGCCTGTTGGCCACCCTTGTGGTATAAAAAAAAATCGATTAAACAATGAACAAATAGACCATCTTCAATTGTTCATGTAACCAAGTGTCCTGGGTAGGAATCGAATCCAGCAGCTAGCAACTTAAAAGTCAGTCAGTCGTAGTATTATTTCTATAAGTAATTAAACGGTTGATTAGTATGTATAACCTATCGCTATTTAAACAAATATCAAATTGGAAAGACTTTATTTCTAAATGTATGCATAATAGTACTAGGGTAGCCAGTTCTTAAAACGGATAACCCGGACAGACAAGTTTACCCGGACATTGTGGTAAATACATAATTCAAATTCAATTTTTTATTTAAATAGGCTCTAACAAGCATGTAAAAACACTCACTGTAATGCTCAGTTCGGATGCCTTTGCTGAGAAGAGTCGACAATAAACTCAGCAATTAGTCATAGACATCCTTAATTTTTTTAAGCTATTGCATAGCTTTTATCGCGGGCTCTGAGCGCGGCGACCGAATCAAGAAATTCCGTAACGAAAAAAACCTAACACATCGTCTAACGTCGTTTAAGTTCGGCAGACTTCGGCACGGTGTTTGTTTGCTATCTTCTTAACTCTTTGACGTTTTGAAAAAATGGCGTTTGACATTTATAAAAAACAAAACTCAATTTCCGTATTCGCGCGTAATTATTTTGTTTCTATTTCGTGGCAAGGGTACCACGTCATAAAGCCTAAGTATTCAAATACGTATGCACATCAGAATGCATATTATTAAAAAAAAGTTTTACGTGACAACGACTTTGAGTGGTAAAATAATTTTAATGTGAATATTCATTCGTATAGTAGGAAGAAGGATGAAATAATAGTAACAATTTAATAAAACATAACGTGACGTGAGCGGAGCGTAACGCAGTTTCTTGAAGTGTCACCCGGCAAACCAATTTATAAGACGTTGTCACGTCAAAATATATGCTCAAGTATTTTTACAATGTACAAGGCGTCCTTTCTAACCTAACCTTTGTTTAAATCCAAATGTATCATTTATTTAGTACATGTAGCGGCCATTTGCATTTCTAAGCACGCGATGTTGGCGTATTGGTACAAATGTTTGTACGTTGGGCCAACATGGCAATGAAATTAGACCTTTTCTCTAAGATTTATATGAGCTAGTACTTATATATTTTTAAGCTATTGCATAGCTTTTATCGCGGGCTCTGAGCGCGGCGACCGAATCAAGAAAAGTTGATACAAAATGCTATGCAATGCAATAGCTTTACCGCGGCAGTCCCCGAGTGCCTCACGTAATTTTTTTCTTAGTGATACGTCCATATTTTTTTATTGTCGTTTAGCTAATTATAATTAACTTAGATAATAATTAGTGAAAGGCTATATGTGTAAGAAGGGAGTGATGAATGAAATGACGGCTGACAGAGAGGAATGGAAGAAAAACACATGTTGTGCCGACCCTGCTTAGGCGGGATAAGGGCAGGAAGAAGAAGAAGTATGATACGTCCATATTTTAATTGTAGTTTCAAATTTCGAATGCTGACGGACCGTGTGATAGTCAAATTTATAAAGCCTATCAAAAGCCGGACAGGCCGGACACCGCAACCAGACAGTGTCCGGTTATATCCGGACGTTTGGGTCCTACGAGTATGCAATGTGCGACAATATTCCAATATTCCTTAACGATATCTATCCAATAAGGTGAGCTGCGTAAACAGTATGCATGACACAGCTGCGGGGAAGCTTCTACACCAAGTATCTATTATATTATTGTTAATTGGTACATACATATTTCATTGGAAATCAACAAATTTTAATATCGTTGTAAAAGTCATCTACACAGATGAAAAAGATGATAGATTGAATTGTTGTTTGTGTTGAATAGGTTCCGCGACACTATTGGGACCGATCTGAATATTTTCTTTACGAATATAATTGTTCGCGCTCCGTCGCTGGAACGATACGGCAGGCGAGGGGCACGGGGCGCGGGGGACCGAGGAGACGGCCGGCGCTTACCCCGCCCGCGCCGCCACTCCGCCAATATTCGGCACGCACGGGGGACGTGTTCTTTTATAAACATTTATAATTTTAAAATATAAAGTGATCAAACATTGAATTGTTTTGTTTTAATGAACAAAAAGTGGCGACCGTGACAGGACACTGTTCTAAAAATCGACACATACATAGTTCGATTTTCGTAACCGGCGCATCGACGAATTCAAATTGGCAGCGTCATTTCGAACAAAGGATTTGGACTTTGAACTGACACTGGAATTGGAGAAAAGGATTGCTGCTTTTGGAGCCTTTGGTACAAATATCTACATCTTCGTGATCCAGAGGTCTAGTCCAGGGAAGTAAGCCCCATTCCTAATTTATTCAAATTTTTCCTAAACCTAAAATTCCAGTGATCGCTTCAAATTTGTGTATAACGACCGCTTTGCCACGCAAACATTGCCGTTAGGTATTCCATCCTTTTAAGATTATCTAGGCTTTTGGTACGATACGCTTCCAGCTTAGTTCCTTAATATAAATAAATATTTCCCTACGTTCGTAATTAAGTATAATTAAAATAAATCCGTTTAATATACCTGTGCTATAAGGCTATCTCATTTTGCTAAAACAAATCTATCTTGCTAATTAATTTACTGCTACTAAATGTTAATAATTTCAACAAAGCTTAGCTATAGCAAATGCTTAATCTAGATCTTTCTATGCCCTAATACCTATTTCATCGTCTGATAAATATAGTTCGATATCTATTAAAGATATTTTGCCGACTAATTCCAGCTCACGAAGCGCGCTTCGTTCACGCGTTGTGCCCATCTTCGCGGCGCCTGCGCACGCTTGCTCGCGCGGCTCCCTAGCTGTGGCTGTTTGCTGGCCCATGCTGTGTGCTCGGTGGGAGCTAACTTCTGTGCCCTGAGCGTCAGGCGATTTCGACGGCGACTGGATCTGGAGCTACTACTCCCCAAATAGAGGTTTGAGTGCACGTTTTATTTATTTATTGTAAGCTTGCCCAAGTTACTAGTAAATTTATTTGACAAAATGAGTGTTTCGGAACCCAAATCCAGCGCTATGGCCCAAGACAAGGGTGAATTATCTAATCTAATTAAACAAAGAGGTATTATTAAAGGACGGCTAACTAAGTTTTCTGAGTACGTTTCAACAACACTATGTTTAAAAGAAATTTCTTCTGTAAAGTACAAAGAATTAGAATTAAAATTAAATAAACTACAATTATTACTAAATGATTATGAGGCTATCCAAGATAAAATAGATCTTTTGCATACGGATTCCAATGAACAGATAAGGGAAAGAGATGGATTAGAAAGTCAGTTTTTAAGTTTAATATCCCAATGTCAAGAACTTTTGGATAATCGCCCCAATAAATGTCAAGGGGAAAGGAACCCCGGGGAGGATTTTAGCAGCTGCCATTCTTATTCAACTAATTCAATTAAGCTGCCAACCATTAAACTGCCTACATTCGATGGTAGCTATTTACATTGGTTGGAATTTAAAGATACATTCGAATCAGTAATTAATAGCAATGAAAGGATTCCTCAAATAAACAAATTTCATTATTTACGTTCTTCTCTAGAGGGAAGTGCATCTGTAGTAATAAAATCCATAGAATTCAGTGCCAAAAATTATAAAATAGCCTGGGATCTGTTATGCGAAAGATTTGATAATAAAAATATATTAATTAACAATCATCTGAAGGCGTTATTCAGTATCGAACCTCTGCGTACTGAATCCTTTAAAGCATTGCGTTTTATTGTTGATCATGTTTCAAAACATCTTCGCGCTCTTGATTCTCTTGGCCAGCCTACTGATAAGTGGGATGCTTTAATTATTTTCATGGTTTCGGCAAAGTTAGATACCAACACGAGTAGAAAGTGGGAAGAGTACAAATCCAATTTAAGCGATTTACCGTTGTTGAGCGAGTTTCATTCATTCCTGCGTAGTCGTGCTGACATCTTGGAAACTGCCTATTGTAATAATAGTAACCGGTTTGATAAATCAGCTGACAACAAACATAAGCCTAACGCTCAAGCCAAGAGTTTTGTAATGTCTTATGAAAAGAAAGAGAAAAGGTGTGTTTTATGCAATGATTGTCATCATTTATATGAATGTTCTAAGTTTAAAATGATGGATGTAGATGATCGAGTCAGTGAGGCTACTAAACTAAAATTGTGTAAAAATTGCTTACGCAGTGGTCATAATTCTTATCAATGCAAACTTAAAGGTATGTGTCTTACTTGCAAAAAGAAACATAATACACTTCTTCATAAAACTTACCCTTCTGATGAACCGCAGCCTTCTACTTCGTCTTCGCTGCCTGTTGCCATGACGTCAGCTACCCTTACCTGTCAAGTGTTGTTGTGCACGGCTCTAGTAAAAATTGTGGTAAATAATAAAACTTACCCAGCTCGTGCACTGCTAGATACGGGAAGTCAGTCTTCATTTATTACCGAAATGTTAAAAGAAAGACTAGGGTTGGCGACTGATAACTCTCATTCAGTGAATGTGTATGGAATCAATGGTGTGGCTTGTAACGCTTCTCAAAAATGTGAGATAAAAATAAAATCAAGAGTGATAGCTTTCGAACTTGATGTTAGTTGCCTAGTAGTACCACGCATTACAGGTATTTTACCAAATTCAGCTATTGACACTGAATATCTGAAATTACCCAATAATATTAAACTAGCTGACCCAAATTATTTTTCCCCTGCTGAGGTAGACATCCTCCTAGGAGCAGATGTCTTTTGGGATATTATTGGCACAAATTTAATAAGACTCGGTTCTAATAAACCGGTTCTTCAAGAGTCTAAGCTCGGATGGCTTGTAGGTGGTCCCTTTACAATAAGTCAGTCAATCCCAGAGGTCCGTTGTAACTTCTCTCAAGAAATAAAAAATTCCTTAGAAAAATTTTGGAAAATTGATGACTTACCACAGACAAAGACATATTCTGTAGAAGAGCAACTCTGTGAAAATCATTTTATAAAAAATGTATCTCGCTTACCTAGCGGCAGATTTTCTGTTCAAATGCCTGTGAAAGAAGTACCAGAGAAAGCACTCGGTGATTCTTATTTTATAGCTAAAAAATGCTTAGAAAGTTTAGAAAGAAAATTTATAAAATTTCCAGCTTTAAAAGAAAATTACAAGGATTTCATTAATGAGTACGCGCAGCTAGGGCACCTAACTAAAATAAATCGACCAGAATTCGGCTACTATATGCCACATCATGCGGTGATCCGTGAGAAGAGTGAAACCACTAAGCTAAGGGTGGTATTCAATGCGTCCTCTAAAACTCACTCCGGCAAGTCACTCAATGATATCCAATTGGTCGGCCCAGTCGTGCAAAGCGACTTAATGTCAATATTGCTTCGTTTTCGTTTGCATAAATATATTCTAACTGGAGACATTGAGAAAATGTATAGACAGATAGAAGTTTCCTCATGCCAGCGCCATCTACAGCTAATTTTGTGGCGTGATGAAAAGCATCAAAAAATTGATGTACTACAACTTAATACAATAACATATGGCACGGCGTCAGCGCCGTTTCTAAGTACTCGTTGTCTTCTTCAATTAGCCAGTGAATGTGCGGACAAAGCTATTGCTCACATTATTCAAAGCGATTTTTACGCTGATGACCTAAATACAGGGTCTGACACAGTTAACGGCTTAAAATACATTTATAAAAATGTTGTAGATGTACTAAACTCTGCATGCCTACCGCTCAGAAAGTTTCGGACTAACTGTCCTCAATTATTTGATGATGAAATTGGTTCGTCGAAATCTATGGATTTCAATAAAGAATCCTCTGTTCTGGGTCTCAACTGGTGTCCCAAAGCTGACTCCTTACAATTTTCCACAGATTTGGAACCCTCAGCTCAGACTACCAAAAGGTCAGTGATCTCCACCACCTCAAAGGTTTTCGATCCATTAGGACTGCTATGTCCTTGCGTAATTGTAGCAAAAATGTTGCTACAAGAGTTGTGGTCATCTAAGCTTGACTGGGATGACCCTGTTCCCGCAGAGTTTTGCAAAAACTGGTCAAGCCTATTAAAAGAATTTTTATATCTGTCTCTCATAAGGATCCCACGAAGAGTATTGTGTGATACTCCAAAAAACACGGAATTGCATTGTTTCGTCGACGCCTCCCAACAAGCCTATGCGGCTTGCGTGTATTTGCGTTCTGAAAATCAGGACCAAAGTATCACTGTCAGGTTGTTGTGCGCTAAAGCACGTGTTGCGCCGTTGAGCCCAACCACTATACCTCGGTTAGAATTATGTGGTGCACTCTTAGGCGCTCGTCTATGTTCAAAGGTCTTACAGTCATTGCGATGCAATATCAGCCATAAATACCTATGGACTGATTCAACGGTTGTGTTAGGATGGGTGAAGACTCCGCCAAAGGATCTTAAAGTGTTTGTATGCAATCGTGTAAATGAGATTAATGAACTTACCGGTGGGTTTATGTTTCGTCATGTCCCCACAGATCAAAACCCCGCTGATATGGCATCTCGAGGTGTAAGTCCTAAGCAACTTAAGTCTTCTCTCCTTTGGTGGGAAGGGCCTTCGTTCCTCGTGAATGATCCAGCTAGCTGGCCTAAACAAGCACACATTCATACATCCAACCTACCTGAATTTAAAAACCCAGTTGAATGTCATATGGCTGCTCTAAATTGCACTCCTGAGTTTAATAACTATTCTAACCTCAATAAATTGAAAAGAGTTTATGGCTATGTGCTACGCTTTATATATAACTGTAAAAATAAACACTCAAAGGTCACTGGACCTTTAGAGGCCAATGAACTAAATAATTCCTTATTGATTTTAGTCAAACGAAGCCAATCTGAAAGTTTCAGTGAGGAGATTCAAATAATAGCAAACAATAAGCATCTTAAACGCAAGTCTAAATTGTTGTCATTAAATTGCTTCATAGATTCAAATGGCTTATTGAGAGTTGGGGGTCGAATTCAAAACTCTGATTTCGACTATGATAAAAAACATCCCATGATTTTAAATGCGAAGCATCACTTCACTAAATTGTTATTTAAATACGAACATGAACGTTTGTTTCATGCCGGTCCACAACATCTACTTGCCTCAATAAGAGAAAGATTCTGGCCAATAGGTGGCAGGCATTTGGCACGCAGCACGGCTAAGCAGTGCATGATTTGCTTTCGCCTACGCGGGCAAACATTGCAGCCCCTGATGGGCAACCTACCTGCCGAGAGGAACTACTCGTCGTTCCCTTTCTATTCGTGTGGTATCGATTTTGCCGGACCGTTTATGATTTCAAGCCGAAAGGGAAAAGGCAATCGTATCTCAAAATGCTACTTGTGTCTATTTATATGCCTCGCGTCCAAAGCAATCCACTTAGAATTAGTAAGTGATTTGAGTACGGAAGCATTCATTTTGTCATTACGAAGATTTGTCTCAAGGAGAGGCAAGCCTCAGTCAATATTTTGTGACAATGGATCCAATTTCAAGGGCGCTTACAATGAAATAAGTAGAATACTCAAATCCAGTCGTGAGTCTGTATCCAACTTCGCCTCTAATGAAGGCTTTAGATTTGTATTTAGCCCCGCCTATTCACCTCATTTTGGAGGAATATGGGAAGCTGGCGTAAAGTCAGCGAAACATCATTTACGTCGTGTAGCTGGTAATGCTTCCCTAACCTTTGAAGAGCTGGCTACGCTGTTCGTTCAAATTGAAGCGATCTTAAATTCACGTCCGCTAACACCCCTTTCTTCCGACCCTACTGATCCTTCTCCTTTGACTCCGGGGCACTTTCTGATTGGACGACCTCTCACATCGGTGCCGTCGCTACCCATTACTTCGAAGCACCCCAACCGATACCAACTCATCGAGCAACTGAGGCAACACTTCTGGGAGAGGTGGCGCCGGGAGTTTGTGGCAGAGCTTCAACAGCGGACCAAATGGAGAACGAGGCAACGAGAGCTTCGGGTCGGAGATCTAGTAATACTCAAGGAAGAGAATCTTCCTCCACTACAATGGCGACTAGCTCGCATAAGCCGATTATATCCTGGAACTGATGGCATCAGCCGAGTTGCAGACATCCTTACTACAAAGGGCATAATAAGAAGAGGAATCCATAAATTTTGCGTAATCCCCACCGAGGAAGATGCAAAGGCAGCAGTTATTGACGAGGAAGTAGCTGATATTGTCAATACAATGAAGGAAACTCCAGATCCTTCTAACAAGTCAGAGACTGCACCTGAAGACCTGGATGCCACTGACTCTTTGAAAGCATAGCAAGCTTTCAAGGCCCGGGAGGATGTTCGCGCTCCGTCGCTGGAACGATACGGCAGGCGAGGGGCACGGGGCGCGGGGGACCGAGGAGACGGCCGGCGCTTACCCCGCCCGCGCCGCCACTCCGCCAATATTCGGCACGCACGGGGGACGTGTTCTTTTATAAACATTTATAATTTTAAAATATAAAGTGATCAAACATTGAATTGTTTTGTTTTAATGAACATCAATCAACAACAATCCGAAGATTGCAGGTTCGTGTCCTGTCACGGTCGCCACTTTTTGTTCATTAAAACAAAACAATTCAATGTTTGATCACTTTATATTTTAAAATTATAAATGTTTATAAAAGAACACGTCCCCCGTGCGTGCCGAATATTGGCGGAGTGGCGGCGCGGGCGGGGTAAGCGCCGGCCGTCTCCTCGGTCCCCCGCGCCCCGTGCCCCTCGCCTGCCGTATCGTTCCAGCGACGGAGCGCGAACATCCTCCCGGGCCTTGAAAGCTTGCTATGCTTTCAAAGAGTCAGTGGCATCCAGGTCTTCAGGTGCAGTCTCTGACTTGTTAGAAGGATCTGGAGTTTCCTTCATTGTATTGACAATATCAGCTACTTCCTCGTCAATAACTGCTGCCTTTGCATCTTCCTCGGTGGGGATTACGCAAAATTTATGGATTCCTCTTCTTATTATGCCCTTTGTAGTAAGGATGTCTGCAACTCGGCTGATGCCATCAGTTCCAGGATATAATCGGCTTATGCGAGCTAGTCGCCATTGTAGTGGAGGAAGATTCTCTTCCTTGAGTATTACTAGATCTCCGACCCGAAGCTCTCGTTGCCTCGTTCTCCATTTGGTCCGCTGTTGAAGCTCTGCCACAAACTCCCGGCGCCACCTCTCCCAGAAGTGTTGCCTCAGTTGCTCGATGAGTTGGTATCGGTTGGGGTGCTTCGAAGTAATGGGTAGCGACGGCACCGATGTGAGAGGTCGTCCAATCAGAAAGTGCCCCGGAGTCAAAGGAGAAGGATCAGTAGGGTCGGAAGAAAGGGGTGTTAGCGGACGTGAATTTAAGATCGCTTCAATTTGAACGAACAGCGTAGCCAGCTCTTCAAAGGTTAGGGAAGCATTACCAGCTACACGACGTAAATGATGTTTCGCTGACTTTACGCCAGCTTCCCATATTCCTCCAAAATGAGGTGAATAGGCGGGGCTAAATACAAATCTAAAGCCTTCATTAGAGGCGAAGTTGGATACAGACTCACGACTGGATTTGAGTATTCTACTTATTTCATTGTAAGCGCCCTTGAAATTGGATCCATTGTCACAAAATATTGACTGAGGCTTGCCTCTCCTTGAGACAAATCTTCGTAATGACAAAATGAATGCTTCCGTACTCAAATCACTTACTAATTCTAAGTGGATTGCTTTGGACGCGAGGCATATAAATAGACACAAGTAGCATTTTGAGATACGATTGCCTTTTCCCTTTCGGCTTGAAATCATAAACGGTCCGGCAAAATCGATACCACACGAATAGAAAGGGAACGACGAGTAGTTCCTCTCGGCAGGTAGGTTGCCCATCAGGGGCTGCAATGTTTGCCCGCGTAGGCGAAAGCAAATCATGCACTGCTTAGCCGTGCTGCGTGCCAAATGCCTGCCACCTATTGGCCAGAATCTTTCTCTTATTGAGGCAAGTAGATGTTGTGGACCGGCATGAAACAAACGTTCATGTTCGTATTTAAATAACAATTTAGTGAAGTGATGCTTCGCATTTAAAATCATGGGATGTTTTTTATCATAGTCGAAATCAGAGTTTTGAATTCGACCCCCAACTCTCAATAAGCCATTTGAATCTATGAAGCAATTTAATGACAACAATTTAGACTTGCGTTTAAGATGCTTATTGTTTGCTATTATTTGAATCTCCTCACTGAAACTTTCAGATTGGCTTCGTTTGACTAAAATCAATAAGGAATTATTTAGTTCATTGGCCTCTAAAGGTCCAGTGACCTTTGAGTGTTTATTTTTACAGTTATATATAAAGCGTAGCACATAGCCATAAACTCTTTTCAATTTATTGAGGTTAGAATAGTTATTAAACTCAGGAGTGCAATTTAGAGCAGCCATATGACATTCAACTGGGTTTTTAAATTCAGGTAGGTTGGATGTATGAATGTGTGCTTGTTTAGGCCAGCTAGCTGGATCATTCACGAGGAACGAAGGCCCTTCCCACCAAAGGAGAGAAGACTTAAGTTGCTTAGGACTTACACCTCGAGATGCCATATCAGCGGGGTTTTGATCTGTGGGGACATGACGAAACATAAACCCACCGGTAAGTTCATTAATCTCATTTACACGATTGCATACAAACACTTTAAGATCCTTTGGCGGAGTCTTCACCCATCCTAACACAACCGTTGAATCAGTCCATAGGTATTTATGGCTGATATTGCATCGCAATGACTGTAAGACCTTTGAACATAGACGAGCGCCTAAGAGTGCACCACATAATTCTAACCGAGGTATAGTGGTTGGGCTCAACGGCGCAACACGTGCTTTAGCGCACAACAACCTGACAGTGATACTTTGGTCCTGATTTTCAGAACGCAAATACACGCAAGCCGCATAGGCTTGTTGGGAGGCGTCGACGAAACAATGCAATTCCGTGTTTTTTGGAGTATCACACAATACTCTTCGTGGGATCCTTATGAGAGACAGATATAAAAATTCTTTTAATAGGCTTGACCAGTTTTTGCAAAACTCTGCGGGAACAGGGTCATCCCAGTCAAGCTTAGATGACCACAACTCTTGTAGCAACATTTTTGCTACAATTACGCAAGGACATAGCAGTCCTAATGGATCGAAAACCTTTGAGGTGGTGGAGATCACTGACCTTTTGGTAGTCTGAGCTGAGGGTTCCAAATCTGTGGAAAATTGTAAGGAGTCAGCTTTGGGACACCAGTTGAGACCCAGAACAGAGGATTCTTTATTGAAATCCATAGATTTCGACGAACCAATTTCATCATCAAATAATTGAGGACAGTTAGTCCGAAACTTTCTGAGCGGTAGGCATGCAGAGTTTAGTACATCTACAACATTTTTATAAATGTATTTTAAGCCGTTAACTGTGTCAGACCCTGTATTTAGGTCATCAGCGTAAAAATCGCTTTGAATAATGTGAGCAATAGCTTTGTCCGCACATTCACTGGCTAATTGAAGAAGACAACGAGTACTTAGAAACGGCGCTGACGCCGTGCCATATGTTATTGTATTAAGTTGTAGTACATCAATTTTTTGATGCTTTTCATCACGCCACAAAATTAGCTGTAGATGGCGCTGGCATGAGGAAACTTCTATCTGTCTATACATTTTCTCAATGTCTCCAGTTAGAATATATTTATGCAAACGAAAACGAAGCAATATTGACATTAAGTCGCTTTGCACGACTGGGCCGACCAATTGGATATCATTGAGTGACTTGCCGGAGTGAGTTTTAGAGGACGCATTGAATACCACCCTTAGCTTAGTGGTTTCACTCTTCTCACGGATCACCGCATGATGTGGCATATAGTAGCCGAATTCTGGTCGATTTATTTTAGTTAGGTGCCCTAGCTGCGCGTACTCATTAATGAAATCCTTGTAATTTTCTTTTAAAGCTGGAAATTTTATAAATTTTCTTTCTAAACTTTCTAAGCATTTTTTAGCTATAAAATAAGAATCACCGAGTGCTTTCTCTGGTACTTCTTTCACAGGCATTTGAACAGAAAATCTGCCGCTAGGTAAGCGAGATACATTTTTTATAAAATGATTTTCACAGAGTTGCTCTTCTACAGAATATGTCTTTGTCTGTGGTAAGTCATCAATTTTCCAAAATTTTTCTAAGGAATTTTTTATTTCTTGAGAGAAGTTACAACGGACCTCTGGGATTGACTGACTTATTGTAAAGGGACCACCTACAAGCCATCCGAGCTTAGACTCTTGAAGAACCGGTTTATTAGAACCGAGTCTTATTAAATTTGTGCCAATAATATCCCAAAAGACATCTGCTCCTAGGAGGATGTCTACCTCAGCAGGGGAAAAATAATTTGGGTCAGCTAGTTTAATATTATTGGGTAATTTCAGATATTCAGTGTCAATAGCTGAATTTGGTAAAATACCTGTAATGCGTGGTACTACTAGGCAACTAACATCAAGTTCGAAAGCTATCACTCTTGATTTTATTTTTATCTCACATTTTTGAGAAGCGTTACAAGCCACACCATTGATTCCATACACATTCACTGAATGAGAGTTATCAGTCGCCAACCCTAGTCTTTCTTTTAACATTTCGGTAATAAATGAAGACTGACTTCCCGTATCTAGCAGTGCACGAGCTGGGTAAGTTTTATTATTTACCACAATTTTTACTAGAGCCGTGCACAACAACACTTGACAGGTAAGGGTAGCTGACGTCATGGCAACAGGCAGCGAAGACGAAGTAGAAGGCTGCGGTTCATCAGAAGGGTAAGTTTTATGAAGAAGTGTATTATGTTTCTTTTTGCAAGTAAGACACATACCTTTAAGTTTGCATTGATAAGAATTATGACCACTGCGTAAGCAATTTTTACACAATTTTAGTTTAGTAGCCTCACTGACTCGATCATCTACATCCATCATTTTAAACTTAGAACATTCATATAAATGATGACAATCATTGCATAAAACACACCTTTTCTCTTTCTTTTCATAAGACATTACAAAACTCTTGGCTTGAGCGTTAGGCTTATGTTTGTTGTCAGCTGATTTATCAAACCGGTTACTATTATTACAATAGGCAGTTTCCAAGATGTCAGCACGACTACGCAGGAATGAATGAAACTCGCTCAACAACGGTAAATCGCTTAAATTGGATTTGTACTCTTCCCACTTTCTACTCGTGTTGGTATCTAACTTTGCCGAAACCATGAAAATAATTAAAGCATCCCACTTATCAGTAGGCTGGCCAAGAGAATCAAGAGCGCGAAGATGTTTTGAAACATGATCAACAATAAAACGCAATGCTTTAAAGGATTCAGTACGCAGAGGTTCGATACTGAATAACGCCTTCAGATGATTGTTAATTAATATATTTTTATTATCAAATCTTTCGCATAACAGATCCCAGGCTATTTTATAATTTTTGGCACTGAATTCTATGGATTTTATTACTACAGATGCACTTCCCTCTAGAGAAGAACGTAAATAATGAAATTTGTTTATTTGAGGAATCCTTTCATTGCTATTAATTACTGATTCGAATGTATCTTTAAATTCCAACCAATGTAAATAGCTACCATCGAATGTAGGCAGTTTAATGGTTGGCAGCTTAATTGAATTAGTTGAATAAGAATGGCAGCTGCTAAAATCCTCCCCGGGGTTCCTTTCCCCTTGACATTTATTGGGGCGATTATCCAAAAGTTCTTGACATTGGGATATTAAACTTAAAAACTGACTTTCTAATCCATCTCTTTCCCTTATCTGTTCATTGGAATCCGTATGCAAAAGATCTATTTTATCTTGGATAGCCTCATAATCATTTAGTAATAATTGTAGTTTATTTAATTTTAATTCTAATTCTTTGTACTTTACAGAAGAAATTTCTTTTAAACATAGTGTTGTTGAAACGTACTCAGAAAACTTAGTTAGCCGTCCTTTAATAATACCTCTTTGTTTAATTAGATTAGATAATTCACCCTTGTCTTGGGCCATAGCGCTGGATTTGGGTTCCGAAACACTCATTTTGTCAAATAAATTTACTAGTAACTTGGGCAAGCTTACAATAAATAAATAAAACGTGCACTCAAACCTCTATTTGGGGAGTAGTAGCTCCAGATCCAGTCGCCGTCGAAATCGCCTGACGCTCAGGGCACAGAAGTTAGCTCCCACCGAGCACACAGCATGGGCCAGCAAACAGCCACAGCTAGGGAGCCGCGCGAGCAAGCGTGCGCAGGCGCCGCGAAGATGGGCACAACGCGTGAACGAAGCGCGCTTCGTGAGCTGGAATTAGTCGGCAAAATATCTTTAATAGATATCGAACTATATTTATCAGACGATGAAATAGGTATTAGGGCATAGAAAGATCTAGATTAAGCATTTGCTATAGCTAAGCTTTGTTGAAATTATTAACATTTAGTAGCAGTAAATTAATTAGCAAGATAGATTTGTTTTAGCAAAATGAGATAGCCTTATAGCACAGGTATATTAAACGGATTTATTTTAATTATACTTAATTACGAACGTAGGGAAATATTTATTTATATTAAGGAACTAAGCTGGAAGCGTATCGTACCAAAAGCCTAGATAATCTTAAAAGGATGGAATACCTAACGGCAATGTTTGCGTGGCAAAGCGGTCGTTATACACAAATTTGAAGCGATCACTGGAATTTTAGGTTTAGGAAAAATTTGAATAAATTAGGAATGGGGCTTACTTCCCTGGACTAGACCTCTGGATCACGAAGATGTAGATATTTGTACCAAAGGCTCCAAAAGCAGCAATCCTTTTCTCCAATTCCAGTGTCAGTTCAAAGTCCAAATCCTTTGTTCGAAATGACGCTGCCAATTTGAATTCGTCGATGCGCCGGTTACGAAAATCGAACTATGTATGTGTCGATTTTTAGAACAGTGTCCTGTCACGGTCGCCACTTTTTGCTCTGTTATCAGTTAGCGTTAGCAATATTTTATGCCTAGTGAGATAATGAAAGAAAATTATTATAAACGCAAAATTTTATGAGTATTTTTGTTCTGAATGGCTGTGGATGAAATTTGGAACACAGATAAATTTAAACCCTGAAAATTACACATAGTCTTCTTATTATCCCGGGAAAATTTTAGATTCCCGGGAATTCGGGGAGCCATTAGTAAATTATATTAGTAGAATAAGGTACAGTTAAAAAGCTTCAGAACTATAAGAGCTGTTGTAAGCTGTGTGTGGCCGTAGGTTGCATGTCCCGCGCGGATGTAGATAATTACGGAGCGCGGTCACGTGCGCGGACAATTCTATCAGCTGAGCGCGTGACGCCTCTTCCCAATACTCCCCACTACTCCCCGCTCCTCTCCGCTACTCCTCGCTACTCCACGGTTCTTGCCGCTACTATAACTCGATTGTTTACCAGAATAAGGATGTTTGTTTTATGTAAGTATGTTCACAATAGTGAGAAATAATTGGAAATAATAAGGGTTTGCTATGGGAATTAATTTTGTTCAGGTAATAATATATGAGTGTTGAAAGATATTCGTTTGTAAGTTCACTTTGGGGGCCTATAGAGATCGATACTAATATTATATATAATGCCAAAGTAACTCTGTATGTCTCTCTCGGTTTCACAATAAAACTACTGAACCGATTTTTATGAAATTTGGTACACAGAGAGCCTAATAAATGAGATAGAATACATTTTGCCCGGGAAAATGGATTTCCCGGGTCGCGGGTGAAACCGCGGGGAGCCATATATAAAAAATATCCTCTGAAATACTACCATTCAACACTTTTCCTACATACTTCTTTAACAATATAAATAAAATAAGCGAAATTTTAAAGTAAAACTAATATAAGTACCTATTAGAACTATAATAAAATTAGAGGACTTTAGAAATAAATAATTACTTGGTTATTCTTGTTTGTCGATTTCATTTACTACGATTTAGTATCATCGTATCGTTTCAAACACATTACCGAGACATAAATCAATCAAAATATTTCACAGAAAGTTCACATAAAATTTCATTACAAACCTTTTTCGTGGCAAATTGATATATTCACGAAGTTCACTGCGATGTGAACGCAGATCATAAAAGTAAAGAGAGTATTGGACTTTGAAACTACAGGGTTCGATATTGAATTAACGTGATTATTGAGTTTGAATAATTTTATAACGGTGTAAATATTTGTTATTACCAAAAACAAATTAAATTAATCGAAGTATCAGGTTACTACAACTAAACAGACTTTAAAGAACAGAAGAGTAAATTAATTGATTTTTTATATACAATTTTTGAATAAACCACATTTTTTTCGTAGAAACAAAACAACATTAGTATATTACAAACCTCTCCTTATTATCTATGACCTGAGAAGGCAAGGGGGGGTTTGCAGCTATGAACAGGGGGGAGGGGTACCTGTGTCCCGCAGGTGCCATCCGTCATTGCGGCGGCGGTCGGGTTAATTTCAACCTTTTTTATCTCATACCGGATCTAATTCCACCGGTAGAGGGTTATTTTTAATTATTCTCTCCAAATGAAGTAGTGCGCCTTATGTATGACCTACTTTGCGAGTGGGTTCTATATGACTTTTGTTTTTTAGGACCGTCAATTAGCTTTCTGTTTTAGGGTAACGTTTTTCTCCCGGGATTGCTCTGGGAAAACTAAGTGACATATGTCGCCTTGGTATATTTTTGCTAGTGTTTCCCGGCGGTTTCATCCGCGTTCCTTGAGTTAAATTTTCCAGGGATATAATATAGCCTATGTGTGTCAGAACATATTCTAACTCTGTGGCAAATTTTATCGCGATCCTGTCAGCTGTTCTGGCGTGAAAGATTAACAAACATGTCATACTTACATCCCTACATATTCTCACAAACTTTCGCATTTATAATGTTAGTAGGAATCGTTAGAGCAATGCATTAAAAACAAAATTAACTTAATATTTTGTGCCTAATGTATTACGATCAAACAATGCCGAAATGTCAGCAATGCAAAAGTTGTATTAGGTAATAATAAATAAACAATATATATACACTATAAAAAACAATACTCCTAGGACATAAACATTATTATTAAACGGTCAATCTGTCCCAAGATAACACTTGTTACCATGGTAACCAGATATCTACCCTCTACCTATACTACTAGACTTGAGCGTAGATCACGAATACTCTAGAATTAGGCTGTATCATCTTCCGATCGCTGTAAATACCTAACTAAGCAAGTACCTAGCGGCCATCTTGGCTCTACGCCAGCTCTCAGATTACATCAAACATCTCAATACCCTATCAATACTCTAGTACAGTGATTCCCAAAGTGGTCCAGGTGGGCCCCCAGGGTCCACGTCAGCGTGACAAAAAATTGGGAGTCCACAATGCGTAAGCGGGGTCCACGAACATTTATCTGGTTTTGATAGTGAAGAACTAAAATAAATAAATCTCCTGGGACATTTTTCACACACGGCCAATCTGATTCCAAACTAAGCAGATTTGTGATTTGGTAACCAGAGCTGATATACTACATATAATACTTTTAAATGCATACATATTATAGATATTTACACCCAGACACAGAAAAACAGACATATTCATGCATACAAATATTTGTCCTGGGTGGGATTCGAACCCACGACCCGCAGCTTGAGAGTCAGGGTCACAAATCACAAAGCCAACCGGGCTGTCTAAAATGTTGGCTTGAGTTCACCTACTCGTATCGTATTAGGCAGATTGTAGCAACTTTCATATTCGTATATAGCTGTTTGTCTTTTGGTGTACAATAAAGTGCTATTTATAATGTGAGAGAGGCAAAAAAGCGGGTCTACCGGAACTAGATCATCGATCATCATAGATATCAGAAAAAAAAGTTTGGGAACCTCTGCTCTAGTACAACGTCTCGCTAATAAAAACAACAAGGTATCAAACTTATTTCTCGGACAATTGAAATGTAAGGCACGTATTTTATTTCTCAATGGATGTAGAGCTTTTGTATTTCATTGTTTGGCCAGAGGGACTTTAGGAATCCTATACAATTTTAATTATTTCACCCGCGTTCCCGGGGATTTTAAATTTTCCCGGGATAAAAAGTAGCCTACAGAAAGACAGAGCTACTTTCGCATTTATGTAGAATAGCTGCCCCCGCGCGGTTTTACCCCCGTAGTTCCCGTCCCCGTGGGAATACAGGGATAAAATATAGCCTATGTTACTCGGGGATAATGTAGCTTTCCAAAGGTGAAAGAATTTTTGAAATCGGTCCAGTAGTTTCGGAGCCTATTCATTACAAACCAACAAACAAACAAATCTTTCCTCTTTATAATATTAGTATAGACTAGCGACTCCCCCAGCTTCGCACGGGTGCAATGCTTGTACGTCACATTAGATACCTCCAAAATTTACATTTAACATATTATGCACGTATTGTATATAAAAATACATCCACTTGAAGAGTGATTCAAGAGGATGTTTTATTAAAAAAACCACATCAAAATCCGTTGCGTAGTTTTAAAGATTTAAGAAGACATAGAGACAGACAGCGGAAAGCGACTTCGTTTTATAATATGTACTGATGTAATGAGGATGTTGAGATAGTGTATTATTATTGTCACCGGCCATGGCTGCTTTGGCAGATACCTGTGCCGTGTGGCGGGTAGAGAGCCCACGGAGATGTGCCACCACTGTGGTCTGATTGTCACGGACACGGCGCTACACACGCGTGAGGAGTGCCCCGCTTGGGTGATTCCTCGCGCCGCCCTGTCCGTGACGGTAGGGAGAGACCTCTCGCTGCCGGCCCTTCTCAGGGCCATGGTTGACAGCGAGGAGGCTTGGGAGGCGGCCGCAACCTTCTGCGACGTTGTCATGTCGCAGAAGGAGGCGGCCGAGCGCGAGCGCGAAGCCGCTGTAGACGCGCCCCTAATGCGCCGTCGCCGCCACGGTCGTCGCCGCCGGGCCTTTGAGGCCCAAGTGCCGCCCTAAAGGCGACAAGGGGGAATGAGCCGCCCTTATCCGAGGGAATTCGCTCATTCGTGAATTCCCTCGGATAGGGGGGGACACGGGTCACTTTCCCGAGAGTGGAGCGGAGAGCGGGAGAGATCCTTCCCTGCAGGGACGAGCCCCTAACTGTGGGCAACCGCCGCAGTGGTGGGGCCGCGGTTGATAGCCTCGCGAGCCTCGTAGCCCCAACGTAGCGGCGGAGAAGGAAAAAAAAAAAAAAAAAAAGAAAAAGTGTATTATTATTGTATGTTACAGTTTACAATGTGTGCCAACTCATGGTCATAGAAAACACAACAGCAAAAAAGACATTTAGAAACAACCATAACTTTTCTACTACAAAAATTTGTGTACCGTTAAAATAGAACAAATAAAGTTTATCATCGCTAAATACCGTCGTTTAAGCCCGAGACCGACTCCGGAACATACCAGATACAACTTAGTCATTAGCAACTTAGCTTCGTAACCATGGCAACGAGGGTAACTTCCGCCCACCCTCAGATAAATGCTTAAAAGGGTGACCGGATGTTAACTACGCGGCAGAGAGGGTGCAGCTCTATGAAATACTAGTTTAGTGATAAGGTTCTGTAGGCAGTGGCTTAGATGCTTAGAAATGCTGCAGTTAGTGGGTTTGATTCCCATGTATTTTGACTAAATATTAATGAAATATTTCTTATTTCTTATGCGCCAGTTTGTTCTGAGGTAAGTGTAAAAACGTACCTTAGTATGTCATAATAGTTTAATATATTATAACTAAAAATAAATAAATAAATAAACGATTTCAGATAAATATACATCTACCCTAGGTACCTACCCTGAATTTGTGAGGTTAATAAATTTGACCATAATAATGTTCTTTACGTTATACAAATCTATACTAATATTATAAAGGAAGTAGAGTTTGTTTGTTTGTTTGGTTGAACGCTTTCAGAAACTACTGGTCCGATTTGAAAAAGTATTTCGCCATTAGATAGTCCATTTATCGAGGAAGGCTATAGGCTAGGTATAGTATATATCATCTCGCTATGACCAATAGAAGCGGAGTACCAATGAAGAATGTTTCTATTCCACGCGGATGGAGTCGCGGGCAGAAGCTAGTTCTATATATTTTTAAAATATACCTAAGTATTTTGTGTATGTAATACATTTAACAATACAATAAATAAGCATGTAAAAACACTATAAAGTAAATAAATGGAACAGAACAAGTAAAGTAATAGCGAAATGAAATCGGACGACTTTATTATTTATGAAGACTGATTTTTCAATTCACTGAAAGTGATGTTTTAAAAAAAAAGGCTGCTGTGAAATTATGATTTAGGGTTGTATAAACTTTTGTAGTTAATATCAATTTGAGAGATTAATCAAAAGTTTTTAGCTGTCCTCAAAACTCACCGAGTAAAAAGTTAAATTAATTAATGTAATTCAAAACGGTACTGTGGGAGATATCAAATAGTAAATGTCTAAATGTAAATTATAGATAAATAACTTTATTATTTATGCTTTGTTTCATAGACAAAAGCATTATAATTGGATACACAGCCTCGTCAAACGACATTATTATTTCAGCCTAGATATACTCTAAATTATTCGTAAAACTTTCATGATAGTTCTATTTATATCATTTCAAAAGCTAATAGTTTGAGTAACGACAATTCGGGACTGTAAAATAAACTAACTTACTCAATATGAAGGTATATCAAAAGGTGACAAAGCAATGCGTATACCGCAAAACCATTTTAAAATAAACTCGCAGAACCTTATTCGAATTTATGACTCACCAAAACAATAAAAGCGAACGGACAATAACACGGCGTACAATACTGTTTGCGGTACAAAACAATACCAAACAATACTGGGTTCGGGGAGGCTCGGCCGAGCTCGGGCGAAGTCGGTTATTTTAGCATAATTTTTTTAGCCTACACGATCTATCTGATTACGAACTAAGCAGAGCTTCTACTATGATAACAAGATAGCTATTTTAAATACCTACTAATTATAAATACCTACTTTAAAAATTTTATAAGTAGATAATGTTGAAAAGAATCAATCAACTTTCATTTCCTAATTTAAAATGTGACATAAAATTGTCATTCTATTCACATTAAAACTTTCTTTTACTATTATAACGTGGTTTATGTATACTACAGCTATCTGATTACCATAACACAAACTCACTTTGAAGCTTACTTTGAAATCCGATCGGCCGTGTGTGAAAAATGTCCCATCATATTTATTAGTAAAAATTGTATTCGACATTTAGTCAAAGATTTTTCAATTTAGTCAAAAAGTGACAGGGTCGGTCTTCAAACAAATTGTGGTGCTTACAATATCTAGCTAGATTATAAGGCTTTGGTGCACATTAGCGCCATAAGGTCTCTATAACTCGATCCTTTCCTAGTCAAAGTGAGCTAGTCTTTGCATATTTTACCCTCCTTATAAAATGTGCTATGCATACTGATTAGTTCGCGTATTACTTAAAGAGCTCTTAGATATAGATCTAATGAATGTTTTAAATGGATTTACCTGTTAATCTACTAGTATGTATATTATATGCAAATATATAGGTAAATTCAATGTAGATTATTACAGATTCGAAAGTTTGGATAATTTTTTTTCAATCACGTCAAGTCATTGAAGAGATCTGGTTAAAAGGACAAAGTTAAAATATACTCTGGGATATAAATACACGGGTAAAACAGGGAGGAATCTTGTAAATAAATATATTACAGGGCCTAGCTGATTTCAAACTAAGCAGAACTTGTACTAAGAAAACCATACAGCGAATATACTTTATATACACATACTTATATAGATACTAGTGGCTCCCCGCGGTTTCACCCGCGTTCCCAGGAGATCTTCCATTTTCCCGGGTTAAAAATAGTCCTATGTCCTTTCTCAGGCTCTAGACTATGTGTGTACCAAATTTCATTTAAATTGGTTCAATATTATTAGCGTGAAAGCGAGACAGACAGAGTTACTTTCGCATTTATAATATTAGTATGGATTTACATCCAGACACGTATATGCACACAAATGTTTGTCATGGGCGGGAATGGAACTGAAGCAGCGGGTTCTATGTCAGGGTCCCTAACTGTAAAGCCAGACAGGTTAGGTAGATCGCTTCAAGAGGTTAGGTAAATTTTTAAAAGCAATAAATTCAGTACTTTGACCTTTTTTTCATAAGTACCCGCCCACTTGAGGTCTCAAATTTATAAATGGCTTTGAATTTAAATTTTACGGCCGGTTGCCTGCTTGATGACTACACTTTTTAGGATATTAATGTGTTATGTAGAAATATATTAGTTTTATTTATCACGTACTTAGGGCCTATTTAAATATCTGAATAACTTTGAAAAAATCTGCTTGCCTACACATTAGTCAACAATATAACATAAGTCACAAGGATCTTACATTAACATAATCTTCAAATTCAGTATTTTATTCTATCTATTTCGTGAAATATCTGTGAATATAGAAATTGTCTCTAAATTGAGCGCTTTATGCTTTTATAATAGAACTTTAATGAATAAGATAATCCACATATACCTATCAATATGATGCGCAAGTAACCTCATAAACCATTTTCTTTTTGTTTTATACTACAATGAACTGTCGCCGTGCATTTTCACCCTTTCTCGTTCCCGTAGGAATTCATCCCTGATATTGTAGCTTTTAGTGGTGTAATAATTATTTCGATCGGTTCGGGAGTTTCGGAGCCTATTAGTTAGAAACAAAAAATATTTTCATTAATCTTTATAATATTAGTATGGAAAAATAGAAACAATGGAACCGGTTAATAGCTTTAACCGTTTATCTATCACCTATTGGCACTGAGTGTAACAACCACGGACCTATAATCTAACTAGATAACGTCAACATGAAGACCAACCGTGTCACTTTTTTTTTGACGTCCAAAGGCAATAACGGTCGATCGCGGACTGGGTGATGGCGTAGATTTTTTTTTTAATTGACTAGAAGCTGTTAGCCTCAGATGGCTTTTACACCGTTACGCGGACTGTTTCGGTGAGCGCAGAGGGCCCTCAACTGTAGGATGGCGTAGAATGCATTTTTGCTCTTTTTATACCATAAAGGCATACGGTCCCACCTGATGGCGCGCGGTTACCGTAGCCTATGGACGCGCGCAACACCAGGGGCGTCACTCACGCGTTGCCGACCCTGTAGAAATCTCTTCACTCCCTTCTTTTTTTTTTGCTTCCATTGTGTGAGGGAGCGCCCCGTCGATAATATATTATAACTTGCGGACCCGGCAGACTTCGTTCTGCCCTACAGCGCCACCTACCGGGTCCAAATTGATGTATTATACATAAAAACCTTCCCCATGAAATACTCCGTAATTTGGTGACAACCGCATGAACATCTCTTTAGTAGTTTATGTGTTCATCGCTTTCAGACAAAGGCGGCGGCGACTTTGTTTTACATTTATAGCTGTATTAATAATAATTACACATGTTTTTTTTAAACTATATCTAGGTCTAGGAATATCTCGACCAATTCCGTTCCAAAGTGTGAAGGTGAGCTCAGTTTTTTGTTGCTTTTTGACAAGAAAAATACATACATGTGACTTCTAGTTAGTTTACAGATCTGTGTAAGGAACTAACGGCCAACTGCCGCGCTGCTAATGACGCAACTTTAAATCGAATAATCATTCGCGCTTAGCACATCTATCCGGGAAATTGTTGTCTAAGTTCGACTTAATCGATTGAGATTCTTGTATTGTGTTTAGACGTTGAAGATGTAATTTTGTAGATACGGTATACGGCTCTTAGAGTCTCTACTTTTTGTGAAATGGTTTTCGTGTGTAGCTTTTATGTGACATAGGCTATATTTTGTCGTTTTATGCCAATTGTATTGTTGAAACAATAGATATTAAACTCTATATGTTATATTGACTATAACTATTTTATTCCATACTATTTATTAGTAAAGCTAAAGGGTATGTTTGTTTGCTTAGGAACTATTGGTTCAATTTGAATAACTTGGTTTATTGATAGCCCCTAGCATTAGTATAGGCTTATATTTCATAACGCTACGACCAATAAGAGCGGAGCACTAATAAATAATGTTTCAAAATCGTTTTTTGGAACGAAGTTCCTTATTTTTCTTTCGAGAGCTTATGCAAACGAAGTCGCGTCAAAGTTAGCGTTAGCTCAAAGTAACGATTTCACGCAGACTAATTTGTAGGCCATAGCTAGATGCTATTCTACAGGTTACAAATTTTAATTGAAACGGGGTTTTGTATTGTTCAATCCGATAGAATCATTGGAGGGGGGGGGGGGGGGGGGGGCAATGCGGGCGAAGAAGGGGGGGTGGCTTGTCAACAGTAACAATCCTGGAATGATAACGGTTACCTGTTACCTATCTAATCACTGGTTGCCTTGACACCCCCATTCCGGTGTCAAGAACAAACTCTATGCCCTATTCTGTTGTAGGATGGTGATTTTGAATCGTGTCCTAATGATTTTGTGTCATTGATTTTGATATATCGGATTTCTTGTTAAAAATATGTCTTTAAAGTGATTTTAAAAAGATTATATCCAATCCAGGCTTTAAATAATAATATTAATATCCTACCAATATTATATATGAGTACCTAAAATGTGTGTATGTATTCTTGTTAGGCTCTTACGTCTAAAAACCTAGGAAAAACCTTTCTCCCAGGAAAGTTCACTAGGAATGCGCAAAAAACGAAGGCGAAAGCTCTATATACATAATGTTTGTAAAGATTTACATAATGACCTATAATTATAAACATCACAAATAAATATATATTAATTAATGTATAGAGAAAATACACGGGACAGACATAAAAACTAATACAAATACCTAGAACAAAAAAATTGATAATAAAAATGTTTGGATGCATAATCCAAATATTATTCCAACAAAAAAAAATATTATATCCATGTTATAAGAACCAAGTACCTACCTATTACTTATCTACTATATTATCCATCTCACACCACATCAATCTTGCGTCTCTATTGTTTATATTGTATGTATTGTATATGTCTTATTACATTCTCCCTCTCTTTCCCTCCCATAGTCCAAATGAGATATTCAGTAAATATGCTCATAAAGGAAAAATACGTATCTCAAAACGGATCCATTTCCTGGTTTATTTGTAACATATTCCATTGGATATAAACCGTATCATTTATATATATGTTACCGTAAAATTGTTAAAATAGACAGAAATCTATCTCGCGAGATTGTGAACTGTCGGTAGATTATGAACCGTAATATACCGTTTACAATACAGTAACCTTTGTGACGTTGTAAGGGGTAGGTAATCTCCGGATCTACTGAACCGATTTTCCAAACAATTTCACCAATAGAAAGCTACGTTATGGAGTGCCATAGTCTACATTTTATACCTGTATTCCCACGGGGACGAGAACTACATGGGTGGAACCGCGGGGAAGCAGCTAGTATATTAATAAAACCTTAGCAAAAGAATCCTAACTCGCAGCTATTGGGAACATAAATAAAACTTATAAAAACAACCCTTACCTACCCTAAAATATCCTCACCAAACCCCAATTCACAATCTTTTAACAATTTACAACTAATCATCATCATCATCAAATCGACCAAAAGACATCCGCTGCTCAATATAAACCTTCCTCATCGATTACCATACATACCTACTAGTTGAAAAATGCCTACAATTACAATGAATTAGTCAAATTTATAATCCATCAGCTTTTACAATTTTACCGTAACATATATATCATATATCTATACCCTTTACCCGCGATATCGTAAAAATAAATCACACAATGTATTATAGAAATAAAACGTGTTTTATGCGAGCGGTCGTCCTTGAAAGGCCATTTTGTATTCCTCATGCAATTTCTGTAAGTGATATTAAATGATTGCGTATTCTCACATAAATCTAGATCCTTTCCAGTTAAAACCAACACGAGAAAAAAAGAAAAAAAGCCGGATATAGAAATACTACCGTTTTTGAAGTCGGCTATAATAATGGTTAGAATTAGATAAGTTATTTGCATGAACAGAAGTTTTGGCTGATGCTTTTTTTACATATCTTAAACAAAAGAGTTAATAATAATTAGTAATCTATATAATAAAATTAAAAAATAACCTATGTTGAATAATTTGCATTATATTTATTGGTAGGTACTCAAATAAATGTCCTAGGACATTTTTCTTTGCTTACAACATTTAACTTTAGGGTATTATATATATGTAAAATGTAATATTTATATTAGGTATATGTATTATATATATGTGTATATTGTTAAATAAGCTTAGGCTTTATTTTTTGTCATTGTTTATTTCAACATAATATGTTTATGGAAAACATTATCCCTTCGCCTTAGGCCTCACACGAAATCGAACTCACTTTACCGGTTTTTTTACCATAAGTTCATGTTATTAATTGACTACGTAATCTTAAAGCACAACTTTGGAAAATCTTTTTATCTTACATTTGCATTTTTTGCGATATTTCATCCGAAGTTAAACACAATTAACAAATCCAATAAATCACAGAGTTTTTTAGGGTTCCGTACTCAAAGGGTAAAAACGGGACCCTATTACTGAGACTCAAGAACGGTGATAGCTAGACAGTTGATTTTTTTTACAGATGATGTATTTCTATTGCCGCTATAACAACTTAAACTAAAAATAAATAGGTATTTAAAGGGAGATAGGGAGCCCCCCATACAACAAACATGATTTTTTAAATACATCATAAATCGTAAACTGCAACACAATTATTACAACGATCGATCAAAGTTACAACGAACTACAAGAACGTTTATATTATGTTACTAGCTGCCGCCCCGCGGTTTCACACGCATAGTTCCCGTTCCCGTTCCCGTGATCACAGGGGTATCAAAAATAGATAGCAGCCGATACGCAGACAGTAGGTCTGCAATTGTAAATTTCATAAAAATCGGTCAAGCCGTTTCGGAGGAGTATGGTAACTAACATTGGGACACGAGACTTTTATATATATGACTAGCTGCCTCCGCGCGGTTTCACCCGCGTAGTTCCCGTTCCCGTGGGAATACAGGGATAAAATATAGCCTATGTTACTCGGGGATAATGTAGCTTTCCAAAGGTGAAAGAATTTTTGAAATCGGTCCAGTAGTTTCGGAGCCTATTCGTTACAAACAAACAAACAAACAAACAAATCTTTCCTCTTTATAATATTAGTATAGACTAGTTGCTACGGAACTCTCCATGAGCTAGTCCGACTCGCATTTACCCGGTTTTTTTACATTTTCTCGGCGGTGGGAAGAGTGGGCAAATTAATTAATTCCTGGAGTAGATAGGCTCAATAATTTGTTTATATAAAGCCAGGTTTCTAATGAATTAAGTAGCCATTTTGGTTTTAATTGGCTAATTTAATTTTCCGGTCCTGCAGGTCGCGGTCGCTCCAGATAAATGCATTTACATTATCTGAGTCTTAAGATAAGATTTTTTTTGTTGGTACCTCATTTGTTTTGCTGTTTATGTAATTGTGAAATGAAATTAAATTTAATTCATTCAAATAGGCGTTATGAATTGTCGACTCTAATGCTTGGTTCGGAAGGTTGCTTTAAGATTGTATTGTTAAATTATGTTGATGTTCGAAAGAAGTAAATCTAAGGGCCGTTTATAAATATATCTATTATATTAACTAGCTGCCGCCCCGCGGTTTCACCCGCGTAGTTCCCGTTCCCGTGATCACAGGGATATCAAAAATAGATAGTAGCCGATTCTCGGACCTACGGAACATGCATATAAAATTTGATAAAAATCGGTAAAGTCGTTTCGGAGGAGTATGGTAACTAACATTGTAACACGAGAATTTATATATAAGACTAGCTGCCTCCGCGCGGTTTTACCCGCGTAGTTCCCGTTCCCGTGGGAATACAGGGATAAAATATAGCCTATGTTACTCGGGGATAGTGTAGCTTTCCAAAGGTGAAAGAATTTTTGAAATCAATCCAGTAGTTTCGGAGCCTATTCATTACAAACAAACAAATCTTTCCTCTTTATAATATTTTAGTATAGATAAATACCTATTTTCGTCCAGTCTAAATAATATTGTATATGAGTTAGATGGCAAATAGTTGCCTATGTTAAAGAAGATTAGGTTTAAATCTAACAACTTTAACCAGGCAGGTATACCCTGCTCCCCGGTGAGCGCTAAAGTATAGCATCAAAGTATCAAACTCACAGCAACAACTGGTAAACTGTTGTACAACTGTGCTGCATTTTAATGGCTTTTCAATAGTTCTGTGTTCTATACGATCAACTATTATATAACTACTTGTTCTTCGTACTGTGACAAATGATGTAGTTGTAGCAAAAAAACTAATAAAAAAGTTATGTCTACTCTAATATGAAAGACTAGTGATTCCCCGTAGTTTCACTTGCGTTCCCGGGGGATCATCAATTTTCTCGGGTTAAAAAGTAGCCTGTGTTAAATATGCTATAAACTATATGTTATCTTATCCAGCCCCGTTTAGTAGTTTTTGTGTGAAAGAGTAACAAATATCCGTACTCACAAATTTTCGCATTTATAATATTAGTAGAATTAAATTTTTGGTTTGTTTGTTTGTATAGATTACGCTCCGAAACGACTAGTTCGAAGTTTTAGGTAGCCTATTTATTGAGAAACACAAAGACAACATCATAAAATTTACTGGAATATCGGAAAGAGTGTGCGTGCTGGAAATCATGATGGAAAACCTGTGTTTTGCAGTAATTCAAGCGTACGCCCCTACTGAAAACTCATCACATGAAGAAATAGACAGTTTTTACGAGGACTTAGCCAAAGCTCATGATTCCACATCTACTGAGTACGTATTTTCTATAGGCGATTTTAATGCTCAAATCGGAATTCCAGAAAAGTACGAACGTCCCGCTACAGGAGAGTATGGTTACGGCATCAGAAGCGCTCGTGGCACAAGACTTATTCAATACGCGCAAGAATACAACCTAAAAATTTTAAATACAATGTTCAAACTAAAACCAAAAAACCGCTGGACATGGATCTCCCCAGATAAAAACACAAGAAATGAAATTGATTACATCATGAGCACAAAGCACCATATGATCTCTAAGTATGAAGTACTACCATCTTTCTCCTTTGGATCAGACCACAGACTACTAAGAGCAGCAATACATATAAATTCAACTAAGAAAAGTAGGCGCAACTTCTCTAATTTATCCACAAAGCTAAAAACTCTAGCGGAGCAGGAAATATACCTTACAAACCTCCACAACTTTATACCAGAACTAATAAAGAGTCAAAACAACTACAATGTGGAGGAATACTACCAACAAATCATGTACTACATCAAGCTAAGTCTAAAAAACATTAAAGGAAGACACAAGAATAAAATCCTATCCGCGAAAGCGCTAGGACTCATGAAAGAGAGAAGCGAACTACAAAACAAGCCCAAATTAAGCGTAGCTGACAAAGAAAAACTAAAAACTTTGTATAAACTTACCAATAAAGAAATAAAAAGATGCTACGATAACTACAGAACAACAACTATACAAAGACACCTCAACAATACTAGATCTGCCAAAAAAGCTTATAAAGAGCTAAATCAAGACAAAACATGGGTTCCTTTCCTCAAGTCTGGCAATAACAAATGCAAATCTCGAACAGAAATCATAAACGCTGCTACTGACTTCTACGCTAATCTATACAGACAATCGGACACACAAAATCAAAACATAGTTTCCTATAGCTACACAGATACCTCTCCAACACACCAGTTCACAGAAAAAGAAATAATGAAACAAATAATGAGACTTAAACCAGAAAAAAGCCCAGGCCCGGACGGAATCACCAACGAATGTATCAAGGTTGCGAAGACACTACTACTGACACCAATCACTATCCTTTGGAATAAAATACTTGATGAAGAAGCTGTACCACATCAATGGATGATATCGGAAATTATACTACTATATAAAAAAGGTGACCCAGCTGATATTGGCAACTACCGTCCTATAAGTCTAATGCCTTGTTTTTATAAGCTGTTTGCCTCCTGCCTACTTGAAAGGATAGCCCCACTCATCGATGCTCATCAACCGATCGAACAAGCCGGTTTCAGAAGCGGTTTCAGCACAATGGATCACATCCAAGTGGTAGACCAGGTGATAGAAAAATACTTAGAATTTAATAAACCCCTCTATTTGGCTTTCATCGACTACAAGAAAGCTTTCGATTCAATTTCACACGAGAGCATCTGGGAATCGCTGAAAGCAATAAACATAAATGAAAAGTATACCAACATCCTAAAAAATATTTACTCTAACAGCACAAGTAGAGTCAAACTGGATAGATTAGGCGAAGTAATCAACATTAAGAGAGGTGTCCGGCAAGGAGACCCGATCTCACCAAAGCTATTCATAGCCGTCTTACAACACATAATGGGAGAGCTGCCATGGACCAATCAAGGTATTAATATAAATGGGAATTTTCTAAGTCATCTCAGATTCGCCGACGACATAATTTTATTTTCGGAAACCCCTCACCATCTAAACAGAATGGTAAATGAATTAAACCAGGCTAGTATAAAAACTGGTTTGGAAATGAACCTGGATAAAACTAAAATTATGTCTAACCGCAGTTCAACGCCCATTCTAACAAATAACACACCTCTCGAGTTTGTCAACCACTACGTATACTTAGGTAAACAAATCTCCTTTAGTAAGGAAAGAAATACTGAAGAACTCAACCGACGAGTGGCGATTACCTGGAACAAGTTCTGGCACCATAAGGAAATACTAAAATCGCAACTCCCGCTACTGACCAAGAAAATTGTCATGGATACAGGACTTCTACCGTGCCTCACCTATGGATGCCAAACTTGGACCTTCGATCTCAAAACCAGGAATAAAATTCAGACCACCCAAAGAAGAATGGAAAGAAGTTGCCTAGGTATAAAACTAAAGGATAAAGTAAAAAACGTTGACATTCGAAGGAAGACAAAAGTATGCGATGCCTTAACTTTTGCAATGAAGGCTAAGTGGAAGTGGGCGGGCCACCTGGCCCGTTACAAGGATGATAGATGGACTCTACGGTCAATGAAGTGGTCTGGACCAAAAGGCACCCGATCAAGAGGTCGACCAAGGGCCAGATGGGCAGATGAAATTGTAGCGTGCGCGGGCGGAAGTTGGCTAGACAGAGCTAATGATAGAGAAGGGTGGCATTCCTTGGGGGAGGCTTTTACCCGAACGGGGTCCATGCATTTAAATAATTAGGTATTTGATAATTAAAACAAATAATAAATTAAATTAACTGCATAAAATAAATTATAATTTAGAAATTCAATTAAGTAAAATAAATGTAATTAAATTAGTATAGGTTAAATAAGGTAATCAATTGTAATTTGTTACTGTTTTAAAATTGTATAATGTATGGAATTAATTAAATAAAGCTTTATTATTATTATTATTATTATTTATTGAGGAAGGCTACAGCCTACATAGCATCACGCTACGTTCAATAGGAGAAATCACTGAAAAATAAATGAAGGTAATACATTGTCTGTTTGACCTGTATCTAAGTCTAAATAATAAATTATATAAATAAATGATCGCTAGCTCTGCTTAATATGGAATCAGATTGGCCGCGTATTCTTATTTATCTTTTACTCCCAAAATATTTATTCATATAGTTAATATAAGTCGGCGTATGAAGACGAGAAATTTCTGAACCTATTTTCATGTCGCAAAAACATAGACTAGAATATTCATAAGTGTTTCTGAAGGGCTATTTGAATATTCCTTCATTGCTATAGTCTGTGATATGATATAATATGAATTTCCTCACCCCATATATAAACACAAGACCGGTTAGAGTCTAGTAAATCTGTCAAGGTCTTTGTTTTAAGATTTGTCTGTACAAAATAAACCATAAAGGTCAGACGTTATATACAAAGGAAAACTATTCAAAGCCTGGAGGGCTAATGTCGTCGCTTTACCTACGTGAATCATATATTAGCTGACGCAAAAGCTGCATTTCAACAAGTCTTTCCTGATTTGATTTGTTTGCAACAAATAGGTTACGAAACTACAGGACCGATCTGAATAATTGTCTCACCAATGGAAAGCTACATAATTAAGGAGTAACATAGGCTACATTTTATCCTTCCTACTTCCTACGAGAAATGGAATTTAGTCCTTCCTTAAGGGAACTACGCAGGCAAGCTGCGCTATAGAAGCTTGTTGTAATAAAATTGGTTGCCTGTAAAGTCGGTATACGGGCGAAAGTTTTACGTGACAACCATTAGGCGGGCTAACCATGCCCGAGTGGAAGGGACGCGTGCCTCTCACTCGCTCTCATTGTGAGCGCATAACGTGAGCGGAGCGTAACGCAGTTTCTTGAAGTGTCACCCGGCAAACCAATTTATAAGACGTTGTCACGTCAACATAACGTCACGTTACGTGAGCGGAGCGTAACGCAGTTTCTTGAAGTGTCACCCGGCAAACCAATTTATAAGACGTTGTCACGTCAAAAATTTATATAAAAATATGTAAAAAAGAACAAAAAATTAAATAAAATCATATTACATATTTGAAACTGCAAAGTTGGCGGTAATAGCCCCCTTATAAGTCGTCTTGTAAATGTGGAGGTGTCTGAACCCTTCCCCCGCGCCGCGCGCCGTGTAGTGTCGTGTCTCATATTTCACACGTCACGGTTATGTCCACAGAGACAAATACGATGCTATATTTTTCGTGTGAAGCATTTAGTTATGTTGAGAGGAGATATTTGACATAATTTGAGTCTTTAGGTATATACGCACCGCGGTTTCACCCGCGTAAGGAGAGCCTTCAATTTCCGAGACAAATGTAAACCTATTCATATTTTTAAGTTAGCCCTTTACACCCGAGAGATGTGGTTTCTTAAAATAGAGTTAAAATGTACCTAGTTATAGTCTATGGTGTATATAGGTAACAAGCTTCCGCCCTGCGGTTTCACCTACGTACCAGAGGACCTTCAATATACGGGATAAAATATCCTTTTCCGAGTTCTTGTCTATATCTATAACAAATGTCATCGAAATCGAAATCGCTTCAGTGGTTTCGGCGTGCAAGGTTAACAGACAGACAGAGTTTGTTTTGCATTTGTTTGTATATAAAGGTTGCGATAGTTAGAATTTTATGTGTCAATAGATATAATAGTAGGGTCATCAACCAGTGTTTTTAGCAATTTTAGAACAAAAACCGTTTTTATGGTTAAATTTCTATTTTTGGAAATACCGAATTACCTTCACTTAAAATTATTATTCTCGTGTCAAATTGTAATTGTTAAGGCCTAGAATAAAATACCTAAATACGTCACAAGAATGTAAAATGCAAAATGTTAATTATTGTAGGACACATAGCTACCTACCTACGGTATAAAGGGTTACTCCGTGGGGATGTCTTTAACAAATTGTAGGTAAATAAGTCATATTTTAGTCATCCCTAGAAAAGGTTCGTGCGGAAGGGGGGGAGGGGGGACCAGGCGGGTAATATTCCAGCAAAAACAATTTCCAACTACCCTCTCAGTTACGAAATGAAACAATAAGTCTCGAGCGAAAATACCTAGCAACGCTTTAAAACTGTCACTCAAAATGGCTACTTAATCTGCTAATCTTACTATAGTAAAAGCTGAAGTTTGGATGGATGGGTGTTTGTGACATAATCACAGCTGGCTGAAGGAATCAGAACAATAATTGGCATAGAGTTTAAATGTTTTTTAGAAGGCTAAGTTGGCTTTTACACCCGTACGCGGACTGTTTCGGTGAGCGCAGAGGGCTTTAAAGCGAGGTTCTTTTTTTATAGCACTAAGGTGACAAACAAGCATACGGTCCCACCTGATGGGAATTGGTTACCGTAGCCTATGGACGCTTGCAGCACCAGGGGCGTCACTCACGCGTTGTCGACCCTGTAAAATTTTTTACTTACGAATTTTAATATGCCCTAGCTAGAATTAGAAACATTTAAGACGGGGAAATTGAAGGTCCCCGGGAAGTGAATGAAACCACGAGATGGAAGCTAGTTGTTTTTAATAAAACTTAAATTTATATAACTTTAGATATTTAAATTTTTAAACGACTTCAAAAATAAGGAGGAGGTTCTCAATTCGATTGGTATTTATTTTTATTGCGTTTTTTTGTTATGTTTTTCTATTGTATGTCACATGTATAGTACCTATATCTTATAGTTTACTGGAAACTGAGAGTGTACTGAGCCCCGGAACACAAGTTTATTTTTAGTCTGTGGGTCAGTGTTTCATATTTTTTCGCGAAAAATTTCACGTAATTAAACTTAATTTCCATTTCATTTCGTTCATAGTTATGTTAATATTCCATTAAGCCATTAATTTAAATGTACCGCAAATGGGTTAAATCTACCAAACAATTGAACATCTCAGTCTGTCAGTTCTGCAGATCAGTTCGAAATTTAGCTCCGAAGTTAGTGCAAGCAATATCGCCAGTTGGCAAGTTCTGCGACGGTCAGTTAGCGTCGACAACCGACCACGGAACACAAAATTATGTGGAAGTTACATAAAATGAGCAGTGTCGTTGAACTCAGAATTAGAACTATTAAATCGTTTTATACATTTAATTTTGGATGAGAAATATCTTCTCTTAAAATTGCGATAAATAAGGAATCATGTCATAGAACTAACGATTCAACTATTTCATAGAATAACAAACTAGCTCATGTTTTGCGAATTATTTATTTATTTAGGGACAAAAAACAGTAACACGTTACAAATTGTACTTAGGAGCTAATAAAAATCATTTAATGAACGTATAACTCACACTATTCTCCATGAATTCAAATAAAATATATTTAAATAAAGAGGAAAAGATGGACGGTCACATATTAATTTGTGAATTGGAAGAAAAAGAAAAAGTTTTTCCTCCAATTCTTATCGTTAATCGTGTGAAATCCTATGGACCTATTTGCCTTATCATACTGTAAATTATTGGCGTATATTAAAAGAAACATACTTAATCATTTTCTTGTTTATTTACATTTTTCTTTGATATTTCGGCTATGTGTGCAAGCTTAGACATAGTATTAAGTGTAACACAAATTAAAACTGACAGCTACATCACATCCACATCGCACTTCCACATATTTCAGTTTCCTCGTATACCTAACAATACCCTCGGCTCGGAGGCGATTTACTGTGACAAATATAGCTCGGCATCGATCCTCGCTTTGTGCCGGTCGTTGCGAGCCCTTGAGTGCTGTCCCCTCATCGTAGCTTGAGCTAGTTCCTTTTTGAAATGTGATTTTGGGATTTTGGTTTTCGATAGCTAGAGATAGGAGAGGAATATTATATAGTAGGTTGCGCCCCGCGGTAACACAGGCATTCCCGATCTTCAACTTTCTCAGCAGAACTAACTCAGTGAAATTTCATTCAGATTTCTTCAGCCGTTGTTTGTGAAAAAAAATAACATGCTCACAAACATGCGCATTTATAATGTTAGTAGGATGTGTGTTAAAATATATAAATAACCTTTTCCATAAATATTTTTTACGTTACACAAAACTACATGAAATATATTTATTCGTTACTTATGAATTGTCTACTAACGCTCGGTCCGGAAGGTTGCTTTCCTGATAAGATGTCATTGGTTTATTAATATTGTTAATTAGTTGTTGTTGTATTTCTAAAATAATTCACTTAATATTTTATTTTAAACTATCATCAAATTAGAATGACTAATTTTGTAATTAGAAACGAAATGGACATGCAAAAGTTGTGTGAATACTCACATAATGTACTTAGTACCTACCTATAAATAAAGCTAGGTATTCTCTGAAAAGTTTGTCAGTTCGTTTGTGCCAACAATACTACCCACGTATAAAGGCTCTCGTAACATTTACGATATGGCATTCATCACGCATCTCGGAACGGTTTATTTTTAGGAAAAGTCACTTTTATAGGCGTTATCCTGACGAGGGGCGGGCCTTCGACCACGGAGATATCTAGACGCCGCTAGTGAATTAATTTGTCGTAATTTATATTGCCAATTTTATTGTTTACTAGCCACCGTCGCACGGTTTTACACGCGTAGTTCCCGTCCCCGTAGGAATACGGGGATAAAATGTAGCCTATATTATTTATGAATAACGTAGCTTTCTATTGGTGAAAGAATTGTGCAGATCGGTTCAGGCGTTTCGGAGGCTATTCGTTACAATCAAACAAATCTTTTCTCTTTATAATATTAGTATAGATAGTTAAAAATATGTTTTAGCATAATTAAAAGCCATTTATGCAATTTGTAAATAATCGTAAAGGCTAGCGCGCTCTTACGTAGACGCATGAGGTGTACAGGCAAGATAGCAAGAACACAAAATAGGTGAACATGCAGTGTCTAGTAAATCATTAGTCTATGGGTTTGGCGGTACAAACCACTCGCATGTGTGTGGGTGTAATAATCCGTGAAATATAAGTTTCATGAGTTGTGCGTAGTTTAGTGTAGTGCTATTTGTACCAAAGTAGTGTCACAGATATATGACAAAGTGGTTGTTTTTTATTGAGGGTGTTAGGTTCTTGTCAATTTAATAAACTTTGATGAATATTTTATAGACTATTTATTAGCGTTTTTTATGTATGTTGATGTTGGAGATCATTAAGCTATTTATACTAATCCATACAAATATTATAAAAAGTTAAGATTTTGTGTTTTGTTAATTTGCATTTATAAGGCGTCGAACTATCCACAGTCTGGTCTAGATCAGTCTAGTAGTTTCGTAACCTATTCAATACGTATAAAAATCTACACTTTTTATTATGTATGTCATAGTATTTTTATACGTTAGGTATATAAGATCATAAATAAGCATTTTACTTTACTTTTAGCTCAAACCCCGCCCGTAGCATCGACCTACATCCGTCGCAGTCGTTACGCGGGTGCATTCTCAACTTTTACACAGTTTTTTAGCACAAAATCGCCAAAGGAACTTGAAGATTTAGTACATTTTTTGTGCATTTCTCTACAGAGGAATTGCTTCCGTTGCAAGGTTGGTGTGGAAATGGAAACGTTTGACAAATGGACCGACTGTGCTGCTAAGATAATTTTGAATTTTTAAAATTGCATTCTCTAAAATATTTATTTGATAAAAAACATATTATTACTGTAGAAGAAAGACTTCGCAAATTATCTCATCTTGATTATTGTACTATGATATCAAGCAAAGACTTTCTTACGTACTTGGCTTCTTTATATAGTTAGTAGATAAATTAATGGTTGTGGAATGAGCTCCACGAGTAACGGCCACCTTTGTGGTATTAAAAAAAAATACAACGTCAATAATTATTGTATCCTATGGTATGGTATCCAACATTGGTCAACTATACCACATTAAAATAAGTTTTAAACAGCTTAAAGCTACGTCGATCATTCGAGCTTCTAAAGAAACTTCGTATCTAAATATCATTTCACGAATGCTTCGTAAAGGTAATTCTGTAAATCCGTAACTGATTAATGGCGGGCGGAGGTCACCCGTCGCTTGCTATAAATTTATCACGTTTGTAAATCCGCGGTGTGCGGTCTTTGCTCAGGCTTCTCCTACGCGTTTAAAGCCACTTCAAGTATTACAGAACCGGTTCATGCGTAAAATCACGGGTGCCCCGTGGTACGTTCGCAACGTCGACTTACACGTCGACTTAAAATTGCCGACCATCAGGCAATTCATGAAACGGGCCTCTCGTCGCTATTTCGATTCCGCCGTTAACAGCAGTAACCCGTTAATCGTGCAAGCTGCTAGCTACACGCTATCCCGTATATCCAGCGTACGCAGACCAAGGATCGTCCTTGCCGAGTCTGACGACGATACTACCAAAATTCAAGACCAGCTTGCAGCCGGTAACTCAGCTCGCGATACACAACCCCACACTAACACACAAATCCGATTCCGTCCTCGCCGGCGAGGACCGTCGCGACGTCCCACCCAGTCTCGTCTTGTTAGTGCGGCCCGTGCCGCAGCAACGACCCAGTCCGTTCCCTAAATAATCATGTCAAGTGAGTCCCCACTTCCCCCAGTGACGCCCTGAGCCGAGGCACGGTCCCGCAGGGGACACCCTCAGCGCTGTCGCTTAAATTTTCCTTCGGTTGAGAGCCATCTGCGCTCACCGAAAAAGTCCGCGTAACGGTGTAAAAGCCATCTGAGGCTGTCACCTTCTAGTCCATTCAAAAAAAAAAAAAAAAAAAAAAAAAAAAAAAAAAAAAAAAATCCGCGGTGTCCGAGCAAGTGGTGGTATTCCACCACTTGCTCGGACACCGCGGATTTACACCAACTTTCGGATATTGATACTGAATGGATCTTTCTTAAAAGAGGAGGTTCTCACATTTGATTCATTTATTTTTCCTTAGCGTCTTACTTAGTTTAAGTTATGTTTTGGTTATTTATTTAAACTATAATATAATATAACGAATAGAAGGTTAAATAGAATGCACGTTACAGAGATGAGAATGCTGAGATGGATGTGTGGTGTGACGAGGAATTATAGAATTACTTAGGAATGAGTATATTGGAGGAAGTATGAAAGTGGCCCCAATTACGGAAAAAATTAAAAGCCTTCGCCTTTCGTGGTTCGGCCACGTTATGAGGAGGAAGGAAAGCCATGTTACCAAAAAGGCACTGCACCTAAGACCAGAAGGCAGGCGTCAAAGGGGAAGGCCAAAGAAGGAATAGTATGATTGTGTAAAAGATGACATGAGAGAATGTGGAGTGAATGTGGATTTGACTGGAGATCGAATGAAATGGAGGGACATGACGCACAAAGCCGACCCTTAACAGGATAAGGCGAGGAAAATGATAATGATAAAACGAATAGAAGGCCATTAACAATTATTCACGGATATTGCAAAACGCACATTATCTAATAATATAAAAAAAAACAATAAATCAATAGGTAATTTAAATACCTACCAAAAATCATAGTAACTCCTTAAGAATTTATCTTTTTATGATTACAGGTATTTTGGATTTACAAATAAAATAACTTTAGTTCCTAAGTTCGATACAAATATGTCACTCTGGTTTCCTCTTCGATCATTAAAAGTCGTGAAGGTATATACTATATATATATAATAACCTGGGCATGTAATTTTATATTCTGAGACGTCTGCAAAGTTAACTGATAACTTTTCCTAACTCGATTGAACTTGTAATCAAATAATGTAGTTATTGGAAATACGAGTACATATTGTGATTTATTTATAGAATCACTATATAAATTGATGTCTTTCAGATATGTGATTTGAGTCAAAGTATATTAAAATTTGTAGTCATTCAACTAGTAAATAAATAAGTCCTATTCATTTTTGAAAGAAAACTCGTATTGTAAATAAAATATATATTCGCACATTGTTTTGGTATTATAAACTTATTATAAATAAAACATGAGGTTAGTGAGAGAAAGCTTAAAAAAACATTATTTATTTATCTGACTTTAAACACTTTATTTAATATAGTATCCGCAGTTTGGTTTCACCCGCGTGATCCCATCGATATATATGTGCTAGAATATATGTCGATGCGTAATCCCCATTCCCGTAGGAATACGGGGATAAAATATATCCGGCGTTACTCCTTGATATAAAATGTTTACTAATTTACATATTTTTTGTTGTAATTTGTGTTATTTATCTGTATAAAAAAATATATCAAATTATATTACGTACGAAATCATAAATCAACTTGCTTTATTCCCGATTACAAGAGCAGGTACTATAAACCTCTCAAATTAAATACCTACCCAAGATAGATCTCCGCATAAAGATATATAGATATTTGAGAGTAATTAGTGACTACCAAATCCTATAAAGGCGAGGTCCCAAAAAGGCACTCGGGGCCGTCAAAAGCTACCATTCCTATAAATTAAGTAAACGATTTACGAAGCGTTGGGCGGCGCTAATCTGCAGGCTAATTGCCGAACCATCTCGCCGTGGTCGTGTAGCTTTCATACAACCTTTACAGAACAATGCTAGACTGTGAGATAATATCGCCCTTAATTTCGGTTATATTATAAGCTTTTCCAAGCTTTGCATGGTAAACCGCGGAAAGCTGACATAAGCTTTCGTAAAAGTTTTGTGGTAATATTTTTTAAGGGTAGTAAATATTCTTTTTAACAGTGTTTTGTTTACGGTAACTAGAAAGCTGATTACCTAACTAGCTTTTTATTTTAATATACTGGCCCGGTAGATGTTGTTCTACCATAAAAATAAATACCTAATAGATGGGGTGGAAAACTCTTTAAAATAAGTCAAGCTGTTTAGGAAGAGCTCGTGACATGAAATTTTACAGGAAGAAGAGACACAAATCTCACAATAAATCTGAATATATTCAATCAACCAAATTGTTTTGGTTAGGGTTTTTTGTTCTAACTGCAAATAATTTAAGGACAAACTACTTGTTCCTACATCTTATTATCACCACAGTAAAAAGGTTCTACAATCAATTCATTCGACAAGAAAAACGATATGATATCGATAATGCATTACCCATATGAAAAATCGCACTAATACGTCGCAGTAAAAGTGCGAGAAGCGGAATTGGATTCCGGTCACGTATCACTCATAATGTCCGGCGGGCGCGCGGGAAGTTTGCCAAATGTCCGGCTACACCCGGACACTGTCGCGCACTAATTCATTCAACATTGTGACGCGTGGGGGATGTCTACATGAGATAAAACTATTTTAAAAATGTTTATTATATCTTCAAATTTGTTCCCTATTAATATTGTTAATGCGAAAGTGTGTCTTACGCTTTCAGGCTTAAACCACTAAAACTTTATGTATGAAATTTGATACTGTTTTAGACTATAGTTTGGGAAAGGACATAGGCTACTTTTTATACTGAGAATGTTGAATGTCTTCCGGGAACACGGGTGAAACTGCGGGCGGAAGTTGGTATGTATGTAAAAGTCAAAAGTTGATTATGACTTTAAAACTAATTTTAAGATAATTATCACTTTAACTTCGGAAATTTAATAGTAGGTAATATTACCAAGAAGATCTATAAGCTCTAAATAAAGTTATTTTTTTAACATAAAATTAATATATTTTTTTCTTTGCGGTTTATCATAATTATTGAAACGTCAAAGAGACTAAATACTAAAGTTAAGACTATTTTTTTTAATATTAACAATATCGTAAGATATTACATCCTCATGTATATCAGACTTTAGGCGGGCAAATCAAATTGTCCGGCCGTCCGGCGTCCGGCGTCCGACCTCGCTGCGGGTCGGACGAATCTGTTTGTTCATTCACACTATTTCGCACTGAATCCTGCTACATGCATTATACAGACAACAATACTAGTTGCATTACACTGTATATATTGATCTTCACACGTATGTATATGTCTGTTTGTGCTGTCTATAAAATTGACATCCGATTCATATGGCCTGGTTGACTGACTGTTGGTTAGTAACCCTATTTTTTACTTAGTTCTTTTTGCTTAGTTCGGAATCAGATTGAACAATTATTGTGATTTATGAAACTGCGAGGAAATTTTTAAAATCTGCGCTACCTACCGGGTCCAAATTGACATATTATAACATAACATGACATAAAAACCTTTCCCATAAAATACTCCGTAATTTGGGGAAAACCGCATGAAAATATGTTCAGTAGTTTTTGTGTTCATCGCTTTCGGACAGACAGACAGAGGCGGCGGGGACTTTGTTTTATATATATAGATAAATCTGCATTTAATCAGCTATAATAACGAATGATTCGAACTGGTAAATAATTCTGTCCACCGTGCTCCATGACGGGCCGTACTCAGTTATGTTAAACAGTAATCATTTAAGTCAATTTATCATCGGACATTACTGAAACTTGTCGAAATTCCATCTGCATTGCGGAAGTGAAATTTTCAATTATTGAATATAATTTCAATTAATATAAATAAAAAGTAAATGCCCTGGGACATTTTTTACCCATAAGCTATTTGATTTCAAATAAACAGTAGGTGCTAGGAAATCAGAATTCAAGTGAGAAGAACCAGGAAAAAACTTGGCAAAAAGGTATTTTTGCCTTGTCGGTATATTTATCAGTTTAGGAAATCAAAGACATCAAAGAAGGACAAACTTTAGTAAATTAATATAGTAAATCTCAGGAACTACTAATTCGAATTGATAAAATATTTTATTGTTAGATAGCCCATTTATCGTGGAAAGCTATAGGCTGCATAACATCACGCCACGACTAATAAGAGCGAAGTATCAACAAAAATGTTGCAAAAATCGGGAATAGACGCAGACGTGGCGCGGGTCAACAAGACTTTATAATATTAGTAACAATTAAGATATTATTTTCAGTTAAAAACAAATTATCTTAACATACAAAAACTACCGCACAGCTACCACAGATTATCCATCAGTAATCTCTAGACTACACTGTCACTTAAAACAGTAATGTACATTGTCACACAAACCCTAAGCGCCTCTCAAGTGTGAGCTTTCTTAATTAAAACTGCCTCTGTTATCAGTTAGCGGTGACTTCAAGGGGAGTTTAGGGTTGTGCCCTCATACGCCATTAGGGTTGGTACGCATCGCATTAACGCGTTTCCTCATTTACTTTAGCAAACTATTTTGGATGATTATCATGTTTTGATCGTTACACAGCAATGCACAGGGCGTTAAATATAGTAGGTATCAAATTTTACAGTGAAAAAAATTTAAGAAAAAAATATGCGAGGTATTTTTTTGCTTTGCGGTCATCTCAAAAAGTTTTGAGCTTCAAACTAATACTCATTAATGATAAAGCCTATTTAATCGTAGAAAGACAAGCAGATAAAACCGTGGGGCGATAGTAGCTAGTATTCAAATATGCTATATTATTATTTGTGAGTATTTAAAAACAGTCTGAATAAAATTGAAAAACTATAAATAAATAATGACCAGCAATAAAGGACAGACCGGTTCACTTTGTGGCTAGAGACCTGGACTTCCAAGCCGCTGTTCGTGGGTTCGAATCCCACCCAGCACAAACATTTGTATGCATGAATATGTCTGTTTGTTCTGTGTCTGGATGTAATTATATACATAAGTATTTATTAAAAGTAGTATATAGTAAATCAGCTATGTCTGGTTACCATATTACAAGCTCAGCTTAGTTTGGAATCAGATTAAATGAAAAATGTCCCAGGATATTTATTTATTTAATATTATTTACTTCTTTCACTTTCTAATTTCAATAACCTACTTACCTACCTACTTAAATCAAACATTCCTAACTAAATCTCTATTTGCAGGTACTTCCCAGTCACTCCACCTCAGCCATCACAATCGAGTGAGGTCTGTACACGAAGAGCGACCGCAGCCTGGAAATCAGCTTGTATGTTCACTAACCAGTGTTTATTCGTTCACACGAACGGAACAGACAGACACTGAATACGTTCGTATGTATATATATAGATATATTTAAGTATGCTAAGTTATAGAGATGTACAGTCTTAACAGCTTAGTGGTATAAATAAATTTGTCAAAAATAAATATATTCAACTTAATTGAGAATATCTTCTTTTTTTTAAGTCGGTTAAAGGGGAGAACAAGTATCTAAGAATTGTTTGATATATAAATAGAAATCTTGGGACATTATTTACAAACTACAAATCTGTCTGTTACACTTTCACATCAAAACCACTCAACCGATTTAAAGAAAATTTTGGTATACAGATAGTCTAGAGCCTGAGAAAGGACATAGGCTACTTTTTATCCCGGGAAAAAGGAAGATCTCCAGGCTACACGGTTGAAACCGCGGGGAGCCACTAGTATAAATTCATGAATTTACTTCGCGAAACTTAAAGTGAAAATCCTTCTGCGTTTCCGCGATATTTCGTACAAATGGCGGAACAAATAACTGCTATCTGCCGCTTTAATAAATATCCTACAATTTCCCAGAGTTGGCTGTTCTAGCTGATATATCTATAGATGGATAGACAAACAACTATCGTTATTAGTTTCGAGATATACCACCTTGGATGTACAGACGGTTAGAAAATGTTTAACACCTTAAGGTTTATAATGGCTTGCACACGTCTATGTCACAAAGTCGATATGTCATTGGACTAGGTATAGAATATAGACTTTTATTTATATGAAGGTCGGTCGCTCAAGGTTAACTTACTAGATAGAATAGTTGAAGAACAGAAATTTTAACTAGCATAGAGACGAGACTGAAATGGATACAGACAATCGGACAAAGCATAGCCTAAGAAAACTTGAGGCTAGAGTGAATAGGCATTTTCTGGGCAAGCGTGTAACACCTTAGGCTTCGACGTCACTCATGTCAGAGTGTGTCTGAAGCCAAACGTAAGCTGATTTGATAAAAAAAAAAGAAATTTATTTTCAAACCAAACAATTTTAATAAATGTCAAAATTTATGAATGTAATGAACTTTTGATTAGGAAATTATGCTAGAATTGACAGCCCGGTTGGCTTTGTGGTTATATGACCCTGACTTTCAAGCCGCGGGTCGTGGGTTCGAATCCCACCCAGGACAAACATTTGTATGCATGAATATGTCTGTTTGTCCTGTGTCTGGATGTAAATATCTATATAAGTATGTATTTAAAAGTAGTATATCAGCTATCTGGTTACCATAACACAAGCTCACTTTGATGCTTAATTTGGAATCAGATTGGCCGTGTGTGAAAAATGTCCCAGGATATTTATTTATTTATTTACAACTTTAAAATATTTTGGGCTTTACCAGTTTTCAAATTACATTATTTATCATACTAAACATTTTTAGACCGCGACCGTACAAGCGTCTTGGGAAAACGTTTCGGTTTGCACTTTGGAATTTTTAAAACTATAACTCTACGTTAAAGGGTATCAATTCTGTAACTACAAAGACGAGCTACGACAATCCTTCCGCGGCGGTTCTATATTTTGTCTCTGTCTTTAGCTACGGTATCGAGAGAGAGGTAACGATGAGCTAACAAAGGTTTTAAGACAATACATAATCTGTGAGCTTAGCTTTGTGACATGTTATTTTGATCGTTTCTTAGTTTGAAATCTGTGATATGATCGCTTTTACTATTAAAGTTGATAAAGCGACTTAGATTATTTTTCGTTTATGTAATATTTATGATTTTTTAAGGTATTTATTATCTTAAGGGTAGGTCAATCATTTAAAAAAAAATTGGTTGTCTGTAAAGTCGGTTTACTGACGGACGATAGTTGAACGTGACAACGTCTTGCATCGCTCACTCAAGTAGGAGAGAGACGGATGTCGAACGCTGCCGAACGAAAAGGCCGATTGTGCTTCTTTGTCGCTCGTTCCGCGCTCTCGCTTGCACTTCAACCCTTACATGGAACGCCTCAGAGCGAGATAACGCCGCAGTCATGTTTTTTCGTGTGTGCAGCCGGCTCTATCGAATTATAAGACATTGTACATCACGTCAAAATATCAAACATACTGTGAATCACAATTTTTATAATCTGGCTAATTATAGAAAATAAACGAAGTATACTAATTCCGGCCTGCGGTTTCACCCGCGTACCCAGTGGATTTTTAACTTTCCCTGTATAAATACATGAATAGCCTATATGCTATTCTATAATATACTCTAACTTTATGCCGAATTTCATCCAGATTCCTACCGCCTTTGTTGCGTGAAAGAGTAACAAAAATCCATACCTCACAAACTTTCGCATTTATAATATTAAAAGGATAGGTTTACCTTTACAAGCACTAATGAATTCTCGACCTTTATTTAATTTAATTAACTAAAGTGACGTTAACAAAATCGCCAAGTTTATTTATGTCACGAAATATTTTCCAACATAAAATCCAATTTACAAAGCGCACTTATAAACTACAATAAACGTCGGCTACCACAGACTATCATAAATACCTACCTCATATGTTACTGTGCGATGAGCCGAAACCGTCCGTTCGATTCTATAAAGTAAAGTTACAGTTTCAAAGTCACAATAATTCTCTATCCCTTTCCATCACTACAGTATCACGTGAGAGGTCCGATGCTCTGAGGCAGCAAGTCTATTGAAATTTGTAGAGAATAAGTACAAAAGCTTTGTCGCGTACTATTTGTAGGTATTTACGTCGCGAACTGCAAGTTTGTTGTGATGTCATAGTATTGGGCGAAAATCGCGAAATTATCAGCTGTAGGTATTTAGTAAACTGAATAGAAGAAAACACGCATTTTTGTGTCAAATTTGTGTACCTTAGAGTTAGGGATTAGTTAGTATTTTTTTCTATTAAAATCCCGTTGCTCCTTAAATAATTCGCACAAACTATATTTATTTATTTTATGTGTAGGTACTAACGTCCCATCCAGGTTTCGCACAATAAGCAGACCATTATTGTCATATTTCAACAAATGAACACAAAACCATACTATTAAATAAACTATACATATAAACTTTCCTCTTGAATCACTCATTATTGTTGAAAACGGCATTAAAATCCGTTGCGTAGTTTACAAGACCTTAGCGTACATATATAATACGCAAATGAATGAAGCATATTCTTGTAACTTTGAAAAGCACATTGATTAATCAATTAGCAATTATTTTTATTGTGTAGGCAGTCATATAATATTTATAACATAAAAATATAATTAATATAAAAATATGCCTTTGACAATATTTCATTGGACGCAATGTCACAATTTGCATCGCTCGTCGGTGAATTGAAAACTCTGATTAGAGGCCCAATGGATTTTATTCTGTTAACGAAAGGATGATTGCATTTTGTCATTCAACAAATTTGCTGTCCGAGTTATATTCATGGAAATATACATATCAAGATAAATAAATAATGGGGTAAATCTATGCCTAATGGTAAGAGGAAATATTTGATTTTCCTTTGTTTATATATATTGAATAGGCTCCGAAACTACTGGACCGATCTGAATCCGATCTAACCAATAGAAAACCACATTATTAGGGAATGACATAGGCTATATTTTATCCCTGTATTCTATTCTATTCCGTATAGTATGATATGGTTAACAACTATCGATAGCTCACAATCTCGTGAGATAGATTTATTTATCTAACTCATCATCATCAGCTCATATACGTCTCCACGCTCGGAGCTCGAACCTCCCCTAACATCGAGGGGGTGTAGGCCATAGTCCACCACGTGGGCCTAGTGCGAATTGGCGGACTTCGCATGCCTTTAATGCATGCAGGTTTCCTCACGATGTTTTCCTTCACCGAAAGCCAGTGGTTTGAATCCGTACGTAAGTTTTTATAAACTCAGAGGTACGGGCTAGGCATTTGAACCTGCACCCTCATGATCGTGAGTTGGTGCGTCCCCAACTGAGCCACCACGGCTTAGATGTTTATATTATCTAACTAAATTTATTATGGTGACATGTATAAAGGGTTGACTTAACTGACTAATAAAAAAAATAAACATTATTTTCATTTTTATTTGACCTCATTTTCCCACAAAGTCAAAAACATTGGTTCCCTTACTTAGTTTTAGTTTTCTTTTCCCTCGTAACTATTTAAGGAACGATTAATACGACTTATTCCGTCAGGGGAAACGAACCGTCGCAAACAGACGTCGTTTGGGACGTTTATATATATATGATATATACTTAATTGGTGTTTGGTCACGCGATGTTATTAAAATAGATTTTGGCTTAGGCAGATAGTTATAAAAATAGTCAATATAGAATAATTAAATTGTGATATACCTATCCATGATCTTTCTCTCTCCTATATGTTACTTTTATGTATTTTGCTGTACCCGGCAGCGTCCATTTAATTATCTTAATTTTAATATTAATGAATGCAAATAAATAATATGCATATGAATAGTGGATTTATCGATATAAAAAGATTTTATAAAACAGCTAGTTTCCGCCTCACTTAAGAATACATAGGATAAAATATAGCCTATGTTGTACAATACTTGTGTTGTACCAATTATTCTGAAATGAGTTTTGAGAATTATTCAGATCGGTCCAGTAGTTTTTAAGTTTATTGGTTACATACAAATCTTTAAGCTTTGTTATAGGAATAATAAATAAATATTTTAAGACATTTTTCACACACGGCCAATCTGATTCCAAACTAAGCTGAGCTTGTGATATGGTAACCAGATAGCTGATATACTACATATACTACTTTTAAATACATCCTTATATAGAACAAACAGACATATTCATGCATACAAATGTTTGTCCTGAGTGGGAACCCACGACTGGCGGCTTGAAAGTCAGGGTCACTAACCACAAAGCCAATCGGCTGTCAATATTATATTAGTACCATAGATTTCATTTTCAGAAGGTAAGCATACACATCCTAAAAACTGCTTTCTAACAATCAAATAAATTAAAAGTAAATAAAAAAACCTCATTTTCATATTTGACTAAGTTGTTTAAATATAATTTAATGGAGTTTAATAATATAATGTTAGACAATTCAACCAAATCTAATATAATTAGGGTTGTTTAGGTAGGTACCTACTTTTGTTTGATTTCAGTGTGGAGGTATAATGAAGCGTAGGGTGCGACCACACTGGGCTGCGGTCGGTGCGGCCGCCGCCTCAAACGTTAGGCCCTACTATGTAGCGATTTTAAAACGGCTTAAAAAAGTTGTGATATTATAGTTTTAGCTGTGAAATATATGCTTATCTATTTAAATGGAAAACTATAGGTATATTTAGTACCCTTGTATTTATCCTTAAACCTAACCTATATGTTCTATCTGTATCCCAAGTTTCATATACCTATAAGCAAACTGATTGATAGGGCCAAAAACATTGTTAAATTCACAGTAAAATTACAATAGCCTAAACCTAAAATATCCTACTCATATGTTATTTCTACTGACACATTATTTTGCATAAAAAATTACACTTCACCACGTACCAAAAACGTCATTTAAATCAAATATGTTTAAAGCTTTAAGTGTTGAAAATTACCAAAAGTACCTACCTACCTACCATAATTTTATTTCTCAAAAAGCTTTCCAGTTTCAACTTTATAGCTCCACAAAAGCTCCCGAATCGCAACAAGTAGGTGGAAGAAAAAGTTTTGTATGGGACCAATCTCCACCCGCTCACATTACCGGCGTAACACAAACAAAAACCGCTTAAAGCCGGAATATTCCGGTTATTACCGCTTTTCGGGAGTTTTAAAACGAGGCCGCGCCAAATGTGCCCTCACCAACCGTTTCCCCGTATTTATGAACTTTTAAATGGCGCCGATGTAATTTGGTGGAAATATTACTGCGGTAATAAATAATGGTTAATAGATTTACCTACAGGGAAATTATTTCTTTGATTTATTTTAAAGTAAGCTAAGGTTACCATATAACGAGAGTACTAGAAAACAATGTTGACCAGCACAAAAATACTGTCAAAAAGGCAAAAAAAAACATTAAAAATTCAAAATTTCTTGTCTACACTAATATTATAAAGAGGAAAACTTTGTTTGGTTGTAATGAATAGGCTCAAAAACGAATGGACCGTTTTTGAAAATTCTTCGCGGGTAAAACCGCGCGGAGGCAGCTAGTCTACATCTACATCTACACTAATATTATAAAGAGGAAAGATTAGTATTATTGTATGTAACGAATAAACTCAAAAACTATTGGACCGTTTTTGAAATTTTTTATAATTCTTTTTTCATTAGAAAGCAGTATCACTGAGTAACATAGGCTTTGTTTGAACAAAACTTATTGTGAGTCGATGTTTAGGAGACTTTTTATAATTAGAATTAAGTTTTTCTAATTGTTCAATCTGCGTCGTTTGCAGTTGTAACGACATCTTGACTTGACTGCTTATTTCAATCTAACAGTTATAAACTTTTTTCTCTTCATTATTTCCTAGTCACTAGTACAGTAGAGTATGTACTTACAATTTTATCCGGCTATGTTTTATCCCTGTATTCCCACGGGAACGGGAACTACTCGGGAACTACGCGGCGGCAGCTAGTCACAAATTAAGAAGACAATCCGCCAATCAAAATGAACGACTGACCAGCGACAAAATAACTTTTATTTTCAAACAACTTAAAAAAAAAGGAGGAGGTTCTCAATTCGACTGGTATTTTTTTTTTGTGATTAATGTTTTTTCAATATGGCAATTTGTTGTCACCGATACACTGTTACAAAGTCATCAATATAATTCCGATGGCGGGACGCGTATTCATGTCATGTCACTATAGATGAGCGATGGCCGAACATACCCAACATATAAAGACCCCCCATTTTTACCCCCACCAACTATTCAACAGCTCTTTAAACCCTGGTTGATATCTGGAGTGTCTTTTTTGAACCAATATTGGAAATGCCGATGATCTGATGGTGGGAATGTGCTGAAAGAATTAAAATGTTATGGATTATCATGATAGGTGATGTCATTTGAAAATATGTCATATAAAAATGCACTTAAAGTCGATATTGATTTAGCCCTGTTGTGGGCGAGGTTTATAGCCAAGTACCTAAACCATTTGACATAAACAATTAAAAAGTCTCTCAGGTATTTTTAAATAAATTTAAATAAATAAATATTCTAGGAAATTCGATATAAACAGGTAATCCGATTTCAAACTAATCAGAGCTTTTACTATGGATATTGAGAATATTGAGATAATTGACGAATTTCTAATTAAAATTAGAATCTCTAATTGAAACAGTTATAAAACACCTAAGAAAGGCGCTGCTAAAACAACTAGCAATTCTGAAGTCACTCTTTAACTGAAAAGATACGGCAAAAGACTACAAGCATTTTTTATAACCTCACTTTAATCTTACAGTTACCTTCTGATCCTTATTCCACGGATACTAAAATTTTCACACATCATTTAACCGGGATGATAAAGATCGTAAACTCAATCTTCGTACCCGGAACAGAGAGCTCTTATTACCGTGTAACGGTTTGCTTACCCTCATTGTATCCCGGGATAAAAGATAAATACATCCCTCGGCTCTCCTTTGCACGAAATATTAGAATTCCTTCAGTGTAGACGAAGACTTAGATATCTTAATGTGGTTTAGAAGTGGGTTATTTGTGTGGTTTTTAATATACCTATCCAGTGTGTTACTCATTGTTGCAGTATTACCTACAGATATCAGATATCATTTTCTTAATCGACTGTTATTATTATATTTCTTATATGTGAATTTTTACTGTATATAAATGTAATAAAAAGTTTATTGCCAAATCTTCTTAGAAAAGCAACCATCTGAACCGAGCATTGGATTCTGACTATAGTATTTAATATCCTGGGACATTTTTCACACACGGCCAATCTGATTCCAAAGTTAGTAGAGCTTGTGATATGAAAAACCCGATAGCTGATATACTACATATACTACTTTTAAATACATACTTGTATAGATATTTACATCCAGACACAGAAAAAACAGACATATTCATGGATAAAAATGTTTGTCCTGGGTGGGAGTCGAACCCACGACCTTGAAAGTCAGGGTCACTAACCACAAAGCCAACCGGGCTGTCCATAGTGTTTATAAGTGTTTGTAAAGGCTATTTACATAAAACATTTTGACTTTAAAATTAACTGTGTATGTTTCTTTTAGATATAGGAAAGGATCTTGAAGATACTTTAAATAATGATATTATCCCAGTTTTATTTATTTAGAACTCTATGGCTTTCGTATCTCCGTTTCCTTATAAGGTTTACATTTAATTTCTATGACGTATCGAGTGTTATTTAATGATCCAACAGTCTTGCGTTGCGTTACACAAATATTAACACTGTTCAAGCCACTTCGCGAACCAGAAATAATATTATAATAAGAGTTAAATAATATTGAGTAACGTTATTTCTCTTCTGAAACCTTTCTAATCAAGTTATGGGAGCTACCGCTCTGAGGATTAGAGGTTTTGCCGTGATGAAGAATCCGGTGAAACATTCTATCAGTGTGCAAAGTTTCATATTAATACTCTTAGTCATAAATGTCCTGGGACATTTTTCACACACGGCCAATCTGATGCCGAAGTAAACTTCAAAGTGAACTTATGTTATATGTAGTAACCAGATAGCTGATATACTTCATATACTACTTTAGAAAAATCTAAAATCGAAATCAAAATATTTTTTATTCAAATAGGCCTCAATCAAGCACTTATGAATAGTCACTATTAACGCTCGGTTCTGATAGTTGTTTTTTACTGAGAAGAGCCGGCAATAAACTCAGTAATTACGCTTTTCAAAAACCAACTTAGATCTAATACAATAGTGATTTTTACAAAATGTGTGAAATAGTGTAGCGAGCATTTCATACATACTTATAATTAGCGATGTGCCGAGTACGGTTTGACTCGAGTCAGACTCGATTCCTGCTTTGGACTCGTCTACTCGAATACCAATTTATTTTGATTCGAGTACGCCAGACTCGATTCCGGTACTCGAGTCAGGAAGAATCGATTCGTACTTGCTAACTCGATTTTATTTATGCGAGTTCAATTGACTCGTACTAGTTTACGAGTTTTGTTACGCTCAATGTTTTTAATTATCTTTCATTAAAAAGTAATTTAAACAACATTTACCGGACTTTAAAACACAAACGAATAACTGAAAAGTAATAACTTTGATACCTGATAAATAATAACTTAGATACATAAATATATAAAATCATGAAGCGTCTTCATAATCGGATATGAGCAATATTTCTTTTGAGGTCGATGCCAACCGCAACATTAGGAAAAAAGGAATCGGTAATGAGGATTGATTCGAGTCTAGCCGGAATTCAAATGCCGGAATTCGGCATTTGAATTCCGAACTGATTCTGACTCGAGTCCAGCCGGACTCGAGTCAGAATTCGAATACCAAACATAGAATTCGAGTAGAGGGAATCGAGTCATGATTCGAATACCGTATAAACTGACTCGAGTCGACTCGATCCACCAAAACAGCGACTCGGCACATCACTACTTATAATACACTAGACACAAAAAGTTAGGGATATAAAAAAATATTGAAATTTTTGGGTGATTTTCAAAGAGTTATAACTTCGCGGAAAATAATTGTACAGCAAAAAAAAGAAAACCTAATTGTAGCTACAAGTGTCTAGTTTTCAGATATGACCATGATTTTTTTGTATTATGTTTGAATCTGGAGAGATACAAAGAAAAGTACCGAGGAAAAAAAAATACAAATTTTCTGTCGTCAAAAAAAGGGCCTATGGGCTTCAAAAATGATTTTTTTATGTTTTTTTTCAAATCCTCTTTTAGGATATTTAATGCCCTTTAATTTGTTGTATTAAGAAGCCTGTACAATGATTTACCACGGAGTTATTGTCAATCAACCGAAAAAAGAAGTTTTTAACTTTGACGATCAATAACTCTGAGGATAATGATCGTATAAGAAATCTATGAAAGGTTTTGAAAAGAACACAATATTCTCTATAAGAAAACGTGAACGGCTTTTGTCAAAAACATTTTTATTCACTCAAAAACTTTGACTGAAAAAAAGGCGAAAATTTGCATAATTAACACTAGAAGTGCCGAAACTCATGACCCCCCTAGAACCGCCGCTGTGCCAATTTTGACCCATTATATTTTTTACAACGTTCATTAACATAAAGCATGAATTATAATTAAAACAATATGTATGTTATTTGAAGTTATATTTATTTATTTATTTAAGTCAAATAATTAACGCTTTTACAACGAATACGTAACTAATGTTTTTTTACGTATCAAATAGTTTATTATAGTCATCACAACTAAGATTGTAATTCTAAATGTAATAAATACCAAAAAATCTCTTAACTGTTATTATCAGAATAGCAAATATAACATAAATAATATTCCCTATATTTATTACAGACAGTTTTTAAACATTTGAGACTTCACAGATGACTTGTATATTTGGTCTTGACCTTACATTTTTCATAATATCTTCTTCTAATAGGTTTTCTGAAATTTCTGTAGGAATGTCTGTTTTCTATTATTCATGAACTGCGTATACCTAATTCTTCTCCCCAGTTGCAAAAAAAAGTCTCTACGTTTTATTTTGCTAGTGTTGATAAATTTATATAATACCCATGCGTTTATAGCTGCCAAATCAGACAGATCATAAAATGTATGAACTGGCCAACGTCTAGAAGCCGCCTGTACTGTATATTTCCTGGTGATCGAATCGACAACATCCACTCCATGCTTCGTGGTATTGTAGAATAGTATTGTTTCTGGTTTTTTCTTTGAACTAGAACTTATTGTCATTATATATTGATGCATCCTAAGCATAAGAACATTTTTATTTGGCTTAGTCTGAGAAACAGTCAATGTTGTGTCACCAGTTTTCAGGAGACACGACTTGTATAATTCTTCTTTAGCAGTTTTATGGCAATAGGTATTTCTTTTCGAATTCCATTTACAGTGCCTACGATACTAGTGTTTTTATTTTTAGACTTCAAATATTCCGCTAATAAAAGAGTTAAAAAAATTGTCTCAAGGCACATTCTTACCTTTATTGGTCAAAATTTCCATCATTTTTTGTACCACCTAGGGGACCCTAAATGAAAGATGATCACAAACCTAATGGCATTATGTTTGTGATCATCTTCCCAAGGTAAGTAGACGTATTTATTAGGTATATACTTGGTCAACAACGATCCAAAACTTTTGCCCATACTTATCTGACTTTGAGCTCAAGAACTGGGTAAATTGGCAACGGCTAGATAGAAACTTTTGAATGAAACTCTTTTGTAACTCGTAGTCGTCATCAGAATATCCCAAAGGCTTGCCATTTGATTTGTCCTCTAGAATATAATTCAAACAGGATGCAATTTCTTGCGGTTTCAATATTCTGCTACTTTGACTAGTCATAACTATAATAGTACAAGAGTTATGCGTTTGTAAAACAAAAAATTGCACTTTTTACACAAAGCGACGAAGAAGTGAATAGAAACAATGCTCAACTGTTTATTCACCCCTCCACCCGCGTAATTAGCCACTATGCGTTGAATTATTGCTTACAAATTTGGCGGGACAAAAATGACCCAGCGGCAGTTCTAGGTAAATAGCAAATTATTTTATTTACATTCGTTTTTATTCAAAAGAAAACATATTGAATTTAATAAATACAATAAATTATTAAAAGTCAAAAAGTATCACGGCCTTGAGTAGAAAAAATAAAAAGTTACAGACGACGAAACTTGCGGGTGGGTCAAAAATGGAACGTTGGCGCTTCTAGTGTTAAGGATATTTAGATAACTTGGTATAAATTGGGATAAAATGGATGAATGAAGGATATCTTCGGTAATTTTTTAACCTTAAAGTATCCCGGAAAATCCCTGAAAAATTCAAAGCGCTGCAATTCTTCTTTCTTAGTGACCCGAGGCTTTAAATTTATTGTTTTCGCTAAAATCACGATTATAAACGATGGTTGGATTTTAATCATTTTTTCAAAGAAAACATAATTTTTTTCTCAATAACCTTTATTGCTTTGATGTAAAAGATCGGTTTAATTCAAAAAATTTTGATAGAAAAGAAATCTTTTTTTTTATTTTCTTTTTTTTTCTTGACTTTGTGTGTGTGTGTATGTTTGTCTGTCCGTCTGTCTGTGTGTCCATCTGTAGCTATTGAAGGGTCTGCACGTATACAGGTCACAATTCAGTACCGCGTATTGCCTCTGTTTTGGGTCACTGCTCGTAAGCGCTCTCGCATGATGACAGATCATCAAATGTTTTTTTTTTCTATTCGACATTTTGAAAAAAAAGTCGATCATTTTCATCAAAGCAATAAAGATTATTGAGAATAAAAAATGTTTTCATTGAAAAAATGATTGAAATCGAACCATCGTTCATAATGTTGTTTTTAGCGAAAACAATAAATTTAGAGCCTCGGGACACTAAGTAAGAAGCATTCCAGCGCTTTGAGTTTTTCAGGGATTTTCCAGGACACTTCAAGGTTAAAAAATTACCGACGATATCCTTTATTCATCTATTTAATCCAAAGTTATGCCAAGTTATCTAAATATCCTTAATTATGCAAATTTTGGCCATTTTTTCAATCAAAGTTTTCAATTCCATGAAAATGTTTTCGACATAAGTTGTTTACGTTTTCTTATAGAGAATACTGTGTTCTTTTTAAAACCCATCTTCGATTTCCTATACGATCATTATTCTCAGAGTTATTGATTGACAAAGTTAAAAAGTTCTGTTTTCGGTTGATTGACAACAACTCCGTGATAAATCATTGTACAGGGTTCTTAACTACAACAAATTAAAGGGCATTACATTTTCTGACAGAACATTTAACAAAAACAATAAAAAAATCATTTTTGAAGCCCATAGACCTTTTTTTCGATGACAAAAAATTTGCATTTTTTTTTCCTTGGTAGTTTCCATAGAATTTCTCCAGATCCAAATATGATACTAAAAATTCATGACCATATCCAAAAACTAGACACTTGAAGCTACAGTTTCGTTTTCTATTTTTTGCTGTGGGATTATTTTCCGCGAAGTTATAACTCTTTGAAAATCACCCAAAAATTTCAATATTTTTTTATATCCCTAACTTTTTGTGTCTAGTGTATATTATATACTACATTCTATAGAACATACATATATATATTCATATCCAGACACATTCATGCATACAAATGTTTGTCCTGGATGGGATTCGAACACACGACCGGCGGCTTGAAAGTCTCAATTAATATAAGCCAATAATTAAGCCGTCAAGACGCCATTTTGCCAGATTGATTGATCCGTCCATCCGTCTATATTGCTACAGCTTCCGTATTTAATCAAACAAAGCTAATACCCACTAACATTATTAATTCATGGCCATCGAGCATGTAACCAATAGAGTAGCAATAGTGAGCCATTTGTTTAGCAACGTGTAAGGTGAATTATTTTGTAGTAGCATAATCTATGTTTTTGTATCGGTTGGTAACACTGGATTCGTTCCTAAGTTCATGCGTTCAAGCCATTCGTCATTTCAAACCGTATAAAAGCATCAAATTACACTGCAATGGGGGATTCTCCTGTAAGTAGCCACACTAAACGGGTCAAGAACTCTTAATCGGAGTACGAGTAAGTTGAAGGTTAAATTAATTAATTTATTAATATATTAATTTGAATATTTAATAATTCGCTCTATGCAATGTGGTATAATAATCATCCTGTCCAAGCAATTGTTACTTTTAAATTTAAATTACGTATTTTGTCTTGAAGAAACTAAATAACCTTTAAATCTAATATGAAATAATGTCTTTCTCCTTCAATTCAGAATTGGGATCAGCGGATATTTTAAACATCCGTTACACCCGTCCACTCTTTTTATTTTTTCTCATTTTCATTACTAATTAACTTTTATTTTTTTTATCATGTGATCTATCAATTTACAGGAAAACTTCAGTGTTTCAAATATAAAATTATTTGTTTATGTGTATAATATCCGTTGAAACATAAAGACGGATGTGACGAGAACGCACTAAGATACGAATAATAATTTGGGCAAGGGATACTTATACATTTGCCAGGGCTACTCCCTGGGTGTATAGGTTATCTTTTGGAGGACATATCATGGCAGAGCAATTCTCTGAGGATATGTTTAGTTCATAAATTATTACGCTAACAGTGCTAAATTTAACTAAAAGGTTATTTTAAATATGTTTTTAATGTGTGGTTAGTCTGTTCAAGGGCGAGGGATACTTATACATTTGCCAGGGCTACTCCCTGGATGTATAGATTATCTTTTGATGGACATATCGAGCCAGAGCTACCCTCTGGGGATATGTTTGTACATGAACAGACTATTTTTTTATTACAAACCACAAATAGTTGTATAACCTAACCATACCTAACCTTTAAACTAGTGATGTGATTTTATCTTTGGGCGGAGGGAGCTCATAACTTGCCAGGGCAACTCTCTGGATTTGTTAGCTATCCTTTGGCATGTTTGGTCAGAGTAAATTTCTACCAAATATGATCTGCACATTAATAATTTCACAATTCTCAAATACTTAATAATTACTTGGGTTAAATCTGGCACTGATTATAGACTTTCCCCTTATTATAAATATTCTAACTGTAGTAATTTAAACACTAACGCTGTTAATTCCAAGCCAAACCTAGAAGCAGCAAGCAGCAAGGAACATAATGTAATGATCGTCGATTAACTTGCGAGGGAGTGGATGGGAGTCTGTCTACGGTACAGGCAAGTCCACAAGCGCATACATAATTTAATATGCCTAAGCGGAGAGATTTCGCGGCAATAATTAATAATAATTCAACCTAATAACCATGGTCGTGCAGATGTACATGTTCGACCGATTAATAACTCTTAACAAGAATATATAAGATAATTCTAGAAGGGCACAAACGTTTCAATTGTAACATAACTCAAAATAATGTTCTTTCTGTACTAAGCTTGTTCATCTTGTATTGTTTGAAATTAAAGTTAACGTAACCATAATTCAGATTCATTTATTGCACAAATATGGGTTATTTGAAGATGACATCTTTACATTTTAGTCAGACCAAAAAAAAAATTATAAAAAAAAAAACGTTATTAATTTACATTATTATAATTTATATACCACCTTAAATATAAATTGTATTTAAATAAACCTGTATAAGATAAAAAAAAATAAGATCTTATAAAATAAAATAAAAAAGATTTGATAAATAAAAAAAAAATTATGATGGAAAAAAATGAGAACAAAAAAAAAACAAAAAAATATGACAGAATAAAGTATGATAAAATAAAGTAAGATATGATAAATAAAATAAATTAGAAAAAAAAATATGATAAAGAGGAATATGAAAAGAAAAGAAAAAAAAATATGATAAAATAAAATGTGAAAAGATAAGAAAATAAAATATGTTAAAATAAAATATTAACTTATTTAATGACTTAACTAATTTAAAGACTTAACTAATTTAATGACTTAACTAATTTAATGACTTAACTAATTGAATGACTTAACTAATTGAATGACTTAACTAATTGAATGACTTAACTAATTGAATGACTTCACTTATTTAATGACTTCACTTATTTAATGACTTCACTTATTTAATGACTTCACTTATTTAATGACTTCACTTATTTAATGACTTCACTTATTTAATGACTTCACTTATTTAATGACTTGACTAATTTAATGACTTGACTAATTTAATGACTTGACTTATTTAATGACTTCACTTATTTAATGACTTCGCTTATTTTATGACTGGACTAATTTAATGACTTGGCTTACTGAATGGATTAAAAGACTTGGCTTACTGAATGGCTTAAAAGACTTAACTAATTTAAAGGATTAACTAATTTAAAGACTTAATTAATTTACCTAACTTCTTCCTCAGCTTGCCCTGCGACGTAGGCCTGCTATAAAGATTTCCACTCAAACAATAACTCTCTTGGTAACGTATGACCATTGCCATTTTGTAGTTATCTTTTTAATATTTTCTAATCTTACCCTATCTTGTCTTTTTTTTACCCCAATTACACTTCTTCTATTCCGTTTTGGTATAAATCTAATTTCCTTGTTAGTTACATGGGTATTTATTAATACCCATGTTTATTATGCATTATGTTAGGCATGGCAAAATGCACGTAAACAAAAAAAATTGTAGTCATATATGAAACAATAAAAATAAATCATAAATGCCATTAATCAAATATTAACTCTTCTAAATAATGAATTAAATAAAGTTGTAAATAAGTGTATATTAATGTACCTTATCACACGTTTAAGTTTGTTGAAGAAAAATGCCATTATTATTTAATTATTAAAACATTCGAGTGTTAAAATTTTGATACACTAAATAATAAGAGAAGTGAAGTTCTCGTCTAAGAGTCATTTTCAAAATTTAGGCATTATTAAAACAATATCAGCATAGGTCAATTCTGATAGCGTCAGAGTTAGATGCGTAAATCTGTGCTTAAAAAAAAAATATGTTAAAAAAAAACAAGGTAAGATTTCATATATGATTTGAAGTTCTTTATTGATTAGTTACACCTAATTATTTTGTAAATACTAGTTGTAATTTAAAGTGCGTAAATTATGTTGTACTGTCATTTATATTTTTGATTTTATTGAGCAATGAGACTTGCTCCAAGCAGGATGGCCGAGCTGTAAGGTGAATTATTTTGTAGTAGCATAATCTATGTTTTTGTATCGGTTGGTAACACTGGATTCGTTCCTAAGTTCATGCGTTCAAGCCATTCGTCATTTCAAACCGTATAAAAGCATCAAATTACACTGCAATGGGGGATTCTCCTGTAAGTAGCCACACTAAACGGGTCAAGAACTCTTAATCGGAGTACGAGTAAGTTGAAGGTTAAATTAATTAATTTATTAATATATTAATTTGAATATTTAATAATTCGCTCTATGCAATGTGGTATAATAATCATCCTGTCCAAGCAATTGTTACTTTTAAATTTAAATTACGTATTTTGTCTTGAAGAAACTAAATAACCTTTAAATCTAATATGAAATAATGTCTTTCTCCTTCAAACGCATCAATGATTTGACACGTATAACTAACATTAAGCCACGCTCGAACTAAAACAGTACCCGACCAATAAGAGACCTGTGTGTACGTCTAGTGCAACACTTGACCTTGAGTCGGCCAATCAGAACACAGGGGCCGGCGCAGCGTTTTGGCGTATTTTGTTTTCTAACAAAACTGTTAACAGTTCTACTCTATTGGTTACATGCTCGATGTTCATGGCCGACTGGCTTTGTGGTTGGCAACACTAGCTTTCAAACCGGCGGTCGTGGGTTTAATCGGCAAATGTTTGGATGCATAAACATGTCTGTTCTTGTATGTTAATAGAATATTTTTATTAGCAACGTAATAAAAGTAAAAAAAAACACATAGGAACATATAAAATACTAGTGGCTCCCCGCGGTTTCACCCGCGTACCCGAGCGATTGCATTTTCTTTTGTAGAATATATCCTTTCTCAGGCACAGGAGGTAGGGCGCAACGGATTCGTCCGTTCGAAATTGGAGCAGCCCGACTGGGGTAGTACCTCCACCTTACAGAAGACCGCAGCCAAATAACACTACATGTAGTGTTGTGTTCCTGCGGTGAGTAAGGTAGCCAGAGCTCCATGAGGAGACGCTGTAGCGGCAGTGAGGGGACCAGGGATGGAGTAGCGTCGTAGGGGTGTGCAGGAGTGATGCCTGTTTGGCCCTTCGACGTGCATTGTGCTTTGTCCCTTTCACTGCCTATACAGTTGCTGCTCCCTTTTTTATAGGGTCGGCAACGCGTGAGTGACGCCTCTGGTGTTGCAAGCGTCCATAGGCTACGGTAACCGCTTCCCATCAGGTGGGACCGTATGCCTGTTTGCCACCCTTGTGGTATAAAAAAAAAAAAGGCCCTAGACTATGTATAAATAGTAATATGTACGAAATGACATTTCAATCGGTTCAGTAGTTTTATTTTAGCGTGAAATCGAGAGACAGACATAAAAATGTTCCAGAATATTTATTCATTCATGAGTTCACGGCACACAGACGCACTCACAATGACTGGGTCCTAATTACATTTCACTTTGAAATAATTATTTAATTGCAATCAGAAAGGGGTGTGACTTCACAAACGAATAATTAACTTAACTTAAACCAGCTGATTTAATATGCCTTTTGGCCTCTTAGTCATTATGGATACAAGGTGAAGCAACGAGATTAGGCCTATTTCAGGCCTAATAAAAAATAAATCATTTTTTTGATTAGAAATATGTACATCATACTAATATTTTCATTGTTTGTTTGTATTGAATATGCTCTTAAACTAGACTGGAAAATTCTTTCACTAATAGAAAGCTACGTTATTTGTGAGTGTCATCCATACTAATATTATAAATGCGAAAGTAACTTTGTCTGTCTATCTGTTACGCTTTCACGCTAAAACTACTGAACCGATTTAAATTAAATTTGGTACACAGATAATCCAGAGTCTGAGAAAGGTCATAGGCTACTTTTTATCCCGGGAAAATTTAAGATCCCCCGGAAACGCGGGCGAAGCCGCGGGGAGCCACTAGTATGCTATATTTTATACCCATATTCTTAAGGGAACGGGAACTACACGGGTGAAACCGCAGGGCAGAAACTGGTAAGCTTCTCAGTAAAAGCAACTTTCAGAACCGAGCATAAGAGTGATTGTTCATAAGTGCTTGTATAGGCTTATTTGAATTAAAAATATTTTGATTCAATCTTCTATATATATAAGAAAGTCGTGTTAGTTACACTATTTATAACTCAAGAACGGCTGAAAAGATTTCACTGAAAATAGGTTGGGAGGTAGCTTTGAACCAGGACATAGGATACTTTTTATCCCGGGAAAATTTTAGATCCCCGGGAACGCAGGTGAAACCGAAACTACACTAATAATATAATCAACACTAATATTATAAAGAGGAAAGATTTGTATTTTGTATGTAACGAATAAACTCCAAAAATTACTGGACCGATTTTAATAATTATTTTTTCATTAGAAAGCTACATTATCACTGAGTAACATAGGCTATATTTTATCCCTGTATTCCCACGGGAACGGGAACTACGCGGGTAAAAGCGCGCGGAGGCAGCTAGTTGATAAAATTCCAATGACAGAAACTACACACAACAACTAAACAATAATCGAATTCATTATCGATTACAGTTTCCGATTAACAGACGTTTGCTAAACACTATCATGACATTCTAGCCTACAATACGCCTGTCGACATTTCAAACCGCACTCCGTCAATGTAATATATACTCTATGTAGTTGCAATAAGGTTGATGTGAAATCTCATAGGCCGGAGAGGGATTAGGTAGGGATTATCGCCGAATATAGCTGTCGACACGTTTGGGCCTCAGTGATGTAATCAATACTTTAATACGATTGAATTTGAACTGTTATTCGAATTGCATAAAGTGTAAATTGCATTGTCAATTATGTTCTGAATGACATACTAATATTATAAAGTGTAAAGATTTGTGCTTTTGTATGTAACGAATAATGAAAACTATTGGACCGATCTGAATAATAAAATTCTTTCACCAATGGAAAGCTACATTATCAGGGAGTAACATAGGCTACATTTTTTTCTTGTATTTTTTACGGAGAAGGGAACTACGCAGGTGAAACCGCAGAAGCAGCTAGTATTTGAATTACCTATCACATCATCAGCGTCATGCGAAGTCCGCCAATCCGCACTAGGCCCGCATGGTGCACTATGGCCTACACCCCCTCGATGTTAGTGGAGGCTCGAGCTCCGAGCGTGGAGACGTATATGAGCTGATGATGTGATAGGTAATTCATCATAGTTGAATATTAGAATGGAATAGTAATACAATACATTTAATATAATAATCATTAGATATTATATTGAATTGGTATTTATTTATTGCATATATTTCCTTGTACCACACAACCGCAAAGCGGTTAGTTAATCATAACTATTGAATTAATTGGTTTAAACTACTTATAATATTTTTTTCTGATGCCTGGATAAAGATTAAATACTCTACTACCATTAAAAATTCGAAAGTACCTACCAAACTCTTTCACTTAAAAAACCACTGAAACGATTTAAATAAAATTTGGTGCAGATATGGACTAGGTAGTAGACATGGCTACTTTTTATCACGGGAAGGTTAAAATATTCCCGGGAACGCGGGGAAAAAGCGGGGCGGATACTATTGGTTAAGTGGTTTTGGCATGAAAGAGTAACAGATAGACTGAGTTGCTTTCGCATTATTAACAACTATACCATAAAATGATCAGTATGTCTGTTTGTCAAAAATTTTGAAATTCTCCCTAACTATATAAAAACTATATTTTTCTTCAAAAGAATGTCTACTTTATATTATTGTTAATGTTTTCGCCCATTACCTCCCATTTCAAAAGAGCCTTTATCCCGGGCTGACCTATTTATATCATAATATCTATTAAACCGTCAAAATAGTAATTAATAACCTACCTTCCTTCCTTACTCACTGAAAAGATTAAGAACGCCATCCCTGATCTGCCGTTTCAAAGGTACGTCCATAAATTATTTGATTACCGGCATACATAGACCATGTGTAAAACTAGACACCGAGAGAGTGCCAAAATTCACCTCCATTTGCTAATTTGCTTTGTCCAGTTTATAAGTATATCATATCCTAACAAACTTTTACAATAGTATGAGAACTTTATATATTTACTGTGTATTATGTACATGTTAGCACATGTTAATCTCAAATTAATCAATATTAAACAATCCTAACTGATATTTTAAATGAGAAAATAACTCTGTCTATCTGTCTTGCGTTCTCACTAAAATCACTGAACCGATTTAAATTAAATTTGGTACATAGAGAGCCTAAAAAAGGACATAGGTTTGGGATAATAACCTATCAGATACGCGGGTAAAACCGCGAGGAGCCACTATTGACAATTCAACCAATCGGTAACATCGCATGTCTAGAAATCTAATAGCCTACGATGCAATTTTTCTTGGCGCAAAGGCGTTCTACATCCAATCATATCAGATTATGCCCGTAAAATATGAATATGCGGCGTCTATTTAAATCCATGGTCGATGGTTATTACATAAAGGCTGTGCAAACGCGGTAGTGACTCGGCGGAACTATTATCAAGCCGGTGAATGGGCCGTTAGCCGTTGTCGACAACTGACGGATTAGTGCTGACACCGCCTCGCCTCGCACACGATGTATACAAAACTGAATATTATAATCTATGTATATCTATATAAATATATATATGAATGGTTGAGTGTGTTGCTAAGCGAAAAACTGGCGAAAAGATAGTCAAAGTTGGTTATTTTGGTCTTATAATATTCGAATTACGGGAATGCGGGTAAACACGCGGGGTAGAAGCTAGTAAGTATATAATCATCATGAATGCTTTGTCTTGATTAAGTGGCCGTTTAGTTTATTTTTTTAGTGCCAAGCCTTGTAATTATCACATCAAAATTATTCGAGTAAGTATTTTAGATAAAAATAAATTGGTAGGTAGTATATTATTAAGAATTTATGTAATTTTATTGACTTCAACATCTCGATGGAAAATGCCTAGCTATATAATATTATTAAATTGTAGATATTAAAAATCGGTACAAATGTTATGAAGCTGATTGTTTGCTTTGCTACATAAAGTCACGCTACGACTGACAAGAGCGGAGCATCAAAGGAAAATTGTTACAAAAACAGGTAAAATTTCATATGTGACGCAGACAAAGTTGCTCAGGTCAGCTAGTATAGTATACTACGTGACTTCTGTCAGGGCATTCTATAGTACAATTTAAAATAAATACATTTTATGTGTAATACTATATATGTGTTGATTTTCCTATGTGTAATCTATCCGATTTGGATCATGCGGATGACGTGTGCATCCGTTGTGCAATATAATCCTATGTTACTAGGATTACGTTTGTCACTGTATGGAGAGCTGGTTCTATTGGAATTTTAAACGGATTTACAAATATTTTTCACGTTAAAAATACGTTTTTCTACATAAAAAATATTTTTTTCAAACATACGTAAATGTCTGGCAATATTCAATATATTTACGGTGATTTTATTTTTCAATTTAGTTAAAAAATAAATGGATAAATTCAATTTTTAAATATTAACTGCTTTTAAAAAAAATACTGCAACCCATACCGAAGCGGCGTAGCAAAAAAACGAATAATACTCATAAAAAAACTAGTCCGTTCTATGCAATATAATTTAAATCAAAATCTTCTTCTTCCTGCCCTTATCCCGTCTAAGCAGGGTCGGCACAACATGTGTTTTTCTTCCATTCCTCTCTGTCAGCCGTCATTTCAGTCATTTCTCCCCTCTTAAACATATCGCCTTTCACACAATCCATCCATACTTTCTTCGGTCTTCATCTACTTTTACGAATTTAAATCGAAATAAATAAATAAAATACTTAAGTGTAAAATCAGAACAAACTCAAACTCAACGCCCGGCAAAATCGGAACGCAATCCAAAATGGCGCACGCCGCGCCGGTCGGAACAAACCGCCGTTATTCAAATCGTAGAGGTAGAAACATTCACGAATCTCCCATTAGCAATATCTCTGCGACCCGCACCGTACTATAGTGCAATATAAAGAAGCATTTTCCGCAAAATGTTTGGCCGCTTTATGACGAGCGCGCGGGTAGTTTTATTTTGTCTTGCATTTGGGTGCTGATAAGCAATAAAATTTCAACCCACAAAAAGTAGAATTCAAAGATTTCGATATATTTTTATAATGGATCACGTATTTGGGTCATTGTCAAATTTCGCGCAGGTAAACTTGTCCCTTAACAGTTTATTCTTTTACGCCCGATGTCAATAATCAATCCTGATCCACTTTTTGCTATCTAAGATTGATATATCAATCCATTTTCTGGGTGAAGCTTTAAAATCAATCTATCTTCGATCTACGATCGAATCGATCTGATCGATCGAATCTGTTCGAAAATGATAGTTTTTACTTGCCAATAAGCTATCCGTCCATTTTGACAACTCGTTGGTTTTACTCTCGGATAGGAGATAGATTATTAACATCGGGCGTTATTAGTAATTAGTAGCACAATCTCTCATACATTTTACTATATGTATATTAAATACAAAATGCATCAGTAAAGATCCGTTAATAAAATAACGACTTAATTTTATTTTTAATTGTTTTTTAAAGTAACATTGTGGTAAGGAAAACCATTCTGTTACTAGTTTACCTGCGCGAAAGTTGACAATGACCCATTTAACATTCTACAAATTTTATGTGTTTCAAGCCATCTAAAACATAGAAGTACATAAAAATGGATTTATTTCATAAAAAAAGTAGTGAATCACATACACAATACTATGATCTTTAGACGCCATTTTCTCAAAACCAAGTTTATGAGGGTTAACACATTATTGCTTATCAGCATCCATTTGCGGTGCACGTCAGAAATTTACAGTGTAAAAGAGGCGGAAAAAGAAAAATGTCCGGTAGCCATTATTCGGGACATTCGCCCAGTCGCGCGTGTTTTGTTTTATGTATTGCTTCAAGGTGGTTTTGTCTCGAATTTGTTTTGGTTCTAAGTATTATGTATCTTGTTGGTAACTAGACGGTAGATGTTACTAAGTTATTTGTTGGAAATGTTTTTATTCGCCTTTTTAACAACTCTAAAACACATAAAAATAAACGATGGGAGAAATTACGTGCTCTTCAAGAACAAATAGGCAAAAATGATAAAAATATCGTTATACAAGGATTTTTGCTAAAAGTATATAATTTAGAACAATTTCATCAAAGGTTTGAGCGAATAGGAGAGAATAAAAATTAATTTAAATGAAAAGGTTATACATAATGTTTTGTAAGCTTCCGCGAATAAAAATATTTTGATAATAGTCCCGATATACCTACTTACCTATATGTAAAAACCATGAAATGGATTTCCCTAAAAATACATTCATACACAAAGTATGTAGTTAACGTTTAGCCTAGAAAATAACTGTCTCTCAACTGAACACAGCCAGTTGCTATGTAATTAAACGAATCCCATCCACATTGGATGCACACATTGTAATAAATCCCACTCAGAAATTAAGCAGCTTTTCAATATGTAGACACATTAAACTGCAGCGGTGCGAAGTTGGCAACTCATTAAAAGCAGCGCTGCATCCAGCGCGGCTCTATCGCGTCCCCAATTCGAAAGCACTACCATATTTTAAATTCACACTAAATGCAGCATCAAACGTGTAATAAACCACCAGAAGTTGGTCCGCTCATCGCCTTTTGAAGTGGTAATTTAAGCTCGAATACTCTTTGCGAGTAAATGGAGCTTATAAACATAGTAAAGCTTCAGCTCTTGGAGCTTCAGGCTATTTACGTGGTGGAATACTGATTTAAGTAGCGTTCGAGTTACGTGCTCGTCGCAGTATGTATGAAGGGGAAGTCATTTCTAAATTTAAAGCTCCTCTAACTCCTGATTTAGTCAAAACTGCTGAAACTACTACTGATCGGCCCTTAATAGAAAGTTTTCAGTGACAAAGTTTACATTACGTATTTTCGTATCCTAACTAATAAAATTAATGCGAAAGTAACTCTGTCTGTCTCGCTTTCACGCTAAAACAACAGGTTTAAATGAAATTTAGTACACAGTCTAGAGCCTAAGAAAGGGCATAGGCTACATTTTATCCCGGGAAAATAGAAGACCCAGGAACGCGGGTGAATGCGCGAGGAGCCACTAGTCATATTATAAATACAAAAGTTTGTGAGAATTTTAGTTACTCTTTCACATCAAAATAGTTGAAGGTATCTGTATGATACATATTTGACACAAAGTAAGAGCTTCATCTAGTATAACAGAAAGGCTACTTACCAAAGCGGAACGTAGGTGATTCCACGGAGAGTAACTAACTAGTGATTGTATGAAACGGAAAGTGCATTATTATATTGACTAACATTTAGTATCTTTGCAACTAATAAAAACTTACGTACATATCGACGAAGATATTTCACGATTTAAAATAAACACATCAAAAATCGTTTCAAAATCGGAAATTACCTTAACCGATGTAGATAAATTCAGTACCTCCTTTGTGGAAAATCCAGAAGTTTAGAATGATAATATTTTCTCATATTAAAGTAAACGTAATAAGAGTGAAATCTCAAAGCAGCGGTATTGGTTTACATCAAAGATGAATTGAGCAAGTTTGATTAAAATACGGGAACTCGGTACGAATTCAGGCGGCGAGTCTGCCGGCTGGGCGGGCGCTTGGCTTCTCTACTCATAGTACCTATATACCTATATGGGAATTTCTGAATATTTGTGAGCTAGTTATGAAATGACTAACTAGAATTTGGGGAGGATTAGGTAATAAGTATTAAGTTACACTCGTTATTTAGTAAAAAAAAAATATTACTGAGCTTAGTAACTGGGGCACTTAAAAAGAACTAAAACAAAACCGATATAAGCAGAAATTTTATAATCTAACTAAGCAAAGCGTTCTTTTGCTACTGCATTATTATTTTTCACGAGGACGAAATTAGATTTATTATTTATTTTTAGTAGTGTATAATTATTACAGACGTAGTACATATCAATCAAGAACTAAAAGAATATTGCATGTAGGTACATGATGCGTTCTTTCTTAGATAATATCAGTAAGAAAAACAAAATAGTTGTATTAGTTGTTGTTTCATCCGCATTCCTGGGAGATCTTTCAATTTTCCGGGATAAAAAGTAGCCTATGTTCTTTCTCAGGCTTTCGACTATTTGTGTGCCAAATTTCATAAAAATCGATTCAGTTGTTTTAGCGTGAAAGCGACACAGACAGACGTTACTTTCCCATTTAGAATATTAGTATAAGTAGATATAATATGTATATGAACGCCTGAATATTCGTGAGCTAGTTAGGTAGTTATGAAATGACTAACTGGAATTTAGGATGGATTTATAAGCAAATATTATAGCAAAATCTCGTTATTTTGACCTCATTTAGTTAAGAGTACTTTTGAAGATCAAAACTTTTAAAGCTACTATTGGAAGCCAGTCTTGCAACTGTTATAATATAGAACCAAAATTGAAATTGCCGTTAATATCGTATACCTACACCATAACAAAACATATACGGAAGGACCACAAAGAACGATGCATGATTCACCGTACAATTTTATATACATATCAACTAGCCGCCGTCGCGCGGCTTTACCTGCGTAGTTCCCGTTCCCGTTGGAATACGGGGATGAAATATAGCATATGTTACTCATGAATAACGGAGCTTTTTGTTGATGAAAGAATTGTGCAATTCAGTCCAATAGTTTTGGAGCCTATTCGTTACAAACAAACTAATCTTTTCGCTATAAAATATTAGTATATCATATATAGTAGTAAACAATAAATAAATTAAGTTTATTTATTTATTTAACATCAAAGTATTGCCCTACTTGATGCAAAGGCATTTACTTTACACGGCATTTTCAGCGTGTTCTGCACTCACTCCTATAACGACACTCATAAACCCCTCGCGGTCAAATGAAATACCTACGTATATTATTACCCTTTAACAGATGCTGTAACTAAAAATGTATTTTCACTTGTACACATTTTGTAGAACTGCATGAATTACGTTTTGCTTGTTTTTTGTCTTAAATTGTACAGCATAGTAAGATAAGCAAGAAAGTTATGTTGTGTATTTTTTTTTATTGGCTCGTGATGTTATTACATTATGAATGTCATTGAATTTGGGTCATTGAATATGGAATATTTTAACCAATATTCAGACCTTTGTTCTTGTTTTGACTTCTAAAATATGTAAGAGATTCAGTCATTACATGGTGCTTGTTTATAAGCTCCAGTCATCGATTAACTTAACTAACATCTTATCTATACTAATTTTAATAAAAGGAAAGATTTTCCGTTAATTTGTTTGTATTGAATATGCTCTAAAATTTCTAGACCGATCTGAATAATTATTTCACCAAAGGATAGCTACATTATCAGAGAGTAACATAGGCTATATTGTATCCCCGCATTCTTACAGGTAAAACCTAACGGCGGTGGTTAGTTCGAGTTCCGAACTACGCGAGTGAAACCGCGGGGTGAGGTCGTATTTAGTTAACTGATTAACTGACAAAGGTCAAAATAAAGTCTAAATGAAAGAAAAATAAAAAGGCCTCTCGTTTCAAGAGTAAACTGGTTTTGTGTGATCAACGCCTAAACCAACAAAATCCATTAGAATTTGATACTTACTTGTTTACTTAGAAATAGACTTGAAGTGTTAACCCTGGCCCAGGGCTGCCAATACTCACAAATATATTTTTATTTGTCCTTCTAAAGAACATCAATTTTATGAAAGAGAATAAAAAAATATTTGTATTTTAGTTAAATACAACTGCAGTACCTACCTATTAAAAAAATATACAATAATCAAGAAAATACATGTATATAAAATGGTTATCTATGTCTGTAAATCTACGAAACTTGGCATTATAAATTAAATTCATAGGAATTCAAACCGGAGACGCAACCAACCGCCAAAGATATCCAAAAAACATTTTAGCTGTTCATTTATTCAAGTACTAAATTTAACATTAAACTTAAATTACAGTTGGCAACCCTGACCACCTCGGCGGCTAATCAATCAAAGTGACGGGGTACAATACACCCCACTATTGAAGGAACAAACTAATTAGAGGCAGGGGCGGGCGCCGCCGGGTGCGGGCACATGTTTGCGCGAGGGACCGAATGCTAGAACGACCTAGATAACCGATTTTTGTAACGCCTCTACTAGGCCCTATTTATTTTATCTGTAAAGGAATTTGATTTACGCGTTTTATATCAAGATATTATTATAAATATCTTAGGACATTTTTCACACACGGCCAATCTGATTCCAAAGTAAGGTCAAAGTGAGCTTGTGTTATCGTAACCAGATAGCTGATATACTACATATACTACTTTTAAATACATACTTATATAGATAATTACATCCAGACACAGAACAAACAGACATATTCATGCATACAAATGTTTGTCCTGGGTGGGATTTTAACCTGCGACTGGCGTCTTGAGAGTCTGGGTCACTAACCACAAAGCCGGTCTTTCATAGTTTAGATAAACTGGACAGTAACTTACCTACCTATAGGTAATATTAGTATAGAAGTACTTCCTTTGTGTCGTCACTTACAGGTCCTCAACGGTATCACTACTACAATGGCTTATCCACTTCATGGTACTTCAAGACAATGTCAAAGCATAGTATGATAATAGTCTAACGTCATTACTGCTTGAGTTGAGACTATCATGACTATAAATTATTGTGAATATCCTGGGATATTCGTTGTTTATTTTTATAACTATGTAGTATATCAGCTATCTGGTTACCATAACACAAGCTCACTTTGAAGCTTACTTTGGAATCCGATTGGCCGTGTGTGAAAAATGTCGCAGGATATTTAACTATGTTATTAAATCTATGGTAAAATTGACATACTAAAGATGTATTTAAATATAATATATTCTAAAAACGGGGGAGATGTGACGCAGATGAAGTTGTGCGGATCAGCTGTATTAAAAAAATAGTAATATGAAACAAAAGATAATTATATTCTATTTCAGTTTTTACGTTTGTCCAAACTCCTTTCTATTTATAATATTAGTTAGGGAAGTTTGAACTGAAATACAATGTGCCCACACAAGCCTCCCACATAAGGAACATGTAGCACAAAATTAACTTGTCAAATTAAGACACATCGATCAATGACCTATTTCTATAATATTACTTCTACCAGAAAAGAAAAATAGTTAAAAACCATGTGGTGTCTGGGACACCGGATAGGAACAAACTTTCTTATTATTAAAATATTAATTTGAAGTTCTATTCGAGGTATAAAAAAAAATTGTTAAGTAAAGTGCTTTACTGTTTAAAACAGTTATTTTAAAACCTGTCTTTGTTAACATATTTCTAATCTTTCTTATCCCGGGAAAGTAAGAAATACATTACAAAGTTTTACAATTATAAATAGGTAAATTACAGACGAACGGTAACAAAAAACAAAAAACACAACATTATGTGAGTAAAATTATATAATTATTAAATTAATTTAAATATACTTATTTAGTTTATAAATATAATCCCAAAGGAAACTGCCGAAAAAATATGAAAGACAGTTCAACTAAGCTACAAAAAACCAGCACAAGACGCGCAAATCAAACCTCCCCGAAAATAGATAAACATCAGCCGAAAGCTGTTGATGTGTCTGGTTTCAGTTACCCAGCGACCGGAGCCTTCGGGGATCAATAGAGCCGCGATACGGGGCAATACGACGCCGTTCAGACATTCCGACGTAACCGAAAACTGAAATCTGTGCGAACCGCTTGTTTCTATTTTCGCACAACCACGAAATCACTTGCGTTACTGCTCTATAAACTTGGGTGGTTGGTATGAGAATTTGCTGAGGCGTTTATTTGAGACTAGTGTCTCTCCGCGATTTCACTCGCGTTCCCGGGAGATCTTAAATTTTTCCGGGATAAAAAGTACCCTGTGTTTTCATTCCCAAGTTTTAGTCTATCTCTGTACTAAATTATGTAAAAACTGTTCCATTAATGTTGGCGTGAAACCGTAACAAAGTTACTTTCGCATTTATAATGTTAGTAGGGATTAGAATACAAAGAGGTACAAAAAACGTTTCAGCAAAACCAAGGTTGCCATATTGAATAAACATTAAACCCTTTTGCCCCTAAGTTATCCGGCATTAGACTAAGTTATGGCATATGATCGGTGTGTCGGGGTATTGCGGGGGGTAATACGGGGGTAACCCCGGATGGGGGCACAGAGGGGCATAACCGAATAAAAGGCAATAAGTTATTGCAAATGGCCAGACCCGTCCATGCATAGGGTTGTATTTCAATCAAAATTTTTTATATAAAATTTTTAGACTGAACAATATTTATATAGAATTTTGTTTGTGTTAGTCAATTTATTTGAGGCGGTATTTATGATAGAAAAAAACATTTTGGCTAGTTTTATTTGCAGTGCAATAGATGGCGTTGTATGTTAAATGGAACAAAACCTGTCCAAACATTGCAATTTATTAAAAAAAACGTAAAAAAAATCATTGCTTATATCACTAACAAAATATCTAACGAATCCGGTCGAAATTTGGTACACAGAGTATGTACCTACTGGAATAGTAAATAGGCTACTTTTTATCTCGGAAACACTAAGACCCCCAGGAATGCGGGAGAAACTGCGGGATAGAATCTAGTCTGCCATAAAGGCTGTCAAACAAACATAACATAAAAAGACCAATAATAGGGTAGGTACCTACTTAATGAACTATTAATAAATATAATTATTAACTTCCTATTTCGATAACCTTGTGTAAGTTGAAGTACCATCACTAAAAACATTCAGAACGCATAACGATATGTAAAACGACCAGTTTAAGAAGGCCCTTCGTCGCCACTACACCAATTTATACAGAACAGTCAAGAGTGTCTGTGGTGTAAACTAGAGGTCAACGTAATTTGGTCACGCTATTTGAATAGAAGGTACAAAGCGGAAAACTTTCCCGACTTAGAAACGGGTTTGTTTAAACGGAGAATATTTTTTTAATATCAACAAAAGTCAGCCAAAGTTGTCCAAATATATAGGCTGTCTCTGTTTGTCGTAATATGATTGTCTCTTTCTCGCGTATGGCATGATTTGCTGTCAGAATGGATGTTATTGATCTTGACGAGTGAAACGATGATAAATACATAGTGCCTCTAATTTATTAGTGTGTCGATTAATATAAATATCCTGGGACATTTTTCACACACGGACAATCTGATTCCAAACTAAGCAGAGCTTGTAATATGGTAACCAGATAGCTGATATACTACGTATACTACTTTTAAATACATACTTATATAGATAATTACATCCAGACACAGAACAAACAGACATATTCATGCATACAAATGTTTGTCCTGTGTGGGATTCGAACCCACGACCCGCGGCTTGAAAGTCAGGGTCACTAACCACAAAGCCAACCGGGCTGTCAAAAAATACATAGTGTCTCTAATTCTTGGTGAGTTGATTAATGAACGTGTATTTTAAGTAAGTAGAAAGAAAGACTAGACTTCTCTACTTCTTTACTTAATGAAAGTAATAGCTAAGGCCCTTCGAAATCACATAAATAATACTGAACTAGCAGACCCAAGCCACTGAGTAAGCGTCATTTCCCCGTTTTTGCAACATTAATCATCGATTCTTCGCTCTTATTAGTCGTAGCGTCATGAAAGTCATGACACATAACCTATAGTTAGAGAGCCCACGACCAAAACCATGTCTCATAGCAATACGGCAAAAACCCTATAAAATCGTTAGATTGTATGATTCTGAACCCGACTAGGTGTGTAGTAACGGTCGAAAGTGTAGCAACTGCGTGGGAGGCCATTTCTGCTGTGTCAAAAAAAAAGACAGTCGGTATTATAGCAATACGTCTGATAGTGAAAATGTACATAGATTTTATAATTGTATTACGAAAAAGTTTGTTTTCAGACATTTTGCGCGTAGCATATAGCCTGAGCGCATTTTTGAAAATGTCAACAAATTTAGCCGACCTGTATCATAGCAATACGGATAATTTTTTTTTTCAACTTTTCGTATTGCTGCCATGATTACCAAAAACCTGTTTTCAGACACTTTAAGTGTAGCATATACTCCCAAAAACGAAAATAGCGTTTCGGAGCAGTACTGCCAGAACGTGGGACAACTGTCTTTTTCGCACTAACGCGTTTATATGGAAATGTGCGATTGAATACGAGAATATTTTGTAACTTTGAATAAACCGTTTTTTTTTTCAACTTCATCCCAGTTTCCTTTTGTGCGATTTATTTCAGTCCTTCAACTTCAATGTTACGGTTTCGGGTAAATTATTTGTTAATTATCATCTAATAAATTCAGGGTCGCAACGTATTCATTGGTTTGTAACAGAAAATTCAAGATGCCTCAATACGATTTTTAAATGATATCTGAGTATCGAAAAGTTGTCTGATGGAGAAGGTGCTACACTTAATTTGTCTGATATAAATTTTTTGCACATGTGGACAACTTATTTTATCATGTCCAACAATTTTCAGACATATTGCTATGATACCGATCGGTAAAATTTGTTAACATTTTCAAAACGGTCTCAAAATTTAATGCGTTCACATTTCCGTCTGAAAATTGTTTTGTTCGCATCAAATAACCAAAATTTACTAATAAAAAAGATTTTCAGACGTATTGCTATGAGACATTTTTTTTGTCTCATCTTTAATTTTTTTAAGTGATTGAACCCGTAAGGGTTTGCGCTACACCACTAACGTCTGAAAAATATGTTTCCGGTATCTCAGAACTATCATTCAACTACAATCTGCAAATCAGACATATTGCTATGACGCAGTTCGGTAAAATTCTTTGACAATTTTGAAAATTCGGTCAGATCAAACGCTACGCGGAAAATGTCTGATATTGGTATTTTCGAGTTCAGGATAATCGTATCTATCGATTTGATGCGGTTTTGGCCGTATTGCTATGAGACAAAAATTTTGGTCGTGGGCTCTCGTACTACTATTGCCTTCCTTGACAAATTACCAAACTCTAAAATATTTTTTCGATGTGATTAGCGAGTTAAAACAAAAAAAACATTTCAGCTTTACGACATTTGTAAAGATACTGAACGGAAATAACTAATTACATAGTAACAGGTGCCTCTAGCAAAAATTGCTAAAAGTAATCGAATTGTATACGAATTGGTGGAAAGCAAATATTAGTAAAAAATGGTCTTATAAAATCGTCACATAAATAAAACAAAATTACTATATTCAGTATATTCATTAAGTAAAATAGTCAGTGTTGTAACAGCAAACCATTATCCATAACATAAGTAGAACCAGTTATACTCTTTGCTTTGTCACTCGCCAAGAACATTATAAGGTCACCAATCTCCTTTGGCTCTGACACCCTGCCAAGTGGAACAGTTGACTCGAAGTCATCCCAATTGCTTCCGTATCCAGCTTTATCCAAAATCTCTGTTCTTGTTGGTCCTGGATTCACAGCGTTGACCCTCACACCTGCTGGCGCCAGTTCTAGAGCGGCTCCACGCGTGAAGTGATCCAATCCAGCTTTTGACATGCTGTATGCCGTAGTCTTAGGATCAATAACTGTCTTGCTAACGACACTTGATACATTCACAATATTGCCTTTAGTCTGGACAAGGTGGGGGGCGGCCAAGCTAGTTAAATGTACTACAGCACGCAAATTTGTTCTCATCACAGCGTCGAATGACTCCAGAATGCTGCCTTGTAAGATTGATCCGAGCTTACAGATGCCAGCGTTGTTGACGAGCACGTCTATCTTCCCGTGCTTGTCGATGGTCTGCTGGATGACGGACCTGGCTTGTTCGTCGTCGGCGACGTCGGCTACGATGACGAGCGGCGGCGGTGCGTGGGGTGTGGGCAGCACACGGCGGCACCGCTCGGCGACGGCGCTCAGCTTGTCGCGGCTCCTGGCGACCAGCACCACGGCGCCGCCCGCCGCCGCGAACGCCTCGCCCGTCGCGGCGCCGATGCCCGAGCTCGCGCCCGTCACTATCACCACTTTGTTCGCGAAACTCATCACGAGATTTTCCCACGAGTGATCAAAAGTAAATTATGTAATGTCTTATATATAAATGTTATTGCTACTGCATGTAAGAACACAGACGCAGTATCTCATAGTAGCGAAACTGCCGTTGATAATGTTTTTTCGTCTACCATTTTTTTTTCAAAGTTGAGAAATATTGAGTTTTCCAATATATATATACTAGACCCATATGTAGATTATATAATCTTCATAACATTGGGGCGTGTTGACAGTCAAAAACTTGGCGGTTATTTATGGTTTTAAAGAGAACAGCCCGTTTTTGATGAAATAAAATGCGTCTGTGATCATAAATATATATATTGGAAGTTTTTTTCCCTTTTGTTATAATGTTTATAATTGAGCGTTTGGATCACGACGTAATATATATGGTACTTTTTTTTGTTAATTATCTGCTGGCATGAAGGTCCGTTTAATAAGCTACGTATCATTCAACACCTAATAACTTGCCATTAAATTATGGGCTTTAAATGGTCTTTAACAAGGGCGACGATAAAAAATCATGGCTCGTTTGAAGCAATCAAATTATAAATATAAAAAAAACGGTGTATTACTATAATTACGTACCTACTACTTTATGTTTGATGAGTAATCATAGTGATATTGTATTTATTAAAAAAAGCTATTAACTGTAGGTAATATCATGATATGATTGTGATAGGTATTTATCTCAGGATTTGTTTAGTGGCAGAAACAAAATAAGGGTCCACGTGTGAACCGCGCGTCAGCAAATCAATCTTTTAACCTTAAAAACAGCCAGCAAAAGGCGGCCAGTATCGCCTTAATATTCGATTAATAGACCTATATTCTAAATAGAGTGTACTTAATTACTTCGCTTGGAAAAAACACCAATTATATCTGCTTTCTAAGCTTTCACCGATGGAAAGCTACATTATGAGGGAGTAACATAGGCTATATATTGCCTCCGTATTACTACAGACACGGACACTACGTGAGTGAAACCGAGCAGCAGAAGTAAGTTAGTTATAATATGCAAAATAATCGTACCAATCTATTTTAACGTTGCTATAGTATATTGTTGGAAGGTAAATAATTTCATAACGACTTTTATTACCCCATAAATAAATTTAATGTAAGGCACTGCTGTCTTAAAGCGTTTAGTCGAGCATTCGAGCGGAAATGTACGGAAATGTTATATATCACATTTGTGTCTTCATAAAATTATTATTCAAACCGCGTTACTGAAATATTATTGTAAATAGTTTTTAGACGTCTCCTGGAGTATTTTTTACTCAACAACTGGTCGGCAACGCGTGAGTGACGCCCCTGGTGTTGCGCGTCCATAGGCTGCGGTAACCGCGCGCCATCAGGTGGGACCGTATGCCTGCTTGCCAACTTTGTGTAATAAAAACACACGGCCAATCTGAGTCCAAACTAAGCAGAGCCAGTGCCATAGTGACCAGGTAGCTGAAATACTAAATAATCGCTTTTAAATACATACATATTTGTATAATTATTTACATCCAGATACCAAACAACAATACATATTCTCTGTTTCTCTATAGGTCTGTTAATCGTTTATAATAATATGTTTTTATTTACAAACCATTTACCTCCACCATTGATATAGATTTTTTGATTATGTTTAATTTAAACTAACAATAAACATATACCTACAATATACCAACAGATTGCTTCATAAATCTATCGATATGCACCATTCTACAGCATGCAATTAAGGGATCAAACGACAACGCAGTACGCTCCGAGCCAATATCTCCGCGTATTCATGAGCCAAGTCTCCGGAGATATCGCGTATTGTCTTGTATACGCCGCGTATCGATACGCTCGTATACACGCGCACTTGATTAGCCGCATACACTTGACTACTCTTAATTAATAGCCAGAAACTGCACCCTTATACTGACTTGCACTTATTCAGTCCTTTATCTGAAGTGCTCGATTGCCTACTTATAAATATTGTCTTATCATTGCCTTAGGTGATATAAAAGGTGATTAGTGAAATGATAACGTTTATAGACAGCTAATTGACACGAGAAATGAGTTTCGCGGACAAAGTGGTGATAGTGACGGGTGCGAGCTCGGGCATCGGCGCCGCGACGGGCGAGGCGTTCGCGGCGGCGGGCGGCGCCGTGGTGCTGGTCGCCAGGAGCCGCGACAAGCTGAGCGCCGTCGCCGAGCGGTGCCGCCGTGCAGCTGGCGCACCGCCGCCGCTCGTCATCGTAGCCGACGTCGCCGACGACAAACAAGCCAGGTCCGTCATCCAGCAGACCATCGACAAGCACGGAAAGATAGACGTGCTCGTCAACAACGCTGGAATAGTCAGATACGGATCCTTACTAGAAGGCGATTTCCTTGAAGCATACGATGCTGTAATGCTCACAAATATGAGAGCCACTATACAATTGACGAGGGACGCAACACCGTACCTTATCCAGAGTAAAGGGAATATTGTAAACGTATCGAGTATATCGAGCACGCTAATTCATAATCCTAAGTATACGCCTTACAGCATGTCTAAAGCTGCAATGGATCACTTCACGCGGGGTGCGGCAATGGAGCTGGCGCCATGTGGTGTGAGAGTCAATTCTGTGAACCCTGGTCCGGTGAGAACTGATATCTTGGATGCTGCAGGGTATGAAGGCACTTGGGACGACATGAAAGCAGTAACAGCTCTCGGCAGGGTATCTGAATCAGAAGAAATCGCGGACCTGATCCTGTTCTTAGCCAGCGACAAAGCTAAGGGTATCACGGGTTCGATGTATGTTACAGATAATGGAACATTGTTGAAACATTGAATGGTATTTCATTACTATTATTGCATTTTATATACGAAGAATATATCCCTTATTAGTCTTACGCGTTTCATGTATTACACAAGACAACATGTGTTTAATCCTCACTCCAAAACATAGGATACGAATTTAGAGTTTATTTTTTTATGATTATCTTTCCGACTACTGCTAAGAATTTGTTGTATGATTTTATCTATACACTAGCAATCGTCTCATGGCTTCACCTGCGTAGTTCTCGTTCCTAATTCGGGGATAAAATTAAGCCTTTGTTACACCTGACAATAAAACTTTCCATTGGTGAAAGAATTTTTAATATCGATACTGTGGTTTAGATGTGAGAAAGCGTATTAAATAAACTGACGTTCGCTTTTTAACCGACTTCCCAAAAAGAAGGAGGAGGTTCTCAATTCGGCCGGTATTTTTTTTTTTTTTTTTTCTATGTATGTTACAATATTAAATTAGGATAACATATCAAATTGACTTACACGCATTAGGTTGATCACTTCAGAATGCCTTTTTTATAAGTTAAATTAAAATTCATTTTTTTTCAGACAACTACAGTAGTCTATAATTTGTTAGTAACACAATTCCTACTTGCTATATTAGTACACAATAAATATAACATGAACACATCACACCGGTTCATTTTTAGGACTGTGTACACGCTTCTATAACAAAATACCTAAATCAATTGTAAATTTGCCTTCACAAAAATTTAAAGACCACATCAAAGCCGTATTAATAAAAAGGGCTTACTATAATGTAAATGAATATCTTAATGATAATAATGCTTGGTTATAGATTTATTTAATTTCTATAATTTTGATACTTATATGATGTAATTTACCTAATATAAACATGTTAATGGTCACACTGATAACATTGGGGGTGTGTGTTTTGTTCATTCATTTGTGGTTTGTTGCAAGCTTGGGTTAGTCATGCTCACTTAAAAGTCTTTGCTTGCGGCGGCGTCGTGTGACGGGTCGCTCACTTCCCTAAAATATGGCGAAGAGGGCGATGGCTGCCACATGCGTCATGCTTGTGAACAGGTGCTGCTTGTGGGGGCTGGTCTGCTTAAGTTTGCTATTGTTATTTTTGTAAACTTTCACTTTAAATTATTTTATTTTAAGTCATTCCCCAACACCCAAATATTGTCAGTGAGACTAATTCCTTGATATGTAAATAAATCTAAGTTTGTTTTGAAAAGAGTAATTGCTGAGTTTATTGCCGGCTCTTCTCAGCAAAACCAACCTTCCGAACCGAGCGTTAGAGTTTGACTATTCTTAAGTGTCTGTGAAGGCCTAATTGAATAAAAAACATTTTTCATTTTCATTTCATTTTCATTCATTTTCATTTTCATTTTCATTTTCATTTCATTTTCACCCAGAGGACACCGAACTATATATAAAAAACATGTAGTTGGGTGAATCTCCTCAGCAGAAAACTGTGCACTCTGTCTGCAATGACGTAGACTTGATAATGGTTCAGTAATTTATCAATTATGAACCTTGCGTTTTCAGTTTTATTTCCACATTTGTTTACAAACTCAATTAAAACTTGGCTGTATAGTTAGTAGTTGGCAATTATCCATTTCCCCACCTCGCCCTGTACCTACCTAGTAGGTACCGAGTGACAAAGTGAACCATTGTTTCACACACGAACCTACGTAACTAATTGGATTCTTAATCAATGTGACTCATTCACAATATACGGCTGTTAGGTGTATTACTAGAGTTATATAAATAAATAAATATCCTGGGACATTTTTCACACACGGCCAATCTGATTCCAAACTAAGCAGAGCTTGTGATATGGTTACCAGATAGCTGATATACTACCTAAAATACTTTTAAATACATACATATTATAGATATTTACATCCAGACACAGGACAAACAGACATATTCATGCATACAAATGTTTGTCCTTTGTGAGATTCGAACCCACAACTCGCGGCTTGAGAGTCAGGGTCACTAGCCACAAAGCCAACTGGGCTGTGCTGCTATATAATCTTAGTTTATTCGTAGCTGAGTCTTCGCTGTGACTTTCTACTTTGCTTGTCTAGTTTTTGACTTTAATTGTTTACTATCACGGTTTTCTCAAGGGATATAAATTTTATCGGGATAAAAAGCACCCTATGTGTTATTCCAGAACATATTCTAACTCTGTGCCAAATTTCATTGCGATCCCTTTAGCCGTTTTGGCGTGAAAGTGTAACAAACATACGTGGACAAACTTGCCTATTCCTAAGCGTCCATCGGAAAACGCCCTTCTCATGTAGTAGATTAGTATTTTAAAATGCAAATATTCTTTCACGTTTTTCTAAGACCTAATCTATACTAATAACTAATATTATAAATGCGAAAGTAACTCTATCTGTCCGTCTGTTACGCTTTCACGCTAAAACTCCTGAACCTATTAAAATGAAATTTGGTACACAGATGATCCAGAGCTTGAGAAAGGACATAGGCATACTTTTTATCCCGGGAAATTTGAAGATCCCCCGGGAACGCGGGTGAAGCCGCGGGGAGTCACTAGAAAATTTTATATTTCAACAGATATCTAATGCCTTAGTTTCTATTCGGAAATTGAAACATTAGGCAATCGTGAGAGAGTGATTAACGGGCGAACGGATTTAGATAAAATATTGCTCAGTGATGGAATAAATTCTAGAAATCTAGATTGTCTAAAACTGAGCCAAGTTCTCACGACCTGGTTATCTTTGGCTTCATGACAAGTAATATTAAAAAGATATTTTTAACTAAACGTGCTAAGTTAGAGCTAAATCAGAATAGAACTTAACTTAGATTTATATCCTTACTTTATATATATAGATGCGAAAGTAATTCTGTCTGTTTGCTAGGCGCCTAAATCAGTCGATTTTTTTTTATAAATTTGGTTTATAGATAAATTGGAGATAAGGAATATGAAATGTCTACCATGCTTCAAATTCTGCTTATTATCTTGTTTCATAATCTATATATAAAAATAGGATTAATTTTACTGACAGACAGATATCCTAAAACTTGTTTTGAAAAGAGTAATTGCTGAGTTTATTGCCGGCTCTTCTCAGCAAAGCCAACCTTCCGAACCGAGCGTTAGAGTCGACGTTTCCTAAGTGCCTGTGAAGGCCTAATTGAATTAATAAATTTATTTCATTTCATTATTTCATTTCCTAGAAGATTACAGATGAAAGATGACAGACCAACAGCTCCCCGTGGTTTCACTCACGTTTCCAGTGATCTTAAATTTTAAGAACTCTAGAAACGTGGTTTTAATTTAAAAAAAACTTTCCTATGTGTTAAACTTTTAATCCAGGTTTTAACCTATTTGTGTTTCAAATTTAATTAAAATCAGTAAGTTCTTTTTTATTTGGTACTAGCTGCCTCCCCGCGGTTTTACCCGCGTAGTTCCCGTTCCCGTGGGAATACAGGGATAAAATATAGCCTATGTTACTCGGGGATAATGTAGCTTTCCAAAGGTGAAAGAATTTTTGAAATCGGTCCAGTAGTTTCGGAGCCTATTCATTACAAACAAACAAACAAACAAACAAACAAACAAACAAATCTTTCCTCTTTATAATATTATTATTATATATATTTGGTATTGAGCAACGAATGGCTAAGATATTTTTATACAGTGTAAGCTAACAACTCAGAGAAATACAGACAAGAAAATGACATGCAGGAATATCTTAAGACAAAAACTAGTTATAATATACAAAGAGATTCTTAGAATCTTTCAGTATTTTTGCAAATACTTCAATAACTGGAAAAAGGATAAAGGAAATCTTTAATAAAGTCGGAAAGAGTTTTTGTGATAAAGAATTCCGCAAAATATCTTAAGTAAATATTTCAAAGTAAAACTTGAGAAATTTGTGGTATTTCTACATTTTGGCGGAAACTTGAAAAGTTAAGTTGCATTTTTATATTCTCTAGACCATACTTACTAATATTATAAAGAGGAAAGATTTGTTTGTTTGTTTGTAATGAATAGGCTCCGAAACTACTGGACCGATTTCAAAAATTATTTCATCTTTGGAAAGCTACAGTAGTTTCTGAGCCTATTCATTACAAACAAACAAACAAACAAATCTTTCCTCTTTATAATATTAGTATAGATATAGATTAAGTAGCATCCTTGAGTCTTTTGACCATTCTTATAGGGTTGAACATCACCAATTTAGAGTGTTTGAAGAAAATTCTAAAACTACTGGATAAAATTGAATGAAATTTGAAGTGTACCGTGTTTATACAATACTTGCTTGATTACTAGAAGTACAGGCTTCTAGTTTAATTTACAACCAAGTTATAGGAGGTCGAAAACGGCCTCAAGAAAAGGATGAGAAAGAAAAGTAAGGCCGGTGCCCCTTTTTTGCCCATAGATTTAAGGTAAAGTACAAAGAAATTATTCGCGACGCGTTCAAAGAACGACGCCTTAAGTGAAGACGCATCATTAAGAGGCGTTCCAATTAGGTCTCTAAACTATCTTGGGGTGACCTTTAATTTGTATTCAGTAGGGGTGTGCGAGCACGAGCACGAGCAGGGATGTCGGCTGTACATACATTAGGACGGACGCGGGCGGCACACGAAACAATCGCGGGTGTACGGTCTACGGTAGGGTATACGGTCATAGGCGGAGCGGGGAGCGGGAGCGGGACCGGGGACCGGGGACCGGGGACCGGGACCGGGGACCGATAGCGAGTGAACTGAGATGACAACTCGATTAATGTATTAATGAGAATTATGGAAACGTTCGTCTTTAAATTTATTGGCAGAGAATAACCGATAGATCCGAATCAATCAAAATATGTTTCTCATATACCTACGTAGATATAGCTCTTAAATTTATTTGTCATTTGATAAAAAAATAAAACGCCAATTATCTTCTATCCATTATGTACATTTTTCTAATATCACTGATGATATGATAAGGTAAAATACAGACACATCTGATATCTATTACAAATACGAAAATAACTCTGTCTATTACGCTTCACGCCTGAACCATCAAATCGATTGTAATGAAATTCGGTACAGATATACAATAGAGCTTGGTAAAGGTCATAGGCAACCTATCGTGGAATAGGTCCACCGGGTAGTCTTTGCGAGAACATTAAATAAAAAAATAATATTTATTTTCTACCGCTGTCCCGACACGACCATGCCCTCGCCCCTCGCACCCACGCCAAGTGTCGTATCGCAAACAGCTTATTGACGAATTGTGTGTATAATCCTTTTTGCCAACCCTATTTACAGCGAGCCATTGTCATCGGTAGGGCTGCCACACTCCAATATCTGCGTGGGTCTAATTGTTTTGACAGCCGGTTGGCTGTGTGGTTAGTGACACTGACTTTCAAGCCGCCGGTCGTGGGTTCGAATTCCACCCAGGACAAACATTTGTATGCATGAATATGTCTGTTTGTTCTGTGTCTGGATGTTAATATCTATATAAGTATGCATTTAATAGTAGTATATGTAGTATATCAGCTATCTGGTTACCATAACACAAGCTCACTTTGAAGTTTACTTTAATCAACTACTGGAATTGGTTTACAGTAGTGGTTTACTGGAATCAAATTGGCCGTGAGTGAAAAATGTCCCAGGATATTTATTTATGATTTTTGGCAACCCTATTTACAGCGAGCCATTGTCATCGGTAGGGCTGCCACAGTCTAATAACTGCGTGGGTCTAATTGTTCCGCGTTTAGAGAAACCACCGTCTTTTTGTTACGTTTTAGATTAATTGAATTTTATGAAAGAGTTTTTTCTAAGTCTGTGGGCGGTTGGTTATTATGCTTGATGTTTCAAATAACCTTTATGTGATATTCTATTGTACTGTTTAGGTATTGGTTTAGTAGGTAATTCTATTTATAACTATTTAGCTGTACTGTAACAGATATGCCAATAGGTCAGAGAAGGTTTGTGATATATTTGCTAAACTAGAAAAAATAGTTTCAGTATCCCTTAGGCTTAAGTATTACTAGTACTATATGTAAGATCGGATGTTCATAAACCGGCATACTTGGAATGCTTCACTTCGTTAATTTATTAACTACTGCGGATTCATCCGCGTATCCCGGGATAAAATTTGTCTATGTCCTTTCTCAGACCTATTTCCTACCAAATTTCATTTAAATCGGTTCAGAAGTGTTAGCGAGACTGACAGAGCTACATTCGCATTTATAATATTAGTATAGACTAATAGCTTCCCGCGGTTTCACCCCCTAATCTGAAGGTCAACATTCCAGGAATAAAAGGTAGCCTATATTCTAAAAATAGGTACCTACCAACCTCATAAGCAAAGACTGCTAACCAACAAAAGTAAATTCAAGTAGCAAATTTACTTAGTTCACACACGGAGCTTCCACTTAAAACTTACACGAATTTATATAGAACTTAACGTAGGTGCTTACGAGGGCTTTAAGCACAAAGTACTCTACTTAAAAATTTGGGACTTTGAAAGACTTGTGTAGTATTCTTGTGAAGGAACAACTCAAAAGTGTGTTCTGATTTACAATCTCTACTAATATAATAAAATCGAAAGTTACTCAGTCTGTCTGTTACGATTTAACGCCTAAACCATATCGCCATTTTAATGAAATTTGCTACAGATATAGATTTGACCTCGAAAAATAACATAAGCCACCTTTTAACTCGAGCAAATTGCTCCCGGGAACGTGGGGCGAAATCTAGTTAAACTATAAATTACCAAAACAATCTGGTAACAAAATTATGATTAAATGAGTTATTCATCATCATCATTACTACATCAGCCGTCCACTGTTGAAAATAGGCTTCCCCCATCGGTTTCAAAGGAAGAGGCCACCAGACCTAAGTGTCCATTGTCCATTCTAGGACTATTTATACTAGCTGCCGTCGCGCGGTTCCACCCGCGTAGTTTCCGTACCCGTGGGAATACGGAAATAAAATATAGCCTATGACACTCCACAATAAAGTAGCTTTCTATTGGCGAAATAATTTTGAAAATCGGTTCATTAGATCTAGAGATTACCCCTCACAATGTCACAAACTCAGAAACGTTAGGTACCTCTTTATGATATCTTCTAAATATATAAATTTTGTCCTCTGTCTGTCTGTCTGAACGCGATAAACACAAAAACTACTGAACAGATTTTCATGCGATTTTCACTAAATTACGGAGTATTTCATGGGGAAGGTTTTTATGTATATTACATCAATTTGGACCCGGTAGGTGGCGCTGGTGGGCAGAATGAAGTCTGCCGGGTCCGCTAGTTAGTTTTATAAAATATAGGTTCACCGGAAGCACGGTAAAAGCCGCGAGATTGAAGCTAGTCATATTATAACTCTAATATGAATAATTGACAAGACAGGTAATAAATTTATGTAAATTACCAATTAAATATTAATTAATTATATTCCCATGTAATATAATCCATTTCAATGTGCTGGGACATATTAGATATGTAGTATATTAATTATACTATGATTATAAGTACGCATTAATTATATAGATCCCAATTCTGATGTCACTTTAACTAATTTAAATTTATGTACCTACATCTCTTTTATGGTTACCTACAAATATATGGGTGTTAAACAATATAGACATTCCTCCCTGTCAGTCGTCATTTCATTCGTCACTCCTTTCTTCCACATATCGCCTTTCACACAATCCATCCATACTTTCTTCGGTCTTCCTCTACTTTTACGACCATTCACCTATATTGTAAAAAACTTAATAATTTAAATTTAATTGTATTATGTATATATATGTATATGTAGAAACCCTTTCCATGTGTCCGGTAATCCGGTTTTGGCGTGTTTGTCGCTTTTGTCTCCGCGTGACAACTACAAAAAGCGGCTTACGGACAGTCGGGCGTCCGGGCCCGAACGGGGAGGAAGTCACATTCTGTATACTACTTTGGTATGACCATTGACATTGGAATAATTGTATTCTGTAGAACTGGGATTCGGTTGAGTTTAAGTTTGATGTAACAAATTAATTGATTTGTTCACATTCACATGTCAGTTTATAATGAATGAACAGAAATAAATAAGGAAATAATTATGAAATACAATAACCAAAAATATTTGTTTGAGTTTAAAAAAAAAATACTGCATCCAGTTACGTAGGTACCTACTAGGTTTTATAGCTTATAGTTTTAATTTTCTAAAACTTTACATTAAAATATTTTTCATAAACGCTTATGGAATAAAATGAATTCTTTTTATTCACACTTATATATTCTCAATTTAAGGGTTAAAAGCTCTTATGAGTATTAAACCAAAATAAGTCTCTTGAAAATAAATATTATTATTCGCCAAGCCATAATAATCCATTACCAATTATAATAATATAAAACATATTTATAAGCTGTTTGATAAATTTATTTGATCAAAGAAACACAACAACATAATTTTGCCTAATTCTACTATTTAAATTTCTATGGTCGATCTCTAGACAAAATATACCTAGAATAGACTTAAAGCTTTGTCTAGCTTTGTCATATGAATAAGCACAGATTGTGGTGTGTGTGTGTGTCGTGGTTAATTCTACTTGAGCTTAAAGTTCAAGTACTTGTAAACATGATTAAAAAATAAATAGGGAAACTGTCCACTTGATGGAAAGCAACCGTGGCCTATAGAGATCTTTATACTTCTATACTAATATGTAAGCTGAAGAGTTTATTTGTTTGCCTCGCGCCAATCTCAAGATCTACTGGTCCAATTTCAAAAATGATTTCTGTGTTATATAGCCCATTTATCGAGGAATCTTAGGCTATATATCATGACAAAAGAGCTACCACCGTAAACAAATAATTCCGAAATTTGTAGGATATATGTAGATTAAAATGTTGTTGTTCCGTAAACTTATACCTACTTAGTTACTGTTTATGCTATTCCAGACATGTTTACCTACATTGTTTAAACAAGATTTAAACTAGATATGCTCTTACCGAGCGAAGCCGGCGCTAGACTCAAGTATATAATAAATGCGTAAATGACTTTGTTTATTTGTTATTTCTAGACATTGTAATCATAAAGGATGCCATTTTTTTGTACGACAGTATGAAAAAAGACATAAGTTATTTTTCTCCAAAAGAAAATCTATCGAAATAGTGAAACTTGATGGTAAACAAATCTAAAGAGGCATTTTGTTTGGCACATACATTAACTTTTAATTAAATCCCATGGAAAACAGCTGACATTCCCTAACACGGGACGGGGCGCGAAATTCTGACACATTCCGGGATTTTTCGGAGTCCCGGGAGCGTTCGACCTGCGCGAGGGCGCATTCCCGGATACCTACCCCTGTTTAGCAACAACACATTTTATACGAAAATCACCGGGATATTTTCCTCATGTAGGTACCTACATACCCTATACATATAGGTACTAATATTATAAATGCGAAAATAACTCTGTCTGTCTACCTCGCTTTGTCGCTAAAACTACTGAATCGATTTAAATGATATTTGTTACACAGCCTAGAGCCTGAAAAAGGACTTAGGTACCTACTTTTTGTTTTGGGAAAATAGATCATCTCCCAGAAACGCGGGTGAAACCGCGGGGACCCACTAGTATATTTATATCTAACAAATCCTACCGTTTATAAATGCAAACGTGAGTGTATTTGTTAAAGTTTCACACCTCAACTACCTAACCAAATTTAAATTACTTTTACAAATAGAAAGCTATATTACGAGGAAATAGCATAGGCTATATCTTATCTCCGTATTTGTTTAATGTTTATTTGTTTTTCCTCAATTCCTTTAGGTATATTGTGATAATACTGAGTTTAGTATAAAAATATATTAACAAGAATATAGGAAACCCCAAAAAAATAATGTAAAAGTAATGCTATTTATGCACAAATCTTATCCAAGCCGTGGCATCTGCACTATTCGCGAAAAACATCGAAATCCATCCCCAAGATATGAGGGAAAGATGAAAGCCCGCCTTGTGTAACTGACTGTACATCAGCGATAAGTAACGTAAGGAAAACATATTTTTTTGGTACATTTACCAAAAGTACCTACTAACATATATTGTATATATTTTTTCCTCATTCAATTCTCTACGCGTTAAGTTATACGGGATGAATTATTTGTATATATTACGACTATATTTCCCATTTTCCTGTAGCTACTAAATTATTATTTTTATTAATGCCATTCCTATCAATATGCAGATATAAAAAAAAGTAATTATGTTTTGTAGCAGGCTTGGGTTAGTCATGCTCACTTAAAAGTCTTTGCTTGCGGCGGCGTCGTGTGACGGGTCGCTCACTTCCCTAAAATATGGCGAAGAGGGCGATGGCTGCCACATGCGTCATGCTTGTGAACAGGTGCTGCTTGTGGGGACTGGTCTGCTCAAGTTTGTTTTTGTTTTTATGAATATTCACTTTATTTTATGTATTTTTTTTCTTTTATGTCATTCCCTACCACGCAGATATTGTCAGTGAGACTACTTCATTGAAATGTATTTTAATCTAAGTTTATTTTAAAAAGAGTAATTGCTGAGTTTATTGCCGGCTCTTCTCAGCAAAACCAACCTTCCGAACCGAGCGTTAGAGTCTGACTATTCATAAGTGCTTTGCATATTGGCCTATTTGAATAAAAATATTTTTGATTTTTTTTTTTTTTTTTTTGAGTAAATAACAGTGACTATGAGGGTGCAAGTTCAAATCCCTGGCCCGTACCTCAGAGTTAAACTTACGTATTTACACCACTGGCTTTCGGCTTTCACGTGAGGAAACCTGCCTGGCTTTAAATCTTCATTTTTAGGAAAGGCTCTTGGTCCTGGAGTGGAGACATATGAGCTGATGATGATGATGAAATTAAATGCTGAGTTTATTGGTAGTTTTTATAAGCAAAAGTAACCTTCCTAATCTACTTGCCTTATTTTCTAAAATGTTATAAAAGTCCTTAAATTATTTTGGTATTATTCTTGACCATGTTTCCTACTAATATTATAAATGCCTAAGTCTGTGAGAATATAATATGGATGTATGTTTGTTACTCTTTCACGCAACAACGATTGAAGGGATTTTAATGAAATTAATTACAAAGGCTAAGTTTTATCCCGGCAAAATTAAAAACGCGAGTGAAACCGCGCGGAGACACTAGCTGACTCTCTCAGCCAAAATGATGTAAAAAAATCCATAAAGCCAACCGCTGTGCGTGTATGTGAGTGATTACAGAACACAAATAAACCGGCAGACTAAACCCTGGGACCTACTCATCACGGCTTTGAAGCGGAAAAGAAATGTGTTTGCTCCGTGAAATACTGTGGGATTTAGCATAATGTACGTACAGACCTACGTTTTTAGGGAATTTCACTTTAATGTTACGAGGTTTTTTTTAGGTTTCCACGGATACAAACATCTGTTCTTTTGTATAATCATACAATAAAATAAAATAAATATCCTGGGTCATTTTTCACACACGGCCAATCTGATTCCAAACTAAGTAGAGCTTGTGATATGGTAACCAGATAGCTGATATACTACTTTTAAATACATACTTATATATATATTAACATCCAGACACAGAACAAACAGACATTCATGCATACAAATGTTTGTCCTGGGTGGGATTCGAACCGACCCGCGGCTTGAGAGTCAGGGTCACTAACCACAAAGCCAAGGGCTGTCGAATTTCATTTTAATGTTACGAAGTTTTTTAGGTTTCCACGGATACAAACATCTGTTCGTTTGTATAATCATATAATGATCGTTACGGGCCTTTTTTCTTACCCCAGTGCCTGGAAACAGCTGAAAAGGTTTTTAGGCCGTATCCTACGCAAGGGTAATGTACGTATTTACTACAATTTAATTTCAGTTCCATTCTGTAAGGTGATATTGGCGATGTAACAAGTTTGTGTGCTCTGTCCCTCTCGTTAACTATGAGGGTAAGTGAGAAAGCTGCTTTTTAATCTTGTTGCGTTTGTATTGATTTTATAGTTATCCATACTAATATTATTTATATTTTTGTATGTAACGAATAAACTCTAAAGTACTGGATATTAATAATTATTTTTTCATTAGAAAGCTACATTATCACATAAGTAACATAGGCTATATTTTATCCCTGTATTCCCACGGGAACGGGAACTACGCGGGTAAAACCGCGCGGAGGCAGCTAGTTTTGGATAAAACTCTTTGAAGCACGTTGAGTAATCTTTAATCGACTACAAAATGGAGGCAATTTTTTTTTGTTTCAGAAAAATCATTAAAAAAATTCTGTTAATAAAAAAATAATATCCAGTGACATTATGCGATACTATTACACAGACACACCGACAACTTGGTAACAAAACAAATAGATAAATTTGTCACACATCTAACCAAAATACAGTATAAGAGTACCAGATAGTATTTCAGCTAAATTTCTCTACGAATGAACGCAGTAAATGCAAATTGTCGCAAATATCCGCGAGTTACGCACCTCCATTCAAACTTCGACGCTAAAGTTACATACAGTAGAGTACAAAAAGTAACTATAATTCCAATTTCCCAAATTGCATTACATTTAATCACAGACATGGCCAACTTGATGCGAATGAATATAAATTTTAAATGTATATCATTTGAGTTGGTTTTAGAAAAACGGTGGTGCTTTTAAAGGTATTGCAAGCGGTCGTGTTGTCTGTCGGTATGAAAGTGAATAATGTTGTAAATATTTCATTTTTCCTCCGCCATTTTGTTTGTTTAAATTGAGATGGAGTGTTCAGATTTGTTGACGGTTTTGTTTCGTTATAATTTTGGGTAATCTATTAAATGTTGATACTTAGTAAAATAACAAAAAAATCTAGCTCTTATAGTAATTTTTTTATTTTTTATTATTTTATTGGATTGTTCAGATTTGGTTAGAATTTAATTAAATTGTTATTAGTCTTGTTAGTTTTAACACTATAGTTGCATGCCTACTTTATATAAGGCGAAACATGTAGATCTTTTACTAACACCCTAACACCATAATGTATACTATGTTTCAGCAATAAATAATTCTATTCTTCTTCTATTCTATTAAGGCTTTTGAAAATAAGTCTAGTTTCGTTTTTGGTACTATGTACATAATATATAATAATTGATAAATACATTTTAATGTAAGCTTATTAATAGTTTATATACATATTTTATACAAGTTAAATAAAACATATCATACTAATGTTATAAATGTCCATGTACCTGTTTGTCTGTCTCTTACGAACACCACTGTACCAATTTTTATGAAATTTTATAGAGATAGACAAGACTTTCGGAAATTACTTTTTATCCCTGAACAGTGGAAGGTATCCCGGGAACACCGGTAAAACTGCGAGAATCCAATAGTCCCTAATATTTATAAGTCACATAGACATACAAATTTTATAAAAATATAATTAAATTGTGTTTTTTTTTTAATGGATACTTCCATTGACCCTAAAACCCCGTAAACCAGAGCCAACCCCATTAAACCGGTCGTTATTCCGAGAGGGTCTATAAAGTCTATTAAGAGAAATATAAGGCGTGGCTATTTGATGCATGTCGCTAATCTGCTCAAATACTCCGGGATTTTTGTAAACCGCCTTTATTTTCATTGCCCGGGTCGTTAGGGGTACTTTATTATAAGCCAAATGGGGTACTTGTATTAACCTATTTATTTATTAAGTCTCTTATAGTCTTGGCAGTTTGGATCAAGAAAATATCTTGTGAAATAGTTCAAAAACGGTCCATCTGATTCCGAATTTAGCTCGTATTATAATTTAGCAGTTTCACCCGCGTTCCCAGGAGATCTTCCATTTTCCGGGTTAAAAGTTTAAAAGTAGCCTATGTCCTTTCCCAGGCTCTAGACTATCTGTGTGCCAAATTTCATTCATATAAATCGGTTCGGTAGTTTTAGCGTGAAAGTGAGACATACAGACAGAGTTATTTTCGCATTTATAATATTAGTATAGATATAAGTATTTTAAATGAATCAAAAGTACATTTGCCCTAAAAAATAGGACATAGATCTACAACAATTCTAGAGCAATCAACCCAGCGTCTCGTCTCATTCGATTTCATTTCTCCCACAAAAGAAATTCCACTTTTGTCTTTGATACGCAAACAAATGATATTAGACCGCTAAATTCAAAAGGCCCGTGCGCCGAGCTGACCGACTATGAATATTACATTTTCAATTCTGCAGCGTTACCACGGGGAGCACTAAATGGGATTGAATATAAATTGCGAAATGACGTGTACGAATCGATAAATTCAATGAAATATTGAAGCACAGTGACTCTTAGCCCTCATTCGCACGAGTTTTTATACCGGACGTTAAAAAAGCGTTCAAATACACCAAATGCATTCTCATGTATATGTTCACACGACAGCTTTTTTATCGAGCGGTATAGCATTTTCAAGTTTGGGCGTTGGAAATAGGTATTATGGTACTTGGCTTTTTTAACGTCCGGTAAAAGAACTCTCGCGCGAATGAGGGCTAACGTATATATTTGACTATTAGAACATCTATCACCACCCACGCGGGGTCACTTAGGTTGGCTATGTTCAATCGAAGATCGAGAGTTTAATTCTCACCCGTTTTTTATAGCTATAAAAAGTAGGTATGTATACCTACCTAATAATTCCACGTTTTCACAAAAAAATCATTTTGATACCGGCAGAAACTAGATAAGATGATATATGAAAATTTAAAAACAAAGTTCATTTACCTAGTGAATTTTAATGGTGAATGAAATATTAGTTTTTGACTGAAAATGGTGTTGGAGGTTTGATATGAACATACTGGCTCTAATCCTAAAAATGTTAGAGAGAAGTTTACGTGTCATCTGTCTTGTTTAAATATATGCTGTTGCAACGTCCCACGAGACAAGTGTCTTTTATTCCACTATTGCTATTCTCTAACAGGTTATGGGCCCAGGAATCCCAGGTAACCCAGGAATCCAAGTATTAATCTACAAATGATTATAGCTACCTGAATTTTAAAAAGTACGAGCGGTAATTTATAAAACAAATTACAAAGATGGCGGATGAAGAACTTTCATCGAATTCTAATTCTATTTGTGGGATTCGAAAACTGAAAGGCTCCAACGACTACGCAAGCTGGAAATTCATAGTAAGAAATTATCTTGAATCTAAAAACTGGTGGGCTGCAGTCGAAGCTGATCATGTTACTCCTGAATTGAAAGACACAGATAGAAAGGCACGTACGACACTTTGTCTATTATTAGAGCCCTCTTGCTTTGCCCACGTGTTTAAAGCAAAAACAGCACGTCAAGTTTGGGAAAATTTATCTAAAGCGTATGAAGATAAGGGCTGGGGAAGACGCATATCTTTGCAACGTCAGTTGTGGCAATGCAAATTAGAAAATTTTCAATCAATGGAGAAATATATTACTGGCATTGTATTCCTAGCGCAACAGTTAGCAGATATTGACGCAGAAATTTCAGAAGAATGGATTATTTCCATATTGTTGGCTGGCCTACCGGGAGATTACAACCCTTTAATTATGGCTGTTGACAACAGCGGTAAGGAAATCTCTTTAGAACAAATAAAAACCAAACTGCTACAAGAAGGAAATAGACAAGCAGAGTCAGGCGCAGGAGCTGGTGAGCAAGCTCTTATCACATCTAAGGGCAAAACCAATGAAAACACAACAAAAGCTCGAAAGCCAGTGTACAAATGCTTTAAATGCCATAAGATTGGGCACAAAGCATCTGAATGCAAGAAAAGTCAGTTCAATGCAAATATATGCATGGGTATGTCGTCAACTGTCAACAAAAATGGTTGGTATGTAGACAGTGGTTGTTCAAATCACATGACATTTAATAACCAGATGTTGTCTGATTATAAGATTGAAAAGAACAGCATGAAAATAAAAGTGGCGAGTGGTACAGAAATTCCAGTTAAAGGCAGAGGAAATGCCGTGCTGAAAACCAGTAAGAGTTCGATACTACCATTGAATAATGTATTATATGTTCCAGGGCTATCTATGAACTTAATTTCTGTGAGTGATCTGGTTAAAAAAGATCATTCAGTAAGCTTCAACAAAAAAGGTTGTGTGATAAAAAACCAAACTGATCAAATAGTTGCGACTTGTCATCAAGTTGACGGAATTTTTAAATTAAAAGAAAAAGAAAATTTGACAGTCAATGTGACAATGTCCCACGAATGTTTGAAAAATTTATGGCACAAACGATTAGCTCATTTAGGACAAAAGAATATAATAATTTTAAGAAAATTGGTGACTGGAATTGAATTAAAAAATACGGATATTACTGAACCATGTATACCATGCATAAATGGAAAAATAAGTAACAAACCATTTCAAAAATCTGGAACAAGGGCAAAACAATGTTTGGAAATTGTTCACACCGATATTTGTGGTCCGATGGAAGAGCCATCATTCGCAGGCTCTCGTTATATGTTGCTTTTTATCGACGATTATACGCGTATGACGCATGTTTATTTTTTAAGAAATAAAAGTCAAGCTTTCGAAAAATTTCGTGAATATAAGGCGGAAGTAGAGAACGAGACTGGTATGTCGATAAAATGTCTTAGATCGGACAATGGTAAAGAGTTTTGCAATCAATCCTTTGATAAGTTCATAAAGTCAGCTGGTATAAAGCACCAGAAGACGGTGCCGTATACGCCTCAACAAAATGGCGTAGCTGAGAGGGCGAACAGAACGATTATCGAAAAGGCGCGAACGTTGCTTTGTGAAGCAAAGCTAAGCAAAAAGTTTTGGGCAGAAGCAGTTTGTACAGTAGTATACATAAAAAATAGAAGTCCTACGAAAGCTGTTACGAATAAAGTACCTCAAGAACTTTGGTCCGGTAAGAAAGTAGATTTGAGTCACTTGAGAATTTTTGGATGTTTAGCTTATGTATTGAAACCTAAACAGAAAAGGCAGAAGCTTGACATGAAGGCAGAAGCTTTATTTTTCATAGGCTACTGTAATAATACCAAAGGTTACCGACTTATGTGTCCAAAGACTGGCAAGATAACAGTTGCCAGAAATGTTAAATTCTTGGAGAACGTGTTTCTTGGTGATGGTGCTTATGATGAAGTAACGAAGAACACAGTCGTTCCTGTTAATATAGAGGAGGAACGAATAGAATCTGTGACCCAAAATGATTGTGACATCAGTTCAGAAATTGATGGATGCTCTCAGGAAGCAGAATCAGATGATATTAATTTTGCTAGAGTTCAAGAAACGAGTACTGAAGCTAATACTGAACCAAGGTACAATATGCGTACACGAAAACAAGTCGACTATACGTGCACATGTATTGAAGCTATCGCTGATATTGATGGCGATCCAACAACGATGGAGGAGGCAATGGGTAGACCTGATCGCGAATTATGGCGAAAAGCCATAGACGACGAACTGAATTCTTTAGAAAAAAATCATACATGGTCACTCGTTGATTTACCACGGGATAAGAAGCCAATAAAATGCAAGTGGATATTTAAGATAAAACGTGACAGCGATGGCAAGGTATCTAAATATAAGGCTAGGTTAGTAGCAAAAGGGTTCACTCAAATACATGGCATAGATTATAACGAGACTTATTCTCCAGTTATTAGAAGTTCCACTTTGCGATTATTATTCTCATTAGCTGTAGAATACGATTGGGCTATTGATCAGTGGGATATAACGACTGCTTTCCTTTACGGAAAATTAAAGGAGGACATTTATATGCTTCAACCGAAGGGTGCAATTGTCAAAGGTCAGGAGAATAAGGTCTGTAAATTGCAAAGGTCATTGTATGGGTTAAAACAAGCGTCAAACGCTTGGTTTAATGAATTTGATACTGAAATGTTGAACTTAGGTTTTATACAATCTAAAATTGAGCCATGTTTATATCAAAAAGTATTAGGTGATAGAGATAGGATAGTAGTAGTCATTTATGTTGACGATATTTTTGTATTCTGTTCTCAAAAACACGAAAATGAAAAGCAGAACTTAAAATCTAGTCTATTGCGAAAGTTCAGAGTCAAAGACTTAGGTCCTGCTAGACATGTACTAGGTATTAGGCTTAGGAGAGATAATAATACTATTTACCTAGATCAGGAACAATACATACTCAATATTTTAAAGAAATTTGATATGCTTGACTGTAACCCAGTTATTACCCCAATGGAAGTAGGTCTCAAACTTGAGAAAAGTTCTAATTCCGATTGTAGGATGCCTTATCGTAATCTTATAGGTTGTCTCAATTATCTGTCACAAAATACTAGACCAGATATTGCACATGCAGTTAGCGTATTATCTCAATTTAATTCATGTTTTGATGAAATTCATTATAAACAAGCTAAACGTGTGCTTAGATATTTGAAAGGGACATCTGATTTGGCGACTTTATTCCAAAAGTCAAGAAACCTAGAATTATATGGTTTTGTTGATGCGGATTGGGGTGGGTCTTTTGATCGAAAATCTTTTACGGGTTTAATGTTCATGTTAGGCAAAAACTTAATAACGTGGGAGAGTCGTAAGCAAAGGTGTGTGGCACTGTCCTCTACAGAGGCTGAGTATGTAGGTTTGAGCCAAGCTTCAAAGGAAGCAATATATTTAAAGAGTTTATTAAAAAGCTTAACACGTGATATTGGCTGTAAACCAGTAGTTATTTATAACGATAACCAATCTTCGCATAGAATCGCAGTAAACAAAATGAACCATAATAGGACTAAACACATTGATATTAGGTTTCATTTCGTCCGCGAAGCTATTTCAAATGAGGAAGTTGAGGTCCGATACTTGTCTTCACAAGAAATGGTAGCAGACATGCTAACAAAGTCTCTGCCAGGCCCCAAAATTAAATCAGATTTGATGAAATTACCCATTAAGAGGGCGGGCGAAAATATACGCTAGTTAAAACTAAACGTCAAGTGATTTGTTAAGTTGTGTTTATGTTATATTTATGTTGTATAGTTTGTTGTATTAATGATTAATTTCTGTTTTGTTTTCTACTGTTGATTTATATGCGCATTTATAGGATTAAGGGTGCGTGTTGGAGGTTTGATATGAACATACTGGCTCTAATCCTAAAAATGTTAGAGAGAAGTTTACGTGTCATCTGTCTTGTTTAAATATATGCTGTTGCAACGTCCCACGAGACAAGTGTCTTTTATTCCACTATTGCTATTCTCTAACAAATGGCTTAATGTAAATATAAATAAATTCTAATTTTAAATTAATAAATAATGATCTAAGTAAATAAAAATCATGATTAAATATGTTACTTAATTCGAAACTTTGAAACGGATGGTCGTTTTCAGTGTTTAGTTTGAAATTTTTTGTAAAAGTGCATATGAGGGTTTTATGGTAAAAGCCGAAGCTTGAATTAAAATTCCATTTTTTTCTCACATCTATAATACTTTCAACTAACATCGAGAACTTTTAGTACTAAACAGTTGTTCATAGAATCCTTTCTTTACGAAATGGAATTGAATGCCCTACTTCCTATACCCGTATGAGCACAATTGTCTAACGAATCTGGTTTTTGAAATTATTCGTATCCAGTGGCTTAGTTAGAGCAAGTCCAAGATTTTCAATTATATATGACTTTGGAAAATAAAAGATGGCTGACCCGAGAGAGTGATTTAATTTATTGCCTGAGTGGGTTGAAAGCACATAATTATATTTATATGCATGAGATTTAGGTATTTGATGTTTGTTGCTTTTATATTTTGTTTTATACTGAATAGAATTGATAGCTTAGGATATGGACTAGTTGGCTTTGTTGTTAGTAGCCCTGACTCTCATGCCGGTCGTGGGCTCAAATCCCACCCAGGACAAACATTTGTATGCATGAAAATGCATTTTATTGTCGCTGGTACCTTCAGCCATATTGTGGCTATAAATAAATAGGTGTCCCGGGATATTTTTCACACACGGCCAATCGGATTCCAAAGTAAGCTTCAAAGTGAGCTTGTGTTATGGTAACCAGATAGCTGATATACCATATACACTTTTAAATACATACTTATTTAGATCCAGACACAGAACAAACCGACATTTTCATAGATACAAATGTTTGTCCTGGGTAGAATTCGGACCCAGTGGCTTGAAAGTCAGGGTCACTAACCACAAAGCCTGGTCTGTAAATGATAAAGAAGAAGATATAAGAAGCTCTTTACGTACCATTTCATAACAACAATATGCTGTATTTAATCAAACAAAAACAGTGCATATTTGTTCAACATTAATTATAATTTCTGTGTTAGCGAATTGTAATACATTTCCATTGGAATTCTATTGAAACAACGCAATAATGATACTACAAACGTAATGAAGTTAATAATTGTACTTTGAACTCAGCCCGATGCCAAATGATAACATTAGCTGTAATGGGTACTGTCATCCAACGACATGACAGTTGGTACACTCCTAATAGCGAATTGCAAGCGATTTTATGAACTACTTGAAACGTGCTCGCGTGGGGTAATTATGGGTACGGTTCATCAGGAAAAATCTTACTAGTTTCTAGTTAATCGATAGTGGACGAAGATTTATATAAAATATATTTTCTAGAGCAAATTTCGTAAACCGCCGATGAAAAGAAGGATTTCGATCTTATACTATGTAATCTATCTAAAGAACTGTCTTACCGAGGCACCAAAGATGAGTAGAAAGCGGGATGGGAGACCATTACCTTGCAGTGAGATAACCTTGGCTATATTTTCCTAGTGTTAAATCTGAAAGCGTTTAAAGAGTCTACTAGATATGATGTCGATGGTTAATCCCAATAACTTGACATATAATATTATGCTCTAAAATGCGTGCATACGTTGTGCGTGAACTATTTCGGGTTGTAATACGTTAAAATAACTAAACTATAAATAAATTGTATTTAAATAAACAAATTTTGATAACAATGTTTATCTAGGTATATATTATTTCCTGAAAAAATGCATATGAAAAACACATACGATGCAAAGCTTAGTGGAGCTGGTACTGGATCTATTATATAATCAAATATTTACAATATTGAGGCGTTAAAGTAATAGTTTTTCATTCACGTACGGTTGGCGAATATTTTAAACATCTATAAACCGCTCTGGATGTCCGCTTGCTAAGTAAAAGCCGGGAAAAAAAATACTAAAATACCTTTTAAGTAGCTCGTAAGCTCGACTTACCTGTAACAAAAATGAGAATAAATAAATAAATGACCACAATAATGATAATTTTTTTCAAATATTCATATCGTAGGTGTTTCTTTAAGAATAAATTGAGAATTCATCTCCCCTAATACAAGAAAAAATTAATTGATTTTAAAATCGATTCAAAATCCCTACTAATGCTCAAATAATTCTCTGTCTTTTATGCAAATTATGAAATTTTGTTAAGAGATAAACAGGAGCTTTTTAAAGGATAGGTATAAACTAACTTTTATCCTGGAAAAGTTAAACCTCCCCCGGGAACGCAGGGCAAAAGCTATTTATTAAATAAACGACCACCAGCCATAGATTCGTCTCCCATTATGACAGAATAAGTGTAGTGATTAAAAATGTAGATATAAAGTAAAACCACTCAATTTCATAAATAGTTGCGGGCTGCAAGGCACTCCAATCATCAGTCCGATCTCGATATTGGAATATGAGCAAAGGCCTTCTAATGCCCTCAATACACGAGGCTTCATGATCGACTATTATCAAAATATAAATTATTAGCTGCCTCCACGTGGTCTCGTCGTGGTAGAAAATATAGCTTATTTTACTCCCTGATAATGTAGCATTTCAATAGTGAAAGAATTTTCGAAATCAGCACTACTGTGCCGTTTTTGACACACAACAACTTTATTAAACTAAAATATATTTATAAGTCATAATATCAATATTATTTTAGCTTTAAAACACAACACTTATAAAACAAGTCAAGAATAACACAGAAAATATAATTTTAACCCCGATATACTGCCATTCAAATCTAATATAATAACGTGATTAAAATTTACAACATCTAGGACACTATCCTAACAGTAATAAACGAGAATAGTCCTAATACTGGATCGTGTATTCGAGGCATTAGTTGAACGGGTAGACCACATTTTGATAGGCAATTAGTTTATGTAAATCGTCGCCTCGGTGTGCCAGTGTCGACTATCATAACATAACATTGTCCTACACAATGTTCTATTACAATAACATGTCCTATGATTATCATTTATTAGCTGGTGGCTTTTTGTGGGCCACCGAGGGTCGCCCTAGGCCGCTGTGGGCCATTTGATTTATTAGCCAGTTAGTTTGGGGTTTACACAACGATTACTAATTTGGTTTTGTAATTAAAATACGTTTGTGGGATTTATATTTGTTAATGCTTTAATTTATTTAATGATTTAGATTATCTGTATTTGTGAATATTTCAACTGACTAATGCAGGTGTAAACGAATAGAATAATTGGAGGTAAATAATACAAATTAATGTTGTATTCAATTTAGATATTATATGTCTGGTTTAGCCGTGGTGGCTCAGTGGGGTTAAATCCGTGGCCCGTACCTCTGAGTTTATAAAAACTTACGTACGGATTCACACCACTGGCTTTCGGTGAAGGAAAACATCGTGAGGAAACCTGCATGCCCGAGATGTCACAATCTTATGCATGTGAAGTCCGCCAATCCGCACTAGGCCCGCGTGGTGGACTATGGCCTAGATCCTTCATTGTTCGGGGAGGCTCGAGCTCCTCGGTGGAGACGTGTATGAGCTGATGATGATGATGTCTGGTTTCAATAAAAAAATATTAAATAAACGTATCATTCGAGGAATTCTAACAAACACGATCTTACCACAGTAGCAGATATAAAATTAAATTTGTTCATAAATTTAATACGTCAGCAGACTTTACCTTAACTCCATTAAGTGAAATATCAAATAACTATCCATTTAGAACGTATTGTATTACTGAAATTCAATTCTTACTGTCAACAAATAAAGCACCAACTTGAACAACAAAACATTCTACAAACTATTTAGCTATTTATTTTAAAAGTTATTTTAGAATTTTTGACAGCCCGGTTAGCTTTGTGGTTAGTGACCCTGACTATCAAGCCGCGGGTCGTGGGTTCGAATCCCACCCAGGACAAACATTTGTATGCATGCATATGTCTTTTTGTTCTGTGTCTGGATGTTAATATCTATATGAGTATGTATTTAAAACGTAGTATATGTAGTATATCAGCTATCTGGTTACCATTACACAAGCTCACTTTGAAGCTTACTTTGGAATCAGATTGGCCGTGTGTGAAAAATGTCCCGGGATATTTAAGTGTTGCCATCATTGTATACAATATTCAAAGAATATCTCCGTCAAAGGTCCATAAGACGCTTGCCTTAACAAAATAATCCGGTTCTAAGAAATAAAATCTATCTGAGTATTAAAACACACGACTCCTGGGACCTTCATATACCTTTTCTAATACAAATTTCAGCTGTAAGTTGACAAAATAAATTTCATACATCGGACCTTTCACAAGTTTACGTACCTAGTACCTAACGGAAAAAGACAGAACATAGACCGTCAAGGTACTTCTCATGTATAGAATCACTGTACGGCTATTTATAAAAGATAAGCTTATATTGTCACTTCTACGTTAGAATTATCGATTCGTGTTGATACAAAAGGAATTTAATATTTTGGAGGAGGCCTTTTATACACCCCGCCTTGTATTTACAACGAGCAACATTTCAAATTAGTTTATTTTAGTTACCTAAAAAATTCACTACTAAGATATACTTATAACTGCAAAAAACAAGGTACTATTAAATCTTACAAACAAACAAACAGTCTTACATGAGAGTAACATAACATATTTAAGTTCTAACAATGTAAAACTACTGGTCATCTTTAAATATTGACCAAGGCACCAGCGTGCAGGGTTGGAAGCCTGCGGTGGTAAAAAGCGAAGTGTCAATAAACGTCGGCCGCGTACAGCAAATACAAACTAGAGGCGAGGAGACAAGGGTCTCTCTTACCCGGATACAGGTACACGGACCTGAGAATCAGATGGAATGGATGCGTCAAAAAGCCTCTGTAAAATGTTCAGTAAGAAATATGTAAATAAAATTGTTAATTTTAAAAGTACCTAATACTTTGTGTAAAATGTATATCTAGTGAAATATGTAAAAAATATATAATTTTAAGAGTAGTTTAGAATAGTCTAATAATCTGATTAAGTAACTAAATAGCTCATATACTACAGACAAATGATACTCTAAACTATATTCTCGTATAGATATCAATAGATTAGATTTTTATACAGAAATCTATATAACATCTAAAAAATCAATGAATTTTGTAATATGTTGCCAAAAAAATTTGGTAGACTTTGCATAGCCAACTCAATAACTATATGTCGTTTCTTAACTAATTACCGTATAAAATAATAATAAACATCATGGGCCAAACACACGGCCAATCCGATTCATCAGAGGAAATACAACAACACAAAATACTTGTTAACATACGACGCCACGACCTCTTCAGATGTCTCACCTCTACATGTATTTAACTCTCCGTGTACAAAACGAGTACAAACTAGAGGCTCTCGGACTCGGACGAGGGTCTCTTGTATCCGGACACAGATAAACCGCGTCCGGAATTATAATCAGCATCGCGAAGGTTGAGCCTAATCGATGGTCGATTTTATTAATTCTATAATGATTTTGGTTTGTTTATTTTTGGTGAAACGTTTTGGGTTGAAATTACTATGGTAAGTATAATAAAGTAATAGGAATTGATAAAATTCTCACTCCCTCTAAAATTTTGAAATGTAAAAGAGAAATATGGGGTAGAGTTTTGTTGCAATTTAAATATCTAAGTACTTGCTTTTCGCCCCGAAGTTTCTTCCGCGTAGTACCCGTTCTCATAGGAATACAGTGATAAAAAGCTTATAACCTCACAAATATCGTAGCTTTCTATTTGTGAAATAATTATTCAGATCAATCCAGTAGTTTCAGAGCCTACTCACGACAAAGATCAAATCTTTAAATCTTTATAATATTTTATTAGTACGTATACAAGTTCTGCTTAGTTTGGTATCAGATTAGACGTGAAAAAGTCACAGGATTTTTAATCTAGACCAATTTCTAACCACCATAATAGATGGAATGACATATATATATTTGTTCATTTATTTAAGCCTTCAGAGGCACTTAGGAAACGTAGACTTTTAGCCAATTTAACTGAAATGCGATATAGCTTTAATAGATCGAGTATTGGAGTTTATCGAAAGGGGGGTAGAATTGGTAGGGTGTGGTAGGGTTTGGTAGAACGTGGTAGGTTGTGGTGCAGACAGGGTTAACTTAATTAGACACGATGACAGCATGACGAACTGGTTCTAGTCAGGTAGGTACACATGTCGCAGGCAGTTTGGTTTGTCAGACAATTACGATGTTGACTATGTTATTTAAATGGTTTTTTATTCATTTTTTATTCTTGAGTTTGTGTAAATATGTATGTTATTTGGTTTAAGGTTTATTTTTGTACAAATTATGAAGAAAAAGGTTAAAACACACACAAAATATTAGCATTTCATTTCCTCCCATAAAAAATATTACATAATAGGTAATATTTTCAGAACTGTTGGAGTATTTATGTAATGAGTCCTTTAACGTTCACGAATAAAAAAAAATATATACAAATTTCTACATTAAAAAGACAACCAACCAGTCACATAACAAATCAACGACATTACACACTGCAACATACCGAAAACTGTAACGGTAGCACGACCCTATTCTAAAGACATAAGGTACAAAATACCTATCAGCTTAAAGACTAGCAGTAAGGTCCTTTAATCTAGTTGGGGCAGACTGATGGAGGTTATGTCTTATCGCAAGCCGTGAATATAGGCTGGGAACGCACCGACTCACGATCATGTGGGTGTACGTTCAAATCCCTGGCCCGTACCTCTGAGTTCATAAAAACTTACATACGGATTCACACCACTGGCTTTCGGTGAAGGAAAACATCGTGAGGAAACCTGCATGCCCGAGATGTCACAATCAAAGGCATGTGAAGTCCGCCGCCGCACTAGCCGCGCGTGGTGAACTAAGTATGGCCTACACTCCCTCAATGTTAGGGGAGGCTCGAGCTCCGAGCGTGGAGACGTACTCATGTACGTCACTTACTCATGTACGTCATCAGCTCATGCTGATGATGATGAACACCACATAGCTATAATATAACTAGATATCACAAGTGTATGTACTTCGCGTGTCAAAAAACTATCTACGCGGGTAAAACCGTACGGAAGCTAGTATAAAAGTCCAAATTGTACAGTTATTTTGGTTGAAAAAAAATGTAACAAATAAAGTGGGAATAGTGACAGTTTGCATACTAGTTGTTACATTTGCATGCGTTTGTGTTGTAGAGAGATTAAAAATTATAAATTCATGTGTTGTCTCTTTTATTCTAAACCATACCTAGTCTACAAGCGCGGAACAGTGTTAGATAAAATTTTATGTCGATTTCCACATTTCCAGAAAATAATTATATGTGAATACTCATTATATACATAAGTAAAAAAAGAAAGAAATAAGTGTTTATTTGTGACGCCCAGAAAAATTTACAAAAAAAATATAAAACAAAATATAAGTAGGAACGTTATACGTTAAATTCAAACTTCTTTGCCGCTTCTATATATTTATCTGTTAGCGATGTACTCAGAAACTAGAGCTTAGGCGGAAGCAAGTAATATTAAAAATGTTATTGTGACTTTGTTATGCCTATAAAACTCCACAAAAAACTACATTATCAGAGACTAACACAGGTTCCTATATTTGTAAGGTAACGGGAACAACGGATTTATTTTTCACAAGAATCTTCTTCATAAAATAACAAATACAACAAAAAAAGTTAGCCAAATCGGTCCAGCCGTTCACGCGTGATGCCGTGACCAAGGGAAATAGCGATTCATTTCAAATACATATACCTACAGATAGATGTAACAATTTATTTTGCAAATTGGCAACGTATTCTATTGGCTGTTCATTTAATTGGTAAATATAGCCGGTGGCCCCAGTGTTTCCCGCCGCGGTGCGTGCGTGCGTGGGTACCTACTGTTCCGCATCCCGCGTCTGATTTATTAGCCACAAAATGTTTTTAACCAAAAAATATCACTGGGCCAATGGGTCATAGAAAAGAGGAGTACAGAATTATTATTTAATTTAATCATTGGTAAAATGTTTAATTCTTATTTAGCGAAAACAATTAAAGTAGATTTTAGTAGGAACCTATATGTTGTAATCACACATATTAGGTTTATCGCATTATAAAGGCGAAGGCTTGTGAGTGTGTATATTTGTTACTATTTCACGTCTAACAAAACGAATCCGTTGCGCCCTACCTCCTTCAAAAATATATGATTGACGTACCGTCAACCTCACCGAAAGGCTAAGCTACATTACAAAAAATACCATCAACGGTATAAAAATAGGCACAAACTCCAACATAAACAGAAAAGAACCATCTACAGTTACCTAATATATGCTTAAGCCGTGTTAGTCGTGTAGAACATAAAAAATGTCCGATCGTACATCAGTGGGGGCACAGCGCCGCGGCGCGCAGATAAGGCTGTGATTAACCAGCGCTTGCGTCGCGTACGATCGCAAATAAACTGCCACATTGGTATACCTTAAAAGCTTCTCCATTGCTCTATCAGATACGAGATTTAATCAAATATATATCTGACTATATTACTTTTTTTTTATAACACAAGGGTGGCAAATATAAAAGCTGATATCGTCCCTTAGCTTACAACACCGCATAAGCCATTTTTACCAACTTTTCAGGAGACGAAAAAAACTGATTAATTTTGAAGGCCAACCGTCTTGCGCGCTGTTACTACTTTTTGAATTAAAGCCTCTTATTGACTGAAATTTATATCATGTGAGCGCAGGTTCGACGCGCAATGAGCAGCTCTGCCTCTATCCAACGGCATTAAAATTTTGAAATTGCCAATTTTCGACTTGAGCGGTGTTGTAAGCTAAGGGACGATAATTGTAAGAAGGGAGTGATGAGTGAAATGACAGCTGACAGAGAGGAATGGAAGAAACACACATGTTGTGCCGACCCTGCTTAGGCGGGATAAGGGCAGGAAGAAGAAGAAGAAAAGTGGCAAACTGGCATACATGATGGAAAGCGGTTACCCTAGCCTATGGACGCTTGGAACACCAGAGGCACGCTTGCAGCTTATATTGTTATTGCGAAAGCTTAAGTATTGATGGATGTTTGTTACTCTTTCACGCTAAAATTATTGAATGGATTTGGATGAAATATGGCATAAAGTTAGAATATGTTCTTGAATAACACAAAGGTAAGTTTTTCTTCCGGTATCCCCGGGAATACGGTTATTTAATACAAAGTCAAATAATTTCTTCTATTATAAATAAATGTGAAAGTACCTATAGGTATCTGAATGTCTGTTAAGTTTTCACACCAAAATCACGGAACACTTTGATAAAATTTGGTACAGATATACACTAGAGTTTCAGAAGTAAAGCAACCTTACTATATTTTTTAGGCGTAAAAGAGTAACAAAGATACATCCATACTTCTCTCGCATTTATAATATTAGTAGTATAGAGTACAATGGACACAGACAAACCTACAAATTAAACGTCTAGATATTGCTCTTCGGGGCACTTGCTGCATTGCTATCTCCTGTATCTAACACTATATGACATGACATTGTTATTTATTGTCTTTATTGTAAGCGAAAAGCCGCAAACTGAACTAAATATAATGTACTATATAAATGCCTAGATGCCTCCGCGCGGATTCACTTGCGTAGTTGCCGTTCCCGTTTTTGTATTCACAGACTGATAATGTAGCTTTCCAACGGTGAAAGAATCATTCAAATCGGCACAGTAGTTTTTAAATGTATTCATTACAAACATACACACACACACTAAAATACAGGTTTTTCCTCTGCATAATATTAGTGTAGACAGACAGGCTGGGAAACTTTATGGTTAGTGTTGGGTTCGAGTCTCACTCACGACAAACATTTGTATGCATGAATCTGTTTGTTCTGTATCTGGATGTAACTATCTATTTAAGGATGTGTTAAAAGACACAGCTATCTGGTCACCATAATATCACAAGTTCTGTTTAGTTTGGAATCAGATAGGCCGTGTACCAATGTCTCCTCGCGTACCCGGGAGATCTTCCATTTTTCCGGGATAAAAGTCTACGTCCCTTCTCAGGCTCTAGATAGACTATCTGTGTACCAACAGAGTTACTTTCGCATTTATAATATTAGTTAGAATTCTTATTTTACGCAATAAAAGGATAATGCAGATTTTTTCTTTTTGTGTATAAAATTCTGATGTATATTTTAAGCAGCTTATCGTTCGGTAACGGCGCTTATAAGCTCTTAAAACGTTCTTAAGTCTTTGTAACAAATGGATATTGTTTTTTTGTTTATTTGGGGAAATTCTAAAATATTTATTAATTTAGACATAGCTTTGGAAGGAAAATCAATATTTAGAATATTTTCCGATTGATTTGCAATCAGTGAACATATACATAAAAAGGACAATATATTTATATATAAGCAGTGGAATATAAAACCTCCTTATATAATGTTGTTAAAAAATAATATAAAAATCTTTTCTATGCTGAGTGGAACTTCTCAATCCGTTACCTTTTTTTGTTGCTAAGCTATATTTACAGTATCCTTTAGAATTTACATACCATTTACAATATTATACGCTTTATAACAAACCTAAAAAGTCATACTTTAAAGTAGTAAAGAAGATATTCGATTGACAAATTGTACGAGTTCAAAACACAGATTCGATGACTCTCGGCCTCAAATGCATAGCCGAATGGCCGAGCCATGAAATTGGACGCCGCATGCCTTACCGCGGCATGTCGGTATTTACTAAGGCACATTCACATGAGAGCTTTTTCAACGGACGGTAGAAAAGCGTTCAAATGCATTCCCAAGTATTAGTATGTTCACACGACAGCGTTTTAAAATGCGACGCTGTATTATCAAGTGAGGTTGCATTTTCAACTTTGGGCGTTGGAAATAGCGCATTTTATGGTACTTGTCAATGCATTTGTTGTTTAACGTCCGTAAAAAAATCTCTAGTGCGAATGAGGCCTAACGCTACCAACATACTGTCAGTCGAGCTGACCTCTCACGTGATAGCGTAGGTAAAGAAGGAGACAGAGTATAGACTTTGCGTCGAAACAAAATGGAGGCGATTAGAATTGTACCCTACCCGGTGACCCGTGGTGGTCGCGAGCTCACATCGTCAACATGTGCCAAAATTGACAGTGATATTTGAATTTTGAACGATGGTAGCAATAAATAGGAAGATACAGAAGGACTATTTGAAGTTTTGTTAGAAACGAAAAATGACTAACACCCGATGTTAATAATCTACTTATCTCCTATCCGAGAGTAAAACCAACGAGTTGTCAAAATGGACGGATAGCTTATTGGCAAGCAAAAACTATCATTTTCGAACATCGTAGATCGAAGATACACACCCAGAAAATGGATTGATATATCAATCTTAGATAGCAAAAAATGGATCAGGATTGATTATTGACATCGGGCGTAAGTAATCTTGGAATATTTTTTGATATGGCAACTTCATTCCAAATTAAGACGAGCTTCTGTGATAATAACACAATAAATAATGTTTGTATTTTTAAATATTTATTTGAATCTAGAAATATATAGAATCTAGAATCTTTAAACATTAGAATCTAAACTATTGTAAGTTAAAAAGTTTTTCTGCTTTTGATATAGCAATCATAGCCTTAAATCAATACCATGGTAACTGAGTAGTTTGCAAATTGAAATGTCATAATTTCTTACGTTTTTTAAACTAATTAAAAAGGTTTATTAGACTCATCATCCTCATCATCCTTTTCAGTACAATTACAGATAAAATCCCCCAGTCTTTAAATATTTACTAGTAGATACTAAATCATTTCTTACTTATAAATGCTTATGTATTTAGTGGCAACATATGTAGGTAAGCCGGAAACAATTTGTATTGAAATTTTGAATTCAAAACATACGAGATAACTGCGGTCAGATGCTTTTTTAAACCACCACCTGGATTGGAGAAGAGAGCCCATATGTGCATGGATTTGATTGGACTTTGGTTAGCATAATTTACATAGTAAGCCGAGTTTAACGCACGGTATTACAGAATAGAAAAGCATTTATTTATAGAAATGGACGTACACTAGCCAAAATTAAACAAAGACAAATACATGTGAAATAAATAAAATTTAGGAGATAAAAAATATGAGTTAGTTCATAAAACGAGGCTGGCAACTTAGCGTTTCGCTGTGTTTTCAAGCAAATTCGACACAACACTGATTTTCAGTGCCAACCCCCGTGACATTCTAGCAGCATAGAGCAGCGCGTTATAGAAGATTTTTATGGAATACTTTAAAATATCATCATCATCAGCTCATATACGTCTCCAACGAGGAGCTCGAGCCTCCCCTAACATCGAGGAGGTTTAGGCCATAGTCCACCACGCGGGCCTAGTGCGGATTGGCGGACTACACATGCCTTTAATTTCGACATTTCGGGCATGCAGGTTTCCTCACGATGTTTTCCTTCACCGAAAGCCAGTGGTGTGAATCCGTACGTAAGTTCTTTATAAACTCAGAAGTACGGGCCAGGGATTTGAACCAGCACCCTCATCTTCGTGAGTCGGTGCGCTCCCAACTGAGCCACCTGCTTTTTGTCCACCTGTCTTTAAAATATAGAATATATAAAATATATAATATAGAATAATTTATTTTATTAGGTACCTACATAAATAAATAAATATCCTGGGACATTTTTCACACACGGCCAATCTGATTCCAAAGTAAGGTTCTAAGTGAGCTTGTGTTATGGTAACCAGATAGCTGATATACTACATATACTACTTTTAAATACTTACTTATATAGATATTTACATCCAGACACAGGACAAACAGACATATTCATGCATACAAATGTTTGTCCAGGGTGGGATTCGAACCCACGACCCGCGGCTTGAAAGTCAGGGTCACTAACCACAAAGCCAACCGGGCCGTCAATTATTTATAATATTCGCATTTTTGCCGGTTCATCTCACTTAAAAGCTGACTTCCAGCCCGGCAGCTTCAGAAGCTTTGCGCTTCATAACTAAACTTAATTAAGCTTCGAAGCTCACCGCCTTAGGGACTTACCTAATCCACACAATAGGTGCTCAATATGTTATTAGCAGGATTCGTATCTCCTCTATAACAGGATCATAACACCAAATTGAGGTATCAAATATTATCAGATATTTACATAGTCATACTAAATATACATTATCGTCGTATAATCGTCGTGGTTGTGGGTTCGAATCCCACCCAGGACAAACATTTGTATGCATGAATAATATGAATATGTCCGTTTGTTATGTGTCTGGATGTAAATATCTAAAATATGTATGTATTTAAAAGTATTATATGTAGTATATCAGCTATCTGGTTACCATAACACAAGCTTCATTTGAAGCTTACTTTGGAATCAGATTGGCCGTGTGTGAATGTCCCATGTTATAAGGCTGAGGAGTTTGTATGATTGAACTCACTAGTCTCATAAACACAGCATTAGAGTCGACGTTACATAAGTGCCTGAGAAGGTCTATTTTAATTAAAAAATATATTTCATTCCGACACGAATATATCGATCTCTAAATGAAATAAATATCAACTTACACACTTATTATTTGGAAAAAAATTGTTTTACAATAGAAAAGAGATTTTGTTTGTCGTATATTCTACGTTTGCAATTCTGATAAATTATTTAAATGAAAAATGGTTTATGATGACACAGAGAACCCTAAAAACTTGGAACCTCAGTTCCCAATAACGGTAGAACTGTATAAAACTTTGATTAAACAATCTATTTTAGTTGTAAACCCAAGTAGTCAAAAACCACCAGAATCAAATAGATTAATTCACGGGAGGTAAAATTTATGCCTGTTTTTTAGTATAATTAAATTACAGATCTCAAGGTTGACAACGTACCAGTATATCATTATGTAGGCCGTGGTCACCGCTTACCATCATCTGATGATAGTTTTAGTCCATCTAGACTCCCTGCTTGTTTGTTAAAAAACCATTTTACCTATCATTTATTGTACAAAGCTTAAAAAAACATAATTCAAATTATGTTACTCCAAAGCTTAAAAACTGAAAAATATTTGTATCACGAGAAATCACGGATTTTACATTTGAAAAATATTTTCACGACAAAAACATATTTTATGTAATTTTGTTCGCTGTTATGACAGTTCGGTTAAAGTTTTATAAAATAACAGCTGAATTAATGAAAATACATGCCGCTGGCTATAAATTGAATGGGAACAAACAAACTGACATCTAAAAAATATAATAATAAAATGATAAACATTATGTATGACCCTGAAACTTGATTATATGCCCCAAATTACTACATATACCTAATACATTTTTGTAGGTAGGTAGGATGGGCTCGTATTATTGACGCCTTTAGCTTGTCATGCTACCATTTATATCAATACTCTAAAATACCTCATAAGCTTTTTAGTCTTAGAAAATCATAAAAAATATACCTAGTTTTTAATAAAATCTCTTTCAAGATCAATAAACAAATATGTTGATAAGGCAACAATCGATCACTTTAACCATCAAAGCTCGAGTCCCGTTACATGCAAGTCACCGTAAGGTTAAACTACAAAGGTTGCTATACTAAGTACTATCGTCATTATTCCCACACAAAGCTAACCAAACAAAGGCGTTCAGTATAAAAATGAGTATGCACATTTAAACTTATTAATAATAAATCTAATCCAAACAACTAAGCCGTGACAGGATGAAAAATGTCCCCAAACCAACGTTATTAAGAATTCAATTAATTTTTAAAAAATAAAAGCGGTTTAGTAGTCGAGTCATGACCGTACAAAACATTTGTGGGTACCAACTACAATTTGTAACGTTAGATTTTGAACTCTATACTTAAAACGTGAAGGTTCACATTAGAAGGTCGGGTAACTTGGTGACGCAGCACATCCGTAAACAATACGCTTTTGTGTTTGGCTTTAAGTTTGCTGAAAGATTACATTCGCTTCGAGCATTCGCGCTAAGTGTTGGCTCTAAACTTAAAATTAAATGGGGCTCTTTGAAACGTCATGTGAAATTAAACTAAAGACATATAACACACGATACTACGATCCGACAATGAAAGCCTAAGCCTTCATTCGCAAGAGAGTTTTTTTAACGTACGTTAAAAAAGCATTCAAACACAACAAATACATTTCAAACTACCAAAATATGCTCCATTTCCAACGCCCAAATTTGAAATGCAACACCGTTCGACAAAAAAGCGTCACGTTTTAAAAACGCTGTCGTGTGAACATATATATGGGAATGTATTATTTAAACGCTTTTTTAACATACGTTAAAAAAACTCCTTTGAATGAGGGCTAACACACTCACACAACACTACGATCCGACAAAGAAAGCCTTATTAAGGGTACACAATGAAAATGTGTCAAGTTTTTATACCAACTGTTTAACGTAGCTGGGAGGGTGTGTGAAAACCCTAAAGTTTATGAATGAAAATACTTTTTAGTGGTTAAATTATTATCCATATCATATAAAGGTAGCATGTTTTGCAGTTATCTAGTTCAGAATATCAAAACCTCTGTTTTTATGAAATCGATTAGTTATGAAAAAAATAGCGCACACTATTTATTAAAAACTTCTCTGAGGGTTAAACCAAATATATTATCTAATTGTTTATCAAAATATCATTTTATTTGTAAAATAAAGTGAAACACACTTATTAAAGACAGGTATCAAATTCTTCAATTAGACAACTTACCTAAACAAAAACATATAAGTAGGCCTAATGTTGACCTAATAAAACTAATTTTGACTTTTCAGTGCATGCAAAAACCAAGTTCGGATTGCAAAAAAAACTTCACAAGCTCGCCGTAAAAAAACTAGGGCACTTGACGCTTTTTAATGTCCCGTCATTAATCATTAATGAGGAAAAGTTTGGGGGGGGGGGGGCGTCACGTCCCGACAAAATGAGGGTAGCGAGGAAAAAGTTGTCACCGAAGGGAAACAAGTTCATAATAATCAATCAAAATTGCAAAATTATAATGAAAAGATTTTTTTAGGACAATTAAAAAAAGTTTGGTAATTTTTTAATGGATCGACCTTTATGGTTCGTAATTACATAGCTTCTAAGCTGTAATATAATTAATTTGTGATTGCTACCACATGTTTGAGAACTTATAAATTATACTAGCTTTCGCGCGGTTTCACCCACGTTCTTGGCATAAAAAGTACTACAAAATATGTAGTATATAAAATAAAAAAAATACATTAAAATCTACAATATATGAATATGTTATAAATTAAATTTATTAAAGTGTAATATTTCAATATATTTTATGTTAATGTAATAAATTAAACTTATTAAAGTGTCTGTCAAAGTCGCAATAAGAGAACACAGATTAAAAATAATTTTCCATGGTGGTTCAGTTGGGAACGCACCGACTTACGATCATGAGGGTGCAGGTTCATACCCTGGCCCGTACCTCTGAGTTTAAATACTTGCGAACGGTTTTACACCATTGAATTTCGGTGAAGGAAATCATCGCGAGAAAACCCGCATGCCCGAGATGTCACAATTAAATACATAATTATGAAGTCTGCTTATCCGCACTAGACCCGCGTGGTTTACTATGGCCTAAACCCCCTCTTTGTTAGGGGAGGCTCGAGCTCTTCGGTAGAGACGTATATGAGCTGATGATAATGATAATGTATTTATTCAAGCATATTATTACAGTTAATAATGACATAAACCCTGCTTTTTAATTGTATTACAGAAGACACCGCAGCGTTACCGGCGCCGGGGGTACAAATGACGTCACAAATGACGTCAGAGAATACATATTTCTTGTTCCGTAACAAGATGAGACCTCGGCAAGGCTTTAACGCGTATCCGTCTACAAAATAAACGTCATTCTGTCGTCTAAAAGGGCCCGAGACAATTTAATTCCGACATCTCGACAGGGCTTTTAGTCCCTATAATAACGCATTATATTCTTTTTAATCCCAACTTTGCAGCGGACGAGATTCTGTTGGATTGGTGTTTCGATTTAGCAAAAAAATATATACAAAAATCTGCACTAATATTATAAAGAAGAAAGATTTGTATTTTTGTATGTAACGAATAAACTCAAAAAGTACTGGACTACTTTTAATAATTAATTTTCATTAGAATGCTACATTATCACTGAGTAACATAGGCTATATTTTATCCCTGTATTCCCACGGGAACGGAAACTACGCGGGTAAAACCGCGGGGAGGCAGCTAGTGTTTAATATATTGGTTAGAAAAAAGTTGTTGAAGCTAGTTCTATCATGACAAAATATAAAATATTTTCGCTATTTGCTGTTTGCTTAGATCTCCTCTTAAATTTATACTCCGCTCCTATTGCCTGTAGCGTAATGATGTATAGTCTAAAGCCTTCCTCGATAAATGGGCTATGTAACAATGAAAAATTTTTTTGTAATCAGACCAGTAGTTCTTGTAATCTCAAGCCATCGCGTTCAACCAAACAACTTCTTCAGTTTTATAATATTGGTGTAGATGACCGTGCAAAGTCGAGGGCAGGTCACTAGTTTATTGATAAACAAAATTAAATGGAGCTGTCATATTTTGATGTGACACCAAATTAGAAATTAATATGCAAATTAGGTTCGACCCGCAGCCACATCTGTTCAAATAATAAATAGATATACAGTTAGACTGTCACTAAAATAATTCTATGTTGATCTGTACACACGCCACAGTAAATATTTATTTAGTTTAGTAAACGTACAATACAAACTGCACTACTGTATTTACAAACTGTGACATACTGTACATAATTAATTTGTTGGTGCTTCTATCTATACTTAATATTATAAAGAGGAAAGATTTGTACTTTTGTATGTAACGAAAAAACTCAAAAAGTACTGGACAGATTTTAATATTTCTTTTTTCATTAGAAAGCTACATTATCACTGACAGGCTATATTTAGTCCCTGTATTCCCACGGAAACGGGAACTAAGCGGGTAAAACCGCGCGGAGGCAGCTAGTCTATATATATAAAACAAAGTCCCCGCCTCTGTCTGTCTGTATGAACGCGATGAACATAAAAACTACTGAACAGATTTTCATGCGGATTTCACCAAATTACGGAGTATTTCATGGGGAAGGTTTTTATGTAAAATACATCAATTTGGAGCCGGTAGGTGGCGGGGTTGCGCGGAACGAAGTCTGCCGGCTCCGCTAGTAGAAATATATAATTACTAGTAGCTCCCCGCGGTTTCACCCGCGGAGCCGGGAGAGCTTCCATTTTCCCGGGATAAAAAGTATGTCCTTTCTCAGGCTGTAGACTATATTTGTACCAAATGTAATTTAAATCAGTTCAGTAGCTTTTGCGTGAAAGCGAAACAGACAGACAGAGTTACTTTCGCATTTATAATATTAGTTAGGATGTTTCACTTTAGCAGACTAGTGGTTCCCCCATGCTTTACCCGCGGAATGATCAAAGATAAAATCAAGCCTATGTGTTATTCCAGAACATATTCTAACTCTGTGCAAAATTTCATCGCTAGTGCTAGTTTAATAATCTAAATTTACGTTTGTTTTGATAAGAGTAATTTATTAATTTGATGTCGTATAACTTTAATATTTTAAATTAATTATATGAATAACTAAAATGACGAAATTAAATAAAACTAATTACAAAAAACAATATCCAAAATTAACAGTTTCAAAAGCTCATCAAAGCCCGGGTCCCTCTCAAAGCCTCATCTTGAGCTTTCTAAAAATAGCTTAAATAATTATTTTATTGTTCGTATTGCAGCCCTTGAGCATCGTTTTAATAATGGAGTTTCCCCTGTTATAATAATTGTAAGTGTTAAAATTATAATTACCGGGTGCCGACGGCCCGGGGCCATCGGGGGCCAACTGGGGGCCAACCGGGGGCCAACCATTACGTAGCTAAATACAATTTACTAAACACCTTTTGAATTTTAATTGAGAATTTTAGTATAATTTTTACGTTTTTAAAATTACTTTCTTCGCATTATTTTATACTAGATCTCTTGTCTCTGGAATTAACTATAAGTTTGTACATAAAAGTCAACAATATAAAAATACCTTAGTTTGAAGTTATTATAAAAAAAACCTTTTTTAAACACATAATATTAATTATCAAATTAAATACCTTTTCCGTATTCAAATAAAATTAAAAAGTGTATTCTCTCAAACATCGTAGAGCTACGACGTAGCACGTTACATACGCTTCGTAGCACTGCTACAAACGTGCTACGAAACTCCATTTACCAAATCATTTTAGTTACATTCAATTTTCAATTCTAACAGTTCGAGTTTTGGTTCAAAGTACAAGTTTACTGAGATAACAAAAGTCAACTATCTACGTCTTAGAGTTTCGTAGATGAGTTACGAAAGTGCTACGGTAAGTTCGATTGAGTCAGTTTATTTGAGAACATAGCGTATAGTTGAATGAATAAAGTTGATTTTACTTTGTATGTATGAGCTTGTTTAGTACAATCATAATATTGATAATGTGGTCAAATGTGGTAAGGAAATTAATATCTTATGGCTTCATTGCGATTTAAAAGCAACAAACTGAAGGTAGTGAATTTAACTCTTATTATTATAACTTAATTATTTAAAAAATGTTTGAAACTTCTTAATAGTTCAGAGAATGTATCAAATAAAATATAACACAAATTAAACTCATTAGACTCTACATAGAAATATACATATATCCCGGGACATTTTCACACACGGCCAATCTGATTCTAAACTAAGCAGAGCTTGTGATATGGTAACCGTTGACAGCCCGGTTGGGTCGTGGGTTCGAATCCCACCCAGGACAAACATTTGTATGCATGAATATGTCTGTTTGTCCTGTGTCTGGATGTAAATATCTATATAAGTATGTATTTAAAAGTAGTAGGTATATGTAGTATATCAGCTATCTGGTTACCATATCACAAGCTCACTTTGATGCTTAATTTTGGCCGTGTGTGAAATATGTCCCAGGATATTTATTATTATTATTATTAACCATATAGCTAAATACATACTTATATAAATAATTACATCCAGACATAGAACAAACAGACATATTCAATTCATGCATACAAAATGTTTGTCCTGGATGGGATTCGAAGCCACGACTGGTGGCGTTGCATTACAGCTCACCAAAACAAAGTAAACTAACCTAAAAGAAGACTCCACGTTGTAAGTTCAATGACAGAAGATTCAACGACTCTCAAGTACCTGGAAATATGTTTGAGTCAATCTTTTTGTGATTTCCACATCAATCAGCGGTCGGCGACTGTCTTCAAGAGGGGGGGAGGTCAATGCCCGTTTAAGATACGCCATCTTCGCTTTATTCGGTTAAGTCGAGACTCTTTTGATGGTTTTAATATCGTTTATTCTTTGTTAGTATGAATTTAAATCTACTAAACTGGTCTATAAGCCGCAGGGGTTTTATTGCCTTTGATATGAGATAAGTTTTGCAAATATTAATGCTGATAATTCATGAAACAATCAATGATTATGTGAGTATATATGTTGATTCCAAAGTAAGCTTCAAATGAAGCTCGTGTTATGGTAACCAGATGGCTGATATACTACATATACTACTTTTAAATACATACATATTATAGATATGTACATCCAGACACAGAACAAACAGACATATTCATGCATACAAATGTTTGTCCTGGGTGAGATTCGAACCCACGACGTGCGGCAGAAAGTCAGTGTCACTAACCACGAAGCCAACCGGGCTGTCACTCGTATTTAAGCTCGTCTATTTTTAAAATCTTTCTATTAACACTTTATTTTAACATAAGATATGCAAACATAAAAAATCAGGAGCACATTCAGTACTTTTATAAATATATAGAGCAGTTGAAAACATTTCAAATTAGCAATGAATCGTAGATCTGTATTATATAATGGTAAAGAGTGTAATTTAGTGTTACTAAAGTACAATAAGAAGTATGTAAGTATTTATTTTATTAACTCCACGCATGCAGGGCTGCGTGCAAAGAGGTTATTATATAAAGACATTCTTGAGCAGTAAAGCTTATTATTACATGTGGAAAAAGTACGGACGGTTGTATGTCTATTATGTATTTAAAAAGTATTATATGCAGTATATCAGCTATCTGGTTACCATACACAAGTTTCATTTGAAGCTTACTTTAGAATCAGATTGGCCGTGTGTGAAAAATGTTCCAGGGATATTTAATTAAATTAATTTATTTTTCATTTTAAATGTTAGTAAAGATTTTTTAAAAGCCAAGCTTATGGCCTAGTTGTAAAATATTATTATCAATTTAGGGTAAAAAGCAACACAGCTGGCCTCCATCTCAGGGAAGATTACGTAAAATTCGTATTAGACATTCCCTCCCAGAAATAACATTATTGTATAATTTATGAAATGTATACAGATAAGCCTAAAGCCGGCGTAAACTATGCCTATTAGTTACCGATCTCACAGAGATTTTTTTCATCTTATATATGTAACTATCCTACTAATATTTTAAAAATGATATTAATATTTTTTACTTAATCAGGCTAGAACTAGAAGATTTGCATAGAGTTAAAACATATTTTAGAACATAATGAAATCATTTTTTATCCAGGGATAATTAAAGATTGCCAGAAATGCGAGTGAAACCGTGGGGCAAAAGCCACAGATAAGATTCATCTAAATTCTAAATCCATAAAAGCTATATTATTCATGAACCAAAACCCTACCCTTACTTAGAAAAATCAATTAAAGAACAAGTTTGAAGATTTTCGTCTAATGTATATAAATATATTATATTAAATTATATATAATTTAATATATTTATATAAATATAAATATATTAAATTAATCCTTTTATTTATGCTAAAATCCCAGTAAATTGAAATAAAGTATTTTCACGTAGTTTTACTAAGCCTATATCTTTATCAACATAAAAATCTTTTTGTCATTATTCTAATACAAAACATAGATCCAATTTGCAAATGTAACACATCATTATTATAATGTACCTCGACTCACAACTATTACAATTTTATTCACTTCATCTCTTTTAAAAAACTATATACGAGTACGTCGAGAGATAAAACGTTTTTCTAAAACAAAATATCAACTGAAGGTACAAACAGCCGCTCCCACCGCAGAAAACGTATTGTCGTGTCTGAATAAAAGTAGTTTTTTTATTTTTAGGGTTCCGTACCTCAAAAGGAAAAAACGGAACCCTTATAGGATCACTTTGTTGTCCGTCTGTCTGTCCGTCCGTCCGTCCGTCCGTCTGTCAAGACCTTTTTTCTCAGGAATGCGTGGAGGTATGAAGCTGAAATTTATATCAATTACTCAGGTCTACTGTCCCTTGAAACTGTGAAAAAATCAAACTTCTAAGCCAACGCAATCAAAAGATACAGCCGTTTATGCCGCAAATTTTCGACACTTGCAAGGGAATCAAAACCTACAGGGTGCTTCCCGTGAACTCAGAATCTTGAAATTTGGTACGAAGCAACGTCTTATAGCATAGATAAAGGAAAAATTACGAAAACCATAAATTTTTAGTTACATCACATAATATATTTTTTTTTAATAATTTTAAACTTACTACCCATTTCCTCATAAACGCGTAGAGGTATTAAATTGAAATTCATACCAAATACTCAGGTCTATAATACCTTTAAGCTGTAACAAAATCAAACTTCTATGTCAACGCAATCAAAAGAAACAGCAATTTAAGCTGCATATTTTGAAACTCGCAAGTACTCGCAAGGGAATCAAAACCTAAAGGGTACTTCCAGTCGACCTAAGATCTTGAAATTTGGCATGAAGCAATGTTTTATAGCACACATAAAGGAAAAATTCCGAAAACCTTAAATTTTTAGTTACATTACAAAATATATATTTTTTAATAAATATAAACTTATTACTTTTTTCCTCATGAACGCGTAGAGCTATCAAGTTGAAATTCATATCAAATACTTAGATCTAATTGCCTTTAACCCGTGAAAAAAAAAAAATTCTAAGTCAACGCAAAAACGCAAAAGTACAACCATTGATACCGCATATTTTGTAAACCTTGCAAAGGTTTGTACGGAACCCTCGGTGCGCGAGTCCGACTCGCACTTGGCCGTTTTTTTTTTATTTCACTCCGCATGCATCACAACTAGCGGCGCGTTCGCAAACTTACTCTTCGAGGTTTCGTTACAAATATTGCGTGTTCTGAGACACAGTACTAAGTAGAACAGTATGACATTCTGAGTAATATTTTAATAAATAAAAAGGTTTTATAGGCCTCTTGTATTTATTTAAATGGACACTGCTTAAAATTACACTTAGGTGTAAAAAGTTGGTCTGTATCGATAATATGATAGGTGGAATAATAAACAATTAGTTTATCCTAATGCGAATGTGAGTTTGTGTTTTATTTGTTACCCTTTCACACCAAAACCACTTAATCAATTTTAGAAATTCCTCCCCAATGGAAAGCTACAATATCAGGATGTAACATGGACTATATTTTATCTCCGTACCCTTACGGGAATAGAAACTACAAAGCTAGTCCATATATAAAAGAAGAAACTGACAGACTGATCGATTGAAGCACAGCTGAAACCATTGGGTCTAGAAGCATGAAATGTTGCATAAATGAAATGAAATGTTGAATTTAACTACGAAAATAGGCATGGCATCGATATTTCCATATCCTACTAAAATCATAAATGGATAAACTACTTTTTCTCTCGGGAAAGTTAAACATTCCCCGGGAATGAGGCTAGACCGTGGGGAGCCACAATTATCTTAAGCCAAACCTTACGTCCAAATTTTACAACAATTTCATAAAAAGCGTCAAAAATGCCACAAAAATCAGTCATAGATTTACTGAAGTTTGTATACTACTTCGCGGTGTCGTTGCATTGTGGCAGGCTTGGACAAGTTGGCACAAGTGTCCCGGACGCGTCCCGCTTGTAGAGGGTTCCGCACACAGTTTCTGTACAATGAGCTTCTACACATACAATGTTTCTTACTCACTTACATTCTATTTTTGAGGTAAGTAATAGGTTTTAATGTTTGACAAAATTGTTTGCTTTGTTGACCCTGGCTTTCAAATCTGTTCGTGGGTTGAGATTTCCACCTATTCTGTTTAATCTTTATCTGAAACTGTTTCACTCATCAAAAGCTACATCATCAAGGAGTAACATAGGCTATATTTATCCCCGTATCCCTACGGGAACGGGAACTACGCGGGTAAAACCACGAGGAGGAAACTAGTTTTTATGTAACTTCTTTTGACAAAAACGATGCAGTTCTGAGTTAGATCGCAATAGGACTCCTTTATATAATACCTACCTTCACACACTATGCTGTATATCTAGAGGCCTATATGTAAGGCCTATATAAGAGGCCTCAATACGTCTTGGGCTGAGCAACAAAACCTCTGGGGGCGACCGCAAGCTTTCCGGAACGACTCGACTGACTTAGATTTATGCTCGCCGCGATGAGTTATTTTGCATGTTTTTATATCATACTTGCTTTATACCCCCGTATTCGCCCGCGTTCAGGGAATCAAAGTTTTAGATAAACTTTCAACTTTTGATATTCATTCTGTTTTAGAGTTGGTGGCTTGTTCAATGTACCTAAATAGAGAAGATGTTTGATGTAATACTGTAAATAAGACTTGGACCAATTTTAATGAGTTTTTTAGGACATGGGTTAGTCAAAATATTTATATATAGCAGACAAAGTAGAGGGTACTAAAAAAAATAAAATTGGTAAGGCCAATATTCAATTATAATGCTCCTTATACCTTGCACTGAATACTTATTAAAAATACAAAACTCAGTTTTTCTTTATCATAATAATTGTAAAAGCAATGAAAATGAAATCGTAAAAAATGCATTATCCGTATATTAATGATTCCTGGAAATGATACCACATTTATGGAATAAGTAAAAACATACACGAATATTATTATGAATTTTATTCATTTGTCGCTTTGTAAAAAAAATGCTTGTATTGAATAGGCTCCAAAACTATTGGACCGTTCTCAAAAAATATTTCATAAAAAAAACCTACATTTTCAAGTAATAACATATGTAATATCTGTATCCCCATATACTTACGAGAACGGTAATCTACACTAATATTATAAAGAGAAATATTTGTATTTTTGTATGTAACGAATAAACTTAAAAAGTACTGGACCAATTTTAATAGTTCTTTTTTCATTAGACAGCTACATTAGCACTGAGTAACATAGGCTATATTTTATCCCTGTATTCCCACGATAACATGAACTACGCGGGTAAAACCGCGCGGAGGCAGCAAGTTTGGTATAAAGTTAGCTGACACCCTGAACTTACATATAGGCTACTTTCTATCCCGGGAAAATTGACGATCCCCAGGAACGCTGGGAGCCACCAGTAACATATAAAAGCGACAATAAATGGTTGTTTATATAGGAATCTAACACGATTAGTGTTAATGGAGTAATATTTCAGTAGGATGGGTCCGTATCGATACTAGCACCAAATTACGCTTTGTTCGGGACACAACACTGTTGAATGCCATTAGAATATATTAGCTTGACTAATGGGCAGGTCAAATGATTATGGTATACAGTATAACTGGCTAATAATGAAATGTAAATGTTTTGATATATGATACTTATAATGTGATATTTGTACCTAATTATATGATACTAGCGGATCCGGCAGACTTCGTTCTGCCCGCGCCACCTACCGGGTCCAATTTCAGTGTTAGATAGCCAATTTATCTGGGAAGACTATAAATAAATATCATCACGCTACGACGAATAGGAGCAGAGCATCAATGAAAAATGACAATTTAAATGATGTTTGCTACACAGATAGTCTAGAACCTGAGAAAGGACTATACTTTTTATCACGGGAAAATTGAAGGTCCCCCGGTAACGCGGGAGAAACCGCGGGGAGTCACTTCTTCTCTACAAATCGAAGACGTCCCCCTAGATGTTATAGCTATGTGGTTACTTTTATCTTGGGAAAACTCTAATTCCCCTGGAAATACGATAGAAATTGCGGTGGAACGGTATTTAAGAGGCCTTTTTTACACTAATACGGATTTTTTTTTACCGTTCTTAAGCAGCTTAAATCTCATACAAAGTCTCACTATCTACCTACCTATTCTAAAACCACAACTCAATCAAGACATCACAAGCATATTCACCCTCTCATCATCTGCGGTATACACGAGGGAGACAGACATATATGCTTGTGTCGATTCTTTGAGGTTAAGTTCAGAATGGCACAGTGGTAGTGCAATGCCCCGAAGCCCGCAGACCGGCGCGTATTGTCAACTGTTTTTCTTAAAAACTTTTCATCTAGAACTTCTGTGTTGAGGTATATTCATAGTATTGGTGCTGAGTAAGGAAAAATAATGTATAAATATTCTAGGACTAGGACTTTTATAGTCAGATTACTTGCTAGAAAAAGACCTTTGGCAGTGAAATGCTCGCTACAAGCTATTTCACACTTTTATAAAAATCACTAATGTATTAAATCTAAGTTAAATAAATAAATAAGTTGGTTTTTGAAAAGAGTAATTACTGAATTTATTGCCGGCTCTTCTCAGAAAAAAACAACTTTCAGAACCGAGCATTAATAGTGACTATTCATAAGTGCTTAATTGAGGCCTATTTGAATAAAAAATATTTTGATATATTTTTTTTGGACATTTTTCACACACGGCCAATTGGCAGGGTTTGTGCTATATAACCAGATATTTACACTTCAAATAAATTTTAATGATTTTATCGTACAGACAAAGTGTTATATCTCAAATATATAAAAATCTCGGGTCACAGTGGTTGTTACCGAATACTTCCAAAACGGTAACTACGAGGGTGAAACCGCGGGGCGAAACTAGTACACTATCAAATTAAAACACATTTATCTCTTACAGAATTCGATAAAGAAATATTTTAACAGTAACCTATCTTGAGAAATAGTATGGAACAACTTACCTCGGCAGCAGTAAATTTCAGGCATAGTTGCATACTCGCTCCAGCCGTCTGCTTCGCTCGCATCTCGCGGGCCGCACAAAGAAGCAGCTTTCTTTTGAGAGTGAGATGTTTCTGTTTGGAAAAATAATGTTTTGAAACAAGTTGCTTCTTTAAAACTTTGATTGCACATGTTTTTGGGAGTTTATTTTACTGTTGTTTGAAATATCCTGGGGAATTTTCTTTTTTAATCCGAATCTTTTGAGATAACTGATATACCACCTACTTCATTTACTATTTTCAGGGTTATCTACACTAATATTATAAAAATATTAGCTGTTATGTATATAATTTGTTGTTTCTATGTATTGAATCGGCTTTGAGCCGAAAGAGAAACAACAAACAAGCATTTGGATTGAATTGAAAAAATTGTTCCATATAAGGATATAAATGCATGGATATTTTAAAAGTTTCCTAGAAAAAAGTGTAGGTACTTTGGCTTAGTTTTAGCTTAAATAAAATCCTCAATCAACTTATATAAACAAATTTTAGTTATATCTATCTGTAGTAAACTCTAGAACTGCTCGATTAATTTGGCTACTTTTATATTTAAAAAATGTTCTAACCTAATTGGAGGTTCATATGGGAAAAAAATAAGGTTTATTTACTTAACCCGGAAAATCGAGTAAAACAGCGGGACGAAAGTGATTTTACATAAATGAAAGATCACCAATATATTTATTAATAAGTCCCATGTTAAAAAGAGAATTATATATTTCCTACATTTAACATTAAAATCTTTTACGCCATAAAATTTTATAAAGCCGTAACATATGCAGAGAAATACTCAGCAAAATTTAAACTGTCGGATTTAATCACCACCATGTGTGACGTGGGGGGGGGCAGGCTTTATAGGGGGGTGGGGGGGGGTTGTGGGATGGGGAATGTGGTATATGGTGACAACTTTGCATGGTAGAAAGTGAAATATGTAGGATGGTAGGTAATGAGTAGATTACACGATCATTATGTAGTAAGCTTGTTTGGATTTGTAGTTGGAAGTCAGAAATCACTTGGTAAGTACACTCGAAAACACTGTCAAAAACCTCCAAGAAATATACGAAAAATAATTAAATAATCTTGTTCAAAAACCCTTGTACAAGCTCCTGTGAATAGTCAAACGTTTTGATGTCTAAAGTTTAGACAACACAAAATATCTTAAGTTGTTTAGGTATATATCTTATTAATAAACATCTTCCTAACAAATATTAATATGAAAGTTTGTATGAATGGATGTTCGTATCATAATCACGGCAGAACGGTACAGAGTTAGAATTATACAATAGTTCGTTTCGGTGAAGGAAAACATCGTGAGGAAACCTGCATGCCCGAGATGTCACAATTAAAGGCATGTGAAGCCAATCCACACTAGGCCCGCGTGGTGGACTATGGCCTAAACCTCGATGTTAGGGGAGGCTCGAGCTCCTCGGTGGAGACGTATATGAGCTGTTAATGATGAATCCAATAAATTGACGCTCTAAAACATCTCTTTTATATACTTTACACAAAACGTATACACATGAACGGCAAATCAAATGAAACGAGTATTACTAAAGTTTTCATTACACATAGGAGGCACGTTTCATATAATAGAGCGGGGGACCAGCAGGTGTATCTTTTAATACAAAAGTTCCAACCGGACACAAGGGTCTGCCCACGTACTCCCTGTATAAAACCTCTGTGTTTCAAACAGCTTCCAATATGTACCTTTTTAAGGAAGCGATTACGCGCGTAAAAAGAATAGGCCAAAAATTTACTCACATTGCAGGAAAACGTGCCTTATTATAAAATAACCAGGGTAATATGAATCTGTAACACATTCGGAATATAGAGTAGCTTGTAATATTAAATAGGTATAAGTTTAATCATTGGGGTAATATTTAGTTCCTTAGGTTTTAACTGCGTACTGGAAAAATATTAAATTTTCCTGGTAACACTAGCCTACGTGCAATTCTAGAACATATACTGACGCTGTGTCAAATTTTATCATAATCCCTTCAGCCTTTCTAGGGAGATGAGTTGCAAAATTTTTAATGGATGTATGTATTTTTATAACAAACATCCAAAAGAGTTGTGAGTATTTAAACCTACTACATACCTACTTTCCAACCAAAATTAAATTATTAGTTAGGATTTTATAAGTACTGTAATAATTTAAAAACACCACTTTATAATAACGCACACGTTTCTAAATAATATATATACCCATTTTCTTACCATACTTATATGTTTTCAGGATCGATTTAAAATATACCAAACACTATTAAATGTCTTAAAATAATCTAAATTCTAAATCATAGTATAAAATATTACTGAATGTACTAATATGCAGCAATCAGCAAGTTTAATCGCCGATGGTCAGACTTATACTTTACCTACAACTGCACAGGATAGAATTTGGCCGGGTGTCCGTAATTTGTCCGGGTTTTACGGTTGGGCGGGACATCCGTCTACAGTTATTTTGGACTTTTTCCTGCTTTTTTTATTGAAAAAATAAATCAGTATAACGATTTTTTCTTCGCAAAATATCTACTAACAAAATGTTTTTTTTTTCGCTCTTTAGACAAATCGGTAAATTTTAGAAACTGGGTTCAAGAGCTTATTACTTTGTACTCTATACTATACTAAGTAGTTGACCCGTGCAACTTCGTTAGCGTCACTTGCCCGTTTTTCCAACAATTTTGATTGATGCTCCGCTCCTATTCGTCATAGCGTAATGATTTATACATAAAAACCTTCCTCTTAAATCACTTTATCTATTAAAAAAATTGCATCAAAATACATTGCGTAGTTTTAAAGATCTAAGCATACATCCCTATGTATGGACAGACAGACGGCGGATAGTGACTTTGTTCTATACTATGTAGTGAAGAGAAATCCTACTAATATTATAAATGCGAAAGTAACCTGTCTGTTACGCTTTCAAGCCTAAACAACTGAACCAATTTTGTTGACATATGGTACAGATATAGCCTAGAACTTTGGGATGGACTTATGCTATTTTTTATCCCGGGAATGAACTTAGCCTTTCATCCTGGGAAAATAGAAGGACCCACGGAAACGCGAGTGAAACCACAGGGCGAGCTAGTAAAATATATTTTTTACCTGTTGGTTGGTTTGTATCTGCTCTTTTATTCATAAAGTGGGACCTCGAGGAGCTTCGAGAACATTTGCACGTGAAATATGGTGTTTGTTGAATAAAAAGTTTGCTTTTATCTTACTTATGTTATTTTGTTCAGCACTGAAATGCAGTCGGTAAAAATAAATTGGAACCATTATGAGAGTAGCGATAACAACATACAAATTATACTTTGAACTGACAACTTAAAAACTTGTAAAGCCAACTTAGCCGTGATTGTTTTACTTTTAAATGCATCATATATTATACACCTACTAGCATGAAACTGCCGGTCGTCGGTTCGAATCCCACATAGGACAAACATTTTTTCCATGCACATGATGTAAATATCTAATTATGAATCTATTTAAAAGAATTACATGCAGCTATTTAGTTGCCATAGCATCTACTTACTTAGTTTGGAATCACACTGGAAAGTGTGTAAGCCCTTATTCACATGAGAGCTGCTTTAACGGACGTTAGAAAAACGTTCAAATACATCAAATGCATTCCCAAGTAAATGTTCACACGACAGCGTTTTTAAAATGCGACGCTTTTTATCGAGCGGTGTTGCACTTTCAACTTTGGGCGTTGGAAATACTATATATATACATATATATATATATATATATATATATACATATATATATATATATGTAGTACGTACATACGTACATACGTATATATACGTTCGTACGTATATAAAGTATGCTCTATACTTAGAGGTACTTGGAAATGCATTGAAAGCTAAACCTCCTAGAATATTTATTTACCTTTACAAAACCTCAATTAATTACGTGTTGCGTTAAACATGAAAAAATTGAGCAATTAAGTGTAATAATGAAATAATGTTTTTAATCAATTACTCACGGGCGAGGGGAGAATGGGGATAATGGGGAAGAATGGGGACACAGACAATAATGTGCTCACCTATTGTATGGAAACAAATAGAGGGACATTAATGAGATATCTCCATAAAGAATGCTATGGAATACAGGTTCGTTAGCAAATACCTACTAATAACATAGCAAAAATAAGGATATATACCAATATTTAAGGTAAAAAGGGTTTTATTTGTATTAAATTATGTACTACATTTTAATATAATTACCTACTAGTAGTTAAGCCGCGCAACTTTGTTGGCGTCATATCTTTTCCGTTTCCGCAATTTTCAACAATGCTCCGCTCCTATAGTAATGGCGTGATGATACTATATAGCTATAGCCTTCCTCGATATATGGACTATATATAACGTTGAAATAATTATACAAATCGGTCCAAACAAACAAACTCTTCAGTTTTATATACCTATGAGTATAGATAGAATATAGTGTAGATTATTACTCTAAGACAAATATTAATCCAAAGTGGGAACCTAACCCACTACCACCGGAATAAAAGTCACGATAACTAACCACCAAGTCAAGACCGTACAATTTTACATGACTAGAAACTAAGCTAACGCCCGGGTGAAACCACAGACATACATCTAACTAGATGTCGCAGTGTATTTACAGACCTTTGTGGTTAGTGACCCTGACTTTCAAGCCGCTAGTCGTGGGTTCGAGTCGCATTTAGGACAAACATTTGTAATGAAAATGTCTGCTTGTTGAGTCTGGACGTAATATGTATTTAAAAGTAATATATATTATTTAGTATATCAGCTATATGGTTATCATAGGACGAGCTCTCCATAGTTAGGAATCGGATCCGAAATTTTTCTCAGGATATTTATTATTTTCTTAAATAGGTACTACGCGTGTCAAAAAACAGCAAAAATATCTCTACACCGTCTTTTAGTCCACGTTGTAGTCTTCGGACGTCAAAGAAAAAGTGACACTGGTCTTCATACAAATAGGGGTACCAACGTTAGCTCATATACGTCTCCACCGAGGAGCTCGAGCCTCCCCTAACCATTAGAGGGTGTAGGCCAGAGTCCACCACGCAGACCTAGTGCGGATTGGCGGACTTCACATGCCTTCAATTGTGACATCTCAGGTATGCAGGTTTCCTCACGATGTTTTCCTGCACCGAAAGCCAGTGGTGAGAATCCGTACGTAAGTTTTTATAAACTGAGAGGTACGGGCCAGGGATTTGAACCCTCATGATCGTGAGTCGGTGCGTTCCCAACTGAACGAACGTTATCTAGTTAGGTTATATGTTTGTGGATGAAACTTTGACAAATCGTACGGAAAATGACTTAGGAGCATCCGATAGTTCGTTATCCGAGCCATCGAGCCAATAAAGGCGCGTGACGTCACTGTCTCTGTCCATTTTTCGGTCAGAATGTTCGGGGGAGTTCGGCCATCTCCGCCATCGCTCGGCATTGGAAGATTAAACTAAATGGATGCTGATAAGCAATAATGTGTTAACCCTCATAAACTTAGTTTTAATAATAATAATAAATATCCTGGAACATTTTTCACACACGGCCAATCTGATTCCAAATTAAGCATCAAAGTGAGCTTGTGTTATGGTAACCAGATAGCTGATACTACATATACTACTTTTAAATACATACTTATATAGATATTTACATCCAGACACAGGACAAACAGACATATTCATGCCTACAAATGTTTGTCCTGGGTGGGATTTAAACCCACGACCCGCGGCTTGAAAGTCACCCTGACTTCCACTAACCACAAAGCCAACCGGGCTGTCAAAATAAAATTACATTTAAAGATAATATTGTTTACGTGATTTATGACTTTTTGTATGATATGTAATTTTATGTTTTACATGACTTTTGTAGAATGTTGAATACGGTATACATTACAAAAATATCACAACCTTTATTTTCTACTTTTTGTGGGTTGGCACATTATTGCTTATCAGCATTTAAATAATTTGCCGGCAAGCTGCATCAAAAGGCTTTTGTGAGTGAAGGAACCCCCATTAATGGACAAAGTGTAGGTACCTACGTCTTAAACCTGAATAGATTAGCGTTAGAGAGATTACCCTCGTTAAAGGAACAAAATGTACGGTAAATGTGAATTTGAATAGTCCCTGTTTGTTCCCTTTATCCGGGAATCGATTGATATTTTAAATTGAATTCGTTCATTAACTGCTTTTCGAATAGTCGAAGATACTCTAGCTACTGTTAACAGTAGGTAGATACTATATAAATCCCTACTTCTACATCTACACTAATATTATAAAGAGGAAAGATTTGTATTCTTGTATGTAACGAATAAACTCAAAAAGTACTGGACCGATTTTAATAATTATTTTTTCATTAGAAAGCTACATTATCACTGAGTAACATAGGCTATATTTTATCCCTGTATTCCTACGGGAACGGGAACTACGCGGGTAAAACCGCGCGGAGGCAGCTAGTATATTATAAACGCGAAAGTAGCTACCTTTTCATACCTAAACTGTAACGATTTTTGTATATGTAAGTAAATAGATGGACGTAAATATCTATATAAGTATGTATTTAATAAGTAGTATATGTAGTATATCAGCAATCTGGTTATAATAGGGGAGCCCAAGAGGGGATTCTGGGAGTTCCTCGAGCGCGGCAGATTAGTATATGGGAGGTACCTTAGGTCTAGTTGAGTGCCTCAACCAAATCTAAGCTCTCCATGTGGAGCCGCGCGCGTAGAGCAGCCGATCAGATTAGTAAAAAAAAATTGATAGGTGAAGATACTCGAGTGTGTCAGATTAAAGTATGGTGGTTTAATCACATGCTGAAAAGAGTGTATCTCAATAATCTGACAATTTGAGCGTGACGTATGGGAGTGAGAGGGTCGCAAAGATGCAAAAAAAAATCGATGAGTGGACATTCTCGAGCGCGGTTGAATTTATTTTTATTTTAGAGAGAATAATTCAAGGATCACAGAAAGCATATAATCTGCCGATTTGGACAAGCCGAAGTAACAAAAAGTTAATTCCTAAGTTGCCTTATAGTTTCAAGCAGTAAGTGTAAGTTTAGAGACGCTTGATACTACAGAGCTATAATTTGGTGTGGTAGTAGATATTAACTACATCGACAAAGTTGAAACATAAAATCTAGAAAAAAAAATTAGGGTTCCTACTACACATGTAAAACGGAGAAAATTTTTATTCGTCATTCCTATAGTGTGGTATGCCACACTATAGGAATGACGAATAGCATTCGATAGCTAATTGATAGATAGTTAAGGTTTGCTAATAACCTTCCGATTGAGGGTTCCGTTTACGAAATATTTAGCATTTAATCTGTAATTTTAGTAACAGTAGAGTGTCCTCCTCTTTAAAAAGTAAACCATTGTTTGTAGATATGTAAAAAAAACATCCTAGTAGTAGTATATATGATGAACTTAAAAGAAAAACTATCACGCCTTTTTTTTACTGCTAATTTATTATATTTATAATGTTTTTTAAATCATGTCTGCGCCCACTCCTACTCAAATGCAATAGCAATACAACTTTTTGACGTAACTATTGACTACTGAGCAAATGTGCTGTTTTTTTTACAATGACTGTATCTAGATCTAGTAATATATCCCTGATTAGATTTTTTAGCTTATTTTTATGTAAACATGCTATAATTATGAATTTTATTTAACACATCCAATGATTTTATAAAATCACGGAAGAAAACAAATCTTTAAACCGTCAGATTAAGCAAACCCATCTATATATTCGTCAGATTATGGCATCAGTATGACCAGGGTATCATGCTGAACCATCTGTATGAAAATCTGACGCGCTAGAGTATGTCCAGATGGCGATTTTTTTTTTGCTTTTTCAAGAAGCCGTCCTGAGCTTGCGTCGCGTCCGAATCGTCAGATTTTTGGATCTGAGCTTCGTTTAGGCTCACATAACATCCCCTGTAAATATCTGACGCACTCGAGCATTTTTTTTTTTTACCATTTTTAAACCATCCGTACGGCCGGCCCCACCATGCAAACTGGCAGATTAACATTATTCTGTCATCAGAGTTACATGGAGTATATACAGTATCAATATCTGACGCGCTCGACTATGTCCATGTAACAATTTTTTTTTACATCTTTGCAAGCTCGTAGACGCTTGCCCCACCGCTAAAAGGGAAAACATCATAAAACCGTTTTTTCTTCCTATCATCTGATCTTCAAAATCCAATAGGTCTCCACGACGCTCGAGGATATCCCCATTTAGCATCGGCGCCTCCCCAGCTATTAAATATCCTGGGACATTTTTCACACACGGCCAATCTGATTCCAAAGTAAACTATGTGTTCTAAATTCAAATTTGACGGAGAGGATACTCTTTCTCTTTTCCGAGTACTTATTCTATTTATAATTATGAGGTAGTATCTATGCAATTATAAACCTTAAGGTAATAAACATCAGATACATAGGCCTTGATTTGAAAAAGCCAAAAATAGACTAACGTTAAAATAACATTAAAAGCAAACAAAATGAGTCACCGTTCTCGTCGCCATTTTATTTTTACAGCAAACCAATTAAAATTCCAAAGCCATTAATTAAGGGAAAGGCACTCGTTAATGAACACATGAATATGTATATTGATAATTAAGGCAAAAACCCACCCGTTTGGTGGGTATCGCACTGAGTAACATCTTTCTTCTATTTTGATGCGTCTCACCGCCCGAGATTTGGATAGCTAGTAAGACTGAGCAACGTGACATCTTGACAATAATTTCTTGTTTCTTATTATTTTATGTAATTTTTATATTACATTATTTAGTTATTATTATAAACAAAAACGTATATTATTATATTTTATTAAGTTGTGTCTGACTTCATAATTCTTATAAGTGTAAAATTTATTTTTAACATCTCCATATGTGATTCTTAACTATTACTACTCTACCTACACCAATATTATAAAGAGGAAACAAAAAGGAGGTAGGGCGCAACGGATTCGTCCGTTCGAAATTGGAGCAGCCCGACTGGGGTAGTACCTCCACCTTACAGAAGACCGCAGCCAAATAACACTACATGTAGTGTTGTGTTCCTGCGGTGAGTAAGGCAGCCAGAGCTCCATGAGGAGACGCTGTAGCGGCAGTGGGGGGACCAGGGATGGAGTAGCGTCGTAGGGGTGTGCAGGAGTGATGCCTGTTTGGCCCTTCGACGAGAAGTGCACTGTGCTTTGTCCCTTTCACTGCCTATACAGTTGCTCCCTTTTTTATAGGGTCGGCAACGCGTGAGTGACGCCTCTGGTGTTGCAAGCGTCCATAGGTTACGGTAACCGCTTCCCATCAGGTGGGACCGAAACAGGCATGTTTGCCACCCTTGTGGTATAAAAAAAAATGTGTGTGTGTATGTTTGCAATGAATAAACTCAAAAACTACTGTGGTAATTTCATATTTATATATATTAGTAGAGATGATGGAATATATGTTTTATTTAATATACCTAGGTATAGTTATCACTGAGACATGATCCTTAAATAAATGTAAATTGTCTAACGTCTGTGTTCGCATTATGATTTCTTATTCAAACCTTTTGCAGACGTTTCGCTTTCAAAAGGCTTGTTATCTTCGTCGTAATTAAGTCAACTTGGGGACAAGTCCTTTGGCTTTTGAGATAAGTTCATTACACTTGTGGTGAGGTTGTAGGTTCGAATCTTATTAGGTGCTTGAGCTTTCGTGAGAAAACTGGAGGTAAGTTTGGATAAAGAACAGTTTTGTTTTTTTAGTTTCACTTTTAAAAGGTAATAATATATACTCGTCACTTTAATCCATTTGAATATGAATATTAATATGATCATTTACTGTACAAGTCAAATATGTAAGGAGAATAAGTACTTTTTTGTTTGTTTTTGATGATTTATTATTCTGGTTTTATTGTCAGTTGTAAATTATACGTCAGTAATTTATCGGATTTAATGAAATGAATGAAAATATAGTACTAAATACAGGATAAAATCAGGTCATCATATTCGACTTTTTATATAATTACTAGCTATCGCTTCACGGTTTTGCATAGAAACATCGTTTTTGTTCATCTATCTAATGGGACTTAAAAAATCTTACATATTTTATAATGCGCCTATGAAAATTTTATGTTCACCAGAAACGCAGGTAAAACCGCAGGCATAGGTTAGTTATGATAATTTTTATTCCAAAAACAGTTGAATAGAAGGTTAAAGTTCATATGAGTGTATGTAATTCCAATATTAAAGTCATTCAATCTATTTATACCTACGTCTCGATTTGGTCCAAAATATTATTGTACTGCCATTGAAATTGAATTAAGTTTTTTTCATCGTCAAAGTAATAAGAAAAGTATTTTTAATAAATATTTCAGTTCCATTGTTGAAATAAATAAACAAACATCAAATATTGCCGTTTGCTGTTTGTTTTAAAAATATTATTTTTTGAGAAAATATTTTAGAAATCTACCAGTGTATGTTTGTCCTGCGTCTGTATGTAAATAGGTAAATATATAATATACTATAGAAATGTGTATTTAAAAGTAGTATATCTGTTATCATAGCAAAAACTCTTGTTTGTAATGAGTTCAGAGTACCGCAAAACATTGTAGGTAGGTACCTACCATGGTTTTGTTCGTGACCCTGAAAGCCGGCTGTGGGTTCGAATACCACACAGAACAAACATTTATGTGCACAAACATATTTGTTCTGTCATCATCATCAGCTGAAATACGTCTCCACAAAAGAGTTTGAGCCTTCTAACTTCGAGGGCATTTAGGCCGTAGTCCACCACGCGCGCCTAGTGCGGTGCGACTTCACATGCCTTTAATTGTGACATCTCGGGCATGCAGGTTTCCTCACGATGTTTTTCCTTCACCGAAAACCCGTGAAAATATCTACACATGTATTTAAAAATTAGTGTATAAATTAGCAATTTATTAACCATAGCTCTGTTTAGTTTGCAATTAGATTACGTGTGAAAAATGTCCCCAGTTTTCCAGACTTTAACAATATAAAAATGAATTCATCTTAAAGTTCGTGACACCCATGTAAACCGCTTAAGTTGGGTGTTCCACTCATTCTAGCCACAATCCCGTGACCCGGTTTCATTCAAAAGACCTGGTTTAAATGGAACGAAGACGTCAACCCTTATAGTGCAACTGTACAACTCTTTGCGACCTTTCGGGGATGTTTTTCACCTTTTCCCTTTGGTGTGGACGATTCAATTATTTTTCCATTAGTCTTTCCGTGGGCTAGGAGATTTATTTCCACTTTTATTAATGTCATTGACCTGGTGAATGTAAATAGGTTTCATAGTGAAAAATGAATTGGCAAAGTAGGTACTGTAGTTTGAAATGTGTAACTGTTTTTTTAACACTGATTTCTGTTATACTAGTTTCCGCTGTGGGGTTTCACCCGCGTAGAACGGGGATAAAATATAGCCTATGTTACCCATTGATAATGTAGCTTTAAATTGGTGTAATAATTATTAAAAACGGTCCAATAGTTTTGGAGCCTTTTCATTATAAACAAATAAATCTTTCCTCTTTACAAATATTACTGTAGATTATTGTAAACTAGAAATAAGTAAATATGTGTTAATATATAATACAAATCTACAGAATAAACACTTTAACTAACCATTTTATAAACAAATATATCATCAGATTGGTTTACACAAGATCTGCTTAATTAGAGATTAAATAGCTAAGTTTAATTAATTGTTACAAATATTATAACTGAAAAAATCGCAGTTCTAATGGCCATAAGTCCTTATTATGACAAGCGAAGCTCAGCGACCGCGCCTTAATTAGCATTTTAATTTACACCACATTTCTGGTTCAGGCGCCATCTTGGTTTATCTTTTAAATAATATCTACTCAAGTAAACACTTGGGAAGTTTATTTACATCTGTCGTTTTCATTTACTACTCAAGATGCTGTCAATATGTATGAAGAAATGAATATCTTAGGATTATTTTACAATGAATTGAGTTACTCAATTAGAATGAGCTATGACAAAAAAAGTCATCAAATGTAATTCAGTTTTTAAGGTTATTTTTAATGCATAAAACTTGTATTTCTAAGTGTTTATGTTATTTATTAATTTGGCTCAATTATAAGTGACACTAATAAATAAATAAAAATAATCCGACCTATATTAGATTTATAAGTGTAAGTATAATGTTTATTTAATACAACTTCCCATTCCCGTAAAAATACGGAGATATAATACAGCATAATGACACTAACAAATACCGTGGAATTCTATTGGTAAAAAAATCTGTACCCACACAAGCTCAAAAACGCACCAACTTAACTTTTTTATAATATACTAGCTGCCTCCCCGCGGTTTTACCCGCGTAGTTCCCGTTCCCGTGGGAATACAGGGATAAAATATAGCCTATGTTACTCGGGGATAATGTAGCTTTCCAAAGGTGAAAGAATTTTTGAAATCGGTCCAGTAGTTTCGGAGCCTATTCATTACAAACAAACAAACAAACAAACAAATCTTTCCTCTTTATAATATTAGTATAGATAAGTATAAGTATATAAGTATAAGTATAGACTAGCGACCCGCCCCAGCTTCACACGGGTGCAATGCTTATACATCACATTAGAAACCTCCAAATTTGTCAGTGTTTCTCTAACATTTTATGTATGTGTTGTATATAAAAACCTTTCGCTTGAATCACTCTATCTATTAAAAATAGTGTTGCCCAAATTCAGTCTTGGTCTTGCAGTCTTGGTCTTGTTCTTGCGTTTTTGCAAGACCAAGACCAAGAACAAGACCGCGTATTTTTAGCAAGACCAAGACCAAGACTGACCGTGCAAGACTTGAGCAAGAACAAGACTAAGCCTGCAAGACTCTTGCGTCTTGCAGCTAGGACTAAGCGCTATTTCACGGAGTAGTTAGGTGTAACAGTTCGGTGTATAGGTACGCTTAGGAATTCTATGAGACGCAAAAAACTGTATCAAAGAATATGAAAAACTGGACCTATGCGCATTACGACTAATACCATAAACATACCTACATAGCGAATAAAAAAATATACATTAAAATCAAACTGAGTGCATGCATAGTTATGTTTTAACCATCGGCACTTTGATAATGCGGCATCAAAGGTTTTGTACTTACTTCTCAAAGAAATTTGCCGCTTTTCGGATGTACATGGTTATGATACACGCGCCGGCGGCTTCTTTTGAAATCATATACAACAATCGTTGCCGCCGCGCCGAAATCACAACATTTGACACTATTTGATTGCCGCCACAGGGCGTAGGTATACTCATGCAAAATAATTTCGAATTTTAAGAGTACCTACAGGTGTTCCAAAGAATAAATAAGTTTCAGAGTGCTTAGAATGAAAATGAATACATTATACTGATCTGTTTTAGCAAATGTAAGCTTATAAATCATAAATGTTTATTAAGAAACAGTTACTTCCATGGAAAACGACATATAGGTCAGTTGATTTTTCGAATTTCTTATCAAATCCTCAGTTATTTATTAATCTGCTTGATCTTTACTATGGCTATGTTAATTCAAGCTCACAATGTTTCAATTCTAATACGTTTTTCTAAGATTTAAAGTAAACTTTAATAAATAGTAATAGACTAATAGGTAATTGCAAGACTTGCAAGACTCTTGCTGCAAGACCAAGACCAAGACCAAGACTGGGAGCGCAAGACCAAGACCAAGACCAAGACCAGGTGTATTGGCGCAAGACCAAGACCAAGACTGGCTAAGTCTCGTCTTGTTCTTGCATTTGGGCAACACTAATTAAAAAACCGCATCAAAATCCGTTGGGTAGTTTTAAAGATTTAGGAAGACATATGGACAGACAGCGGAAAGTGACTTTGTTTTATAATATGTAGTGGAGTATAGATAAAAAAATATCGAAGTATTAAAAATTATTTTTGCATCACAAGAACAATAGCCTAAAATAGTAAAGTAGTGAAGATTTACTATGTACATTTTTGGAACATCCCCGTTCTTCTGTGCGCCATAACATCCGATCTCCTGACATCCGTTTCCAGCCAATTTCCGCTACCTTCCTCAAGTCAGTCGACCGTGGAGGTACCCGAGCCTGACAGATTATATAGCTTCCATAGGAACTACTAGTTTTGTCCAAAAACATATGCTTATTTATTGTGATCGAGACGTTAGATCATATTTTAGTTACTTACTCGTATTTATGAATAATCATATTTTCTCTCAAGATTTAATTTGGTGAAAAAATGGTAATATTTTAGTATTAACACATTTTCGAACAACCAATTTTTAAGAAAGTTACCTTAAACGTAGATTTATTTATATATGACTAATATTTGATGATCAAACGAACTTCCAAGTGAAGTTCGATCGAAATTATATGAGCAGCTTCATTCGAAGCGATTTATGGTTTACATATTGTAGTTTCGCCCCCACGAACCAGCCTTGCACGGTTAGTTTATAGTTTTTTTTTTTTTTTTTTTTTTTTTTTAACGGCAACATTATTTATCCGACTTGCCTGTCATAAGTCTCACTCTCGAGTCATTTTGTTTAAAGCTAATGTTGAAATTTGCTGATTTATCGTTGAGTAAGTATTTTACTGTAGGTACAGTAGGGATGGGTTAGTGTAAATAGTTTTTAAATATTTCATAATGTAATGTAAGTAATCGTATTTATTTTTAAATTAATTGATTTGGGAGGGTATGTATAAATCGCTTCGAATGAAGCTGCTCATATAATTTCGATCGAACTTCACTTGGAAGTTCGTTTGATCATCAATTATATTTCGCAGCTTCATTCTTCGCGATTTATGGTTTACATATTGTAGGATGTTTAGAGACAACAAAAGTAAAATACTTTATGAATCAAAAACATTTTTATTTAAATCACAGTAATCAATGTTTGAAGCCGTGTCGACTTGACACTAAAATAATATCATATATCTAATGAAATTGAAATCACGTAAATTAATTAATAATCATTTCACGTTTGAGTTTGTAAGAATGGATTCTGCAAACTGGATAGAATCGTTAATTATTTCTTTATTATAATATTTAGCAAATACACTAGAGGAATTACTCCAGCCGGCAGTCTTTCTAATTGTGTCAACATTAACACCAAGTGTGTTGGCCTTGGAGGTCGCCGCATGGCGAGTGCTGTGAGCACTGAATATGGATGTGTCAATACCGCTATCATTAAGAGTATCTTTTATCCAATGACTTAACCTTTGAGAAGATAATTTAGAAAAGGGCTTTTTATAACTAATAAATAAGATATTACAATTTTGGCGCAGCAACTTTGTTTTATTTATATATGCTTCAATGCATCGTACAGGACAAATTTCAGGGCGTTCATTATAATAAGGAAGTTTGAGAACAGGTTGAATGGAATTTAATTTTGATGTTTTTACTAAATCGGGAATTTTTATGATTATTTCTGTATTATTTACAATTATGTTTTTTAAATTAACCAATGATAAGGTTTGCACTCGATGTGCGGTCACCAAGGCCAACAAGGTCGCAGTTTTCTTAGAAAGTGCTTCCAGACTGAGATCTTCATTGGGCCACTTGTGGGCCAAAAAATTTAAAACAATATTAGTGTCCCACGTTAAGTTATACTTTGGATTGTTAGGTCTCAGTCTAAAAACTCCCTTCATGAACCGTGTAATACTACTATCATCTAGAGGGAATAACAATGATAAGGCAGACTTATATGAATTAATAGTGCCGAATTTTGCACCATTATTGAAAATTTCAGTAAGGAAATCTAATACTACGGAAACAGGACATGACATGTAATTGTATCCTTTCCTAAAACAATATTCTAGCCAGGATTTTATACAACTGCTATATTGCTTATAAGTACTATCGGCTAATGAAGACAACATTATATCGACAGTGTCGCTAGACAATGATTTATTTAATAATACCTCCCTGATAACCTCACGGCAATCAAACCTAGCGTTTGGTGTAAGGCGTGTGTCGACCTGAAAGGAGATTTCAGTAAATTAATATTTGGTTCAAAATTAATCGGATTGGATATAGTAATTTTTTGTAATAAAGGGTACCACGGTTGAGTGGGCCAATAAGGCACTATTAAGACACCCTCTGCTTTGTCTTCAATAATTTTACGGACGGTTTTTAAAACCAATGCAAATGGAGGAAAGGCGTAAAAGAAAAAATCAGACCACTTAATAGTGAAAGCATCGACAGCAAAGGCGTCAGGGTCATTTTTCCACGTAACGTACAAAGGACATTTTGAATTACACCTACTTGCAAATAAATCAATATCTGGTATGCCAAAGGCATTAACTACAACACTGAAAGCGTAATCTCCCAATTCCCATTCCGTATCTTGAAACCTCTTACGAGATAATGAATCCGCTACAAAATTGTCCTTTGTGTTAATGTATGATGCAAAAATTTTTATTTTACGCCCTTCACACCACTGCCATATTTCTCTAGATATATTATTTAAATGTGGGTATTTAATACTCCCCATTCTATTTATACACGAAATTGCAGTAACGTTATCAATACGTAACAATATTTCACATCTAATAAAATCTTTTGCAAAAGTTTTTAGACCAAAGTATGCTGCTTTTAATTCTAATTCATTAATATGAAGTAAGGTTTCATTTTCTTTCCAATAGCCAAAACATTTTTTATCATCACATGACGCTCCCCACCCGGTATTGGAAGCGTCCGAAAATATTTGAAGTTTATAGTTATCGTAACTAAAAGGCGCACAATCATTATCAATGTGGTCTAGCCACCAAGTAATATCAACTTTAATATCAGAGGGTAATTTCATAATTTGTTCATATGAAGGATTTGAACACAAACATAAATACTTTTGTCTTTCCAGACTTTTTGTATACAGCCATGAATATTGAATGGCAGGGCATGCCGAGATCAATAAGCCAATTAGTTTTGCAAAGTCGCGTAATTTGCAATATTTTAGGTTAAGAAATTTTAAAAGCATGGCTTTTATTTTTACCCTCTTATTTTCAGGCAACTTTAAAACCATGTTATGCGAATCAAATATAAATCCTAAAAATTTACATTCATTTGAGGGTACTACACAGCTTTTTTCAAAATTGATTTTAAAACCTAAGTTTTCTAATAATGTTTTTGTAAATATTACATTATTACGACATTCTGCAATAGATTTTTCGAGACAAAAAATGTCATCCAAATAAATAACCGAAATCATATTATTCTTATGTGATCTTAAGTATTCCATCACTGGTTTTAAGAGTTTTGTGAAAACATAGGGGGCTGTGCATAAACCAAATGGGAGGCAGTTAAATTCATATAATTGATTGTTAAATTCGAATCTAAGGTATTTTCTGTGTAACTTATGTATAGGTATTAAAAAATATGCGTCTTTTAAATCAAGTGTCGCCATGAAGCAGTCTTTTGTAATGAATTTTAAAGCTGTGCGATAGTCTTCCATTTTAAAATGGTGGGTACTTACAAACTTATTTAAATTTTTTAAATTCAAAATGAACCTTTTGTCACCATTTGGTTTAGGTACTAAAAATATGTCGGACACATATTGTTCACTATTATAATTACATTTAGAGATGGCTTTAATCTGCAATAGTTGGTCTATACAGGTAACATAATCATTCAATTCATTAGTTGACTTTTGTTTATAGTTGGGTTTACTACTACCATAAGGTTTTTTAATGAAAGGTATTTTATATCCTTTTACCCATGATAATAAAACAGGATCATTGGTTATTTTTAACCAATTTTTATAAAAGAATTGTAAACGGCCAGAGTAACTAACCTCAGAGGTTAATATTTCCTGGGAAATTTCCTGGGCGGTGATCGAGAACGTGTCGAGTTCGATGCATGGCCGTAGCGCGCGTTCGACGGTGGCGGCGGCGGCGGTGGAGCCGGAGTGCGCTGCGCTGGTCGAGGCTTCCCCGCATCGGTTCGCGCAGCAGGCTTCCGTAGCGGGGGCTTCCAGTTTAAACGATTAGTACTACTAGGATTCTTCTTATTAGGATGATTTCGATTAGGGTTAAAAAATTGTGATGGCTTGAGAGATTCGCCAGTTTTTTGAATCGTTTTTGCAGATTTAAGTTTCTCAGACAAATCTGCTCCGAAAAGAAATTTATCTCTAATCGTTTCGGAAAGAGTATCTTTAAGTTCTGTATTAATTGTATTAATAACTAGATTTCTACGGGCTTTTGTGACGTAATAAAATGAATCACACATTAACTTGCATGCGTCACTTAACGGCTTTAATACTTCCCGAGGAGTAAAATCTTTACAAACAATCCTATTTGTTGCCTGGGACAGTGCTGCTAAAGCAATACTGATTTGCTTTTGGGTCAGCATTAAAGAAGCTTCTTTTTTATTTGTTAACTCTGAGATACCCGCCTTTATTTCAGGATTAATGATGGGTGTCAACAACATTTCACAATTTTTAGGCACACGATAGTCCTGTAACAACTTTTGTTTTGGCTCTTTCGGAAGGCCCTTAGTTAAAATTAACTGCCATCTATTAGCAATATCTTTATGTATTTCGTTACCTAAAATCTCTTCAGGTTTAGGAGCTTCTCCTAATAATGACAAAATCTCTTCATCAAGCTCAGGATCCTCTGCTACTTCAGGACAACGATTTACCTCTTGTGATACTGCTGAAGTGGAGGGTGTTTGAATAACAGCGGCGTCCGTTGGAATTACTGGCGTCTCCTCAAAGACGGCATCTTGTTGGATAGGCACAGGTGCGACTTCGGTTACCTCAACAACATGTTCTTCTTGAGTATTTTGCACACCTAGGAACAAACAACTAAATGTTTATTGCGAAAATATATATTTTCGTTTTACTTTTCAACCCGGTGAGGGTAGATAGGATTTAGCTATTAAGCTTAATATACGAATATAATAGTGAGTACCATGTAGGTACAGTATTTTGTCATAGTAAGTACTTCAATGAGCACATTTTTTGGGTATATGTGAATGTTGCAGTCACATGACTTACTTTCATCGAATTCTTCGTCAGATGAAGAAATAACACGAATCCTTTTTCTTTGCAGCTTCTTTTCTAGTTTCTTAATCTTTCTTCTAATCCGATCGTCGTCGTCTTTATTTTTTCTTTTCCCCATGTTTAGAGCTAACTGTTTTGAGGTAACTGTTTCTCGTTGCCAGGTACACGTGCGAAGGCTTGAGCACGGGAACGATGAATGACTCGAGAGTGAGACTTATGACAGGCAAGTCGGATAAATAATGTTGCCGTTAAAAAAAAAAAAAAAAAAAAAAAAAAAAAATATAAACTAACCGTGCAAGGCTGGTTCGTGGGGGCGAAACTACAATATGTAAACCATAAATCGCGAAGAATGAAGCTGCGAAATATAATATAAATAGGAATGACTTGATTTTTTTTTGCCTGTTGGGCTCCGAAACTGCAGAACCGATCTGAATAATACTTTCACCAATGGAAAGCTACATTATCAGGGAGTGATATAAGCTATATTTTATCTCCGTACCTATTCCTACGGGAATGGGAACTACGTGGGTAAAACCGCACGGCGGAAAGTATAAAAACTTAATTTGACAGCCCGGTTGCCTTTGTGGTTAGTGACCCTGACTCTCAAGCCGCCGGTCGTAGGTTCACACCCAGGACAAACATTTGTTTACATAAATATATCTGTTCTGTGTCTGGATGTAAATATTTATATAAGTACGTATTAAAAAGTAGTGTATGTAGTATATCTGCTGTCAGGTTACCATAACACAAACTCACTTTGATGCTTAATTTGGAATCAGATTGGCCGTGTGTGATAAATGTCCCAGGAAATGTCCCAGGATATTTAATTCACTACAGCTGATATAGTAAACATACCAGTATGTCGTACTAATTACCTGCTGAGTAGTTTCAACTTCATTTAAAAATTTATCGTGCAATAGCTGCAGGGGGGAATTTATAAATGATTTAACTGACCGTGTGTGACGGCACACTGTAATAAATTGGATTATTGTACGTAATTATAATGGACGTGTATGGTAGCAATGTGCCGAGTACGGTTTGACTCGAGTCAGACTCGATTCCTGCTTTGGACTCGTCTACTCGAATACCAATTTATTTTGATTCGAGTACGCCAGACTCGATTCCGGTACTCGAGTCAGGAAGAATCGATTCGTACTTGCTAACTCGATTCTATTTATGGGAGTTCAATTGACTCGAGTCTAGTATACGAGTTTTGTTACGCTCTATGTTTTTAATTATCTTTCATTAAAAAGTAGTTTAAACAACATTTACCGGACTTTAAAACACAAACGAATAACTGAAAAGTAATAACTTTGATACCTGATAAATAATAACTTAGATACATAAATATTTAAATCATGAAGCGTCTTCATAATCGGATATGAGCAATATTTCTTTTGAGGTCGATGCCAACCGCAATATTAGGAAAAAAGGAATCGGTAATGAGGGTTGATTCGAGTCTAGCCGGAATTCAAATACTGACTCGAGTCCAGCTGGACTCGAGTCAGAATTCGAATACCAAACATAGAATTCGAGTAGAGGGAATCGAGTCATGATTCGAATACCGTATAAACTGACTCGAGTCGACTCGATCCACCAAAACAGCGACTCGGCACATCACTAGTGTATGGACTTTTTATCTGACTAATATAATAATGTGATAAAGTCATTTATTCATTATTTTGTAGCTGGGGCAAAGAATAGCAGCTACGGTGCTCCCCTGCCTGTCGTAAAAGGCGACTGAACGGGGACCCTTGGGTTTGCGGGCGATCGGAACGGGGGTCCCGAGCACCCAGCAGGCGAACCCGAGGAAGACGATAGCTCGATGTGATCTCGATCCACCGTGCACATAGCTCAGCGAGGGTGCTGGGGACGCTGTCAATAGCTTCCCCCGAGACGGGCTTTTAGCGTCGCGCATGAAGGGGTCCACGGTATGTGTTCCGTACGGAGAACCCTGACCCCTCGACAGCGCTGATGGCGACCACTGTGAGGCGGGGCAGGGTATCCATGAGGATTTCCCCACGAAAAAAAAAAAAGGTACTTTCAAATTTAAAATATTATTGACGATATATTCTTAAATAAATTTTATCTCATTACAGAAACGAACAATAAATAAGATAAAACATTATATATATCATTACAATCCTATCTTATTATTTTCAATGTCAAAGTATTTGAGTATTAACAAGAGAATAATTGGATGCTGATAAGCAATAATGTGTAAACCCTCATAAACTTGATTTTGAGAAAATGGCGTTTAAAGATTTTAATTTATATTATGTTATTTACGACTTTTTGTATGATATAAATCCATTTTATGTACTTTTTTGTTTTAGATGACTTGAAACACTTTTTTAGAATGTTTAATACGGTATGCATTATAAAAATATATCAAAACCTTTGTTTTTGACTTTTTGTGGGTTGACACATTATTGCTTATCAGCATCCGATTCAAAGTCACCAATACAAGGTGGGTGTAATCAAATTTGTAACTTGAGATTACATCGTTAGAGTTGACATTGGAGAATCATATTTAAACACGTACAGGTAAGAAATACCTTTATTCAGTATATTTATATTAAAAATATATATAATTCAGTTCACTTAGCATTGGGTAAATATTTCATTCAATTTGAATTGAAATGTATCATCCATCCATCCATACTAATCCATACAAATATTATAAATGCGAAAGTAACTCTGTCTGTCTGTTACGCTACCGATTTAAATGAAATTTGGTGCACAAATAATCCAGAGCCTGAGAAAGGACATAGGCTACTTTTTATCTCGGGAAAATTTATCCCCCGGGAACGCGAGCGAAGCTGCGGGGAGCCACTAGTAAGTTAATAAATAAATGGTTTTATTTACAACCTAAATTGATGTCAATCAAATTCATAAAAAACATCAGTTAAATATAGTTTTGGCTTTTATTAAGTCTTATAATACTTATGCTAAAAAGCTACAAGTTAAAGTATGCAACTTCAAAACTCAGACTGCTGGAAACGTGCTATGCTATTTTTAGTATACATATATGACTTATTCTCAATAAATCTATACTATCATCACTACATTATAAAACAAAGTCGCTTTCCGCTGTCTGTCCCTATGTCTTCTTAAATCTTTAAAACTACGCAACGGATTTTGATGCGGATTTTAATAGGTAGAGTGATTCAAGAGGAACGTTTTTATATACAATACATGCATAATATGTTAGAGAAACACTGTCAATTTTGGAGGTTTCTAATGTGATGTATAAGTATTGCACCCGTGCGAAGCTGGGGCGGGTCGCTAGTTAGAACTATAAAGCTTAAGATTTGATGTTTATTTGCTTGAACGCGCTAATCTCAACTTTTGAATATTAGTTAGAATGTAGCTTTAAAGACATTTGTCAACTCATTTTTTTACAAATATCAAGGTGTCATGAAATACAAGTGTTATTAGCATAAAAGCATTTTATCGTGCAGGGGCCGGCGGGGGGCAGTGACTGGGGGGCAATGGTGGGCGTCGGGGCGAAAGCCCCCAACCAGCGCTGAATTAAAAACATTTTGATTCAATATTCATAGCTCGAGCACGATAATATGTAAAGTGCCCCAACTTCCCAGATTGACTCTTTTTTTATTTATCATCATTAAATCTTCGTACTAATGTAGGTTTTTAATGGGGATTCGGAAAAAATATGCAGTGTTTTTTTTATTTTTTTGCGACACGAATGGATGAGCATTTTTATTGGGGCTAATGTGTTATTCAGTGTCCGAGTATTTTTTATTTAAAATTGGGCTTTTATTTTTGATTGCCGGTTTTATTGGGACATGTTTTCAGAGGACACAGTACCTGCACTACAAAAAGCAGCATACATGTGATAAAGTCAAAAAACTATGCTCCCTGTGAAATTTAAAACATCCTAGTCCTTTATATCCATATTTATTCTAGTTTTCGATTTGTGAATCATTTATTTATACTTTACACTAGACTATCCGGTAGTTTATTAATGATATCTATACTAATATTATAAAGGGGAAAGATTTTTATGTTTGTAATAGGCTCAGAAACTACTGAACCAATCTGCACAATTCTTTCACCAATAGAAAGCTACGTTATTCATAAATAACTTAGGCTATATTTCGTCCCCGTATTCCTACGGGGACAGGAGCTACGCGGGTAAAACCGCGCGACGGCGGCTAGTTGAATAAAACAACAATAAATTATGACAAACAAGTTAGTAAATCAAGTATTTCTTCAACTTATACCCTTTGAAAAGCGGTTAATAAGAACATACCAATATTGTTAGTAGTATATGAATACAACAAGCGGTGAACACGTAAGTAAATACAATTTACGACCTCATTACTGATAATGTGACTGCAAATGTATTGTGTACCTCTGTAATAGCCTATCTTGTAGGAAAGTAGGCCCAAAGTTGTAGTTTTATTACCCCGGCGATGATAGATTGGGAAAATTATATAAATAATGTCCGATATAGGTCTATTATGGGCCGGCAGCCGCAAATGGGTTGATAGCTGTGATGTACGGCTGTTGGGTTATCGACTATTCTTTTTTGGGTTCCGTATGATAATAACGAAAACCCTTTAAGGCAAAGTAGTTTGCGTCAAAACTTATGTGTCGGTTAGTAAAACTAAATGTTCATGAAATTCAGAAAGGATTATATCTGTAAAGTGGGTTACAACGGCAAATGAAATGAATTTCCTCGCACATTTTAATATCAATTACACTAACTTCCACTCCGCGAACCCACCTGTGTTTCTGGAGGACCTTAAACTTTCCCTGTGATAATAAGTAGCCTATGTTATTTCCAAAGCACAAGTTTACCTCTATATCTAATTTCATCACAATCGGTTTTGTGGTTTAGCCATTTAAGTGGAACAGACACTGAATTTATAATATTAGAGGTTTTTTGTAACTTGACGTCTATTAATAATGTTTCAAAATGTTTCACTGTAGACAAACAAAACCAGCGCGAACTACGAATTCAAACAGGTGTGTAATCAGGGTCGCGGGCTTGCGGGCGTGTGCACCAACTTTTCCCTAATTACATCCCTGGACAACAACCGAAACAATTCCGAACGCAATCAATATCTGTTAGCCACAACTGCTAACTGTGCAGTTACTTTTTAAGGTTATATAATTTTGTTTATAAAAAATTGTATTTAAATATAATAATGTCCCGTGTGTGAAAAATGTCCCAGGATATTTATTATTTATTATTATTATATTGAAACGGACTAAACAACTTAATTTGACTTATGTGATTTGTGTGACTTAAGTGTTTTAGTTCGCTGACCCTAGATTTATTTATTACAGGTACCTTTATAATTCACAAATAATTGAAACAATAAAAAATTGAGCTTTATTTAATGCAGATGCAATTTATATACCAATACAATGTATGTTTGTATGTGTTACCTGCAACTACTCCGCAGAAAACACACAAGAGTCCTCTAGTAGTGTTAGTTCAATAATTCGTCAGTGGAATAGATCCCCGTCCTTCGAGGCACGTCGACAGTAGCTCAACTACTTGAGCTGAGATCGTTTCGTCAGCATCCATCGACATGACAATTAGTAGACTCCTCATATAGTGCGAACGCTTTTTGTTAAAGTTTATTTGAATAAAAGTATTTTGAATTTGATATGATACTAATTCCACGCCACAGTTGGCCAGTAACGACTAAACATGTTATTGAAAAACTCATAAGTACCTAATCAAGGTGGCCATTTGTTATTAGCCATTTGCTTACCATGATAAATGCTCTTAATAAATAGAGAATGGAGTAATTTTTCTGTTAAATTTAATTTAAATCAACTTATTTATTTACACCTCCTGTGTGCTATGTATAGAGCATGTTTATTATCAACATTTTTAAAATATTTCCAACACTTCAACTACACACAACTTCTTCACTACTATTAATTAAGCTATAATTTATTCCACCACCACTTAAAATATTGCACTAAGTGAACACCACTGTCGCTTATCTATACGATTACCATTAAGACCGCTCCTTACATAACAAAACTGCTTACACTGCAATTACAGGTATTAGAAGTCTACTAATCACGTTGTCGTTGCGTCCACTACACGTGACGACCCCACTCACGTCACGTCTCGGAGTCGTGACGTCGGCGATACCGCTCGAGCGACTAGGAGACGCTCCGAGCTTGTAATTACTACTAGAACACTCCAAGATATCGATTATGGACTTTAAAACCTAATTCTAGAGGTATAAGAATCAATTTTCCTTTTGAAACAATAATTGGATAGGTTTTTTTAAGGAACGAACAATTTTTTTAAGGAAATAATAAAGCATATGGATGGTGATATCATACAAAAAGTCACAAATCACAAAGACATTATTATCTTTATACGTCATTTTGTCGAAACTAAGTTTATGAGGGTTAACACATTATTGCTTGTCAGCATCCATATATAAAGAGGAAAGATTCGAATGTTTGTTTTGAAAAAGCTTCGAAGGTACTAGTTCTAATAAAAAATCTGTAAGTGCTAGATAGTCCATTTATATATTATATAGGCTATATAACATCACGCTACGACCAATAGGAGCAGAGCATCGATAAAAAACGGGGAAGATGTGAAGCAGACAAAATTGCTCGGACCAGCTACCGTTTTATAAACGTGCTCGGAATTTCAATAATAAATTAACTCATACCTAATTGTTAAAAACTTTTCTATGTTAACCTCATTTGTAGTTAGTATTTTCTTTTTTAATTTTGTTCTCGTGTTGGATCTAGAAATAATTACTGTAATACAATTATGAAACTAAGAATTATGATGCTTAGTAGGTACTCACATGGCTTTGTATGCATGATCCACTTTTATTCAATAGAAATAACGTTGAACCATACAATGTACATTTTCCTGAGTATTTTCAATTCTTTCTCCATTTAACCCAATGGAATATGAACCCTATTCGTCTGGGTTACAAATGAAATTCCAATGGTGGTATTGGGGCCAGTATTTTGTCATGGAAGGTTAAATTTCAGTGCAGTTGCGAAGGTAATAGCGTGAAAATGCGAGAGGAAGTGCATTAATTGTTATCTATTGTTCTATGCGGAACGTTTTCAAGTTAATTGTAACAGTTTTTGAACATTCAAAAAATATATTCGCCAAATTGCCATTCCGCCATTTTGTATTCTTGGTTAACTTTTACATTATGCGGTTTTGAAAGGGTTTGTTCTGGTTTTCGTAGGTTTTATTTCTTTTCTTTGTATTTGGTATTTTTAAACATAAAGCTGAAGAGTTTGTTTGTTTGGTTGAACGCGTCAATCTCAGAAACTAGTAATCCGATTTTAAAAATTATTTCAGTGTTAGATAGCCCCTTTATCGAGGAAGGCTACAGGACATATTTTATCCCTGTATTTTTACGGGAAAGGGAACTACGCGGGTCAACCGGAAGGCAGAAGCTAGTTTAATAATGAAAATAATTACTACTTTATATTAATAACCAATTATAATTTATAGGTTATAGTAAGCTCAGATTAAAACACATACGTTTTATAAATGATGTATTTATGTTGAAAAATATTAATTTCAATTGATGAATAAAATATAATGATAAGCTTTATATTTATAAATAGCTTTTGCAAAGTGAGATTTGTATAGATTAATATTTTCATAACTTCCAATTTATTTGTATTGAACAAATTTTAATCTGATTAATACAAATTATAACAAATTTAATTTTATATATTCAGTCTGTGATTGATATATTTTTGAACAGCCGCTTTCAGGAAATTACTTTGTGTCATGTATTAGTATTGAAATAATTAAAATTTATTACCAATTTATGAATAATAATTATGTTAATATTTAAAAGGGTCTTTCTTATATTATAGATGACAAAGTTTGTGTGAATACTGATAAATTTTTTTTTATTATTGATTTATGACTTAACTAGCTGCCTCCGCGCGGTTTTACCCGCGTAGTTCCCGTTCCCGTGGGAATACAGAGATAAAATATAGCCTATGTTACTCAGTGGTAATGTAGCTTTCTAATGAAAAAAATATTATTAAAATCGGTCCAGTACTTTTTGAGTTTATTCGTTACATACAAAAATACAAATCCTTCCTCTTTATAATATTAGTGTAGATGTAGACTATTTTATGGAAATATAAAGATTCTCCGCAAACGCGAGTGAAACTACGGGGCAGAGATAGTCTCCGAGTCGTAGGCTTTTTCCATTTATTATTATATATTTCCAGCTATTTATTTTATGTTTCAGTTATAAACGTAATTTTTACTTGTAAATTAAAATTTTATTTATAAAATAAACCCGATATTTCGCAGTGAAATTCAATCTGAGTGGTAAAACAATCACGAAACGTTATTGTTACGAAAATTAAAAAATAATAGAAAAATATCTATCTATCGGCGCGGGCGGTGAAATTAATTTAAATTTTCATTTTGAAATGATGGCGGTAATTGAGTTTCTAATTGGAAATGAACGTTAAAATAATACATAATTCATTGGTTGCCATTCATATCTGGAAACGTCTTACTCTAGATATTATTTGACTAGCTTATGAACCCTGACTTTTGAGCAGGTATAGATTTCCTCCTAATAAATATGTCTGTTTGTTTTTGTCTGAGTGTCTATGCTGCCTGTAGGTAAGGTGCCTAAAAATCTTTATGCATTATCTCCTTGGATATATACTTTATAAAAAAGATAAAATATTCAAACAGCCGTCGTCGTCGTCTTCAGCCAAATCAGTCCACTGCTGGACGTAGGCCTCCCCTAATGTAGGCCTCCACTTATCCCGGTCCTCCGCTCTCCTTATCCTCATTGAAACAGTACCAGGTAAATATTAAAGTTTTTTTTTATTGACTAGAAGGTGTTAGCCTCAGATGGCAAAGTTTTTATTAACTCCTTATCATCTTATATACGACCACGGACGAGCTCGAGCCTCCCCTAACAACGAGGGGGTTTAGGTCATAGCCACGCGAGCCTAATGCAGATTGGCGGTCTTCACATGCCTTTGTCTCTGACATTTCGGGCATGCAGGTTTTGGTTTTTTATTTATTAGTATTATCAAACTGGTCCACACAACGTAATCCGATTAGAACATAAAACCCACCTAGATAAAGTTGAATTTTTAATGGCTTAAAATAAAAATTTTCCGCTCAAAAGAGCACTCTGCAACACAGTTAGTATGAATTACTGAACTACTCTATAATCAATTAAATATAGTTCGCAGACTGGTCAAACTTCTGCCTTTGTATTCAGTAACGCAATTTTTTCGACCATCGCTTCAAGCTTCTCCCCTCTCATACAACACTGTAGTAAATGAAAGAGAGAGAGCATATCGACATCGCTCGGAGCTTCTCCCCTCTCATACAACACTGTAGTAAATGAAAGGGAGAGAGCATAGAGCACCTTGTTGAAGGTAATACTCATAAAGAGTCACAAAGTGCCATTTAAAATGTACGATGTCAATTTAACTTGTTAATTTATACTATGTAGTTGCATCAGAGAGGGTCTCGCCCCGTAGGTAGGTCGTGTGTGGATGAAATCACCTCTTTATGTCCCCTCTGGGATTTTCGTTCGGGAAAAACTTTTTTAGTTTGGATAGCGTGTCGTTTATTTGAAATATTTTCACACTTGCAAAGTTTTTGGCACTATTTTTGTATGTTAATATTTAAGTATGAATAGTTAATGAATGTAATATACTGGTTTTAGATCTTTCTGTAAAGTTATTTTAAAAATGGTGTCCTGTGTTCAGAAGTAAATTCTTTTAGAAATTGTAGCTTGAAAACTCCGGAATATTCTTACAAAAAATTCTTTCATTTTTAAATGTAAGTAAAAAGTAAGATAAAGTAGCTAACAATAAAGGCTTGTAGAAGGTTGTTGAAATTAAATATTATGAGTAAAGTAAAACTCAAAGTAATTTATTCAGCTTAGGCCAAAAGTTAAGAAGTGACTGACTTTTGAAAAACCTTTGGATTAAAATAAATACTTAAAAACTCAAATACCTGTTTTACCAATTTTTTTAAATATAACTACCTTACATAGGGTATTTTAATTTCATACAATGCTATTAAAACCTTAGGAAATTAGGAAATTTAGGTTCTAATTCCGAATAAACTGGTTACCGTAATGGAAATAAGACAGATTGTCATTACTTTAAAACTAATATTATGTTGGTACATTAAAATAAAACCCCCAAAATACTTCAAAATTTTTTTCTCATACAAATTTCCTTCACGCATCATACTGTCAACAAGCAAATTAATACATAACAGAATTACACCAGTCCACGGACAAACAACTGTTCATAAAGAATTAGATTTACAAATAAATAGCTTGAAATTGTGTCCCGGGCGAGTGGTCCCGGGGACTTGAGGATCCCGGAATAACAAGCCCGGCCCGAGGCGGTGCAAATACCTTACGTAAATACCCGGGTATACTATGTCGCTTTACCGTTGAATTTTAGCAACCGGTTGCTTTTGATAATTGCATTTCAAAGATTTAATATTGAAACACTCAAAAAGAGCCATTAAGTCTTAAATATGCATATAGCACAAGTTGTCTTAATTTAAACATTATTGTTAAGGTAAATTGTGTTGGAACGAGAGTTTGGTTTTAAGAATGAAAATGAAAATGACAAAATGAATCATGTTTTTATTCAAATGCGCCTTTACAAGCACTTAAAAATAGTCAGATACAAACATATAGATACAAACAACAATGATATACATACTCGTATATAACGCGACTTTTATCAAAATAAGAAGCTCTACAAACAAAAATTCCGTATTGCTTCATATAAACTAAGGAATTGCACGAGAATCGCTGACACATATTCAACAATCAGGCACCGGTAGTCGAGCCAAATCCCAGAAGCGCAGGATCGAGGAAAAAGCAAACAATCCGTGGAAAGTAGGTCCATCTCATGTCACTCGCTATCAAAATATTTTTTTCGCGAGTTAAGCCTGCGGAGCGCTAAAACATCGATTCCTTTTTAATCGATAAGCCGCCGTCGCCGCGTCGTCGAGTCTTATAAATATTCAGTGTTGTTTTAGCAGCAACATTTTAGAGCTCACACCTCGTTTGTTTTGTTCGTTATTTTATTGAGGTTTTGTTTTCAGGATATATACGATTTTGTCGAGTTGGTTTTGTGATTTTTACAGGTGTTGTGGATTTGTTGCTGAAATCATATGTTTTATATTTTATCGACAGCGTTTTGAGGTAAATAAATAAGGAGACTGTGTCTGGGTTTATATTTATGTTATTGTATTTAGGTAAAATACAAAATGTTTACTGTTTATACTTTCGATTGTCACTGAAATGGATGGCCCTTTAAGATAGGTCTATACTGTGGTGTTTTTACACAAGGACAAAGCCACGGGTTCAGTTAGTACCCGCACTAGAAATGTAAAAAGAAGGTTTTATTTTTTCTCCTTTAGTAAAAATACATTACTTATTTTATTCTAGCAGGTACTTAATATTTTAATTAACTTGTCAATTAAGCCTAACTAAATAAAATTATTTTAGCCGCTACAGCAATTAATGAGTGCCCAAGGATTTCGGTTAAAATTCTGATAAAATCTAATTAACGTTTTTGAAAGCCCTGAATCATCTTAATATTATTGGCATAATTTACTACCTTGAATTTTTTATCTGTTACTAGCCAGATTTTTAATAAGTCTATATATCTTAAATAAGCTGCACGACCTTGGAGTCCGCGGAAATCAGCTGAAATTATTTGTCAGCTATCTTTCAGGTCGTTCCCAGTGTGTCAAAATTGACACAGTGCATAGTGATGATCTTCCCATTACTTACGGTGTTCCCCAGGGAAGCATTCTGGGTCCAACACTGTTCATCATATATATCAATGAACTTTGTCAACTTAATCTGGCAAATGGGAGGATCATTACCTTCGCCGATGATACTGCACTGTTGTTCAGTGGAGACACCTGGGACGATGTCTATCGACTAGCTCAAAATGGTTTTAATGTAGTCACAGAATGGTTAAGAAACAATCTTCAAACGTTGAATATAGACAAAACAAAATTTATAGCTTTTTCCGTCAGAAACACAAAAAAGGATCACCTAATAGCCCATAACATAACAGCACACTCCTGTCTTAATATCCTCAATACTAACTGCTCCTGTTCTCATCTCGAAAAGGTTGATAAACTAAAATATTTGGGTGTAATTTTAGATAAAAACCTTAATTTCCATGCGCATATAGACCTACTTACGAAGAGAATACGGAAACTTATATACATATTTAAAAACCTCCGTCATGTGGCAGATGAAGTAATCCTCAAACGAACCTACTTTGCCTTATGCCAATCCATCTTAACATACTGCATCACATCATGGGGTGGTGCAACTAAAACTATTATGCTAAAGCTTGAACGCGCCCAACGAGCACTCCTCAAAGTTTCTTTTTTTCTTCCTTTTTTCCATTCCACCACCGAGCTTTATCAAAAATGCAAAGTCCACTCAGTTCGACAACTTTTCATTCTGCAAATTTTATTAAAAATGCATTCTATGCTAGTCTTTGATCCCCTATTAAATAAAAGAAAACGTCGTAAAAATATAGTTTGTCCAATCACTAGCTACAAAATCAGTTTTACTCGAAATTTTTTCTGTTTTCTTGGTCCATATCTTTATAATAAAATCAACTCAGTCACATCAATTTATTCACTTCCTAGGATCCAATGTAAAAAAAAAGCTTCACTTTGGTTGCAAAACCTTTCATATACAGACACTGAGAATCTTCTTAAACCTATATCTTAAATAATTTAAACTATTTTTGCCGGAATAAACATGCACATATACATTCACACACATACACACATACATTCACAACCATTCCCACTTACTCACACACACACATACATACCCTCACACCCATTCCCATATACTCAGTCACCAACACATCACACACAGCATCTACACACTTACACACACAAACACATAAACTCTATAGGTTAGGTTATTATTAGTATTAAATTTTCCTTGGTCTTACTTGTAAACATAACTTTGAATATTATTTATTTTATTTTATATTTTTCTTACTTTAGTACGATTGTATATTTGTTCATAGTAAATCAGCTTATGCCTGTGGGGTGGGGGCCTGGTAACCTGTAAAACAGGGTTTCCTAGTGCGGGTACCAGTCTCTCACAAAAGTTAACTGTAATACTTAACAAAATGTACAATATAGATAGAATAAGAATTTAGTATTAAGAACTTTTGTGAAAGAAAATAAACATTATTATTATTATTATTATTATATATATAATTTATAATATTATAAAGAGGAAAGTAATCCAATCATTTGGTATTTTTACCTGGAAAGTTTTCCGGGAGTTTTGAAATTTGGCAATTTTATAGATTTTGGTATGCTCTTGCCAAATTTCAACTATGCCACCTCGTATGGCTGCCGCTCACGCCACCATATTGAAAAAATGGCGCCCAAAAGCAGTTTTTTGATAATAACTCCTTTCTGGCGCATTTTACAGGAAAAACATATTTAATCAAAAAAAAAGTAGAGAAAATTTCCTACAATTTATGTCTAACATTTTCTTTCCTAAACTCAATAGTTTCGGCGTACGAGCACCGTAAACCATTATACATCCACACCAACGTGTAATATTTACTTTAAACTCATAACGTGATTTGTAAATTATACGAAGGTTAAATATTGTTCCATAGAATGAAGTTCTCGTGGGAATACAGGAATAAAATATAGCCTATGTTATTCGTGGATGTAGCTTTCGAATGGTGTTAAAAACGGTCCAGAAGTTTTTGAGCCTATTCATTACAACCAAACAAAGTTTTCCCTGTTTATAATATTAGTATAGATGGATGCTGATAAGCAATAATGTGTTAACCCTCATAAACTTGGTTTCGAGAAAATGACGTTTAAAGATTATGCGATGTATGTGATTTATGACTTTTTGTTTGATATAAATCCATTTTTTATTAACTTTTATGTTTTGGATGTCAACATGATGAAACACTTTTGTAGAATGTTAAATACGTGATGCATTATAAAAATATATCAATTTTCGACTTTTTGTCGCTTGACACATTATTGGTTATCAGTATCCAGATGTCTACAACAAGGCAGATAATTTTCTCACGACTATCATATTACCACTAACTTGTTGCAGCTCTAGCGACACAAATCCAAATAGTCAATTTATTTCTTTCCCCAATAAATCGTCACATATTTCATTGAGCTAACTCCCTCGGGACCACTTACCCTACATTGGCACGTTCCACGCACTATAAAGACACGTGCCAAAATTGGTGGACAAAGTTCTTGAGCATTAACCGTATTTGTGGAAAAAGTTGTAATATGAGCTCAGTCATACAGTTTTAGTTCTACAACTATTGGGACAATGTTGCGTGAGCAGGGTGCTAACTTTTTGATGATATGGAGAGAGTATCTTAAATGGAATCTAGTTTAGATTTCTTTATACAATACATACTTTATTATTAACAGCACGTGAAAAAAACAGTGTCTGCAATAAAGATTTTTTATTTTTTTATTTATTTACTAGTGGCTCCCCGCGGCTTCGCCCGCATTCCCTGGGGATCTTCAATTTTCCCGATATAAAAAGTAGCCTATGTCCTTTCCCAGGCTCTGGATTATCTGTGTACCAAATTTCATTTTAATCGGTTCAGTAGTTTTAGCGTGAAAGCGTAATAGACAGACAGAGTTACTTTCGCATTTATGGATGAAAGTGTTAAAAGGGAGGAGGTTTTGTGTTTCAATGTATATATTTTTTTAGTATTTAATCGCCAATTTATACGCCAACTGTTAAAAATATTATGTCCAGTAGTAGTTCCAGTGTTCATAGCACCTAAATCAAATATTTAAAATTTTTAGGGTTCCGTAGTCAACTACGAACCCTTATAGTTTCGCCATGTCCGTCCGTCCGTCCGTCTGCGGGTAATCTCAAAGACGCTTGATACTACAGAGCTGTAGGAGTATGTAAGTATATTTAAATGAATCCTCACATAAACCAAATTCACTTCACATCAACATCAACAAAGCTATACATACCAACTTGATAATACATATTAATGTAGCTAAAGATAATAATTTATCTTAGGAAAACATGCTTACAAGCTTCACATAGTCGTACTTACCAAATACTTAGAGCTTCAATATAATGTCATTAACCTCTGTTGCCAAATTCCCAGCCCTTTCCTTAGAGCCTTCACAGATCATTAATCCAACTAGATGACGTAAGTTCAAAAGTGCTTGTTTGAGGCCTATTTGAATAAAAAAGATTTTGATTTGATTTGAAATGGCGGGTGGAAAGGAGACATTTTTGCTCCATTTTGACACGCGAATGTAAGGTGAATTATTTTGTAGTAGCATAATCTATGCTTTTGTATCGGTTGGTAACACTGGGTTCGTTCCTAAGTTCATGCGTTCAAGCCAACTGTCATTTTCATACCGTATAAAAGCATCGAATGACACTGCAATGGGGCACTCTCCTGTAAGTAGCCACACTAAACGGGTCAAGAAATCTTAATCGGAGTACAAGTTGAAGGCTAAATTAATTATTAATATAATATATTAATAATAATAATTATTAATTTGAATATTTAATAACTAAATCGCTCTCTGCAATGTGGTATAATAATCATCCTGTCCAAGCAATGGTTTCTTTTAAATTTAAATTACGTATGTTGTCTTGAAGAAATTAAATAAACTATCAATGCAATATGAAACAATGTGTTTTTCTTTCACGAAGTACATACACTCGCGACGTCTAGTTCAATTACAAATTATAGGTCTGTGGTTGTTTGTTTGTACTCATATTATTACAAAGTTAAGTGAAGCCGGTCGTAGCGTATGTCGTAAAGCTTTCGTCTTTGTCATGTTAACTTTAAATAATTAACTTGAATATTATATAGATTGCTGTGTGTTGCTTTCTACGACTTTATTAGAACTAGCATTAAAATTTTTAGGTTATTTAATTTTGGTAATACTCATTATAGATAAATTTACAATATTTTTATTACTATATGAACAGACACACTAGTCAATTATTATTTTGCTACACGAGTTTCTTGTTGCATTAAGATCGGTAGTGCACATTATTTTTATATAATGAGATGGTTTTTTTTTGTTCTTAAGCATTTTTTATAGTTATGTTTCTTATGTATTTATTTAGGTACACATTACATGTTGCATATTCTTATCACACTAATATTATAAAGGCCAAAGTTTGTGAGTGTGTGTGTTTGTTATTTCTTCATGTCTAAGCGGTTGGAGCAATTTTAATCAAATTTGGTATGGACTTAGCTGACACCCTGGATTAACACAGGCTACTTTTTATCCCAGTAAAAATGAAGATCCCCAGGAACGCAGGAGAAGCCGCGGGGAGCCACTAGTATCTTAATAAACAAGGAAGACAAAAACCACTGCAAATATTATTATAGCTTCTAATAAAGCAGAGAGGATGTTTAAGTGCATCAGAATTGATATTGTCATTTATTACAATAGGGGTGTGAATAAAAAGAAATATGGCGGCGATAAACCCATCTGAAGGGGTGACTTATCCCCATAAGATATATTACTTTGGCAGATATCCAGATAAGATGAGAAACTGCTAATTATTTATTTCTTTTTAGTTGTAAATTGTTCATTGTTGACAGATTTCTGTGTCTGGATGTTAATGTGTATTTAAAAGGTAGGTAGTACTTACTGGTTACCAAAGTTATATATATATATACCAAGCAGAGCTTGTGCTTAGTTTGTAATCATATTGGCCGTGTGTAAAAAAAATTATATTATTTATTTATTTTGAGATGTAGTACAGAAAGAAAGAAAAGAAAAGAAAGAAAGATTATTTTGAAGCACATACTTTGAGGTATAGATAAGATCTAAAACAATTTACATCCAGACACAGTACAGACATATTCATACAAATGTTTTTCCGGACATTCGACCTCACGACCGGCATGTTTAAAGTCGTGAAAACGGGTTGTTCCCAAAGTACTCCATTCTTTTGTTCTAAAAAGATAAGAATCTCATACATGGGTTCCCAAACTACTCCAACGAATTAAATATTAATTTAAAAATATTGCATTTAAGTTCCATTCTACTCCAAATGTAACTGGCGTTGTTCCCAAACTACTCCATTGAAAACATCGAAATATATTCAATCTTCATATTTAAGTACCATTCTACTCCATGAAATATTGAAAAGGTACAGTCAGGCACAATATGCAAAATTATATGTATTTTAAAATAATGTTTTCTCAAGTTTTTTTAATGTCGGTTTCATTTGTGGCCTATGTGAATGTGGCATGTGGCATGGAATAAAAATCATGATTTGATCGCTTACTTACGCCAATTTTTCAGAATTCATGTATTTTTATCAGGTGGACAGCTCAGACCAGAAATAAGATTTTTTTTCTATATTTGTTTGTACTGTTGATTGTTGATTATGTTTTAGCCATCATGCTTAATTAGTATAAGTATTCGTATTTAATAAGTATATTTTGTAAAAAAAAAAAATTGTGAATGTTAAAATCCTCTCTAGATTTTAATCCTTATTTTGATGTTTTAAATGATTAAAAAAAAAACAAATCAGTAACTGTGTATTATTTCAGTTCTATCTCATATTAACATCTAGCTAATTAGCCCGTAATCACCCACATCTATAGTTGTATTGACATAGTTAAAAATATTAAATAACTTGAAGTTATGCACCTGACTGTACGTCTCATCTACTGGAGTAGGATGGGACAAACAATTTATCAATAATATTCTTTTTGGTGTTGTTTGTGAATAAATGTACCTACTATTTATTTTTGAAATCAGAACCTTGGAGTACTTTGAGAACAACGTTCAAGTCTCTTGTAGTAAAATGGGACACATTTAATAAAGTAGTTTTTTATCATGGAGTAGTTTGGGAAGGAAACTTGGAGTACTTTGGGAACAACCCGTGAAAACCACAAAGCATTAATTTAGTTAAGTTGCGTACATCAGAATTGAGGCCAGGCACAATAAAGAGCCGTGTTGGCTCATTTGGGAACGCACCGACTCACGATCATGAGGGTGCCGATTCAAATCCTTGGCCCGTACCTCTGAGTTTATAAAAAAAAAAACTTACGTACGGATTGACACCACTGGCTTTCGGTGAAGGAAAACATCGTGAGGAAACCTGCATGCCTGAGATGTCACAATTAAAGGCATGTGAAGTCCGCCAATCCGCACTAGGCCCGCGTGGTGGACTATGGCCTACACCCCCTCGATGTTAGGGGAGGCTCGAGCTCCGAGCGTGGAGACGTATGTGAGCTGTTGATGATGATGATGACAATAAAGACACAACTTGCAACATGAATACAGCATACTTTACAGTGAAAATGTTTCACGGACTGTTGTATGGGTATACTGTTTACTCAGGGTAACCACCCGTTCCTTTCATCCTTTACTTTTTTGAAACCACGTAGCGTAAGTTTGTGAATGGAATCAGAAAGTTTTTGACAACCCTACAAATGGATTGTTGATATAAACACACGGTTATTATAAGTGTGTTTTTTAAAATAACTTTCAGAACCGAGCATCAATATTAATAATGAAAATTCAATTGTTAAGGCCTAATTGAATAAAAAATATTTTGATATTTTTTTAATTTGATTAGTACTATATATAGAAAAGATATTGATAGTAATACATCCAAATCCTAACTAACATTATAAATGCGAAACTCTGTCTGTCTCGCTTGACGCAAAAACTTCTGAACCGATTTAAATAAAATTTAGCGCACAGTCTAAAGCCTGAGAAAGCACATAGGCTACTTTTTATTCCGAGAAAATGGAAATCTCCTGGGAATGTGGGTGAAACCGCGGGGAGCCACTAGTAATTTGTATTTTAATTAATTAATTAAAAGACTTACCCTGGGATTTTCAGGCCCCTGTTCCTCCGCTCGCAGGAACCAGTTACACAGTATATAAAATGCATGTTGAAAAATGTTTTATTTTATTTTATTTTATTTTGTTTGCGGAAAATGTTCACTATTTATTTGTACTACGAAGGAATGTCAAAATTGATTTATTGTTGTTTTTTTGTGAACTGCCAGGACAGTATATTGAAACACATTCCCATCCGTGAAGGTTTTAAAAGTGACTATATAGATAAATCGTTGAGTAATAAAGTCTATATCTTAATTCTAATATTACAAATGTAAATGTAAGTTTTGTTATACTTTCACATCTCAACCACAAAAGCGATTAACGAAATCCTTTCACCAATAGAAAGCTATATTATTAGGGAGTAATATAGGCTATATTTTATGCTCGACTTCATATGGGAACAGAAGCTACGAGAGTGAAAAGGCGACGTGGAAGCCAGTAGTTAGTAAATTTATGCACATTTAATTTATTTTTAGGTTAATTAATATTTTTTATTTGTGTATGTAATATTCGTCAACAATAAACATTTCTTTCTTTCTTTAGTTCTGATATTTATAATACTTTTTTACCTATTCACCGGTGCACAAATACTAAGCTTCATATAATAGATGTCGTACACAATCCTCGTTAACGAAAAGCCTCTTTGGTAAAGAATCAAATTACATAAAAGATTTTTTTTTACATCGCATTTTTTATTTAACGAATTGATACTGTACAGGGATATAGCATTACCCCATTTTCTGTACGCAGTCGGGCCTTACAGCGATCATTAAATACGGATCACAAAACACCAGGACATAGCCAATGTATATTGAACTAGCTGTTTCCCCGCTGCTTCCCTTGCAATTTCATAAAGTAATTTGAAAAAGAATTGGGTCGACAACGCGTGAGTGACGCCCTGGTGTTGCAACCGTCCATAGGCTGCGATAACCGCTTGTCTTTAGCTGTGACCGTATGTCTGTTTGTTACTTTTGTACTATAAAAAAAGTAAGATTAATTTAACGAAATAAACACTGAAATGTTACTCAGAATATAGCTCTATATTATATGTAATAAGTAGATTTGAGTAATTTTCTTTAAAAAAAAATTGGTTGCCTGTAAAGTCGGTATACGGGCGAAAGTTTTACGTGACAACGACTTTGAGTGGTAAAATAATTTTAATGTGAATATTCATTCGTATAGTAGGAAGAAGGATGAAATAATAGTAACAATTTAAAACATAACGTCACGTTACGTGAGCGGAGCGTAACGCAGTTTCTTGAAGTGTCACCCGGCAAACCAATTTATAAGACGTTGTCACGTCAAAACATAACGTCACGTTACGTGAGCGGAGCGTAACGCAGTTTCTTGAAGTGTCACCCGGCAAACCAATTTATAAGACGTTGTCACGTCAATAGTAACAATTTAAAACATAACGTCACGTTACGTGAGCGGAGCGTAACGCAGTTTCTTGAAGTGTCACCCGGCAAACCAATTTATAAGACGTTGTCACGTCAAAACAGACACACGAAACTCGCATTTTCATGTTCTAATACATATTATTTACACTTTTCATTTACTTTTGACGTGACAACGTCTTATAAATTGGTTTGCCGGGTGACACTTCAAGAAACTGCGTTACGCTCCGCTCACGTAACGTGACGTTATGTTTTAAATTGTTACTATTATTTCATCCTTCTTCCTACTATACGAATGAATATTCACATTAAAATTATTTTACCACTCAAAGTCGTTGTCACGTAAAACTTTCGCCCGTATACCGACTTTACAGGCAACCAATTTTTCTTTTTCGTTTTACATTTTTCTATACATATAAAAAACTTGCAAAGCTGGAGAAAAATATGTGTCCCCCTCACATATTTTTCCCCAAAAACATTAAACGTACATACACAGCTTTTCTACAATTTTATATGTATAGATTGGAACGACATCGCCCGATAATGGCTCTAGCAACACACCATGCTACTGCATTACTCCACACGAGGGATTCTGAACTTTATATCTACACAATAAGGGAGATGGTAATAGTATTTATAACTTGGTGCCAATATAATTGAGTAAATGAGTGTCGTTGACAGTTTATCGGCGCGGCTGCAACAATTTGTCTCACTAATCACCCCCCTAACGATAATCGGCGTGATATTAATTTTATAGGCAGGTGATGATTTTGGTTCGGTGCGGATCAATTAAAATATCTTGTCATGTAGTAATTGAATTGTAGTACTTACATGTGTAATCTATATATATAAAATAAAGTCGTCTTAGTTACACTATTTATAGCTCAAGCACGGCTAAACCGATTTGGTTGAAAATTGGTAGGGGTAGTTTAGAACTTGGAGATGGATATAAGATACTTTTCATCCCGGAAAATTTAAGTTCCCGGGGAACGTGGGTGACACCGCGGGGAGCCACTAGTATTTTATAGATCGGTTGGCTTTGTGGTTAGTTACTTTCAAGCCGCTGCCGCGCTGGTCGTGGAACTCAAATCTCACCCAGGACAAACATTTGTATGAATATGTCTGTTTACTCTGTGTCTGGATGTAAATAGCTATACAAGTATGTATTTAAAAGTAATACAGTTCAGTGCTGATATACTATCAGTGATCTGGTTATCATAGCTCATGCTCTGCTCACTTTGCGGTTTCGCCGTATGTAAAAAGTCCTTTATTAACTTTTATTTTAAAAATATAGCTTACAGAAGGTTTTGTTAGCTTTCAAACAGTGAAACACGTTTAAAATCGGTCCATTCGTTTAAGAGCTACGAGGCGACAAGACACACACACACTATGTGTCTACAGTTGAGATAAAGTATCTAACTCCAAAATTATATTCAATATTGGAATTTATATGTACATACTTTTATGAATATATTATGTAGTTTTAGGCTGCGAGTATTACTATAATTACAAAATTTGTAAATAAAATATCATTACCTTTCTTACTTACCAACTCTTTCATGGTCCCCTTCCTCCGTCATTGCAATAAAATGCGACTAAATCGAAAGCTCTTTTCCCGTTCAGTATCCTTAACAAATGACATCCTTTTTAAGTCGTGGTCACTAACAAAGGGAAAGTACTGTACAGAAGTCGTTTGATTGTAGGCACACATGTTCTATCCTAGTTGGATGCTGATAAGCAATAATGTGTTAACCCTCATAAACTTGATTTTGAGAAAATCGTCCCTTAGTTTAGTGGTGGTCAACTTTTCAAGTGACTTTTTTTTTTTTAAATGGACTAGCAGGTGACAGCCTCAGATGGCTTTTACACCGTCACGCGGACTTTTTCGGTGAGCGCAGAGGGCTCTCAACCGAAGGAAAAATTTAAGCGACACCGCTGAGGGTGTCCCCTGCGACACGGTGCCTCGGCTCAGGGCGTCACTGGGGGAAGTGGGGACTCACTTGACATGATTATTTAGGGAACGGACTGGGTTGTTGCTGCGGCACGGGCCGCACTAACAAGACGAGACTGGGTGGGACGTCGCGACGGTCCTCGCCGGTGAGGACGGAATCGGATTTGTGTATTAGTGTGGTTTTCAGGAGACGAAAAAACTGTTTATTTTATAAGGCCAATCGACTCGCGCGCTGACACTACTTTTTGAATTAAAGCCTCTTATCGACTGAAATCTATATCATGTGAGCCGCTCGACGCGCAATGAGCAGCTCTATCCAACGGCACTAAAATGTAGAAACTGCCAATTTTCGACTTAAGCGGTTTTGTAAACTAAGGGCTCTTTCAATTTAGACGTTTGGTGTCGGACCGCTGCCGCACGTTTACGGTGCCGCTAGTTATAACCCGCTGCCGCACCGCTGCCGTACGGCAGCAGTCCGGTACCAAACGCCTAAATTGAAAGCGTATCTGACTGCCGTCCGTTTGTATGCTAGTGATGTTTAAAAATATATTTGACATCAGTTTAGTCATGGACTCTGACGAAGAAACATTACTGTTAGTGCTCTTGTTGAAAAACATTAAACAGAAACAAAAATGACGCCCCCGTAAAAGAGTATCACCGATGTTTTCGATAACATGTAATTTTGGTGATTTCCATAATCTTTATCCTAGATTAAAACAAGATCCAATCAATTTTTTTAATTACCTAAGAATGTCTAGAGAATGTTTCTACGAATTACTTGAATTAGTTAAAAGTTCCATGTAGCAGGACGTATTTCAATTTCATTTATAAATTCTTCCACGTTTATATCATCCATTTTAATTGTAAACAAATAAATGAAATCGATGAAATCGTCCGTTCACCGCACTATTCAACAGCGAAATGAGCACGTGGAGTTTGCGACGCTGCCGTCCCGTTGTCAAGCGTACGCGGTACCGACGCCGCACTGTTGCCGTACCGAGCGCTTTGTATGAAAACAAACGACCGTCCGTGTGCAGTACGACAAACGCACCGCTTCGGTGCTGCAGCGGTGCGACACCAAACGTCTAAATTGAAAGAGCCCTAAGGGACGAAATGACGTTTAAAGATTATAATGTCTATGTGATTTACGAATTCTTGTATGATATAAATCCATTTTTATGTACTTTTATGTTTAAACACTTTTGTAGAATGTTAAATACGCTATGCATTATAAAAATATATCTAAACCTTTGTTTTCGACTTTTTGTGGGTTGACACATTATTGCTTATCGGCATCCAGTTCATTTCATTCGATAGGTTGGCTATATCGACGTGATTATATTGCTGGGTTGGTACCACTGGTTACAGTGTGTCAGTGTTGCCAATCTGTTTAATGGCCACACTTTGATTATCTATTCATTCGATGTAAGCTTAGTGTACACTATTGTGATTGTTGCGGCTTAAGTTATAATGAATTGCTTTTTGTAATTGATTACTGAGTAATATTTGATTTAATGTTCCTTAGTGATGTTTACGTAGAAGGCTTATAGATTTGTAACTTCCGCGTTAGTATCTAGTATAGCCTTTATCCATTCCTCTAGTATATGTGTTCCAAATTTAATAAAATTGGTTCTAAGGTTTGTATATGAAAGCGTAACAGGCAGAGTTACTTTCGTATTAGAAAATTTTAAGTAGGGATTTTTAGCTTGATATTTTTTGGATATTTTTATGTGATTCTCTTCTAGATTTAATGAGGTTACCACTCATGTGTGTTAAACCTATACTTATTACAAAAATGACACAAAATGCATATCTTTGTGCACTGTATTAAACCAAACCTAATTATTTCCTTATCGATTATATAAAGGGAAAAAAATTATATCAACACATTTAAAAATTTCCATTATTTTATTACGTAACAAATCGTGTCCAAACCAACAAACCTATGTCTACGTGGGGCTCGCGTCGTCGTCACATAAAAACATCATCGGCAAGGGCTTTCCCTTGCGGCCGGTCGTCTTCAAACGTCACCATTTTGTCCCTACACTTCCCACCCGCAACACTTTTTGTATCACCCTTTCTATCACCGAACGACGTCAAGTCATACAGTTCACCAGCCATCCCACTCAGATTAAACTCACTCAAACTTCTCGGCACAAAGTACTCGACGCATTTCTCGGCATGCCCCGCGGACCGTCTCACCGGGGTGTTCCTTTGGAAACTTTCCTCCCCAAAATTTGACGACTTCCGCCTCGGTAGACTGTTGAACTTGGTCGGGTTTAAACTGTCTATTTTAAACGTTACTTGTTGACGCTTCTCCTGACAGTTTGTGAATGCGACCGACGGTCCCGTGTCGGCCGTCTCCCGATGTCAAGACACGACAGACATGGCTATTTTCTCGTCGCATATTTTCTCAGCGCTGTGCACCGCGCGGGACTTCGATCCCGTGCACAGCGCTGTAAAACTCCTCAATATCGTGCTCATATCTTCCTGAATGAGATTGAAACACATTGCTATGACCACGATCCCCACAAGTATGTATATACAGCACACGCCGACGGCTATGTCCTCGGTTTTAGCGGAAATCGTGCTCGCATATAATCCCGGCTTTAAGTTGCCGAACCCGATCGTGGCTAAGCTTGAGAACGAAAAATAACAGCCGTCCATATAGGTCCACTTTTCCGTCGTATGGAACACTAACGTACCTATAGCTATGTATAATAATATTAGGAGCAAACTTAGTATAACTGGCACTCGCGTGTGGTCCCGACACGTCCAATGGTAGCCGCCACTGAAACTATCTAGATTAAGGGCCGCTTGAAAGGGAGTTCGTTTTTGTCTTTCGTTGCAGAACTTGTCTCTTTTATCACTGTCACTGTATTGTTTACACTCGACGCCCGTGACGGAGTACCGACTGAGGCAGTCGGCTCGGGTGTGGAAGCTGTCGCTCCTGAGGCTCGAAGGGCAGAGCTTGGAGTAGAGGACTCGGAAGTTTCTGGCGAGGGCCTCGCCGATGGTGGAGAGGTACAGCATAATGATGGGTATGCCGATGCAGGCATACGCCACTGCCACCAGCTTGCCCACTGATGACTTCGGAGTGACGTTGCCGTGGCCTGTTGGGCAAAAGGAACTGTTAATATCGAAATAATACTGAGTTTAAAATAAACTTTACTGTGTTGATAACCTAATTTTTGTACCTTCACACATAAAATCGGGCTCAAAGTTTATTTAATAGCTTTATGTAATCAGCAAATTCGATATTAGCTTCCGCCCGCGGTTTGACCAGCGTTCCCGTGGGATCTATTTAAACTTTTACAACATTGTTTCAAACCTGATTTGAACTATTAACAAGTTTTTAAGACTAAAAGAGGCAGACTCATTCCAACCGTTCTTGAGTTTTACGCTTAGCATGAACATTGTTTATATAAATACAGTATCTTTTTTTTTAACCTACCCAAAATCGGCAGCAATCATAGGCACATACATTTAGTATAAAGAATAATATGTATATAACAAATCCTTACCAATTGTTGTAATAAGAGTCAACGCATACAAAAAGCTTCCAGAAAACGTCCACCTATACTCTCGATCATGTTCGAAACTGATCCTGTTTTCAAGAACAGCTCCTCCACGCATCGTCTTTATCAAAACTTTCTGGAAGTCCATCAGTTCCTTAGCTGCCAACTTAGTCCAATTCTCCTTGTACAAAATATTCAGATCCTCAGTAATGGACCAGAGCCGCTCGACGGTTTTCGATCGAAGGTCATTACTACTGCTTTGCGATTGGCTAAGATTGGGCTTAGAAGCAGCAACTGCCGTTTCTTCTGTTGTCGAACTTCCCTCGATTGCCAGAAAGAGAAAACCACCGAGAAGGTTGTAAGTGAGAACGAGAAAGCAAATAGCAAGACACGTTAGGGGTGACGCTCTACGTTTGTGTGCACATCTGCAGCAGAACAGTCTGGAGTCATCAACGCCTTTTCGGGTGAAACAGCATTTTGGTTCGTCGATGTATGCTATCTCGTTATTGCAGTAGGTTCGCTTGGAGAGGTCTCGGCTACCGTCCTCGAGCATCGTGTGGCTACTGGCTCATGTTACCTCACCGCACTTTGTATTTCTTGTGATGTCTTCTCTTCTTTATTCTTGGCATTCTAGCTCGGAGTCCTTTGCGCAGCTGTCGATGGCCCACGATTTAACCTGTAACAAAAAAATAAGGTCGTTCAAAAACAAACACCACAAAATGTTACGAGGCAAAAATTTATTACTGAATAATTCCAGCAATAACAAAGCTGTATAATTAAAATTTAATATTCAAATATTTCAGTCAGTTTATGATGATATAAAAATATCCTCAAGGGCACCAATCCTCATTACAATATTCGAGCAAAATAAACAGACGCAAAACGAGAACAAACCAAAAGTAATAATGAACACGAAAACAAGTGAAATTTTGGAAGCCGGTGGAATTATAAAAAGTTATGCCTTTTGGGGAATCAACGATCGCAACAAATAAAAACAGGTGCCAGAGTGAATTATGTAGAAATAACTACTTATTATTAACAACAGGCTGATTTGGAGCTTTGGGTCTGACCCCAGGCTAAAATTAGCACTTAGAAAAGGTATAACACCGTCAAATTATGATGTACCTTAATAAATATGAGCTGGTATTGTTTCAAAGCCGATTAAAAAGGTTCGTGTAAATTTCGAGGGTTCAGTAAGGGTTAAGTGTGATTGAGGTAATTCAGTTATAAACTTAAAGGTCTTGTTATGTTTAGTACCTTTAGATACACAATACAGTTTAGATTTGCACAAACAAACACATTTAACGACTAAAACAAGCAATTTCAAAGCAATGTCGGCAGTACGATGGATTTTAATAGATGTGTTCAAGAGATGGAGCAATTAAATTAATTTGTTGGCGTTTGGTTAACCAATATTCGGTCGCTTGGTATATGCTAAGCTACATTTTCGACATCAGAAGGAAATGCTGTTCTATGATACCCACTGCTTATGGTTCTTTGTTATCATCATCACCAGAACAGCTCTAATGATAAAATAAGTGAAGACTTTCACTGAGACGCAGTGTATAGAAATACAGATAAGGGCATTTTGACTCATAACACTCGGACCAACTTGTTTGTCATCATAAACTTATCATCAGCTCATATACGTCTCCACTGCAGGAGCAAGAGCCTCCTTTAACAACGAGGGTGTTTAGGTGACATTCCAACAAGTGAGCCCAATGTTGAATTGTGGACTTAGATTCGTCCTCACTGCAGGAACGACCCTCCCCTAACAACGAAGGGGTGAAGGCCATAGTCCACCACGCGAATCTAATGCGGTGCGGCGGACTTCAATTACTAGGTAGGACATATATGTGTATTAATTTTTTTACTAACTTATTTCATTGATTTAATTACTTTGTTTATTAATTTAGTATATATCACATATTGCCCATTTGTTCTAGCACTAATACTGTATACGTTGATAACCAAACAAATATATATTTAGGTATATCACGAATCAGTTATCAACCCGTAAACACGACGATCCTTGGGGAACGTAAAAGATATTTTCTTCCATAATAAATCCTTGGGATATCCCATTAGACACACATACCCTGTTCTACGTCAACAAATGATATTATTATCATTTTACCCGCAATTCCTTTTACTCGACACACAAAGGTGAAATTACCTGTATGTATATTACATATCCAAAAACAAGACATGATGTGGGACGAAGACAGCGCTATACACAACGTCAGATCTGAAGATCTATGTCTGTCTGTCTCTGTCACTCGGAGTCATGTCAGCTCGGAGTTATAATATTGCTTTTATTGCCTCGGATGTTATGACACGTGAAACATAAAAACTAAATTACGTTCAATTTTGTATGTCGACACGCGACAAATATTTTATTAAAGCACATACATATATATGTAAGAGTGCGAAATGTTGTGACTGGCATTTAGGAGGAAGGAAATAGTATGTTAGTAGACTGTTTTTTATTGTATTCCAGTTTAATAAATAATTAAATTACACATAAATTTCAGTAGAAATCATTTGAAATATTATACAAATAAATATCCTGGGACTTTATTTACACTTGGCCAATATGATCCCAATCTAAGTAAAGCATGTATTATATGAACCAGATAACTGATATAGCTTTTTAACTACATACTTATATAAATATTTACATCCATTTAATTAAAGGACTCTTCTATTATGTTACTCTTACGTAAAAATCACGTGTAAAAAAAACACTCAGAAATGCCTTTCACATTTTCCTTCGTGAAAATATCTCATACAATTTTCCTCACGTCCACAAATACACGAATATTCAGAAATCTACTTTAACCTTAAGATGGTGAATGCAATTAACGTTAACGCTCGGTGGACGACCGCCAGACCCTATCGGCACTTACGCACTAAATTAATTGGGGGAAACCCAGTAGTGTTGATGAAAGTGTAAGGACGTAGGTTCAAGGCCTGTGATACACAGGGGACTGTCGACTGAAAAAATATTATTTTAAAATGTGCCAGTAATATGTGGATATTTCCTTTTGTATTCACATAAATATTGTCAATTTGAGAAATATTAAACTCTGGCTATATTTATTTGAAAGCAACTCTGTCTGTTACCTTTTCACGCCTTAACTATAAGATCGATTTTTCTGAAATTTGGTACAGAGATAGGCTAGAGTATAGGAAAGCAGATAGGCTAACTCTAATTTCGAAAAAATTTAAAGTCCCCCCGAGAATACGGGTGGAAGCTAATGTGTAAAAATAGTTTTATTTTTATTTTGCATCTTCTTCACAACTAAAACAGCTTTTCAAACCGTTTTAATTGACTCGTCTATTTATTTGTGCTTCAACTAAAGGGCTATTAAAAAAATAGTATTTTCGTCATCAGCATCATCATCAACAGCTCATATACGTCTTCTCGCTCGGAGCTCGAGCCTCCCCTAACATCGAGTAGTATAGTAGTATAGTATTTTACTTTCCCTTATTGTAATATTAGGTATAATTATTTTGTAACCATTTTCGTGCATTTTTCACGCATATTAGCATGCATATAACAAGCTTTTTATGTTGCATATAATCCCGTCTCTAGTTATCACGGTCCATATGTGTAGGTAGAACATTCTCGAACAATCCAGAAACTTAAAGTCTGATCTGATTTCATTTGATTCGATTTGAAAGGTCATGTAAGTGTTTTGTTAATAGGTGTCATGTGTCTGTGAGGTCGTCTGGCCAACTGGAGAGGTGACGTTGAGGACAAATTAATGATTTAATATTATGCCTCAAAAGCGATTAGTGAGTAAATTTAAATTTATCAGTCTGGAGGTTTATGGGAGAATTTTATATTTTTTTTAAACTAAAACATAATATTTTTTCAAAAATCAACACGAAAATGTAACGTCTATATTTTTGTAAATACCATATACCTATGTATCTATTTTATATATAGTTACTCCTGTTCCCGTAAGAAATCAGTTTACAGAATTAAGCTTGGTGAAAGAATTATTCAGGTCAATCCATTAGTTTCACAGTTTATTCATTACTAGGTGCCTCCCCGCGGTTTTACCCGCGTAGTTCCCGTTCCCGTGGGAATACAGGGATAAAATATAGCCTATGTTACTCGGGGATAATGTAGCTTTCCAAAGGTGAAAGAATTTTTGAAATCGGTCCAGTAGTTTCGGAGCCTATTCATTACAAACAAACAAACAAACAAACAAATCTTTCCTCTTTATAATATTAGTATAGATTATAGTATAGACAACAACAAACAATCAATCAAAGAAAAACCCTCTTCCTTTATAATTTTGTAGTATTAAGCTGCACATTTCCGATGCTATTTTCTATGGAAACAAAACATATGAAAACAGGAATACCTAATAATAAATGTAATCTTTCTCTTAATCCCCCGCACAGTGTTAAACCGTGTTTCGTAAATCTGGTTGCATTACTCTCGCGCCAACATACCGCAGATTTCCTATTACTCAGTTCGTGTGGATACGCCCCGTCGCGCACCTTGCGCCCGTCATCCAGACCTTAGGCGAACCCTCCACTGATAAAGTCAAACTATATCAGTCTTGTTTTGTGAGCGTTTGGAAACGGACGCGCCTCATATTACAATACCAATTCGCGTTTGGCGCGGTATAATCCGCTGCTAAAAATTGCGATCGTCACCATGTTGTCGCAAAAACACATGGTTAACGAGCTCCTGGCATTCATCCAAAACAAGATGGATGTCATGGACGAAGTCAGCATCATGCAGATTTGCACCTCGAGCTTCAAGGAGAACGAGGTCCTAGTTGCCAAGAAGCTGCTATACGAGTCAGTCGATAGGGCTGACCGGATGCCGTCGCGCCGGATTGACGAAAAGGGTGCGAGGAGCTTGCAGGACATCATCAACCTGCTGAAGGAGGTGGATCCAGACGATGTACCGACTTTTGTGGCGAAGGATTTGCAGAAACTGCCCCCCGTCACATTCGACCACGTCGACGTCACCAGGCTGTTGAAAGATATAACGTCGTTAAAAGCCAGCCTGGCCGAGATGCAGCTCAAGTTGGAAGCTTCACAAGGTACCATCAGTGAACTGCGTACTGAGGTAGTGGACTTACGTAACACTATCACGGTATGTAGGTCACACGAGGCTTCCAACGTGAACACGCGTCGAGGTGCATTTAATGCATCAACGTCAAGTTTCGAGTCAGCGAAACTTGACTCGTCACCGGCGGCCGTCGGGTGCAATGCACTGCCTCGCACCCCCCGCCCCGCCTGCCCCGCGTCACCTGTGCTCGTGACGCCGACTCTTAGCGCGCGTAAGTCAACACCTCAACGTGCTTACGCAGCAGCTGTCGCCAAGCCCGCTCAACAACCAAGGCCCCAACCCGAACAGGTGCCGACGACCCAGTCGAACCCGGCACCGAAGGCGTATTGCAGAGGACAAGCTGACAAGGACGGCTTCGTTAAAGTAGAGCGGAAACGCAAGAAGCCTACTTGTCGCAACCAGTGCGGTACTGCCCCGACAGGACCGAACCATCTGCTGCGTCCCGCTATTCCGACGACGCTGCTGTATGTATCCCGATTGTTGTATTCCACAAAGGCTGAGGAGGTTGTGGAGTACATAGAAAAGAAAGTTAAATTCAACTTGAGGGTCACGAAGCTGGAATCGCGTCACAGCGTAAATTTTACTTCGTTTGTGGTGCGGGTTCCAACTCAACATATCGAGACCTTCACGAAGGAAGACTTTTGGCCGAAGGGTGTCGTATTACGGCGTTTTCGCGGAACAATACGAACCTCGCTGGCGAGCACGTCGCCGTCTCTACGTGCCTAATTAATTTGTTGTAATTTTAATTATAATCATAATATGTATACTTAGATTTAAGGTATTTATAATATGGGCCTAGTTGCCTGAAATAAAGGATTTATTATTATTATTATATATTATACTTGTTTCGCTTTTAAAATATAGCTTTTTAATTTCACTAATATTATAAAGAGGAAAGATTTGTATGTTTGTTAATTAACTGAAAAACTTTTCAAACCACTTTTACTGACAGTAAGCTACATTCGCGAGTGACATATGGCCCAATCCCGGGAAATATTTAAAGCCCCGGGAACACGGGTAAAACAGCGACACGGTAGCTTTTTTATGATACAATGCATATACGTTAGTACTATTAAAAATCCTTCAAGTTTCACCCACGTAGTTCTCGTTCCCTAAGTTACTTACAAATAATATAACTTTCTATTGGTAAAATAATTTCAGAGATTATCCTACAAAGACACAAACAACAAATAAGGATAGGACGTAGACATAAAAAACCAAAAACAAAAGCATTGATAAAATAATAAAACTTATCTAAGAAAAGAAAGAAATAATATTAGGAACAAAAAAAGGGATAATTTTCACACTCAGGACATAACTATGGCCTATTGGATGGACAAACAATTCAGTTAGTATTAGCTATTGTACATAGCCATATATGAGGACGGGTATGCTTTGTCTCTCATTAACTAAACAATCACAAGTGAGGTCAGTTGTCCTCTTTACGCAAACATTTGCATCAAGGGTGACTTAGATCGATTGCACACCAATTCAGACTCTATATAAAACCCAATACTAGGCATAATCCATTAAAAATATATGTTGTTTAATAAAAAAATAATAAATATCCTGGGACATTTTTTACACAGGGCCAATTCAAAAGTAAGCTTCAAAGTGAGCTTGTGTTATGGTAACCAGATAGCTGATATAATACGTTTTAAATACATACTTATATAGATATTTACATCTAGATACAACAAAAATACAAATTCATGCATACAAATGTTTGTCCTGTGTGGGATTTGAACCGACGACCGGAGGCTTGAGAGTCAGGGTCACTAACCACAAAGCCAACCGGTCTGTCTTTGTTTAATAGTATCGCGTAGCTTACAACGCAACGCTTCATTAGAGGAATGCAAGGTCTACCTTTACGTATTCACATTTTGCCCGCTGTAGAGAATAGTTAGGGGTTTTGGGGAGCTTTTTTTTCAGGAAAGCTAATAGTTATGTGTTTCGTAATGGCCCCCGAGCTTCGTCTGGAATAATAAGTATTTAGAACCGTTGCCTTTGCTCGTTCACTGAACCGAGATATATTTTTAACGTTAAATATTTTGCTTGAAAATCTACAGTGTTTGTTCAGTTTAGAGATAAACAATATCAAGCTGTATTACTTACCGCTTAATTTGTAATTTATGTTGTATTGTTCTTTCTAAATATTTAAACTAAAAATTTAATACTTAAAGATTGGTCCAGTTAAGTGGGAGGAGTAGAGAAAAGAAGGGGAGGCCTTTGCCTCGCAGTGGGACAAAACAGGCTGATAAAAATAATAATAAAAATAATAATAATAATAATAAAAAAAGAGATGACAGATTAAGAGTTTTGAGCTCGATACAAAACAGAAATATCGTAATAAAACAACAGATAGGTAATTATAGAAGAAACCGCGTGGTGGATTGTGGAATAGAAGAAGAAGAATAGCATTTATTTAAAGAAATATACCACTTCTTGTTAGCGGATGCTGCTGCAGAGGTGACATATATCAAAATGATGATAAAAAAAAACAGGCCTGCAACTTATTCATTGTTATAAAGATTCAATATAAAGCTTATAATAAAACTATAAAAGCTAGTACACACAAAATCAATGTAAGATAACACTCAAAGACCTTCAATATTCGTTCTCTCATAAACGCTGTTGAAAGTCAAATTTTATCACCATTCACATATTGAACAGCAATAAAATATCCTACCAATGATAAAAACAGCTTTTATATTTTTCCATGAAATAAAATCACTCTTGTACGCGTAATCCCTTTGTTACCAATGTCATTGTTTGTCATCGAGATTTTTATTTAATTCTATGTTAATCTACAATCAAGCTGCAGGATTTATGGTCCATTTCGGCGAGGCTAGTAAAAAATGCGTAGATATAAACTCGGTTTATTATCTTTCTCGTAAAGCTGTGTACTTTTATTTGCATGTTGGTATTATAGTCGTTTTCGTGTATATAAAAAAGGTTGTTAATTTTGCTAATGAAATATCTCGTCATATCAATGCAAGAACAACTGAATCGTTAGACTTGATGTCCTAATAATAATAAATAATAATAATAATAATAAAGGTCTGTTTGACAAATCCTTTTAATGTTCTAACTTCATACGTTCATTCTCAAGTCATCTTTAAAATCCTGGATTACAAAAGTATTCCAGAACATGTTCTAACCGGGTACCAAGTATCTTCTAAATCCCTTCATCCGTTATAGCTTAAAATAGCAAACAACCGTACATCAATAAACTTTCGCATTAAGGATTTCATTTCATTCCTCACAGAATATTGAGTAAACAACAGTAAATTCAATAGTCGAGACATATATATTCTAGAGATAGATTAATACCTAGAGGGATGAGCATATTGTAAACCAACCCTTAGAGTGTAGCTCGTAAAGTTACATATAAAGATGAACATAAATCTGCTCACAGCGGGGTGCGTCGACATATCCAGCACAAAATATATACGTACAGAAAGACAGCTTTATAGAAACACTGTAAATACAATAAATTGCTTTGTTAGTTTATCGTCTTCAATGTGAACTTCAGGTGCTTTGACCTTTAAAAGCGTCGTCTAAGCTTATACTGAGTAAGAATTTTCAAAGCCAAGAAAAGGATAAGATTTTTATGTTTATACACCAATCCAATCTTGACATATTTTTTTGTTTGATTGTGATTTAGATCCGAATTTTATGTGTAATAAACACATTTAGAAAAAATATTTAAGTTTAGCTCAATGATGAAAAGGTCAAAACAACCGAAGCTAAATTCGCAGATCTTGCTGAAGTTAAATAAAAAAGCTGCCTCAATCTAGATCATGGGCACACACAAGTTTATCTATTCAAATAAATATCCGGATTCCAAAGTAAGCTTCAAAGTGAGCTTGTGTTATGGTAACCAGATAGCTGATATACTACATATACTACGTTTAAAATACATACCTATATCGATATTTACATCCAGACACAGGACAAATAGACATATTCATTCATACAAATCTTTGTCCTGGGCCCTCGTACCCACGACCAGCGCAGTGGCTTGATGGTCAGGGTCACTAACTACAAAGGCAACCGGTTTGTCTCAGTCTAGATCATGGGCACACACAAGACTATCTATAAAAAGTCCTTCTGTGTCATATATATTTAATGCAACTAGGCCTCCCTGCTCCCGCACCAACTTTGTTTGCGAGATATCCATTAGTTAGATTCCCCGCCGTATCTGATTGCGCATTGATAAATTAAATTCTTTGTTGTTCAGCGGAATTGTTCCGCTGATTGTTGTTTCTGAGCCAGTAATTAATCGCTGTATGGAAATAACGTTATTTGATCTACTTACTCTTTTGCATTGTGTATTTTTATTCAGTTATTATGAGATTCCTGTAAGAATTGTAGTATCTGTTTAATTAATAATGAATAGTTCTTTTTAGTTTCAAATTGTAGCTGTTTTTAGCAATTTCATGAAATGAAGATATACATAGGTACTAAATACTTATCTTTTTCAACGTTCTTTTTGTTTATCTTTCTTTCATGACTTCAGAGGCTTAATTTTTTAGAAGTTTTTTAATATTTTTATAGTAAATCTAGATGTAAAAAGAATTTTAAGGTATAATCTATATGGGATTACCAACACTTTGCACCGTATGACAAACTTAATTACGAATTCCCTCTAAACATATAATTCGTGCAAAATGCAAATCAATGCTAACCATAAACCGTTCGTTGTGTTCCAGCTCAGTAAATACTTTGATACTGATTAGTCAGGACCATGGAATTTGTAACACTATAGAAGTGAGTATTATATACACATATTTATATATGATAACTAGATTTGTGTAATCGAAGTCACAGTATTTCATGATGTATTCCAAATCACTATTACCATTATGTGTAAATGATTTCATGAGATTTTTTTTTTATTAATCAACGTTCAATAGGAGGGCCTTTGCCTTGCATTGTGACGATTATGGCTAAAAATATCAACCACTAGTTATTTACTAAGCCATGTACAAAAACAAATTACAAATATTTCATTAAATTTAAAAGGTTTGCAGTTTTGCAATGAGTAGTTTGAGCCAGCGGTACGCATATTTGTAATTTCTGTTTTGTTTTAGATTTCTATGATATAGGTACACACTATCGATTCTCGTTGCGCAACAGTCGATTTAACGGATAGCCGATAGTTAATTATAGATAAATGTATTAAGTACCTATTGTTCTCGTTTTAAAATGGTTTTATTTAGTCATTGAATAAATAGAAAATGAACGAAGACACAGATTTGATACCAAAATTAAGTTTAGACTATGAGTTTACCAAAAGTTTTATATAATATAGTAATCTTTACGCCTAATTTCTAGGTACAATGTTTTTACGAGAATCGAATCTCTACCCTAAAAACTCTTCAAATATAAACTGACTGTAAAGTTCTGACACTGATAGAGTTACCAAAAACTTTCACAATGGCCAATATTAAGTAATAAATTATACAAAACTTTATCATCGCACTGTGTTTATGTCGTTTCTATAATAAAATTGATAACTTCCTGAAAGTTTTAATACTTTGCCAATACCTAAACGCCGAGGCTATTATGGAAAATATAGATGCCGAGGATCGTTTACAGGCTTGAGCAATTTTACAATATCAACTTTGTAATATTGTGAAACAAACAGAGCCTTATTTTTTCGGAATTCCCTGTAAAAATGGAATTTGAAAAATCTAATAAAGTCTTTTGCTATGGTCGCGTTTAAAATTGTATAATAGTAAATTTTTGAAATTATTCTAAAATATAAATTACCTATTACATATTCATTGAATAAACACAGTCATCAACGTAAACAACAAGCAACAGTAGTACATAATATCGAAATAAATGTCTCAACAAGTCATTATAATCATATTAAAGATTCATTTTCAGCCATACCTCCGAGTTTGTTATAATATATCTTTTGTAAATTGCTTCTAAAGCCGATCGTCTCCTAAGTGAACAGTTTGCGAGATTTGTTAATATCCTACAGCGAAGTCAATATTGCCTGATTGTATATTCATAGCAAGACCGGGAAGCGTTCAATTTTCTGTGAAAACGTTCACTCAGTTCCCATCCTAATAGTTTTAAAGTTAAGCCGATGGCTGTTTGTGTTCCAACGTAAATTTATTTGCGCCAGATTTGATAAATTCGTCCAATTTGCTGGACCGTGACGCTCCCTTTCGCCTTGTTTGATTTATTTGGGAATGGTATTTCAGTACATGTATAAATTACTACCAATCAGCGAACACAAACTGCGCGGGTCGAAAGTGTTTTCTGTAATTTGAAATTCAAATTGAATAGAGACGGAATCTAGGGATCCTGAACGAAAGGATTCTCGAGACCTTTCACTTAGTGACACAAAGCGTTTCTAAAACGTTTTCTCAACTTAGTTTACCCAGTGACCTCATTTCGGTGGCAAGTAAATTTTTCAATTTATATCTTATATCGCGTAGGTTTTTTATGACATTATTTTCCCATAAAGCTTATAAAGAACGTACCGCATTTCGCTTTTTCCATTTATCAAGCTTAAAAATAATATCCTCTTTAATCTTCAGGGAAACTTGTTTGTCCTTTATTTTTGCGAACAAATCTTATTACATTGGATGCCATAATGCCAAAGCTCATTATATGAGTTATGTTTTCATACTGCATTTTGAATATTTAATGCTGAAAGCTTTTATCTGTAGTTTAATACATGCATCCCACGTATATAAAAAGGTGTGCTACTATTGTAATGCCAGATTATTTATTTTTACCTAATGAGGTCATTGTAAGTGGGGAACGAACATACACACCGCATGCACATTCCCTTTAATTAGATAGATAATTTATTTTCTTGTAAACTGTCTGCTTATTATAAATTATATTATTTTTCAAAATACAGCTTATTAAATTATCAGGCTAACAAGATAAAATTATCATTTTTGTTTATACATATATTAAAAGTAATCAGTAATAACCTTTTAAAATATCAAAGTCAAAGTCAAAGATATTTATTGCATTACAGGTTGGTAGATACATTAGATTAGATGTTATAACAAAATTGTGTACAAATATGTACCGATATTTGATAGAATCGCCCACAGATTTCATATATTTCTAATATTTTTCATGTAAAATAAATATGTCCGAAAGTTTGACATTTAAGAGAGATTACAACTGCTTTGATCGTGGTCGAAACCTTTGACGACGTAGTTTTAAACTTTGACCTTTAAACCTATGTTTTCTATAGCAGGTTTTTTTTATATATCGCCACAGATAAATAAAGTTAAATCTGAGATTACAAAAAAAAACTATCAAAGAGACTATTTAATACGAGTCTTCTTTTTGTAAAAACCTTTGTTTTGTTGTCTTTGAGATCTTATCCATTAAGAGTTAATTATTAATTATTTTATTTGGTACACAACATATACCTATATAACATTTCATTTCAACATAAGCTCATATACGTCTCGACCGAGGAGCTCGAGCTCCCAACTGAGTCACCACGGCCAAACGCCAACATTTTTTTTATATCATTGTAAATCACTACATATTATAAAACCAAGTCGCTATCCGCCGTCTGTCTGTCCCTATGTATGCTTAAATCTTTAAAACTACGCAACGGATTTTGATGCGGTATTTTTTAATAGATAGAGTGATTCAAAAGGAAGGTTTTCATGTATACCTAAATCATTACGCTATGACGAATAGGTGCGGAGCATCAATCAAAGCTGTTGCAAAAACGGGCAAGTGACGCCAACGAAGTTGCGCGGGTCACCTAGTAGTATATAAATATTGAAAACAATGCCAATTAGACCTTTTATACTCATCAATTAATATTATTATGTAGCTGTATTTAATTTTAATTATGAGGCTCACGGCTTAATTAAAGGTAAGTGAACGTAATTTATGCTGTATTAAATCTATTTTGTTTTATGTAATTATGATGGGATTTATATGAAAACTGGTAAATAATGAGAATTAATTTAGGTACTTCAACCATCCTCGAAGACTTTAACAAGCTTAATTATACATAAAGTAAAATATGATTAGTGAAACAAATAAAAAATATAAAGTATATAGACTTTTTAGATTTTCTAACCAAGAACTGAACAAGAACCACCTTTTATGTATTTTTGTGCTAAATAAGTCCTAGTTAACATTATAAATGCGAAATTATTTGAGAATGTTTATTACTCTTTTACGCAGCAACGGCCGAAGGGATTGCGATGAAATTTGGCACAGATAAGAATATTTTGTGGAATAGCACATAGGCTACTCTTTACCCCTTGTAATTTTAAGGTCCTCCATTCCTCGGTTGAGAGCCCTCTGCGCTCACCGAAACAGACCGCATAAGGGTGAAAAAGCCATCTGAGGCTAACACTTCCCAGTCCAGAAAAAAAGAAAATAATGAACCCCGGAAACGCGGGATAGATGCTAGTATAAGTTAAATTTCGACGCGAAAATTGGTCACTGTTTAGTAGCTTATAACTAAAGAAATCTTGAGACAGTATTTGGTAGTATTTGTTCAAATCACAGCCAACTGTAGCGTGAAATAGATTTGTACAATTTAACGCCTCATATTCAGTTATGCTGAAAAAATCCCCAGAGATTTATGTGGTTTCGACTTACGAATAGATCCGATATGAGATTATTGGAAAACCTACGTTATTTATACGTTGTCAGAGATCACGACCTTAAGGAAATAAGGAAGGTGAGGCTTTTTGTGTATTCGATTACAGAATTGTTTTGGAAAGATATTTGTTTTTGTACAAACTCGTCTTACCGTAATCTCACTATTGTAAATAAAGGTGGGCTGAAGACGCATGAATATACCTCTGAAAACTGATAGTAGATAGGTTAAAAAGGATTAAAATACATCCCCTAAAAGGGTACCTATAAAAATCAAAACTGCTAAAACGACCTACTACTACTATACTATAATTACCTACTATTGCTTAGGAATAAAGCCTTAAACTGAGAAGAACCGTCAAAATTTCTGACAATTTTTCGATATGGTAACTGCATATTACTACTTGTGATTTGACATCTTGATCCATTTTAATATATAAATAATAATCCTAGGAGTCCTTAGCGACGTCAATTTAGTTCGACAATTTTAATATTCAGTTTGGTTTACATAAAATTCTGTGTAAAATAGTTTTACACGAATAAAAAGTACTTACTTACCTAAACCCTAAAGAGATTTAGACTAGACTACCAAAATATAGTAATATTATATTATAGGTTAACTAGCGACCCGCCTCGGTTTTGCACGAGTGCAATGCTTATACATCACATTTGAAACCTCCAAAATTGTCAATGTTTCTCTAACATATTATATGTATTGTATATAAAACCTTCCTCTTGAATCACTCTATCCATTAAAAAAACTGCATCAAAATCCGTTGCGTAGTTTTAAAGATTTAAGAAAACATAGGGACAGACAGCGGAAAGCGACTTTGTATTTGTATATTTAGTGATGATATATATACCTATATGTACCTACTCTGTTCCAAAAACCTCTGTCTAGTGTATGTAAGCAACTCGTACAATAACCGCAGGCAGACTAAGCCCTTGGCATGTACTTGTATACAGTTTATCCGTCTGGCATTCAGCTCATGAGCTGTTTTTTTAGTGCCTCATAATACCAAATGACTTGCGAAGATAGATCATAAAAACATTGAGGTGTTATATAAGATTTTATTTTTCTTTAATCTGTTTATGAAAATAACAGGCAGAAAGATAACTCTAGAGAGTGAAAACTATATTGATCCAAGTGACATATAAAAATACTGGATCAAACCTAATTATCAATTTGATAAGTCTACTCGTTTAAGTGAAACCAAAAGTGAATTTCAAAACATGTTCGTTTCGGGAAAAATCATTAATACATTCACTTTTGATTTCACTTAAACGAGTCCTACATTTACTAAAAGCACAAACATAACAATAGTTCAGTGCATTCGTCAATAGGAGAGGCTCCTAACCTCTAATAAGGACTTAAATAAGCTTGCTAAACTTTTGAAATTGAAAAGGATAGCTATTCTATTTATGTTTTCGTTTCAACAATTAAATACCTATAGTTTCATCTTACTGTAGCATAATTGAATACTTTATATATTTATTAAAACGATAATAATGATTGACAAACGATGTAATTTTTTCCTTTTCCACGTCCCAATCACTTTATTTTTATGATCTGTGCCAGCAACGTTGTCTCCATTCGTAATAACAAGGTCATCGAAGTCTTTACGACTTCAATAACTGGACGTCTAATAGAGCTATCGTATTACATGGCGTCCTTACATGAAACTGTAATGAGGGTGTTTTTGTATTGAAGATTAGATATATCATCGATGTAACATTTCTTAAGAAAATAATATGGTCAGGGTCACAAGAGAGGAAACCATGCTTGGTGTTTCTAAGTGAGGAAGAGATGTAGTCTTCGTCATCATCATCACCTCATATATGTCTTTACCGAAGCCCCAAAAATGAGATGGTCTAGGCCATAGTCCACCACGCGGATCTAATGCAGATTGGCGGACTTCACATGACTTTATTCGTGATATTTCTTGCAAGTAGGTTTCCTCACAATGTTTGTCATTTACCGAAAGCCAGTGGTGTGAATACGTACGTTTTAAATACGGGCCACGGGTTTGAACCGACACTCTCATCTTAGTGAGTCGGTGCGTTCCCAACTGAAGTAGGCCGAATCGGAATCCTGTGTTTGTAATTTGGAAGAGCTTATCAAGGATACCTCTACTTTACAGAAGATTTTATATTATTTATTTAATCATTAAACTTAAGTACATCTATCATAACAGGCCAGCCTAATGCGACAGAGTAGTCTTATTCTATCTCATATCTAATCTTTATTAATTTTTCCAAATATACTTGATCAATTTGGTCAGACAGTGTGTTGAGGACATCACAGGTGCGGAGATCGCAGCCAAATATCCTGGGATATTTTTACATACGGCCAATTTGATTTCAAACTAAGCAGAGCTTGTGCTACACTACATAAACTAATACCTTTCAATACGTACGTATAGATATTTACATTCAGTGACAGAACAGATAGAATTTTTCATAGAGACGTTTTTCCTCCGAGGGATTCGCACCCACGACCGGGTCACTAACCATAAAGCTAAACAGCCTATCCATCAAATAAAGGTTCTACTGTTGTATCCCCGCGGTGACTAAGTTATTCTATACATTTTGGCTTAGTTTAGAATGAGTTTTACTACGTAAAGAAAGTCCCAGACCAATTTATTTGTCAACAAAAGTTTTAGCGAAACCAGTAAGACATTTTAGTTGTCGCTAAACGTTTTCTCAACGGACGGTATCACATAAACCGCCAGGATTGTGCTAGAGGAAGTAAAAAACGGCTATTTTCCATCCGCAAGGGACTAATGTCCTCGTTGAAATGCAAAACTGTGCCATTTGCTTGGAATCCGTTGCAAGCCGTTTGAAAACGTCTTAAAAACACAGCTGTTGGATCTAAACTATAAAATAATCGCCTAGTTTTATCACTATTATAAACTAGCTATCGTCCCGCGACTTCGCCCAAAAGGGACATTAAAGTATCCCGGGATAAAAAGGATAATTAATAGGGAACTGGATAGAAAGATGTTTGATACACAATCATGCCTAAACGGCTGAACAAAAACAACTATCAGAACCGAGTATTAATAGTGACTTTTCATAAGTGCTTTATTGAGGCCTATTTGAATAAAAAATATTTTGATTTTGATTTTAAACGGATCTGGATTTTGACAAGTGCAGAATTAACTACGTTCTAAAATTAAATATAGGCAAGTTAGTACGTTGGGAAACTTTAAAATATCCAGAATCGCAGATGAAACCTTGGGGCAGAAGATATAGGCATTATAATGTATTTAAAAGCTATCAGTAAGAACAGCTGCTTAGTTTGGAAATAAAATGTCCTTGGAAAAAACCATTAAAATCAATAATGTACACGTAACCATGGGAAAAGTCATATGTATTTGTCCGACCTGGGAATCAAATATTCATAGCTTTAAGCTTACTCAATTTACTTAAACTATAAAACCTAAACCTTTACGACCCTTACCCCCCTGAAAGAGGGTGAGGGAAATAGTACCTACTACACTAATCTAAGATCAATAGATACTAAAATAGTACAAAATATATCCATATTTAGTACAAAAATACTGTAAGTCGAATATCGTCAAAATTTTAGTCAATCATTTTATGTAGAAAGAATGGTAAATAAGTGTGCAAATCGTGAAAATTATATTTAGAAACCAATTACTTAGTGATAAATTACGTAAGTATTTATTCGTAAAATTTACCTTTTTATTCTAATGATATTTTATTAATTGCCTGAAAACACGAATAAAATTAAGTTATCTAAAAATGAAACATAGCTAGATCGATTTACATACTAAACTTAGTAAAAATAATTAGACCGTCAGATTTAGATTAAATAAATACAAAAATTTCTCGTTCAAAGGTACCTATTAATTAATATATGGAAATATTAGGGATGAAAAAATTTTGAAGAATTATTATTCACAGTTATTAGTTATTACAGAAATTTACCAATATAGGTACTACACATAAAAACAGTTCAATTTCCAGCAAAAAGGATTTTCCAGGCCCTACGATGTTTCCACAAAAATAATATAATTCTCCCATAGGAACGAACGTAGCTATGGCAAATCCTGCGAAACGTCAACAAAAGCAGATTTTACATATTTCGTCTCCTTTTGATGTTTACCCATCAACATAGCAATTCACACTTCAAAGGAAACTTCTGGAAATATTCGATATACTATGTTATGACGTAAGTATAAGATATACGCAAAAACTTTACCCTTTAATGTTATATGAGAGTGAAATCTTTATTTGAAATTGTTCGTTTGGTAGAAATGTCTCATTAAAAGTTACTATAATTTAAATACCGAGGAATTAAAATATAAATAGAAAAAATATTCAAATCAAATACCCAGAACTACTTTATGATGAACAAATTTGCCGAATTCAAATTATTTTATACTAGCTACCTCCGCGCGGTTCCACTCGCGTAGTTCCCGTTTCCGTGGGAATACGGGGATAAAATATTGCCTATGTTCTTCGGTTATAGTGTATCTTCTTAACAGTGAAAGAATTTTGCAAATCGGTCCTGTAGTTTCAGAGCCCATTAAATGCAAACAAACAAACCAAAAAAAAATAATCAAATCATTCCTCTTTAGAACATTAGATATGATTTTGACTAAGGTACATATAAAAAAAATACAGCATTCCCGTTAAATCCATTTCTGTGATGAGCTCAAAACCCGCAACGTCCCCAAAACGCAAAAACAAGGTGGTTTTAATCTTGCCAATAAAGTATGCTATTGCCAATTTATTCAAATTTCATTCCAACCACCGACAGACAAAGATCCATTTCACTCTAACCCGTTTAAGCGATTACAAAACTTCCACTACTTATCTGAAAGCAGCTTTACGGGGTTAATGTCGTTTTTATGGGCCGGCTTACAGGTGAGGGGCGACAGGGGGCGAGAGGGGGCCAGGGGGGACAAGGGGGCCAAGTGATGGACAACTTCGGAGATTAACGCCTCAGGTGGGAACCTTTGCAGACTCGTTATGTGATATTTTCCTCGTATCTTTTCATGGAATTGGAAAGGTAAAATGGCAGTGCGCGTCAATTATTCAAGAGATGTTTCTTGTACGTTTTTTAGCGACAGTATTATGAGAAAGGCGTAAACTTGTATTCGCTTAAAATAAAGCTTTTGCTTTATTAAAAACTGCAAACTTCTAACCAACGACGACTAAACTTTAATAATTAAAAAAATAATACCTACTTTCCAGATTCCTCGGCAAGAAAATTGTGAGATAAACTTTTTTGTTGTTTCTGTATAAATAGGTAAGGATTGAACTAAAGTAGTTAAAGTTTTAGTATTTGCATAAAATTCATTTGTAGTTTCATTTTGAGGCAAAGTTTTTTTGACGCTTCATAAGATTTCACTGCTCAGTGATGACATCACAAAAGTCCAATTTAAATATAATTATATAAATGAAAAAGGTAAATTTTAGGAAGTGAAGGCCTTTTAGGATCTAGTTTACCTAATAAACAATATATTATTACATCAAATATGACAATAAAAAGAAGCTGTTACCAATTATATTTTTATAAAAAAAAATTAAAATACAATTATGACAGTAAAGAACCTATTTTCTACAATACATTCTTTCTCTATAAAATCTAAGCAAAAAACAGCTACAAGAACATAAAAGAAATAAACTCTTCCCAATCGCAAAAAACGAACAAAACCAACAAAGTAAACCTGAAGCTGAAATCAAAACGATTACAGTAGATAATGTTAAGCAAATAAAATGCTCTTCTAAAGTGATAAGTACTGAAGCGGCGTCGTCAGGAGAATGTATTAAATTTATACCGCGGCATTTTGGCATACGCTTTGTCGAGTACTGCTTTAGTGGTGCCTCTTAGCGGCACCATGTGTCAGGGTTTTAATGCCCTTTTTAGGAATACGCTTTATGAAAAGTGTTTTTGTAGGATGGTGAGATGTTGCTTCACTTATATCGTTGAATTTTAAAGTATTTCTTGTCTTTTTGTAGTAAGTACAGAATCTAAAGTATTTATAACCTCGTCATGTGTTCTGAAAGAGCTAAAAAATATGCCACTTGAGCTTCGATAAGTCAGAGATCTTACGTATATATTCTAAAAAACCAATTTGAATGCTCGAATATTGTAAACTATATCTAATTAAACATAATGTTCAGTAAAAAAAAATCTGTGACCCTAAAAGATATCTGATACAAATTACAAAGAAAACCTACAAAAAGTGCTCTGTTTAAAATTTCATTTATGTCCCAAAATCCATCTGAAACATACCTATCAGAATAACTGTGGAATAATAATCAGGACTTTCCAAAATCATGGTGAGCGAGCACGCCGAGCGGTGGCACGCGTCTGCCACTTGACAGATGTTCACCAAGTTCACAATGAGCCTCCAGTCGCAATGTTTTATCGCACCAACATTTGTAAACAATTCCATTGTCCTTAACTTTGCTGTCTGTATGTCTGCCAGCTTCGAGTTGACGCGCCCCGCCATGTTTATTTTATGAAGCATTCATCCTTTGGGAGCGAAATTCTCTCACTTTCAATTTAACAGCACGTGTTTTCAATTATAACTTGTTTGTTTGCGCAAATGTTTTTGTAGTGCGCGTGGTTGCAACCCGAACCGATCAATCACAGCGTTTCACCGACAAAAACCGGACATTGTATTTTTTGTCAAACATTCCTTTATCCGTTTGAAATCCGTTGAATCGAATGAAGTTCGCATATAAAAATTTGATACTACATATAATATCAAGGGACGAATATTTGTAAATGTCAGCGGGAAGTTAAAGGGCGGACGTTTTAAATTTAGACGAGGAAAAGGAATTGGATGAGAATGGAGATAATATGTTGGGGTGAGACGCACTCGTTAGCGGTAATGAAGTGCGGAGAGTGGGGTGCGGGTGGTGGGGGGGACACGTGACATCCTGACGAGACGTCACGCCCGCGCCACAGACATGCCACGTGCCAGAGCAATACAATCCTTCTGCAAATGGAATCAATTTAACCGATGTGTGCGTATCAATACGTGTTATGTGTCAAAGTGTATTTCAATAAGGAGTTGTCTTGAGACAATCATTCTTATTCAGACGACGTTTTATTGTTCTATGATATTTATGTTTATGCTGTGATGAATATGGCATTATAAAACATGTACTCAACTTTTACAATCTAAATTTAAATTTGAAATCAATTCTCTCTGACCTGTTCCATGCCTTCAAAATTCTCTTCTGTATGTTCTTTTTGCTATATTTTTGTAACCTTCAAGATTTGAAAGTGCCGATGTTTTCCCCTGTAAAAAGCCCAGTCACGCACACATATGAGGCCACAAGTACCAAAAGGCGGTGCGACTCAAGTGACATATTGCCACATCTATTCGGATTTGGGAGAGTCGAAATCAGTGGAAGATCCCATTCCTATAAAAGATCGAGTATCCATTGAACATTCGTTTCGGTGTACCGTGTGACATATTTCAACTGAAAGGTGAATCCATTTACATAAATACACGTCAAATGGGAATTTGTTATGTATATTTGGAGTGAATTTGATTTATGCATTGAAGTAGAGGTGACAAGAAATCATCACGTTTATGATGAGTGATTGTCGATACGGAAATTTTGACCCTGAAGTGAAGTCATGAGTGTAGTAGTTATTTCAATTACCTGATACCAATTTATAAATTGGATAGTACAGATATCTGAATGAAACTCCAAAGGGTTTGTTTTTATTAACTAAATATCCTGGGTCGTTTTTAACATACTGCCCATCTGATTCCGAATCAAGCAGAGCACTTTTTTTAATGGACTAGAAGGTGTTTGCCTCAGATGGCTTTTACACCCTTATGCGGACTGTTTCGGTGAACGCAGAGGGCTCTCAACCGAGGAGAATTACTAAGCAGAGCTTGTACTATGGCAACCAGATAAATCCCAACACAGGAATGTTCAATCACACAACTTTTTGTCCAGGGTAGGTTTCAAACCCAGGACTGGCGGCTTGAATGTCAGAATCAATAACTACTTAGACAACCAGTCAATCATATTCTACTCTGAACAAACATTTTTGTGTTTTTTGTGTTGTTTGTGAGATTGGGTGCTTAATATATTTTTTTTATATCTATTGTATTTTAGGCATCAAGCCGCTAAGTCCCCGACTATTATTATTACAATACGAGACAATACTAAAATAAACAATAAGATATTTCTTTCTTCGAGTACGTAGTAAAGTAGAAGTCCATGTTTATAGCGCCGTCAAATTGCGTGGAGCCGAGAAACTAGTGAAGCTGACAAAACCGACAGAAGTATCAACGTTCAGTCAAGTGGAACGAGCCATTGCACTTCCAGTTCTAAGGAAGCTCATATTGCCTCCGGATTTGTGTACGGCCAAGGGGAAACAGACCTTGAGACCTGTACTTTGGTCATGTTTCAAATACAAATTCAAATTTTAAGCCAATATTAACTTTAGGTTCTTATGGGGTAATTTTGAAGAACGCAGCTGCACAAATTTCTATAAGTTCGGATGTCGGTCTTTTGGTAAATGTCTAAATCATCATCATCATTATATCAGCCATAAGACGTTCACTACTGAACATAGCCCTCCCAGGTTTACATGAAAATCGACGGGAAAGGCCACCATATATTTGTCTTACATCAGCATTATACCAGAGGTAAAAATAAAAGAAATGGTGAAGGTACTAAATAAAAATGTCACGACCCAGCTCAAAATAGGAGAGATTTATAGTTAGGTTTCAATGTCAGTCGGAAATACAAAGGCGCTTGTTCCTGTGACAGAAACACTAGGTTACTTCAGCTCACACTGAGCAAACGTCTTATTGGATTAACTGTACAGGAACAAATGATGTCAATGTAAGTTCAGCTGGTCTCGTTGCAAATTGGGACAGTTTTCATGTATATACAGAAGATACCTAAAAGTAAACAGTTCTTTGTGAAAAGCCGAAATTTAACATAGAATTTAAGGATCACGTTTTCTACATCTACACTAATATTATAAAGAGGAAAGATTGTATTTTTATGTGTAACGAATAAACTCAAAAAGTACTGGACCGATTTTAATAATTATTTTTTCATAAGAAAGCTACATTATCACTGAGTAACGTAGGCTATATTTTATCCCTGTATTCCCACGGGAACGGGAACTACGCGGGTAAAACCGCGCGGAGGTAGCTAGTCTTGTATTTACAGAAGGTACCGGTAAACAGTTCTTTGTGAAAAGCCGAAATTTAACATAGAATTTAAGGATCACGTAACTCTGTATAATGCAGTATTTTGTCTCGAATTTTCCACTGAAATGGAATGTTCTAGAATGCTTTCAACAAAGATATTGCGTTGTTCAATCAAGCTCCACCGTGCTTATGAAATTCGACTATCTTTAGAATAGTTTGTCGAAATACGATGGCACTTTACTTACACGAGATGCTGGCAATCTCCTGACATACTTTACACTTAGTTATTTGATCCCAAAGTTAGCGTACCTCGTGAGATTTAACATTAAAGTATTATCTATCTGAGTCGAACTTATAGCAACTATCTTAACTTACATTATAAATGCGAATGTGACTTTGTCTGTTACGCTTTGACTGCTTAATCCACTAAATTGAATATAGCCCTTTTCTATGAAAGGCCGATTTTGATGAAATTTTATATGCATACTCAGTAGGTCTGAGAATCGGTTACTATCTATTTTTGATACCCCTGTGATCACGGGAACGGGAACTAGATGGGTGAAACCGCGGGGTGGCAGCTAGTAGTTTCTAATATTTCCTATATGCTCATTACGACCGAGGTTATTTTTTCATCAGAAACATGATGGATAAACAGATGCTCTCAGTACTTTCATACGATAGCTTAGCAGTATGATATTTCAGTAATCTCTTTGGGAAGAAAATTCCCAACTAAATGTTTCCTCAAAGATATAATGTATTTCTTTACCGCAATAAATATGAGGATAATCTTTGGGAGAATTTACCCGCTAATTGTAACACGGGATCTCTTAATATTCTACTAAAGTACATTAATTAAGGGGCGGTAAGAAATACTGTTGTTACTAATTATATATGAGTGAATTGTAAGTAGAACAAAACCATATATGTATTTTTTTAACCTTTCTTTCGGAAATGGTTATCGTCAGCTCTTTTCACCAAAGGCAACCGTCCGAACCGAACATTAGAGTCTAAAGTCTCGTATAATCTCGAAAGTGGCATTTTTTGCTGACTGAAAAACTTAGCAAAATCTTATGATTATTCTATGTACCCATTTATGATCAAAATTTTATGGAGATTTATTTTTCTCAATTCCTAGTCATAAGGCTAAAGGCTATATTTTAAAAACAATAAAATCATATTATGTATGCTTCAATAAATGTGTATCTCACATCATACATAAACCGTAGCAATAATGATACGTAAGCTTTGTAGCTTTTGGGACCAAAGGATGACTACCCAAAACTAAGTTTTCTAAAACTTCTATAGTAATTATGAACAATCAAAGTTCACTTATCGTTCGGGTAACACGATTGCCTTCAGACAGTCTTGAACAGACCTTCCAGCTAACAAATCGAATCAGTCCACCCCTCGTCAGTCCCCTGAACACTTAGATCAGTCCCCAGTTCAGCCGCAAAACCGCATGTTAATCTTTAACGTCGATATGTGTTAACATGCTAATGTACCTTATGGTGACCGCATTGGGACCCTTTTACTTTGGTGGCAACTGCGGTTTTGCCCTTAAATTTATTTTTGGCTAGCTTTCACCGCGCAGCTTCACCCGTGTAGTTCCCGTCCCTGTTGGAATACGGGGATGAAATATAATGTTACTGCATGATAATGTCTTTCTTTCATGATTATTTTAGATCGTTCCAGTAGTTTCGTTGCCTAGGCAATACAACAACATCTGGGCAAAGGCTGCAACTTTAGAAGTCGCAGGTCCGACCCCACATGGAGTACTGCTGCCATCTATGGGCGGGAGCACCTGGATACCAGCTTGGGCCTTTTGACGCGGTACAGAGGCGAGCGGTTAGAATTGTCGACGATCCCGAGCTCACAAGCGGTCTAGAGCCCCTTAGTCTGAAGAGAGACTTCGCCTCCCTTTGTGTGTTCTACGGCTTGTATAACGGACATAGGCTACGGTAACCGCTTCCCATCAGGCGGACGGTATGCCCGTTTGCCAGCTTTGTGGTAGAAAAAAAAAACAAAACAAAAACAAACAGACAAACAATTGAACCTTCTTCTTAATAATATCAGTGTGAAGATGACCTTTTCTTATTCAAATTATCACGCTTTGCTACTTTATTAATGCACAGACATACTAATGTTGGTATTTCTCAACTCAGTACTAAAATCCTTCGCCATACTTGTTGGAATTAATCTCAGAAATATACGTACTTTTCATGAACGGAATCAAATCAGGAAGGCTATACAAACTACTGATTAAACACCATACGTAGATCCTGTGCATCGATTTAGTAAGGTGAAATGTCACTGATGTCTCAGCTTTATTCTCTGTCTTTTTCTCTCACTACGCTGTCGCGTGAGAAGTCCGATGCTTAACGCCGGAGTCGACATAGTTTGTATTATAGAATACAAAGGTTATATGTGGTTAGGTAGGATTTGTGGTTACATACATTACTGAGGGCTTGAATATACCTAAATCACGTTACGGTGCCCCTATAAATAATTCATTCATACATAATGCATCGTCTCTCTGTCCGTTGGTACGTTTATATACTATAGGAATTGTATAGTCTACTAGCGGAGCCGGCAGACTTCGTTCTGCCCACCAGCTCTACCTACCGGGTCCAAATTGATGTATTATACATAAAAACCTTCCCCACGAAATACTCCGTTATTTGGTGAAAATCGCATGAAAATCTGTTTAGTAGTTTTTGTGTTCATCACGTTCAGACAGATAGACAGAGGCGGCAGGGACTTTGTTTTATATATAAATGGATAGAATCAAAGTAGACAGAATTTTGCGTGCCTAAAATTGTTCTTGCGGGCTTCTTTAAGTTTAAGGCTAACTTCTGAAACGTTAATAGCTTAAGGTAACGTTAACCATCATAAGCTCCTAAACGATCTAACAAATAAAGAGGATGGAATTAAGCCAAGTTATAAAGTTGTTTAAACTGACAAAACTCCTATCCTTATAAGCAATTATTGCAAATATTTGACACAGTTTTTTTTATTTTATTTTAATAATAATAATAACTAGTTTGGTGAGATATCCTACTATTGTATAATTATGTATGTATCATGTATGTTTGTTACTCTTTCACGCCAGAACAGCTGAGGGGATCGCGTTGAAATTTGGCACAGGGTTAGAGTTAGTTCTGGAATAGGTAGTACATAGGTTACTTTTTATTCCGAGAAAATTTAAGAAGAAAGCACATTTATTGAGGAAGGCGGGTAAATTTTATTGTAACTATTCAACTTGTAACTTCATTTTGTATATCAAAAACATATAGTTTTCTATGATTAAATCACACGATAATCCATTTGTTCCTTTCACTGCCTATACATTTGCTCGTTTTTGCAGTGTCGGCAACGCGTGAGTGACGCCTCTGGTGTTGCAAGCGTCCATAGACTACGGTAATCGCGCGGCATCAAGTGCCACTAAGAATGCAAACAGGCACACGGTATAAAAGAAACACGTTAATCCGCGAATAAAACCTTATCACTAACCACAATAATTGCACAAACAACCTACACAATAAAATTACTACATATAACACTGAAACAAGACGTTATTTGTGAATAAATCCTACAGTGCGGTTTTAGTTGAGCTCACTCTGGGAGCCGCGGGCGTCGAGCGAGCAATCTAAGCCAAATTATTACTGCACGTGATATATTAGGGTAATATTACATTTGAAGCAAGCAAACAGATTGTTGCTAGCACATATTAGCTAGGGTTGCCAGCTAATTAAGAATGTTAATTTACTTTGATGAGAGATACCTATGTTATAGGTTCAGTTAAAAATAAATAGTCAATTAAAAGAATTCATAGCTTCATTGAGTTTAGGCTCTAAAGACTTATAGATGAAGCTACTACTAGTTCTGCAAGAAACTCAATATTACATAAAAATATTTACCAATCTCTACTAATATTATAAATGCGAAAGTAACGGTCTGTTAGCTTTCACGCCTAAGACACTGAAGCAATTATGAAGAAATTTAGTACAGAGATAAACTAGAACATGGGAAAGGGCAAAGGCTACCTTATAGCTAAACTAGTAACACATAATATAACAATAGTAATTAGATATTTAATGAAATTATTTGTCATAATTTTTCTGAGCTTGTCAAATTAAAAGAAAATTACTAGATTGACAACCCTGATGCAAACTAACCTGCAATCAACTTGATAAACAAAAGAACACCTTAATTTATGTAGCAAAAGGTTTAAAGTTGCAGAATGCACGGTACTATAATTTTTAAAGTATTACCTATAAGTTTTTAAATGGTGAAAAAGTACTTTCTGAACAGAAATTATATGTATCTAAGGAAGTAAATCTTGGCGAGACTGCTTGAGGATTTTTATGCAAATTATGGAAATAAATTGCTTTCACGTAGAGCTTAAAATGATGAAGCTTTTTACTTTTTTTCCGTCCTAATTTAAGTCTGAGCTATTTAATGGCAGGTGCTTTTTCGGATCAGTAAAAATGTTAAGTGCGATGTTTTTATTTGAATCGCTATTTATTAAAACACTGTATAATCACAGGTTTTCTGATTGGAAGAATTTAAAACATGACTGGAACTTTTGAAAAAATATCGTGAAAATAATTTTGAAGAATCATTCGTTTTCTTTCCCGTTTCTTTTTACTTGAATATGGTAAAGTAAAAAAGAAGACTAATGTTGGATGTATAGGTGTTTGGATGTTTGTTACTCACGTTAGAATGGCTGATAGGATTTGGATGAAAATTGGCTCATATTCTGGCTGCCGGTTGGCTTTGTGGTTAGTGACCCACCCTGGCTTTCAAGCCACTGGTCGTGATTTTGAATCCCACCCAGGACAACAATTTTTATGCATGAATATGTCTGCTTTTCTGTGTCTGGGTGTATCTATATAAGTATGTATTTAAAAGTAGTATATCAGCTATCTCGTTAGCATATTACAAGCTCTGCTTAGTTTGGAATCAGATTGGCCGTGTGTGAAAAATGTCACTAGATATTTACTATTAATATTATTTATTCTAGAAACGAGGACCCACTTTTGTTATATATTAAGGCTTATGTAATAACATGGTTATATTATATGGGGAAGCCTAAACTAGTGTAGATATACGTCGTCATCCAGTCAATGTTACAGGATTTAATAATATTTGCTTATCTACAAGGGAATATTCTATAATTTGAATATTGTTATGTTTTAGTTACAGAACTAGGTCAAATACGAGATTTGGAGCTTTCAATAACTTTATGATATTCAATATTGTAAGCATTTCGTGTGATAACTTTAATCTGACTAATCATTATTATTGTGCCGATGGATGTTAAAATAACAACGACTGAATGGATTTTGAAGTAACTTGGCATTTTGATATAATATATTCTAGATATTTTAAAGAATTGCAAGGCTCAAAATATCACAATTCAAATATATTTTTATTAAAATGGGCCTTTACAAGGCACCTATATTTAATTACTAGCGGCCCAGTACGTGCTGCGCTACGTATATAAAGTGAAATAATAAAAAATATCGATTTGTATTTTGCCGTCACACATTTCTAACAATTGTTTTGAAAACAATATATATATTATCGCTGACAATTTCCTTTAATGTCAGATTATTAATTGTAGTCATAAAAATGACATTTCCAGTGTTGCAGGATTTTAGTCCCAAATAAATAGTGTTGTGTGTGTGTGTAACATATTTTATATTTTACCTACTACGTAAAATATAAAATATGTTTACACACAGATGTAACAATTATATGTTTATAAACTATTTGTGCTTAACAGGTATAGAACATACGATCATTCGTCACTAGTATCAAATCAACTCCACCAATAAGGTACTGGAGATTTTTAATAATATTTTGAAGACAAATAACATAATATAATATACCTAATTGAAAAAACCAGTTACTGTGAACAAAAATATCGCTTATAATCTGATTATTCATTGTAGGCAGAGAAATGAAGTTTCCAGTGTTGCAGTTTTTTAGTCCCAAATAAATAGTGTTGTGGTAGATTCAAATTTTTACAACTAAAAGTCGGCTAAGGACAAAGGAAACTCGACTAGAGTTTCCTTTTTTTTATTCAATGTCAAATTGCCTTTATATAAATAAAAATATGTAATTTATGGTAATAAAACAGAAGACATACACGGTAGGTAATTAAATATTACATAAAATACTCTTATGTATATTATTTGTTTTGGGCTATTGGAAGAACTATAGTCATCACTTGTCACGCTATGGACCCCATTTTGTTTTGGAAGTGACTATTTGTACGGGTACTGGACAAATAAATTATATTTATTCGTACATTTATTAATTTTTTTTAAATTAAGCATGAATTGGATGATTAGCCTATGTACGTTAATTAAATTAATAACATTTATTCGATTTTATTTATTTAATTTTGGTTTCAATTAAATTCAAATTTAGTTTTAAAAAATTTTGGGATTTTCGACTAGATTTATGTATCGGATACTGAAAGAACAAAACTGCCGAACATCACTATTGTAGCGGGTCACCCTTTTTTGTATCAGTGACAGTTGCACTTGTCACTTCTCTGACTTGAATTATTAATCCGACTATAGGTACACATGCCAAAGGTCAAAAGCAACCAATTAATAAAGGAAATTCTTTTTTCAACCAAAAATAACATCAATTTCCTGAAAGAAAATCGGTGTTGGTCCGTGAAATTTATATTATAAAAATGCATGTTTTTTCCGTCGAAAAATATATGGAAAATTCCCTTACATATTGTAAGTTAAGTTAACTGTAGTTGATAGGTTGGAAGGAGGTGTGAAGGTGTTCAAATCTGCCCTTAATCCTTTCTACAAATTTGTTACACCTGGCAACACACCGCTGCCGCCTTCCGTCTAAAATGTAAGTAGGTAAAGTGAGTGTGCTTTCTATATTATAAATAGGAATATATACTCAAAATTATTAAGATTTTTAGGGGGATTTATTAAGCTGTTTTTTTTTGGAAACACAGTAATATAAATATACATTTAAAAGAATGGAGGAAAAACACATGTTGTGCCGACCCTGCCTAGGCGGGATAAGGGCAGGAAGAAGAAGACAGTAATAAAAAATTACGTGAGGCACTCGGGGACTGCCGCGGTAAAGCTATTGCATTGCATAGCATTTTGTATCAACTTATGCAATTATAATTTTATTTATTTATTTTAATAATAAATGCACTTTGTTCATTCATATTCAAAACACTTCATACACAAATTTTACAAGTACAGCTATTCACTGTTGTACATAAATACATATACACCTATATACTTTCTCATAAACAGCTGCTTATGTATTCGTCCGATTTCGGAGCAGCTCGTCTCGATTCGTGCGAGTTTCGTAGAGTCGTACAATACGTCTAATCGCACACAACGCCGTGTCGAAGACTGCCGAACTGAAACGACGTTAGACGATGCACGGCCTTCAAGCCACACCTCCTTGCCCGTCGGAGTGGGGGGTGTTAGGTTTTTTCGTTATGGAATTTCTTGATTCGGTCGCCGCGCTCAGAGCCCGCGATAAAAGCTATGCAATAGCTTAAAAAAAAACTATATTGATAGTACCTTAACCACCTTAAACACCGTAGTCTAGTCTAGACATTCAAGTATAAAAATATTAAAACCTAACTCAAGAAAGTACGAAAATAGTACTTAACATCAATAATTCACTCGCAAACGCGAATAATCATTTATTATACTACATGACATGACTGTACTAAAAGGTTTTAAAATAAGGTTACGAGAGGCAGCTTCCGTCCCCCTCCCACCCAACGGTCTCGCTTGCACGAGACAGGCGAAAATTAAAATCCCCGCTACGTAGCTAAATTTCCATTCACCGACCACAGGCAATCGATAGTAGAAGTTCCAGAACCCCTTTTTATTCGATTTAATCGTTCTGTCAGAAACACTCGATTATTCTTCCGTCGAAATAACAAGTTGGCCACTCGGAAAAATAATAACGCCTCGACCTATCGACTTTATTCAGATGGCGTCCGGAATCGATGCTGATATCGTGATACCCTCTGATTTATTTGCACAGACGCGATGGGACGATAAACACGATATTATTTGGAATATTGGGATGAGAGATAATTATTAAATAGGCGTGAAATAATTATCATCAACTTTTTTAGAAGCCATGGTAGCACAGTGGGGAACGCACCGACTCACGATCATGAGTATTAAAAACTTACGTACGGATTTACACCACTGGCTTTCCGTGACAACATCGTGAGGAAATCTGCATGCCCGAGATGTCACAATTAAAGGCATGTGTAGTCCGCCAATCCACACTAGGCCCGCGTGGAGGACTATGGCCTAAACCCTCGTTATAAGGGGAGGCTTGTGCTGCATTGGGGCTTTATGAGCTGTGATTAATCTAGTAGTTATCTTTAAATTAAAAGCGAATAGGTAGGTACATAGTGTATTTTTGGGTTGCCAACCTTCAACTACGTTGCCATGTTAATAAGGACTATTAATTTTCAATAACAATAAACTATAGCAACACTGACTTTCGGTTGATGTAACGCCACTCATTGTTCTAATTGATTGATGACTCAAGCTTAATTAATTCACGACTCTGTCATCATTAACATAGGGTTGAGAATCGCACAATCTAAGTTGCATAATGTATGACGCCTTAACAAACATGCGTTGAATTATTTTAGTTAAGTAGTTTCTACTGTAAATGGGGAGTGACATGACTAGGCATTAGAAATTACATATACATATTACGTACTAGCTGCCTCCGCGCGGTTTTACCCGCGTAGTTCCTGTTCTCGTGGGAATACAGGGATAAAATATAGCCCTATGTTACTCAGTGATAATGTAGCTTTCTAATGAAAAAAGAATTATTAAAATCGGTCCAGAACTTTTGAGTTTATTCGTTACATACAAAAATACAAATCTTTCCTCTTTATAATATTAGTGTAGATTATATAAGTGTTAGCAAATGAGTAGGTATTAAAAAATATGAAGCCTATGAAATAATATATCAGATTTCGTTACTCGGATAATATTAATTTGTTAAAAAAAACGGTGAAGGTGGAAATAGAAGAAATAGTGATCAATTTGGGTTCTGCAAATAACCAAAATAGGAAAAGGTCACAATTCCAAGAGTTGGACGGATTTTTAGACTGGAGAATATAGTGAGCTGAATGAAAGTCAAAAGAATCTTCAATGTAATTAGTGTTATAAATAAACGGATATATAAGATTTAAACAATGTTTCTCATTGCTATCCAAGTTATAAAAAAAATCACTGTACATAAATGAAGACGAAAATTACACTAATCACTAACCCAGCACTAAATACGTAGACCACAACTATCGACACTTAAATAAGTAAATAAATAAATATCCTGGGACATTTTTCACACACGGCCAATCTGATTCCAAAGTAAGCTTCAAAGTGAGCTTGTGTAATGGTAACCAGACAGCTGATATACTACATATAATAGTTACATACATATTTACATCCATATATACTCATTTCATGTACAATATTCAATATTAAAACTCCCTGCAGTACATCGTCTGATATTCCCCTGAGTAGACGTCACTTAAAATTTGTGCGAAATGTCCGCGTACGGAGCACTTATGGGCAAACTTTTGCAGGCTTCAACTCGACGTATAGTACCGCGCCGCCGACAAATGAGCATCGCTACTGATTGTTTAACTTTTCATGACGCCAACTTAATCCCTCGAGAGGTAAGTACCTTAACAAGCATACCCTGGAGTTTGGAACTGTATGGGTTTAATTAGTATTTCGGTCGGGCCTTGAAAAATTCATATTCGTACGCCTTTCCACGGTCCGCTGGATGTGTGGTGGTTTGAATTTGATTTATAATGTATAGGGCTTAAGATTCATTATTCTTTCTCTATGTGCGGGTAGTCAATGATATAGGTATATGATTTGACTTTTTGTCTCAGAGTTGATAATAATAACGTAGTGTTGGGAATGTTTATATGAAGTCAATTTAGTATCAAATGAACCGCATACGTAACATAAAATCAATAAACGATATTTACATCAATCAAATCGTAATAATATTAATTTAATGACACCAGTTTTCCACCAATATTAAATATTATGAAAGAACCTTTTAAACTTAATTTAATGTCTGTTTATTTTCCTACTGGATTTTAACAAAAGTATTTGAATTTTAATAAGTATAAAAATAGGACTATAAGAAGATTGTTATTTATTATTTGGAATTAAATTAATGGAAAACCTAACAACACTGGGTGACTTCATACTTCAAACAAAACACAAATAATTTCACTGAAAAATATCCGAAATCAATTTCCCTCAACTTTTCAATCCTAAAAGACTTGATAAATAAAAATAATTTGTCTCCATTATAATGTGAGTGCTTAAAGTGCCTTTGTCATCATCATCAGCTCATATACGTCTCCACCGAGGAACTCGAGCCTCCCTTAACATCGAGGGGGTTTAGGCCATAGTCCACCACCCGGGCCAATTGCGGACTTCGCATGCCTTTCATTGTGACATCTCGGGGATGCAGGTTTCCTCACGATGTTTCGTTTATTTATTGAAAATTATGTTTTGTAGCAGGCTTGGGTTAGTCATGCTCACTTAAAAGTCTTTGCTTGCGGCGGCGTCGTGTGACGGGTCGCTCACTTCCCTAAAACATGGCGAAGAGGGCGATGGCTGCCACATGCGTCATGCTTGTGAACAGGTGCTGCTTGTGGGGGCTGGTCTGCTCAAGTTTGTTTATGTTATGAATATTCACTTTATTTTATATATATATTTTTTTTCTTTTTATCTCATTCCCTACCACGCAGATATTGTCAGTGAGACTAATTCCTTGAAATGTATTATAATCTAAGTCTATTTTAAAAAGAGTAATTGCTGAGTTTATTGCCGGCTCTTCTCAGCAAAACCAACCTTCCGAACCGAGCGTTAGAGTCTGACTATTCATAAGTGCTTTGCATATTGGCCTATTTGAATAAAAATATTTTTGATTTGATTTTGATGTAGTCCTTCACCGAAAGCCGAAAGTTGTGATTCCGCACGTAAGTTTTTATAAGCTCAGAGGTACAGGCCAGGGATTTGAACCTGCAACCTTTATTATCGTGAGTCGGTGCGTTCTCAACTGAGCCACCACGGCGCTATAAGTGCCTTTATATATAACCCGTATCATTAATTATAGGAGCCAGATCATCGGCTCACAACGAGATGATTACGTCATTACCTACTGTCTAACGAGATTGATTTATACCATGAAACTATCATTATACTATAACTATAGTATATATTTGTGGTTCCGATTCATTAATCGACGTTGACTACGAATAAGTACGAGCTAGGGATGTATCAAAGTTTTTCGAATTCGATGTTTTAAATGCGAATGACGTAAGACTTTCAAATAAAGATTTTTGTTTTAAATACATTTGTGATTAGAGAAAAATAACACATTTTTGCATTTCACGTTTATTTTCTAGCTATTTGTTTAGCCAAGATTTTTAGAAAAAAGAATCCATTAATACCATTTTAATCGCAACGGCAAGAAGAATTAATATACTAGTTTTCTAGATACCTAAGAACGGCGAGTCAGACATATAGTACATAAGCTAATTAGCTTTTAGCTTTAGAAATCATTACTTCAGACGTTCAAAACAAGTACTATATATGTTACACTATCCACTGAATTATATAATATTAAATCGCATTCAAATTATTCGCATTTCTACGAATGCGAAATGAAGCACATCACTAAAACAATGGCGATATATTCAACGATCTTGTACAATATCTTTAATGATTTCGACGGACCCCCGGGATAGACGTTTCAAGCCATTTGCCCCGGTACTGTACCGAGATAAGGCCCAATCTATATACTTGCCCTGGGAAGACCGTAACTCAGATTAGGCGGATCACTCTGCCAAGTTTCTGAATAACATACTGTTTGAAACTTGGGTACATTTTCACTGTCGTAAAAAAACCCCTGACGGTCTGAAAGTGGGCAGTCGATTTGGTGTTAGTTTTATTAAGGTTTTGTTCGGTTATGGGAGATTTCGTTGTAATTGGGTGATCGAAATTATGGGTGTGTTTTTCTATGGTAAGTATTATATTATTGTCAATAGAATAGTGTGAGAAGAGACGTCATGTTTTGGCTATGTTTGAATCAAATTACATGCCTTCACGGCACGGTCGTAGCTAGGGAAGGGGCATTGTGGGGCAATGCCCTACTTTAAAATCACAAGTAGGGCGCTACTTTAAAAATACCAAAAACTGAGATGAATTGTTTCTCGATAGAATTCATTCATTGTTTCACACATGGTCAGATTTAGGAGCCGGTGCTTCGAGGGCAGATCAATTATTATGATATTTTTCCGCCCTACCAGTAACTAAAAATGTCCTGAATCAAATTCGACAATAGCTACAGCCCTGCTTCGCGGTACTTTTGAAAATGACTCTAGTAGTAGTGTATAATGTTTATATTACCTACAACTAAAAAGTATTTTTGGGAATCTTAAATTAATCCAGCATAAAAAGTACGAAGTATCAAACTTAAGTCGTTAAAAACATCCTTAATTGAAAACCTTGCCCTCGATAAAAAGTATATTTAATATTTTTATACCAAAAAGGTTTTATATAAAATTGAATTATGTTCATACCGTTGCAAGTTAATTAAAACTATTATTTGTTCAATCCTGTATAATTATTATAATAAGCCTCTAGAGGACAGACTCATTTATACTGAATAATGAACGTTATAAAATTAACGTAGATATTTTTACTGTGCCCACTGGGCCAGGTGGGCAGGTGGTTTATATTTAACCGCAGGTAGTGGGTTTCAATCGGGGGCAAACATTTTGAGCATAGTTATAAGTTATCGGAAATTTGATCACCATTGATAGTAGGTAGTGTTTTGAGATATCTGTGTAAAATAATATCCGGGATGATTGTAAAGTTACTAACTTTAAGTTATCTGTACTAATATTATAAAAATGAAATATAAAATTTTATGTTTGTAGTGAGTAAGCGCCGAAACTATTGGACAGATCTGAATAATTCTTTTACATTATTAGGGTGTAACATAGGCTATATTTTACTCCCCAATTCCTATGAAAACAGGAACTTCACGCGGGTTAAAGTGCACTGTGGAAAATGATTTAAAAAAATCAATCAAAAGGCACTCAAAACTTTGTCAATATATTGGCAAAGTACTTTCAATTAAAAAAAATTTACAGACCACTAATAAGTGGATTATCCACTTGACAATTACCATAGGTATTATTTCGCTGGTTTTTTTTTTATATTCATTGTCGGTAAACATGACACAAAAAGCGATACGTATCTTGTATCGTGTTTTCAGCCGGCATCGCCTGCGGCAGCGACGGCAGAGTAACGTTACTTTCAAGGTTCACAAAGAGCCCCTTTATTTACTGATTGATTGACGTTTGTTAGAGGCTTGAACAAGGGTTGTCGATTGCTTAGATTTTTTATGTTTTAAGTTAGTAGTTTTTTATCTATACTAATATTATAAAGAGGAAAGATTTGTTTGTTTGTTTGTTTGTTTGTAACGAATAGGCTCCGAAACTACTGGACCGATTTCAAAAATTCTTTCACCTTTGGAAAGCTTCATTATCCTCGAGTAACATAGGCTATATTTTATCCCTGTATTCCCACGGGAACGGGAACTACGCGGGTAAAACCGCGGGGAGGCAGCTAGTTTTAAATATAAATAAAGGTTGTCTGGAAGAAATCGCTTTTAGCGACTAGTGCATTTAGTTAAGTTCTATTGTAACTTGTCTGTTTTTTTGTCTTTGGTGTACAATAAAGTGCTATCTATGTATCTATAAAAAAAAATATATATTAGAAGATTTTCTTGAAAATAATTCAACAGAGAGTGAGAACAATAAGTCAAAATCGTTTCAGTCGTTCCACATATTTTAAGATATCTAATATATATAATCTCCAAATGGAAATAATCCATACCTATATTTCTACTTAATTCTGTTGTATTTCGCCTTTGATTAATTTACCTAAATCATGAGTAAATAAAAATAATAATGTATTTTTTTCTCACATATTTTCAAACTTAACATTATTTTCCCACAGTTGACAACCCTAGCTAGAACATACGCGGTTGATACAGCCCTTATGAAGCAATACCAACGTGATTTCAAGTGATACCTTTACCCTTTGTAAATTTGTTGATTGTTAGTTCAAAAGAACAGTATCAAAAGATTCCAAGCACTTTCGTTTGTCTCATTTAGACATCCAGTATTTTTGATCTTTTATTTATTTGTATCATTTTCACACACAAATGATCATAGAGTAAAATATGTACTTTGAACTTGTGCTATGAAAAAATCAATACGGGTTGTATTTTCTAATGTTTTTACGTTAATGTTGTAGATTTCGCCGGTTTGTAGTTGACTGCGGAACCCTAAAAATATGTAGATATTAAAAAAAATTACAATTTTACTTTGACTTCTATGAATTAAGCAAGAGGGATAAAATCTTTGTAGGGTTAAAATATTAATAAATATTTGATTGACAACCTACTAACCCAATAAACTGGGTCAGTATTACACCTACAATTTTTATAACCAATAATTTGATAAATAAAAACATATTAACATAAATATTGGCACAAAATGAGGTAAACATGAAACGATTCCTCCTGATTGAACTTTACAAAATACCTACGTACCTATACCTACCGCAACAATACAAAATACCAGGAAAAATGTTAAAAGGTATCTGATTTATTTCGCGTAAGAATGTTCACTTTGATGTTTGTATAAGATTTTATTGATCGAGAAATTTTTCCACGTTAAAAATCCTACTTATATAAAAAAAAATGTGATGTTGTTCGTTACTCGTTTACGCAATAAAAGCTGGCAGGATCTCAATGAAATTTGGCACATAGTTAAATATCCTGGGACATTTTTCACACACGGCCAATCTGATTCCAAACTAAGCAGAGCTAATATACTAAATATACTACTTTTAAATACATACTTATATAGACAATTGCATCCAGACACAAAACAAACAGACATATTCATGCATACAAATGTTTGTCCTGGGTGGGATTCGAACCCACGACCAGCGCGGCTTGAAAGTCAGGGTCACTAATCACAAAACCAACCGCTCTGTCTAGTTAGTTAGGATATATACTTGAATAGCGCATAGTCTTCCCAATGGAGTACAGCATGGGCTTCTTCAAGAAGGGAGTGAAGAGATTCTTACAGGGTCGGCGACGCGTGAGTAACGCCCCTGGTGTTGCGCGCGTCCATAGGCTACGGTAACCGCGCGGCATCAGGTGGGACCGTATGCCTGTTTGCCACCACACCAAAAAGTAGTATAAAAAAAGGATTCTTTTTATACCGGGATATATAGATACTACCATGAGTACGTGGATGGAACTACGGAGCAGAAATGAATAAACCCATTTGTCATTTTTGGGTTCACGCAATTCACTTCAAAAGACTTTAATTTTTATTCCTGCCTGAAGCAAGGCAGGCAAAAACTCTCCCTACTCGAAGTTTGAGTACCCTTTCAGGAAAAGAAATACTAAGACTTATAACTTGTACTGCAGTAGTTTCAGAGATATCGTTGTATAAAGATGGCCTGTGATTTGCCAGTTTTCAATATTGTCTCTACCCTAGATAGTCTTAAATATTATACATATGAGTTATATATAGTCTAGAGCTTGAGAAAGGAATTAAGCTACTTTTTATCACGGGAAAATGGAAGATCCCCCGGAATGCGAGTGAAGCCGCAGGGAGCCACTATCCAAACTAATATTACAAATGCGAAAGTAACTCTGTCTATCCGTCTGTATGTCTGCCTGTCTCACTTTCACGCTAAAACTGAACGATTTAAATGAAAATTGACCTTTCTGTCTGTGCTTACATAGGCTGCTTTTCACCCGAGAAAATGGAAGATCTCCCGGGGTAAACCACGGGGAGCCAATAGTCCCATTTAAATGCTCATGATATATATATATATATGCGTATGACACACAGACGCCAATAGGCGAATATTAACATAGTCCCGCCTCAAGTGTTTGCGAAGGTGCTAATTAGTTGACATAAGTACAACTTTAAGTCAATATAGTGTTAGGCTTGTTGTGTCATCACAGATTAGTACCAACAAGTTTCAACATGATGTATTGTGTTATATACTCAAATAGTATAAAGATAAGGTTAGTTTTAGAATGGGGAGAGAATATTTTATTATAAGAGAAACATTGTTTTATGTCTAATAGACGTTTTTGTAGTTAAGACTGTGTATAAAAATTTATCCCAATTTCATTTGGTCACGATAACTTGTAAAACTTAACCGATTAGGTCGGTTTTTATTTGAGCTATTTAAAATTCTATTTATAGACTCTAATATTGGCTACCACCCAGACCCAGACAGTACCACCAGGTATTGTGCCCTTCATATTAATTTAAATAAATAAATATCCTGGGACATTTTTCACACACGTCAATCTGATTCCAAAGAAATGAGCTTGTGTTATGGTAACCATAGCAGATATACTACATATAATACTTTTTTAAATACATTCCTACATATATAGATATTTACATCTAGACACAGAACAAACAGACATATAATTTGATTTATTTATTTGATAAAAATTAACAGCACACAGATACAAAAAAAAACATAAAAGTTTCAACAACTGCAAGGACCAATAAAAGATTATCTAAGAAAAGAGTTCAGAAAAACCAAAAGTAAAGGCACAAAACAATAACAATAAGCAATAAAACAAATACCGAACTAATACTAAAATAATAAAGATCCAATGTAGAACCTCCTTTTTGTAACTCGATTAAAAAGAAAACTGACTATCGCATGACACATAACTTTTAGTGACATGTCATCTGACACCTGGCAGATAGGACGGCGTTATCCACGATCGCACTAGCCCTTAAATCAAATTACAACCGTCGCATTGTACCGTCCATGATGGATGACACTAACCGAATTAATTCCCTGGATTTATGACTACCCTCCCATATACAATATCCAGAATTGCTGATTAATAGCCACAGGGTAAGTGCTAGTTTTGAAGGTAGAAGCTTGAACAATGACTTATAAATTAATTTGCGTCACTAAGGTCACCCTATCTTGTGAAAATTGCTAACCGTTTGAGATTTTGAGGCTTATAGTTTTAAGTGAATGGTTTCGTGTTGCTTTAGGTTGTTAATCATATTTTCAATTTCGGATGGGATGTTATTAGTAACTAAGAGAGGTGTCAAATGAATTTCCTATATAGTACTTTGGTTGTTGAAATATTTATAGCAATTTTTTAAGCAAAATAGACAAAATCAGCGATCCAAAAATAATAATAAGGAAATCACAAAATTGTTTGTAACATGTATATAAGACATGCCTGAGAGAGCACTGACTAGTTTTAAGTTGTATATAGATAATTATTGAATCAATAATTATCTTAGTCTGGGGGTCAGAGGTTCACATATGTCGCCGTATTTTCATCACATAAAAAAACTATTTAATTTTATTTATTTATTCTGGTTATAAAACTGACGTGAACCTTGTTTCAGTAATCAATTTTTTTATTTACTGTAATTTCCTATTCAACTGTCAATTATTTTTAATTGAAACAAAGAAAGTTTTACTTTCGAATATTCCTTATTACTAATCGATGTTTTGAATAAACACACAAACATTTGCAGTCACATCTGTAATTAAGCTACAAATAATACAACTTTATCCTATATGAGAACCCACACAAAACCAATAAATTTGCCGTTGTAAAACAAACTCAATTACGATAAATGTACAGTAGGTATTCGATTCACACCCAAAGTAATTGATGCAAAGTATATAGGAAAATGAACCCTCATAGATCGGTTTGTTCGCGTGACCGAAATGGGGCGACTAGATCAAAGGATTAGTGTACTTGGAACACGCTACCATCTAGAAGGATAGAATTAGGTGCCCTAGATTATTCCTATTCACTAGCTCCTACTTCGCGGTTTTAACCGTCAAGGATTTAGTCATTTACGTTATAAATGACAAGTTTCTGTTCTTAATATAGCTTTAGGACTTATAAAGCTTAGTACCAAGGACAAGAAGTAGTCTATGTCCTTTACTAATAAAATTTTTTTTTATACCTTTTTTATATTTGTGATAGCGTAACAGACAGATAGAGTAACTTCCACGTTTGTAATAAATATCCTGGGAGATTTTTCACACACGGCCAATCAGATTCCAAACTAAGCAAAGCATGTAATATAGTAACCAGATAGCTGATATACTATACTACTTTTAAATCCATACTTCTATAGATAATAACATCCAGACACAGAACAAACAGATATATTAATGCATACTAATGTTTGTCCTGGGTGGGATTCCAACCACGGCTTGAGAGTCAGGGTCACTAACCACAAAGTCAACCGGATTTAATCATCTAGATTATAAACGACAAGCTTTCGTTCACAATACAGTTTTATGACCTTTGTACCCTGAATAAAAAGTAGCCTATGTCCTTTCCCAAGCTTTATATCTGTACCAAATTTCATTAAAATAGGTTCGGTCGTTTTGCCGTAACAGACAGACAGAGTTACTTACGCTTATGTAATACTAGCTGCCTCCCCGCAGCTTTACCCACGTAGTTCCCGTTCCCGTGGGAATACAGGGATAAAATATAGCCTATGTTACTCGGGGATAATGTAGCTTTCCAAAGGTGAAAGAATTTTTGAAATCGGTCCAGTAGTTTCGGAGCCTATTCATTACAAACAAACAAACAAACAAATCTTTCCTCTTTATAATATTAGTATAGAGTATAGATTATCTAGCCAAAAAATCCTACTTATTTAACTTTTAATTAGTAAAAGAATTATTCAGATCGCTCTAGTAGTTTCAGAGTAACATGACTAACAAAAAATCAAATCTTTCCTCTTTATAATATTAATGTAGACGTTTTTAATATAAGGAGGATTTCAAGATCGTGGGTGTTCTAACTTAAAGCGTGATAAGCGAAAACCCCTCTTATTACATAAGTATTATTGGTAGATAGCTTTCTACCTCTTGAGTCTATTTTCGTTCCGATCCTCGAACGAATCCGTAAAAGAACGTTTAATTCTAGTGAGGGAACGTATTGTGAAAAAAACATACCTATCCTTCTTGCTTGAGGTTACGTGGTATTTATAGAACTATCCTATATTTCTAAGCATTTAGATAGATAAACGTTATCCCTACTTATACATATTATACTAGCGGACCCGGCAGACTGCGTTCTGCCCACCAGGACCAAATTGATGCATAAAAACCTTCCCCATGAAATACTCCGTAACTTGGTGAAGTGAAACCGCATGAAGATCTTTCTTTTTTTTCCCCTCTGTGGCAACACTAGGCTAAGTTGTCAAAATAGATCTCCGTATTTTAAATATTTATAATAATTTAATAAACCCATTATTAAATAGAAAAATCACGTTCGTCACTAAACAAAAGTAATTAAAAATAAGTGTGATAAAAATTTACGTATAAAAAGTGGCAAAATACAAGCATATAAGTGTGTGTCATCGCCAACCGTATGTTGATATTTAAAAATTCTTGGTCCTATATTTAGGGAAGTTGATAGAATATCTTATTAATCTGAGTTTCAAATTTACAACTTATTACATCCAACAGTATTAATAAGTATATTCTGTCAATAGAACATAGGTACATAATAAGTAGTAGGTAGGTATTGTCTGTTAACTGTTGTTCCTACATTAATTCATTCCTATATCTTTAATTGTCATTTTTATTACTAATATACTAATAAAAATGATGGTTACACGCAAGACTGCTGCCCGTCAGGCAGAAGATAAACTCCAACTTGCCCTGCAGGAAATAAAAACCTATAAGTCTATGTATGAACAATTGTTATCAGAAAATGTTGAGCATGAAAAGGAAGTGTTGGTTTTAATTGATAGTAACAGAAAGCTTAAGAAAGAGTTAGCAGAAATTCATGCACAGACCCAAGAAATTGTTAAGCAACGCGACCAGCTTCAGCAAGTAGTTGATGAGTTCGACCAATGTAGCCATGAGTTTGATCATGCCCTCGCGCGCGTCGCTGCATTGGAGTCTGAATTATTTGATGCTAGGAAATACATTTCTCACCTAGAAGACTCAAACCATCATAACATCACAACTACCAATCAGTCACTCTTTGAAGAACTAATTGGGTCGGCCCCGGGCATGGTTTCTGATATCTCTGATTCAGAATCAGGCTTAAATTCTAATATTATTCCCACTGTCACTGTAGATCTTACTAACAATGATTCTTATGTTTCTAGCAGTCCTGTACTAGTTATGAGTAGTAAAAATAAACTTAAGAAATATATAAAAATTAAAAAAATCATTAAGAAAACTGAGAAATTAATAAAGAAAAATAAAGTTTTTTGGAATAATAACAATAAATTGAGGAAAGAGCGTAGATACTTAATAGATGAAGTTAATATGTCCCACTTAGAGTTGAAAAAAAACAAAATTAGTTATGAATCAGTTTCATATCAATTACAGTCAGAAATTATTAGTCTGAAAGATATGTTATGTTCAATAAAAAATAAATATGACACTTCACAAAAGGAGATGAATGAGTACATTCTAGCTATGAATGAACTGGTTGAGGTTTCCAAATATAATAATGAAAGGTTCCAATCATTATCTAACCACCAATGTGATTGTTTTAAAAGCCCCTCAGACTGTTCTCAAGCAGACTGTACCCTCTCATCATCCCTTAATCAGCCACAAGTGATGTGTGCTGATCCAGAAAACACTTCCTGTAGTAAAAATAATAATAATTCTTATACACAAAATATTGTAATGTTTAGTGATGAAATGGGAAAAGATATGGGAGTGCAACTTAGCCACTGTTTAGGACAGCCTATAATAAACACTTGCATGCCCGGTGCATCTTATTCCCACATTTTAGACAAAATTACCAATAGTTCATTTTTAGAAAATACCACTTTGGTTATATTAATTGGTAGAAAGGGAAATGTAAGCAAGCATGCCCTGACTAAATACTTCAGTTCAATGACTTTATTAAATGTCAGACACATTGTAATGTTTGCATTTCCTTTTATAAAAAGTGTGCCACAGATGGAAAATTTGACTAGGCATAATTTTAATACAATTATTCATACCATGACATGTCGTCATAATGATAAATTCCATTTCATTGATACCAATAGTTTATTTGGTAACAAATATGTTTTGATTAAAGATCATTTTTATCTTTACAATAATTTTAAGAGACAAATAGCAGAATCGCTATCATATTATTTTAAAAACCTAGCCAAATGTTTGGCTAATCAAACGGCTCCTATTGAGCAAAATAATATTAGTATTAATTGTTTACAGTCCTTGGAAGTTTTTCCAAGTAGTCTACCATCATTGAAAGGTATTTCAAACTCTTTAAATTAAGTTATGAGACAACAGAGGCATTCTCTGGCAATTATGGAAAAAATAAAATTAGTTTAGAATCCTGCCCAGAAAATAAACTCAATTTATTACCTCATAAGCTGAACAAGTATTCTATTTTATGTAAAAAACATGTTAACCTGGTACATCAAAATATTCAAGGAATGCTGGGCAAGGAATTAGAACTGGAGCTATTCATGAACTGTAATAATATAGATATTTTATGTATTACTGAACATTGGCTTAAGGACCATCAGTTCATATTTAGCTTCAATAACCACCAGGTAGCAAGTTCGTTCAGTAGACAACAGTTTATACATGGTGGCTCGTTAATACTAATCAGAAATAATTTAAAGTATAAAGTCCGTAAAGATATTGTGAGCCTGTCTATTGAGCGCACTTTTGAAATAGCTTGTATAGAGCTTGAGCAGTTCATTGTTATGTGCGTATACAGACCCCCCTCCGCGAGTTATGATTTGTTTGAAAAATGTATGGAAGAAGCAATATTAAAATTAAATAAAGTTAATAAATATATAATTATTTGTGGAGATTTTAATGTCAATATTTTAGATGATAACGTCATGAGTCATAGAATCAAATCACTATTCCTGTGCTTTAATCTTGTAAATCTTTTTTTTGAGCCAACCAGGATAACAGCTACTTCAGCAACCTGTATTGATAATATATTTACAAATATGGAGCCAGTTACTAAGTCCATCATTAGTCAATTGAGTTCTGACCATTGTGGTCAGACTGCCTCATTCAATATAAGTAGACAAATGGTAAAAAAAAAAGATATTAAGTGTGTACCTATGAGTGAATATCGCCTTAATATATTTAGAGACAATATAGAGAAAAAAGTATTGAACTTACCTCTTAACAATGATAATGTAAATGACCACTATCACGCTCTTTTATACTTTACCAAAAATATATATAATTCTGTGTTCAAAACTAAAACTATTAAACAGAAAGCTGATATGTCATTCAGTGATTGGGCGACGGTAGGTATTCACACGAGTAGGCGTAGATTGTATGAATTATATAGTGAAAAGCAATTAAACCATAGTCCTGATTTTTTAAATTATGTCAAGAAATACTCAAAATTATTTAAACGTGTTTGTCAAGCTGCTAAGCAAAAGTTCATTAGCAATAAAATTATTAATAGTTCTGACAAAGTTAAAACGACCTGGAAAATTATTAATGCAGAAACCGGTAAAACCAAATCGTGCGACCAGGAGTTTCGACTTATGATAAATAATAATGTTATAACATCTGATACAGAAGTAGCTGCCGCGTTCGAGTCATTCTTTACCGATATTCCAGTTCTTACTACTAAATCACTTAACTCGTCTCCTACCCTCGCTGAATCTTTACTAAAGGAAAATGTAACTAAATGTACTGTTAACTTTAAATTTTCTTGTGTTACTCCTACTGATATCATTAAGGCGTTTAAACTTATCAATATGAAAAAAACAGTTGATCTATGGGAGCTGTCAGTTAAACTTATAAATAATATAATTGATTGCATTGCACCACATTTAGCATCCATCTTTAACAAGTGCATTGCTAGTGGTATATTTCCTGACTTAATGAAGTATAGTAAAGTAGTTCCTCTTTTTAAAGCTGGTAGTACATCAGACCCTTCTAATTTTAGACCTATATCTGTACTACCAACACTAAGTAAAATTTTTGAAAAACTTATACTTAATCAATTAATGGGACATTTCAATAGTAATAAACTTTTTCATAATAAACAGTTCGGATTTACAAAGGGTCGCTCAACAACCGATGCCGGCGTTGAGCTTATTCAACATATCTTTGCAGCCTGGGAGGATTCTAATGATATAATAGGGGTTTTTTGCGATTTATCCAAGGCATTTGACTGTGTCCAACATGAACTATTAATCAGGAAGTTAAGTCACTACGGTATAAGAAATCAAGCACTCAGTCTTATAAATTCATACCTTAGTAATAGAATTCAGAGAGTTAATATAAATGGAAAGGTATCCCCTGGATCGACTGTTGCTATGGGCGTCCCACAAGGCTCGATATTAGGTCCTTTCCTTTTCTTGATATATATAAATGACCTACCCTACCTTGTTGAGAAAAAAAATGAGATTGTATTATTCGCTGATGATACTTCACTTCTTTACAAAGTGAAACGACATGAATTTAATTATGACGAGGTGAACAATGCTCTCTCAGATGTGGTTAATTGGTTTACGGTAAATAACCTACTTTTAAATGAGAAGAAAACCAAATGTATCAAATTTAGTCTACCAAATGTTCGTCAAGTAGACACATGCATTAGAATTAAGAACGTAAATATAGATCTTGTAGAAACCACAGTATTTCTAGGTATCACTTTAGATGTAAAGCTTCAGTGGGGCCCTCATATTTCTCGGTTAGCGAACAGACTCGCTTCTGCAGCATATGCAGTAAAGAAAATACGTGCTCTCACTGACGTAGATACCGCCAGATTAGTTTATTTTAGTTATTTTCATAGTCTAATGTCTTATGGCATTCTCCTTTGGGGCAGTGGTGCCGACATTAAAACTATTTTTATTCTGCAGAAGAGGGCTGTTCGTGCTATATACAATATGAGTCCAAGGGACTCCCTACGAGATACATTCAAAAATATTAATATTTTGACTGTACCCTCACAATATATTTATGAAAATTTATTGTATGTACGTAAAAATTTACATCTTTTTCCAAAAAATAGCGACACTCATAGTATTAACACCAGAAATAAGCACAAACTCGCTATTCCTGTAACTAGACTTACTAAAGTCAAAAATTCATTTAAGGGGCAATGTATACGCTTCTTCAACAAACTACCTAAAGATATTCAGGATTTACCTATCTATAAATTTAAGCAGGTAGTGAAGAAAACTTTATATCAAAAGGGTTTTTATAGTGTATCAGATTACTTGTTAGAAAAAGACCCTTGGCAGTGAAATGCTCGCTACAAGCTATTTCACATTTTGTAATAAACACTGTTGTATTAGATGTAAGTTGGTTTTTTGAAAAGAGTAATTACTGAGTTTATTGCCGGCTCTTCTCAGTAAAAACTACTATCAGAACCGAGCTTAAATAGTGACTATTCATAAGTGCTTTATTGAGGCCTATTTGAATAAAAAAGATTTTGATTTTGATTTTGATTTTGATTTTGATCTGTTCGTAGTTTTTGTGTTCATTGCGTTACATACAGACAGAGGCGGCGGTATATTCTTCTTCATTTCTATACATATATAGAAATGAAGGAACTCTGTCCGTCTGTTACGCTTATGCCAAAACTACCGGACCGATTGTAAAATTTTAATTTGGTACAGATATAGTGAATTTTTTTTCCGAGAAGTCCCCATTTGAAACCGCGGTCGCAAATTAGTATGAAATAAAAACGAAACGAAATTTTTTGTTGAATTACAAAAACAAACCAAAGAGAACCAACGGAAATTCTTAAATAAGCAATCTTGAAATCACAAATGAAATGAGCCATTAACGAAGCAAAGAGTCCTCGACATAATTACACGATACAATATTTTTTAATAAATTTTTCCGTTGCCGCAGAAATTCTTTTTAATTGCGCCCTTAAAAGGCGTTTCTGGTAAAAGTGAGGATAAAACAAACCCTTCTGATTTATGCTAAACTAATTACCTTCTTCTATGTTCAGCAGTGGACGTCCTATGGCTGAGATGATGATGATGATGATGATGAATTACCTTCTTTGGGAGCCTTTCTTATCAGCTTTCATTTCATGTTTGAAATAAAATTGAATTTTGGGGAAAATGCTTTTTTATCACAATAAAAGAAAATATAGACATACTAGGCCACAATTTTTCAGAGAAATTTAGTCTAACAATTTTCCGATGAATTTAATGAAGCGTTAGTCTAAAGACCGCATGAAATTTACATGCTTCAAAAAACACTGGGGTTTTTTGTAACATATAAATTTCATAAGCCATTGGGCACTTATTCTTTGGTTTAAAAAGAAACTTGAATCTCGGTTTCATATATTTCTTTTTAAATTACTAAGTCATTCACTAGTGCCCTACTTAAGCCAAGTTAGCTGTGAAATCTGATCTGAATGACGGATCAGATTCTAAAGCTTGCTTCGGGTCAAATCACTTATGAAGGAAAAAATTATTGAAGCTACTACCGGTTAAGGAATTAATCATCAACTAAGAATAACTAAAAAAACTCATCAAGACTATTTGCCCATAGATTTATGGCTATTCTATTTTATCCAAATGTAAAGAATCTGAATCCTACTAATATTGCAAACGAATTAAATCACATTCAAAAAACGACTATTTCCCACTTATGTTACAACTAGGTTCTGCCCCACAGTTTCACCCGCGTTAGCGAGATATTTAATTTTCCTAGGATAAAGTAACCAATGTTGTAATCCAGGGTGTCAGCTAACTCCATACCAAATTTTGTTAAAATCGCTCTAGACGTGAAAAAGAAACAAACATAGACACTCACAGACTTTCGCCTTCATAATATTAGTGTGATATTATTACAGATCTGCCAATAACAACTTATTAATTTCCGTCAAAACATTGACACAGCATCACAGATAATCATGACACCAAAAATAATAAGCTGTGACAGAATGAAACTATTATATCACATTATCTGTGGACAGACGTCGAAGCAGTCATTACTATAGACCCTAATGTACCAACATTTCTCGCAGCTAATTTGTCATCCCCAGATAATTCCGTTACCCTCGTAAATAATATTAAGTTATCCCTTCATCATCGTGACAATAAAATAACGAAAATCAATCTCCTATTTTCCCGTATCCTCAAAAAGATATACCCTTTCCCTAGGGTCTATATTATCCGTTTGTAGTTATAGTATGTAACGTTCCTCGCAGCCTGTTTATTTATTAAATAGTGGAGCAAAATCTTTCCGAGTGAGGATTTAGTAAACCGCTTTATTAAATATTGCTTTGGATCGTATCATAGTGGGTTAATGTTAATTTATATAACATTTCGGGTTCATGTTCTTTTAGCCTTTGTTTTAACACTTGTTTTTCATGTGTAGGTATATCAGTCGATAGTTTGTGAGTGTGTATGTATGTTACTTCTTCACGTCTTAACATTTGGTATGGAGCTAGCTGATGCCCTGGATGAATACATAGGCTACTTTTTGTCCCGGAAAAAATTAAGATCCCCCGGGAACGCGGGTGAAACTGCGGGATGGAAGCTAGTTGTACATATCTCTTTGCATGGCTGTTCTGGTTTGAAAGTATGAGTAATTTTGGTTATTACGAATATTACGAATTACACATAACATCATTATTTATCATATCTACTATAGAATAAATACGAACAAAGTTTTTAGCACAAAAAATATTTTTATTATAATATTTTCCATATCTAAAAACTGATTCATAACTTAGCGTATTCTACAGTAAACTTCATCTGTACTTTTTAAGGGTGCAATTTTAGGACCTCTATTGTTTCTCATGTATATTTATGAAACGGGCGGCAAGAACAAAAGCGTGAAAAAAATATATTTATGTACGAGTTTGAGCCAATTATGAAGAGATAAAGCGAAGAGGACAAAGAGGGGTTTGCTCAATAAACGAGAAGATTGTAAAAAATTCAGCCGAAGCATAAATAAAGAACAGTCCGTTATCTCGCTGACAAGTCTGGATGCTATTGTGCTGAAGAGGTTGATAAGTCTTTCTTTACCAGTGAATAATGGTGGGAGAAGTGATTGAATTGCTCGATTTTTTGTGGGAAATATCAGCGATTGTGATACCTTGTTGGAATGGAACGGTTAAATACTGTATCAATTTATTAATGCGATTTGCAAGCTACGCTATTTAGTATAGACATCGCGTACACTTTAGCATATTTAATTTGGTCGCTTATTTAATGTAGTCTTATTGATGGCAAAAGCAGCCAAAGCTATACTTTATTTTTGATATTTAAAGAAAATAAATAAAAGTATTAGGGACTTATAAGAAAATAAAATGTATTCAAATGATTCATTCAGTTAAATATAACCATAACATGTTACAAGTAATATTAAAATCGAAATCATATACAAGAATTTTAATAGCAAATTTTATAATTTTACATAATACTAGCTGCCTCCGTTTGGTTTTACCCACGTAGTTCCCGTTCCCGTGAGAATACAGCGATAAAATATAGCCTATGTTACTCAGTGATAATGTAGCTTTCTAATGAAAAAATAATTATTAAAATCGGTCCAGTACTTTTTGAGTTTATTCGTTACATACAAAAATACAAATCTTTCCTCTTTATAATATTAGTGTAGATTAGGTACTAGTTGACCCGACAGACGTTATCCTGTCATGACTATGAATATTGTTCAATGAAAGCGACTGACATGAAGCCATGAAGTAACATTACAAAAGTTAATACCTATAGTCATTGTGGCGACCTTACCATATGTAAATATATATTATTTAATTCATGCATATATAATTTAACCATATATTATACATATACAACATATATAACACTTTACATACAATATAATATTTATTATTATCTATATATAATTAATCAATAAGCAAACCCGCGCGATACCTCTAGTATATCGAGAGCGCACTATTTATCTATAGCTATACCTGCCTATGCTAGCTGTGCACGCGCCGACCTTTTTCTATCCGCTACCGCTCGGTCGCCGGCAGTCGCGAACCGAGCCTCCGACGCAACGCCTGTGCTTACCTTTCCATTAAAAACCGCTTATAATTACGATTATTGCCTTTTCACTTCGCATCTCGCCACGCTCGAACATTAGCCTTACTCAAACCCCACAACTGGTGACCCCGAAATACACGCAGCACTGATGAGTGGAAGCAGCAGCGATACAGAAGCTTCACAATCCAACGTCACGAAGCGGTTACGCGCCACGCGGCAACACGGCATCAAAATGGCGGAGCCCGTCGCAAAACCGGCCACATGCCCGCCGATACATATCAAAATACAAAAATTTTGGCCTGATAAACCGGCACTATGGTTCGCACAAGCTGAAGGACAATTCGTCTTGTCCAACATCACAGACGATACAAACAAGTTCTACCACATACTCGGCGTGCTAGAAAAGCAGCATGCCGCGGAGATTGAAGATATCATAGTCGGACCTCCAGACTACAACCGTCTAAAGGAGGAGCTCATCAAGCGACTGTCCGTCTCACGCGAGAATAAGGTGAAACAGCTCCTGATGCATGAGGAACTCGGTGGACGTAAGCCTTCACAATTTCTTCGTCACCTACAACATTTGGCGGGTCCCGACGTACCTGAAGACTTTTTGAGGACCATATGGACCAGCAGATTACCGTCCAGCATGCAGCCAATCGTCGCGTCACAAACTACGCTTTCCTTAAGCGCTTTGGCCGAACTCGGTGACCGCATCAACGACATAGCATCACCACAAGTCGCAGCCGCTACCACGTCATCATCATCGATCGACGAGTTGACGAGACAAGTGTCTGAGCTAACTAGACAGGTCAGCGCTCTCACCACCCAGGTGAACCAACGGTCACGACCACAGGAGAGAGGAAACCGCACAGAAAGATATCGCAGTCGATCATCATCCCGCAGGTCAGATTCAAGCTACCGTCGTTTCCCCGTCTGTTGGTACCATAAAAAGTTTGGTACAGAAGCCAGAAGGTGCATCAAACCGTGCGATTACCAGGCGGGAAACGCTCAGGGCAGTCAGTGATGGCGGCCAACGATTGCCAGAGCTCTTCGGGTCGTCTCTTCATTACCGATCGCGGAACCAACAAACAGTTCTTAGTAGATACCGGTAGTGACGTTTGTGTTTATCCTAAAAGTGTGCTTCACGATCATTGTAAAACTTCATATCAACTCAGTGCGGCTAATGGTTCTACTATCGATACCTATGGCTATATCGAAATCAATTTAAATTTAGGGTTGCGCCGTAGCTTCCCTTGGCGCTTCATTATAGCCGATGTAACAAAACCTATAATTGGTGCAGATTTCTTAGCACATTATAAATTAATAGTTGACGTGGGCAACCAAAGGCTAATCGATAGTTTAACCAATATCAGCGCTGTAGCTTCTATTGTACAATCCCATAACCTTGTATTGAGTGTAAAAATTGCGACTGTCAGCGACAACGGTATCTATCATAAAATTTTAGCTCAGTATCCGGAAATCACGCGCCCAGCTAGCAATCCAGGTATCGTAAAACACCACACTACACACCACATACGTACTACACCAGGTCCCCCAGTATCATGTCCTTTCCGTAGACTAGCGCCAGACAAACTTCGAGTGGCTAAACGAGAGTTTGAACTGATGTTAGCTAGCGGTACAGCTCGTCCTTCAGACAGCCCCTGGTCATCTCCACTTCATCTTGTATCTAAAAAAGATAACGGTTGGCGTCCGTGTGGCGATTACAGGTTGTTGAATGCCAGAACCATACCCGACCAATACCCAATACGTCATATACATGATTTTTCACACAATTTGTCCGGTTGTAAATATTTTTCAACTATTGATTTAGTGAAAGCTTATAACCAAATTCCCGTTTCAAAGGAGGACATTTCTAAAACAGCCATTACAACCCCTTTTGGATTATACGAATTCCCTTTCATGACGTTTGGTCTACGTAATGCCGGACAGACATTTCAAAGGTTCGTAGATGAAATGACCCGTGGTCTAGATTTTTGTTACCCTTATTTAGATGATTTTTTAATTTTCTCAAAATCAGAGCCAGAGCACAAAAACCACTTGCATAAAATTTTCAGCCGTATGAAAGACTATGGCATTTTAATAAATTTAAATAAATGTGTTTTTGGTGCCCCTTCAGTAACATTCCTAGGATATAATATTTCAGAAAAGGGTACCAAACCCTTAGACAGTAAAGTAGAAGCCATTTCAGATTTCCCCGTCCCCAGGACAGTTAGAGAACTTAGGCGTTTCTTAGGTATGATTAACTTCTATAGGCGTTTCATTCCAAACGCCGCACAAATTCAAGCCCCCTTACACGCCCTATTGACAGGAAATGTTAAAGCCTCCCACCCCGTCAACATTATAGACGACTCGTTGAAGGCTTTCAATGAGTGTAAAAAAAGTCTTTGTGACGCAACCCTCCTGTCACACCCACAGTCTGACGCCAAGTTAGGACTCGTCACTGACGCCTCAGATACTGCAATAGGCGCAGTCTTACAACAATTCGTTGACGGTCACTGGCAGCCTCTAGCGTTCTTCTCTAGAAAGCTAAGCCCGTCACAAATTAAATACTCCCCGTATGATCGTGAACTTCTCGCAATCTACGAGAGTGTTAAATACTTCCGCCATATGTTAGAAGCAACACATTTCACTATCTATACTGACCATAAACCTATCTGTTATGCATTCCATCAAAGGAAAAATAACTGTTCTCCTCGTCAGTATAGACACCTAGACGTTATCTCGCAGTTTACAACCGACATCCGACATATCTCGGGCAAGGACAACGTCGTCGCCGACGCACTCTCCCGCGTCGACGAGCTGCAGATGCCTATCGACTTCGAAGTGTTAGCCAAGTCTCAAGCTTCAGATTCAGAACTCGAAGAGTACCTCAAAGGCGAATCCTCACTTCAGTTAGTGAAAACTCTCATTCCCGGAAGTCATACCGAATTGTACTGTGACGTCAGTACGTCGATTCCCAGACCATTTGTCCCCCAACACTTACGACAGCAAATATTTAAGTGTCTTCACTCGCTCAGTCACCCTGGTGCTAAAGCAACCACCAAACTCGTTGCACAGCGCTTTGTTTGGCCACGTTTGCGTAAGGACTGCCGTGAATGGTCTAGGGCATGTTTGACCTGCCAGCGCACGAAGGTAACGCGACATGTTTCGACTCCTTTAGGCACACTCAACTTACCTTCGGCGCGTTTCAAATATGTTCACATAGACCTAATCGGCCCGTTACCTCCTTCCAGTGATTATCGGTATTGTCTGACAGCCGTCGATCGCTTCACGCGATGGCCAGAAGCTGTCCCACTTACCGATATCACAGCGCAAACGGTGGCCAAAGCGTTTATTTCACATTGGGTGTCCAGATTCGGTTGTCCTACCGATATCGTTACCGATCAAGGTAGACAATTCGAATCGGCGCTTTTCCAACAGTTGTCTAAGTCTATAGGCTTCAATCACCGAAGGACAACTGCCTACCACCCTCAGTGTAACGGCTTGGTCGAACGGTTCCATAGACAAGTAAAGGCGGCTATTACTTGTCATGCCGACACAAACTGGACCGAATCATTACCCCTAGTGCTTCTTGGAATAAGAAGCGCCTTTAAGGAAGACCTGCAGGCTACATCGGCCGAGCTGGTGTACGGTGAGCCATTACGACTCCCCGGTGAGTTCTTTGGCCATGACGTCACCAATTACACCACCGATATTACCGATTTCTCGGCCCGAATGAAGTCATTCGCCGAAAACATTCGTCCAGTAGCAACCCAACATCACTCAACTAAAAAAGTATTTATTTTCAAAGATCTCGCTACCTGTAGTCATGTATTTCTTAGGGAAGACAGACTACGTGGCTCACTTCAACCAGCTTACACTGGCCCTCATGAAGTACTCGATAGGACGGCAAAATTTTATAAAATCCGTATTCTTGGTAAAGACGTCACAGTATCATTAGACCGCTTAAAGCCGGCTTACATACTGTCTGACGACACGACCCCATCGATTCATGATCAACGCGATCAAATTTCAACTCGACTTCAGAACCCTCAGCCTGTAAACGTCACACGGACCACCCAATCGGGAAGGCAAGTTCACTTTCCAGACTATTATCGCCCGTAGACCCGGTCTCTGAGGAGGAGTGATGTGGCGACCTTACCATATGTAAATATATATTATTTAATTCATGCATATATAATTTAACCATATATTATACATATACAACATATATAACACTTTACATACAATATAATATTTATTATTATCTATATATAATTAATCAATAAGCAAACCCGCGCGATACCTCTAGTATATCGAGAGCGCACTATTTATCTATAGCTATACCTGCCTATGCTAGCTGTGCACGCGCCGACCTTTTTCTATCCGCTACCGCTCGGTCGCCGGCAGTCGCGAACCGAGCCTCCGACGCAACGCCTGTGCTTACCTTTCCATTAAAAACCGCTTATAATTACGATTATTGCCTTTTCACTTCGCATCTCGCCACGCTCGAACATTAGCCTTACTCAAACCCCACATCATTCTTAAAATTTCTAATATTCGTCGTGACTTTTTAATTATTTTCTTTCATACGAACCTGCTTCAGATAAAAACAAACACACAACAAAAAAAGAATTTGCCAATTTTTTTTTAATATTATCACATAGTAAATGAAGAGCTGTTAGTGACTGCGATATAGGTATATTAATATTAATTAATCATTGCTTATATCTTTATATTCTTTTTTAATTAAAAAGCCAAGACAAGAGGGAAAATCTGACATAATTGCCATATTACAAATCTACTAGTTCTGCCAGCAAATATATTATAAAAAAAACACCTAAATATATAGCTCTATGGAACACCAAAGGGTCGTCCCTGCCCTTGTTCCAGTTACCTACGTAACCAAAGACAAACTCATAAAGCTTTTGAGGGTCCGATCAATCAGAATGTAGTTAGAATTATTCAACCCTCCAGAGCTTAGATCTAATTTAGTTGCTTACATTTTGTATTGTTTATGGTCCGCCATAGTTAGGCTGGTCGTATAAATCTTTGCTTTGCTCTTACTACGTAAAGACTAAGATTCAATTTTAAACTAGGCTTAAGAATAGAGCTTCATGATTTATTACAAACGTTATTTGGCGAGATATTTTCATGATATTATTATGTATTTTCGACCATAGTAAAAAGCAATCTGCTAAAATATCATCGAAATGCCTGCAGCCACTACTGGTTTTAACAGGTTCAAGATTTCACTGGAGTTCTTACCGCGTGCGAGGTATTTTCATGATATTATTATGTATTTTCTTCCATAGTAAAAAGTAGTCAGCGAAAATTTCATCTAAATGCAGACGTCACCGGTTTTAACCGGTTTATGGTTTGACTGGTTTCCGTCCTGAGGTTTCAACTGGGAGACCTTTAGCTTTCCCGGGATAAAAGGTCATTTCCATAGTCTATCTCTGTACCAAATATCATAAAAATCGGTTCATTAGTTTAGGCTTGAAAGTATAACAGACAGACATACAGAGTGACATTCGCTTCCTACTAAAATTATAAATGCGAAAGTTTGTGAGTATAGTCGTATTTTTAACCCCCGACGCAAAAAGAGGGGTGTTTGTCTGTGTGTCTGTCTGTGTGTCTGTCTGTGTGTCTGTCTGTGGCACCATAACTCCCGAACGAGTAGACCGATTTTGATTTAGTTTTTTTTGTTTGAAAGTTCTTTTAATCGAGCGTTCTTAGCTATGTTTTATTAAAATCGGTTAAGCCGTTTATAAGATATAGGGGGTGAAAGTGGGAATGAAAAACCGATTGTTTGCAAATATGCCCGAGTGGGGTATCAAATGAAAGGAAATGATTCGTACATTACAATAGCTAAGTTTTATTAAAATCGGTTCAGCCATTTTTAATAATACTTAGTCGGGGGTTTTTTTTGTTACTCCTTCACGCAAAAACTACTGAACGGATTTGGACGAAATTTGGAACACAGGTAGTTTATAGCCTGGATAAACACTTAGGCTACATTTTATCTCGAGAAAATTGATGAACCTCGGGCATATGGTAGAAACCGCGGGTAGCCCTACTTTTTAATATAAGTAGAGATTGATCTGAAGATATTATGTATAGTATATTTCGATACCTTTTTACCTAGATACTAGTGACAACCCGCGGTTTCACCCGCGTACCCGGGAGATCTTCGTTTCCCGGGATAAAAGTAGCCTTTGTCCTTTTTCAGGTTCTAGACTATCCCTGTACCAAATTTCATTTAAATCAGTTCAGTGGTTTTAGCGTAAAAGCGAGACAGACAGGGTTACTTTTGCATTTATAATCTTATATATAAAATTCTCGTGTCGCGGTGTTTGTGATTAAACTCCTCCGATACGGCTTTATCGATTCTCATGAAATTTTGTGTGCGTATTGGGTAGGTCTGAGAATCGGCTACTATCTATTTTTGATACCCCTGTGATCACGGGAACGGGAACTACGCGGGTGAAACCGCGGGGCGGCAGCTAGTATTAGTATATATTTATATTTTAGGAGATTAAGTAAATAACAAAGGGGTAGCTTGAAGCTAATAGTTTTGAGGCTGAAACACGATAACTACATTACTTTCATTACATCACTAAGGACCTCGTTAGCCCTAATTGTTTTAGTATTCTAACCTCTTGTAGAATAATCTAGAACATTAAGAACTTTCTCGAAATACCTAACTGTTGTAACAAGTCCGAAAAGCAACCTTACATACTGAGCATTAGAGTCGACATTTCATAACCACCTTTATATATAATGTATATATATTATACTGTATAATATTGTACTGTATAATAATGTACATATATGTAATATATAATGTAAATATAGGTGGTTATTATATGTTAAATTTCATTTAAATGATTTATTTTCTATAGTTATGTATTAAAAATTGTATGAACTATCTGCTCACAATACAAGCTCTTGTTAGTATGGAATCGGATTGGGCGAGTGTCAAAAAGCTTTAGAATATAAATAAATATCCTGAGACGTTTTTCACACATAGCCAAAAGCTAAGCAGAGATCGTACTATAGCTGATATACTATTTTTTTAATCTATGGACATTTGAAATACCAGAAACATTGCTTATGCCTATCAGATCCTATGACACTAAGTTACTAAGTCTTATATAGGTAGGTACGTGAAATTCTATCAGCATACTTCCTATAGAAATTCAGTATTACAAGAAACTTTATAAATATCTTCTGAAGACTAATCTTAATTAATATTATAAATGCAAAAGTAACTCTGTCTGTTTTGCTTTCACGCTAAAATTACAGAACCGATTTAGTCAAATTTGGTACAGAGATAGTCTAGAGCCTGAGAAAGGACATAAGCTACTTTTTATCCCGGGAAAAGGTACGCGGGCGAAACCGCGGGAGTCACCAGTTTATTATATTTATTTTATAACCGAAAATATTAGAATAATCTGATATCGAGATGGTATCATTTCATAACCATTATTCACTTTAGAGACTTCATAAATAATCAAAATTTGAATTACAAGCACTGAAGTGCGAAGACAGATTCAATTAAGGAACCAGTTTCAAGTTCTATATTTTAAATTCAAAAAGAGGACGCCAACGTTTCAACTCGCCTTGTTTTATTCGAATCGAATAATTAATTTATTATTTAAAAAATCGATTATAACTAGGCTGTTTCGGAACTCTTTATTTGAATTTGAAAGTAGTGTAAGTTGGTTATTCGAACCCATATATTTTTTTTTAATTTAAAAACATTACACCAGTTCGCCCAGATACAATCGAATCAAATAATTTTAAAAATCGATTAGAACATTGCTTGTTGGAATTAATTCTATGTATGAATAAAAAAAAAGGATTTTCATCAGGATTTTTCTCAGGATTGCAGCAGAATGTCTAATCATGCTGCGTGAGTGTGAGCCTGAGTTGATTGCCGGCTCTTCTCAGTAAAAAACAACTTTCAGCACCGAGCATTAATAGTGACTATTCATAAGTGCTTTATTGAAGCCTATTTGAATAAAAAAGATTTTGATTGATTTTTGATCCTCTTTCAAATAAAAAAAAAACATCAACCTTGCTTCAGTCGTCATATAATTTTTAGGCACGAAAGTCTTTCTTTTATTAAATTTCTTTTAGGATCTTTATTAGCTGTTTGATGTTGATTTATGTAAACTATTTAGCTCTCTATTCTTCCATATACTAACTAATTAGTCAGGTTTATGAATTAATGAAAATTTACAACGCTTACAAATATAAATTACCATAAATACGAACTATAAAATAGGACCACAACTTCAAACTGAAAATAAAAAAAAATATTTTAAAAATATCCAATATACGACACCTTACACAATACTACACAAGTTATAAATTCCATCCAATGGGCATCACTTACATAAAAGTGCTGAGTGTACCTGCTGGCCGCTCGCCAGCCCACATCCGAACAAATCCGCACACCAAAAATAACCTTTCACAACTTTCTATCAAATCATCTGTCAGTTTAATTCACTTTATTTTTTTATAAAATTTAAAATTAAAACACCTTTATATTTAAAATTGGACCACTATCATTTACTTTTAAAAAGTTATGACGAATACTAGGGTTGTCGAGCTCGGTTCGTGACCCGGCCGCACGGGCTCTGGATACTGTCCGACTGCCAACTGTTCTGTCTGAGAGTGAGTTCAGTGCGCGCGCAACCCTACAGATGCTTGCTTGCTTAGCCCTTAGCTTGTCGGATCTGATGATTAGACTTTTTGGGGGTTTATTAGTTGGTGTACATTTTTCGTAGCACGTTTTTTTTTAATTTCGATTCTGGTTTTAAGTTTTGAGCGGTATACTTGATTCATTCAAGTTGGGTGCATTTTTAATTACAGATAGTATAGCTAATTACGTAGTTATATAAAATGCAAAAGGGTAAACGAAAGCTGATTTTTTTGCATCTATGTTGGAATTTAATTAATTATTAGATTTCGAGATAAGATAGCTCGAAAGGTACCTAGGAAGGCCCCAAGGCTATACACGCTGGCGTCTAACGTTAGAGTAACGACAAATAACTGCCAAGTATACGAACGATGTACCTAGTCGTGGTAGCTCAATTAGGAACACACCGAGGATCATGAGGATGCAGGTTCTAAACCTAGAGTTTGAAAACTTACGTACGTCACACCACTGGCTTCCGCCAATCCGCACTAAGCTCGCGAGGTGGACTTTGGCCAGACTTCTTTATTAAGGGAGACTCGAGCTCCTCAGTGGACACTTATATGAGCTGATTTTTCGTTTTATTCTTTACTAGTTGACCCGCGCAACTTCGTTAGCGTCACTTGCCCGTTTTTGCAACAGTTTTGATTGATGCTCCGCTCCTATTCGTCATAGCGTAATGATTTATACATAAAAACCTTACTCTTGAATCACTCTATCTATTAAAAAAACCGCATCAAAATCCGTTGCGTAGTTTTAAAGATCTAAGCATACATAGGGACAGACAGACGGCGGATAGCGACTTTGTTTGATACTATGTAGTGATTGTTTATTATTGAATTTGATTGTTTAGAAATGCAGAAATTGAATGTAGTTTTTTTATGAGTTTTCTTAGTCTTATATTCTAACTATAATTGCATGCCTACTGTATATAAGGCGAAACATGTAGCTCTAAAACTAACACCCTAACACCATAATGTACCTTCTTTCACCAATAAATGATTCTATTATATTCTATTCTGATGATGACGCGTCTAGTCGAGTCGATCTTGGTATGTACATACAGTCTTCTTTAAAATATATTTATTTTTATAAATATTATACGTAGTTTCCAATACATTCACTGACGCTTCAAATTGCATTCAATTTAAATAGTAAATTGTATTATATAGCCTGAAACAAAGATGGCTGATCTTATATCGACACATCTTGTCGGAAGGTCCTCTCATGTGATTGCATAGTGAGTGACAGAGATAGAACATAGAGTATTATATAGACTTATGTCTTACGTTACCGAATCACTCCCTAGAGCATTCAATATCCAGCGAACATAGAGTGAAAGTTATAGAGCGCGCATGGTGCCAGCAAGTGATCATAGATTATTTATTTATTTTAATATAATATTGGTAAGTAAACTATATTAATGTAAATAGAAATAAATAATTATTTTTAACAATTGACACTTGAATCATCACCACATAATACAAAACAATATCGCTTCCTGCTGTCTGTATGTAGGCTTAGATCTTTAAAATTACGCAACGGATTTTGATGCGATATTTTTTTAAAGGTAGAGTGAAAAGGAAGGTTATTATGTGTATTAAAAAGTCATTCTAGATTACTTATTAAAACTTAGTAGAGTAAGTAAATGATAAGTATAGGATAAAAGAGCCGCGAGTTATCTATACTAATATCATAAAGAGGAAAGATTTGTTTGTTTGTTTGTTTGTTTGTTTGTAATGAATAGGCTCCGAAACTACTGGACCGATTTCAAAGATTCTTTCACCTTTGGAAAGCTACATTATCCCCGAGTAACATAGGCTATATTTTATCCCTGTATTCCCACGGGAACGGGAACTACGCGGGTAAAACCGCGGGAAGGCAGCTAGTTTAAAATAAAATCATAAAATGATAATACTTGAGTAAATTAAATATCTGACTCAAATATTTTGAAAGCCATTATAAGTCTCATATAGTTTTACGTAATTTTATTGAAACATGTCAATGATATTTTAACCGCGCGAACCGTGGTAGGTTTTATAAATAATATTTTCGCAGATGAGGTGTCTAGTTTATTATATGGTCTGTGGTATTCAGGGGATGAAAGGTGCGCCGCATAGCCCGCGTTCCTCCACGGTGCATTCCTCCCGATGCGCTTCTGCCGGCATTGTTTATTCTACAGATAATTTATCATTGCTTCACGCTTTCTACACAATATTTTCTAGACACTATTCTACGTGTATATTATATGAAGTCTATGTTATTTTCTATACATGGAATAAGGTAGCGTGTGAGTTAATATCTATTTAAGTCTAACATGACTTTTTACTGTATAGGTAAATATAGTGTATTTATTATCTAGCGGCACCCCGCGTTCCCGGAGAAGATAATTTTCAAACTCGAAATTTTATCGTGATCGCAGTCAGCCGTTTTGGCGTGAAAGAGTAACAAACATCCATCCATATGGGATCCCAATGAAAATTGGCACAGAGTTATACCTAATATGTTCTAGAATGACAAATAGGCTTCTATTTATCCCGGTAAAGTTGAAAGTCCAGGAACGCGGAACCGTGGGACAGAAGCTAGTAGGTATCTATAGTATAAAAACGATCATATGATTCTAATAACATCTAACTTAATCAACAATACTTAAAAACCCTACATAAAATTACACTACATACTAATTAATATGTTTTCCAGATACACGTTCCTTAAACGTTGTCAAGTGAACTGGTGAGCACAGTTTCATTAGTATTCATACACAGAGCGACACGGTGTGTAGTGTGTACACACGCGGAGCGGGTGGGCTAACATACAAGGTACGCCGCTAGAATATTATCTTGAGGCGTTTTCTTGTCATTTCTCGATTCTAAATTATTTGGTTGCAATTTCGATCGGTTTGAATTTTTAATAATACCTATATTTTCACTTCTGAAGCACTGTTTACTAAAATATCTAAATTACCTATATTGTAACGAATAAAGTTACAATCCTACTAATATTATAAATGCGAAAGTTTGTAAGTATGGATGTATGTATGTATGGATGTTTGTTACTCTTTCACGCTCCAACGGCTGAAGGGATCTGCTTGAAATTTGGCACAGAGCTAGAATATGTTCTGGAATAACACATAGGCTACTTTTTATCCCGGGAACGCGGGTGAAACCGCGGGGAGCCACTAGTATACGAATAAACAGAAATTCGTTTTTTTTTTGTTTGTTTGTAATGGGCTCCAAAACTGAACCGGTCTGGGAAATTCTTTCACCAATGGAAAGCTACATTATCAGGTAATAACATTGGCTAAATTTTTTTTCCGTTCCTACACCTATGGGAACGGAAATTAAATAAATTTATGTAACACTAGTGGCTCCCCGCGGTTTCACCCGCGTACCCGGAAGGTCTTCCATTTTCCCGGGATAAAAAGTAGCCTATATGTTAATCCAGGTTATAAGCTATCTTTATTCCAAATTTCATTCAAATCCATTCAGTAGTTTTTACGTGAAAGAGTAACAAACATCCATACATTCATACATCCATACTTACAAACTTTCGCCTTTATAATATTAGTAGGATTAAATTTTACAGAGGGACTTAGATAGTAAAATATAAAAAAAAAATCTCTCATTAACTGTAACTTTTAAATAATTGTCTATCGAAAAACTAAATAACATAGACAAAACCTTTGTCTCTAATCCTAGATATATAAAGTGGTGTAGATATTAGTAGCACTAGACCGCAGACATTGCTCGGGTAATAATTGTGGCGAGAATTGGCTCGAGGGAAGTTGGAGCCATTTTGAAAATTAGAAATCAGAGCTGGGACGTAGGTTTGTGGGGTTTTAGTTTAACAGGTTATGATGTTAGAAATGTTAGATTATCTGAGTGAAAGGTAAAATGTAGGTGCAATATGTCGTATTTTAGCAAAATTTTTTGATTTGATTCGATTGAATTTAGTATCTAGCTAAAATCATCTATACTAATATTATAAAGAGGAAAGATTTGTTTGTTTGTTTGTTTGTTTGTAATGAATAGGCTCCGAAACTACTGGACCTATTTCAAAAATTCTTTTACCTTTGGAAAGCTACATTATCCCCGAGTAACATAGGCTATATTTTATCCCTGTGTTCCCACGGGAACGGGAACTACGCGGGTAAAACCGCGGGGAGGCAGCTAGTGTAAAATAATTATAAATGATCGTAAAGGTAGATGGGTAGATGTTTGTGGCTCTTTAAATGAACAATTTAAAGGGTATTGATAAAATGAGGCACAAAGATAGGATATGTTCTGGATTAACATAATTATAAGATACTTTTTTATCTCGATGAAATTTTTAACTGACGTCCATGATTTTGCCCTTGTTCCCGAAAAATCTTTATCCCGGCATTAAAAGTATTATGTGTTTATTTAGAACATATTTTATAAGTATGTAAACTTTTATCTGAATCCCTTAAGCCTTTGCTGCATAAGAGATTAAAAACATCCACACATACCTACCTATGAAAATATCCATCATAACAAACTTTCGAATTAATAAAATTACCTATACCTAATAGTAGGAAATGAATTCGTGATTGATCAGTCCATACAACCTATGGATCGAGGAATTATATTAAAAAATGAACTGCCAATAAAATACATAAAAACTTGCAATTCCAAAGAAAATAAGCCTACCCTCTCAATTAAGTATTGACAAAGAAAATTGAATGAATTCTAAACATCTAATCCATCAAATTAAAGGTGAAACGTAGGAAGTTGTATGCCATTCATTCATTAAAAAAAACACACAGTAAAGGAATCCACTTTGCATAATTTGAGAGCAAAAAGTGCTATTTACTCAATTCTACCGCGTGTTGGTTGGAGATGGAGTCTAAGATGCACCTTTTATAGCAGTCTTATTATAATATTATATTAATAATAAATATTCTTGTACATTTTTTTTTTCACACACGGCCAAGCAGAGCTTGTGATATGGTAACCAGATATCTAACTGATATACTACATAAACTACTTTTAAATCATAATTAAATAGATATTTACATACAGACCCAGAACAAACAGACATATTCATGCATACAAATGTTTGTCCAGTGTGGAATTAAACCTACGACCGGTGGCTTGAATGTCAGGGTCACTAACCACAAAGCCAAACGATCTGTCTGTATATTAATGTTATAAGCTTTTCAGTAAAATAACAGCAAATTTAAAATAGCGCAGGTTCTGCTTAGTTTATATTTTTGTATTTACGTGTGTATGTTTCTAATGAATAAACTCAAAAACTACTGGGCCGATCTCAAAAATTATTTCACCATTGGTAAGCTACATTATCAGGGAGAAACATAGGCTATATTTTATTCCTGTATTCCCACGGGAACGGGAACTACGTAGGTGAAACCAAGCGAAAGTAACTAGGTATTAATATAATACTGCTCTGAGATGTCGTATTACACCCCTACCAGAGTGCAGCGATAGGGCACAGAGTAGATAAGAGCAGAGGATCCACTCTGAATGTCCTTGAACTAATCAGTTTATGCTTCGCGCTAGTTTTTAAGTTGGACTACTGACTAAAGGTTGACTTATAAATCTATACCTACTATAATTTTGTTTGTCACGAATAGGCTCCGAAACTACTGTACCGATTTGAATAATTCTTTCACCAATAGAAAGCTACGTTATTTGTGAGTGTCAGGCTGTATTTGATCACTGTATTTCTACGCATGTGACAACTGCACGAGAAAAACCGCGGGGGATGTTAGTTATACATAGAAATCTTGCTGGGAAAATCAAAACTAAAATATTTATATGTCGAAAGAAATAGGCATTTTAAGTTCCAGCAATATCGTAAAGAGATAATACACAGCTTTTTCAAACACTTCTTAACTTATTAACATCATAGTGTAATTTTATAACAATTTTACCATATTCGCCCCTAATCTTTGAGTCTATTTTTACCAATTAAAATTTAATATTTCAAATCGTATGTACTTTCTGGTGTTGGTTTTTATTTGTGTCGCAGCCGCACTAGCCCAGTGGGGGCCGCAGCCGCAGTAGGTGCCGCAGCGGGAGCCCTGAGCAGGGGCGGACTGTGAGTTTGTGGGACCCTGGGCTAAAACTACTTGGGGGCTGACAAATTAATCAACTGATTGATATTGTGTCAAGGAAAAGGGAAAATAGGAAAATAAAGTAATTTGTATTTTTTATAAGGTACTTGACGGTGTTAGCCTCTGATGGCTGTTACACCTTTACGTGGACAATAATTTGTATTATTGTTCTGTTTGACTACAATGCAGTATGGGGGCCCTTTGAATCTGGGGCCCTGGGCTGCAGTCCAAAAAGCCCTCGTATAGATCCGCCCGTGCCTGAGGGTTTCAACCGCAGTTCGCTGTCGACCTCCGACACTTACTGACTGAAGGGTACTACTCGAGTACTCGCTGTGGTTTCTGCAACCATATAAGTGGGTTTTATGTTTTGACGTTTTGTTTTGAATTTCAGACTCGGTTTTTTTGTCACATTGACAGTAGTTTGACGGTTGATAGAGATAGTTTCGAGGGAAATTTGATACGTATTTTAAGATCCTGGATTCGATTTGACTCTTCTCAGTAGTAACAACTTTCAGAGCAGATCATTAAGAGTGTTCATAAGTGCTTGTAAAGGTATATTATTTATTTAAGTAAATAAAAATGTATTCCTACTAGAAGTAATTTGGTTGAAAGAACACACCAATTTGACTACTATTAGTAATATTAGTTTAATTATATTCAGATACTGAGATGCCATAGTACAAGGTAAGGTTAGTTAGAGGAATCTCCCAGCAATGGTCCCAAGAATGTAGGGCGCCATATTGTATAATAATAGATAGAACTGACATCGAAAGCCAAAACAAATACTGTTATAAACCTTAATTAGCACATAATAAAGTCCAAATTTCTCCAGTACTTCTAATTTTTTTTTATTTTCAAATCAAATTTTTTTTTCTTGAAAATATCTTGCCAGTTTAAAGTCTTAAGGCTGGTAGACGCTACAACCAATACCTATAATAAACTTCACCGATTAGCTACAGAAAGTACTGAAACCTCAACATTTTCATTCGGCCTCATACAACCCATTAAACTATGCACGCGTTCCACTTTTAGCGACACACAGTGGTTCTGTGAAAAGGCCCGTGTGAATAAATAAACAGCGCAGTGTGCGGTGGGCGTCCCTAGCCGCTACTAGGTCACAGCCCTAGCCTAGCGTTGTAGTGTGGACTAGGCTTTATACCCGAATTGAATTTAGAATTTAAAATCATTAATGTGATGTTTTAAATGCTTGGCTCAATTGAATTTGAAATTTAGAATCTATATGATGTGTTATTTGGAGGTAGATTTTACATAGTTGGTCTTATGCTAATTGTTACACGAATTTTGAATTTCAATTCTTTTACGAATTTCAAATTTAGAATAGGCAATTTTTTTTATGTTTATGTGATTTGATTTTGGATTTCGAACGTTCGCTCTGAATTAGTATTGAAACCGGTCCAGTAGTTTCGGAGCCTATTCATTACAAACAAACAAACAAACAAACAAATCTTTCCTCTTTATAATATTAGTATAGATGATGGAATTAGATGGTTTCATATTTTGTATACAAAATTTTAAGCTTTTACTGATTCAATTTGTGTTGTATCCAAATAAAGCACAAAACGTGATAAATTAAAATTTCGTAAAATTAAATAACCGTAAGAGCAATATTTGTTCCAATTATTTAGACTTAATAACTAAATCAGAATAAATATAGTCCTGACTCCAATTTACTCATCCATAACCTAAAATCCAATAGGCACCTATACTAAAATCTAAAATACCTATGTAAAGCACTTTTACAATACATCACGGCAAATCTAGAAGCCTTTAAGCCGTGAGAGTTTTACCTCGTACCGGATCGGAGCCGAGTCTTACCGAGTCTTTCTGAGTCTTTCCGAGTCTTTCCGAAGGTTTCCGAATCTTCCCGACTTCACTTCGGCTGCGTCCACTATTTACTTTAGAGTTATCTTCCAAAACTCCGCCGAAGTGCACATATATCCAGCTTACTGGAGCTTTAAGCTGTTAGACTGGTTGCTTAGAATAAAAATATATTAAATTTCAGCGGTTTTTTTTACATACGGCCAATCTGATTATAGTATGACTATATATACTTATATAGATGAAACAAATAGACATGACAGTTGGCATTGTGGTTTCAAGTCGGCGGTCGTGAATTCGAATCCAAGACAAACATTAGTATGCATTAATATTAAACATGTCTGTTTGTTCTGCCTAAATGTAAATATCTATATAAGTAATCAATCAATCAATCAATCAATAAGTATATATTTAAAAGTAATATATCAGTCAGGTTACCACATCACCAGCTCTGCGTAGTTTGGAATCAGATTGGTCGTGTGTGAAAAATTACCCAGAATATTTATCAATACTAATATTGTAAAGCTAAAGAGTTTGTTTGAACGCGCTAATCTCTAGAACTAGCAGACAGATTGAAACTTTACTTCTGTAGATACCTATATAATAGCCACATAAATAAGGCTTTATGCTATGAAACAATATGCTACAGCAGTCCTAGTACAACGCAAGTGAAACCGCGGCCCAGAAGCTAGTTTATTATACAAACCAGAAACAAGCCTATACAAAGATCTCAACATGGAATTGTCAACTACCACTAATAGTGACGTGTCTGTTGGTTCGTCCAAAAGACGATGACCTGAAGCCAAGAGCACTGTGCCCCAGTTCTCATGTGCCCCAGTGCCCCATTTGTCTCGGTACTACTTGCCCCACTCGGGGCTAGGGAGGTCACAGGGTTTGTTTATATCACACTTTCACAATAAAAATACTTATTTAAAATAAGTTTTATTTATTTCATAATAACTAAAACAAAAGTATATATATAACAAATATGTATATACCTACTTACATATGTACGGAAAAAAAATGAATACAAGCTAAACAAAATTTCGAAAGTACATAATAATTAATTAAGTACATAAAAATTACCGACAAATTACCTTTCCTGCTGTTTACGATTCGCTCTAAGACTATTATAAAAATATTTAGTATATTGTTTTGACTAGCCTCGACATTTCAGTGCATTTGCATTGATCGTGGTCACACGAAAACTCTCATAGGTGATTCAAATAGGACTGGCGATTAACCACCTACCCTTATGTGACATCTTCAATTTTGACAGCTGGTCTATTCAGCCTATACCTTAGCTCGTATCCATAAAAAAAACATTATCATCCATCTCCCCATTCTACATAACCATAACATTTAAAACGTTATGTAATTTTTTTATACTTTACGATCGTTTTTACGTCCCGTCCATATTCCGTATGAAACTGAGTTTTTATGTTAACATTAAATTATTATGATCTGCGTTGTGTTGTTCGTAATTTTATTGAATGACCGTCCATTACCTGAAGAACAGCTTGCATTTACATTATACATCCTAACTAAAATCATGAATGCGTAAGTAACTCTGTCTTGCTTTCACGCTATAAGTACTGAAACGGTTAAAATGGTACACAGTCTAGAGGCTGAGAGAGGACATAGTCTAGTTTTTATCCAGTGGAAATGGAAGATCTCCCGGGTATGCGGGGAGCCACTAGTTAAAATATAAATATAGGTAATTCACAGTAATATTATAAAAGCAAAAGTTTGTGAGTGTGTATGTTAATCACTTCTTCACGTCTAAACGACTGGAGCTCTTTAAGAAAATTTGGTATGGGGTTAGCTGACACCCTGGATTAACACATAGACTATTTTTATCCCACGGAAACGTGGGTGAAACCGCAGGGCAGAAGCTAGTATGTAAAATTTTCATTCGTACCTGTGAACAGGTGCAAGTTATTTGACAATTTACACTTTACGACCAGTAATTTTCGTGTTACGTGTATGTCTGTTTGATCTATGTCTAGGTGTATGTAAATTATATATATACGTACATACCAGCTTCCGCACGCGGTTTTAACTGTCTAATTTCCAGTACGCATACGTACAGTAAGCCGTGGTGGCTCAGTTGGGAACGCACCGACTCACGATCATGAGGGTGCGGGTTCAAATCCCTGGCCCGTACCTCTGAGTTTATAAAAACTTACGTACGGATTCACACCACTGGTTTTCGGTGAAGGAAAACATCGTGAGGAAACCTGCATGCCCGAGATGTCACAATCAAAGGCATGTAAAGTCCGCCAATCCGCACTAGGCCCGCGTGGTAGACTATGGCCTAGACCCCCTCAATGTTAGGGGAGGCTCAAGTACCACGGTGGAGACGTATATGAGCTGATGATGATGATACGTACATTACCAACAAAATATCAAATCTTTCCACTTCATATTATATTAGTGTAGATGTACTTAGACTATTGCAAAATCTAGTTTGAAAGGACTAACTGAATTTATCTTATCGTCTCATTAAAATAGATAGAGATTTACATAGATTTTAAAGCCAATATTGTTTTTGTAGAAATTTTGATCATTATCAGCTAGTAATAGTAACATTTAAGCTCCAATCTCAAATAACTTCTGAAGAAAATACTTCAGTTTTTATATACGTAACACAATTTTTCTTCAACAGCAAACATTCTTAAACAAACTAACAGCGATTAAACGAAGTGCCGTGCCATAAAACCTTGTTGGAGCGGCAATGTGACAATATTGGTCGAACGCTGTGTATACGTTTGTGATAAGGGAGGAAAACGACGCCATTACAAGGACATCTCGCGCGGAAATGCGAGCGCATTGTAAATGTAGAACGTATAATGTATGAGATTCTTTAATACGATAATTTTGGTATGTAATTCGACTTTATTTTGTTGAATGTTAGGTTTATATTGCAATGTAGAAAATGGTTTAATGCCAAGTTTGTCACAACTACTGATAATTTTAAAGTTCAATTCAGTATTTTGAAAATGACAAATATTAGAATCATAATGATATCTGCCAAACTTCTACTGTGCAAATTACAATATATAAAACAAAGTCCCCGCCGCCTCTAGACAGACAGACCTCTAGACAGACAGACAGACGTCTGTCTGAACGCGATGAACACAAAAACTACTGAACAGATTTTTCACCAAATTACGGAGTATTTCATGGGGAAGGTCTTTATGTATAACAAATCAATTTGGACCCGGTAGGTGGCGCTGGTGGGCAGAACGAAGTCTGCCGGATCCGCTAGTGTATATATATAATCAACTTACATAATATAAATGAACAATCAATACACTTTTTCTCTTACTTTAATATTCTGACCAGGTCGCCGGCGAGGACCGTCGCGACGTCCCACCCAGTCTCGTCTTGTTAGTGCGGCCCGTGCCGCAGCAACAACCCAGTCCGTTCCCTAAATAATCATGTCAAGTGAGTCCCCACTTCCCCCAGTGACGCCCTGAGCCGAGGCACCGTGTCGCAGGGGACACCCTCAGCGCTGTCGCTAAAATTTTTCCTTCGGTTGAGAGCCCTCTGCGCTCACCGAAAAAGTTCGCGTAAAAGCCACCTGAGGCTGACACCTGCTAGTCCAATAAAAAAAAAAAAAAAAAAGGTAACCCCCGGGTCCTTAACCCGCCGTCACTCGCGCGGGGTGCTACCGGCACCCCACGCACTTTTGAACGTAAAAATAAATAATCATTTCTCTAGTTACGCATCCGCTCGTCTCAGTACCTTCAAGTGACCTTAAAACACGTCGACACGGGCCAGGAGGAGCAGCGTGGCGTGAGGACTCGCAGCGAGAGGATGCGTTAAAGTTTGCGTGGGGTGGTCACGGCACCCCGCGAGCTCTCGTGTTATACTTTTACGGAGGTTACGTGATCAACAAAGTACGTGATTTCAATTGTTTTGTAAAAGTAAATTATTTAATTGTGCCGTTATTTACTATAATAAATGTATATTGATGTATCTAAGCATATATTTAATGGTTTTTGTTTTCACAAACTAATATTTACCTTCCTGTGGTCGTATGTAAGTTTTTTTCTGATTTTTGTTTGTTTTCGATACAAGAGGAAGCGAGATTGGCAGCTTTGTTATAAGAAATAATATGACAATGTTGTAGTGGATAGTGATGCCAGCTTGGATGAAGATTTATTCAAGAATCTGATCATGATTCTTTATCAGAACAGGATATTTTACACGGCCGACCAAATGTGTGGCAACTACAGTTTTTCAAGGATATGTTCACGATGGCCATTAAGATTTTCTTTGATATACTGGATACTTCTGGTATCATGCCTGGTGTATGCCAGTGTTATCTACCATTGGAACATGGCGCAATCGCAACGTAACATGAAAAGGCTTGAGTTTTTGGAATCACTGGGTTTGAGCATGCTTCAAGGTCACTTTGAAAAAAGATTTTCACAACCAAGGTTACCGAAAGTACTCAAGAGGATGTTGAATGCTCCTGGATCAAACACCGAAGGAATGTCACCAACAAAAAACCAGCGCTGTATAGTATGTCCACGCTCTAAAGATACTAAAACGTTGAGTCACTGCAATTTTTGCTAACAAACTATGTGTCAAAAACACATGTAGTTATTTTGCATTTCTTGTTTCGAAAAATATTTTTTTTTAAATTAATTTTCTTAATTAATCCTCATATTTATGTATTTCAATGAGAAAGTTTATGTTAAAAATGAAGAAGTTATTTTTTTTTTGGTTCTTTGAGGACAGATCGCAATATTATGACCAAAAAGCCTGATAATTATAATGTTTTGTAGAACAGTAATAAAGTTTATTGTAAAATTTTGGTTCTTTTATTTACATACGTCATACAACACAAAATGATAAAATGCTGGTGTAATCCCATTAACTGCTATTATATATATATAAATGCGCTTTGAGTACATGGGGTGGCCACAGCACCCCGCGAGTGCTCACGTGGCTAAAAACCGCGCGAGTGACCGAGGGTTAATAGGTACCTTAAGGTTTCTAAAGGTCAAAATACTGTAATATAGACATTAGACCTGTATAAAACGATGATATTCAAATATTATTATGTAAATAGACATTATAATTTGTGAATATTGAAATGTGACTTGCCTTAGACCGTATTGTGTCTCGACTCACTCAAGGTAGGTTATAGGACAGGGTTGTTCCGACCTTAATATTCCTACTTAAACTTTATATTTATAAATATAACAGTTTGGATGTTTGCCTCCCGCTTTTTTTCATTTTTTTCAACGGTGGACCACTTCTTATGCTTTATATAAGATTCTAAGATTTTTAGATGTTATATGCCCTATAGCCTTGATTTGTTTTTAATTCCATTTAATTTTGGAGCCTATTCAATATTACAACACAAATCTTTCATCTTTATAATATTAAAGAAGAAGATAAAAAGAATACCTTAATAAAAGCTCAATCTTACCAGCCCTAGTTCACACAAAGCGTATTGGAATGACATCGGCACGCGCACAATATCAACAAAGCTCGTCCATTCAAAGCTCAAAGCTCCTTATTTTCCCTCGTAAGGAGCGTTGACTACCTCAGCTTGAATAAACGTGCAGCTTTAAAAAGCTTGCGTAGAATGTCTATAATTACTTGATTAAGTCATAAAAGTAGGTATACAATAACAAGTGTTAAGTTAACTTTGTAAAATTTAAGTTAACCCATTTACGCCCAAATGAAACTCAGTGGTAAATATATAATTTTTTTATTGTGAACAGCTAGAAATAAGCTTCCAGAACACGAAAATATAAAAAATATAAAATTATTTATATACTATATATAAAAAAAATTGCTGTCCTCAAATGGGGCCAATGGGCTCATGCAGTATGGAAAAATCCAAACATGTTTTCTCAACACATAGTGTTTTCGAACATTTCTTACACTGCCAACGCTCTTTTTATGGCACACTGGACATTGCTGCTGTTGAGGGAACTTCTGGGGATAGTGTTCTTCACCATAATTCTGCAAACTTGGCATCAATGAAGCGGTTGGGCCAGAATTTTGGGCGTTATTGAGTCCTAATAATGACTGGCAATAAAGCGTTGAAACTGAAGCTGATCTAGCTTTGTGTCGTTGGTCAGGAGATGAACACGCCATGCACTGGCAACTGTCGTGCAGTAACTGCGATAGACGTTAACGTCTTCGATAGACGCAATGGGCTCGTATGTTGGTTCGCACTTACGCCAACATGGTTTTTCGACCGACGCGGCGACGCCCTTAGTCTCTTGGAAAGGCTCCTCGAAACTGGAGCTGATGCAGCTTTGTGTCACTGATCAGGAGATGAATACGCCATGCATTGGCAACTGTCGTGCAGTAGCATTACCTTCGATAGTCGCAATGGGTTCGTACGTTGGTTCCCGCTTACGATAACATAGTTTTTCAACCGACCCCCTTAGTCTCTTGGATCCTAAAGGCTCCTCGAAACTGGAGCTGATCTAGGTTTGTGTCACTGATCAGGAGATGAATACGCCAAGCATTGGCAACTGTCGTGCAGTAACATTATCTTCAATAGACGCAATGGGTTCGTGCGTTGGTTCACACTACGCCGACATGGTTTTTCGACCAATGTTGGCGAACCTTAGTTTCTTGGATGCTAGAGGCTTCTCATCGCTGTCACTCTTATTTTCTTCATCTTAACGAAGAAATACTTCTGAGGTACCTACCTGGTACATCTCGAGGCATTTACTACTTAGGATATTGTCATAATCCCCTTCTTTCTCGTCGTAAGGGCAAGGTAAGGGCACTTAGTTCAGGAGGCAGCGGCAGTAAATCTATCTCTGCATTAGCATATTCTTCACCTAACACAGCCTTCACTGCTTCCTGAAGCCCGTGGTAACCATACCGAACGCCGAATGTCCTTCTCCTCATTATTTACTTGTGATTCACCTGTGGTAAAATTAGGCCTTATGTGCCCATTGGCCCCATTTGGGGACATTGGGTATTTATAGTAAAATTCAAGTACAAAAATACATCTAATATTGATTTTTATGTATTATTTATAAAATTTATAATATAAACTAATATTTTTATAAGAAAAAACCATAATCGTAGAGTAAATAAATAACTTATGACATACTTACTTTTTCTGGTAACTCCAAAAAAAAAACATGCACAAAACAGATCAATAAACCACAATTATATGCTTGTGAACTGTTAGTTCTATTTTTAATTATTGAGGTGCACTATTATACTATACTTATTCACTTTTACAAATACTAAAATCATGTTGTAGCGCCACATACCACACGCGCATTCTCATCGGCGGCTGCGGCGATCTATGTGGCGGCGCGCACGTTCCGCGAGTGAAGCGACCGCGTGAGCGAGAGGGAAACAGCCTAACAATTTAACTGTGTTACTCGATGTATTAGTCATAAGTTGCGATTTTAATTTTGTTTAATAAATAGGGACTTTTGTAAATAAATTATTCCATTCTAACAACTTCAACTGCGAGTTTCAATTACGCCGAGTACAGTCCCTAAAGTGGTGACCCCTACAAGAGAAGAACACAGCACCAAGATGGAAGGCAAATCCACTTCGGTTCCTGCTGCTTCATACAATGAACTGGCTGGCATCGCTCTCTCCATGCGGATTCCAAAATTCTGGCGTGACAGGCCTAGCCTGTGGTTTTTTAATTTCGAGGCCGCTACCGATGACATGAAACGGAGTCAAAAACAACTAGCTCAGATGGTAATCGCACAATTGGACAAAGTGGACATCGAGCAAGTCAGTGACTTACTGTATAAACCTACCGAAGAAATGTATAACGCACTAAAAGAACGCCTAATATCTGTTTACGAAGAGTCAGAGAGCCAGCAGCTTCAGAAACTACTTTGCGAAACGGAACTCGGCGACCAGAAGCCAACGCAATTGCTGCGGCGGATGCGAAACCTCGCTCGGGACAAAGTTCCAGATTCTACGCTACGACTCATGTGGACCAACCACCTACCAGCACACGTTCGGTCTGTACTCGCCGTCAGCGAAACTTTCAAAACCCAGGCAGCACTAAACGAACTGGCACTCCTCGCAGATAAAATCATGGAAACTTCAATCACGCAAGTCGCAGCAGTATCATCCACGTCAGCACCACCCCAGCACGCAGATACACAGCTCCTGATCGAAGAAGTAAAGAAACTGTCACTAGAGGTCGCTGCTCTCAAGTCGTCAAACTCACAACCGCAACAATACTACTCACAGCCGTACCATCGTCGTCCAACTTACCAACGAAACCGTCCTCCGAGTCGAGATAATAGTCGCCCCCGCAGAGTAACACCACCGCCGTTCTGTTATTACCACCGTCGTTACGGCGCCAATGCAAGACGCTGCACGACGCCGTGTTCATTCAGAAGAAATCAAAATTTGGAAAACTAGAGTCGGCGCTAGACGAGGCGGAGTCCAGCGTTTCAGAATTTTCATACCGCCTGTTTGTCACTGATCAAAGGACTGGCCTGTCCTTCCTCATCGATACCGGAGCAAATATCTCAGTCATACCGCGAAGGAAAAAAGAAGTTCTCAAGCCACTCGATTTTAAACTCTACGCCGCAAACAATACAGTCATACCTACATATGGAGAACGAACACTTGAACTTGACCTCAAGCTTCGCCGACCATTTAAATGGAAGTTCATAATAGCAGACATCAGCAAACCAATAATCGGCGCCGATTTTCTGAAACATCATCAGCTTATCGTCGATATCAAGAACCGACGACTAATTGACGGGAAAACAAGTTTATCATCGACTACATTCGTAAAGGCCACAAACATTCCGACAGTACGCAGTATCGACGTGCGCCAGTCCTACCACGACATCCTAGCGGAATTTCCGGGAACCACAAGATTGACTGCAATGAATTTAAACCCTAAACTTGCTGTAGAACATTACATCGAAACAACCGGGCCACCCATTCACTGTCGGGCCCGACCAGTCGCACCGCATCGCTACGAACAAGTAAAAAGGGAGTTTGAAAATATGATCGAGCAAGGCCTATGCCGTCCAAGCAAAAGCCCATGGTCATCACCATTACACATCGTACCTAAGAAAAATGGCGATCTCCGAGTATGTGGTGACTACAGAAGACTCAATTCCGTCACAACACCCGACCGCTACCCGATTCCGAGAGTCAAAGATTTTACATCGCAGCTTACAGATAAAAAAATATTCAGCACAATCGACTTAAACAGAGCTTATCAGCAAGTCAATGTACGCAATGAAGATATAGAAAAAACTGCAATTATAACACCTATGGGACTATTCGAATTTCCTCGCATGTGTCCAGGATTGAAGAACGCCGGGCAAACTTTCCAGCGATTCATTCATGAAGTACTTCATGGGCTCGACTACGCATTCTCTTTCGTTGATGACATTCTTGTCGCTAGCCCCGACGAAGTAAGCCATAAAGAGCATCTACGTACCGTATTATCAAGACTAGAAGCAAATGGAATCACAATTAACCCCTCAAAATGCATTTTCGGACAACCGGAAGTAAAATTTTTGGGTTTCACGGTAAACAAAGACGGAATCAAACCGCCTGCCGAAAAAGTCACGGCAATCAGCCAGTTCCCGAAACCAAAAAACATCGAAGAACTCCGGCGTTTCCTCGGTATGATAAACTTTTATCGTGATCACATACCTAACGCTGCTATCATTCAAGCACCTCTTCACGCATTCCTACACAACGGGAAGAAAAGAGACAAGACGATAATAGATTGGGACGAAGAATCAACCAAGGCGTTTGAAACGTGTAAAGTTGCGATACAAAATGCAACTTTGCTCGCTCACCCGTCACATAGTGCTCCACTAGCTATATTCTGTGACGCGTCAGACAAATGCGCAGGAGCCGTTTTGCAACAATATATAAATGAAAAATGGCAACCACTAGGCTACTTTTCAAAGAAGTTCTCTGACACACAGCGAAACTACAGCACATTTGACAGAGAACTACTCGCTATCTACATGGCAATCAAGCATTTTAGAAAAATATTCGAAGGTCGAGATATCATCGTGTTTACTGATCACAAACCGCTTACGTTTGTCCTACAAAAACCGCCATCAGCAACTGAGACTCCGCGCCGTGCACGACAACTCATTTTTATCAGCGAGTTCACCACCGACATTCGCCATATCAGCGGATCCCAAAACATCGTCGCGGATGCACTCAGCCGTATCCCCATTGAGTCAATCACATGCCCGACATCACTGGACTATGCAGAAATCGCAAAAGCACAAGAAAGAGATAGCGCTATACTACGTAAACTCGACATGCAAAGTAACCTATCACTGAAGCGAGTTACTTTACCGCAAGCTCAAACTGCCATTTACTGCGAAACTTCTACGTCACACGCTCGACCGTATCTACCCGAAGAATTCCGAAAGTCCGCTTTTGATGCCGTTCACAACATAAGCCACCCGGGAGTACGAACTACGCGCAAGCTTATGTCTCAGCGATTTTTCTGGCCATCCATGAATACAGACGTCGGTAACTGGGCGAAACATTGCATTCAGTGTCAACAATGCAAAGTGCAACGACACACGACGAGCAGAATATCTTCATTCCCGTCTACCACGGAAAGATTTCAGCACGTACACATAGATATCGTCGGACCTCTACCAACATCACCACAAGGTCATCGATACCTCGTCACAATGATCGACAGAGTATCGAGATGGCCGGAAGCAATACCCACCGACAACATATGTGCCGAGGCCGTCGCGAAGATAGTCTACGAAAATTGGATTACTCGATTCGGCTTACCATCCATACTTACGAGCGACCAAGGTAGACAGTTCCAGAGTCAACTTTTCACCAAGCTTATGACTATCATGGGAATCAAGACTACTCGCACAACGCCATATCACCCACAGTCAAACGGAATGATAGAACGCTGGCACCGATCATTGAAAGCTGCATTGAAGTCTCGCCTGTGCGAACAGTCAACTTGGATCGACGAGTTACCTACAGTACTCATGGGACTACGCGCCGCGACGCGCACCGACACCGGTACTAGTGCCGCCGAACTCACATACGGTCATAGTCTGCGCTTACCTAGCGATTTCTTCAACGACGCACCTAGCAACAACAACATGGACTATGACTACGTGACTCAGCTGCGTTCCACGATTAATTCACTGAAACCTAGTCCACCTACTAAATGGCACGGAAACAAACGCCCAATTTTTGTTCACAAAGATCTACAATCCTGCGAGTATGTATTTGTAAGGAACGACACCGTAAAGAAGCCGCTTCAACCACCCTACGACGGCCCCTACAAGGTGTTAGAGCGAGATAGCAAGACCTTCGTACTCCAACTACCCGAGAGACGTTCCGCCACCATTTCAATTGATAGATTGAAACCTGCCTACATTATTAACGAAGATAATAATAATAATGAAGATTCAGATATGTTACTGTCAATGCCAAGTAACCTCGCCATACCATCACCACCATCGAGCCTGATTACCCCACAGAAGCCCATCTTGAAGACTTCACGTTACGGGCGCATCCTGAATCTGCCGGTACGCTTCCGCTAGGGGGGGAGTCATGTAGCGCCACATACCACACGCGCATTCTCATCGGCGGCTGCGGCGATCTATGTGGCGGCGCGCACGTTCCGCGAGTGAAGCGACCGCGTGAGCGAGAGGGAAACAGCCTAACAATTTAACTGTGTTACTCGATGTATTAGTCATAAGTTGCGATCTTAATTTTGTTTAATAAATAGGGACTTTTGTAAATAAATTATTCCATTCTAACAACTTCAACTGCGAGTTTCAATTACGCCGAGTACAGTCCCTAAAATGTATATTTTAAAGTTATGGGTATTTTATATGGCGTCCTCATTTGGGGCCGGAGGGCGTAAATGGGTTAATTTAATAGGGATTACTGTCTAAAGGGCGGTGGGATAAGGGCAAGACGATGATGACTGTCTAAATACCTATATGTATTTTACATAAATATGTGTGACGCAGCGAGATAACTACTAGATATTTTATGTTACTTGCTTAATCATGGAAATTACATATAAGAAAGACATAATCATTATCAGCTCATAAACGTCTCTCCTAACAACGAGGCATTGGTGGACTTCACATGCCTTTAATTGAGATATCTCAGGCAAGCAAGTTTCCTCACGATGTTTATCCTTCACAGTGATGTGAATCCGTACGTAAGCTTAAACTCTTCGGTACGAACCGGCAGCCTCAAGATAGTAAGTCAATGCATACCCAACTGATCCACCACAGCTTCCCAAGAATGGTCTCTACTTACATATGGCATATTTAACACAACATACTTATAAAACGTACTAGCTGCCTCCGCGCGGTTTTACCCGCGTAGTTCCCGTTCTCGTGTATAGCCTATGTTACTCGGGGATAATGTAGCTTTCCAAAGGTGAAAGAATTTTTGAAATCGGTCCAGTAGTTTCGGAGCCTATTCATTACAAACAAACAAATCTTTCCTCTTTATAATATTAGTATAGATAACCTATATTTCACAATTCTCCTCCTTATTATATTTTTACCACCGCGCAGTGTTGCCAACCTAGCGATCTTTGACAACAAACAAACGCCGAGCAATTAACTAAAATAAATAAGGGTAATTTGTTCGGAGTTTCAATTTTAAACGTCAGTACTAAAAAGGGACGGTTGTAACGCACTTTTTCACCAAGTGAAAAAAAAAACAATTTGAGAAATGCTATGTTAGTTGACAGCTTAGCCCCGGGCTCTTTGCCGACCGACAGATAATTATACTAGTGGCTCTCCGCGGTTTCACCCACGTCCCCGGGGGACCTTAAATTTTTCCCGGTGTAAAAAGTAGCCTATGTTATTCCAAAACATATTCTTACTCTGTGCCAAATTTCAAGCGAAACCCTTCAGCCGTTTTGGCGTGACAGAGTAACAAACATACATCCATCCATACTTACAAACTTTCGCATTTATAATATTAGTAGGATACCTAACGATTTTAATGGAAAGGTAAACAGATTTCTTATCTGACTTAATTAATGATCTACAACTTAAGCTGCTATAGAGAGCAAAAATATATTTAAATAAACGTATTTCTTGAAATATGAGTTTTCAAAATTGATCCCTAAAAAACTGCAACGAACACCACAAGTAGGTATATATGATTATTTAATTCATCAAAAAATATGTACCTTAAATGATAAAATAGCTGCTAGAAACCGTCAATATAATCCCAGTTGTTATACCAATACTACATTTTTCACTTAAGATAATTAGGTATAATCAATTCAAATAAGTTAAATATTAGTCACAATTTGCTTTACCAATATCTACCTACCACTACCATTTACATTCCTGGTTTTATTTTCTGTTTAAAACACCACAACATCTAAAAGTGATTGCGGCAAAAAAAACCAACGCCAAAAAAAATCAAATTCCCTTCAAATAAAGAATCCGTGAAAGGTGTTTCAAAGACAATTTCTTCTTAAATTAGCCGTTTCCGTAAACAAGGGAGGGAAATAAAATTAACGGGGCCTTTGTCTCATTAATGAAATCCCGTGGACTCGGTTTAATTACCCTTAAGGCCGTAGAAATTATTGTCTGTGAAGAATCGACTTATTAATTAGTCCGACTGTTGATTGAGTCGAGAAAGCCCCTGACTATCAGGTTATATAACAATCTCTTATGTAAACTTGATGGTCAGGTAAGAAGAATTTGAGCAACGAAAAAAGCAGATTCATAAGACATGGGAAGTATAGAATCGTAGCTACCGTGATGTGGTGACCTACGTTCTCGGGGTATCAAATGTTTCCCGGGACAAAAACATAGCTTAGGTAAATAGTATAGCTTGCTATCAGTGATGTTTTCAAATTAGTCCACTTGTTTTGAGTTTATTGACGTTACAAAAATACATATTCCCTCATTATATTAGTGTTTTTATTTATTTTTCTACTGAAAAATTTTTCGGGTTTTCAATGTTAAATTTACTGGGTGTCATTAGAGAAAAACGATGTCAAATTTGTATCTTTTTACATTATGTAATTCGCTTATTAATATTTAATAGTGTGTCTTTTTGATAAATGGAATATACATAAAGATAGTACATTATCTATCTAATTTATCTAACTCTGTTTAATTTGGAATCAGATTGCCCGTTTCCAAAAATTTTTCATGAATATTTTAAATTAATTGACTCCCACATTTTCAACCCTAGCAAATCCATAGCATCTATATGACCACACTACATAGTACGAGTAGGTATACCGACCAGTGGCCATGTGCTGTAATAAATTTTGCAACGCCAGCGCCGTCTGTACGTTTTGTTTTTCGTACAAATCCCTTTTGTGGAATTCTGTGATGAAATTCAGAGTGTGAAGTGAGATAAATCGTGAAATTCTATTATGAGGGACTAATTTTAAGGTTTGTTAAGGTTAAAACATCATTGGAATCGAGGCTATTTTTAGACATAATGCTTAAAATTACATGATAAAATTGTATCTTTCATTCTTTGCACGCGGCCATTTTGTTTCTAAATTAAGCTGATCTTGAACTAGAAAGATGACATATAAGTATGTCATTTTGGCTCAGTTGTTTATGAGGATGCAGGTTCAAATCCCTGGCCCGTACCTCTGAGGTTAAAAACTTACATTGATTCACACCACTGGCTTTCGGTGAGGGAAAACATCGTGAGGAAACCTCCATACCGCACTAGGCCAACGTAGTGGACTAATTGACATTGTTAGGGGAGGCTAGTGCTCGATAAAGACGTATATGAGCTGATAATGATGTTTACAGTATTTAAAATACCTAATAAACACATAGCTACTTTTGCACGCGCAAAGACGATAGGTAGAACTTCTTCACTGAGTGATACGACTCGGAACTGACATCGACTTTGACAGATTAACCTCCTGTCTTCAGGTAATGGAATTACAACCGTGACTTATATGGTAGGTGACAGAATGGCTGATTTATTATATCACTAGCTTTTGCCGTGTGGTTTTACACGTGTTTCCGGGGGATCTATAAAAGTCTGCTCTTAGTTATTACTGAATTTTTTACCGTTTATTTGTATCTCAAAATACGATAAAAAATATGTCAAATATTATAATAAATAAATATCCTGGGACATTTCTCACACGCGGCCAATCTGATTCCAAACTAAGCAGAGCTTGTGATATGGTACCTAACCAGAGAGCTGATATACTAAATATATCTACTACTTTTAAAAACATACTTATATAGATAATTTCATCCAGATACAGAACAAACAGACATTCATTCAATAGGTTAAATTAAAAATGTTAAATAAATATTAAAAGACTTAAAATTCTCCTAGATACACAGGTGAAACCGAGTGAACAAACTAGGTACAACAGTAATAAGCAACAGAAGCAAAACTAATATAGAGACATGACATATTACTCGCACCACACAGCTCGCAAGTAGTGTTTCTATTCATTGGGATTTTACTGGACATTTGGACTTTATTTTATATACTCCATTATTTTTTTAAAAGCATATATTTCTCGTGCTTTCAATTATTTTTGAAATAGATATCTAGTTGCTGAAAAACATGTTTGCCCGAAATAAAGTCAGTAGATTCGATATTTTCCGTCATCAAAGGCAGCGTATCTGTCAAAAGTGGGAGAAGAAAGCAATATAGTATATAACGGATTTTTAACGTTAAAACATGGCGGGCATTTAAAAATCTATTATTTCCACATATATGTCTTCAAAATATTGCGGCAGCAGTTTTAAGAAATAACGCCTTACGATCTTACATTAGGATTCATTCATTTGGCTGTAATTCAACATTTGCAAAACAACATGGAGTCCCTACCCGCAAGTCATCTAGACACAGTTGAGTGCACTCCCTCACTTGACCTTGACCTTCTGATGTTTTGGCATCAAGCCGCACCACCCGAGGATCAATTACATAAGGCATCACTCGACAATATTTCACCGCAAACACTCCATCTCTGTCGTTCCCTATACCATAACGTGAGAGGTCCGCTGTCTTATGTCGGCTTGTAGATAAGTGTAATAGAGAATACAAACGCAGAAACAATACATCACGACAAAGACAATGAACTATGTGCTCTAAGAAGGTTACAGGAAGATCAATATTATATTTTAGTGTAGAATGTATGATGCCTTATGATTGGCAATAGCAAAGTTGGGTTTTGTAATATGCAATGGTAGCCTAGGTACATTATTTTCAATTATCTATGTATATATAAAACCATGTCCCCGCCGCATCTGTCTGTCTGTCTGAACGCGATGAACACAAAACTACTGAACAGATTTTCATGCGGTTTTCACCAAATTACGAAGTATTTCATGGGGAATGTTTTTATGTATAATACATCAATTTGGACCCGGTAGGTGGCGCTGGTGGGCAGAACGAAATCTCCCGGTAGTAAGATATATACAATAGATTCAGGTTCTATCGACTTTGATTAAAACTAGTTCAAAAATAAAACAAAATGGCGGCCATAAAATCCAAAATGGCGTCGAAAAACAAACAAAGATTTTTTTATGAAATATCACTGCTTAGTCTTAGTAAATGCTAAGAACGTTTTATAAATATACCTTAACCTATAAATATACCTGACTTTACTCCCACACAGTCAATTCAAATGGAATCCACAAAATTGTCCCCTTAAAGCCTTAGAAAGGGACAAAAAATGCAATAGATGAAAGCATAACAGTAAAAAGCACTTTTCCGCTAAGTGACCTCTGCGGCCTCAAGGACTCAAGGCCCTTATAATTTCATCAGGGCCTCCGTAAATGTTGTTCTTACGTTATTGCTTTGTTGGATTTTTGTGACACTGTTTTATGGATTAACTAGTGGCTCCCCGCGGTTTCACTCGCGTTCCCGGGATAAAAAGTAGCCTATGTGTTATTCCAGAACATATTCTAGCTCTGTGCCAAATTTCAAGCAGATCCCTTCAGCCGTTGGAGCGTGAAAGAGTTACAAACATCCATACATACAAACTTTCGCATTTATAATATTAGTAGGATAAGCTTGTATATTGAAAGCGCCGTAGAGCTTTGAGCTTTAGAAGTGCTTTTATAGAAGTTTCACTTTAAATAGACTATATAATTTTATTAATGACTAGGTGCTTAATGCATAATTTTGTTGCACTAGTACTTATAGTGATTCTGAAATGAATTTTACATATTGCAAATGAAAAGACTGACTCTAAGGATCTTGACATAAATTCTATGGATTTTGAAAAAATATTTGATAGCTTATATTGCATAATATAATAAATTCCAATTAATATATTGCGCATATGTTATGTTAGTTACTCTTTCAGACAAAAACCAACTGAAAGAAGCACACAATAGAATATATGTTCTAAATTAACCCACATAGGATACATTTTATCCCGGAAAATTTACGATCAACTGGGAATGCGGTGGTAAACCTAGTCATAACTTTCAGCCTTAAAAAAATATTATCGCCTCACTATAAATTCTCGATACCTATCTAAATACTATAAAACCTGAACTTTTTTGTCAAAATTTATTTTATGAGGTATTGAACTGTGTACCTAGCGGCCGGGTCACGGGAATTGGCTATAACCAACGCGTCGCTACGACTAATAAACGTATACGCGATCACTCGGTTTATGAGCAGCGTTGTCATATGTAAGCGATAGCGATATTGTTCAGAAAAACTGTTTTTGTTTGGTCGGAGGAAAATTTTCCTCTATGACAAAAAAAAATTATTATACATATACCTGTTTGTTCTGTCTCGATGCTATAGCTGTTTAGTTAGAAATCAGATTGGCCATGTGTAAAATAATAGGAATACTAACAGATTTTAGTCCTCCGCTCCTATTTGTCGTAGCGTAATATTATACAGCCTGATCCTTCATCAAAAAATTCCCTACACTAAATATAAGTATCCTAACTAATATTATAAATGTGAAAGTAGCTCTGTCTGTCCGCCTCGCTTTTGACGCTAAAACTACGGAACACAGAAAGTCTAGACTCTAGAGGCTGAGAAAGGACATAGTTTACTTTTAAACGACTACAAAAAGAAGGAGGTTATCATTATATCGGAAAAATCGAAGATACTGTGGGGAGCCACAAGTAAATAAAAAATCAAATTACTTCTTTAACATTAGTGTAGATAATTTAAAACTACCTCATTTACTTTCAAATATGAGTCTCCATCTCGCTTCCTCTCCCCACCAGCGCCGCCTCGCGTCATAAACTCTTCAATCACATTATCCGGCGAGGGTGACCACACTTTTGTACAATATGGCCGCTTAAGCCCGCTTTATAGCCTTTGATTTAATCTGCAGACCTCTGCAAGGGTCTCGCCAGTCCTTTTACGAGCCCTGTGGAGTGTACCGTCGAGTTCAGCTTAATAACATTGATAAATGCAATTAATTGGTTTAGGTTTTCTAGATTTTTGAATGCAGTTGACACATCCTTTGGAATATTTGAGTTTGAAGGATCAAAGTTAATTAAATTTAGTAATTTCTCTAATTACAGACTACAGCACAATATGTAATTACCCGTGGAAATCTATCATTGGCTTTGTATTTGTTATAAACCTACAATTTACTTAAATTTTGTAAAACGCTCTTGATTTCCCATAATAAATAAATTAATAGTAGTAAAAATTGTCTTAAAATCTATCTGTACGAAGTCAAAAATAAAGGAGGCATAAGTCAGATTCACAAGCAGAGTAAGTTTATCTTCATATAATATAAAATTAAATGAAATAAAGACATTACGCTTAGATGTTTAAAATTTTATTGTATGTAAATAGTAACTAAGTTAATTTTGTTTAAATGGTATAAAAAAATATAATTGTTATTAATAAAATAATAACCTATATCTGCTACAAAATAATAATAAATGTACAACATAAAACATATCGTAAACCCATAGGAATCTCCTACAAAGAAAATACACACATAAAAATGTTTACCCATTGAAGTAAGTAAAATCTTAAGAAACAAGTAAACATTTTTATAAAAGGTAAACATTATTTAAGTTTTCACGAAAAGCTTTACTGTTATGTAAAAGTTTATACTAGAAATAAAGACAGTCGAGCGTAATAAAAGTTCTACCCAGTTGTAAGGACACTGAGCTTTAAAAGTTTCGAGCGGTAGAACTTATGATGTCGGCTAATCGTTTGTAACATAAAAAGTTGTATTAAAAACTTTATGAAAATTAGCTTTGAACTCCTACATGTTAACATTATTTTAAATATAGTTTACAGTATTTCAGTCGTTCTGGCATAGATGGACATCAATTCATCAAATTTGAAGTATATATGTATAACTAGTTGACCCGCGCAACTTTGTTAGCGTCACTTGATCGTTTTACAATGTCTTTGGTTTTACATTCATCATCCATCATCATCATCATCAACAGCTCATATGCGTCTCCACCGAGGAGCTCGAGCCTCCCCTAACATCGAGGGGGTTTAGGCCATAGTCCACCACGCGGGCCTAGTGCGGATTGGCGGACTTCACATGCCTTTAATTGTGACATCTCAGGCATGCAGGTTTCCTCACGATGTTTTCCTTCACCGAAAGCCAGTGGTGTGAATCCGTACGTAAGTTTTTATAAACTCAGAGGTACGGGCCAGGGATTTGAACCGGCACCCTCATGATCGTGAGTCGGTGCGTTCCCAACTGAGCCACCACGGCTCTCTCGCTCATGGATGTCATTATATGTACATATAAACTTTCCTCTTCAATCACTCTATCTATTAAAAAATACCGCGACAAAATCCGTTGCGTAATTTTAAAGATTTAAGGATATAGGGACAGACAAAGTGACTTTGTTTTATACTATGTAGTGATGGGACATAAAAATATAATCTACCTTGTATAACATATAAATAACTATCGCAAACCTGTCTTCAACAAGCGCTGAGAGCTAGACTAGTAAACGTATTTCATATAAAAGACCACTGGAACCTTGTTTCACAGGAAACCACTTCGTCGAAGCCAATTGCCCCACCCCCCCCCCCCTAAAATGCACCTCTCCCCACCCCCCTGACTGAGTTACAACCCAAGGCTACCGTTTGCTTGCGAAATGAAAAATTGTTCCACATCCGATCTGATTATAGCATTTTATAAATCTAAATTGCTTATAGATTTCATAAGCTTTAAGATTTCAAGGGATGTTTACAGAAATATTGTTTTGATTTTGTATTTATAGAATAGGTATTTATTCGTCTCAGTAAAAGCAACTTTCAGATCGGGAATTACAGTTCATTAGTGCTTGTAAAGGTCTATTTGAATAAAAATTAAATGATTTTTTCAGTTATATTTATACTACAAACAATTGTGCTCAATAGGTATTTTGTTTTTTACATTTTTTGCTTTAATATTATGCAGCATGCAAAAAATTGGTTAAGGAAAATCATTTTTTTGACAAGACAATAGAAGACAACTTAGAACAGACAAAACAATGAGTTTGAAAAAAGGATTAACATAAAATTTGCATCTTAATAAACAGTTTAATAACTGAAAAAAATACATATATATAAGGAAAATCTGGCCTTAAGGTTTTTATCTACTTATATTATAAATGCAAACGATTGTAAGAATATATACTTAGATGTTGTTACTCTTTCATGCCAGAACGGCTGAAGGGATTTCGATAAAATTTAACACAGAGTTAGAATATGTTCTGGAATAAAATATAGCCTAATTTTAATCCCGGGAATTTTAAAAAATCCTTCATCTAAACATAAAATATCTAGCTACTCATACAACTCAAAATCCCTCGCTCCCTCAAAAAGAACTTTACATAAATTCCCCTACATTTTTGTAAAACCAAAATAGTTTTAAAGTAACTAATGTAACACAAGTTTACAACTCGGCTTCTCTCGCCATTATTTCGTGCTAGCGGTGCTCACATTAGCATAACAGATTCTCTTGTTGGATAAAGTTTGGTTGTCAAACTGCGATTTCTTGTTCGTAACGCTGGTCGACTGGCGCTTGGGGTGTTATTAGGGAGGGGGTGGCTTTGGTAACTACCTTATATGTTTACATAATAATTTTAAAGAATATCTAGGTATAAGCTTATCGTTTAAATAGAAATAGATGAATTAATAAGTGAAATTTTAAGGACATTTTATTACTCTTATTGTTATTTACCAAATTCAAAAAGGGAGAGGTTATCAATAATGATGTTTGTATTAGTAAAAGGCGTTGGAGTTCTATGTATTTTTTGGTGTGTTTTATCTTAATTGTTTTCTTGACAGCCAAAAAGTTAGATGGCAAAACGAAGTTAGGGTCATTTCTTTTTTGTCATATTTAAATGTATTTGGCCACTGACCCGTATAATAAATTCTCTTAATACCTACTACAAAACAAGCTAGGTATTTGTGTAAAATAGAGACCTTAAAAAAAATTGTTACCTATGTCATTTATATTGTTTATTTTTATCACTAGATATTTTTTTTAATTTCAACATAAACTCTATCTACATTACAACAGCATCAATGCAATACACTTAACAAATACATTAACTTAAACTGAAAGTAAGCAAGCCAACTTAGCCAGCCAAGTTTCAATTTAACGCAACCAACATCCCCCACTCCCCCCCCCCCATTTCATTGTCAAGAAATTGAGATAAAAAAATAACTGAATGAACAATAATTGGCCTCGAACAAAGAGTCAACGAAGTTCAATAAAAGCTTTTAACTCTGAATTGTGAAGAAAGCTCGCTCGAATAAAGGAAAGTAACAAAGGTCGACCGGAGTAACTGAATTGTACAGATATATAGATGTATAAAGTAGCTTGTAGCTTGTCCGTGACTGAGTGGTTAGCGACCCTACTTTTAGCCCTGGTATCAAATCCCTGGATTCAAATCCCACCAACATGGGGAGTGAAGAGATTTAACAGGGTCGGCAACGCCTGAGTGACGCGACGCCCCTAGTGTTGCAAGCGTGCTTAGGCTACGGAAACCGCGCGCCATCAGGTGGGACCGTTGCCTGTTTGCCACCTTTGAGGTAAAAAGAAACATGCAATTGCATGGTAAAAATATGTATATTCCTTGTATTTACTTATAAATATTGATTTAAGAAAAGTGGACAAATATTAATAAGTCTTCCTCTTGAAGCAAGATTTCATTACGAGCATTATAGTCTGACTATTAATAAGGTATTTAAGGATCTAAGTAAAGTCATTTTCTAAGTAAAGTATCAGCTATCTGGATACCATAGTACCTACAAGATCTGCTTAATTTGAAATGAGATTAATCCAATTAATTTATTACTTCATAAGTGAAGGAAAATGCATATTGCAAATAATTTGCAATACAAAATTGTGTCAAATGTAATTCAATTATAGAGTTCATATTATAATGACATCTGTTTAAAGTTAAAGTAAACTGGTTTGATGGTTTATAGTTTGTACGCTCACTTGGTAACGTAGTTCACTTTTTCAACAATAGATGTCTGCAAAGGCGGCTATGGTAGTTTTGTATAGAGAAAAAGTTCGGCCCACCATTTTACCCATTTTCCCCGGGGATTTCAAACTTCCCCGGGGTAAAAAGTAGCCTATGTGTTATTCCAGAAAATGTTCTAACTTTGTGCCAAATTTCAAACAGATCCTATGATATTTGTAGGATATAATGAGACCGTACATAAGCGAAGATCTACGTATTAAGTTAGTGGAGTCTCTAGTATTATCGAAACTTAACTATACTGACACTGTAATTGGACCACGACTATTAGCTAGGACTCAAAAACTTGTCCAGCGAGTACAAAATGCCTGTGCTCGCTTCTGCTTTGATATACCGTTAAGAGCTCATGTGACACCGTACCTTAATGAACATACGATTTTAAAAATGGCACATCGTCGTAAGCTGCACCTAGCATGTCTTCTTTTTGGCGTAATAAAGTTTAAAACTCCCGCCTATCTATATGAAAAGATGTCCTGGGTCAGTGGCCGTAAGGTGCATGGTTCAAGGCAATGCTCGTTGCAGCTTTCGACGCATCGGCACTCCTCGGCTGCTTTTAAAGGTAGCTTTCGTTACGCCGCTGCCAAGTGCTGGAACAACATCCCTCCGCCGATAAGGAACCTGCGAACAGTTCAAAGTTTTAAATTTAAACTTAAAAAGTACATTTTTATGCACCAACTTAACAAAGAAATGCTACGCCATGACACAAGTGCTTTATAAGCATATAATTATAATAATTTTTTTAACTTACATTTGAGTGTAATGCTACGGACATGCGGCTATCTTTCCTATGTATAAATATTGTTAATTAGTTATATTGTTAAGTAGTTGTTTATTATTATTTTTTTATTTTATTTTTATTAGCTTAGATAAATGTTTGTCACATTAGTTTCTAACTTTTTTTTTTATTTTTTCTATACGTTTGGTTTTTTTTTATTATCTTTTTGTATACTATTTTTATTGTTTTTACTATTTACTTAAATTTTATTATAGTGTATATTGTGGTGAGCCTACCGTGACTTCACCTACCGGCCCCAACGGAAGATCAGCGTTGGCTATACGTACGTCGTACATACCTACGTATCGCCAACAACATGCTGAGTTGGAGGACCGATTTGTGGCTAACATCTGTTATATGTATTTTGTTGCTATATATTTTTTTTTACTTTTTATGTTTGTCACAAATAAAATAGTTTTCTTTCTTTCTTTCTTTCTTTCTTTCTTTCAACGTAGAAAATGTAAGATATACCTAAATTTAAATTAATTAATTTTTAATAGATAGATAATATATTTTTTTAATCATTTACAACGGCTGAAGGGATCGCGATGAAATTTGTCACAGAGTTAGAATATGTTCTGGAATTATACTTAGGCTACATAGGACCCTAGATAAAACCGCAGTAAGCCACTAATAAATAAATATATTAAGTAACTAGCTGCCTCCCGCGGTTTTACCCGCGTAGTTCCCGTTCCCGTGGGAATACAGGGATAAAATATAGCCTATGTTACTCGGGGATAATGTAGCTTTCCAAAGGTGAAAGAATTTTTGAAATCGGTCTAGTAGTTTCGGAGCCTATTCATTACAAACAAACAAACAAACAAATCTTTCCTCTTTATAATATTAGTATAGATTTATCACTTTCTACCAATACAAATGATTGGCTATATTAGTTAATTTAAAAACTAGAGGCTCTCTTTGTTCTTAAAATGTTCTCATAGAAATACTAGTTAACCGGGAAAACGAGTAAAACCGAGGAGCAAAGCTATAATAAATAAATATCTTTACACAAATTAATTCTAATGTCAGTGTTTGTGCGTTTCCAACCTTTTACCCGACTGCGTAATACAAAGACAGTATTATGCTTTCACAACAAATAACTAAGTAGTTTATTTGAAGGGAATTTATGGTGTAATTATTACAACACTATAGAAATGTATTTTAATGACTACGATCAATAAATATGTTGTATATTATCAGGCATAAGTTATGTAAACATGCATACCTAATTAGGCTGTTGACCTCCATATATAAAATTAGTAAACAAACAAACAAAATGAATGTAACAATTTCTTAGTGGAAAATAATATGTTAATAACATGGAATTTAGTTAGAATTTTTTCACACACGGCCAATATCATTTCAAACTAAGCAGAGCTAGTGATATGGTAACCAGATAACTGATATACTACATACATATGCTTACTTTGAAATACATACTTATAAATATAGATACTAGTGGCTCCCCACGGTTTCACTCGCGTTCCTGCGGAATCTTTAATTAATATAAACAGTAGGGTGTCCCTTATATGGGTGAAAAAAATTTTTTTTTAGTAATCGAAATGCATACCCCCTATTTCTTTTTAAGCTGTCCAGACATACTTAAATACAAAATTTCATCTTCCTACGTCAACGTTAACCCGTGCCGACAGAGCTCTGAAGATTTAGAAAATTCCTATTTTTAGCCCTTTCCGTTATATAGCTAAATCAATTGAAATATTATTTTTTTATAAAATATTTACTAAAAGGAGATAAAACATAGATGAGGCGAGATATTTTCTGTTGTGGTTCTCTTTTTTATAGTCAGGATACAGATTTCTATGCTCCTGAACACAACATATCAAAAAATGCTTTTTCACTTCCTTTGCAGTAGTCAAACCATGACAATCTTGCATAAGTTTTACAGCTCTTTAGCCGTATCATTAACTGCCCTTAAACAAGGCACTTTCCTCTTCGTCTCAGTATAGACAAAATCTTTATCCCATGTAAAGCAATTAACTGGAGGAATTTAAATTTTTTTAAAAATTACTCAAAGAAATTGAGCCATTATTTATCGAGGAAAAAAATTTGTGCTCTCGAAATACACAAAATTACTTAATAATTTTTCTGTAACTACAAATAAGGCAGTATTTATTAATAATTTATTTTAAAAAATATGAAAATGGTACTATTTATTGCATTTCTAGTCACTATACAAGTAATCAGACAGATCTTCTTCGGATGGAATGTTTCTCTCTCGTTTCATATTCCTTAAGTCTTTTTAAAAAACACAAATCTTGATACCTTCACCCCAACACTACATTCAAGCCATAGTTTCACATATAAAACCGCAATGAGTAAAAAGAAGTGCCTATCCTTGGCTAATTTTGAACTGGGATTGCAACAAACATATCTTTAAAGAGTAAAACGCCCCTAAACACCCTTGGCACCCTGGTTCTCTTTGTGATTGGAAAAATGTCTTCAATACTTCAATTTTCATCCATTCCAAGGTTCCAAGTTTCATGTTCGCATGTGCTATATCAAATAAATTACCTAAATTGTCCTTGAAGTCCTCCTGACGGCGCTTGTAAATATCTTGAATTTTTTTTTCGCCTCCGAATGGAGGTGGTGGAGGTCCACAAGATTTTTACACAGTTAGGAATAGGTTAGGGCTTTGATAGGGATTCTAGCTTATTCCCAAAATATAATTAACTCCCGAATTGCGAGATTAGCCCTTTCACTAACAGTCAAATGAACTTTGTGAATTTGTTAAAAAAAGTACTGAAGGAACTTGACGATTAGACGGTAACTTTGCGCCTGTTATTTAATAATATATGTAACAAATTAAGAATAAACATTTTATGTTCCTTCTTAATTCCACTACCATCTTTTAAACGTAAAACAGTAGGTGTTAATTGCAAAAATATTATTTATGCCGTAAATACCCACCGCTACTGCCACGCAACTTATATGAATATGTTTCGATGCAAGTCGGCACGGGTTATCGTACTCCAAATAAGTTAAAAAAAAAATTCCGAGTGTTTTAGAGGCAAATGAACAAAACTAAGACCTATGCGTTATAAATTTAAAACTTTGAAAAATAAGGGACACCCTAATAAACAGCCTATGTCCTTTCTCTGGCTCTAGGCTATCTGTTAGAGTATCTGTAATTATAATATTGCATTAATAATATTAGTTAGGATCTACATCCACACACAGAACAAACAGACATATTCATGCATACAAATGTTTGTCCTGAGTGGGATTCGAAGCATGACCGTCGCGGCGTCAGGGTCACTAACCACAAATCCTACCCTAAAATTTCCCTACCGAGTTTCTTACCGGCTCTTCTCACATACTTCCAGACCGGTAGTAGCTTTAGTGGCTTTGACCATCATAAGTGCCTTTCAGGGCCTGTTCCGAGGACGCCTCGGGGCCGTGTGGCGGGGCTGCGGGACACGCGTAAGCCTTACAACCGCATGCCCCGCCGGCGCTGCTCGGCTTTACAAGGCCGAGCCCGTCTCCGGGGGGCGGGACTCACAGTGCGAAAAACACACGTGCGAGTCCCGCCCCCCTCCACTTCACCGAAGATGCCCATGGAACAAATGGGCATCTCCGGCATGGGACCGTTGGCGTGGGCGGCGGATCCCCCGATCCGCCGCCCCGGTCCCCGGCGTTACGGCGGCAACCGGCCCGCGAAGGCCTGTCGCCGCCTACCGCGCCTGCGGCGGCGAAGCGGGAGAGAGTTGACGTCGTCCTCTCTCACCCGCTCCGCCGCCTCCTTCTGCGACATCACTTGGCCGCAGAAGGTTGCGGCCGCCTCCCAGGCCTCCTCGCTGCCCACCATGGCCCTGACAAGGGCCGGCAGCGAGAGGTCTGCGCCGACCGTCGCGGACAAGGCGGTGCGAGGAGTCGCCCAAGCGGGGCACTCCTCGCGCGTATGTTCCGCCGTGTCCGAGACGCCGGCCCCGCATGCCTTTCAGGGCCTAACCTAACATAGCTTTGCATTTTACCATCTAGACTAATATTATAAAGATTTCTATAGTTTTTTTGTTTATTTGTTTGCACTGAATAGGCTCCAAAACTACAAGACCGATTTAAAAAATTCTTTCACTTTTGTAAAGCTACACCATCTCCGGTGAACATAGGCAAAATTTTATCCCCGTATTCCTACAAGAACGGGAACTACCCGGGTGGAAACGTGCGAAGGCAGCTAGTATATTTAAAACTAAAAGTGGAATGAAACAGTTTTTCCTTTCCCCATAAACAGATTTAAACCTTAATCGTATTTGTCATAATAGTGAATATAGAGTGCATTATATAAAATTGTCAACCTCGATGTAATTATGACAAGGATAATAATCATAATTACGTGGGACAAAGTAAAGTGCACTTTATGCCCTTGGAAACAGGATAACAAAGTTGAATGTAGTAGGTAAACACTTTTATTTTTTCAAACTCACATAAACCTTAACATACCTGTTCTATTTTTTTTCCGGCTAAGGTAGTAACTGGTTACCTCAGCTTATAATCGCTTTAAAAAACACTTTTTTTTTTCAATAGATTTACAAGCACTTATGAATCGCTTAAGAATTTCTTTACTGTCTTTTTAAACGCCATATATACCTATACAGATACTAGGAGTTGAACCCACGACCAGTGTCTTGACTATTGTCCCGATCCTGTGTTCCCAGAGTTTTAAATGTTTCCTTGGAAGCTCCTATTGTCATGAATGCTTGCTATCAATGAAAGGTTTTTTGTAATCAATCCAAAATATATAAGGGAATGTTTTGTGTAGGTATTATAAATATCCTGGGACATTTTTCACACACGGCCGATCTGATTCCAAACTAAGCAGTGCTTGTAATATGGTAACCAGATAGCTGATATACTACTTTTAAATACATACTTATATAGATAATTACATCCAGACACAGAACAAACCAGACTTATTCATGCATACAAATGTTTGTCCTGGGTGGGATTCGAACCCAGTGGCTTGAAAGTCAGGGTGACTTACAAAGTCAACCGGTATTATATTTCGTATGCAGCGATTTAAAACAATATAATAGGTACGGTAGATTAAAATTAGCAATACGAAAACAGAATTGGAAGTTTATACTCAAATATTAGTCGAAATACCCAGTGAGGAAAATCAAAGTGGAAATACAGCTTATGCATACTCTAATACAAACTTTTTGACCTCTCATGTGACCGCATAGCATCTGAAAGAGACAAAACACATATCGATGAAACATCGTCGAGTTAATGTCATATTACTTTATAGAATTGAACAGCGGTAGATATCTTCGCCAGTTAGATTACTGTCTCAGGTGCAGTTACTCGCCTATCTACTTGCTCGTCAGTATTATAGTTTAGTTGGGGGTTTAGTCGAGTAAAGTTACGTGTGTTTAATGACTTAAGTTAATGAATTTTATGCAGTTTTTAGAATAATTGTTTTTTTTTTGGAAGATTAGTGAAAATTTACAAGGTAAGCTTAGTGCAGTATTCAGGGTTTCCTTTTTTATATAATTAATTTATTTTTTATTTATCGATTGTTCTGATAAATTAATTACCACTAGTAGCCACTAGTTAGCCCCGCGGTTTTAACTGCGTATCCGGGGATCTTCAATTTACAGATAGAAAGTGGCCTATAATGTTAATCCAGCTAATTAACTATGTGTTCCAAATTAAATTCAAATCTGTTCGGTAGTTTTTTCGTGACAGATTAACAAACATATATTTATACTCACAAACTTTCCTATTTATAATTTTAGTAGGATTAGAGAGCTGGTATACCTACTTTAAAATGCATACCTACTTGTAAACATATTTTACAGCCAGACATATGAACACAAATATTTGTCCCTGTCGGGAATATTTACACCCAAGCTAGAAAAGGTAGTCAATATATAATCATCCTGGGACAATCCTCATTCCCAATCTGGTTCCATGTTAAACTCAGCGTATATTTTATGGAAATTATGACCCAGTGAATCTTTTTACTAAAATACTAATGAGACTAGAGACTAATGAGTCTTTATAAAAACTGCACATCATTATGTGCATCGAAACATTATGCAAATATTGATAACTTATGCATAACATTCAAAATAAAGATTTAGTTAATACTGCTACTACCCCACGGCTTCACTTTTCATTTAAGCTTTTTTTTAAATATAATGGTTTATTATAAGTTTATTCAAAACAAATTCTAAAGCGATGACGAGTTTCCTCTGAATAGGTTCGTGATTTACATAAAAAAAAGATTTTTATGAGATGTAAAACTATTTCAAAACACAAATGAATGCCTGTTTCCCTTGATGACGCTATAACATGAGATTTTTATGTTATTGTTTAAAAATGTTCATGAAACTTAGATCAAATGAATTTCATATAAAAAAAGTAGATCCGCCAAAAACGCAAGTAAAACCTCGGGGCGACAGCTAGTATATATGTATATCCTAACTAATATCATAAATCCGATGGTAGCTCTGTCTGTCTGTCTGTCTCCCGTTCACGCTAAAACTGCATAACCTATTTAAATGAAAATTGGTAGACAGATAGTCTAGAGTCTGAGAAAGGACATATGCTTTATCCCGGGAAATTTTAAGATCCCCGGGAATGCGGGTGAAACCGCGGACTGTCACTAGTGGTATATAAAGCCTTTAGACAGGCATTTGTCATTCACACATGGCTAATCTAATTCCAATTAAGCAAATTCCTTTTAAGCATAATTATATTTATATATAGATACCTATATTAAACACAAGCACAAAACAAACAGACATGTTCATATACCTATATTTTTTTTGCCAAAACGTAATACCCTCCTGGGGAAACACCTATTGCACCCAGATGAGGTAAAATCAATTCCTGTCAAGAACATAGTGCGATTTTTCAAAGCTGCAGGTCTTGGCAGTGAAATCTAGTTAATGTGGCGATCACAATAGACCTAGCATGGTCGCAGTGATACAAGCTCTGAGAAGACTTGAAATAGCCGCTTAATCCAAATAATAATAATAATACCTATATTTGTCCTTGGTAGGGATCGAACCAACGACCAGCAATTTGAATGTCAGTCACTTGAAGGTCAAAGTCAAATTTATTGCATCATTATAAATGGCGCTCGCTAATTCGATTCCCGTCCAAAACATTACTTTACATGAGCATGTCTCTCTGTTCTATGTCTGGATATCATCATCATCATCATCATCAGCTCATATACGTCTCCACCGAGGAGCTCGAGCCCCCCAATATCGAGGGGGCTTAGGCCATAGTCCACGCGGGCCCAGTGCGGATTGGCGGACTTCACATGCCTTTAATTGTGACATCTCGCGCATGCAGGTTTCCTCACGATGTTTTCCTTCACCGAAAGCCAGTGGTGTGACTTCGTACGTTAGTTTTATAAACTCAGAGGTACGGGCCAGGGATTTGAAACTGCACCCTCATGATCGTGAGTCGGTGCGTTCCTGAGTTACTACGGCTGTCTTGATAAAAATATCAATAAATATAATATGTAGTATATCAGCTATATGATTACCATGATACAAGATCTGCTTAGTTTGGAATTAGATTGGCCGTGTGTGAAAAATGTCCCAGGATATTTATTTATTTAGAACGGCTGAAGGGTTCGCGATGAAATTTGACACAGAGTTAGAATATATTCTGGAATCATTCTCATAGAATGAAGATCCCCAGGAAAGCGGGTAAAACCGCGGGGAGGAATTAATCATCTATGTAATTATTATAGTACAAGCTCTATATGGTTTAGAATCAGAATGGTTGTGTGTAAAAAATGTACTTCGATATATTTATTTTTCTACCCGACTTCGCACGAGTAAAGAAGGGGTTTATTTATGTAAATTTTCAAAGAGATAACAGATCAGCCATGCTTTAAAATTACCTATTTCCGAGTACTTATATACTACTTATGTATAAAATTGCCTATTGGCCAAAATTATATTTACATTATGATAATGATTTTTGAACAAAAATTTAGTACAATTATTATAATTTATATCTAAAATGAACAATATTACCTACTACCAGAATAATACTATGTTTAGGGTTCCCTAACAAAAAATGTTGTAATTTTTTTTGGCTAAGTGGCCATAAACGTGGCTGGTGGTGTATACAAATATTAAGGAGAAAATATACATACCAATATTATATATATTTTCTGAAATAATGTTGAATTGAAATAAAACCACCGTATGTTTTTTACTCAATACAGAAATAAAGGAAATTTCATAGTTTAATAAAAGATAAATGTCCGCTAAATTTAATACGGTTTGGCAAATTGAAATTTTTAACCAAATCGGATTATTTTGTTTTACAAAACAAATACCTACTAATAGAGTAAATTTTTAAGAAGAAGGATAATACTATATTCTGATTCGCAAACTACTTTGTATTTCGTACGGAACCTTTACACGATAATTGGTCAGACATACACTTGCCTTTTTTTTTTCCTCAATTAAATATCTATAATGTACATACTAATGTAAATCCTTGATCTTTGCGCGACAAACAATTATTGTTTGTAAATATTTTGGATGAAAAAATCCGTCTGTCTGTGTATCGTTTGAAATGAATAATTACATATATACAGCTGCATTTTTTATTGCTTTAATATGATTGATTACTATTAGTATGTTATTAAATGATTTTGTATTTTGGTTACAAAATTAATTAAAGGATCATTTCCTATTTTTATTTTTAACTAGCTTCAATTCTACGAGTTTACCTTGGTAGATCAGACATTTATCCACGAAAAAAAAAAGTGTTATTCCAAAACATATTCTATTAAATGACAAAAGTTTTTTAATACCTTTCCTACCTTTTTAGTCACTTACGATAGAGGTTAGTTATACTAATATTTGGTTGGCTTTGTGGTGAGTGACCCTGACTTTCAAGCCACCGGTCGTGAGTTCGTTTCCCAGTCAAGACAAATATTTGTATGTATGAGCGTGTCTTTGTTCTGTGCCTGGATGTAAATACATATCAGAACTTTACAAATTATTGTAATATTGTCATAATATGTAGGTATGTATGTCCCTTTAAACATAAATTTAAATTTAAATTTCCTACAAATATAAGTAAATATAGTATAAAAATTGTATATCGGCTATCTGGTTACTATTAATGCTCTATTTACTTGGAATCAGATAGCCGAAAGTGAAAAGAACCGCAGGATATTAGAATATTTATTTATTTATACGTTTATTCCATGCAAAAATTATAAGTAGTTTTCATATAATAAGCATAGAACATCGTCTTATGGGATATCATCTATTAGAATAGTACAAAAATCATATTATTGACAATTATGCCTAAGTGGTTATATATATAGATAAGTGTACTTGAAATTTTCCACCAAACAGCAAGTGGATATCAAATATACAGACAAACATAACGTCATTTATGTACATTTCTTACTTTATCGTTCTTAAACAACTTGTCTAAAATTTTGGCAGTTTGATTTACATAACTGCAATTAATTTTAAATTTGAATCTGCATTATTTTGTGAAGGTAAAATCTGAACAACTATAATAAATACAGGTACTAGTAGCCTTTAGTAGTGACTCGCCGCGGTTTCACCCGCTTTCCCAGGGATGTAAAAATTTTCCAGGACAAAAAGTACCGTATGTTCTAGATAATGCAATCGTGATCCACAGTTTTGCCGTGAAAGAGTAACAAACAAAATTTAATACATTCTTACACATTTAACTTTCGCGTTAGCGTAAGCCTTCGCGCGGTTTTACCCGCGTAGTTCCCGTTCCCGTGGGAATACAGGGATAAAATATAACCTATGTTGTACAGTAATAATGTAGCTTTCTAATGAAAAAAGAATTATTAAAATCGGTCCAGTACTTTTTGAGTTTATTCGTTACATACAAAAATACAAATCTTTCCTCTTTATAATATTATTAGTGTAGGATGTAGATATACATCCAGACTTTAAACAAACATATTTAATCTCACAAATCGTTATCCCGGTTGAAAATTGTACCCACGACCAGCGATTTAAACCCAACCTATCAAGTTTTTTGGTACTCTTACGATTTCACCGAAATGCTAAATAGCCTTGGTAAATGATAACCTTAGGTTAACATAGATCAAGGATAATGTGTCAACTCATATTGTACGCACTATGCGTCACAATTTTTACTAATATGTCTACATGATATAATAAAAATATATTCTAAGTAGGTACCTACATGTACAAGTTTTATGTAGGTACACTAATTAATATTATAAAGAGCAAAGATATGATTTTTTGTTTCAACCGATCTAAATTCTTTCAACAATAAAAAGCTGCGTTTATTTATTTTATTGTTTATATTTATTTAGGATATATTTTATATGTACTATATTGTTACGAGAACGGGAACTGTGCGCGTACAAAAGGTCAAACACTTCAAATTGTATTTTTTATAAGGGACTTTAATATGTATGTTTTTTTTCATGAGTTTTACCTTAAATTATTTACTGTCAATATACCTATTCGCCAGTTTCTTTTTGTAGGTTATTCCATATTTATTCTGAGTCATACATAGATAAATATGTATGTAAACTAATATCAGTTTTATTACAAACAAAATGCTTTGCTTTGCATAAATAATTATCAGGAAAACCTATTTTTTTAAGAGTAATATGTTTATTGTCAGCTCTTCAAGTCAAGTGTTTAACAAAAAACAAATATAATTTCAGGTTCAAAATGTCAGGCCCAGTACAACCTACCACAATAGAGAAGGAATGTGAGAAGAATACAGACATTACTCTAGAAGATATCAAGAAGTTCCGAGACTGGTTGACCACACAACCTCATCTACCTGCTGACTTGATTACAGGTAAACTTAGAAATGATTTAAAAAAAAGTTACATATCTGAACTTAAAATAAAACTATATAAGTAAAACCTGTGTTTAAACCAAAAAGAGAAAATTAATATTGCCCTCATAAAAGTTCTATCCTATTATAATGATACAAATAAAAGTCATCTGTCCCTCTCTGGCATTAAATTTTTTCTTGTACAATATAACATAGCTGGTTACAAAAAAAATTTGAATGATAAAATAAATTGCAAGTATAGTGCAAAAAAAAAAAAATTGGTTGCCTGTAAAGTCGGTATACGGGCGAAAGTTTTATGTGACAACCATTAGGCGGGCTAACCATGCCCGAGTGGAAGGGACGCGTGCCTCTCACTCGCTCTCATTGTGAGCGCATAACGTGAGCGGAGCGTAACGCAGTTTCTTGAAGTGTCACCCGGCAAACCAATTTATAAGACGTTGTCACGTCAAAATGAATTTGTAAAATGACGAACTGACAGAGCTGAAGCGTTAGCTTCCCCGTTCTTGCAACATTATTCAATGATGCTCCGCTCCAATTGGTCATAGCGTATTTCATAAAGCCTATGTATAGTCTTCGAAAACGGTCTATACAACACAAAAAAAAAATCTATTTCAAGATTGGCGCGTTCAAACAAAAATAACTTTTCAGCTTTCACAATAAATAAACTCAAAACTACTGAGCCAATTTCAAAATCCTTCACCATTGGAAAGCTACATTATTAGGGAGTAACATTGGCTATATTTTATCCCTGTATCCCCGTGGGAACAGGAACTATGCGGGTGAAACCGCGCGGAGGTAGCATTAGCATAGAATCAGAATAACATGTTAGATAAGATAAAAATCCTAATGTGATTCAAGCGGCATTTATACCATAGCAGCTTAGTAATTACACATTAAGTAATAACTAGAAGTGTAACCGCGAACACGACAATTACACCAATTATGACGTAACTCAGCAATCCTGCAGATAATTGCATAACTACTGCAAATCGTTCCACTGATCAATGTCAAACGGATATTTAATAGTCTTTGTCTGATGAGGAAAACAATGTGCCGTGGCGATAATCGTAAGGTTGCAAATTGTATAATAATCCTATTGGAAGGAAATGACCAGTTAATTGTGGGAGACTTACAAGCTATAAAATGAGATGGTAGCAAAATAGGTATGGCGGAAAAGGATGTGGCGCCACTGAGACTCGGAACGAACTAATAGAAATAGTTTTGTATGAAAATACTCCATTAAAAGGATGTAGTTTAATGCCAATAAACTTTGATTGAAGCTTAATAAATACGTAAGTTTAGACGATATCTTTCTTAATCGTATCTAAGTTTATTGTTACATAGAATTTAGAAATACTACTAGTAATAGAACCCATCTACCATGTACAGTAACCTTGAATGAAATCATCATCGTCTTGCCCTTATCCCACCTTACATGGGGTCGGCACAACATCTCTTCTTCTTCCATTCTCCTCTGTCAGTCGTCATCTCAGCACTCACTCCTTTCTTACTCACGTCATCTTTCACACAGTCCATCCATCTTTTCTTTGGTCTACCTCTGCTAATATATCCATCCACTTCCAATCCTAACATTCTTCTCGTCACATGACTATCATCTCTCCGCATTACATGCCCGTACCACGCTAACCTATTACTCCTCATCTTTTCCGTCACTAGCGCTACTTTCAAACTTCTTCTAATATACTCATTCCTCACCTTATCCATTCTCGTAACCCCACACATCCATCTCAACATTCGCATCTCTGCCGCGTGCACTCTTTGCTCATCCGTCCCTTTGGTGGCCCAACATTCCGATCCATACAACACGACAGGTCTTATGATTGTTTTGTATATTTTCCCCTTAAGCCTTGAATGAAAGCTAAAGTGAATTATTAAATTCAAATCCATCACCAAAAGCTGTTTCCTCATCTCTTCCCAAAAACTCTTTGTCGCATCTACTTAACACTTTCTGTCTGATTATTTCCAGATGTAGACTTACTGATAGTATACCATTGCTGCGAGAAAAGTATGGAGGTGTCCAAACAAGTGCTGGATTTACATTTCACTCTGAGGACACTGTTCACCAACTTCTTCAAGGATCGATATATCGACAGGAATGTGGAATTCTGTTTGGATACAATGTGAGTTCTTTATTCATATGTATTTTCCCGATCACGAAATATTTACTCTTTTGTATCTTAGGACCAATATCTTCAAATTGGTTATCACTCCAAAAGCATCAGAACAAATAAGAAAAATAAATCTCGATTCTAATGGTATAAAAATGATTTATTTGTTAATTAAACATATGGTATATGCATCTTACTTATAAATATTTTCAATATATATCTTTACCAATTCTTTAATAACTTGCTGACCGACTAGGTGACTGGTCTAGTTTTGATAGCATTGCATCTAACGACCTTTGTACTTTGAAGAGCTACCTCCATAAGTAGTAAAAGTTCTTACTTGTAAAAGTAACTGTAATCTCCCTCTTCATCATCTAAAGCCTCATATCTACCATTCCAGCTTATTTGGAACCTTGCCCCAGCCAACTGTGAACGGCTACAAGTCAATATACCTGCGTCTCCTGGACCCTGATCCTCGGAACTTCAATTTCAATGAAGCAGTCAAGACTTTCATGATGGTGTTTGACCTGTGGCAGCATGAGGAGGGGACTTGGCCAGGGTATGTTACCGATAGTATTTGAAGAACTAAATCTATAATTAATAGTATTAATTTGTGTTAGGGATTATACTAAAAAATACCATGGAGCTTTAAAACAACTGCTCACTTATATTGAAAGTTACATGTAGCGCCATCTATCCATGAGTTGTGAAACTTTCATGATACCTATCTGACAGTATCTGTCGATGATATGCCAATAGATGTCACTACAAAAACAACACCAATACTGAAGAGAAATGATATTAAATATTTATCCACAAAAACCTTTATAGGCACATAAAATAATTATAGTCAAACTCTAACATTCAATCAGTATGTAACATTGTCGAAATTAAATTTTAAAACTTCTTTTACAGATTCGTCATAATGATCGATATGGACCAAGCAACGATGGGTCACATAGCTAAGCTAGAAATCAACACTATAAGAAAGACGTTATATTTCTTGCAAGTAAGAGCCCCAATATTTATTCCTTCTTTGTAATTAGGTTAGAAGAACTTCCTTTCTCATTAGAAACTTAATTCTGTTAAAATTTTCTAAGTAATAGATAAACCTAAATACGAAGCAATATAATCGGATGAATTGAGATAAATAAATACCTATACGTAAATTACTTACCTGATTAACGAACAATGACAAATTAAACTAGTTGTTAGTGTAGAGTAAGATCAAAATTTAAACAAATTCTTTATAATATTTTTGGTCCCTAACAAGCTTTCAGAAAGTAAAAAATATTTATCACAGTACCTCTACATTTTTAATCTAACTTCATAGGGCTTCTCAAGTTGTTATCAAAATACAACCATGTCATCTAAAAAAACCCTTTTTTGATACAGGAATGCATGTTAATAAAACTAAAGGGGGTTCACTTCCTCAACGCGCCGTACTTCATGGACAAACTGATGATGCTGCTGCGGCCGTTCCTCAAGAAGGATCTGATGGACGTCCTCCGGATTCACCAGGTCGGGTCCGACTCCATACACCAGTACGTGCCCAAGGAAGCCTTCCCTAAAGACGAGGGGGGAGGGTACAAGGACCATAACACTATTAGAGGTACGACAAAAATTATGCGTAAGCGTCTAAAAGCCAGACGGTGCAGCGGTGGGTCATTTGAGATCTGAGACTGAAACCAATTATAAAATATCTATATTTTTAAAAACAATTGCCTAGAGCTCGACAATGGCTTAAAAGATTTGTCATTTGTTTCGATTGCCATAAAATTTTCGTGAGGTTTTTGTTTTTTAACTTAAAGTGTTTTTTTTTTACGTCTTGCATATCAGCACTGCCCTAACCCTAACGATTAGAATCAAATTGTATGGTTCTGCCTATTGAAATTTATCTATCATAGGCTTCCTTCCTGACAGAACACAAACTTATAGATACCCAGGTTCCATCATTTTATGTATCTTAAATTCTATCATAATAATGTTCTAAATCCGACCATTTGGTCGGATCGGTTTATCACTGTTAATATACAAAAATATATAAATTAATTAATTAATTTGTACCCAGATGAAACAATCAAACGCCTCAAAGCTAACGCTCAGTTCTTCGCATCCGAGAACCGTCGCCGCGTGAACGAGACCCTCAGGCCTGGAGGGAAGAACACGGCCGTCGAAGACATGTTCGGCATCCAGGGGAGCTTCAAGAAACTTGATATAGATTAATGCCAGTGTGGTTCGGTGATGGATAATAAAGCTATTTTGTGATTATGATCGTTTTATTTCTTGTTCTAAAACTTGATAAAGTTTTAGAATTGTTTTCGTGATGTTCATGGTTGCACCTTTAATGTATATTGAACATGAGAATTGGACTCATGTCTACTTGACTCTAAGAAAAGTATATCTAATGATAACTTTAAAAGCAAAATTTTTGAAAAATAAAGCTCTTTGTCTTAGAGAAGAGTTAAAATTGTATGATCCAATTAGAAAAAAAGCAATCTGGAATAATTGGGGACAAGCTAAAATGTTGAATTTCCATATTCTGTTAGGATTGGCATAATAAACAATTTTCTTTAATTCTGAGCATAAGATACATTGTTTCAATACGGTAAACATACAATAATGTAAATTACTTATGGTGATGGTAGTATTACACAAATATTAGTAAGAAGAATGATTCGATTTTTCGCTAATTAGTTTGTAAGAAATAGGCCAAATTGTATTGTACAAATAGTAACAATAAACTACTGAGCCGATCTGATTAATAATTTTAACCATGGAAAGCGATATTATCAAAGAATAGTAATGGCAATATTTTATTCCTGTGTTCATGCGGGAACGGGAACTATGCGAGTAAAGCCGCGCGACAGCAGCTCGTTCACTTATATTTGGATTGCATTACTACCATATGACTGCCAGTCCGGTTGGCTTTGCAATTAGTAGCCCTGATATAAGCATTATAAGTAGCATATTTAGTGTAGCTACATTAGTTCTGCTATGTTTGGTTATGTGTGTGAAATGTCCCAGGATATTTATTTTACCTACGTTTTCACTAATAACAATAAAATGGTATTGGATCCTACTAAAATATTAGTACCAAACAACAAGGGTAAACTTAGAAATTTAACCCTACAATGCATGATTTTTTCTTTTCGGCTCAAAAAAATATATTTGGTTCCATTTAGGGCCTAGACAGATGAAATAACAATAAAAACCAGTAAAATCCATTAACTTCATAGATATTTATTTTTTTAGTTCTGTTCCATATGTGGTACTGTATGCAATTACACTAGTATTCGGCTCTTAATTAGGAACAATCAACAAAATTAAATATTTCGTTATCCATAAAAAAAATACGCTATTTACAGATGAAATTTGTAAAAACAATTATTGTCTTCATTAAAACATAACTAAACACGACACTTTCCGTAAGATACATATGTTTTTCCTTTACACTGAGGATAGGTACAATTGAAAGAACCTCTATTTTGGCGTGATGACCTCCTCGACCCTGAATCCTGGCTTGATGATCAGTTGGTTCTTCATTATAATTTTCAGTGAGGATAGTAGCTGCATCAGTAGAAGAAGAAGGGGAATATCTGGCACGCGAAATATCATTTTCAGACTAACTTACATCAACATACAGTTGGTGCAAGTTTCGTCCAATATACTGTGGTGGCTCAGTTGAACGCACCGAATCACGATCTTGAGGGTGTAGGTTCCAACCCCAGACCCATACCTTTGGAGTTTAAAACTTGCGTACGGATTCACATCACTGGCATTCGGTGACGGAAAATGACATATGAAACCTGTGCCCGAGATGATACAATTATAGTCTTGTGAAGTCCGCCAATCCCCACTAGGCTCGCGTGGTGGACTATGGCCTATTCCCCCTCATTATTAGGGAGGACTCATGCTCCTCGGTAAAGACGTATATGAGCTGATGATGAAGTTTTGCCATGTTCTTGCTATGTCATCATCTCTTTCCGCGTCCGAGACGTCTTGACCGTCTTCAGTCCCTGATGGTATATCTAAATACTGCTCAAGCACCTTGTCAGACAAGTTCTTCTTCGCCATAATCTGTAATAAAATCGAATCGAGACAAAATGTTCGATGTCACTAATGCATGGTGTACCTTATCTGGAACACTGAAAAAAAATGATATTTAGTACATAAAACCGTATTATTATAGAAAAAATAACTTACCTTCATATAATATACACTATTTCCAATACAAATATATTTTTTTTCACTTCCAAATATTGAAAAATATATTTTTTTTACATTTTCCAATTTACGTAATCAATGAGTTCGCGTCTATCGTTCAAATTTTGTACGATTCAAAGGATAAGTCGACAACAAACACCGTCTGGTGACCCTTGCCATAACTAAACCGTTGCCAGGTATGTGAAGACTCATCCGTGTCGCATCCAGCCGCACTAGGAGTCTTTAAACGGACGCTATACGTAATCTTTTTGGTTGTACCAGATATGGCACAAAATGCATTGTAGGGTTAAATTACCTACAACTTTGGGACCCCACAGTCCGCTTAATTACATCAATAAAAAATATAAAACCTTGATAATGATATTTTACTATACCCAGTGACGGATTAGCCCTTAAACAAATTTTGCAATTGCCTAGGACATCACGTCTGGGGGGGCACCAGAAGAAACACAATAAAAATTAATACTTAGGGCATCACATCTCACTCTCACATCACCAAAAACCGCACCAAAAATGGTTTAAAGACCGATTCTAGTTGACATAAGTATAGGGGGCCCCGTGGATTGCTTAGGGTATCAAGAAGTCTTAATCCGTCAATGACATTACCTATACGTCTTCTGCTAGCTGAGGGTCTACTTGGGCTGATGCAATGGTAATGTCATGATCCACCCTCATAAAAGTGGTAGATATCAGATAAATCTGTTCTTAACTCTATTTATTTAATTTAAATCTCTTCTTCTAAATCTTCAAATGCGTATCAATAGTATTTAAAGTTAGACTAGAATATACGTACACCACGTACAATCCTCGCCTTCCTAACACCTCATGTGCACAACCAAACGTAGAACACTAATTACCATAAAAAAGTACCTTAACAAAATCACCCATGATTGAATTTTTTATGACACAAATTTAACGCTCTGTCGACCACTGAAATTGCTTCACACCGAGTTTTATAACAATTTGATTCCCATTATAATAATGAAGAATATTTATTTGTCATCGGAAGTGTAAATTGACATCATGGCTTCCTGTGTGAGTTATATAAAAGCCACGTCTGTCACGGTGTTCATCAGTTCGGAAGTGTATTCTGCAAATTGTAAACATGAAGATTTTCGGTATCCTTTTCGCGGTTCTGGCCATCGTGTTTGCTGCTGTGGTAAGTTATATACTATAATAATGTATTTTATTTTACTTAAACATTTGTAATGTCAGAATTCAAATTGTCCTTTTACGGGTGGTCTTCATGGGACAGGTCCTACTTCAAACTAGAATACTAGTGATCGTGTGATTATAGTTATTTGCATGCAATTGTGGAAAATCAAAAACATATAGTCATTATAAATAGAAATTTTCCCTGATTCCTCTGATCCTGATTCCCACAGTTCTTATTATTATTCTAAGATCTAATTTTTATTAAGTTCCAAATTGTTTTTTTTTCAAATTTCAAGCTTTTTGTCAGTCTTTACATTACAAATCTCACGGTCGATACTCCCTCAAGAATTTTCCTTTAGGCAAAGTTTCAGTTTCCTATATCATCACGATAATTGCTTAAATTTTTTAATAGCCGTGGTGGCTCGGTGGGTAACGCACCGACTCACGATCACGAGGGTGCGGGTTCAAACCCTGGCCCGTACCTCTGAGTTTTCGAAATACTTACGTACGGATTCACACCACTGGCTTTCGGTGAAGGAAAACATCGTGAGGAAACCTGCATGCCCGAGATGTCACAATTAAAGGCATGTGAAGTCCGCCAATCCGCACTAGGCCCGCGTGGTGGACTATGGCCTACACCCCCTCATTGTTAGGGGAGGCTCGAGCTCCTCGGTGGAGACGTATATGAGCTGATGATGATGATGAATTGCTTCAATTTCAGAGTGGCATGAACGTGGGCCAGGCTGACCGAGCTGGCTGCCATGGAGACCATGGAGGTGGCCCCGGAGGCCCTGGGGGCCCTGGTGGACCACCTGGACCACCACCAACCAGTACGTATTAATAAACTTATATATGACACCATACTCAAATAGTTAAAGAGGCTTCATCCATATTCGTAACTGCAAGTTCGTAACCAGTTACAAGAGAATAATTGTTTTTCGCTGTTTCGTAACTAGTTGTGAGAGAAGAATTATTATTCCACTTTTGTTACTTTTTGGTAGTTACGAAACTGGAATGTTTCGCATACCGGCTTACTCTTATTGGTAGGGAGGAAGCTTCGAACCAGGAGACGGACTATTTATCTCGGAAAAATTAAGATCCCTCGGTAACGCGAGTGAAACCGCGGGGAACCACGTTTTTAATAAAGCTGTAAGAATAGATTCTTAAAAACCTCGCCGTCGTCCACGTTTATAACTAAACGTACCTGACCAGTTACAAAATAAAGAGGAAAAAAGTCACTCATCACCGCGGGCTTTTCCAACCAAATTTATTGTTTCGATGTTATTTTCTTTTTATATGTATTAAATGGAAATGGAAGTTATATGGTTACAAAAATGGAAATAATTTGATCTACAAAAGTGGAATAATAATTCTTATCTCGCAACTAGTTCAAAAAAATCTTTTGTAACTGGTTACGAAACATTAGTCACAAAAATTGAATAATAATTCTTCTCTCACAACTAGTTACGAAACAGCGAAAAAAATTCTTCTCTTGTAACTGGTTACGAACTTGCAGTTACGAATATGGATGAAGCCGGCTAAGAGCTCGTTCCCACTATGTCGTGTGTCGGATTCCGATTTTAATCGGGTATCGGCGCCTCTGTTCACACTAGTCGGCTGTCGGCCACGACCGCAGCTGGTGCTAGTTAGTTAGGTGCTAGTTTGGTTGGATTCTTGTACACGATGGACGTCGATGAAGCTTTTGTTGTGATGTATTATTTGCGAAGGAAACGAAAGACAGCTAAAAATAGAAGATATTGGGTGCACCCAATTCGGAGGGAAAGATTTACTTTGTGAATATTTCAGAACTTAATAACTGAACTAAGAAGTGACGACGTTAAGTTTTTCAATTTTATATTAAGTACAGCCATTATTACGAAGAAAAATACAACAAGTCAACGCTTGCGCGCCAAAATGTGTATGCGATCAGCGGCAGCGACGCGCGGCGCGGGCGGCACAGGGGGCGCGGCGCGGGCGGGGTCGGCCCGACATCCGGCAAGTGTGAACAGTTCCATATGCGATCATATGCGAGCGTTGATCCGACACGTTTTTTTTTCCGGACGGGAGGGCTGACAAAACACACGATATTTTTTGTCGGATACGACACAAAATCGTTGTCCGACGAGTGTGAATAGCTTCATATAAAATATTCTGCCGCTACGACACACGATAAAAAATCGTCCCGATGGACGACATAGTGGGAACGAGCTCTAAGGCTAAGATACTATTACTATGATACGATAATTGAGACATATTACGGAACGGGAAAGATCTCGTCTGGTTTGCTTCTCAAAAATGTGTTTTTTCATGTGTGCTCTTTCAAACGCAAGACAATTTAAAAGTCCCAAAACTCAAACTACTATTGTATTGAATTTTATCTTTTATCATTACAGACAGCACCGGCTAAATCTCTCTCCGCGAATCTTCTGCTTCGACACTCACGGCACACAACTCACGGCTTTGCTATCAATAAAAATTGCACTGTTACAAGTTTATTTCATTATTATAATACCAACGTCCTTTACAACGTATATAAATGAATAATAACTAATTGTATGGCATTCAAAAGATATCTTATCCAAGAAATCCATAATAATCTAAACTTTAATCAAATAGGTTTTAGCATAAGTAGGGTCTTCTAAGAAGTAGTTTTTATATTGTGTCACAACTATGGAAACATAGACCATGATGGATCATAAAATATGCTCCGATTCATCTTATTTTTCTACAGAATTATTATGTTATGTAGTGACATTTACCGCCGAAAATGGTAACACTACGTACCGCTAGATGGCGCTTAAATCAATAAAATGGGAATACTACATCGCACTATAGAGAATTTCTGCAGTATCTGCACATTTTCAGGATTCTAAGTTTGTTAGTTAGACCGCAGTACCCAGACACGATCTCTTCAATGTTTACTTATAATTATTTCCCTTCATACGACTTTTTAGACTATATCGTACTTTACGGTATAAAGATTCTTATCGCTAAATATGTATATAAAGATCGATAAACAACCGTCACAGAAAAATCAGTTTCTTCTCATCAAAACTCAAAAGAAATGTAAAATTATTTAATCACTTTTCGATAGATAAAAAAGTTTCTTATAAAAAAAATTACAAAGGTACAAAACGTTTCAATATGGCAATTCGAAGAGTATTTTTTTACTTATCTGATACTTAAATATACATATTACATTTACATTTCATACTAATTTGACTTTAGGTCTTATATAGTTTACTCACTGAGTTTTTTTATTAGAATTTTTATTAAATTCTTTCATACGATCGTCTTACAAAACCTTTATATCTAAAAGCTTGCGAGTAATGTTGTATTAAAACCAAAATGCATCGAAAAGTTCTTTGGAGAGCTAAGTCCTTGTTCGCGCATTATTGTCCCAGTTCCTGAAGGTGCTGTTTTTCTTCCTCCTCTCTCAGCAGTGCCTCTCGCTCTGCGGCTATCCTCGCGTGCTGTTCGGCTATGACTCGGAAAAGTTCGGCATGTTTCGCCGAAGCCCTGGCTACGGCTTCTGATTGGCGGGGGACGGACAGTTCTGAAATTGAAAACATTAAAATTTTAACTTTATATTTGAATTTTAACCTTGTTGCTTTTATTATAGGATTAGTGGCTCCCCGTGGCTTCGCCTGCGTTCCCGGGGATCTTCAGTTTTCCCGGGATAAAAAGTAGCCTATGTCCTTTCCCAGGCTCTAGATAATCTGTGTACCAAATTTCATTTAAATCAGTTCAGTAGTTTTAGCGTGAAAGCGTAACAGACAGACAGACAGAGAGACAGAGTTTCTTTCGCATTTATAATATTAGTATGGATAGTATGGATTGCATTACGTCTACAGTGGGGAGTGACTTTTCACGCCTAAATGAAGCGATACTAATTAAGAATAATAAATGACAATGAATTTAAAACGAAAATACTTAAACCAAGTAATGTGCCTTTGTTCAAATGTCAGCCATATTTGGTTATGAATAGTAACAAAAATAGAAACGAAATGGAATTAGGTCAAGTTCACAATGTTTTGTGATACTCATAATATAATAGTTATCTATAGTAAAATAGCATGCTTTGTTTGTTAGAAAATAGATTCAATTTTGCATGTGCAGTTTGCTTATAAATATATGATTCGAATTAAAATAAAATCAGAACCACAACTTTCAGTCATCCAACAACTCACAACTAAGTATGAAAATTCAAAACAATAAAAAATAAACCATTTTTAAATAAACCTTTTTTTGACAACCTTTGGTAGAAAAGCTATCATCGGTCCATAAGTACAAATTATTCCGTTTTGAAAGAGGTAAAAATCTCGCCCTTACACACATACCAACATAAAGAAATTTTTAAAAGCGTGTTCGTTACATATAAATACTAGCTGCCTCCGCGTGGTTTTACCCGCGTAGTTCCCGTTCCCGTGGGAATACAGGGATAAAATATAGCCTATGTTACTCAGTGATAATGTAGCTTTCTAATGAAAAAAGAATTATTAAAATCGGTCCAGTACTTTTTGAGTTTATTCGTTACATACAAAAATACAAATCTTTCCTCTTTATAATATTAGTGTAGATAAAAGCGAGTGAACGCATTCATACCAGGGTCAGGATGAGGATGGGTGGCGTGGTCCTCGGCAATCTTCGCGTACAGCTCGTAGTGGCGGTTCTTAGCCTGGGCTACAGACTCGGAGTCTGTCGGGTGGTCGGGAAGCGGGTGGCTGAGCAGCGGGTGGAAGCCCTCCTTGTCGGCAATGTAGTCCACTGTGCGGACCTTCTGACGAGGGTCAACGTATGAGAATGAACCTAGAATTAGAAAGAGAAAAAATCTATTAATTAAATATCCCGGGACATTTTTCACACACGGCCAATCAGATTCCAAACTAAGCAGAGCTTGTGATATGGTAATAATAAATAAATATTCACACCCAGACACAGAAAAGAACTTGAAAGACTGGGTCACTAACCACAAAGCCAACCGGGTGTCGATAAATAAAATAAAAAATGCCTTTAATACTCTAAAGATTAATTTTTAGATACGTATTGCACAACCAGAACGATACTGTACTGTGTCGAAAAATCTCAAAATCGTCATTTACTTATATATAAACGAATAGGAGTGAGTGCTCAGATGACGACTGACAGAGGAGAATGGAAGAAGAAGACATGTTGTGCCGACCCCACGTAAGGTGGGATAAGGGCAAGACGATGATGATTAACGAATAGCCAAAAATATGCCGCAAATACCACGAAGACAAAAGATCTTCCATTTTCCCGGCATAAAAAACAGTCTATGTGCTTTCTCAGTCTTTAGACTATCTGTGTACCAAGTTTCATTTAAATCGAGTCAGTAGTTTTAGCGTGAAAGTGAGACAAACAGATAGGTATTAGCTAGGATTTTTACAAGCCAGTCTTTTCGTTTCGTCAATGCAACTTGATCGAATTTCGTAAACGCAATAGACTGACTTCATAGACAAGTGTAATCTTAATTTATGCCCTTAAGGTACATAACCATAGATTCAATCATCTAGAACAATCTGCACCACCATTTTGATTCTCTTTGTATTATACCGACATTTGGTAGTATGCTATTATGAATCTTATTACACAGAATTTAGGTCTTATTTAAAATAGCCTATACTACGTGTAAGGAATACTATATCTGGTCTCATTCAAGCGCCAATCTAACTGCAATATTGTATTTGTACGCAAAATGCGTAAGCTAAGTAATTTCCTGCTTTGTAAGTTGTTATTAGGAAATCGGTTTGTGGCTTAAGGCGCTGAATATAGCACAAACGGTACTAACTTAAAAAGAAGAAAGATGCAAAAAGATACATCAAACGATCTTTACAAAGTTAGTGGACCCATTAATTATATCAAGATCAAGTTATTTTGTGGCAGTATACAAAATCTTAATTTGATAGCATGTTATAACACTAAAACTGAAATACGATTTAAGTAAAGTTCTCTAGATTGATGGCAAATTAGCGAAGATATGTCTAAAACAATTTATAAACTAGCTTTCAAATAAAAAAACATCATCAATTTTCGAAAAACCTGCTTTTGTTTCACTTCTATTTGTGATTTGCTTTAAGCCACTTGCTATATGGATTAAAACATAATATATAAAAATTTTTGGCCCAGTATGAAATCAAAATGGTATCTTTTTGTTAGTAGCTGACAGCCCCTTAAGGGTTTATTTAATATGCAACCTGTTGCTGTATATCAGACAGGATTAGAGTATTTATAACAGGTGGTAGTAGGTACAGAACTTGGAAACTTCAAATAGTTACCACACAATTATGTTTTATGAAATTCATTGCATTTTTCATTTAACTAACAGACCTTTCATACTCGTAAAAACCTAAAGTTTTGAGTAAATGGATAGATGTTTGCTACCCTTTCGCGACACAACGGCTGAAGGGATCACGATGAAATTTGGCACAGAGTTGAATATTTTCTGGAATAGTACATAGACTACTTTTTATCCCGAAAAAAATTAAGGCGTTCTCAGGGGGAACGCGGGTGAAACCGCGGGGTCCCACTAGTATAATTATCAATTCAAAAGTTTTCTGAGTTACTTGCCGGCTCTTCTCAGCAAAAGCAACCTACCGAACCGAGCATTAGAGTCGACGTTTCATAAGTGCCTGTGAAGGCCTATTTGAAATAATAAACATATTTCATTTCATTTCATTACGTAACAAATTTACCTCTGATAACTCCACTGCCATCGCTAACTTCGGAATGCTGCCTGTCCGCGTGTCCGGGATACCGTCCGGCGGTGTACGAGAACACGTAGGGCTTCGCCGGCGGCGGCTCGGTGGTCGGCTCCTCCAGGATATGGGAGACGTCGCAGCTGGTCACCATGATGGACCCCAGCAAGAGCACAGTGTGGAACAGCATCTGGGAGTTTAATGAGAGATTAAGTTAGCCAGTAGGTCGAATTTTGTCAAACAAATGTTAAAGGTTGGTTGGGTTGTATATTACCTATCTACCTTCCAAACAGAAAAAAAGCCTGAATAAAGCTTTTATTAGAATTAAAATGTATTTCATTTCATGATTTTGCGTGTATTCAATTATCATCCAAAATAAACAATAACATTAATTTTTGTTTTGTGTTTAGTTAAATTATGCACAAATATACGTATAAGTAAGTATTCAGAGATGGAGGCCATATGGTACATTTTTATTTTATCAATTTTAATTTACACCAAGGTACAAGTTGTATTAAATATCAAACTGAAAACTATCTCACTTTTACAAAATTTGGAACCAAAATCCGTAGAAGTGAAACAGAATGAGGTCTAATATTAAAAAAGATAGACAATTCTTATCAAAATCCATGTCTCAACCGCCCAACAAGATTTTAACTTATTTTTTTTATAATGCATTCAAATCTGTCGTCTGACAAGTATTAATGACCCATGAATTTTTGCATTCTGAGATCATCCAATTTACATACATATTAATAAATAATGTGTTTAGTTGGCGATAAACATACCGGATTAAGGTTATTTTATACAAACAGGAAAATAATCATTCTTAGAAAATCGCTTAGTATGGTCACGCACAAAAATGTAGGGTTAAAATTTATTAGTAATTAATTTATTTACCATAAAAGGGCTGACACTGAGGCTTTAAATAAATAAATAATAATAAAATTGAATAACAAACACCTCATGGTTTCTGTCACAAACTCAGGATAGTAAATGGTTTGGGTCCTTCCTTTAATAATATTTTACATACGAAAGTATGGATCGATATATATTTGTTTCTCAATCAGAATGGGTTTTGAAGCTAGATTTATAAGTATTTCACATTTCTACGAGTCAATTTCAAATACGAACACTGTCAGTTAAAAATGCTACCTACCTATATATAAATGAGTTTTTTTTATCTACTACAAAACGAATCGATAAAAATCACAAGCGTTTTATTGGCTTATAAATTTATGAGCTAAAAGCAAACTAGATGGCATTATATAAAGAGAACTTTAAGTCGATTGCTTTATTAAGGCCTTAAAAGGCAACCTAATTATAAATATAATAGTATACTTGTTGTTTAGAGGCATCGGAACCTCGGAACTCGTTTGGGCGACCTTTTGAGGCCCGTTGCGTCACGTGACGTGACGGTGCGCCCGCGCAGATCCGCTTGTTATGTTCGGCTACTAAGTCGGCGCTTATAAAGATGAAACATAATAATGTGAAAACTAATAATTTATTATGTAAAAGTAAATAATAATTAATATAATAGTAAAATTTTAATACTATCTTCAAAAGCAAAAGCATCTTTCCGAATGAAGTCATATTTCCGATTAGAGTGACTGTTCTTAAGTGGTTGCAAAAGCCTATTTGAATAAAAATATTTTGGATAATTAAATTTACGAATAACAATACTGTGATACTGTGATCGTACATCTCGATTTAGAGTTTCTAATACTTTGATATTTATTCATTAAAACAAAACAGTAAGCACATCATATTCTTTGTAAGGTATTTAAAACAGTTTAGGATGTGAGCAAAATAAATTGCATTAAAATTCTCAATAAATAAACAAAAATTAAATTATTCAAACAAAACAAAAGCCGGATTAGTTATTTATGCGTCTCACTACCTGTTTGTGTATATAAATAAAAATGACGCATCTTCTAAGGGTTTTCAATATGATATTGTATTACATCCTCATTTAAATATTTCGTGGTTTTTGATCCAAAGGGCAAAGTTGTTTTTTTACTAAAAGCGACCATAAAAATGTATCAGTTTATTTAAATTAGGTTCTATCTGATCCGTCCATTTATAATATTCAAATAATTCTGGTTTTGAGAGAAACCTTTTCGGGGTGAAAAACCTTATAATGTTTATTTGACGATGGCTGTGAGTATACAATATACAATAAAATATAATTTATTTATTACTTATCTGACTGAATTAAAGATAGAAGAACGAATGAAAGATAATTTTTGACACACGGCCAATCTGATCCGAAACTAAGCAGAGAGGCTATAGTAACCAGTTAGCTCATATATTACATATACTACTTATAAATAAATACTTACTTATATAGATATTTACATCCAGACTTAAATTATATCGTATTATAATCTATACTAAAATCTTCTATATATAAAAGAAAGTCGTGTTTGTTACACTATTTACTACTTAAGAATGGCTCAACCGATGTGGTTGAAAATTGGTTGGGAAGTAGTTTAGAACCAGGAGATGGACATAGGATACTTTTTATCCCGGGAAAATTGAAGTTCCCCGGGAACGCGGATGAAACCGCGGGGAGCCACTAGTTAAGAGGAAAGATCTGTCTGGCTTTCACGCTAAAACTACAGAACCGATTTAAATGAAATCTGATACACATGTAGTTCAAAACTTGAGAAAGGACATAGGTTATTTTTTATTCCGGGAAAATGGAAGATCTCCCGGGTACGCGGGAGAAACCGCGGGGAGCCACTAGTTACAATATTAATCATTTTTGAAACCCATAGTAGACCTTTTTTTAGATGACAAAAAAATTGCAGTTTTTTTCTTTGGTAGTTTTTATAGAATTTCTTCAGATCCAAACATGATACAAAAAATTCATGTCAAATCATCCAAAAACTAGACACTTGAAGCTACAATTTGGTTTTCTAATTTTTGCTGTAGGATTATTTTCCTCGGAGTTACAGCTCATTGAAAATTGCTCAAATCTTTCGAATTTTATTTATATCCCTAACTTTTTGTGTCTAGTGTAATTTGATCGCCCCATTAATGGCCCCAACGAATAGATACATAGAAGCGAGCGCAGTGTTTGTTCATCATCTATACCCATGAACTATACGTAGTTAATTACCTCAAACGAGATGGAATCATTCACTTATACATTAAGGCTTTCTTGTAAACCCACTTGAAGGTTATTTTACAAAAAAATATATACCTACAATTCGCTTTCCGTATATGAAAAAATAGTTGTAATTCTACAGTTAGTTCTTCCGTCTTTATTAAGAAGATTTTTTTAAGTTTATGATATACTAGCTTCCGCTCAGCAGTTTCATCCACATAATTCCCGCACTCCTAAGAATATGGGGATAAAATATAGCCTATGTTATTCCCTGATAATGTAGCTTTGTGAATTAATTTTTGGAATCGGTTTCGTAGTTTAGACGTGAAAGCGTAGCAAACAAACTTACATTTGCATTTATAGTATTTACCCAGTCCATCTGTTAGGTACGTATTCTAAATAAACCTACTGTACAAATATTATAAATGCGAATGTCTGTTTGTGTGTCTTGTGATGTACGTCACTCTATCCCGAAATAACTTCTAAAGGGATTCAGACAAAACTTCGCACACAGATTGAATATTTTCTGGATATTAATCCAGAATGTATTAAATACACTATAGGACATGATAGGATAGGTTATTGGCTAACTTAAACTTATCTTGTTTTTAAATTAAAGCAAATCAAAAATCTTTTTATCCGGGGAAAATTTAAGACCCGGAAGACGCGTTCTTCAATCACCGACTAAGTATTAGAGATTATTAAAGCAGGTTTACTTTATGATAATAAGTATTGCTATTTGTAAGTATTACTAGATAATTACTAACATAATTGTCATCATAATGTACGCTTTATAATAGCTTTACAATCGTAGTGGCGATCGTAAAATAACAAATTAATATCGTCTTAATATAAGCTTATATAGACTCGCAGATGATGCACGGTTGATCAGTTAATAGGGCTGCCAATTCTACAGGAACATTTTTCACAGCTTAAATTTGGTAGCAAGATAATCTTATATTTGTAATAGAGATACCCGTGCGGTATCGCCCTTGTAGTTCCCGTTTCTGATGGGATACGAGTATAAAATATAGCCTAGGCTACTTACTGATGATGTAGCTTTCTATTGTTGAAAGAATTATTGAGATCAGTGCAGTAGTTTCGGAGCCTATTCGTTACAAATAAAAAAATCAACCATTTCCTAATTTTAGTGTCGACAACTTCTTTTTAAATACATTCTAATACAGTTATTCATTATAATCTAATTACCATTGGTAAAATTTTGTTTAAACCAAAATCAGATTAGTCATATGTAGAACTAGAGTCACCCCACGGTCTCATCCGCGTTCCCAGGAGATTTCAATATTTCCAGGATAAAAAAATAGCCTATGTGCTATTCCAGAATATATCCTAACTCTCTGCCAAATTTCATCCCGATCCCGTCAACCGTTGTTGCGTGAAAGACTGTCAAATATTCAATATATCCTCGCGTTTATAAATACTAGCTTCTGCCCATGACTTCGTCCGCTTAGAATAGTTTGGGCTAACACTAACTTTCAACCCGTGACTTTGTTTACGTAGAAGGATGGTTTGAAGAGCTTACAGATGACTGCACGCCGGCCCGGGACATAAAGGCGCATTATAATATTAGTATAGATTAATAGGATGCATATATTTATATAGCTATATATATTTTGTATATGTGATAACCCTAAATGATCGATAATTATTTATGTTCGATTGTTTGCACGATTGCGAAGATGGCGCGATACTAGGAATTATGTTTAATACCACATTAACATAGTCACGTTTATTTAGCGATATCCCCGAGTGTTGCCATCAATTAAATAATATATTGCAGTAGCTGTTTTGTTGGTTTTCCTTACTTTACGTTTGTAACTTCCTTGCCAATAATTTTGAATATGTATTGATAGAGGCCCGCGTGATGGACTATGGCCTAGACCCCCTCATCGTTAGGGGAGGCTCGAGCTCCTCGGTGGAGACGTATATGAGCTGTTGATGATGATGATGATTTATTAATATTTTATTTGAAGCTAGCCTCCAACGCGCGCTTCTACCCGCCTGTTTATTTGTAACAAATATTACATATAAACAAACGAAGAATCTAATAAATCTAGATAAATTGGAAAAAACCTGTACACTACCAAATATAAAATGCAATTTGCTCAATAAATTTTATTGCTTTCCTACATACTACTTACACACTACTAAAATCATAATTTTAACGAATAATTTGATTACATAAACAAATAAAATAAATATTCAAGAAATCAAAACGCAATTAAAAACTAAACTCCCACACTAGGCAGTATGATATCAAACGCCTAGCCAAGGTTATAGTTTTACCGCATTCTTTCGAACGAGGTTATTATTAAACCGCAAAACATGAGTTCGACTCTGTACATCCTAGGAACAAGTGAAGTCACGTGGCGTCATTGTATGAGACGCCTTGACCCGTGTCCAATATTGGAACATAATACTTTCAACTGACACAGATAAAAAAAGTGTCTGTGATTTGTGAATATTGCATTATATATTTATATAGAACTAATCATTTAAGCCGTGGTGGCTCAGTTGGGAACGCACTGACCCACGATCATGAGCGTGCACGTTCAAATCCCTGACCTCTGAATTCATAAAAACAGAACGCATTCACACCACTGGCTTTTGGTGAAGGAAAACATCGTGAGGAAACCTGCATGTCCGAGATGTCACTATTAAAGGCATGTGAAGTCGCACCGCACTAGGCCCGCGTGGAGGACTATGGCCTACACCCCCTCGATGTTAGGGGAGGCTCGAGCTCCTCGGTGGAGACGTATATGAGCTGATGATGACAGAACTAATCATAGCTTAACCTATCTTTAAATACATTTTTTTTTTATAGTTTAATTCATTGAAATAGACACGACGTTTTACTAGTGGCTCGCTGCGGTATCACCCGCATCCCTGCGAGACTCAAATTTTTCCTAAGATAAAAAGTAGCCTATACCTATGTTAAATAAATATCCTGGGACATTTTTCACAACGGCCAATCTGATTCCAAACTAAACAGAACTTGTGATATGGTAACCAGATAGTTGATATACTACTTATACTACTTTCAAATACATACTTATGTAGATATTTACATCCAGATATGTTAATCCAGGGTATCTACATATCCGGCGGGGCATGCGGTTGTAAGGCTTACGCGTGTCCCGCAGCCCCGCCACACGGCGCCGAGGCGTCAATGGAACCCCAGGGGTTTAGTGGGTAGGCACCGGCACCTTCTGTGCCGGTGAGTCTCCACATAACCCGGCGGCTCCCCCCGGAGCTGCCGGGTATCCCATGAGGATTCCCCTGGGAAATCAAAAAAAAAAAAAAAAAAGGGTATCTACATATGCATTCCAAATTTCGTTTTGCCCAAAAAACTTTAATCAAAAAAGCATCAACATTCAAAATTGGCGCCTAAACTAAAAAGTAACTCTTCTAAACACTACTTTCCTAGTATGTACTTACTCAGTGAAAGGTAAATTACAAGTCACATCCTTGTACTGGGCACATTCTACTAAAATCAAATAAGTAAGACTAAAAATCCTAATTTAGTAACCAAGGAATGCTTCAAGATCAATCCATACTAATATCACAAAGAGGAAAGATTTGTATTTTTGTATGTAACGTATAAACTTAAAAACTACTGGACCGATCTCAATAATTCTTTCACCAATAAAAAGCTATATTATTAAGGAGTGACATAGGCTATTTTTTATCCCCGTATTCTTACGGAAACGGGAACTACGCGGGTAAAACCGCGCAGAGGCGTATTATATAAAGTGTTTAGTTTGTAAGGTTATACGGGTTATATTTAATTTTCTAGTTTATTTCTGATTCTATTGAACCGATTTTCAAAATTCTTTCACTAATAGGAAGCCACGTTATTTTTAAATGTTATAGGCTATATTTTATCTCTGTATTCCAACGGGAACGGGAGCTACGTGGGTGAAACTAAAGCGGGGGAAGCTACAATACTTTCAGAATAAGGAGCAATGTACATGAAATAATTTTTAACAGTCGCCTTGACACTTTCAATGAAATTGCAGCATATACAACCGGAACTCTTGTCTTTCGAAATTCTATCAAGTTACAACTAAGTTTGTTTTACAATTGTTATGTTACGTCATAGAGTAAAGGCCGTTGCTGAGGTCGCTGGCTCTAATCTAATAAGACCCTAGTGGGGATTGACCTGTGTCTTATTTTACTAGGTTTTTCCCAGGGAGTTCTGTAATTTTCCCCGGATAAATTGCCTATTTTATTCCAAAATTGATATTAGTCTGTGCTTATAATATAAAAATCCCCTACTCAGCAAAAGCAACCTTCCGAATCGAGCATTAGAGTCGTCGTTTCATAAGTGCCTTAAAAGCTGTTTCATATTTCAAATATTTAAATTAAATAGAATAACAAATAATATATAAAATGTGTCTCTATGCAAAATTTCGTCCACTAAAATAGTAACTTAGAAAGACGAATTTTATGTTTATATAGACATTAGTTACAGCAATATATTTTTTTTTAATTTTCATTTAGGTTTCGTGAAAAGGTTAGCACATCAAAACTAACCGGAAATACAAACTTTAATTAAAAAGGGACATTACAAAAAAGGCTATAATTATAAATAGCTATGAATGTACAAATATTTACATTAACTCGTGCCAAAACGTACAGCAATTATTGTGTTAAAATTGCTATTAATTGACCGGCGAACGATTCCGGGGGAAATAATTATGCGACTAACGAACTAACGATGCGTGACCTGACGTCTTACTGCCAATAAATAGCTAGTAAATATTATACGCGTGTTTCCGCCTCCCAGATTTAAATACTTTAAATCCTACGGGATAAAGTACAGGACCAAATCTTTATAAATGAAATGTCTTTTTGTATAACAATTTGTTCTTAATATGTACGGCCATTTTGAATTTAATTAGAAAGAAATGTTCATATTTCATTGACAATATATTTTTTTCTAATTGAATTTATTATTATGTGTGCACTCTTTGCATTATTTTTCAATGACGCTTTGCTCCTGTTGGTCATAGCGTAAACGTTATAGCCGTTTGTCTTCCTCAATAAATAGGCTATCTAACACTAAAAGTTCTTTTGATTCGAACCTTAGTTTCAGGGCCTATGTGTATTACAAACTAACAAAAAAACTTACCTTTCCTTACAATATTAGTGTATACACGTCTAAACTTAGTAAACAACTTCATTAAAATCTTATAAACATTGTCACAAAATTAACATCATCATCATCAAAACAAATACTAATTATTCATGTTTACATCAACCTTGCATACATGATTCATCTCGTACTCATCTCCTACTATAGTCATGACAGTGATGGGCGTATCACATAATCCAAGTGACAAACACACAGACAAGTGGGCGAGCCCACTTTCTATTGATCTATGACACTTGTTATGATATATTTATACTTAGCCTAACTTGACGACTAAGTTATATGAGACTCCTAATATGGAGACTGTTAATTTTAAATATATGCATAAAAACTGCTGATTTCTACATCTAGGTAAATAATGTTAGGTCTTAGATTCTAGGACATTGATTTCTTACTAAGCAGAACTTATAGTTTTGGTCTGAAATGGACGGTATAATAACTACATACAATGATGTACTAACTATTTCAAACACACAAATTTATCGATAAGTAATAAACTCAAAAATAAAATAGGCCTTTACAGGCACACAAAGATTATTGGCTTTTAATTTAGAAAAACAATCACTTTAGTTTAAGCCAGTCATCATCATCATCATCATCAACAGCTCATATACGTCTCCACCGAGGAGCTCGAGCCTCCACTAACATCGAGGGGGTTTAGGCCATAGTCCACCACGCGGGCTTATTGCGGATTGGCGGACTTCACATGCCTTTAATTGTGACATCTCAGGTATGCAGGTTTCCCCACGATGTTTTACTTCACCGAAAGCTAGTGGTGTGAATCCGTAAGTTTTTATAAACTCAGAGGTACGGGCCAGGGATTTGAACCGGCATCCTCATGATCGTGAGTCGGTGCGTTCCCAACTGAGCCACCACGGCTGTCTTAAGCCAGTAAAGGATATTAATTGTAAGGCCCAACCTCAACAAACCACAGACGTTTTTTCTACAAAAACAAACCACGTAACATTTCCCTACAACTTAACAGCTACATTGAAACTTTAATTATAGATTACGTCCGATCGACTCATGCACATACACTGTACAAAAAAAATTGGTAAAATCAGTTACAACACTACGTATTAGATAGATGTTTATGATAGAGACGTTGCCGCAACGTTGGGCAACTCGATACGCTCCGGCGAATATCGCATCATTCGAATCATATTCGAATTATTGAACCTATGTTATTTGTTAAATCGATTTGCGCCTTAAGATTTATGTTCTGTGACCATTTGGATTTAGACGCGATATGTGTGGTCTTACTGTTTTAGAGTCGATGGTAAATCCTAGGTATGTTTGCATCACCAATATGAGGTTTATATTTTACTAAAACCACAGTTGTTCTGTAGTGTTTACTCCTAACGGAAGTTCTCATGTATATTTGCTTTTTCCATCAAAATAACTGTCGAATTAAAATGTCGAATATAAATGTAACATCCACATACTTTGTTTTATGCATATAGGAAATAAGTATCAAAATTACATTGACTCTTTTTTTTAACACGATGTCATATTAAAGTGAAGAGCCATGAAAGGTAAGCTCTAATAATAAACTCTATTTATATGTAGTAGAAATGGATAGCAGAAAAGATGAACTGATAATACTTTTACAGATTAAACTAACTACGGGAGACTTAATAAGATCTCTGCTATTTTAGACAGCCGGTTGGCTTTGTGACCTGATCCTGACTCTCAAGCCGCCGGTCGTGGGTTCGAATCCCACCCAGGACAAACATTTTTGTGCATGAATATGTCTGTTTGTTCTGTGTCTGGATGTAAATATCGATATAAGTATGCATTTAAACAGTAGTATATGTAGTATATCAGTTATCTAGTTACCATAACACAAGTTTTGCTTACTTTGGAATCAGATTGGCCGTATGTGAAAAATGTCTCAGGATATTTATTTATTTATTCCTGATAGATTTTATACCCACATTGATGATTAATTTCTCATAAAAATGACCTTTTAATTGACCCTGAGATTGAAAATATCAGATAGATGGATATTATTAAATGGAGCATTAGAAAAAAGCTACCAAAATGTATTTTTAATGCAAATTAATTGAACTCCATGATGCAATTTATTATGTCCACGAGTTAATAAAAATATGATGACAACTTCTCTATTAAGTAGTTCTCAAAAATAAAATTAAGTTAAAATTTATTTCATATGGTAATATAACCAGATTTATTCAATTAAATAAATGGTTAAGAATAAAATTCCAAAAAATTGTTTATTTTCGTTCTGAGGTGACACAGTTGACTTTGTAATGCTTTAAACTCATTAATTATATCGCATCCTAACTTAATAAAATTATATATATACTAATCCTAACTAAATGCGAAAGTAACTCTACCTGTCTGTCTGTTTCTCTGTCAGTTTCGCTTTCACGCTAAAACTACAAAACCGATTGAAATGAAATCTGATACACATATAGTCTAGAGCCTGAGACAAGACATAGACTACTTTTTATTCTGGGAAAATGTAAGATCTTCCGGGCACGCGGGTGAAACTGCGGGGAGCCACTAGTCTATACATATAAAACAAAGTAACCGCCGCCTCTGTCTGTCTGAACGCGATGAACACAAAAACTTCAGAACAGATTTTCATGCGGTTTTCACCAAATTACGGATTATTTCATGGGGATGATTTTTATGTATAATACATCAATTTGGACCCGCTAGGTAGCGCTGGTAGGTAGAACGAAGTCTACCGGGTTTACTAGTATGTTATAAAATAGTCTTAAAACGTTTATAGTACACTAGCTGCCTCCCCGCGGTTTTACCCGCGTAGTTCCCGTTTCCGTGGGAATACAGGGATAAAATATAGCCTATGTTACTCGGGGATAATGTAGCTTTCCAAAGGTGAAAGAATTTTTGAAATCGGTCCAGTAGTTTCGGAGCCTATTCATTACAAACAAGCAAACAAACAAACAAATCTTTCCTCTTATTATATTAGTATAGTTATATAGCTTATATTATATTCTGACATTAATAAATTAACTATTGTGTACTTTATACTAATGCCATAGAATTCGAGCCCAGGACACTGTTAATCTCAATATTCACCAAAACCAAGGTCACCCAACGAATAAAATCAAGAATTTTAGAAAAGGTGAGACAAATATCCGGTTTTGTACAGTTTCAACATAACACATGTATTACACTTGAATTGGATTAATTTTGATTTTGATACAAATAATAATAATGTTATATAGATACCTAATAAATATAATGCTACGTATTTAAGTGATAAAAATATTATTTATTCAAATAGGCCTTTAAATGCACTTATGAGTATATCCCGGGACATTTTTCACACACGGCCAATCTGATTCCAAACTAAGCAGAGCTTGTGATATGGTAACCAGATGGCTGATATACTACATATACTACTTTTAAATATATACCTACTTATATAGATATTTACATCCATAGTCAGAATAGTCAGATATGACATATATTTAACCCGAATAAATAGCATACTAATAATGAAATAATAATTCAGATCGATCTAGTTTCGTTCTAGTCAATAGGAACAAACAGACTAAAAAACCTCTTTATATATATGTACAGACTAACCTACTTGTATTGCATTGCGACCCGCCCCAGCTTCGCACGGGTGCAATGCTTATACATCACATTAGAAACCTCCAAAATTGACAATGTTTCTCTAACATATTATGCATGTATTGTATATAGAAACCTTCCTCTTGAATCACTCTATTTATTAAAAAAACCGCATCAGAATCTGTAGCGTAGTTTTAAAGATTTAAGAAGACATAGGGACAGGAGCGGAAAGCGACTTTGTTTTATAATATGTAGTGATTTGTAACTACTAAAACAGAGTGCGTGGGCAAGCACAGGCGCCATTGGAAAGTATTCATTGAGAAATGTTTTATCACATACGGCTGATATTGAAATTGAAATTATTTTTAACCGATTATCAGTTTGACCATTATATCAACACTAGTGGCACCCCACGGTTTCACCTGCGTTCCCGGGAGATCTTTAATTCACAATGCATTAAAAAGCTATGTAGGATTTATTAGAAATTAAGTCCAAATAATGAATTTAATAACATAAATAAAATATCTTACCATATACAGGTTCTAGCTAAAGAATCATAATAATAAGGTAGTCAAGTTATCGCGCGACCTGAGTTCAAGTCCCCGGTCGGGCAAGGCACTAGAAAACAAGTCCAGGATTTCTAATGTGTCTAATGATTATAATGCTTATTAGTTGATCTCATCGGTCTGTTATATACTGTGGGACATTCCGGGACATTTTTCACACACGGCCAATCTGATTCTAAAGTAAGCTTTAAAGTGAGCTTGTGTTATGGTAACCAGATAGGTGATATACTACATATACTACTTTCAAATACATACTTATATAGATATTTACAACCAGACACAGAACAAAGAGCATAGTCATGCATACAAATGTCTTGGGTGGGATGCCAACCCACGACCAGCTTGAAAGTCAGGATCACTAACCACAAAGCCATCCGCTCTGACAAGTTACTCTGTCTCGCCCTCATAACTTCACTTATCTATCTACATAGGTTTAATGAGCGTGAAGATAATTATGAAAACACACACATACACAAATATTTAAGAAAGGAGGATATAACCAATTAAACTTAAAGATTTAAAGCCTTGAAGTATAATATTTGTTAATATACAGCTCGGAGTAAAACAAGAAATTCTAGTTTTATAATATCAATAATATCCTGGGACATTCTTAAGACATGACCAATTTCTATGATATAAAATTTGCTTATATACTAATTTATAAAGGTCCAAAACTAACAATATTCTAGTATAGAAATGTTTGTACTGAGTAGGAATCGAACTTACGACCTGTAACGTGAAAAAAAGGGTACCTATCTCCCACAATATCTGACCCATGAGGTACTACACCTCATGGGTAAATGTCCCAAGGATCAGATTATTCAGAATTTTTAAGAAAATCAAATGTAGGACAATCATATACTACATAATATAAAACATTAACAAAGCATCATTTACTGAATTTTTCATTACTAATTAGATGCTCCCGCGGTTTTACCCACGTTCCTGGGGGATCATAAATTTTCCCTAGATAGAAAAGATAATAGAATGTGCTAAAATTCATCTAGATCATTTTAACTATTCTGATATGAAACAGAAACATCCTCACAAACTTTCACATTTATTATATTAGTAGGACTTACTTAAATAGACATTTAAACACAATTAATATTCAGCATTCAAGCAAGAGATTACTATACTATAGCAGTCTTAGATCCAAATATACGGACTTACTATAACATATACCTATTTAAAAGCCTCATAGGTCATCATAGTATATCACTATATATTTCTACTAAGATTGAAATTAAAATCAATATAAATGAATAAATATCCTGTGACATTTTTCACACACGGCCAATCTGATTCCAAACTGAGCAGAGCTTGTGATACTACTTTTAAATACATACTTATTTAGATATATACATCCAGACACAGGAGAAACAGATATATATGCATACAAATGTTTGTCCTGGGTGGGATTCGAACCCACGACCCGCGGCTTGAGAGTCAGGGTCACTAACCACAAAACCAACCGGGCTGTTGGTATAGAACATTCAAAGAAATCTCATTTAAAAATACAGACAATTTAATACAGTGTTGCTACAACAAGCTTCTAGAACCGAGAAACTAAAAGGAATTCTTATACCTACGTCTTCAGAATTAAATGTCAAACTAACAGCCAGACAATATGGTCTTGAAATTATTATTTTTAACGTATCTTATATTCAAATTAATTGAAATTCAATCAAGCATAATCACCAGTACAAAAATCTCTAGTATATAAAATTGACATCGCAAAAATACTTCTAGAAACGTGCATTAAAATCATGAAAATATATAAAATTGACATCGCAAAAATACTTCTAGAAACGTGCATTAAAATCATGAAAAAAGAGCTAAAACAGACCTTTTTTGTTAAAAAAAATATGTGGATGATATTCCAAAATATTGGAAATTAAAAAAATAGTACTAACCTTATAAAAAAAGTAAACAATCACTTTTTTTTTAAATGCGATCAAACACTATACCACTATCGAGTGGTTGGAACTGACTGACCGAATGCACAGACCGACTGAACGGGAGAACGTACTTATGAACATTCTAACTGGTGGACAATGGAATTTGAACTCTAAGTTGAAGGTGTTAGGTCGGTAATCATTTGAGAGAGAGTTTGAGGTATTTCTAGTTCTACTATAGGATGGAATGTGTGAAGATTTTCATTATAGCGTTCGAGATGATAGTGAGTTGCATGATGGTGATGAGGTGTCATTAATATGTCAATATTTGGGTTATATAAAAATTGTTCTAATAACGTTAGGGTTGTAACAATTTTTATATGTATTTGTTGCATACATTAAAGAGTTAATTCCTGAAATAAAATTGTATTATTTTGCTTCGGGTACTAGGTATTAACATTTCAATATAAAAACTAAGAGATTTATTTAAAACTTTAATGCAACCCTTTGCAAATTTAATAACATTCAATATTATTTTTATCTATATTTAAGTGTTTGTTTTTACTAGTCACATGATAAATCTTAATTGTTTGTTGTAATTTTACTCTACAGGTAAATAATGAAAATAACCATAACTTTGTTTCATAAGTGCATTTTCCAGCATCACACAAAACGTAGAAATGTTCACATTTTTATTTAAAAAGCTATAAATAATAAACAATAATAAATATCGAGGGACATTTTTAACGCGGCCAATCTAATTCCAAACTAAGCAGTGCTTGTGATATGATAACCAGATAGCTGATATAGGTACTACATATACTTCTTTAAAAATACATACAATATATAGATAATTAAATGACATCCAGACACAGGACAAACAGACATATTCATTCATACCAAAAGCCAACCGGTCTGTCTTTATGGTTAATAAATATTATATCGCGAATTATCACACATATCACATGAAATAGAAGCGAGAACATTCCGAGTATGCAACCAATAGTAGGGTATTATAATTATGACGTCACAGTGACGTAGTAGGCGCCGTACTTGATCGACCTTGAACACAGCCTCGGGTTTCGGATCCAGATTGACCGCTTCCAAATATACGTAAGGTGCTTATTGCATATGCGAAAATGATTGCCTCCTTTTCCTTCTTATGTGAATAGAAAGGGAGGGAGATACGGCCATTTCGACATTAGCATTGCTCTCGAAACAAGATTGCGGTTTTTTTCTTTGTTAAGGTATAATGTTGGAATGATATTCTATGCTTTTTATGCTTATTATATTTATTGAAATTCGTGCCAAGAAGTTAAGTGATATGTAATAAATAGTTTTAGTGGAAAAGACTTCAACGATATTTCATGTAACAAAAAAAACTGTTCAGTTTTGCAAATAAATTTCGTATCCGGGAACAATGTAACCCTATACTAGAGATAGATATTTACGTCCAGACAGAACAAACAGACATATTGATTCACATATTTGTTTCCAGGGTGGAAATCAAACCCACGACTGACAGCTTGAAAGTCCGAAACCACAAAGGTACTGGATCCCATCAGGTACAAATTATAAGATCAAACATGTCAAGAGCATATAGACTCATGACTTACCATAGAATCGGTACATATATCTATATGTACTATATTTATGTATAGTAATGTTTGTATGCAGAAACGCGATATAAAAATATATGTCTGTCTGTGAAGAATATGTATATAACTATGTATTTGTGCATGACCAAACTAAAACCAGAAAAAGCTTATTAAAATTATGACCATGACATTGGTCCTTGATAAATGTGTATAATTTCAAACTTAAAAAAAAAAACATATCCAAAGTTTCCGTTACATAGATACAAGCGAAACTTATAAAACCATCTTAAAAATAAATGAAGAGATTCTTACAGGGTCGGCGTTGCGTGAGTGACGCCCCTGGTGTTGCGCGCGTCCATAGGCTACGGTAACCGCTTCCCATCAGGTGGGGCTGTAAGCCTGTTTGCCACCTTTATGGTATAAAAAGAAATACATATACATTTTACAGACCTAGAAATTGAACCCAGGACCTCTCAACATTGAAGCTATGCACAAATTTAAAATATAACAAACACTAGGTTAACTGGTCAATATAATAATATTTAACCTTGCTATAATACGCTGCTCCACATGTGATTAGACTTTTGCAGATGCGACAGTAGTTTGTTTGAGATAATATTTTTATCTACCAACAATATTGTGAAAAAAAAAATTGGGTGTGTGTGATATTAATTACAGAATTACGCAGATATACTTAATGCAAAAAAAATGTAAAATAACGAGTGTTTTTTTTATTATCATTATATCTATAATATAAAAATGAATCGCAAAATGTGTTGGTAAGCGTATAACTCGAGAATGGGTGGACGGAAATGGGTTTTTTTGGTCTTAAAATGTTCGCAATAGTCCAATTGAGGTTCTTATGGAAAAATTTGAAACATTTAAGTAGATACACCGGGAACGCAGGTGAAACCGCGGGGCAGAAGCTAGTGTAGTATATAAATAGGCCATCAATTATGGGTGAAAATCAACCTGAATCGCCATAAACATCACCGTGGTATAGTGTTCTCAAGAAACAAATAATAAATATAACTTATTAAAACTACATAATAATTATAATAATTTTAATTTTTAAATTAATTTTATAATTTCATATAAGTAGTATATATATATGTAGTATATGTATTCATATAAGTAGTATGGTCCCTAAGGTCAGGAAACTAATGTTCGTTTTTAAAAACTTGAGATCTTCCGCAGATTTGCCCATACTGAAAACAGTATACTATGCTCTAGCTCACTCAATTTTAACTTACTGCATTACGGCCTGGGGCAGCTGAGGAAAGTCTCAACTCCTTAGATTAGAAAGAGCCCAGCGTGCAGTGCTCAAAGTAATGATGCGTAAACCAATTATATTTCCTACATCTAAGCTATACGCCCTTTGCGGTATACCCACAGTCAGACATTCTTTTTTGTTAAATGCCGTCCTACACAAGCATTCAGAACTGACATATGAACCTAGCCTTATTTCAAAGAAGCGTAGATCTGACAGAGTCTGCATGTCTGAATCTACGAACCTTGAAGTTGTGCGAAGGCAATATTACTTTTTGAGTCCTGGACTGTATAACAGAGTTAACAAGGCACTCAACATATACCCTCTCACTTCACATAAGTGTAAGGCGGTCGTAAATGAATGGCTTCACAAATTAAGTTACGAAGAGATGGAGAATCTTTGTAAAGGCTAAATTCTGAATTTCGACAATCTCGTGTTTCCATACACCTTCGCTTATTCGATCACACGCATACTTACACGCACCAACTCTCCCACACACACATACACACACACACACTCACACACCCACACAACTCACACACGTACACACACAACTCACACACACACACAACTCACACACACACACACACACACACACACACACACGCACTCACAGATATATAAACTGTGCTTCTATTAAGTAATGTATAAATTAAGCCCTTACTTATTTTTATATTTTTTTTTTTTAATATTTTTTTGTTTATGGGACGTTGACGCCTCTTGTATCCTTGGAGGTGGGCGTAAATGGCTGCGACACAGTTATCTAACTAATGTGGCTGTTTTCGTGCACGTTTGTTATTGTGTAATTGTTTTTTGTTCCCAATAAAATAAATTATTATTATATTATTATTATTATAGTATGTTAATTTTCTCATATATGTTGTTTTTGTTGTAAATGCTGTGTATATCTTTAATTGGTGCACACATCAGAATTTTTATGGTATATTCTTTTTGTTTGTAATTTTATAATGTGTGTGCTGTTGATGTACCTTTAGAAATAAATAAATAAAATAAAAATACATAATAATAGGTATATATAATTTGTAACTAAAGATCTGTACTTTTGGTCATAATTAAAATTAACATAATTATAGCACAATATATAGGTACTTAGGTACAATTTATACAAAAAATTAATTCAGTTTTAAATAGGCATATATTCTCAATATCTACAATGAAGTGACTCATCTGAACTTAAATAATCACTGCATTTACAATGCGTCCTTGTTCCCATGAAACATATAATTACATGAAATTACACTGTCGCATCAAAATTGTGGATAAAAAATCATTTATAAAAAAGTTTCAGAGTTATGTACCGGTTTATACGGACATACAGACAATTTTGTGTATGTAGTGGCATAGCTGCGTCGACTGACGAGTTGTGCGGACGCGTGTCAAGATTTTTTTTGTGTTATTGTGTTTTTATTCTGTGGAATTATTAAATGTAAGTACTATTTGAAAGTTAATTAACATCCTAATGTGTTATAGTTTATTACAAGTTAATATTAAAATAAAAATAAAATTAACTTGTAGGCTAACAAAGCGAAAAGAAAAATACCTAAGTCGTTACACATTTTCCTAAGCTCCATTTTATAAAAAATGGAGCTTAGTACTATTTAATATGTAACAAAAAATTAAACGAAATTATATTGTAAACAATCTAAGTATGTTTTGGAATAGTATTGAGTTTATTGCCGACTCTTCTCAGCAATACTTTTACCAAACTAAGTATTATTTTAACTATTCATAAGTGCCTATTTGAATAATAAGATTTTCTATAAATCATTTTTCAATAATTAAAAATATGCACAACATTGAAATATTTCATAACTAATTTGTTTGAAATAAATACAGTTAAAAACATTTTTTTGCACAATGAACATTTCTGTGCATTAAGAATATGTAAATTAAATTCGATTATAAAAAAAAACAAACATTATAATATTTTATAAGTAAGTACATATTTATATAGATATTTAAATGAAGATTGAGTACAAATGATAATACACAATTGAGAGTGGGAATCGAACCCTTACCATAGAATTATAAACCACTGCTCAACTATATTCTTACAAAACGTGAAACCTAAAGTATACATATAAATATTTCCTTATCTTCAAACTACCTTCCGCCCTCGCGGATTCACCTCCATAGTTCCCGTTCCCATAGCAATACAGGGATAAAATACAGCCCCTAACACTAACAAATAACATAGCTTTCTATTGGTGAAAGAATTATTCAGATCGGTCTAGTATATAGTAGTTTCAGAGCTTATTCCTAACAAAAAATATAATCAATACTAATATTATAAATGCGAAAGTAACTCTGTCTGTCTGTTACGCTTTCACGCTAAAACTACTGAACCGATTTAAATTAAATTTGGTACACAGATAATCCAGAGCCTAAAAAAGGACATAAGCTACTTTTTATCCCGGGAAAATTGAAGATCCCCGGGAACGCGGGCGAAGCCGCGGGGAGCCACTATCTTTTTATATTTTACTTAGTGCAGATTAATAAGGAATAGATAAGACATTACATTACGAAAAATTATTACGAAAATGAAGCAATTTAATTACCTATTTAATAAACTATACCTATTAGGTCTAATACATTAAGCTTAATGTTTAGCTAATCGCCCTGGCATCCTTGCATCATCACACCACCATAATTACTATTCGATGGATTGACACAAGGTCCAAACGTTTTATATACAATCTAGATAAATAGCTCTCTGACTTTGACATTGAACAAATATCTATACGTATAGTGCAAAAATAAAATGCTAATCTTTCAGGGTTTGAAAACATTTTTTTAAGCTAAATATCCTTCTAAAGTTTGCTTTCGAGTTAACAAATAGGCTAATAAGAATAAAACCTATCATAAAAATGACAAACACTTATTCTTTCTTAAGTCTTAAGGTGTTGTTTAAGTACTAATAAAATGAAAATTATTTTCTAAAATATAGTAATACCTACAAAATAAATAAATATTAAAAATCATAACAGACACAGAATTAACATATATTTTGGTACAGAAATCTTTGTGATGACCGGGAATCGAACACATGACCAGCTTGAAAGTCATGTTGATTGATTTAGCTGAAATTAACTGCAAATATGTCTTGAAATAAATGATGTTTGTTACTCTTTCACGCAATAACTGCATAAGGGATCGCTTAATATAAATTAAATAAATAAATTTATTTTGAATACTTTAATCCCGGGAAAACTTGAAATCCCGTAAAATTGCCATCCGGAAGTTTATACTCATGATAATAAGAGACAAACAAAAAAACATGTAGTTATTGTTTTTGTAATAATTTAAATACAATGTAACGATTACAATGGATGACCTAACAAAATCGTTTACACACGCATTCCCTTCTTATATAGGTAGAAGCTAACCCGCGCAACTTCATTAGCGTCACTTGCCCGTTTATAAACAAATAAATAAATATCCTGGGACATTTTTCACACACGGCCAATCTGATTCCAAAGTAAGCTTCAAACGAAGCTTGTGTTATGGTAACCAGATAGCTGATATACTACATAATACTTTTAAACACATATACATATTATAGATATTTACATCCAGACACAGAACAAACAGACATATTCATGCATACAAATGTTTGTCCTGGGTGCGATTCGAACCCATGACCCGCGGCTTGAAAGTCAGGGTCACTAACCAAAAAGCCACCGGGTTGTCTAACGACATTTTTGATTGATGCTCCGCTCCTATTCGTCGTAGCGTAATGATATATAGCCTTCCTCGGTAAATGGGCTATCTAACACTATAATATTTATTCAAATCGATCTAGTACTTCCTGAAATTAGCTGACGAAGAAACAAAGAAATAAACTTATTAGCTTTATAATATTAGTACAGATTAACGTTTGCTAATAACTCTGTAATTATTTTAATGCGTTTTTTTATATCTATTTAATAAACCAAAATAGTAAAAAAGAAACACGTTTTTATTACAAAATCCCCTTTTAATTTATTTTTAAAGCGACATCAGAAATTCTAATTTAGTGAAGTAATTGCCTGATACTAGATACGGAACCAAAGTAATTCGTTTCCCTTCGGATCCCTAAAAAAAGTAACGTTTTCATAATACATGTTCGTTCACATACCTACATACATATTGACACAAAACTATGTATATATCACTATGTCATTACCAAATAAGTATTGCGTCAATGCTACAATGTCATATGTGATGTGATAAAGTTTTTCTACTTTAAACGTAACTTACCTACCAATTTGAGCATTCCTTCCTTGCAAATCAGATCCAGATACGTTGAACTTTGTTAATCTCTACTAAAATAATTAATCCATACTAATATTATAAATGCGAAAGTAACTCTGTCTGTCTGTTACGCTTTCGCGCTAAAACTACTAAACCGATTTAAATGAAACTTGGTACAGATAATCCAGAGCCTGAGAAAGGACATAGGCTACTTTTTATCCCGGGAAAATTTAAGATCCCAAGGAACGCGGGCGAAGCCGCGGGGAGCCCCTAGTTTATTATAAATGCGAAAATTACTCTGTCTGTCTACCATGCTTTCACGGTTAAACCATTGTTTCGATTTTGATGAAATTGATGCAGAGATAGACTAGTAATTAAGAAAGGAGATTGGCTACTTTTTATCCCGGGAAAGTTGAAGGTCTCCCTGGAATGCGTGTGAAACCGCGGGGGGGAAACAAGTAAATATATGTAGGTTTTTTTATTGAAGAATACAAAATAACGGAGAAACAGCTACATACATATTATGTCCATATCATACTTAATATACTATAATTAGCAAAGTTATTTCAATTAAGGTATTTTTATAGTTAACCAAAGAATTTAGATATAGAATTAAAAATATGAATGTTGTCTTTCGTTTATTTATATCACAAAATAAAGGACATATAAAGTGATTTAATATGTCTTGATTTTATTAGACTAGACACTAGAGAGTAAAAACCTCATTTATATTATGGCCTTGGTTTTAAATCGCTGCTTAAAAACAGACGTTTTGTCATCGACTAGCTGCCTCCCCGCGGTTTCACTCGTAGTTCCCGTTCCCATAAGAATACGGGGATAAAATATAGCCTTTACATTTGTGAATAACGTAGCTCTCTATTGGTGAAAGAATTATTCAGATCGATCCAGTAGTTTCGGAGCTTATTCATAATAAACAAACGAACGAATAATCAAATCTTCCCTCTTAATGATATTTTATATTAGGTTAGTATAGATTTATAATTCTGCCTTTCAAGACGTAGGTTCGAATCCCACCCAGGACAAAATATATTTATATGCATGAATATGTCTGTTTGTTCTGTATCTATATAAGTATGTATTTAAAAGTAGTATATTAGCTATCTGGTTACCATACTTACCACAAGCTCTGCTTAGTTTGGAATTAGATTGGCCGTGTGTGAAAATATCCCAGGATATTTATTTATTTTATTTTGGTTTCAGTATCGTAAACCGACTCTATTTTCTTACCTTAAATATTGCGGTATGAACTCATCTGTGTGTAAAAAAGATATTTAATTTTCGCACTATAATGCTATTTCTTTGTTTCATTTACGTAAACTTTTTTATGCCTTTAGCTCGTTCGGGAAATAAAAATATCCATAATTTCAGTTAAAATTAAGACTTACATAAGGCGCTGTTTTTGCTTATTTGTATTCTAATAATATTCCAACAATCTCTCGTCTTAATTTAATATGTAAGGTAGACTTTGGTGATAACATCTCATAAATTATAGTTGAGCATGCGTGTGCGCAGCTCTCAGAAATGTCCGTTGTTTTTAAACTTGTTCTGTTACTAACAAGCATCTTAAGGTAGGTTAATGTTAGTGAATTTCAATGAGATTTTATATAGTACTAGTGGCTCCTCGCGGTTTCACCCGCGTTACCGTAGACCTTCAATTTTCCCGGGATAAAAAGTATCCTATGACCGTCCCCTGGATCTAAGCTACCTCCCCACCAATTTTCAGCCAAATCGTTTTAACCGATCTTGAGTTATAAATAGTGTAACTAACACGACTTTATTTTATATATATAGAGGATAGAGGTAGTAACTGTGACTTTGTCTGTAAAATTATTTTGAGCAGTCTATGTTTGTTTACTGCATATATCACAAGATAATTAAAAAAAAAAAACGGCCGAATTGAGAACCTCCTCCTTCTTTTTGGGAAGTCGGTTAAAATGTGTAAGTGATTTAGTTGAGGAGACGTGACAAACAGACAGAGTTACGTTTTGAATTAGTAATATTAAATAGGATTATGATAAATTATAAAAAAATAAGTATTTATGTTTAGATATAGGTACTTTAGTTAATTTAAATAAAATTAATTACATATTACGAATTATTTTTAGAACATAATAATAAATAAATAAACAATGCATTAGATATTTTTATTCTCTTTATAGTAACAAAATCATGAGAAAACTCTAATTGTGAGAATAAATCCCAAGGTTTATTATAGGTATGATTCCCTATAGAGATAATATTTTTTTTCCATTTATATTATTATAAGCAGGTATTAAAAGAAAAAAACAAGTTACTACTTCAAGATGATGTGACACACAAATTGTATAACAATTAGAGGTGTTTATTTCCGTAAATATAGCTTTAAATTTTATTAAAGCTTCATGTAACCCACACGTAAAGTTCTATATATCTTAAGTAAAATAATATACTGAAATTGCATTTTACCATTCTACATCATTTTCAAACATACTAAGATATACTAAATTATTTGCGCTATTCAAAAACATTATTTAAGATAGTGCTAGGTATATAAACATTATTTAACGAAATTTGCCAAGCAATTATTTTCCTGGATGGAAAATAATTGATTTGGTTCTTCACAACCAGTTTGTTCTTTCCAGTACAATGTCTGGTCCGGTGAAGGAATACCCTTTGGAGGACGAGTATAAGAAGAAGACCGGCATCAGACCCGAGGACATCAGGAAGCTGAGGCAGTGGCTGGAGACTCAACCACATTTACCTGCTGAATATATCACGGGTAAATACATTTTAACTACATCTTCGGTTGAAAACCCGCTGATATCACCGAAACAGTCCGTGTGACATAATAGCCTTCTAACTGAGACTAACACCTTCTAGTCCATAAAAAAATACGCTAATACGGAAAAATATGTTTCTTTGTATGTTACATACTTACATATAAACAAACATTCATAACAGCGCGTTAACTACACGCCTAATTTTTGATGTTAGCAATTATCTTGACAGTATGCTTCAGGACATACAAATGATTTTTTTTACCTAAACAAAACAAAATAAGAAAAGGATCTATGTAACTTTTTTTTTGTCGTCACTTAGAATAGAATAGAATAGAATAGAATAGAATAGAATAGAATAGAATAGAATAGAATAGAATAGAATAGAATAGAATTTTATTGACAGCAGAAAAAAATTATAATAAAACAATAACAATAAAAACAAACAAGGAATTATAAAATAAAGCAAAATAAAAAAAAAAAAACAAATAATACAATGGTAGAAGTGCTGCCAAAGGGGGACCAGCTCAGCATGTGCTGCTGAAGTCAGCAGCGCTGATTTTCAGCTGGCACCTGTAGTGACCACGGCTCAAGAAATAAAAAACTTCGTCTTTTCATTTCTTTTTATTTTTGGACTTGTTTTTTTTTCATACAAGGGACACAATATTAATACGATCAATCAATACATGTTCAGAAAGCGTTTTCTTTATTCTAATTCTGTGGTAAAACTGTGGTGTCAACGAAATGTCTATGCGTTCCTTGCCAAATACAGCTTTTCCAAAAGTGACTCAAAACACATACCTATTGCATCATTACATAACACACACACGAGGCTCACTATAAATGCAGTCTGTAACACAAACGACATACGACCTTAAAACGTCAATTTTAAACCATTAAAAACGTGTCGGTGGAAATTTGGTTTTTAAATAGACGTGTGATTATAAAAATTATAAATTCTAGACAAAATTGGTGGTTTTGGCATGACAAAGTAATATTTTTATATCATGACATATTTTTTTACTGTTTGCATTTTTATTTACTTTAATGATAAATAAAAGTGTAAATTTAACAACAAAAATTCTTAAAAGAGGAGTATTTTGATGCAATTTGGTTCAAAGATCGACTAGAGCCTTTATCTTGGGAATATAGAAAGGTGAGACTGCGGCTGGAAACTAGTTTATTACGGGTTTTCCTGAACGATGACCATTGTCTATAAGTGCCAAGTTACTGACGATATTACTAATCTTCTATATATATAAAACAAAGTCCCCGCCGCCTTTGTCTGTCTGTTTGAACGCAATGAACACAAAAACTACTGAACAGATTTTCATGTGGTTTTAACCAAATTACGGAGTATTTCATGGGGAAGGTTTTTATGTATAATACAACAATTTGGACCCGGTAGGTGGCGCTGGTGGGCAGAATGAAGTCTGCTGGCTCCGCTAGTTAATTTATAATTATATGATTACTTGATTACACCACTTGTTCCTCAGTATACCTATATTACATCCAATTATCCAGTTTCATGACTCAGTATACACTATTTATATATAATTAAAATACATGACAATTGATAAGTAAGGTCATCATATTAAGTGTTGAATCCGTTAGAATACTCGTGCAGCGGTTGTCAGCTGCGGAACCGCTGTGAGGAAAAAACGTGTGAATCTGGAAGAATTAGAGTCGACGTTTCATAACGCCTATTTGAATTAACAAATATATTTCATATTTCAAATATATTTCATTTCGAATCTATCTACTTATATAGAAGGCATAGATAGAAGGGTGGAGGAGAATCGTTGTTCTGCTATCGTATTTCATATACGACGCCACAGACAGACAAACATTTAAATACGCAGATAAATAAATGTTATGAGTTAAAATCATAGTTAAAAATGAGTTTATGACAAAATGGCGAATAAATAAGTAATTGTAAATTTGTAAAAAATATAATAACATGACACATAAAACGGATTATTAACAGTGTATTTGGACTTTGGAAACTCTTAAAGAGCAGCAAAAAAGGTCCTAGCGTTTTTATAACTATAAAACCATGCGGCCGTGTGCTATGAGCGTAATAATGTAAGAAGATTTATTTCTTGTAGTATTTTTTACTCAACAACTAAAACTAAAATTAGAAAAAACAAGGAAATGTCTATTGAAAATGTACGTATTAACCCAGAGTAGTTTAGATAAAAAGATAATATGTTACCAAGTGGCAGCGATTTGGGCGAGCTATTCTAAATTGTTTGTTAGTTTACTTTATTTATTTATTTTTAATTTGTTTATCTAGTTTTTAGGTTTACGTTCTTTTATTGTATATAGTTTTTAGTTAATAATATAATACATAAAAGATAATTAAGATGTCATAATCTTAATGCTCTGGTGAACGGTGAGGTGATCAAAAAGAAAATAGATGATAACGAGTAATACCTCTGATTTGATGGTTTTGCAAATAATACTAAGTACTTATAATAAAAGTTAAGAGTATTTATTTCAAATTTATGAGGACTACATAATGTTACAAAAACTCAGTCGAATTTCCTCCATCCCTTCAGCCGTTTTGGTGTAAAAGAGTAACAAACATACATCCATTCTAACAAACTTTCGCATTTGTAATATTAAGTAGAATATAATTCAACTTGGATTGTTCACACAAAATAAGCAGTATAGTTTATAATAGAACACAAGTTTTATTTATTATTAGAAACGTACAATAAACAACGTCTACCACACCCACGTTGGCTCATCGCAATGCTGCCATGGTGGATACCCTTACCGGCGAACCTATACTTTATTAGTACTGCAACACCACACAACTAACATTGAAAATTAATTTTAGTAATAACAAAAAATCATATATATTGAACAGCTTTTTGACATTTACATAATAAATTTATGTACAAAAAAACTGTATCTAAAATAGTTAATGAGTTCAATACGACTTCGTTTTGTGGCTAGCCTTCGTTCTCTTTCGTATAAGTAACCTTAATACAAACATTATACGTACAAGCTTTATATAGGAAACTAGCGTGGCACCCCGACTTCCTTTCCAATTTCCTTTACAAAAAGTGTCAGGAACGTTTATCACTATTCTTATTCATAAATATCGAAGTCTTGTCAAGTAATGATTTTAAAATGAAAATGGAGTTCCAATTGATTTCATTTTGGTTCTGCTAAAGGTATGTTCTTTAACATATCCTAAGAAAACAATGGTAAAATTGGAATATGGTATTAAAAAAAGTTTCGATAAATTCCATACCTATAAAAAAGAAAAATAATTATCTTGCAGTTGACCTAAAATTGTTACTAAGGACTAAAATAACTATCCTATATCTAGATAATTTATACTTTACTATTTGTTTCTCTTAGTATAATACCTCTTATCTTATATAGTATCTTCAGATTGACTTTTCCTCATCTTCTTTACCTAATATTACTCTTAGTAAATACCTCTTATATATCTTCAGAATATTTTCTTTACCTAATATTCTACCCCTTTTATATCCAGACCTAGAACTCATCCTGACCTACCACTGCTGCAACCGAAGCTCTGAAGTGTCGAAGCAGGTGCTGGACCTCCACTTCACCCTGAGGTCACTCTTCACCAACTTCTTCAAGAACAGGATCGTCGACGATAAAATGATTAGGACTTTTGGATATTAGTGAGTATCAACCAAGTTTATGTTTGAAAATCTACCGCAAATTTTGTAGGCTTAGAGCAAAAATATGTATTCTGTGTCTGGGTGTAATACATATACTAGCGACCCGCCCCAGCTTCGCACGGATGCAATGCTTGTACATCACATTAGAAACCTCCAAAGATGACAGTATTTCTGTAACATATTATGCATATATTGTTCATAAAAACCTTCCTCTTGAATCTCTATCTTTTAAAAAAACCGCATCAAAATCCGTTGTGTAGCTTACCGTGATTCACCAGCGGAAAGCAACTTTGTTTTATAATATGTAGTGATACATAAATACCTACATAATTTCGGAAAAAGTAATTAAAAAACTTAATATCACAATATTTTGTACAACTTACGCCATCTATTGAACGATTGTAGTATTATTTGTTTAGTGTGATTCAAACAGAACTTTGCTTTTAAGCAAAAAGTTAACAAATATAATTAGAAGTTCTTATTTTATATTCCAGTTTACTACTACCACTGGAGAAGCGATCTTACAACGGATCAGCGATCATTTACTGCCGTCTACTGGACTACGATGCAAAGAACTTCATGTTTTTCGATGCTGTCAGGTAATTTTTCATTTACAAGCTACAGCTTCACTAGTGTAGTTTCCGTTCCTGTAAAAATACAGCGAAAATATATAGCCTATGTTGCTTACTCGTAGTGTATCTTTTCATTGGTGAAAGAATTTTGTGAATCAATTTAGTGGTGAAAGCGTAAAAAACTATAGACACAAATAATCATGCCATTCATAGAGCTAATTCTAATTTCCTCTCTACTCAATTTAAAAGTAATACACAAACATACATAAACTCCCTACCTTATGTATATTACATATAGGTTCATCTTTTTACAGGGCTGTTCTAATGGTGATAGACTTGTGGCAGTACGAAGAAGGCACGTGGCCTGGCTTCGAGATCTGCATAGACCTGGATAGGATGTCGCTGGGACACCTGGCGCGTCTGGAAGTGCAGGCGGTGCAGCAGTTTCTATATTATCTACAGGTAAACCTAGCTCTTGGATCTGTAGCGACTTCATTGCTATGATAGTTTCGCTACTTATGGATAGATGGCGCTTATATTGATTCAGAAATATGTAATGAAGACCTACATCGCACAATAGAGAATTGCTTTTGATATGGCATATGATTTAGATGGATTGCCGTCTTGGGACCCTGTTTGGTGGACGATCTTCCATTTTTAATTATTTTTATTTATTAGAATTATTTTAACATACTTACTTAGAAGATACCAAGCCTAAGAAGAAAAGCCATTAATAGCAACTACTTCTGAAGTGTTATATATGTATTTAAATACATACCTACATATTAAGTAATGTATAATGTGATCAAATTTCAGGAAGCAATGCTGGTGAAACTAAAAGGGCTGCACTTCCTCAACGCACCATCCTTCATGGATAAGCTCATGATGATCATCAGGCCCTTCATAAAAAAGGAGCTGCTGGAGATGCTCACCATCCACCAGATCGGCTCCAAGACCCTGGACAAACACCTGCCCCTTGAGGCACTACCCAAAGAGTCAGGAGGGGAGTACAAGACCTTTGAACAGGCTAAAGGTATGAACAGTTTACATTTTAAACCTATAGGTTTTTAGGCCACAAATTATCTGGGTCAGAAACTATCAAAAATTTGAATAAAAAGATTCATTATTTAATAATGTTATTTGGTATTACTTACAAGTATTTTCTATCGAATGATTTCACGTTATAATGACTATAAAAATATATCCTGGATCATTAGCAAGGGGTACACTTGGCATTATGATACCAAACTTGAGCTTGTACTATGGTAACTAAATAGATGATATATATATATATATTTTTCAGACATATACTTAACATGGCTATTTCCAGTCAGATACAGAACAACCAGATTATGTTTATGCTCAAAATTTTTTTACTATTCCGGGAATCAACCCACTACAAGTCGTGGTTGGTGTTGCCACTTAAATGTACTGTCTGATATGTTTTTTTATATTTACAGAGGATGTCAGAGAAAAAATCAAGGCAAATAGTGAATTCTTCGCGAATGAAAACAAAAAGCGTGTAACAGAAACTCTGCGGCCAGGCAAGCCTAAAACTATATCAGACATCTTCGGTGGCATCGAAGGATCCTTCAAAAAGCTGGATATTGATTGATCAGAGTTATAGTTTGTGATTTGAAATTAGGTTTTCTGTTTTGGTATAAGTGTGTGACCTTATTAAATACCAATTGTAAATATTTATATAATTTTTTGGTTTCATTGATCTGTGATTATCATTTGATTTTTGAGTAGTTTATCTACAAATCCAAAGAATCTACTCATAAGACCCTAAACAGGAATACCATATAGTTATATGAACATGAGGAAAATTAATTGTCGAAAAAAAGTTTTACCATAGCTACATTACACAGTAAGTAAAATGCTTGCAATGCTAATTCTAATAGGCGCATGTTTACTTGCATTAACCATGGACCCTACTTTTAAACTGTCACTTGACGGAGCATAATAAATGTTAAAACATTTTCAAAGGGCAAAAAGACTATTCCTGTTTCCGCCCGGGATCGAACCGGGGGCCTTGTGCGTGTGAAGCACACGTGATAACCGCTACACTACGGAAACTTGAAAGACATTGCGAAATTATCAATCAGATAGCTTATCTTACTTGCAATACGCTTTAGTCTGTTGGTTTCTTATTACCTTCTATTATAACTAACTACTCTACTATACAGTGAAAAAGGCCAGCTGAACCGCGCAATACCGTTTGCTCCGCTCCTATTTTTCGTAGCGTGATGTTATTAGCTTATAGCCTTAATAAATGGGGTACCTATATAATAACACTAGCATTTAGATGATTATGAGATTGTTTCTATTTTCTAACCAGTAGTTTCGGAATTCGGAGCCGTTCTTACCAAAATAAAAAATGCTCTTTTTAATGGTGGCTGAAATATGATACATATATACTTATGAAATCATTACATTTTCATTACAGTTTCGATTATTGTGAGTGAAAGTATCTTGTATAGAATCACAGTTATTTATCCAAGTTTATTGTTAGCTTATGAAAAATAACATCACCATTGTTTGAGAATGTCAATCTCAGTTCATAATAGGTGTTCCAAATATAACGATACTGGCTTGGTGCAATTTGAACCGCTCATCGCAATAAGAACTCTAACTAGTTACGTATAAGTCTTATACTTCGTTGATATCGATATTCTTTAAAAGCAGTTTTTACTTCCGACTCTTCGATTTACAATACTTAACATCAAAGTGCCTATTAAATGCGAACGTGTATGTTTGTTGTTGTTACTCTTTCACGCAATAACTACTGCACGGATTTGAATGAAACCGAGATTGACATATAGGTTACTTTATCCTGGGAATTTTTAAGAACCCTCGAGAATGTCGATGAAACCACCGGGAGACACTAGTACCTAGTACAGATATTTCAGGAATACAAAACTAAATTTTAGTATTTTTTAACTCCTATTCTGTGCCATTTTGAAATATACAAATAGTTTATATAACATATATATAACCTTTAAAAACTACATATTATTGTAACAAAGCTTAATACCTAAGTCATAAAGTAAACCGCCTATAAGCCTCAAAACCATGACAACCGCAAATCAACATAAAACATCGAAATCGTAAAAAAATATCGATAAAATATTATCGACATTGCCCCACCACTACGGGTCGTGACTCTAAACCTCGATGGAAACCGAAAGTGATGTCTGTCGTGGGAACGAGGTCGATACCAGCTGATGAGCTACTCTCAACTTACCAATAAAAATGAAGTCCGTTTCGAATATACGCTGTCTCTTTTACCCTCTCTATCTTTGTCTCCTTCCCCCACATGGATGTTTATGTAGCGTCCAAACGGACAGATAACTCTAGATATTCTGTTTGCAAAAACTGATTGCCTATTATGATCTAGACTTTATATCTTAAGAATGTTCCTGTAATAATCGTATGATATTTTTTTGCATAATCTGACTAATATTATAAACGCGAAAATATAGATCTATGATGACTCACGAAACAGTTGTTAAGGGGATATAGATGAATATTGGTTCAAGGCCAGAATATGTTTTGGAATGCCATATAGCAGCGTTTCTTAACTTTTTCAGACTATTTTCCCGGGACAATATTCCCGGAATAAAAAGTAGGCTTTGTGTTAATCCAGGCTGTCAGGTAATTCCATACCAAATTTTATTAAAATCGCTGTTCTTAATAAACATACATACTCACAAACATTCGCATTTATAATATAAGTGTGATGACGGATTCCCTGCGAACCACAGATTAAAAAGCATATCATTATAGTAGATATACTTTTTGGACAGGGAAAAAAAACAGTTACAGTTACCTATAAATCCAATATAATTTATCTACATAACAATCAAAATTTTATAAAAACGAACTGTTTATCTTAATAAAGAAGTATTAATCGTTTCCCCCATAATACCATTCTCCAACCGATTTCATTACTCATGATACTCAACTACTTAAATAGAATTTAAAATTAAATTATGCAACAAAAAAAATCGATTAGATGTGTTAACCGAATAATAGATTAGTGTTAAGCAGTGCATGAAATGCCTAAACCGATCGGCGATTTAAAGAAAAAAACAATCTTGCCGTTTTAATCGAATAAAAGTATCGATATATCAATATGAGGATCGCAAAACGCGATGCGCGAGCGCAACTGACCGGAACAAATTCGATTATTAATTTGTCAATATTCTAGAAATGAAAGAATTGCGAAGGTTTGTATTCATTTACACTGATAGAATATGTCCTAGGATTAATAAATATTTTTGTCCTGGGACAAGATCCACCGGGGTGAAGCCGAGAGGCAAAAGCTAGGATATCCTACTACTATATAATTGCGTAAATTTGTAAGAACATATGTATATAATGTTTTTTTATTATTTCACGCCAGAACGGCTGAAAGAATCACGATATAATTTGGCACTAAGTTAGAATAAAACATAGGTTTTTTTTTCTCGGGAAAATTGATGATCCCCTGGGAACGCGGGTGAAACCGTGAGGAGCCACTAGTATGTAAAGGTTTGTTTGTATGCTTATAGACTCGTTGTATGACAGAGTTACTTAACATTTTATCAATGGTACATCGTGACTAAGTAGATATGACATACTTATATTTCATGTAAATATAATAAAATAAAAATATAGGTTTACGATTTTCAACTACGCTATTAAAATGAATAAGTATAGTACCTATTTGTAACGAGTCCATTCATAATTTATATTAATATTATACCTAAAGAAGAATTTGTTTGTATGTAATGAATGAACTTGTGGACACGTTATGAGAAGAGAAGAAAGCCACGTTATCAAAAAGGCACTGCACCTTAGACCAGAAGGCAGGCGTAAAAGGGGAAGACCAAAGAAAGAATGGTATGATTGTGTAAAAGATGATATGAGAGAATGTGGAGTGAATGTGGATTTGACTGAAGACCGAATGAAATGGAGGGACATGACGCACAAAGCCGACCCTAAGTAGGACAAGGCGAGGAAAATGATGATGAATGAATGAACTTACTGGACGACTGAAACTACTGGACCGATCTGAATAATACTTTTCACATCGGAGTTCAGACTTCATAAGAGGCCTTAAACAACCCAAACTAAATAAATAGCTAATAAAAATGAGATTCCGTGGTGGCTCAGTTAGGTACCCACCGACTCACGATCATAAGGGTGCATGTTCAAACCCATGGCCCGTACCTACCTCTGAGTTAAAAAAAACTTACGTACGAATCCACGCAACTGGCTTTCGGTGAAGGAAAACATCGTGAGGAAACCTGCTTGTCCGAAATGTCACAATTAAAGGCATGTGAAGTCCGCCAATCCGCAATCCCGCGTGGTGGACTATGGTGTAAACCCCCTCGTTGTTAGTGGAGCCCTCGAGCTCCTCGGTGGAGACGTATATGAGCTTATGATAAATGAGCTTAATAGCACACTTCTACAAATATAATAGTAATTTATAGATTAATTATAATAATTTTCCTCATACATACATATAATAAAACCAGTCTTTACTCGTAACTCGTCAGGTGCTACCTGTTAACTCACAAATCCCTTACCAACTTACATTTGCGGTCAAAAATAATTTTATAAACCTTATGGTGTTATAAATAACGTGTATAATACGAGAATTTAATAACTAATGGCCAAATCATGACACTTCTAAGTTCCTATGAACTGCATTAGATATGTATAGATAGCAATTTAATTTAATTATTTTATAATTAAATGTTTTTTTAAGGCTGACTTGGCAGTTGGTAGTTACCTTATAGCCTTTGTCCTTTCCCAAGTAGACGCTTGTTTCGTGGTTTCCCGTTTGGCTTTGTGGTTAGTAACCCGGACTTTCAAGCCGTCCGTCGTGGGTTCGAATCCCATCTAGAACTAACATTCATGCATGAATATATTGAATATGTCTGTTTGTTCTATGCCTGGATGTAATTGTCTATACAAGAATGCATTTAAAAGACGGTATAGGCATCCTACTATTTCATGGGGAAGGTTTTTATGTATAATACATCAATTTGGACCCGGTAGGTGGCGCTAGTGGGCAGAACGAAGTCTGCCGGGTTCACTAGTAAAATATATTTTTGTGTGTAGATTCTGCTGTCTTTACTCATACATTCAGCTGATACTCGCTCATGCGTGTGACGCAACATTACATGCAAGTGGAAAGTAGCCGCGCCTGCGCCTGCGCACCGGGAGGCGCCTCGCCTTATCACTGTCCACTATCCACTATCCTCACACACTACCTGAGCAATATCATTTTTTTTAAGTGTGCAATAAAGTATATTCTATTCTATCTTATTACATTATAGGTATACTAGTGGCCCGCAGTTTCACCCGCATTCTCGTGGGATCTTTAAATTTTCCGATAAAAGTAACCTATATGTTAATCCAGGGTGACAGCTAACTGCCGGCGGGGCGCATGGTTGTAAGGCTTAGAGCGAGGCCCCATTGGTGCGGTGCGGTGCGGTGCGGTGCGTTGCGTCGGGATGCGTCCATACATTTTGCGTCGATTGCGATCGCGTGTCATAAAAAATGTATGGACGCATCCCGACGCAACGCACCGCACCGCACCGCACCGCACCGCACCAATGGGGCCTCGCTCTTACGCGTGTCCCGCAGCCCCGCCACACGGCGCCGAGGCGTCATTGGAACACCCAGGGGTTTAGTGGGCTATATAGACTCACCGGAGTCTCCACATAACCCGGCGGCTGCCCCCGGAGCTGCCGGGTATCCTGTGAGGATTCCCCTGGGACATCAAAAAAAAAAAAAGGGTGACAGCTAACTGCATATTAAAGTTTATGAAAATCGTTCCGATTAGATGCGACGAAGTAACAAACATACAATACAATTACTCTTTATTGGTTACACATAATAAGCACAAAGATAAACTTTTTTTCTATATTTTAAGCATTCTTGATTTTAACCTGTTTTGTGTTTAATAAAAAAAAATTATAAACAACAAAAATACTTACATACATACCTAAGTACAAACTTTTGCTTTTACAATATTAGTAGGATAACTACGGCACAGAGATTCGTACCAGCACCCTCTCGTGTGTCGGTGCGTTCGCCAATGAGCAGACACGGCTTGTGACTACGCATAATGCCCCGGGCAAATCTAACTAATTGACTGTAAGGTCACATACAGATAAGGTACACTATTGACTTCGAAGGTTCTATAATGAAAAGAAACATAGCAATCGAAAATAAACCATAACTACACTATTACAGCCCGGTTGGCTTTGTGACCCTGACTTTCAAGCCGAAGGTCGTGGGTTCGAATCCCACCCAGGACAAACATTTGTATGCATGAATATGTCTGTTTGTTCTGTATCTGGATGTAAATATCTATTTAAGTATGTATTTAAAAACTTATATTATGTAGTATAACAGCTATCTGGTTACCATAACACAAACTTCATTTGAAGCTTACTTTGGAATCAGATTGGCCGTGTGTGAAAAATGTCCCAGGATATTTATTATTATTATAATATACATTAATTAGCTGCCGCCCCGCGATTTCACCCGCGTAGTTCCCGTTCCCGTGATCACAGGGGTATCAAAGATAGTAGCCGATTCTCAGACCTACTGAATCTAATATATAAAATTCTAGCGTCGCGAAGTTTGTGGTAAAACTCCTCCGAAACGGCTTGACCGATTCTCATGAAATTTTGTATCCATATTCGGTAGGTCTGAGAATCGGACAACATCTATTTTTCATCCCCTTAAATGTTAAGGGTAAGCCACCCCAAATTTTTTCAATTTTTTTTTTTTTTTTTTTTTTTTTTTTTTTGATACAGCATTAGTAAATACATATAACCCTGAATTTTCAACCCTTTACAATCAACCCCTATTTTACTATCGCGATTTTTATTTTATCTTCCGCCTTCACCGGTCGATAACCGATCAACGATCAATCGATCAGTTATAATAAAAATAATTAAATATTATTTAGTTTAATAAAACGAAAAAAAAAACAGATATTTTGATAATAGATACATATCTTATCAATACATATATTAATTACATTTATTAATAGTTAATGTAACATTAAATAAATCGTATTTAATAAAATGATAGTTCCAATATGAATAATATTTTTTTATATTTAGATAACCTGCATGCATTGTAATTTAAAATATATTCTCTACATTAATTTATTGCCCTACATAAAGCATAAATTTATTGTTTATAACGCTTTCGATTATAAGTACATCCCCGAATACTTATAGTAATATAGTAGATAATTATTTTTATTGAACTAAAAAAATGTTTCCTACAAATAAAATACATGGCAAAACAACGTCTGCATATGTAAAACATAGTCCGTTTTGTCTGTCTGAACGCGATGAACACTAAAACTACTAAACAGATTTCCATCCGGTTTTCACCAAGTTAAGGAGTATTTCATGGGGAAGGTTTTTATGTATAATACATCAATTAGGACCCGGTAGGTGGCGCTGGTGGGCAGAACGAAGTCTGCCGGGTCCGCTAGTATGCATATAAAATTTCAAAACGACGGTCAAGCCGTTTCGGAGGAGTATGGTAACTAATATTGTGACAAGAGAATTTTATTATATAGACTACAAAAGATATTTGTTTTACTACATTAAATAATGATATGGAGCATATTGACTGGAACCTTCCTAATTCATTTAACAATATTGATGACATGTTGAGCTCGTTTAATAATATTATTTCCGTAGTATTTAATTTCCATGCCCCTTTTAAGACAGTGACAATTAAGGAATTACCCAGCCCCTGGATTACATATAACGTTAAGCAAATGATGCGTTTACGTGATGAGGCCCTTAGGAGGTATCGTAACACTAAAATAGATACGCACAGAGAATACTATAAAGAATTAAAAAGGCAAGTTAACATAGCTTTGTTTAATGAAAAAAGAGTATACTTTAGCCAAAATATCAACTGTTTTAAAAATGATTCCAAGACCCTTTGGAAAAATATCAAATCTAAGGTTATACCACCCAAACCTCTGGAATTGCCTACCCAGTTATGTTTACCTGATACCATAAATGACCACTTCCTTAGAATACCTGGGAATGCCTACGCTTGTTTATCTGATTTATCGTACTTTGAATTCCACAGGCATGGTTTGGCACAGTTTAACATCAGCCCTGTCACGTCTGTGGAAGTCTTAAAACATCTCAGAAAACTAAAATCAAATGCGATAGGCTGTGATGGTATTTCACTGGATATGTTGACGCTAACACTGCCTTATAGCCTCGAAACTATTACCGCTATCATAAATAAGTCCATTGCAACTTCTACCTTCCCTATGCTATGGAAGGCGGCAATAGTACGCCCTATACCTAAAAAATCTAACCCCGAGGAAATTAATGATCTTCGACCAATTAGTATATTACCTTGTATGTCTAAAGTTCTGGAGAGGGTAGTTTGTGATCAACTTACGGAGTTTTTAGACAAAAGTAATGTCTTGCCGGATGCCCAATCGGGTTTCAGAAAGGGGCGCGGCACCGCGACTGCTTTAGTGGACGTTACTGATAATATTTTAGCCGCCCAGGATCAGGGAATGAGTACTATCTTGGTGCTGCTAGACTTCTCTCGTGCTTTTGACTCTATCAATATTCCACTCCTTTTATCCAAGTTAAATTACTATGGTTCTAGCCCAGAAGCTACAAAGTGGTTTCATTCTTATTTAAGCAATCGCTCACAAGTTGTAGAAATCCAAAAAGAAGACGGTACTACGCATAAATCGCAAAGTTTACCTGTTACTAAAGGCGTTCCGCAGGGTTCTATACTGGGCCCCCTTTTATTTATATTGTATAGCAGTAGTATTGTTGATGGTATACGCCACTGCAAGTACCATCTATATGCTGACGACTTACAAATGTATATATCTTTTAAACCCTACAACGCACAAGAAGCCATTAGTAAATTAAACGAGGATCTGGCTAGTGTTTACAACTGGGCACATCGAAACTGTCTGTTGCTGAACGCTAAAAAAACTAAGTTTATGATAATAGGCACAAAAGCACAAATAAATAAAATTGAGCAGATACATCCCCAGGTTAACATCAACGGAGAATCAATAGAAAGGGTCACGGAAGCAAAAAACTTGGGACTAATTTTTGATGAACAACTACGTTTCGAACGCCATATATCGGACTCCGTTGGTAGATGTTTTTATGTGCTTAAGATTTTATATAAAATCCGACCGTTTCTAAGTGTGGAGCTACGTATCAGACTTATTGATTCCTTAGTTCTATCAAAATTCAATTATTTAGACGTGGTGTACGGTCCACGGTTGCTTAAAAAAACAGAACACCTTATACAGAGAGTGCAAAATGCGTGTGCTCGTTTCTGCTTCGAAATCCCGCCCCGTGGTCATGTTACACCATTTCTTAATAAAAATAACATACTGAAGATGAGTTACCGAAGACAGTTGCATCTTGCTACCCTTTTGTTTGGTACGATAAAGAGTGGAACACCTAAGTATTTGTACAGTAAGCTTAGCTGGGCTCGCGATCATAACAGCCATGCGTCGAGGGCGTCCTCTTATCTGCTCCGGATCCCGCCCCACTGCTCAGCTGCATTCCGCGGCAGCTTCAGATACCTCGCCACTAAATGCTGGAACAACCTTCCACCGCCATTGCGTGACCTGAAATTTTTACAAACTTTTAGAAGAAGGTTCAGAAAAATTCTTTTTGACCTTCAAATTTCCCTAACCTGACTTTCTGTCGTTTATTTATTTTTATTTTATTTTTTTTTTTTTTTTGATTATTTATATATTAAAATGTTTTAAGTTTAGTTTTAGGTAACGGGGTGGACAAAATTCTTACCGTAGTTTTTTCACTTCTCGCGGTGGTGGACGGTTGAGTCGAGGCGTAGGTACCGAAGCCGACGGCTGTTATAACTTGGTGTAAGTAGGTAGGTAGGGTTGTTTGTCGTTGCCGACGCGGCGACGGGCCCCCGAGTGGCGGGGCGGCAACGTCGCCGCGACTGGATGCGCTTACTGTATGCCAGCGATTACCGTGACGTAGTTTTTTTTTTTTTTTTCTTTTATTATTTACCTACCTAACACTACACTAATCATTGGAACTTACACACACATACACTGTCGATGTGCACACTACACACAATGACACACATATTTCAATAGTTTACGTAATGTGTAGTATATTAATTTTTAATATTAATTATGTGTATTGACACCTGCAATCTCGTTGCGCGCCCCATGGCAACTGGCGCGAGTGGCGCGCCATATAGAATGGGAACGATCCCGCCAGTCTCGGGCGATGTCTTGCGCAGCGAGATTGTTAACTTTATTATTTTATATATATATATAATGTTTTTAAGTATGTAATCACTATTATCTTGCTCCATTTATCTGTGTATTTGTTAACTATATATATAACTTTTTTTATTTCTTGAGCCGTGGTCACTACAGGTGCCAGCTGAAAATCAGCGCTGCTGACTTCAGCAGCACATGCTGAGCTGGTCCCCCTTTGGCAGCACTTCTACCATTGTATTATTTGTTTTTTTTTTTTTTTTTTTGCTTTATTTAATAATTCCTTGTTTGTTTTTATTGTTATTGTTTTATTATAATTTTTTTCTGCTGTCAATAAAATTCTATTCTATTCTATTCTATTCTATTCTACTAGTGGCTCCCCGCGGCTTCGCCCGCGTTGACGGGGCGGATTTTCCCGGGATAATCCTATGTCCTTTCTCAGGCTCTGGATTATCTGTGAACCAAATTTCATTTTAATCGGTTCAGTAGTTTTAGCGTGAAAGCGTAACAGACAGACAGACAGAGTTACTTTTGCTTTTATAATATTAAGATTAGCTGGCTGGCTTATGGTAGCCCATAATTATAACAGTGATTAAAAAAAAACCTTCAAACAATTAAAAACCGTTTACGCATCTCAAGATAATAGTATAGTACAATCACCTCCGTACTTGAGGCGTGACCTTCCACGGAGTTGGTCAGTAAAATAGTCGCAAGCGCATCATACAAAACTCCATACAGACTATTCTATAACACAAAAATCAAATCCACAAAGTGCTAAGCCAACAAATAGATAGAGAGGCTCTTATGTAACTCCAGTGTGTAAGAACGAGATAGATAACAATCGCATGTAACTAATATTATAAAGAGGAAATGTGTGTTTGATTGTAATGAATAGGCTCAAAACTACTGGACCGTTTTTGAAAATTCTTTCACCATTCGCAAGCTACATTATCGACGAGTAAGATAGGCTATATTTTATCCCTGTATTCTCACGGGAACCGGAACTACGCGGGTAAACCCGCGCGGAGGCAGCTAGTAACTAATATTACAAAGAGGAAATCTTTGTTTGTTTGGTTGTAATGAATAGGCTCAAAACTACTGGACCGTTTTTGAAAATTCTTTCACCAATCGAAAGCTACATTATCCACGAGTAATATAGGCTATATTTTATCTCTGTATTCCCACGGGAACCGGAACTACGCGGGTAAAACCGCGCGGAGGCAGCTAGTAACTAATATTACAAAGAGGAAAACTTTGTTTGTTTGTAATGAATAGGCTCAAAACTACTGGACCGTTTATGAAAATTCTTTCACCATTCGAAAGCTACATTATCCACGAGTAATATAGGCTATATTTTATCTCTGTATTCCCACGGGAACGGGAACTACGTGGGTAAAACCGCGCGGAGGGAGCTAGTGGGAGCTCAGAGAGTTTGAATACAGAATAGCATGGCTGCCAAACGCGAGTGCAAGTTGCGCCGGCGCAGTACCCGCAGTGCGTATTCGTGACGCGGACGAATAGCGCGTACGCGGAATATTATGAAAATAGAACTAAGTTTTAAAAATAATTAAAAAAGTGATTTAGAGACAGTTTTGTTTTTTTTTATTGTTGTTGTTGTGTTTGTGACACGGTGAGTTTTTTTTGGCATATTTTTTTTTTGTTTTAGTATGTTTTTTTGGAAAAATATTTTTGTAATAAATAGTCTTAATTTTATAGTAACAATTTCATGTGTTTTCGTATCAATGTAAAAACCAAAATTTATTTATTTATTATTATCTCATATTATTATTATCTATATAATTTTATTTCATTTTACACCCATCTGACAACTTTATAAAATTCGTCAATAACTATATAAATATTACAATAACTTATATATTAGTTAGGTATTTTAATCAAAAGTAGGTATTCACCCGGATATTCCATATAATTTGCTTAACTATTCGAATGCTACGAGACCTTGTATTGAGAATAAATTTTAAGTACAATATTATATTAAAAAGTACCCATTGTGCTATTTCATTGACTAATAATTATAAACGTGACACAAAATAAATACATTTGTTCATGAACATATATGAACATAAAAAGAGAACAAATTTAATACTAGGGAATAATTTACAAATTGTAATTAACTTCCTGAAAGAACGAGTTTGTCTTTTTATAACCTACATTACAACAATCTATATCTATACTAACTAGTCTATACTAATATAATAAAGAGGAAAGATTTGTATTTTTGTATGTAACGAAAAAACGCAAAAAGTACGGTACCGATTTTAATAATTCTACTTTCATTCGAAAGCTACATTATCATTGAGTAACATAGGCTATATTTTATCCCTGTATTTCCACGGGTACAGGAAGTACGCGGGTAAAACCGCGCGAAGGCAGCTAGTTATTAATAAAAAAGTGAATCTATGATTATTTCACAATTCTTTTACTAATACCTACTTGAGATTTACTGGCTACCAAAAGAACCGTAGTTCCGTGGGACTATAGGAATAAAATATAGCCCATGTTCACCAGAGATAGTGTAGCTTTCCAACAGTGAAAGAATTTTTCAAATCGGTCAAGTAGTTTCGGGGCCTATTCAATGCAAAAAACGATCAAATCTTTGCTCTTTATAATATTAACTAGTGGAGCAGGCAGACTTCGTTCTGCCCACCAGCGCCACCTACCGGGTCCAAGTATATGTAAGCTATCCTATCTCTCAAGTTGGATCGAACTGCACATGGTGTGCGAATTTTATTATAATCGGTTAAGTGGTTTATGAGTCCATTGAGGACAAACATTGTGACACGAGATTTATATATATTAAGATGTAGATTTATTAGTCACAATAATTACAATTTACGTATTAAATGCAGGACAATCTATTTTAATAGACGACAAATAACAATTATCCGTTGCCATGGAGACAGAATCTAGATGGCCGCGCTTACAGTACTACTACCCCCGCGGTTTCACCCCCGTACCCGGGAGATCTTCCATTTTCCCGGGATAAAAAGTTACTTATGTCTTTTCTCAGGCTCTAGAGTATCTGTGTGCCAAACTGCATTTAAATTGGTTCAGTAGTTTTAGCGTGAAAGCAAGACAGACTGATAGATAGACTTACTTTGGCATTTATAATGTTAAGTATAGATAAGCTCCGAAACTACTGGACCGATCTTAATAATTCTTACACCATTGGAAAGTTACATTATCTGGGAGTAACATAAGCTATATTTTATCCCTAAACTCTTACGGAAACGGGAACTACGCGGGTGAAACCGCGCTGCGGAAGTTAGTTCCGAACACTCCACGCGTCTTTCTGTTCTACATTTAATATTTGTTTGTTTTTAGATAGGATGCTCGTAAAATGACCTCGGAAATCCATTACCTATGAGGCATAAAGCCTTTCCATTCTGATATTTACCGTATTGTAAATACCATTGAATCAAATTATTTATTGAATTCACTTTGTTTACGTCAGCAGTTATTTTTAATCTATCTTAATATATATAAATCTCGTGTCACAATGTTTGTCCTCAATGGACTCCTAAACCACTTAACCGATTATAATAAAATTCGCACACCATGTGCAGTTCGATCCAACTTGAGAGATAGGATAGCTTACATATACTTGGACCCGGTAGGTGGCGCTGGTGGGCAGAACGAAGTCTGCCTGGTCCACTAGTACTAATATATAAAGCTGAAGAATTTGTTTGTTTGAACGCGCTTATCTCAGTAACTACTTGTCCGTTTTGGAAAATATCTTCAGCGTTAGATAGCCTATTTATTGAGAAAGGTTATAGGCTATATATCATCACGCTATGACAAATATGAGCAGAGTATCAATCAAAATTGTTGCCAAAACTGGCAAGTGACGCTTACGAAGTGGCGCGGTACTAGTACTGATTATAACCATTTAGATAGAATCAGATTCTAGTTCAGATATTTTCTGCATAATCCCTACTAATATTATAAATGCAAAAGTAACTCTGTCTGTCATTCAAAATTCAAAATTCATATTTGATTCAGAGATATATAGATAGATTGGAAAGGATAAGCTACCCCTTATACCTTGAAAATTGAAGGTCCGAATGCGGGTAAAACCGCAGGGCGGAAGCTAATAGGTACTTTATAGTGTATGTAATATTTATATGAGAGCAAATGAGGGAAAGTGGTGTGAAACAAGATTTGATACAATCATATAGATTATGTAAGTATATAGCTTGAATAAAACAGTAATATAATTGTATTTTAAGACTAGACCTTTTCATTTAACACAAGTTAAATCATATTTTGGGTACCAGAGTTCAATAAAACACTATATTTCTTTTGTAAAATTTTACTCTGTTTGTGCATTATCTAAATGTACGATAAAATTTATTTATTATTAATAAAATCTTTACAAAAACACCATAAAAATGTTTATGGGGCCAACCTTAACAGATAGACATATGCTGTCGCGTATATTTTTTTGTTTTATAGCCTTTCTCGATAAATGGACTAACACTGAAATAATTTTGTTAATCGGACCAGTAGATCCTGAGATTAGCGCGTTCAAGCAAACAAACAAACTCTTCCGCTTTATAATATAGATTATTGGTTCAAATTACCTTTTTGGGACAAGTATTTTCTACGCCTACCTATCGATCTTTCTAATCAGTCTGTATTTATCCACCGCTGAGCTTAGACTTTATTCAAATAACGGTATCCTTCACAAATCTTGTAATTTTATTTCCTACTAGTGTTTCCCGCGGTTCCACCCGCGTACCTGGGAATCTTCAATTTTCCCTGGATAAAAAGTAGCCTGTAGTAGCCTATGCGCTAATTTAGGTTACAGTTCATTTAGGGTGCAGTTTTTGTGTGAAACGGTAATAAAAGTCCATCCGTATATACTCACAAACTTTCGCGTTTATAATATTAGTTATTTAGTTATGTTTGTTTATGTTTTACGACCTTTCAAGCCACACGTAACATCACATCAGTCAATTAGCACCAAAACCACTAGCCCTTTGTGTTAAATTACCCACGAAACAAACTATTTCCCAAAGCTTATCTGCCGGGGATCGCCTGACGCGATAATTCCGTCCATTGTTCTACATAACTCGAATCCCTATTGTTTTATATACAATCTACATTTATATAAAGACTAAAGATAAAATTTTATGTCTGTTTGTTTTTTATTGCCTCTAAAAGTAATGTTTAAAAAGGCTACGCTACCACCAATAGGAGCATCTCTCTTAGTTGAGAACCCTCTGCGCACAGAAGCAATACGCGTGAAGGTGTAAAAAGCGTATATCTATATACATATGTATATAAAACGTAGTATTATGTAGTATATCAGCTATCTGGTTACCATAACACAAACTCACTTTGCAGCTTACTTTGGAATCCGATTGGCCGTGTGTGAAAAATGTCGCAGAATATTACTCAAGCTAACGAATTCTAGTCTATTGAAGTATTTTTTTGTAAACACGGGGATAATATGACGCAGACAAAGTCGCGCGGGTCAACTAGTATACATATACCTAAACTTATGAGTATTATATTGCAGCCTCGAGTTGAGTAATGTTACAGATTATGGTCTAATTTATAACAGTTTTTGATGTAGGATGTGCTACGTTTTACGCCGTAGTTCCGCATGTAATTGATGGTTTTTTAACAAATAAATAAACGTCATGCGGTTTCGCCCGTAGTTCCCGATCCCGTGGGATTACAGGGATGAAATATACCTTACGTTATTTCCTGATAGTGTAGCTTTTCATTGTGGTAAAGCAATTTCTAAAATCATGCATGTATGTACAATAAAGTGTTATCTATCTGTCTACTCACCGCGAAAATAGGCTATATAAGCCATCTTCAGGTGCACCAGCGCCAGACTGACTAGGAGTCAAAGTGGTCGCCATGGCCGAAATCGGTCGGACCAATCATCATCATCATCATCATCATCTATCTCTCTAAAATGACGTACAAACTTACATTCGCATTTATTTATTATTTAACTAACGCATCCTTGCAATAGTTTAGTGTCTGGTATGGTCGTGGGTTCGACTTAAAAGCAGGTGACATACTTATGGGCATTAATATGTCTGTTTGTTCTGTGTCTGGGTATAAATAACTACTTAAGTATATATTTATAGTAGTAGGTATATCATCTATCTGATTACCATAACACAAGATTAATTTGAAATCAGATAACTCGTGTGTAAAGCATGTCCGAGAATTACTGAAACTTTTATTTAAAAGCCCTGGTACATTTTCTACACTAAAAACATCAGTTCAAATTAATTTTCATTTCCATAGAGTATTTCGAAACAAGATCTATGGCCGTACCATAGAGCAGAACAATTCATTGCTAAAGTTAATCGTTAACTCACGAGCATAGACAATATCACACGTTTCACAAAGGATTTTTGGTTTGTTAATGATTCTAGTTGACCCCTAAGTATTGTGAAATGGATCATTGCATAGTCAGCCTTTGTATTCTCTAACTAGCTGCTATGCTATTCTGAATGTAAACTCGACACTGAAGTCACTCGACCGAGTATTACGTATCTCGCTCGCACGCATAGCAGCGGCATAAGTGCGAGCGAGATACGTAATACTCGCTCGAGTTACTTCAGTGTCGAGTTTACATTCAGAATACCATAGCTGATCTGCGCAACTCCGTCAGCGACCAATTTTTCAATGATACTCCGCTCCTATATAAATATCCTTGGAAATTTTCACACACGGCCAATCTGATTCCAAACTAAGCAGAGGTTGTGATATGGTAACCAGATTGCTGATATACTACATGTACTACTTTTAAATACATACTTATATAGATATTTACATCCAGATACAGAACAAACAGACATATTCATGCATACAAATGTTTGTCCTGGGTGGGATTCGAACCCATGATCCGCGGCTTGAGAGTCTGGGTCACTACAGAAGGAAGATATGCCTAGGATAGTTATGGTAAATGTAGGATTTATTTATTTATTAGCCTTTAGGAAGATTCACAGTAAAATAGTAGCCATAGGTTATACATACATGCATATTAAAAATTGCCAGTTAGGATAGTCATAAACGTAGGGAAAATCCGAATAAAGATGATACGTCTAAGAGATTAATGTTGATTGAAATGACGGCTGATAGGGAGGAATTGAAAACAAAACACATTTTGTGCTTAGTAGGGATAATAGCAGTAAGTAGATCTGTGAGAGAACGCGCACAATTTTTATGGATTTTGGTACAAAAATATTCGACCTAGGACTCGAACTTAACTAATTATAAATGCGAAAGTCTCTCTGTCTGTCTATCTCGCTTTCACGCTAAAACTACTCTACTACAAATCAAATTTGGTACACAAATAGTCTAGAGCCTGACAAAGGACATAGGCTACTTTTTATCCCGGGAAAATGGAAGATCTTCCGAGTACGTAGGTGAAACCACGTGATTCAATAACTATTCATGCATATTAAGTCCCAGCTTTTTAAATTCTATACTTGGCATTAGTCTTGCTTCATACTAATAAGTTTCCGAGTGAGACAATGAAAACTATGCATAGTCATAGTACATCCTTTCTTTCGCCTTTCAAAGACTTAAGACATCCATTGTACTTATAACTTTCCAACTAAACTAAACAATTCAGTATAGTAAAACAGCTAGACGACCAGTGGCTGCCCGCGGTTTCACTCGCGTTCTTGAAAGACCTATAACTTTCCCTGGGTAAATAGTAGCTTATGTCCTTTCCAAGCTCTATTCTATATCTGACAGCCCTATTTGACAGCCCGGTTGGCTTTGTGGCAAGTGACCTTGACTCTCAAGCCGCGGGTCGTGGGTTTGAATCCCACCCAGGACAAACATTTGTATGCATGAATATGTATGTTTGTCCTGTGTCTGGATGTAAATATCTATTTAAGTATGTATTTAAAAGTAGTATATGTAGTATATCAGCTATCTGGTTACCATAACACAAGCTCACTTTGGAATCAGATTGGCCGTGTGTGAAAAATGTAAAAAAAATATATATTAGTAAGGAATTAATATTTATTTAAATAAATAACTACAGCTTACGTTGTCAGTAACCATATAAGAACTTACCAACTAAGTATATACATATATTTGACATCGATGAAATAGATGATAAAACGCTGCGGTTTGGTTCAAAGGTAACCAACAACATTGCACAAAATCCTTTAATGGGTTATCCTATGTACATCTTACTTCAATTATGTTTATATAATTTCGTACATCGTCAAATAATCTTTACATCTGAAAGTTGCTACGTTTAGAAAGGTTTTCAAGTAAATTAGTCAAATCATCTAAGGAAAGACAGACTCTGGAAAGTCTAAACTATAATGATGTTTATTTGGAAGCCGTGGTGGCTCAGTTGGGAAAGCTACGACTCAGGATCATGGGGGTGCAGGGACGTACGGATTCTCGCCAGTCCATACTAGTCTCGCCTAGAGCCTCCCCTAACAACGAGGAGGCTTAGACCATAGTCCACCACACGGGCCTAGTGCGGATTGGCGAACTACACAAACCTTTAACTGTGACATCTCGGGAATGCAGGTTCTCCCTCACCGAAAAGCCGTGAATTATTATACTAAGTTTTTATTAAACTCAGATGGGGTCAGGGGTTTGATCCTGCACCCACACGATCGTGAGTCGGTGCTTCCCAATTGAGCCACCATCCTACTAATATTATAAATGCGAAAGTTTGTAAGTATGGATGTATGTATGTATGGATGTTTGTTACTCTTTCACGCTCCAACGGCTGAAGGGATCTGCTTGAAATTTGGCACAGAGCTAGAATATGTTCTGGAATAACACATAGGCTACTTTTTATCCCGGGAACGCGGGTGAAACCGCGGGGAGCCACTAGTGGCTTATAAATAACCGTATTTAATAAAAATATTTTTCACTAGTCGCTCCCCGCGGTTTCACCCGCGTACCCGGGAGGTCTTCCATTTTCCCGGGATAAAAAGTAGCCTATATGTTAATCCAGGTTATAAGCTATCTTTATTCCAAATTTCATTCAAATCCATTCAGTAGTTTTTACGTGAAAGAGTAACAAACATCCATACATCCATACATCCATACATCCATACTTACAAACTTTCGCCTTTATAATATTAGTAGGATATAAATAAAATGTCAAGTGAGTCCCCACTTCCCCCAGCGACGCCCTGAGCCGAGGCACCGTGTCGCAGGGGACACCCTCAGCGCTGTCGCTTCAATTCTCCTTCGGTTGAGAGCCCTCTGCGCTCACCGAAACACTCCGCGTAATGGCGTAAAAGCCATCTGAGGCTAACACCTGCTAGTCCATTTAAAAAAAAGAATAATAATATAGCAACAAAATATGTATTCTTTGATATAGATTGATGCACAGTAAAGCATCGCTTCATAAACTAGTCAGCCCAGTCCACTGTAGTTCTACCACATAAATCACTCAATCATTTTATTACACTAATAATTTTACCACATACCAGTGGTCAGTGGTAGAAGACAGCTCTTTAATTTATATTTATTACACTTAATTTACTTTGTAAGTTTTTTTGTGAAAGTTATTGATATGGATAGTTTCTTAGATTTCTTAATTCGCTAGTTGCAAATCATTTTGGGTTTGTCGCAATTTTAAGATTACCTGAGAAATGTTTCACAGGATAATCTGAATTCAAACTAGGTATAGTTTCTGCTCTACTAACATGATAACTAATATAAATATTTTATTTTATAAAAACATACTTTTATAGATATTTTCATCTAGAGAGACACAAATATTTGTACTGGGTGGGATTCATACCATTATTCATTAAATCTATTACATATTATTTGAGCGTATTAAAAACTTCAGAAAAGCTTTGATGAACTATAATAAGGTTTTTTTTATTTTTTTTAGCACTTTAGTATTTAAATTCTCATAATTATGATTTGTGCCCAATTAGCCTCAGGCCCTAGTAAGTGCCGAGTAAATAAATTTGTCTAATCACAAACCAGTTTTAAATGTAAGTTCTAGATAAATACAATTTTAATAAGTGAAACCTTTTCCTGCACAGTTCAGGGCCGTCTTTTAATCCATATATGGTAAAGAGGTTATACCGATATATATTTTACTAGCTTCCCGCGGTTTCACCCGCGTTCCCGGGAGATCTTCAATTTAGCCGGGATAAAAAGTAGCCTATGTCCTTTGTCAGGGTCTAGCCTATCTGTGTGTAGTGTAAGGAATTGCAATACTATTAAATATAAAATTATTAGCGGACCCCGGCAGACTTCGTTCTGCCCACCAGCGCCACCTACCGGGTCAAAATTGATGTATTATACATAAAAACCTTTCCCATGAAATACTCCGTAATTTGGTGAAAACCGCATGAAAATCTGTTCAGTAGTTTTTGTGTTCAGACACACAGACAGAGGCGGCGGGGACTTTGTTTTATATATAGATATTATCAGCTTTATCATAAAGTCTCTCTACTAATATCTGACCATGACAATAAAAATGATAATAGGTCTCAACATTTTACTTCTACAAAGGTCATGTTTCATGGACTATTAATGCATTTGAAGTACGTTAGTTCATCATAAAATTACGTTAAGATTACGCTACGACAATGTTGTGTTGCGCTAACTGTAATAAGCGTAACTTAACGTTTTATTTTGCGGTTTGAGTCCATTATCAATCAATTGTGAGTTACTCAAGCGTACAGTTTGACGAATTTATAGCGTTTTGACGGATTGTGAAAAAACAGCTAATTGCATTGCATATTTGGTGTAATCCACACGTTTATTAATTTGCCGGTTAGTTAAGTTGCGCCTAGTTTTTTATTTACACAATTTTTACTATCGTTTTCGAAATTTTTGCAAGTTTTGACAATCGAAACTTTCTTCTATGTTTTAGGCCTAAATGACACACAACTTTATCTGCGTCACCTCTTCCCTACATTTTTATTGATATTCCGTTCGTGATGTTATATAGCTTACAGACTTCCTCGATAACTGCGCCAACCGACACTAAAATATTTTTTCTATTTGTACCAGTAGTTCCTGAGATTAACGCGTTCCCACAAACAAACTTTTCAGATTTATAATATTTGTGTAGATATATTTAGGGCGCATAGACAGTGAATTCCTCCATCTTTAAAACACTGGCTGGTTGGTGATGGGTCACAGGTTTGATTTCCATCCATGACATTTTTTGTGTAGATAGGTACATGAAAATATCTGTTTATTCTATCATAATTAATGTATAAATTGGAATTTTATTGTTTTTTTCTACAGATATATTTTCTTTTCTTGCTACCTACTAATACTTTTTTCTTTAAAATGTTGTTGTACTCTAAAATAAGCCATATTCCATATTGTACAAGACCTCTTATCCAAAATCAAAAATATTTTTATTCAAATAGGCCAATATGCAAAACACTTATGAATAGTCAGTCTTACGCTCGGTTCGGAAGGTTGGTTTTGCTGAGAAGAGCCGGCAATAAACTCAGCAATTACTCTTTTCAAAATTAACTTAGATTACAATACATTTCAAGGAAATAGTCTCACTGACAATATCTGCGTGGTGGGGAATGACATAAAAAGAAAAAACATAAAATAAAGTGAAAATCCACTGCACTATACCGACAATAATCGTACTACAGTTGCGACATATTCACACGAGCGGCTAAAAACTAGCGACTGCTTACGACTGTTGCATAGGAAAAACTAATCCGGTCTAATCCGGTTTATTCCGGTATAATCCGGATTATCCCGGTTATGAAATAAATCATGGTACTGAGTGATCTATGCGAAATGTCAGTTGTTAGTAATGCCATTTATGTAAAAACTAGACACTTTAAACAGGTGAAAGTGTTCTTATATAAATTCAATTAGAATTAATATATGTACAAGAAAATAAATAATATCTAATTTTAATTATTTTACTAGTGTGAAAGTTTAGATGATTTTATTTTTGGTAATCATCAACGCTTCCGCCTCGCGGTTTTACCCGCGTTATTTATAGACTCCTAAAAAGTAACCTATGTAGCTTATCTAACACTCTGTCACATAAAATATATATTGATTTCTTTGTGAATTCACTCAGTGTACAATTGTAGTAATTAAAATAACCCTTCGGTTGGGAGCCCTCTACGCTCACCGAAACACTCCGCGTAACGGTGTAAAAGCCATCTGAGGTTAACCTTCTAGTCCATTAAATCTATTAAAAAACATATTTTAATAGAAGTAGCAATAGTTACCTATACAAAGTGCGTCAGCTGTTTGTGGAAGAAATAATTCTAAGAATATTTCATCATTAACAATCGCACGTGTGTTAGAAACTTATGGAGTCATAGTTTCTGTTAATACTTTAATTAGTATGTTTGTGGTAGGTAGCTAGTATTGTGGTGGCACATTGGTGAACAAAGTGAACAAAGTTCCATCTGCCAAATCCCTACTTTAATCACTATTGTATTAGATGTAAGTTGGTTTTTGAAAAGAGTAATTACTGAGTTTATTGCCGGCTCTTCTCAATAAAAACAACTTTCAAAACCGAGCATTAATAGTGACTATTCATAAATGCTTGTAAAAGCCTATTTGAATAAAAAAGTTTTTGATTTGATTTGAAACATTTTTCTATTTCATTTTCAGACAGACAGAGTTACCATCGCATTTATATTATTAAAACATTAAGTACGTGAATAATTGATGGTAAACTACGAAACCTTCACGGCGATAATGTCATTGCGTGTTAAATAATAACATATAAATTATAAATAATACTTATGTATGAGCTGGTCATTTTAGCTAATTCTAGGAGCTTCGTGTCGGGTTTCCTTGACTCACTTGATGGTGTTTAATAAATCTACACTAATATTATAAAGAGGAAAGATTTGTATTTTTGTATGTAACGAATAAACTCAAAAAGTACTGGACCGATTTTAATAATCCTTTTTTATTAGCTAGCTACATTATCACTGAGTAACATAGGTGATATTTTATCCCTGTATTCTCACGGGGACGGGGACTACGCGGGTAAAACCGGGCGGAGGCAGCTAGTAAACAATATAGAGATCCACTTGGAATATGAATGAAATCATCAAGCCTATAGCTTGACTTAAATTTCTATCATACAGTGGTAAATCACATAGACATTATTATCTTTAAACGTTATTTTCTCAAAATCAAGTTAATGAGGGTTAACAAATTATTGCTTACTAGCTGCCTCCCCGCGGTTTTACCCTCGTAGTTCCCGTTCCCGTGGGAATACAGGGATAAAATATAGCCTATGTTACTCGGGGATAATGTAGCTTTCCAAAGGTGAAAGAGTTTTTGAAATCGGTCCAGTAGTTTCGGAGCCTATTCATTACAAACAAACAAACAAATCTTTCCTCTTTATAATATTAGTATATATATCAAGGGTAAGTTAGTTTGTATTTATTTGATACAGTTTCTACTTTCCGAACGCGGATATGTTTTTTGCATAACTTAATAGTAACCTTTGCGGTCTGTGTGTCTATGATTTTGTTTATGCAATTTTAATCGCATAGGATATATTAAATGTTATATTGGGGATATTCTTTGAAATAATTTGAAATAATAATTTGAAATAAATTTATTCATTCAAATAGGCCTTCACAGGCACTTATGAAACGTCGACTCTAATGCTCGGTTCGGAAGGTTGCTTTTGCTGAGAAGAGCCGGCAATAAACTCAGCAATTACTCTTTTCAAAACAAGTTTTAACAATTTCTTTAACAATAGTAATATTAGTCCTGATAGAACGAGCGCTATACCCATGCCTCGCCATCGTTAATATAATCGTTTATACAATAATAAGCCTTCTGTACCAAAGCTGACTTAACTCGTTCCTTAAATTTATTCATAGGCAAATCTAAAATATTTGTGGGGATTTTGTTATAAAACCGTGCACCAAGTCCTAAAAATGATCCTTGCACTTTCTGTAGTCTATAAGCAGATGTTACAAGTTTATGCTTATTTCTAGTATTAATGGAGTGCAAATCACAATTTTTCGTGAAAAGACTAATGTTTTGACGGACGAATATTATGTTTGCATAAATGTACTGTGATGCAACTGTGAGAATGTTAATTTCCTTAAATTTATCTCTGAGGGAAGCTCGCGAGCTTAAATTATAAATAGCACGGACTGCTCTTTTTTGCAAAATAAAAATTGTATCTATATCAGCTGCTCTGCCCCAAAGCAAGATACCATAGGACATAACACTATGAAAATAACTGAAATAGACTAATCTAGCTGTTTCTACATCCGTAAGTAGTCTGATTTTTCTAACCGCGTAAGCTGCTGAGCTGAGCTTCCCCGCAAGACATGATATTTGGGTGCCCCATTGAAGTTTTGAATCTAACGTAATACCCAAAAACACTGTAGACTCAACAAGACTGAGGGCTTCATTATTTAACATTAAATTAGAGGCCATCTTTTTTACATTGGGTAATGCAAATTTTATACATTTAGTTTTTCTTGCATTTAAAACTAGATTATTAACAGTAAACCAATTTAATACCTCAGATAATGCACCGTTTACATCGTCATATTTGAATTTCTGTCTATCAACACCAAAAATCAGTGAGGTATCGTCAGCAAACAGTACAATTCCACAGGTATTCTTAACATAGAACGGAAGATCATTTATATAAATTAAAAATAGAAAAGGTCCCAAAATTGAGCCCTGGGGCACCCCCATATGCACAGGAGAACCAGACGATTTAACTCCGTTGACATCTACAATTTGAGTTCTCTCACTAAGGTACGATCGCATCAAATCAAGTGCTGTACCTTTAACTCCATAATACTCTAGTTTACGTATAAGTGTTTGGTGGTCAACACAATCAAAAGCCTTAGATAAATCACAAAACACCCCAATGACGTTCTGTGAATCCTCCCAACAGTTAAAAATATTTTTCAAAAGTGCTACACCCGCATCAATAGTAGAACGACCTTTTGTGAAACCGTATTGTTCACCATGCAAAAGTTTATTAACATTAAAATGAGAAAGCAGCTGCTTTAAAATAATCTTTTCGAATATCTTACTCAGAACTGGTAAGATAGACACCGGCCGATAATTAGTTGGATCAGAAGGATCTCCGGCTTTAAACAAAGGAATAACTTTACTATATTTCATCAAGTCTGGAAATTTACCGCAATCTACGCATTTATTGAAAATTATAGCTAGATGAGGAGCTATGTCTACAATGATATTTTGTAAAACAGTTACAGATAAATCCCATAAGTCCCCAGTACGTTTAACTTTTAAGCTTTTAAAAGTTTTGATTATGTCAAGAGGTGTAATGTGCCTAAACTTAAGTACTTCTACACATTTCGTTACATTGGTTTGCAGTATTAATTCAGCATTTCGAGGTGAGGAATCTAAGGAGCTAGTTGTAGAGACAGGTATGTCAGTAAAAAAATTATTGAAAGTATGAGCAATTTGATCATTATCGCTAACACTGTTACCGTTAATATTAAGTTCAATGCTTTTATTGGTGGTTTTAGTATTACCTCGTTCTGCGTTTATAATGTTCCAAGTAGTTTTTACTTTATTGCTCGATTTGCTAATTTTATTCCTAAGATGAATAGCCTTGGCTAAAGCACAAGTTTTTTTAAAAACTTTTGAATATTTTTTCACATACTCTAGAAAATCGATATTTTTATTAAATTTTTTCATACCATATAGCTCGTACAACTTAGCTCTACTTTTATAAATACCGGCAGTTGCCCAATCATTAAATTTGGCTTTACTGCTTTTATTAAAGGACTTAAGATTAAACGTTTTATCAAATTCAAATTTTATAAAATCAAAAAGTTCTTTATATAGGCTATCTGGTTCATCCTGTGTCATATTAATTAAATTAATATTTTTACTAATATTATATTTGAATCTGGCCATACGATTTACAGTTATAGGCCTACATGTAACTTTTTGCGGTTTATCTACTGTTTCATTTAAAAACACTACTTTCTGACCACAATGATCTGAAGTTAAATCAGTTATTATGGATTTTTCAAGTGCATCACAGTTACAAAACACGTTATCCAGACAGGTGGCAGAAGTTGCAGTAATTCTGGTCGGCTCTAGAAATAAATTGTTTAAATTAAATGATTTGAATAAGTTAATAAGCCTAGTTGTTGAGGGAGACTCAATCAATAAGTTAACATTAAAATCGCCACATACTATTAGATCCTTATTACAAGTTTGAGCTTTCTTCAAAGCATCCTCTATAACTAATTCAAATACACTATAATCACCTAACGGAGGACGGTACACGCAGATTATAACATAGCGCTCGAGCTCTACACAGGACAATTCAACAGTGCGCTCGATAGATAAATCTACTATGTCTTTGCGTTCTTTACACTTAATATTAACTGAAACTAAAATTAAACTACCACCATGTATTGCTGATTTTCTTACGAACGCACTTGACAATTTCAACTTAGGTATATTGAATAAAAGTTCATGATTTTTCAGCCAATGTTCTGTTAAACATAAAATATGGACATCACAACCTTCAACGAACAATTGTAATTCTAATTCTTTGCCCGCTAAGCCCTGAATATTCTGATGAACAAGGTTTAAATGGCTGAGCTTAGCAGTTGTCATACTATTGTAAAATCCCCCCCAGATACTTGACCACTGGTGCCACTGTCAATAACAATATTATTGACATTAGCACCAGTATCAATGACCCCAACTAAGCTACTTGTAGCTTGGTCATAAATATAAGGATTGCCGGCTAACAACGTAGCTATCTGTTTCTTAGAACTAAGTGGCAAATACATTGTATCTTTAGTCAGCTTAAAATTAAATATAAAATTATTTATATCAAAATAAAACATAGCGTCATTATGACGATGGCTTAAATTGTAAAGTGTCATGTTCATTTCAAATATGTGCCTATTGTGTTCCTTTGATAACAAATTTGAGTACGGAAAAGCACATAAAACAAATTTACATTTATATATACTGTGCAACTCAAGTAACTTGTCAAAACTGGTAATAATGTTTTTCTTTCGTACCGACAGACCATCTCCACAAAGAACAATGACGGTCGTTTTATGATCTAGGTCACGTGGACTGATATTATTAATTAATTGCTCATAAGGAGCTCCGGGAAAACATTTATTTATAACTTTTTCTGTTATCGCGTTATTAATGATCGCGCCAAAACCTTTTCCTATCTCGTCACTTAAGACAATCGTTTGTTTGACTGAGTCGTGTTTTTCGTGACCTATACTAACATTTAAATCTTTTTGTGCAACAGGGCTGGGCATTTCGTTGGAGCAACTGCAACGATTAATGACTAGGGAATCAAGGCGCTCACTATTATATAAACTTAATTTTATTAATTCATTTGCCGCTGCAATATGCTCATTAATTTGTAACTGAGCATTGCTGTATTTTTTATTTAAGGCGTCTAGGGAATGCTTTAAATTATTTACTTCTGAATAATTTAAAGCATTCCCTGCGAATGACACTGACCTTTTATTTTATATCCTGGGACTTCCTAACATGGCTGTAATAATCATATAAGCGGTTTTTATTTCGAGAAAACTAATCTATACTAATACGTAATATTATAAATGCGAAAGTAACTCTATCTGTCTGTCTCGCTTTCACGCTAAAACTACTGAACCGATTGAAATGAAATTTGGGAAACGAGAGCCTGAAAAGGACATATAATGAATTGTAATTTGAAATTCTTTCAGTTTTAGATAGCCCATATATCGACGAAGGCTATAAGTTATATAATATAATATAACCAATGAATAAAGTTTCAAAATCGATCTTTTTCTCTTTTTGAGACTTTACGTAAACGTAGTCACTATACATTAAAAGTTTTATCTAAAGAATGAAAGAAAAGTAAAAATCGCCAAGAGTTGTGCTTATAAAAAGTCTTACTCGGGTTTGAAGCTTTTAATAAAAAGCTAATCTTACAAATCTTTTTTTGCAATGAGGTTTTGTCCTTGAAGAGCTTGCGTGTGCTTAGAATCGTAACGTGAGGTCGTAGGTTCATTCCGAATTAGAATGGTTGATGTGGCAAGTTGTATCAGATGTCTAGATGTTATTTAGGTTAGTAGATATAGATGAAAAGATGAACGAAAGTAAAGATATTCTTATATAAGGCTAAATTAGAATTCCTACTAATATTATAAATGCTAAAATAACTCTGTCTGTCTGTTATGCTTAAAGCCTAAAACAACTAATTATTTTATGGAAAATTGATACAGAAATAGACCAGAGCTTGATGTAAATATCTATATAAGTATGTATTTCAAAGTAGTATATGTAATATATCAGCTATCTGGTTACCATATCACACGCTCACTTTGAAGCTTACTTTGGAACCAGATTGGGCGTGTGTGAAAAATGTCCCAGGATATTTAATTATCTTTTCAAGTAACTAAATCTAGAGGGATTTTGATGAAACTTAGCACACTCATAGATTACTTTATAGATTTACACGAAATATACTTTTTATCCCGGAAAACTGAAGACAGGATATGAAAATAGGATTATTAGGATACTAGATTAAAAAACTTAACTACTATCAAAATTATCATCATCATCAGCTCATATACGTCTCCACGCTCGGAGCTCGAGCCTCCCCTAACATCGAGGGGGTTTAGGCCATAGTCCACCACGCGGGCCTAGTGCGGCGGCGGACTGCACATGCCTTTAATTGTGACATCTCGGGCATGCAGGTTTCCTCACGATGTTTTTCCTTTACCGAAAGCCAGTGGTGTGAATCCGTACATAAGTTTTTAGAAAACTCAGAGGTACGGGCCAGGGTTTGAAACTGCACCCTCATGATCGTGAGTCGGTGCCTTACCCACTGAGCCACCACGGCTACTATCATAATTATGGTTTTTTATAAATAAATTTGCAACATATTTAACTAGTAAATTTAACTGGTTCATTTAACTGAATGGACAAGGTGCAGTTAATCATTGGACCGCGACTGATTTGGTTATTACCTATGTGGCCTTGTTTTTTATACTACTTATAGTACGTGATTAGAAATATTGTTAAGGATTATTATTCTTAGTATATATTTTGTAGAAAAAGTACTAGACTAAATAAATATCTTGGCACATTTTATAAAGGGCAATCTGATTCCAAACTAAGCTTCAAAGTGAGCTTGTGTTATGGTAACCAGATAGCTGATATATATACTACTTTTAAATACATACTTATATAGATATTTACATCTAGACACAGAACAAACAGATATGGCATGCATATAAATGTTTGTCCTGGTTGGGATTCGAACCTACGACTGGCGGCTTAAAAGTAATAGTACAGTAAGCATAATATACTACATAAGAAAATAATGAGGCATACTTTCTCACACATTCCTTCATACAAAAGACATCAACGCGCTATATCAGATCCTTTTGTCTTCACGTACCAAAGCGTGAGTTTTAAAATACAATTAGTTTGATTTACGCTGAAGATTCTCAAAAACTTTTAAAGCAATTTTAAAGAGTTTTCGAAATTGTGTATTGTTTTTGTTAATAAATGACTGATTGTTGCCAAATAACGTAGCTAATCTTAATCGATAAAAACAGCGGTATAAAAGACATCAACGCGCTCTATCCATCTGACAATCAGAGCTTATATTACAACATTTAAGTTTTATAAAAGATAAAGCTGTCTGTCTTCGTCTTCATTCATTTTGTTTTAAACATTTATTATATTACGACATATTTAAAATGTATAAACTTTTAATATAGATCCATTTACTAAGAAATAATGACCTTTGTAATGTTTAAGTAAATTTTTACTTGTATCTGTCATAAATAAATCTAATTAATATTAAATTAATTAAATATTATGTTTCCTCATGAATCAAAAAGAGATAGTTTATCACATAATTTTCGTGACAAAAACATTGAGGAAATGTAAAAAGGAAAGAAGTTTGAGAACTAAATTTAGATAATTACTAAAAAAAATGAAAGGTAAAACCAGGGCAGTTAACTAACTTAAATCATAATTTATATCTTAATATCGAAAACTTAATTTAAAGATTCGTATTTATTATTATTTGTCAATAATATAATTATTTTAATACTTTAATCTTTCATCAAAATTATAAATGATGAAATGACAAACAGACAGAATGATAGTGTCGCCTTTTGTCGATAATATAATCGAGTATTGTTAGAGTAGTGATGTAACTTCTATTGTCTATCGATAATTTGGTTTTTGAAATGTTTACGTAATTATATTCCATTTTAGTGAAGAAGAATATTGGAGCTATAAATGTCTATCATATAAATGCATATGTGAGTTTGTTTGTCTATTACGTTACGCCTAAACCGCTAATCAGATAGTGGGTGTAACTTTTAATAAAAAAATGCATATTTTTAACATGAATAGACATACATGTTTTACTAGATCTGTATATAATACAACAACTAGTGTCACAAAATTAAAATAAAAAAATCCAGTCATTTACCAGCAACCCATTGAATTCAACCATATTTCATCAAAAGTAGCTATTTTCTATTCATCATCATCATAATTTTCCTCGCCTTATCCTGTTAAGGGTCGGCTTTGTGCGTCATGTCATGTCCCTTCATTTCATTCGGTCTCCAGTCAAATCCTCATTCACTCCACATTCTCTCATGTCATCTTTTACACAATCATACCATTCCTTATTTCCATATTTATCCTTTCTGTTTACGCATTTACTCAATTGTCTTTGTGTTCTATCAATGTGTCAAACTGTCAATACGTCAAATTATGTTGACATCAGCTTTTCATTCATTCCATTTTGTATCGTGCAAAAATTATAACCTCTGGATAATATAAAGGTGTTTGATTCCTTAAAAATATCCCTACACATCGAACTACCTATCAAGGAGACAACACCAATCCACAAAGTATTCAACACTTTCCCTTCTACGCCTGCCTTCTGCTCTAAGGTGCAGTGCCTTTTTGATAACGTGGCTTTCTTCTCTTCTCCCGAGAACCGCGAAAGCGGGTTTCTATTACCTCTAACTAAATATTATGATAGAAACAAAATTTTAAAATGTACATGGGTGATCATTGCTTAACCTGACCTCTCATCGTAAACCTCATCATGACAGACAGACGTTACAACAGCTTAAACGGTGGTGTATCACTATTATAGTTCGGAACGGGCGAGTAATTGCGTGGGGTTACAAAACCACGGACATTTAGATCATAAACAACTCGTTACTTATTTATTATCGTAAAATACTAGTTGATTCAAGCAACTTTGTCTGCGTCACTATTTCCACGTTTTTGGAAAAAAAATATCAATGCTTCTCTTATTATTATTTCCACAAAAAAATGTATAGCAAAGAAGGAATATCATAAATCTAAATTCAAAGCCATTTATTAAATTTAGGCTCTGAAAGGGCACTTATGAAAGTCGAAGTTACTAAAGCTACTATCGGTTCGAAAGTCAGCCTTTAACTAAGAAGAACCGGGAAGAAACTCAGACAATAATGGACATAAAAAAATTATTATGCAATTTGGTGCGCGTACTATGTAGATGACAAGTTTCTGCTGCGGGGTTTCACCCGCGCAGTTACCGTTCCCGTAGGAATACAGATATGTTATATAGCTGAAGTAACTCCCTGATAATGTAGCTTTCCATTGCTGAAAGAATCATTAAGATCGGTCCAGTAGTTTCCGACCCTTTTCATTACAAACAAACATAAAAATCTTTCCTTTATATATTTGTATAGACGAAGTAGGTACGTATATCATAAATACCTACCTATAAATATTCATAAACCTGAATTTGAAAAGTCAATAACCAATCGTTTATCTTTAGAATGGATTAAATAATTGTACTTATACATTACTAGCGGACCCGGCAGACTTCGTTCTGCCCACCAGCGCCACCTACCGGGTCCGAATTGATGTATTATACATAAAAACCTTCCCCATGAAATACTCCGTAATTTAGTGAAAAAGGCATGAAAATCTGTTTAGTAGATTTTGTGTTCATCGCGTTCGCGACAGACAGATAGAGGCGGCGAGGACTTTGTTTTCTATATATGTATGTATATAGATATTTTTATAGACAAAGTAGGTGTACCTACCTATAAATAAATCACAAACCTGAATTTTAAAAGTCAATAACCAATCGTTTATCTATAGAATGGATTAAATAATTGTAATTATATATTAATTTTTTGTTTTGTAAACATAATAATTACGTGAGGACCGGTCGGGCTGTAGTACATTACCGGCGCATGCGCCTTGACATTACACGAAGATGGTTTCCTGACGCCCGCGCCGGCGCCGCTCACTCGGTCTTGAGAGCTGAGGGAAGGGACTTGAGAAGGTCCTATTTGTATATCAGATCAATTGAGTTATCCCTTTCTAAAATGGAATAAAAAAACAATGAAAAGATTAACAGGGAAATTACAGCATGAGCGTGATGTGAAAGACCTATTTAAATCTCATAAAAATGAGTGATAAGTGATAAGATTTACTAGAAAATAACAGGTGGTGAAAAAGTCTTATTTTATCTCATAAACATATATAAATGTAGTTTATCAACTTTCTAATATTATATAGGATCGGCATTGCATCGAAATTTCCATGTGTAATAAGATGTATGTATGAAAAGTCATGAAATGAAATGTATGTATTTATTCATTTAAATAAGCCTTCACAAGCACTTGGTTCGGAGAGCAGAGTGCTGTATAAAAAACCCTATTTATTAAATCCTAACTTTCTAACTCTAAAATTATAAAAACGAAAGTAACTCTGTCTGTCTGTCTCGCTTTCACGCTAAAACTATTGAACCGATTTAAATGAAATTTGGTAGATAGATAGTCTAGAGCCTGAGAAAGGACATAGGCTATTTTTTATCCCGGGAAAATAGAAGATCTCCCGGGTACGCTGGTGAATCCGCGGGGAGCCACTTATCACCATCATCATCATCAGCTCATATACGTCTCCATCGTGGAGCTCGAGCCTCCCCTAACATCGAGGGGATTAGGCCATAGTCCACCACGCGGGCCTAGTGCGGATTGGGGACTTCACATGCCTTCAATTATGACATCTTGGGCATGCAGGTTTCCTCACGATGTTTTCCTTCACCGAAAAGCCAGTGGTGTGAACCCGTACGTAAGCTTTTATTAAGCCCAGAGGTACGGGCCCAGGTCTTGAACCTGCACCCTCACGATCGGGTGTCGGTGCGTTCCCAACTGAGCCACCACGCGACTAGTTAGGGGAGCCACAAGTTAATTATAAAAAACATCGAAGAATTGACAATATTTAACCTCATGAGATCCAGATATTAGTTTGAATATGACAAATAAAACTAGTTATACAAAAAATCTTTTCCACGAATAGATGTCTGTTTCACCACAGTTAGTAAAAGGGCTGCATACCAGGTCAGACTGTATGTATGTACGTTAGTTGCAACAGCAAAAATGTCAAGAAATCAATATGTTACAAGAACGCCTCTGAGCTATATCATTACGCGGGGCCATCTAGTTGTCATAGAGTTTGACAAATTGTCGAACGACGGAGCCTTAAGGCGTTAGTAATATTTTGTAAGTTGATCTATATAGATAAATTTAACTGAAAAGTATGCATTGATTTTTAGTGGATGAAAATCTTTAAGTTTCTAAATATATTTTTAGTTTTAGTTTGAACTATCAGTTAGCGACATCAATCCTTTGGACATCATAATAATTCAAATAATAATTTATAATCTAATCTCATCATCATCATAATCATCAGCTCTTATACGTTTTCTCCGAGGAGCTCGAGCCTCCCCTAACAATGAGGGGGTGTAGGCCATAGTCCACCACGCGGGCCTAGTGCGGATTGGCGGACTTCACATGCCTTTGATTGTGACATCTCGGGCATGCAGATTTCCTCACGATGTTTTCTTTCACCGAAAGCCAGTGGTGTGAATCCGTATGTAAGTTTTCTACTTTTTTTAAAACTCAGAGGTACGGGCCAGTATTTGAACCAGCACCCTCATGATCGTGAGTCAGTGCGTTCTCAACTGAGCCACCACGGCTACTATCTAATCTACAAAAAATAATTCAATTTTGGATAGCTTATTTATCAACAAAGGGTTTGGATTAGACTATATAACATCACCCTACGAGCAATAGGGGTGTAGCATTAATGAAAAATGTCGGAAAAACAGGTAACGTGACGCTGACAAAGTTGTGCGGATCAGTTACTAAAATATAAACTTCAGCGAATATTATTTTACTAGTGTCCCTTTTTCACCCGCGTTCCCGGGGAATCTTTAATTTTCCTAGGATAAAAAGTAGGCTATGTGTTAATACAGGTTATAAACTATCTGTGTTCCAAATTTCATCCAAATCCGTTCAATAGTTTTTGCTTGAAAGAGTAACAAACACACTCACAAACATTCGCTTTTACAATATTAGTATAGATTTATTAGTTTCTCCTTTATATATCATGCTAAAAATAAGACAAAAATCACTGCTACGGGACTATACCCCAATATTCGAAAAAACCTTATACATAACATAAAAAAGGCCAAAAATAGCTAATTACCCCCAGCTCAGTTCACTTAGAGACGCAAGCACGGAACAATGCGGTACTCGGTTCGATTCCCGCGGCATCATTCCCACGTCAAGTGAGATAACGAGCAACTAAGTATATTACAAACACTTCTTTCAAGGTGGTTAATATTACACTTCTGCATCTACAACACTAATATCTATATACTAGCTGCCTCCACGCGGTTTTACCCGCGTAGTTCCCGTTCCCGTGGGAATACAGGGATAAAATATAGCCTATATTACTCAGTGATAATGTAGCTTTCTAATGAAAAAAGAATTTTTAAAATCGGTCCAGTACTTTTTGAGTTTATTCGTTACATACAAAAATACAAATCTTTCCTCTTTATAATATTAGTGTAGATGTAGATATAAAATAAACTCCCCGCCGCCTCTGTCCGTCTGTCTGAACGCGATGAACACAAAAACTACTGAACAGATTATCATGCGGTTTTCACCAAATTACGGAGTATTTCGTGGGAAAGGTTTTTATGTATAGTACATCAATTTGGACCCGGTAGGTGGCGCTGGGTCCGCTAGTAATATCTAAAAATATCATTTTTATATACATATCATGCGATTTCGCTTACTCATAATTTTTTTTACTAATAGCTGTATAAAACTTTAAGTACTTACTGCATGTAGTCTACTACATAAGAGTTACATCATATAAAATGCACTTGTTTGTACTAGTTTTGTAGCTAAGTTGACAAGGGTTACCATACGTTTGAGCTATTTGGGTTTTTTCCTAAATTTATATTTAAATTTGATGTAGATATTTACCTAATCATTGTTGTACTTGTAAGAGAAAGTGTTACTATTTTCAATGGGCCACCATTTATATATAATATATTATTAGTAAATAGTTGTTAAATGTAATTGTTTATTTTATTATTTATGCCGAATCTTGACAATAACATAAGATATAAAAAATACTTAAAAGCTGCTTGAGTCATCAATAAAGAAAACTACCCAAATTTTTCTTTAAATAATCAACATTCCTTCTGACTATAATTATCATAATAATTTTTTTATGTGAAACAGTTACAAATATACATTATTTATAAAAAAATTAATCTCGATATTTTTTAGAAAGCATGGTTAGTCTTACTAGCATCTACAAAGATTCGATGCCGCCATAGATAGCAGGTAATTTACACTTTATGGACACATGACAGGTGGCGCTGGTGACGAAACTTATAGTGCTAAAGACTCCATATACTATACTAGTGGTCCCCCGCGGTTTCACCTAGGATCTTCCATTTTCCCAGGATAAAAAGTATCCTATGTCCGTCCCAAGTTCTAAGCTACCTCACCACCATTTTTCAGCCTAATCGTTTCAGCCGTTTTTGAGTTATGTATAAAGAGTGTAACTAACACGACTTTCTTTGTACATAGACTAGTGGCTCCCCGCGGTTTCACCTGGGATCATCCATTTTCTCGGAATAAAAAGTAGCCTATGTTCTACCTCAGGCTGACTATATGTGTACCAAATATAATTTAAATCGTTTTAGTAGTTTTAGCGTGTAAGCGAGACAGACAGAGTTACTTTCGCATTTACAATATTAGTTAGGATGACAGACCGGTTGGCTCTGTGTCCCTGACTTTAAAGAAGTTGGTCGTGGCTTCGAATCTCACCCGGGACAATCATTTGTATGCGTGATTGTCTGTTTTTTCTGTCTGGATGTATATATCTTCATATTTTCGTATAATTATATTCGTATTTTCGTTACTTTAGTATAAGTTCTAGTTTGGAAACAGACTGACTGTGGTAACAATATGACATAAATGAGAACCCAAAGATAAAAGAAACGTAATACCATAACTAAAAGAATTGAAAAGAAAACAGCTGTCAATGTATCATAAGTTTTCATCATAAAATGTTATGTAAATCATTGTGTTTACAGCTAACGTAACACCTCCGCCCAAATAGCATCTCGGCTCACGACAATTAGCTACCTACTGTTCTTCCATTGTTTCACTTTCAACCACCGACATAATAGTTAGTAGACACCTTACACCTATTTGCAATGTAAGCAAAAAGCCAATTATTATTATGCTAAAAGTAAGACAGAAAGCGTTACGAGACTAAACCCTAATATTCTAAAAACCACGCATTACATAAAAAAAACATCCAAAAATTGTTGTAATTAGCTCAGTTCACTTAGAGACGCAATTTGCAATGTAAGCAACAAGCCGTTTCGTTTCCAGGACAAACATTAAATTTTGTATGTATTAATATGTATGTAATTATCTATATAAGTATGTATTTCAAAGTAGTATATCAGCTATCTGGTTGCCATATCACAAGCTCTGCTTAGTTTGGAATCAGATTGGCCATGCGTGAAAAATGACCAAGGATATTTATTTAGATTGGCCGTGCGTAAAAAGAAATGCGCAGGATTTCTCAGGTGATGTCATTTTACTTTTCAAAATGGAACCTCAGCTCGTTTAAAGCTTATCGCTGGAAGCTGTCACGATTTTGCAAGTAAAGCAACGGTATAATGTAGTTTCGTTCACCTCTGACATCTCGAAATGTTATGACGAGTTACCTCTTGCAGAGACACGATTCAGTTTCTTTTTAACAGACTTAAAAAAAATCGACTGTTTTTTTGTCAGTGTTTTTTTTTTGTAGTTTTCTGTCATAATATCTATACTATTAATATTAATCCATACTAATATTATAAATGCGAAAGTAACTCTGTCTGTTAGGTACGCTTTCACGCTACTGAATCGATTTAAATGAACTTTGGTACGCAGATAATCTAGAGCCTGAGAAAGGACATAGGCTACTTTTTATCCCGGGAAAATTGAAGGTCCCCGGGAACGCGGGCGAAGAGTAGGGGAGCTACTAGTTAATAAAAAAGAGGAATGATTTGATTTTAGTTGGTAAGCCAATAAATAAATAATCTTTCCTTAGTACGTTTCGCGTAGTTTTATATAATTAACAAAACGTCACTTTAAGTTAAATGTTGAATAAGTATTGACCAATGCTATCTAGTTAGAGTGAATATCCCGGGATATTACTTAACTGCGCGACGGCGTGAGTTCTCTACACCTTTTATAGATATGTCGGTTAAAATTTAACTATGCGGTTAACTTTAACACGTTGAGTCGATGTAAAAAGAGCTTGAGTAGGTATGTTAGGGGTTTTGCAATGTTTTAGCTATACACATAGATGCATAGATATAGAGAGCATAGTAGTTAGGAACGCATCGACTCACGATCATAAAGCTGCAATTTCAAACCCCGAGCCCGTACCTCTCAAATCAAATCAAATCAAAATCTTTTTTATTCAAATAGGCCTCAATAAAGCACTTATGAATAGTCACTATTAATGCTCGGTTCTGATAGTAGTTTTTACTGAGAAGAGCCGGCAATAAACTAAAGTGTTTAAAAATCATGTGTATTCACACCACTGGCTATCGGTGAAGGAAAAACATCGTGAGGAAACCTGCATATCCGAGATGTCACAATCAAAGGCATGTGAATCCGCACTAGGCCCGCGTGGTGATCTATGGCTTAAACCCCCTCGTTGTAAGGGGAGGCGCGTGCTCCTTAGAGACGGATATGAGTTGATTATGATAGAGGCATACGTCATTTCTATACAGACGGCAAAACTGATGTCAAACTAATCCAGGTTTTTAAAAATAGAAACTTCTTTACAATTTACACCATATTATCTCTTAACTCTATAATTTATGAATCGATTCAGATGTTTTTTTTTTTAACAAAACAGTCAAGGTATATAAAATTTTCCACCACAAACAAAATCCTGGTAATCATTCAAAAACTGACACCTGACCAAGCATAAACACGTAGCCATTACTCTTAAAATACCTCACATAACACCAAAAGACCTTTTGTTTTAAACTGTCAAACTCAGCTGTCAGATTGTAAATGGATTAAACTGCGGATTTAAAAAGGTTAGTTAAACGTCAAACGACATGTAATGTCACACCTTGACTTTTGCTTCTGTAGTCAATTTGTTCCCCTTATTATGGTGGGCTTTAAGCCACAAGTGAGGCCCGATTTTGAAGTTTATACTAAAGTACATATTTATTGTTTGAACATCACATTCATTAGTAAAATTAGTATTGTATAGACCTATTAAATCTATGCAATAGTAAATCTAAGAAAGGCAAAAATGTTTTAATGTCGGATACCCCATTTACCGCGGAAGATTACAGGCTATATAACATCACGAAACGACAAATAGGAGCAGAGCATCAATGTTGCAAAACAGGGAAAAAAACATATGAGACGCAGACAAAATTGCGCCAGTCATATGCTATAGTCCTGAGGATTGGTGTTGATTAAAAACATTATAGTATTTATTAAACTACTATCTCAAAATTTTGAGACAAACATAAATAAATACAGTTTAAATTAAATTTAGTTTAATACACAACAGAATTGAGCCCCCACGATTGGACTCTTACCTCAGCCACATCGTAAATCTCATCACACGTATATATAGGTAACGCCCTTCGTCATATACTATGTTGCTAACTTCACTTTCACTAAGGCATATAACTGTGTCCATTGATCATACGTAAATAAAAACGAATTAAAGCTCTTGTATATAATATAGCTTAAGCCTTTAGCTTCCGCTGGCGGCTTTGTTTGCGTAAAATACTTAAATTTATTTCTATGTAAAACGTATCCTATTAATGTAATAATGTGTATACTTAGTAGTAGTAAATGGACAGACAGACAAACTCACGTTCGCACCCATTCGTTTATATACAATTATTTTGTTGTAAAAAGGTATATTAATAATAATATTATTATATTATAATACATATAACACTTTTTCTTTGACGTCCGAAGGCAATAACGTTCGATCGCGGACTAAATGACGGCGTAGTAAGCAGACATTTTTGCTGCTTTTTGACACACGAAGTACACTCGCGAAGTCTAGTTAGATAGTCTGTGAATCTGTGACAATAACTTTTTGTACTAACTCCTTCTGCATTTACGTCCATGCTTAATATCTTAAGTTGGTATAACAAACATTAATACCAAAATCGTAACGTAAAACAATGGATTTACTCTTAACCCGTGGTTCTATCTCGCAAATGCACTCACATATCCAATTTTGGTCGCCAATATGTGTTTCCGTTAGTCCATAAAGCTACCACTTCATTACTTGTGTCGCACATACAGTATAAACCACTTATACCACAGATAGTATACTATATACTACTTATACTAAGCTTAGATTTGTATATTTAGCATGTACTAGTTTATGCTAATCTAAACCAGTGCGTGTCGCGTCTTTGCAACATTTTTCATGTCTTTGCATCATTTTTCATTGATGCTCCACTCCTATTGGCCGAGCGTGATGTTATATTGCCCACTAGTGACTCCCCGCGGTTCCACCCGCACACCCAAGGGAGTAACAATTTTCCCACGATAAAAAGTACCCTATGTGTTACTCCAGAAAATATTCTAAATAAACTAACTCTGTTCTAAATTTCATCGCGATCCCTTGAGCCGTTCTGGCGTGAAAGAGTAACAAGCACATCTACACATACATTCTCATAAACTTTAGTAGGATAGCCTTTCTCGCTGTCTATCTAACACTGAAAGAATTTTTCAAATCCTACCAGTAGTTCTTGAGATAAACGCGTTCAAACAAACAAACTTACCTGTAAAATATTACTTTAGAAAGCCATTTACCATCATTACTGTCAAAGACATGACATGCTCTGATCTCATTACCTTCAAGACCAGATAACCTAATGTACCTCTTATCAACCGAAACAGTGATCATCGATTACGAATTGACCTTAAAAGTTGACCTCCCAGAGGTCAAGACCTCAGAGTAGTCAAGGAACATTTATTTGGAGCTATGATAAGATCTTGATGTGTTACGTATAGTGTTTTGTTATATAAGTGTACTAGTTGACCCACGCAACTTCGGTAGCGTCACATGCCCATTTTTGCAACATTTTTCATTAATGATCCGCACCTATAAGTCGTAGCGTTATGATATATAGCTTATAGTCTTCCTCGATAAATAGGCTATCTTACACTGAAATAATTTTTCAAATCGGACCCCTAGTTCCTGAGCTGAGCGCGTTCAAGTAAACAAGCAAAGTCATCAGCCGGAGCTATGTCAACTTCCCCTGGAGCGGCACTGGATGCGTTGTTAGATCTAACGCCCCTGCATCTACATGTAGAGAAGGTGGCGAGAACTACTATGCACAGGATACACGCACAGGTGGGACCAAAATGGCTCTCCCAGGCACTTAAATCCGTTCAGGACTCAGTACTGGAAACTCCAATTCTGAACATGGTATCGGACTCAATGATACCTCAGATAAACTTTCGTAGGTTTTATGAAGTAGATATTCCCTCCCGCGATGAATGGCTTAATGACAAAATCGCGTGGGTGGGAGGTGGCCTTAAGTGGTACACCGATGGATCCAAATCAGGATCTGAGGTAGGCTGTGGAATCTATGGAGAGCGTCCAAAAATCAGCAAGCAGCTGAACCTTGGAAAATACGCCTCCATTTTCCAGGCAGAGGTATACGCCATCTTAGAATGTGCGGACATCAATCTGCAGAAAGACTACACCAACCACACAATATATATCCATTCGGACAGCCAAGCGGCCCTTTTGGCCCTGACCTCCGAAACAATCAGCTCTAAGTTAGTTAAAAATTGCATGGACCTCCTTAACGAACTGGGCACAAAGAACAGAGTCGTACTAAGGTGGATACCAGGACATGCAGGAATCGTTGGAAATGAAAAAGCCGACGAACTCGCCAAGGCTGGAGCTAAGGGGAGCCCTTATGGGCCTGAGCCAATCTGCGGTATACCCAAAAGCCTAGCTAACTTAACCCTGAGGAACATATATGTAAACTCATCCCTTAATTCCTGGCACGAGGTGCTTGGAATGAGTCACTCTAAGGCACTTATAAAGGCCTTCAGTAAGAAATCTGCTTCAGAGATATTTTCTCTAAGTAGAAGAAACTTGCGCATACTAGTGAGGGTGCTAACAGGGCACTGTGGACTGAACAAACATTTGTTCACAATCAGTGTCCGTGACACAAAGGAGTGCAGATTCTGCTGCAATGCAGATGAAACACCCAAACACCTTCTGTGTGAATGTCACCCACTTATGCCAAAACGTAATACCCACCTGGGGAAACACATATTGCACCCAGATGAGGTAAAATCAATTCCTGTCAAGAACATAGTGCGGTTTTTCAAAGCTGCAGGTCTTGACAGTGAAATCTAGTTAATGTGGCGATCACAATAGACCTAGTATGGTCGCAGTGATACAAGCTCTGAGAAGACTTGAAATAGCCGCTTAATCCAAATAATAATAATAATAATAAAAGTCATCAGCTTTATATATTAGTATAGTTGAATGAATATTTCACGGAAAAAACTGGTTAAGAATTTCAGAATGCATTCTCTAGGGAAGCAGGTGAAACCGAGTGTTGGTAGGTATATATATCAAAATCGAATACGTAATCCCGAACCATAGATATTCTAAATCATAGACAAGATCAATTAACTCAATCAGACAAATTACTCAATAAACAATAATAAAATTGAATGAATTTACAAGACCAATCAACATATAAAATATTTGCTGGTTTGATTACAAGATCATATGCAATATTGTAGAGAAACAGTATTTGAAACTTTCTCGAACTATATTCATGATTTAAACCCTACAAGTAGCTCCCCGCGGTTTGACCCGGGAGATCTTCCAATTTCCCGGGATAAAAAGTAGCTTATGTCCTTTCTCAGGCTTTAGACTATCTGTACCAATTTCATTTAAATCGGCTCAGTCGTTTTAACGTGAAAGCGAGACAGACAGAGAGAGTCACTTTTGCATTTGTAATATTCATGTATTTCGTAGAAGAACGAGAATAATCCTGCGAATAAATTGTATGGCAAAACGACGTTGACGGAGTCAGCTAGTTTACCATATAAAAATGACCTGAATTCAATGTACTTTTTTGCAAATTCTCTTTCACAATGACTTCGCAGGTCACAGAGATGCTTAAACTCAGATACATAGCATTAATTCATTAATTATTGTTCAGTAAATTGTCAAGTGTGTGAATACAATGAGTATTCTGAAGGTCGATGGTTGTGATAGCAGATATACATCACAGTCACTCGACTGCGTTTGACTCATAACTAGCAATTAGTTGCTAATGATGTATGCCCTATTTAAAGCTATTTAAGCTATTAACTTAATCATGGTTTGAAGGTTATTATACTAAATATATGGATTTTATATTATTTAAGCTATTTGATATAATTTCGGAGGAGTTTAATTACAAACACCTTGACACGAGAATTTTATATATAAGATATCTAAACTAAGCAGAACTTATGCGGTGTTAAACATATACATGATATACTTTACATATTACTTTTAACTATAGTCAAATATAGATAAATATCCAGATAGGCAATTAGATAAAATAAAATAAAAAATAATAATAATATCGAAACCACGACAGGCGGTTTAAAAGTACTGTATTTACGCACACGTATTGTATATTATGTACTAGATTGTAATTAATTAAGTAGAACAACATATAAATAAATATTTGACAAATATGATTATTTTATTATTTATCCATAGTCACAATTAATACAAGCTGTCTCTAGGTCGAAATAACATTTTCCGCGTGTAAATAATATCCCCGCATATTTATATAGGTACCATCCTTAAAAATATTAAAGTATAAATTATTGGTAGAATTAATACGGAATAAATATATTTTTAATTTATAAGCATAATGTTAATTTGTTTGTTTCCAGATGGCGATAACCTGCGACTGTCCGATGTCGCAGCCAGGGCCGACCCTCGCGGCGACGTGCGGGGGCGGCGCCTTCATGCTGTTCATGGGTTTACTGGAGGTGTTCCTGAGGAGCCAGTGCGACCTGGAGGACCCTTGCGGACGAGCACAGGTATCAGCTCACTAGTAAATTGTCTATTACATTGCAGCTCACGCCAATAAAATATAGCTTCAACCTTCTGCTTGGTGGTTTCTTGAAGCCCCTTCAACTTGCCCGGGAAATAAGTCTCTGTCCTTTCTGAAGCTCTAGTTTAACTCTGTACCAAATTTCATTGAAATCGGTTCAGTGGCTTAGGCGTACCAGACTGAGAGTTACTTTTGTATTCATAATTTTAGTAGGAATGTTTCCTGATAATGTAATTATCAATTAGTGTTTTTTTAATCGGTTCAGTGATTTAGATCTAAAAATGTAACAAACAAACATATACCTATTCGCATTTATATGATTTATATATAAAATTCTCGTGTCACAGTTTTCGTTGCCATACTCCTCCGAAACGGCTTGACCGATTTTTATGAAATTTTATATGCATATTCGGTAGGTCTGAGAATCGGCTAACATCTATTTTTGATACCCCTGTGATCACGGGAACGGGAACTACGCGGGTGAAACCGCGGGGCGGCAGCTAGTATGATTTATTAGTTATGATTTATTAGTTAGGCTGTGCCTCTATAGAGGTCAAACATGACAGTTGCATTGGAAAATGCTATAGCATTTTCCAATGCAACTGTCATGTTTGACAGTACAAAGGAAAACATTATCCGAAAAACACCTTACCTATGTCGTGACCACTTAAATAGTTTTTCAATCCACTGAATTGATTGATAGTTTTTGCCATCATTTATATAAAACTATTGAATAGAAAGTTTTAAACAATAGTCAGGCATTATCGCAACAACACTTAAAAACGTTATAAGGTAATTTTCTCTCACAGTTTTCACGAATAAAGCTCTTCACAGTCACGATTGCAATGTCACAGAAGGTGGGTATCAAAGTTCGATTCGTGATTGTACTAATAACAATAGTAATGGATCTCGCATGATAAAAAAGTTGATACAATAATTGCATTTAAAAATATGATGTGTTTTCTATTGTACCTACTAGTGACTATGGCAGGCTAGTGACTCGCCTTGACGTCGCACAAGTTACACTAATTAGATATAACCAATAATCTTCATATATAAAGGTGTTAACGACCAATCATATAGGTACATAAGATATGATAAAAGACACTAGATATTTTTTGTCAATAATATATTTTATAATTTACAATAACAGCTAATAATTTATTTTTTTCCAATAAAATAATTAAAGTTCAAAATAAAACCTCCAAATCACGGTACCTATATACAAACTAATTATCTATACTAATATTATAAAGGAGTAGAGTTTGTTTGTTTGTTTGTTTGTTTGTTTGTTTGTTTGTTTGTTTGTTTGTTTGGTTGAACGCGCTAATCTCAGGAACTACTGGTCCGATTTGAAAAATTCTTTCGCCATTAGATAGTCCATTTATCGAGGAAGGCTATAGGCTATATATCATCACGCTATGACCAATAGGAGCGGAGCACCAATGAAGAATGTTTCAAAATCGGGAGATTTCTTTTCCAGTGGAGAGCTTCCGCTGCGTACGCTACGTAAACGGTTAAAGTTACGCTAAAATGATGTATGACAGAATTGTTCCCCTTCAAAAGTTCTAAAAAAAAGTCCGCGATAGCATATGTCTATCTGTTAAGGTTGGCTCACTGTGACCACTTTTATACTAACCAAATTTGTTCGAAAATTAAGCATTATTTGTGAAGGTGTTTTTATGAAGATGATATTAATCCTTATCCAAATAAATACGTTATTCACCGCAAGTATTTAATTTAAAACAAAATTGCCATTTACATCATTCAATTTCAATGAATATCTTAGGAGATATCGCAAATTTAAAATAACATCGCACCAAAATAATTATCAAGTACTGTACTGCGCGCGCCTTTATGTGCCGGGCCGGCGCGTGCAGTCATCCTTCAACGTAAACGAAGGGGGTTGAAAGTTAGCGTCAGCCCAAAGTAACTATTCCACGCGGACGGAGTCGCGGGGAGAAGCTATAATTAAATATAGCGACATCTAGCGTAAAAAATATATGATGGTACATCAGTATAATACATACTGATTAACTAGATGGCGCCATTAACAATATTTATAATTTATTTTCTGTTTCCAGTACCGCAGGCACATGGACTCCGTATATGACTTCATCGTGGTGGGAGGGGGTTCCTCTGGATCTGTGGTCGCTGCTAGACTATCTGAAGTACCCGAGTGGAGAGTGCTGCTTTTGGAAGCTGGTTTGTTTTCCCTCCCTTTAGTATGCACTAAAGGACTATTTTTTTATAAACAACTAAGTGTACAAATATTTGCTATTAAAATTAGTTTTCTTTATAAATATAAATCAAAATCCAAGATGGATCCGTTACCCCATATTTAAACCCCATATCATATAAACATATCTCTCGCTCTCTTTCTCTTCTTCCTGCCTTAAGCTGAATACATGTGTAATATTTCCATTCCTCCCTGTCAGCCGACATTTCCCTTCTTACACAATCCATCCATACTTTCTTCGGTCTTCCTCTACGTTTATCACTAGCCACCTGCACATTGTCAATCAAAAATATATTTTAACACCAGGTTTCGACGAGCCCACCGGTGCTCAAGTGCCGTCCATGTTCCTGAACTTCATCGGCTCCAGCATCGACTGGGGATATCAGACGGAGCCGGAGCCGGCGGCTTGTCTCGGCGAGAAGGATCGGAAGTGCTACTGGCCTAGGGGAAAGGTAACATCATCATCTTCCTCCCTTGCATATTCTGTGAATAAATCGTGAATGCGACCATTCTTTTTACATATATTGATCATGTAAGATGGCGTAATAAGTTTTTTCAGGCTATTTGGTTTATTGCAGTTAATATTATTTACTGGATGCTGCACGAAGTTTTACTTAGTTAAACTTTCCCGACATTTTTACCCACTCTTCAAATATGTTTTTGAGGGATACACACAAATCTATGCGGATTAACTGCGATAATATCTGCATTTATAAGTAGTTATGCTATTTATATGCATAGTTATGTATTATAATTAATTTAAGTATGTAAACTTAAATTAATTATAATACATATACATAACAATCCCGATACACTCCGCAAAATCAAAATTTTCCATTAAAACTCTAATCACCAGGTACTAGGTGGCACATCAGTGATGAACGGCATGATGTACATACGAGGTTCTAAGAAGGACTACGACGGCTGGGCAGCCGCCGGCAACGAGGGCTGGTCCTACGACGAGGTGTTGCCTTACTTCCTCAAGTCCGAAGACAACAAACAGTTGAAGGATATGGACCAGGGGTACCACGCAGCTGGAGGACCCCTCACCGTCTCCCAGTTCCCCTATCATCCACCGCTGAGCTACAGCATTGTGAAGGCTGGTGAAGAGTTGGGTAAGTTATAGACTATCCCTAGTAGGATTAGGAATTGTGAATAAAGCCTTGGGCAGTGCCGGATTAAGCAAGCGCGGGCCCGTAGCAAAGCATAGGGCCTTTGATGTGCTAGCGGTAAAAGAGGTACTCTCGGGTGGATTTGTATCCAAACACGTTCCTTACACGTCCAAAAGAATAAAAACTAATGTTAGGCGGGTCTTCAAAGGTCTGAAAGACACAACAGTTTTGAAATAATATTACAAGAATTGGTGTATTCGTGAATAAAATTCATAACACGAATTTCAATAATATCAATTATTCTTAGCTGAAGCAACCATCCAAAAGCAAGTCCCTCTATTCATAAGGCCTATATAAAGGCTTTGAATAAAAATAATGTTCCGATTAATACCAGGCTACCCATCGCGGGATCTAAACGGCGAGTACCACACTGGCTTCGCTATAGCCCAAACGACGAACCGCAACGGGTCTCGTCTGTCCACCGCCCGCGCGTTCCTCCGGCCGGCGCGCGCGCGGCGCAACCTGCACGTGATGCTCAACGCGACCGCGGCGCGCGTGCTCATCAACCAGACCACGCGACAAGCCTACGCCGTTGAAGTCAGGAACAGCTTCGGAGGCACTGAAGTCATCTTCGCTAATAATGAGATTATACTCAGGTAAGAGTGGCTTGGGATTTTGAGTTTAGAGATCTGTGGTCTGGGAGTAGGGGGAGGCTAGAATTACTTTAAATGTGGATGTAACTGTGGCATAGGATGCTAATATTTATGTAATATGAAATATCAACAATAGGAGAAAAATTGAGGTGGCAAATTTTAAGGAAAGCAGTTATATATCTCCTTCCACACATTAATTTTCTGAGCCGAATTCTAGATAGACAATGAACGAAATATATATTTGTAGGGAGATAAAGTGGACATCTTCTCGATACTTACCTTTATACAACCATTTAAATATCCCGTTTCAGCGCTGGAGCAGTAGGATCCCCACAAATCCTGCAGATGAGCGGCGTCGGGGACCCTGAAGTTCTGAACCGAGCTGGTGTCAATCTGGTCCACAACCTGCCCGCCGTGGGCAAGAACCTGCACAACCACGTGGCCTACTTCCTCAACTTCCAAGTGAATGACAATAACACGACTCCTCTCAACTGGGCCACCGCCATGGAGTATCTGCTGTTTAGAGATGGACTTATGTCTGGAACTGGTAAGTGGAATATGCTTTCAAGCTGATTTTTACCACAACCAAATGATTAGTTTGCCTCCTGTACGGTCCTCTTTGGTACGGTCGTGGTCTAAAAATGTTTATCAGTTTTCGAATTACATTATTTATCATACTGTGTGCAGTATAGTCCATACTAGATTAAGGTGAGTACCTTACGTAATGAGTATTACGTACCTAAATTTGGATATTATGTAGTGTACTTGTCCCTTAACACATATATGCTGTCGTGATAGACTATACTGGTTACCAATATATTTTGCCTGTTTGATATGACCCGTTGCTTCGAGTCTATCCTAAGCAATCAAATTAAATTGCATTGACGGTGGTTATTGGTAAACAATGTATAATTTCTGGTAAAATTGCTACTTTACTACTGGTTAGAAATTAAGGTACTATAACAAATTGCTAATCCAGTTCATACTAAACTTTTATTAAATAAACTAACACAAATACCATCACACAATTTCAGGCATCTCCGAGGTGACAGGATTCATCCACACAAAGTACTCGAACCCTGAAGAAGACAATCCTGATATCCAGCTGTTCTTCGGCGGGTTCCTGGCTGACTGCGCCAAGACTGGTATGGTGGGGGAGAAGGTGGGAAACGGGTCTAGGAGTATACAGATCATACCCACTGTACTCCATCCTAAGAGCAGGGGCAAATTGGAAATAGCCTCTAATGATCCGTTTGCCTATCCAAAGATTTATGCAAAGTAAGTGCCTACTGTTATTGTTAAGAAATAATAACGCCTGTAGCAAATTTAATAGCAGCGTTGTGCGGATATGCATTTAGTTGCACGCGTAACTCTTCAAGATACCCACACAAATAATTAGAATTGTAAAACGTACGTAGGTAATACATTATACTTAAATCTGGAAATTTATAAACGTATTTATGTTCATGCACACAAATAAATAATGGCCTATACATAAGAGAGTTGACAATGATCAGTCAGCTGAACAAATTTCTTTGAAACATAGATAAAGTCACTATTCTAAAAGACTAAATCAAAACTGTATTATATTCAAGCTACCTCACCCATCCGGACGACGTGAGGACCCTCATAGAAGGCATCAAATTTGCCATCAAGCTTTCAGAAACGAAAGCTCTGAAGCGTTATGGGGTAAAACTTGACAAGACTCCAGTGAAAGGTTGCGAGAAGTTTAAGTTTGGGTGTGATGCGTACTGGGAGTGCGCTGTGAGGACTCAAACGGGGCCTGAGAACCACCAGGCAGGATCTTGCAAGATGGGGCCTAGGGGTGACCCAACTGCTGTCGTGGATAACCTGCTGCAGGTAAGAGTTGGGGTTACACTTATTTCGGTAGGCTAGAGTTCAATATCGAGCTCTTTTCACTAACTTAGTAATGTTAAAAAGTTAACATCCCATTTAAACTTGCATATGCCTGTTATTTAATTATTTTTAAAATAAACTAGAAATAACGCAGTAAGGCATTATTCCTAGTAAACGTGTAATTTTTTTTTAAAAATTCCGAACTAGCTTCCGCCGTTTTTCAGGCGTGAAAGCATAACATATAAATAGACAGAGGCACTTACTCATTTATAGTATTTATTGGCTTATTAAAATTGAAATAAAATCAACACAAATATAAATATTGACAGATATAAACCACATTAAATTTTGATTAAAACGCCATCTATCCGTGAGTAGCGTAACTACATGACATCACTACAGCGCCATCTACTGGCACGTTGCAGGTTCAAGGCGTGGACCGGCTGCGCGTGGCGGACGCGAGCGCGCTGCCCTCGGTCCCATCTGGCAACACCAACGCGCCGGCCATCATGATCGCCGAGCGCGCCGCAGACTTCCTCAAGCGACGCTGGCTTGGCGCTGGCGTAAGTCTCTAGTACAAATAATAATAACATAATTCCACCCTACAGGCTAGAATCTACGACTAGACGTGGCGAGAAGCTGCAAAAATGACTGGTTTTGTTTTAGTCCGCATTGCCTTCGGACGTAAAATTGACCATAGATTTTACAAATCTCCACCCAAGTATTTGCTTTTCATTAACATTCAATGTCCAAAAGTGAAGCCATAATGGAGAAGGAATAACTTAGCACGATGCTTTTTTGTAAGAATATTGTTGCACTTACTCTTACATGACTTGATTGACTTCATAGCATATAAATAAAGTTTTTCAATGACAGATATTTATTTCTTCAGGAACCTTTCCCGCTCGGAAACGGCGGCATCTCAAATGTTCTTCAAGCGGCCGATTCACAAATCCATTCCACGTGGCAACCATGGGCTTGACTTGACTCCAACTTTAGTTTAAGACGTAGTCTTACTTCGTAATAATTTTATGAATGGCTATGTAAATGGTTCACTAATTTAATGTATGTACGTAAGAGGAGCCGTTCTTTGTAAATATAATTAATGTAATTCATTTATTTAATAACTAGGTAGGTACTTATCCGATAAGATTTGTTTGTTGAACGACTTTTGGGGAAAAACATAAATTCTCTATTCACCGAAATATCACTCATTAATGCAAAACAACGCCATCTATTCATTTCTACTGGTAACATTTTCATTGATAGCCTAGTATCAATCGAATATGAAAAGCGGCGTTAATACACAAAAAGTTTACGTCAGTGACACTAGATGGCATCACTTAATTAATTGTTACTTTAAATATTTCTTTAATTTTTGCCACATATTTTTTTTTGTTGGCCGATGTTTATCCACAATCTCGTAATTCATAATAAAAAGTAGTAAGTTTGATCGGACGCCTTGGATACTTTATGTATTTTGAATACTTCATGAATAGTCGTGTTTCCCTTACGGAATCGTCTTATTATTAATTATATTTTAATTTATTAAACATGATTAATAAATACGAATAATATTTTTAATAATATGTATAACAGCCATTTAATATATGTTTGTACAAACTATGTATGTCGTTTTAAAATAATAAATACATTTATGTAATTTTACTCTACGTGTTTTGGTTACCTTAGTCCTAAACAGCTGGAGTGATTGATTATATTTGTCTAGGTTTCTGGATGGTTTTAAACTTAAAGCAAGATTGAACTCAGCAGACCGTCATCTGCCGGGTCCGCTAGTTTTATATAAATATCATCATTTACTGATTTTGTGAAATTCTATGATAATTTCCGGTAGATTGATATAATCTATATCAAATCTTTCCTTACTTGTCTTACCTAAGGTAATCGGAGACATTCAATAATAATAAAAAATCCTTACGCAACCTAATAAGTTCGTAAAAAAGATTTCATAATACATAGTTATATATTTGTATGTATATGTGTAGAATATATATGTCATTGTATTTGTATTGTATTGTAGTCAGAGCACGTTTCATTTAAGTATCCCCCAAATACCTACATAACCGTCCACGCCGGGTAAATCAAACAAAAACATTATAATAGTTGGAAGCTTTATTCTTAAGCAGTCAATAGCTTTTTACACAATCACAGCGCCAAACAACACGACAAGAAAACAGTCATGAAATTAGGTACATTTCATTAATATAATAGGTATTGCTAATATTTTTATTGTTGTTCTAATCTTGTATTTATACATAAATTTTTAGTGCAGGAAAAGGACATTTGGATGCTGATAAATAAGCAATAATGTGTTAACCCTCATAAACTTGGTTTTGAGAAGAAAGCGTTCAAAGATAAAAATGTCTGTGATTTACGACTACGATTTTTGCATGATATAAATCCATTATTTATGTAATTTTATGTTTTAGATGACTCGAAACACTTTAGTAGAATTTTAAATACGTGATGATTTATCAAAATCTTTGTTTTCGACTTTTTGTGGGTTGACATATTATTGCTTATCAGCATCCAAATAAGCTAATGCTTATCCAATTATTGAATTTAACTACATATTTATAGCTTCTACTTTTAATAGCTCCGTTATCTTCGGGTAGTAGTATAACATTACAAAGCAGACATGCTACCAATATTAAAAATGCAAAAAATGTATGTGTGTTTGTTACTCTTTCACTCAAAATCTATGGTACAGATTTAGATAAAATTTGGAACACTGACTACTACAATCTGGATACATAAGCTACTTTTATCCCGGGAAAATTGAAAATCCCCGGGAATGCGGTTGAAACACTACTAACAGTATAACGTAGACAAATATTATTAAGAAGGTAATTGAGCTTCAGATTTCTATATGATAAGACAAAGGACCATACAATAAAATCGACCTTTTGGTCATATAGAAATCAACAATGATTGCAAACAAAAATCAACTTAAATAACCTTATACCGAGCGTATAATTTGTCAACAGCAGATTTGGATGCTGATAAGCAATAATGTGTCAACCCACAAAAAGTCGAATTCAAAGGTTTTGAAAAATTTTCATAATGTATTTACACTTGTGGCTCCCCGCGGTTTCACCCGCATTCCCGAGAGACTTTCAAATTTCCCGGGATAACGAATCCTATGTCAGTCTCCTGGTTCTAAGCTACCTCTCCACAAATTTTCAGCCAAATCGGTTCAACCGTTCTTGAGTTATAAATGGTGTAACTAAACACAACTTTCTTTTATATATAGAAGATTATTTAAAAGAGTTTCAAGCCATCTAAAAGGGTTAACACATTATTGCTTATCAGCATCAATTTTTAAGTCCATTCATAAGCTCACATCACTTAGATAACCTACAAAAATATAAGTACTTAAAATCTATACACTTAATATTGCCTATCTAGTAACAGGGTAAATTTTATTGTTGAAATTATTACTTTATTTATTTTCTTTCGTTTTTTATTGCAAACATTTGTTTATTACGTACGCATTCATTAGGCGTACAGTTAGCTATCTGCTGACTTACACTGAGCGGCGTATCAATCGCTAACTTGTATTGTTCGCTAAGAATCAGCCGATAAGTCGGCAAGCGAAACGACGCGAACTACGCGCGGTAGACAATCCGTTTAAAAATTATACGGAGGCAAACTCCAAGAAAGTCTGCCGCTAACTGTACGCCTATTAGCGTATCATATAGTGTAGTACAAATTCAGGAAAAAATTACATATTTAACTACAATTATAACTACATAATGATAAAATTCATAGCTACGTCGTTGGATTTTATTTAAAATTCACTATAAAATTGATTTTTATTGATATTTTTATTGCACTGAAAATATACTGATTCGTGACAACTCACAACTTTAGTGTGGAAGTGTTGGATTACTTCGCCGCGGACCTAGGTTCGATTCTAATCATGTAAGATACAATAATAATCGATAATAGAATCTGGAATAGGTTAGTGAGAAATACAGTAAATTTCAACATTTAGATTTTAAAAATACACTATGCATTGAGGATTTTGTCAAAGCCTATAATGAATAGAGTATATATCTTTCTCTAGGACTAATTAATATTAATATTTCAAATGTTTTGTAATAAGATGCTCTGCTCTCCAAACCAGTGTTAACCGTAAAGTTTAAAACCAATCGTGCACTAGGCAGCCTGTATCATCATCAGCTCATACACGTCTCCACGCTCGGAGCTCGAGCCTTCCCTAACATCGAGGGGGTGTAGGCCATAGTCCACCACGCGGGCCTAGTGCGGCGGCGGACTTCGCATGCCTTTAATTGTGACATCTCGGGCATGCAGGTTTCCTCACGATGTTTAACTTTGTATGACATGGCCAATATCATATTTTTAAATTTGGACAGATTATTATTTGTTACTGAATTACTCGTGAACGGCTAAAAGGATCTGGATATAATTTTATATGTAGTTAAATGTTCTGGTTAAATTTGAATAGATAGTTATTTGCTATTGAATTGCTCCAGAATAGCAGATGGCATCTGTATGAAAATTTATGCGTAGCTTAGTTAGGAATCAGATCGACCATATGTTCGTCTCAGTACTTATTTATCCCGGGTACTAGGGGAGAACAAGCTTCTTAAACATTGAACTACAGGCTACTTAGCGCGGATCAATATTGTATCTAAGTTGGTTTTAAAAATAGTAACTTCTGAGTTTACGCTCTTCTCAGTAATACTTTCAGAAACGAGTATTAGTCACTTTTTTAAGTGCTCATAGAGGTATATTTGAATAAAATTAATTTAATTAGATGGTAGGTGAAGTCACAGGTCAACGTTGTTAAGATTAGCCCCAGAGTGAGCAGGCAGAGCGTGGGCGAGGAGCAGGGTCCCGATGGGCACCACGGCCGCGTCCCGAGCCCGCAGCTTGCGCATCTCGTTGCGCAGCTTGTCCAGTACGGCGTAGTTGGGCTCGTTGTGTCTCGCCTGGAATGTATACACATATGTAATGGTGTACAAGTATCATATATATTTAAGATGATATTACAATAAAGACAGTCTTCATCGAGCATTCAAGCGTATCATTTGTCTGTCACCCGACTAACATCACAATACTAATCATTATAAAGATTAAATTAGGTAAACCAGTCACGTATTTTAAATAATATGTGCGATAATAAGGGTTAAACCGAAAAATATGTTGCGCCTTATCAAACTTTTACTCGGACAGCCCGGTTGGCTTTGTGGTTAGTGACCCTGACTTTCAAGCCGCGGGTCGTGGGTTCGATTCCCACCCAGGACAAACATTTGTATGCATGCTGTTTGTCCTGTGTCTGGATGTAAATATCTATATAAGTATGTATTTAAAAAGTAGTATATGTAGTATATCAGCTATCTGGTTACCATAACACAAGCTCACTTTGATGCTTAATTTGGAATCAGATTGGCCGAGTGTGAAAAATGTCCCACGATATTTATAAAAAAAAAAAACTTGTATAGCAATTCTCGAGAAAGTGTATTGTTGTTATTGTAAATGGTCAGGAGGGAGAGGTGTAAGGGCGGGGGTGTGTGGACGGAGGTGTGAGGACGAGGGGTGTAAGGACAGGGGGCGTTAGGATATAAGGACGTGAACTGTGAGAACGAAGACTGTGAGGACGGGGGTGCAAGGACAGGGGTGTGAGGACAGAGGTTGGAAAGACGTGGGGATGTAAGGACGGGGGGTTGTAAGGACGGTGGGGTATGAAGACGAGAGGCATAAGAACGGAGGGATATGAGGACGAGGGTGTTAGCACGGGGGATAAGAGGTCGAGGGGTGTGTGGACGGGAGGGTATGAGGGCGCGTTGGTATAAGGATGGAAGAGTATGAGTACGGGGGAGTATGACGACGGGGGGTGTAAGGATGGGGGAGTATGAGGACGGCGGAGTATGAGGGCGTGTTGGTATAAGGATAGGGGAGTATGAGGATGGGGGTTGTGAGTACCTACTACGGAGTGGGAGGAGGGTTTACCTTGTCCTGCAGCAGCGTGATCTGCTGCTCGTCGAGCTTGTTCTCGCGGCAACTCTTGACGGAGCGTGAGCCGTACAGCCGGAGTAGCGAGCCCCACGAACGCACGTGCGGGTGGAGACCCTATATAACACACATCACCATAATATGAGTACATATTAAAAAAAACTATTGATCATGAGTGAGAGGGAGAAAGAAACACTATTTAATTAATCCTGCTCTGCCGCTACGGTGGCTACGAGGCTCGCGAGGATACCAACCGCGTTCCACCACTGCGCCGGTTACCCACAGTTCAGGGGCTCTTCCCCACTTTTTTCCGCTTTCAGGAAGGAAACCTCTCAAATAGAATAATGAACATTCACTGAGAGAAGATTATACTCTAATCTGGGAGAGTATAGCAGCTAGAATAAGCCCGAAGAAAATAGATAATTTATGAAATACATATTTTAATGGCTTTTCAAATTAATTGTTTTTGAATGTCATCTAGTTTATATAAGTTTACCTGTAATATAGCCTGTGAAGCGCGTTGTTTAGCCGTCTTCTTGTTCTTGCACACGACCGTAGCTGTGTGCTTGCCCACTTTCATTGTCAACTCTATCTTTTGATATTCTAACTTCTTCATCTGGAATTATTTATTTATTTTTATATAAAAAGTAATTATTTGACACCAAATACAATAAGATAACAATCAAATATTACATAAACTTATAGACATAGGTGCATACATAATAACAAGGAGTCTAACATCTAAACTAGGCCTCTATAGACTATGAATCTCTATGAATCCCTATTTCCCTTGGTCACAGCATCACGCGTGAACTGCTGGACCGATTTCTAATGTTATTGTTGTTAGTACTATTAGTGGTATTGGTGTCGTAGTTGTTGATGGTATTAGTGATATTGATGTTGTAGTTGTGTGTGGTATTAGTGATATTGATATTGTAGTTGTTGCTAGTATTAGCGATATTGATATTGTAGTTGGTGTTATTTGTGATATTGGTATTGTAGTTGTTGTTGGTATTAGTGATATTGATGTTGTAGTTGTTGGTGGTATTAGTGATATTGGTATTGTAGTTGTTGGTGGTATTAGTGATATTGGTATCGTACCTCGGTGTGTATATGCCGGTCGCCAGCCCCGAAGTTCCGGAGCAGGCAGGTGCGCAGGATGGCGTGCGGCGCGGGCTCGCAGGTCGCGGCGCAGAACTCCGTGATGCGAGGGTCCTCGATGCCCACGTAGTCGAAGAACTGATCCGACACAAACATTAGTCTCATGTATGAGTAATCGAGCTCGGAAGTAAGCTTTTACACATAAGGATTATAGCGTGCAGCTCAGAATAGGGTACAAAACAGTTTTCAACAACATTTGAGTGAATTATTTTCATTATATTTATTAGCTTTTAGGAAGATTCACAGCAAATTAGTAGCCATAGGTTATACATGCATATTAACAACTGCCATTTATAAATATTCACCAATAGATAAACATTAAGGCAAGCTTTGGATTTTTCATATTTCCGAGATAAAAAGTAATCTATGGGCTTTCTCAAGCTCTAGATTATCTTAAAATCTTCTTAAATCGATTCATTACCCGATTTAAATGAAATTTGGTACACAAACACACAAAAACTACTGAATTTTAGCGTGAAAGCGAGACAGACAGACAGACAGAGTTAGTGAGTAGTGAGCCGTACCGAGAAGTCCGGCTCGCTGGAGGCGGCGGCGGGCGGATCTGCGCCCCCGGGCGGCGCCAGCTCGTCCTTCATCTCGGGGATGAGGATGTGGATGGAGGCGCGCGCCGCCTGCGCCTTGGCCTGCCGCTTGCTGGAGCCGCGGCCCACGCCGTACTGCATGCCGCCGATGCGCACCGTGGCCTGGTAGGGCGCGGCCGCGTTCTCCAGCTGCTGGAACTCGTACACGGGCTGCTTCTGCAGCGCGCGACGCACGTACTCGTGGAACACGGACAGGTAGCTGCGACCGTTCATGTTCATCACCCAGTCGCGTTTGCTCGATTTGCCTAAGTGTACGTAAAGGATATTATTTATTTATTAATGGAAGATCTAAATTCATAAATAGTGGAGTGCATTAGGCGTTAAATACATGAAAACCTCGGATTGCCTGTAAATGTTTACCTATTAAAAAGTTTTATTTTTTTATAGTAATTTATAAAAAAATTCAACTATGTATTAATAAAAGAAAATTAGTAAAAGTAGAATTTACCATGATTCCCACTCAATCAACCTTTTCTGAGGTCATACTTAAACTCGGAAAGCTTTCTTGAAAAAAATTTTTATATATTTTTGTATCATACCGCCATTTTCTTGTCCAGGAGTAGGTTGGGCGGGTATGGTGATCAGCTTAGTGCCTTCGGGGAGCGTGGGGTACTGCAGGGTCTTCCTCGCCTTCGTGTACTTACGCCGATCAGCCCAGCGCCTAAAATAGTTACAATATATGAGACTGATTTATCATAAAATGGTCATTAAACTATTTTAATGACCATTTTATGATAATCAAGCTAGGTTTAGCAACCGTTTTTGCAACATTTATCATCGATGCCCCCCCTTCTACTGGTCATAGCGTGATGATATATAACCTATAGCCTTACTCAATAATATAACTGTTTGACACTAAAATAAATTTTCTATTTGGACTACTATTTCTGGAGTTAGCGCATTCAAAAAAACTCTTTAGAATATTAGTAGAGATATAGACTACTTACTTGAAATGCATAATATTAACAGTTTTAAATTTGAACAAATTCTTGCAGTAATTGTTGATCTGTTCCGACGTTAAATGCTGAGTTTTCCAACTTGTATTCACTGTTTCTACCCTCGGTGGAGGCATCACGATACCCCCTGGGAGCACCACGGGCTGCCTGTTAGCTTGTACATCATCACCACCTTCAGATACGGGCTGATCTGTGTTAACTTCTTCCATATCTTCATGATCATTTTGATCTACTGTTTTAGTGTTCGGGCATGTATTTTCTTCATGCTCATTTGTTTTTTCTAACGCTATGTCTGTTTCACTTGTGTTTCTAAACGGACATACTGGTCTTGTCTCCCTTTCAGTATCTTCTGTCTCGTTCTCATCACAGTTAACCTCTCTGTTAGTTTCAGTCTCCTGGGTTGCGTTTGGATTGTTCGGGTAATTTCCAGTACGGATTTGTTCCTCAATTTTTCTATCTATCTCTTTTTGTTTATCTTCTTCTTCTAACGCCTTTCTGTATGCTAGACATGGTATAGCACTTATTGGTATGTCGTGCCGCTGGAATGCAAAATTTACAATAACCGTTAACGTTATATGTTTGTTAATATTATATTAAAGTAAATAAAAAAGTGAGCCGTCACGGGACGCCTGGCAGATGTGAAACATCGACATTATTTTGTAAAAGTAATATGCCACACCGTACAACCACCGTACAATCGTACAACCACGCGTGGTCGCCACGGCATGCGTCGTCACTCCAGAATTCGGTTTTACGTGCGACTATAGATGTTTCACATCAAAAAATCCATCATCACCAATAGAACAGAACTACATATTTGCATAAATATCGTGGAACATACAATAGAAGGAGAACCTCCTCCTTTATTAAAATACACATGATTAGATTAGTCTAGTATCAGCATCCAGTCCAGCGGGAGCACCTCGAAGTGGTTGATGCCCTTCTCTGTACATAAAGTGTACAAACGACATACATACCCTCGTGTTCCCCTTGCCCAGGAAGTAGGGCTTGGAGAGCGTGCAGACGCGCGAGGCGCGGTGCATGTAGACCGGCATGCCGCTGTAGTGCCGCACCAGCATCCAGTCCAGCGGGAGCACCTCGAAGTGGTTGATGCCCTTCTCTGTACATAAAGTGTACAAACGACATACATACCCTCGTGTTCCCCTTGCCCAGGAAGTAGGGCTTGGAGAGCGTGCAGACGCGCGAGGCGCGGTGCATGTAGACCGGCATGCCGCTGTAGTGCCGCACCAGCATCCAGTCCAGCGGGAGCACCTCGAAGTGGTTGATGCCCTTCTCTGTACATAAAGTGTACAAACGACATACATACCCTCGTGTTCCCCTTGCCCAGGAAGTAGGGCTTGGAGAGCGTGCAGACGCGCGAGGCGCGGTGCATGTAGACCGGCATGCCGCTGTAGTGCCGCACCAGCATCCAGTCCAGCGGGAGCACCTCGAAGTGGTTGATGCCCTTCTCTGTACATAAAGTGTACAAACGACATACATACCCTCGTGTTCCCCTTGCCCAGGAAGTAGGGCTTGGAGAGCGTGCAGACGCGCGAGGCGCGGTGCATGTAGACCGGCATGCCGCTGTAGTGCCGCACCAGCATCCAGTCCAGCGGGAGCACCTCGAAGTGGTTGATGCCCTTCTCTGCCACATGAATTTATACTTTAAATCATCTGTCTTAAAATTGTTTTTTAAACGACTAGATTGGACTGTAGTATTGCAAATTTGGCTTGATTGACTGCAAATTTGGACTATAAATAGTGTGATTCTAAGTTGGTTTTTAGACATCTAGACTAGATTTGACTGTTGCAGTATTGTTAGTATTGTAAATTTGAGTATGCGCGGGTGATACCGAGGGGAGCCACTAGAGAGTACAAAGTATGTATAAATTAGGTCAAAATTAAGTGCCTTAGGTACATTATTAAGTGGGTATCTGAATGAATGTATTGTTTACAAGATCATGATCTTTCAACTTACCTTCCAGGACGATTTTTGGTCTGATAATAAATGGCTTCTCCTTAACCTTGGGTGCTCCCTTGAAGTCTTCAGGCAGGTCCTCCTCCAGCATCTTCTCGATCTCATCTTCAGGGAGCCCCACAGACTTGCCTACAAACACATTGCTTTATCTTCAAAAGACACAACTAGAAATATGTTAGCATACTCTGGAGTAAAGAAATCTATGCTAAGGTACCATCCAGCATGTAACACCTTAGGCTTCGACGTAACTCATGTCAGAGTGAGTCTGAAGTCAAATGTTAGTCATTTGATTTTAAAAAATACAAAAAACCATGTTATTGCCTCAATGCCCTATAACTTAAACCCTTAGCTGAGAAGAAAAGACAGATTTTTGTTAATGAAATAGAAGCTCTTTAGATACACAAAATATTAACTATAAGAATGAAAAGTACAGTAAAAAAGATTTTATACTATAAAGGATGCCATGCTTTTCTTTTAAAAGTACAAATTAAAAATACCATCAGAGCTATCAGAGTCTTCGTCATTACTGTCCTCCTCATTGGACTTGACCTCATCCAGCACCTTGAACTCCCTCAGCATGTCCAGCTCCTCAGGCGTGACAAAGTTGTTGTACTTATTATCATTAACTATAAACTCCTTCTCTCCCATCCCTGTCTCGTCATCGGCAAATATTGTATCTTGTGGTGTCTCTATCTCCTGATCATCATCACTGGTCGGCTTCATCCTCTTTGCTGGCGGTTCCTGGCTGTCCTCACTCATTTTTACCTACCTAGAAATAATAGTTAGCTTAACATGCATAGGACAATGTGGTGGATTACAAAACATGAGGGTTCTTGATCAAATTCGACAGCATAATATCGACTAGGAACTGCTGAAAATACTTTCTTTTACATTATTGTTATTTTTTGGGGTACATAACTCAATTTATAATATTGACAATATATAAATTAACATTTATTTGAGTAGAGATCTAATAGTATCTAACAATAGTTATATTTAGATCTAATAGTATTGCACAGTAGTTATATTCCTGAGTAAAACTATAACTTCTCAGGCCTAGGTATATCTATATTTGTATTTTTTGGCTTTTTCTCGGGTTACTCAGTCCAATTTGGCAATATAATATAGAATAGTAAGATACTGGAGCAGTTACTGTTTGATAAAAATGTGTATGTATACAAATTAACAATATGCCATGGCACAAACTACTTAGGCAAGACAAAGCATCAAAACTAGAGAAAAATTTTAACAGGCAGGAGTTGAATATGCTTTAAGGCCATCCACAGAATAATATAATGGAAGCAAAAGAAGTGTACAGTTAATTCCAGAGCTCAATATCAAGTGTTTTCAGCAATTCATTAGTCCAGTTACCAAAAACCCGTAGGCATGTTTACCTTGAGAGGTTATTCACAAAATCTATAAACCAGACAAAGTTGTTGAAAGATAGTCCACAAATAGTGATGGCACTAAAATCCAATGTGCGACAACAGTTGGATTTCATCCATCGCTCGCTGTAGACTTTCGTTAGTTCTGAGATAGCTAAGGCGTGCGTTACGTCCGCGAAGAGATTAGCCGAGTTGCGACAGACTAGACCCTCTGACGCGGCATACAGGGGTTAGTCTATAGCAAAACTGCTTTAGAACACAACTGATTCCTCTGCAAGGGTCCGAGAGTTCTCCTGTACGAGTCTGCAAAGATAACTTTACATACTTACTCACTTGGAAAACGGTCACCAGCGCTAGCTTGAACACAATAGAAACTCGCTAATGCCAGTAAAAACTGCATTAGTGATCATGTTACATCGATGAGTTGCGTGATATTCGACCGTTTTGCAGGTGATCAAGAAATGTTATACTTACGTGACCTGTCACTGGGGTTGTTTCGTTGCAAATTTATTGTATTTGAATTGTATAATACCTGTACTGAACAGCTATAATAGAACACTATATTTCGTTATATGATTTGCAATATGTAAGTGTGAATGGTTTCTCACAACTCAAACAAAAACCAATTTATTGTGTAGGTATTTCTTTCGCCAAAAAATCTTTGGGAATCCGAATTCGAAACCGAAAAAAACTAAACTGAGAAAGAATTTATTATTCGTTCAATTTCATTCACTCAGAGCCACGTTCCGTTCTACGATTCTGCTTCCACTCTATCAACCAAAGACTACTATAGTATACTGGCTACTATCAACCGAGAAAAGCAAGAAATTCGCTTTACATTCGTTACAAAACTAAAAAAAAAAAAAGCTAAGCTCAGTGTATAAGACAGCTTTCGCGGACTTAAATCATAAAAGCTTTATGAATATTAATTTAACACTAATTGGAGTCGCCAAACACATCTTGGTGTGTTGCGGATTGCGGCAGTAAAACTTGAGAGCTAGTGCCACTGTTGTAAAAAAATCTTGAAGCGAATGATGCGTATAACAAAACGTCATTTTTTGGCGGGAATATACAAAGACAAGCCTTTGTCTGTAAGCTTTATTTTCCTAACTCGTCGATAAACAAAGGAAACAATTTATTTTGGCATTCGTAACTTTGTATGACATATAAGAGTGGTGTTATGTCATTAATATTATAGTTATTATAGCTCAGATAATAAAGCGTCTTCCACAAAAAAAAATTGCTACCGTATTGACCCGTATGCTTTCTCATGTGATGTTAATGTTACGTTTGTATACACAATAACATTATTTCCCCTAAGTTACTAATATTATAAAGAGGAAAGATTTGTATTTTTGTATGTAACGAATAAACTCAAAAACTGGACCGATTTTAATAATTCTTTTTTCATTAGAAAGCTACATTATCACTGAGTAACATAGGCTATATTTAATCCCTGTATTCCCAAGGGAACGGGAACTACGCGGGTAAAACCGCGCGGAGGCAGCTAGTTATATATAAACTTCTGAAACTACGAATAAAAATCAACAAGTATTTTCAATCACCTTTATTAAGATAAATACTTAAATATATTGTTCAATAAATTCAGAACATAGAGACATATTGCAAAAATAAACTAAATCAGTACTGCAAGAAAATACTATAGCATTATGTTTATCTGATACATATCTCTCTACTTGTAGATAAAGCTGTATCATTTAAACAACACTTAGGGCTCATTCGCACGAGTTTTTTTAACAGACGTTAAAAAGCCGATAATAATGGTCTATTTCCAACGCCCAAAATTGAAAATGCAACACTGCTCGACTGAAAAGCGTCGCGTTTTAAAAACGCTGCTGTGTGAACATATGGAGCATTTGTTGTATATGAACGCTTTTTTAACGTCCGTTAAAAAAACCTGTGCGAATGATGGCTTAAAAACAGCTGAATTGACACTCAAGTTACTTACAACTATAAACTTTATTATCACAGCGATTTGTAGACATATTACATACCTTTTTTTATTTTATTTTCTCAATTTTTAATACGCCTGCATGGCTTATATACTAAAGATGGTTAAGTGGCTACACCCTAGCTTGTCACACTACATCAATACATTTAAGAAATCAGTAATAAATAATATCCTGGGGCATTTATTAATGCATGCTACTTATATTATATTTACATATTATGTAACTATTGTTACCCGTCGAATTGAGAACCTCCTCCTTTTTGAAGTCGTTTAAAAATAATTTATTAACAAAAAAAATATTGTATGTTTAACAAATATATATCATACTAAGATGTTCTAATAAAACCTTAAGGCATGTTTATTATTTAGAATGTTTAAAATGTACAGAAAATACGAGGAAGTCATTGACATCATGCTAATAGCTGCTCTTAAAAAGCTATTAATTACACACCATACACATTGTTGAAGAACCAAATAAAATATATATACTGGAAGTAGGCCCCTAATTTTTAAATTAATTTTTCATATACAATGTATGTCCCCTAGCGTCTCTTGCGCCTCGGCTTGGCGGGTGCTACGGTGACTGTGGCGGCCTCGAGCTCGTCCTTGGTGACGCCCCCCGGGGCCACCACGCCCCCCGGGGCCACCACGCTCCCCGGGGCCACCGCGCCCCCCGCAGCCTGCTCGAGCTGGCCGCGCGCCTCCACAAAGAACATCACGTCGCGGAGTTGCTCCTTTAGCTCTGCTACCTGAGTATATATAATTGGGTTTTTAAATTGTGGTTGTTTAAGTTTTTTTATAAATTGATTTAAGAATTAATTGATATATGATCATATATGTAGCAATAGAGTCTAAACTATAAAAAACCTATGTACCTACCCAAATTTATAGAAATAAAATATTTATATTTCTATAAGTATTATTATTATGTAAATAAGTGTGATATTATTAATCTATCTATATATAAATAAAAATAAATGTTGCTAAGTGCACAATTCGAGAATGGCTCGACCAATTAGGCAATTTTTCATATGTTCCTTAGGGTCCGTGGAAGGTTTTAATTATAAAAAATTAAAACAGAGAGAAGTTTGTCTGGGCAGCTTGTTTTGAAACAAATATTAAAATGGTCATTTCATACTGTGTGTCAACAGATGTTTTTTTTTTAAATACATATATATTTATAAATACTGTGTTGATGTTATTTAAGGTTTTTCCATGTCTTTGTGTTTTTACATGTATGTATGTATTGTGGCTCGTTCCCGGGGGATCTTCAATTTTCCCGGGATAAAAAGTAGCCTATGTCCTTTCTCAGGCTCTGGATTATTTGTGTATCAAATTTCATTTAAATCGGTTAAGTAGTTTTAGCGTGAAAGCGTAACAGATAGACTGACAGGGTTACTTTCGCATTTATAATATTAGTATGGATCAGCGTTGCCAGATTTATTTTTATATTTTTTGTCAAGTCGGGATTTTGGACCTTTTCGAGTAAAAAAAACTGGATTCTTTCGTCGAAAGCGGGACATAGTAAAATAAACGTATATAATCAAAAGTTTTTGGATATTTATCTTTTTATTTGAATTCAAATAACGTTTATTTGACAATAGATAGTAAAAATATCCATAGAAATTGTATTTCAATAAAAGTATGATTTTTTTGCACGCACGGTCGAGTCATTCCCGAAAAGCGGGACGGAGCCTGTACCGCGCGGGACATTAAAATTTGATTTAAAAATCGGGACGTCTGGCAATGCTGGTATCGATGTATGAGAGTGGGGTGTGTATGGTTACCTCTTTATTGAAGTTATCTTCAGTGGCCTTAGCCCTGGCCTGCCACTCGGCGTGCGAGGCGGCCAGCGCGCCCGCCAGCCCGCGCTCCTCCGACACCGACTTCTGCAGGATCGACACCCTGCACGCACAAACATATTAATACTAGCTGCCGCCCCGCGGTTTCACTCGCGTAGTTCCCGTTCCCGTGATCACAGGGGTATGAAAAATAGATGTTGCCCGATTCTCAGACCTACCCAATGTACACAAAATTTCATAAAAATCGGTCAAACCGTTACGGAGGAGTTTAATCACAAACACCGCGACACGAGAATTTTATATATAAGATATTACGCATATAAACAATATTTGAAGTAATATCACTTAATCTACACAAATATTATAAAGAGAAAAAAATATATTATAAAAACGGAAAATATATACTTTTGTATGTATGTATGTTTGTAATGAATAAACTCAAAAACTACTGTGCCGATTTCAAAAAATCATTCACCATTGGAAAGCAACATTATCAAGACGTAACATGGGCTATATTTTATCCCTTAATTCCCAGCTAGTTATTAATAAATAATTTTATATATTAATCTATGTTATTGCACATTTTAGCATAGAGTAACTTAAGTTTAAATAGTTTTGAAATATACATAGTTTATCTGAGCTTTTAGCATTAAAAAATAAATATTTTGAATAAATAGCCTGGATAATTTTTCAAATTAAAAAAATAATATAAATTAAATTAGCAAAGATTTCAAAATTTGGTTTAAAAACAAAACATTACAAAATTTCCTAACAATTAATTTCAATACCAACACCTCTCTAAGTGTGGCCTTATTCACCATAATAAATATCTACAAAACTTACTTGTTAGTAACTTGATGCAGCCGTTTCTCCAGGGCCTACTTATTCAACTTAACCATCATCATCAACTCATATACGTCTCCACCGAGGAGCTTGAGCCTCCCCTAACGTCGAGGGGGTTTATAGGCCATAGTCCACCACGCAGACCTAGTGCGGATTGGCGAACTATACATGCCTTTAATTGTGACATCTCAGGCATGCAGGTTTCCTCACAATGTTTTCCTTCACCGAAAGCCAGTGAGAATCCGTATGTAAGTTTTTTATAAAGTCAGAGGTACGGGCCAGGGATTTGAACCAGCACCCTCATGATCATGAGTCGGCTCAACATAACCATAATAAGATAAATATCTATAAACGCTTTAACTTACTTGTTAGTAACTTGATGCAGCCGTTTCTCCAGGGCCTTGTTGTCCCGGGTGAGTGTGGCCACCTGGTCCCGCAGCCCGGCTGCACTCGTCTCTGCCCGGGTAGCCCGAGCCCGGAGCTCATCGCATTCCGCTGTGTGTTCTGATTCTAACCTATATAACATGATAATTATATTAACTTGCACCTGTCTATTTTATCACATAGGACAATTTGCTACAAAAATCCTATTTAGATATTCTATTGACGTGTCTACCCGAGAGACATCACTACATATTATAAAACAAAGTTACTTTCCGCTGTCTGTCCCTATGTCTTCTTAAATCATTACAACTACGCAACGGATTTCGTTGCAGTTTTTTTTAATAGATAGAGTGATTCAAGAGGAAGGTTATACACAATACATGCATAATATGTTAGAAAAACAGTGACGATTTCGGAGGTTTCTAATGTCATGTACAAGCATTGCACCCGTGGGAAGCTGGGGCGGGTCGCTAGTAAAACAATAAATAAATTGCGCGCGTTGCCTACTGTGAGAATCTTTTCTTGAAGGGATATTATTATAGGGATATATGGACGCTGATAAGCAATAATGAGTCAACCCTCAAAATGTTAAATTCAAAGGTTTCGATATATTTTTATAATGCTACACGTATTTAACATTCTACGAAAGTGTTTCAAATTATCTAAAACATAATAGTATATACAATACTAGCTGCCTCCGCGCGGTTTTACCCGCGTAGTTCCCGTTTCCGTGGGAATACAGGGATAAAATATAGCCTATGTTACTCAGTGATAATGTAGCTTTCTAATAAAAAAAGAAATATTAAAATCGGTCCAGTACTTTTTGAGTTTATTCGTTACATACAAATCTTTCCTCTATATAATATCAGTGTAGATTACAATATTATTTTAAGACGCCATTTTCTCAAAAGCAAGCTTATGAGGGTTAACACATTATTGCTTATCTGCATCTATATATTATCATATTAGAATCAATACTAACTTAGCGATCCTCTCTTCATAAAACATGCGTTGGCTGTCCAGCTGTTGGGTGAGTATGTATGTGAACTCGAGCTGCGCCGAGTCCAGCTTCTCGCCGCCGCACGCCGCGTCCGATATCCCTCCTTCAGCGGCCACCAGCTTGCCATCAGCCTTGTTCTGCACTAGGCGGTGGACGAAGTTGTCACCTGGAGTCAATACCCTGGGTCATTCATCATCTACACTAATATTATAGACAGCCCGGTTGGCTTTGTGGTTAGTGACCCTGACTCTCAAGCCGCGGGTCGTGGGTTCGATTGCCACCCAGGACAAACATTTGTATGCATGAATATGTCTGTTTGTTCTGTGTCTGGATGTAAATATCTATATATGTATGTATTTAAAAGTAGTATATGTAGTATATCAGCTATCTGGTTACCATATCACAAGCTCTGCTTAGTTTGGAAGCAGATTGGCCGTGTGTGAAAAATGTCCCAGGATATTATAAAGAGAAAAGATTTGTATTTTTGTATGTAACGAATAAACTCAAAAAGTAGTGGACCGATTTTAATAATTCTTTTTTCATTAGAAAGCTACATTACCACTGAGTAACATAGGCTATATTTTATCCCTGTATTCCCACGGGAACGGGAACTACGCGGGTAAAATCGCGCGAAGGCAGCTAGTCAAATTATAAACTACTAGATGCTCCCCGCAGTTTCACCCGCGTTCCCGGGGATTTTAAATTTTCCCGTGAGTAAAAGAAGCCTTTGTGTTAATCCAGGTTATAACTATCTGTGTTCTCATTCAAATCCGTTCAGTAATTTATGTGTGAAAGAGTAACAAATATACTACTTACAAACTTTCGAATTTATAATATTTGTAGGATTTACCTTTTATGTGAAAGTACCTACATACTTGTTTTTTTAAATAATTTAATGTTATAATTTATGTTTCATTACCAGCATAATCCCAAACTCTATTGGAGCCAAGTTGCAGAGCGTACGTGTGGTTTGAAGCTAAGAAGTGTTTCGCTGCGTGCCCTCCTTCATACCTGAAAAATATGAAAAATAATATAGGTAAATTATTACAATCTCTACTAATATTATAATTGTGAAAGTAACTCTGTCTGTAACGCTTTCAACTGAACCGATTTTGATGAAGCTTGGTAGAAACATAGATGAGAGTTCGGGAAAGGATATAGGCTATTGTTTACCCTGGGATTGTTAAGGAACCCTGGGGAACGAGAGCTGCAGTTAGTGCTCTAAAACAACTCCCAAGAATAGCTTATGTACAATAACATTATTAATCAAATCAAATCAAAATCTTTTTATTCAAATAGGCCTCAATAAAGCACTTATGAATAGTCACTATTAATGCTCCGTTCTGATAGTTGTTTTTTACTGAGAAGAGCCGGCAATAAACTCAGTAATTACTCTTTTCAAAAACTTAGATTTAATACAGTAGTGATTTTTACAAAAGTGTGAAATAGCTTGTAGCGAGCATTTCACTGCCAAGGGTCTTTTTCTAACAAGTAAACTGATACACTATAAAAGCCCTTTTGGTATAAAATAAAATACATAAAGTTCTTTTTTTTACCACAAAGGTGTCAAACAGTAAGTCAGACGTATATGACAGTCAAGAAGTAGTTACCATAGCCTATGGACCCTTGCAACACCAGGGGCGTCACTCACGCGACACTATTTTTTCTTTATAAATGTTTAATGATAGATATTATTAGGCAAAGGTCTTACCTCCCACAGCCAACATGTCCACATATAAGGCAGATCCATAGAGTGCCAGCTTCGACACCATCCATTAATCCTTCTGCTACCCCGCTTATATTCAACCTAGATTCGTCGCCATCTTCATCTGTGATGGATTAATACCTTATTTTATTTTAACAAAACATAATATAAGTTGTGGAAAACCATAGCCAATCAATGACCAAAATGATTAGCATAACTTCAAAGATTGCAAAGTACATAAAAGAATTGTAAACTTTAAAATTGTTAAAATGTGAGGGTGTTGATGTAAGTATTGTTTCATTTTAATGCTTATCAGCATCTCCTCAGTTTTTTCTTGCTATGAAATAAATAGTCAAATTTAATTGATTCTGTGGTTTCTGAGTGAAAGCATAGGAGACAGACCAGCGTGAAGGGTAGTGTTGGAGTGGCGTGGTGATGAGGTGGAGGTGGTGGCCCCTCAACCTCATCACACAGGTCGGGAGGAGGTTAGACCAGTGACGTAGCGTAGGTCATTGGCGGAGTAATAATTTGCCGCCCTTTCGTCGCTACAAAACTAATGAGGTCTTTTTTTTTCAGAGGGAGTCACGATTTGCTGCCCTTTTAGACATCACAAAATTTGCCGCCCTGTCGTGCAATAGTGCCGCCCGGGGCGGTCCGCCCCTCCGCTCCCACGCTACACTACTGGGTGAGACGGTGGTAGAGGTAACCTCACCAAGAACATAAGTATAAAATATAATATACAAGAAAAATCAAATAAAGGAAAACAAATAAAATAAGGAAATGGGGAAATAGGGGAAACCAAAGAAAATGCAAATAAACCAAAAAAGCACAAAAACAAAAAATGGATACACAAACACCTCTAATAATGTTAGGGGCACGCAATTGTTTGAAAAAAACCTCACCAGGTTGGGAGGTGGTCCCGTGGAGGTGATGACGGTAGTTACCTGCAGGCAGGTCGGCAGGTGCTGGGTCGGGACGGCACTGGAAGCAGGACGCACCACCGCGGGGCTCGGGCACCTGGGCGCAGCGGCACACGGGACACCTGGCGTCGCTCCAGCGCACGAGGCAGGAGGCGTGGAAGGCGTGGGCGCACTGAACGCTGAGTACGCCCGCTACGCTCTCGTCCATACGCTCTGCAAGTTACAACACACTTACTAGACTATATACTACTGTACTGTATGGTATTTGTACTGTACTCTACTGTACTGTATGGTACTTGTACTGTACTGTATGGTACTTGTACTGTACTGTATGGTATTTGTACTGTACAGTACTGAACGGTATTTGTACTGTAGAGTACTATACGGTACTTGTACTGTTGAGTACTGTACTGTATGGTACCTGTACTGTATTGTACTTGAGCCTCCCCTAGCAATGAAGGGTTTTGAGGCTATAATCCACCATGCGAGCTTAGTGTGGATTATTGATTATGTTAGTTGTGATTGTGTTGTTGAGTGGAGACTTCACATGCCATTAATAGTGACATTTTAGGCATGTAAGTTTCCTCACAAGATTTTTCGTTCACCAACACCCATACAACCCATAAACCTGTATATAAGATTTTAATTAAAAAATTCCCAACTAAGACACCACAACTATAGAACAACACTATCATAAGTATTACTGTATACCATTATATACTGTACTAAATAACTTATACTATAGTGTACCATACATAAGTACTTACCCAAACATACAGGGCAGGTTGGTAGCTCGGTGTGTGATGGTGGCGGAGTTCCATCTCTCGCCCACTCCACCCGCGACACCCACGCCATATGACACAGAGCATTAGGCTCCAAGCTACTGTATGGTACTCCATCAAATGCCTCGTGGAATTCACTGGCCGATTGACTTGTTCGGAACCTGATAATATAAAATGTGGACAAAACATTACAAGATTAAGTTAAGCTTAGAAAGGAGTGGAGAGATTTTTACATGGTCGGCATTGCGTGAGTGACGGCCCGGGAGTTGCAAGTGTCCATTGATTACAGTATCGCTGCTCATTAGGTGGGACGGTATGGCTTTTGCCACCTTTATGGTTTAAAAATAAAGCTCCGATCAACTGCATCAATATCTTATATACTTACGTAAATAAAGCCATGTAATGATCCGGTGAGCCATCCCGCAGTACCCTCACATGTGCAATGTCCTGTTGACAAGCCGCTGCAAACGCAAGCAGGTCTGGAGCTCCTAATGCACCTGGTACTGATAGAAGACAAAGAGTCTTTGCTTCCTCTGCCTCTTTCATTTCACTACAGAATAATGGTCAAATTATTAATATTGTATTTACCATCACTAGTATATACATTAACACTATAAAGTTTTAATATTTACTTAAATATGATATTTTACAAGCAGGCCTTTGTGACCAATTATTTTATTTAACAGATGAATAAATGAAAAAAAATATATAAATCAAGTCAGATCATTATGTATATATTTTCAGATTGATTTCATACACTTACTTCTCCTTATACAAATGCAGGACTCCCTTAGTGACTTCCACAAGTGGGTTGCCACAGAAGAATCTAATAGTATCATCATCTTCAGACACACTGCTTTCTGGTGGTCTTCGGGAGCTGGTGGGCAGTATGCCACTGTCATTGTTGGGTCCTGTCAGGATACTGGCATAGGTCTCTACTGTGATTGTCTTTGACTCTCTAGCCCCACGGTCTTTCTTCTTTTGTTCTTTTGCTGCTTCTGTTTATAGTAACAAGAAATGAGATATTTATACTGAGAACATGCAGTTTAACATTTATTTTTAAAATACAAGTAGTGGTAGTGTAGAAACACATCTCCAATGGCTTATTTATACAGGTTTATATCATATTTAGGCAGATTTTTATGGTTGTTATTTAGGTTTAAGGTGGTCTAAACATACGATATAAGTAAGTGCCTTCAGAAGACATGCAGTGGCGCAAACGGAACAGACCATTTACTTTTTAATAAATTGACTATGGCACTGAAGTTTTTTAAGGATTTAAAATTATTATACATTACAATAATTTAGAAAGTTACAACAAAACGAAAACGTTATAAAAAAAGTTCTAATGGTTTGTGCAAATAAATTTACTACTTCAGGGTCAAATATGTTTGTAAAGAAAATTGTTAACGAATGTGTGTACATACCTAAATCTACCGCATTATCGCCCATTTCAGGAAGCTCCTCGTCTACTTCAATACGCAATACGCACAAAGACACAGACATTTACAAAATAGCTGCTCTATTTCATGAGATTTGATGACTAAACAAAGAAAATATATTTACTTGATACGTTATTCTCATAACATCACATTTATTGTAGATATCGCATAAGGTTAGCCTGGAAAGAAGATGGAGAACTGAGTAAATTAAATAACAATTATTTTTGTTTATTACTATTTGGTAGTCGCAAACGAACAGGAAGAAAAATAAAATAATCCAATTTTCGGCTGTAGGTATTTATCAGACTTCCAAACTTCACAAATAAATATTCACTCACAATACTACCACAGACAAATGACCTGAGATTTTAGTTAGATATAAAAATATTTTGTTGTCGTAGATTTAAAATTTTCACGCACATTATTCCTTTAGTTCATTGTTAGTTTTTTTCAGCTAAGCAATTTTTTTAAACGAATAAACTTACTTGCTGACGAACAAAGTACTTTACTTGCTTAAATACTTAATATTTCTTATATTTTCAATTTTATTTGGTTTTGGATTAGTACACTGTATGTAGTAAAGGGTGGCAGTTTAAAATATTTAAATTATTCAGTACCTACCAAGGAATGATTTCGTATATAAATAATCACTCAAGTTTTGTTATTTCCTTGCTCACTTTTCACTGGACCGTATTTTTGGGGGAGTTAGGTCAGAAGTCAATATAAAATCCGTTATTCAGAAATCCATATATTCACAAAGTACAGAATCACAAGTAACAAATTATACAATAATTCAGAACCACGTCCGTCTCCTACACGTCCGTCCGAACCAAGTGTCGCGCCAAGTGCTCCGCCTGTTGTTTTATAGTCTTACCCCCACCCTGTCTATTGGGTAAAAACACGTGGGAAAGCGCGCGACAAATCAGTCAAACAACTATTAATGGGTAAATTATTATGATATGCTTAAATAATATCTATCTCTAAGTACAATTATCCTTACATAATCTAAATGACATAATAATGTTTATATTTAAGTATAATTATCCTTACAGCTCGGCCATCCTACACTTAGCGAGTCCCTTCGCTATAGAAAAAAAATATTTATGTATGCATTTGCATAGCTATTACATAAAAAAAAAAAAAAAGTTTGTCATTTTAACAATTATTTTAAAGTGGGAATCAACGCCTTACATACTAGTAACCAAGAGGAATTATGTCTCAAGTTTCATATAACAATAAACATAATAATTGAAACTAATCTATAATAATCAAGTAACACCAAATCAGGAATCAGAATCTGTCAATAATTTAAACATAGTAATTATTAGTATACACAGTAATAATTTGTTAGGTTAAATCATTTTGAATCCAAATATAATAATATAATGATCTTAAGCCTGAATTGCATTATATGAGATTAATCATCTCTCGTACAATAAATTAACTACTATCATCATTGTTACCATCTAAATCGTCAACATCTAAGTCCCTTGAAAATATCATCCAAGGCTGGACTTTATCAATAGATACAATGGCTTCATATTTCCTACCATTTTTGCGTGTTAGCGGCGTGTCCTCAATGAGAAACCTGTCATTAGGCAGAACCTTCAGTATGCGATATGGGCCCTGATACTTACAGACGAGTTTTTGTGATTTTCCGTCATGTGGAACTTGTCTGGCTACTCGTACCAAGTCGCCTTCCATGTATGCCCTCGATGGTTTTCTATGCTTATTAAAGTTAGATGCATCCTTACCTTGCTGTAGTGTTATTTTGTCGCTTGCACTTTGTCGTATATCAGTTAGTTCTTCTGCGGTGGTCCTTTTTAGTGTGTCATTAATAACTGAACCTAGAATACCTTCTGTTCTGCCGATGATGTTGAATCCGAAGAGCAGTTCAGAGGGGCTCTTTTGTGTCGTTTTATGCTGTGTGGTATTAATACCTACCTGGATATCGGTGATGTGATCGTCCCAAGACTTATCGTCGCCACCATGACTCATCGTTGCCAATGCGTTCAGAATAGTCCTATTGAATCTTTCGACTTGCCCATTGGCCCTAGGGGTCGCGACTGCATTGATTATGTGCTTAGTGCCTAGATACTTTATGTAATCTTGAAATGTCTTACTAGTAAAGCTTGTGCCTTTGTCCGTTATCAGTCGGATTGGGACGCCGAAGTACTTCACATGCTCCTTTAGTACTCGTATCGATGTCGTGGACTTGGTGTTCTTTACAGGGACTATATTTACGAACTTTGTAAATCCATCGACTAAGACTAATAGGTAGCAGTTTCCCTTCTTACTTTTGACGAAAGGGCCTAGGTGATCTGCATGGACTGTATGAAATGGGATGCCTACCTTTTCAATGGGATGAAGCTCTCCTTCTCGTTTTCCGCCCGGAGCTTTGTGGTGGGCGCACTCCAAGCATGATGTCACGTACTTTTTTACAAAGCGGCGCATTTTAGCAAACCAGTAATGATGTTGGATACGTTGAAGTGTCTTTTCGAACCCACAATGACCTACGTCATCGTGGTTCATTTTTAGTATTTGCCAACGAACGCCCTTTGGTACCAACCACTTTATTTCATCACCAACCATGCGGAATACGCGGTCGTTTTTAAGCTTATAATTTTTGTGTACGTCTGCTATGTCTGACGAGTTTGGATCGGAGAGTATAAGTTTGATTTTCTTTACCTCGTCATCTGCCATTTGCACCGTCGTAATCCAGTCTTGCCCACCTGTCGTATGCTGTAGTTCTAGGACGTCCAATATATGCACCTCGCTTGTTGCTGCATCAACGGGGTTTCTGCTGAGTGCATCGGCGTGAGCCATTCGATTACCTGGTCGATACTCTATCGTACAGTCATACTCCTGCAGTTGTACCCACCACCTAGCTATGCGAGGTACCAGGTCACGTTTGGTGAGAGTAGCCCTGAGAGCATTACAGTCGGTCAAAATTCTGAACGGAATACCTACCAAATACACTCTGAACCGGTTAAGTGAAGCTATAACTGCAAGCGTTTCGAGCTCGTAGAAGTGGAGTTTGCGTTCGTCCACCGTAGTTTTTCGGCTGAAATATGATACAGGCTGCAAAACACCGTTAGCATTACGTTGGAGTAATATACCTGCCACGCCCTCTTTACTGGCGTCCGTGTGTAGTTCTATGTCGGCCCGAGGGTCGTATAGTGCTAGTACTGGTCGTTCCATAAGCTGCTGTTTTATACTTGTAAACGCTTCTTGTTGCTGCGAACTCCAGATCCAATCTGTATCCTTCTGTAATAGATTTGTTAAAGGTGCCGCTATTGTGGCATAACTTTTAATGAACCTCCGGAAAAATCCCGATAGGCCGAGAAATTGACGCAACTCATGAACGTTTGAAGGGGTCGGGAATTTTGAGACGGCATCGGTCTTCCTGCTACCTGGTCGGATTCCTTTGGCGCTCACCTCGAATCCTAAGAAATCTATAGTGTTTAGAAAGAAATAGCATTTACTTAACTTTAGTGTCAGACCACCTTTCCTTAAAAGCTGTAATACTTCTGTCAGTCGTGCGATGCCCTCAGGAAAGTCCTTGGAAGGAATTAAGATGTCATCCATGTAGACTACTGCGTACTTGATGTGAGCTTCCCTAAGAATTTTATGAACTGTTCTTTGGAATACCGATGGAGCGTTCACAAGACCGAAAGGCATGCGGGTATATTTGAACTGTCCGTCTGGTGTCACGAATGCAGTTTTGCTACGCGACTCCTCAGACACTGGTATCTGGTAGTAGCCTGAAGCTAAATCTAATGACGTAAACATTGTATTACCTGATAATAAATCAAGTTGGTCTTCAACTCTCGGCAGCGGATAATGTTCCTTTTTTGTTTTCCTATTGAGCGCACGGTAATCCACGCACAATCGTTTCTCGCCAGTTTTTTTCTGGACTAGCACTATGGGGCTAGCATAAGGGGAAGAGGACTCCCTCACAATACCATTGTCAATCATCTCTTGTACCATGTTTCTTACCAATAGACGCTCCGTATGTGGCAAACGATAGGGACGGTATACAACTGGCTCAGTATCCTCAAGTTCAATGACCATTTCGGTAGTGTTCGTGAACCCAAGGTCCTTGAGGCTGTTGGAGAAGCAATCCTTAAACTGAAATAATACCTGTTGCAGTTGAGATCGATGATCGCTGGTTAGATTGGGGTTACAATTAACATCCTGTTCCGCTATACTGTCGGTAATCGCCACACTGCAGGTGTTTAACACAAGCCCAGCGTCCCGGGTTGTTTTTATTACTGCTCGCGTCAATAACGTACCTCTTTTAATGAAGATTTTATCCAGCGATGCGTTATACACCAGCAATGTACTATGGTTATTTATGATTTCATACATACCAGGAAATATGTAGTATTCCTTGCCTTCGGGGCCCCTTAATGATCCGTTAACGTAAACGTTACAGTCCTGCTGAGTATCTGCAATTACAGCTATGGGTCGTAGAATATTACCATTAATTTCCGTGTCTTTTTCAACCATTAGATGCACCTTGTCATGGCTAATTCTTCGGATTAAGAGATCTGTCGGGGACTTTATGATTATAATATCAGGTTTTTCAGTGAACGAGTGTCCGAGTAAGGTAGGATAGCTAAGAACATAATCATTGACAACGTACATCTCAATGGTTTCCGTTATACCTTGAACTTCTGCACTCACAATAGAGACTCCCAAAGGACACGTTAAGTTACCGCCTATGCCCTTTAATAGGGGCAAACCATCACGGGTATCAATTTTAAGACCTAAACTCGTCGCAGTGCTATGTCTTATCAACGAACATTGACTGCCTAAATCAACGTGGCATTTAACTACCGTCCCGTTTATTTTGATATCTAATATGTACTTATCCATAACATTACTGTCAACAATCACATTAGAGACTTGTTTGGGTATATTATTTTTGTCCGTGGTTTGTAAGTTGTCCTTAGTCGTAGTGATTTTATTTTTATAACAATTCGAAGCCTGATGTCCAATTTTACCACAAGTTGTACAGGTCAGTAAAGGCTTATCACACTTAAAGCTCGGATGGCCAACCTCGTTACAGTTGAAACACCGTATATTGACATTACTAGGACCAGCCTTTCCGATATCCCCAAACCGATTGGACACAAAATTGGTTTTACGCTCGTATGGTTTTCGGACAGTTGTCATATAGTTACTGTCACGAGCTGGGCCTACCTTAATAGTCCTAAAGTATGCAAGTACTTCCTCAGGCTCTTTAAATTGAGCCGCCTGAGCACTAATCCTCACAGTGCGATCTTCAATTCCATTAAGAATGCAATCAACGGCATTTTTATTATAGATTCTACACCGATTAAGGAGGTTAACCTTTGCATAATAGTAGTGCTCAAACGACTCGGCATATTTAACTTTCTTTGCAAGCATCTCTGTCAAAAGCTCGGCGTAATCCTCACGATTAGGAAACGACTCTATCAATTTTTGTTTCCATTCAGCCCAAGTAAATAATAAGGTAGATAAACCCTGGTACCATGTTTTGGCAAGCCCGCTTAACTTGGGTAACGCATAATGAATAATTTCTTTATCTTCCCATCCATATATTTGGGCACATTCATCCACCTTTGTTAGCCAAGTTAAAACGGTTTGCTCCTTTGAAGTAGGATCGAATTCCGGTAAAACATTTGTATTAAAAGTTAATTTGGGTTTATCTGATCGCTTGAAACTATCTAAAATACTTAAAAATTTGTCTAGAATATTATTATTGTCAAATTCCTTACTTGTTACCGGTTGTCGAGCCCTTTTCGTTGGTAGCACAGGCGATCCTTCCGAGGAACGAGAGGATCGGCGCCTCCTCCTTGACCTTCTCCGTTTCCTTCTCCTACATTCCTCTTCGCTGTCACTATCATTGGTTTGTTGTCGCCGCGAGTGGCTCCTTCTACATGTTACGTCCATATCATCACGTGTGGTCGGCTCCATCCGTGAGCCTGACTCACCTTCCCTTACTCCTTCATCCCTTCCATTGCCTTTATCCTCAGGCATTCCATGGCTTCGGCTACATGTCAGTCCTTCCCCTCGACTGTACAAGTAGCTTCTGCCTCCATCATCAATTAATCCTTCTCCTTCCAAATGAGAACTAGACCCTTTCCTCGGGCCAGCCTCGTTACTCATGGTTATCTGAAACTTTCAAATTAGTAGCTTAGAATCCCGTCAAAATAATGAACAAGGTGTTAAAGTAGCAATATTAAGAGACATAACAGGATTTTTAGCTCGTGATTTGGTGGTTTAAGTATTTACCTATTACTTTTATAAAACAATAGGTCACTAGTAAACATTCATGTTTGATAGTCCGCGAGAGGGTAGATAAAAAAACATAAGCTTTTAATAACATCTATTATGTGAATAGGGTAATTAATTAATAACTTGTACAATGTACCGTTGTCACCGGATTCATAATCAAATTACGAAATTTAAGAGAATAAAATAAAGTAATGGGTACCAAAAAGTTTCAAGGAATACTAAGTTTAAGTAGGGGGGTGTAATTAATTTCAACTAATTGAAAGATTTAATTGCATGTCATCTTTCCGCTATTATTCATATTAGTTGATTATTAATGTGACATTCGTGAAATAACTTATTACCGTGTTATCGATAAAGTATGATATTCACTACATAAAATGTGGCCGACCCGATTATACCCTCTTTAAATCAACAAAATAATACGGCGTTATATTTAGCTGTCCTTAAAACACAAAATCTTGTTTTCTTCATACCATCATAAATACTGGTAGTTTTTATCGTAATGTCTTATTAAAGCCATGCAAACAAAAGAGAAATGAGAGAGAAAGAGAAGAGAAAAAAAAATATTTGTATTATTGTCATTACATGTTATATCGTTCATATTTTTATCACATTCCTCAAATATATATAAATATATATAAATATTATAAATGAAACATTTACTTACGTTTTTCCGAGCCGTGGGCGTAGTAAGGCAGTTTTGTTTAGCCTTATCGATCCGCACTTCTGACCTTTTGGGGGAGTTAGGTCAGAAGTCAATATAAAATCCGTTATTCAGAAATCCATATATTCACAAAGTACAGAATCACAAGTAACAAATTATACAATAATTCAGAACCACGTCCGTCTCCTACACGTCCGTCCGAACCAAGTGTCGCGCCAAGTGCTCCGCCTGTTGTTTTATAGTCTTACCCCCACCCTGTCTATTGGGTAAAAACACGTGGGAAAGCGCGCGACAAATCAGTCAAACAACTATTAATGGGTAAATTATTATGATATGCTTAAATAATATCTATCTCTAAGTACAATTATCCTTACATAATCTAAATGACATAATAATGTTTATATTTAAGTATAATTATCCTTACAGTATTCTGAAATCAAATAATGATTTACGCTGGCAGCACTGAATGAAAGCACAGAAAAACATAATTACAATATTGACGTCAGAAAGCAATACCATAAAAAAAAAATTCAAACTCGTTCTTATTGGATGGATGGGAACTTGGGAAGTGGAAGTTCAAGAAAAAATTCAATATGGCTACAGATCATACGACGTGAGCTGTCAGCTGTAATAATTATTGTTTCTTTGTGTTTATTACGCCTTTAAAAATGATATGATCGCGACATACACGTTATTATGGGTGCGAAAGACTCAAAACCTAGTTTTATATCCTACGAGGATGCAGTGAAAAGAGGTACAGAAATGGTATTACTTGTTGGTAGTGCGTCTTACAGAATGCGATGTGAATCGGTTTATTTTCTTTGCAGTGTCGGATAGTGAGTTGAGACGTATAAAGGAGGCGTTTAAGAGATGTGCCGGTGCAAACGGGACGGCCTTGAGCTTGGAGGCCTTCGTCCATGAAGTGCTGTGCGATGGAGTTCCGTACGAGGTAGCCGAGTGGTTGTACCAGGCTTGTGGAGGCACCAAACGGGGTATAGCATTCAAGGAGTTGCTCTGCGGTATCGTGGTACTCACCAAAGGGAATATCGAGGAGAAAATCAAGTAAGAAACCCATTTAACTTGTAGATTTATGATGTAAACAATTACATCATACGCTTGCGGCTTTTAGCGCGATTTTTACGTTTATAATTAACTAGCTGCCTCCCCGCGGTTTTACCCGCGTAGTTCCCGTTCCCGTGGGAATACAGGGATAAAATATAGCCTATGTTACTCGGGGATAATGTAGCTTTCCAAAGGTGAAAGAATTTTTGAAATCGGTCCAGTAGTTTCGGAGCCTATTCATTACAAACAAACAAACAAACAAATCTTTCCTCTTTATAATATTAGTATAGATTAGAAGCAATTAAGATGACAATGACTACATTCTTGAGAATTAATGTTTTTCGTAACAAGCTTAGTTTAATGGTACAATAAGTTTTGTGAGCATGTAAACACAATTTATTTTAAGTGTTTATAGGCATCAATAAGACCAATTAAGTTTTAATGAAAACTTATCAGAGTTAATGTACCTACCTACTCATAATCAATTGAAGTAACATTTGTATACATTGATAGTGCATAGGTATTTTGTTGTAGTAAATATACCTAGGTATATCATATTGATTTAATACAAATTTAATCATTCTCTGACAGCAACATTTGGTAATAAATGTAAACAATAAAAAAGTATATTCTAGAATGTTTCAAGTGCAATGATAAATGTGGGATTGTGTTTACATTGTGTGTTATTTATAAAATTACAAATCAGATTGTGAATCTCGGTTATCAGATATTTTGTATGCTTAAGATTATTGTTTGTTATTCAACTGTACTTACTTGAGTGATATGAATATGAAAATATAGGTCCACTGAAGACTATTTGAAACAAAAGATTGGAGGGTTGGTACTTAAATTAACTTTTATACACTACTCTACCTAAATATGGTTATTTTCCTGTCTAAACTTGATGCTTAACATGTCCCATTTCGTCAAAAATACTGTGCCATTTTTTACTTTTTATTGTGAATCTTGTAGTGTATTATTTCATTAATGTTTACATAAACTGTAAAACTTGTAACTAACTGAATGAAATGTCCAGTTGTAGTTTGTATATTTGTCATTTTTGTACATATTATAATTTCCTTAAGAACATATTATTAAATAGCTTCTCTGCTGTAGTTTCACCCACATTCCTTCAATTTTCCTGTATGAAATTTCATCCTAAACGATTCATTGGTTGAGGCTCTAAAGTGTAACAGGCAGACAGAGTTACTTTTGCAATTATAATATTAGTAGAGATAAAAAATGCTACACTGATATGCTTTAAAAAATTCCTTAATAAAATCTTAGAGTATTTTCATACACAGTTAAATTGAAAGAGTTCACAAGTAACTTAAGTTATTCATTTTTGGTTGTTTTGTACGTTTAATGGTAAAGCCTTGACATTTGCCAATACATAATTCACATGTTTAGAACAAAGCTAGATTTTTGTGGCTTATAGCAAAAATATAGACATAAGTATGTATTGCTTCTTATTCATTTTAAATGCAGTGTCAAATGTGGTGTATGAAATGATAGAGTGAGATAAGTGGGGCATAAATAAGGTTGCTGTCTAATCTACAATAATATAAATAGAGAGGAAAGATTTGATATTTTTTACAAACAATGTAACAAGGCTCCATGTATTCCTATGAGGATGGGTAAACGCAATAAAAAAATATAATAATATACACATAAACTCGTAAGGTTTGAGAAAATTCTTTCACCAATATAAAGCCACATTATTTGAGAGTGTCATAAGCTATATTTTATCCCCATATTCCAACAAGATCGCGGGTGAAACCGTAAGGAAGGGTTGTGAAATACTTATTTAAATCATATTTCTCAGGTTCCTATGGACACTATACACCAACAATCAAGGAGACAATGGCACATATATATACAAGAGAGATTTTGCCCGGACATTACATTTGGAGAATACATCACTGCCAGTGACGGGGGCTCAGCGTTCAGCAGAGATACTCCTTGGATTATTTGGTACCGGAGAGAAGGTCACGTTCGAGCAGTTCCGGTCATGGCTCCTGATCCACAAGGATGCCACAGTGCTGTCAAAATGGCTGCTATCAGAGAGTGCAAATGCTGTACAGGATTTAGAGACTCCGACTTTCTATCAGAGCTTGGCTGGTGTCACACATTTAGAAGAAAGGGTGAGTGGTTTATACCATGTTTATTTTGGTTTATGTACCTATTTCATTATTGATATACCTAGTTATTGATGTTGGGCTTCGAAGTAAACAGATCAGATTTCTAATAATTTTCTAAACAATAAATAAATATTTATCGCCATCTAGTCAATACTTGATGCCGTAGGGAAATTCCCACGAGTTAATCATCAAAATCAGGAGATCCGTCGAAAATAATCAAATGAAAACTACGTTTGAAATGTTTAGAAATATTACTAGCTTTCGCCCGGGGTCCTGCATCTTTCCCGGCATTAAAGGTGGCCTATATCCTTTCCCCAGCTCTAGTCTATATCTGTACCAAATTACATCAAAATCGGTCCTGTGGACACCACAGACATAGTTACTTTCGCATTCGTAATATTAGTAAATTAGTATTTTTCTATTCAATTAGCTCTTTACTAGCACCTATGAACAGTCACTCAAATGCTCGGTTCGGAAACTTGCTTTTACTGAGATGAGCATTCAAATTTATAGTATTAGTAGGGATTAGGTACCTATGTATTGATGATAAGTAAACTATTATGTATTTTTTACTACCCATCGTCACACATTTGACGTCATACATGTCGTAGTGAGTAACGCCTTTGTTCTTAAATACAATGACGGTAAAAAAAAACCTCCATATGTTAATCAATTAATATTATATTACCGTGTTATACTTGCATTTATGATAGGTAGATCTGTGTGCGTGAACATGTCTGTATGTTCTATGTCTAGGTGTGAATATCTATGCCTTTAAAAGTAGTATATCAGCTATTTGGTTACCACATACAAGTTCTGCTTGGTTTGGAATCAGATTGGCTGTGTGAGAAATGCCCTAAGATTTATTATTAATCTTCTAGTTGATATCTACACTAATATTATAAAGTGAAAAGAATTGATTTTATGTTCGTTTTTTGCTCTGAAACTACAGGGCCGATCTGAATAATTCTTTCACCAATGGAAAGCTACATTATCAGGATGTAACATCATCACTACATAGTATAAAACAAAGTCGCTATCCGCCGTCTGTCTGTCCCTATGTATGCTTAGATCTTTAAGACTACGCAACGGATTTTAATGCGGTTTTAATAGATAGAGTGATTCAAGAGGAAGGTTTTTATGTATAATTACGCTATGACGAATAGGAGCGGAGCATCAATCAAAATTGTTGCAAAAACGGGAAAGTGACGCTAACGAAGTTGCGCGGGTCAACTAGTAGGCTATATTTAATCCCCATATCCCTTCGAGAACGAGAACTATACGGCCGAAACCGCGCGGCGGAAGCAAAATATAATACACTAGGATTTTGGTAATGAGATTTTTCAACTTAAATCCTACTTTTAAGAATCTAAACTACGAGATTCCTAGTTCAACAGAATCCTTATACAACAGACGACAATAAATAGTAAAACAAAAGCAGTCCATAATAAATTCTCATATATTACGTTTGTGGTAAATAAAGTGAATCACCCTATTTCTAAGAACACAAGGTCGAATATTCAATGCAAGTTTACATTGCAGACACAAAGTAAGAAAATTTTATGCCCTTGCATTATAAATATGAAATACAGGTATTGTTTTTCCTCTACTTATATATTCGTAGCACTTTATGCATTCAAATATAAGTTTGCATTTTAAAATGTACATTTTATAGCTAGCTTCGCCTTATAACTTTACTCGTGTTACTAAAGACCCTAAGGTGTCCCGGGATAAAATTAGGATATTAAATAACCGGGACATTTTAGCTACCTATGTAAAAAGCTTAGATTACTGGCTTTCTTGTTCCACTCCGTGGTTTTACAGGCGATCCTGTAGGACCAAAAAATCATGAGATAAAAGGTAGCCTATATCCTTTCCCAAGCTCTAGTCTATGTACCAAAAGGTCATCAAAATTGGTAGTTATTTAGGCGTAAAAAACAGACAAGAGTTACTTTCGCATTTATAATATTAGTAGGGAAGTAGAGACTTATTACTTTTAACCAACATTTAAAAAAGAAGGAGGTAAAACACAACAAGTATGTTCAACCATGTGCTCTATATGCCTAAAAACACTTAATCTACACTAATATTATAAAGAGGAAAGATTTGTATTTTTGTATGTAATGAATAAACTTAAAAAGTATTGGACCGATTTTAATAACTCTTTTTTCATTAGAAAGCTACATTATCACTGAGTAACATAGGCTATATTTTAGCCCTGTATTCCCACGGGAACGGGAACTACGCGGGTAAAACCGCGCGGAGGCAGCTAGTGTATCATAAGGAAACTGTTGATATCTTAACGTGGAGAAGGAAAATCCTAATTATATGTGGAAATTTTATATACCAGTCACCTACTTGCTAACCATTTTGTCTTTTAAGGTAGGTACCTTTTTTTTTGTACCTACTGACCTGTGGCTACTGCGGCTTTGTGGTTAGTGACCCTGACTTTCCGCCGGTCATGAGTACGAGTCCTACCCGTGACAAATATTTGAATGCGTGAATATGTCTGTTCTGTGCCTGGATGTAAATCCTACTAATATTATAAATGCGAAAGTTTGTGAGTATGGATGTTTGTTATTCTTTCACGCAAAATCTACTCAATGGATTTGGATGAAATTTGGAACACAAATACTTTATTACCTGGATTAATACATTAGCTTCTTTTTATCATGGGGAAAATTTAAGATCCCCGGGAACGCGGGTGAAACCGCGGAGAGCCACTAGTATCTATATAAGTCTGTATTTAAAAGTATATGTGTATTATATCAGCTATGTAGTTATAGCACAAGCTCTGCTTAGTTTGCAATCAGATTGGCCGTGTGTGAAAAATGTCCCAGGATATTTATTTATTTATAGTAATCACCTAACGGTCACCATCCGGCGTTTGATCGATTCACGTACGTAGTTCCACAGCTGAACTGATTTACCATTCAATAATTTGAATAATATAATGGGCCATAACGTTGTGATATGGAAACTTTGGATGAATAAAAGATACACAAGGACAGATAAACAGTCCCTTGATAAATGTTGCACTAAACATTTACCCTCGTACCTACTTAAAAGTTTTCCTCTTTCTCTGTCTATCCGTTTATGTAAGAGCGAGATCGTTATAACACGCACAACTTCGTCTGTGTCACATATTCCCCGTTTTTGGAAATTGATGATTCGTTTCTATAAGTCGTAGCGTGATGTTATACAGCCTTTCTTAATAAATGAGTTAACCAAGAGAATAGTTTTTCAATTCGAACCAATAGTTTCTGAGATTAGATTGTTGAAACAAAACAAACTCTCTAGTAGAGAGTCTCTACTAATATTATAAATGCGAAAGTAACTCTGTCTGTTACACTTAATTCTGATTCGATTTGAATAATTTTTTTACAAGTAGGTATACACGAGAGCTTGGGATACCTATATATCTATAGGTACTAATATTATAAAGATGAAGAGTTTGTTTGTTTATTTGTTTACTTGGACGCGCCAATTTCATAAACTTCAATATTTGAAAAATTCTTCCAGTGTTAGATAGCCCATTTATCGAGGAAGGCTATATTCTAATATCATTTCTCTACAGTAAATAGGAGCGGAGTATCAATGTAAAATGTTACACCTAGTGACACATTAACGTTTCGTAGGACATAATCGAGTTGGAGAAGTGTTTCTGGTCCCTCCGCACGGGCGCGGCGACGGGCCAGCTGGACGCGGCGAGCCTCGCGCCGCTGCTCGCGCCGCTGCCTCGCGCCGCGGTCACCGGCGTGTTCCTCGCGCTGGACGAGAACCGCGACGGCCATGTTGACTTCAAGGAGCTGTGCTGCGGACTCAGCGCCGCCTGTAGGGGACCCACCACCGAGAGGCTCAAGTGTGAGTACCATACCGTACCGTACCATACCATACCATACCATACCATACCATACCATTCCATTCCATACTTACTGACGTTATAAGCTCACTCGGTGTAGGCAACATTCAACCGGTTCAAAATTCAATCCATCCATACATGATTAAATACATATATATATACGCATTGCCAACTTACGCATTGATAAATATTAGTAGGACTTTAGCAAATTGTTTTAAAACACCAAGTATATACAAAAGTTATTAACATTAACAATTAAAATGTCAATATAGGAATTAGAAACATTGTTGCAAACACAAAAATAACTCAATTACAAATAAAGAAACAATATCCAGTAAATGTGTATACGACTACTATTAAATAAACATATTTGCACGAGGTGCGTTGACCGAATTGTGCAAATATTATTATATTTTCCCTTCCAGTTAACTGATGTGGCATCTGCATTGTTTACCGTATACCTACATAATCCCCTTCAACTTTTTCCCCAAATAAGTTACACCAAACCATCCTCGAGATGTCACAATTAAAGGCATGTGAAGTCTTGAATCTAGCTTTTGATGGAGACCGCATTAAAATGCGTTCATCATCATCACCAGCTCATATACGTCTCACCGAGGAGGTCGAAAACTACTGGACCGTTTTTGAAAATTCTTTCACCATTCGAAAGCTACATTATCCACGAGTAACATAGGCTATATTTTATCCCTGTATTCCCACGGGAACGGGAACTACGAGGGTAAAACCGCGCGGAGGCAGCTAGTAGATTATAAAATCCGTTGCGTAGTATGAAATATGGTGCGGGTGGCCTGTTCCACCTCGTCACGCAGATGTCATGAGATGCGGCAGTGGGTAGTAACTTGCGGGACCGAGTTGTTATCCCTTACTCCGTGGAAACTGTAGGGGTGTTATTTGGAGAATACACGCGGTATAATGTTACTATTTCACCATCCAAATAGAAATGACACAGTACAAAAACATATTCCAAACAACTTATCTATTAGATTTAAATTTTGCTAAAAGAAACAAGTTTCTATATTCAACACTAGCTGCCTCCCCGCGGTTTTACCCGCGTAGTTCCCGTTCCCGTGGGAATACAGGGATAAAATATAGCCTATGTTACTCGGGGATAATGTAGCTTTCCAAAGGTGAAAGAATTTTTGAAATCGGTCCAGTAGTTTCGGAGCCTATTCGTTACAAACAAACAAACAAACAAATCTTTCCTCTTTATAATATTAGTATAGATAAACCCCCTCCATCATTGCTCTATGGACCAAAATAATAGCACTATATTACTTTTCAATTATCCCCTTTTAAGTAGTATTTTCCTCATCGTTGAGGAAAAACTATTGAGTAATAATATGCATAGGTAATAGTCAACTTGAATGAATAATGATTAAATTGGATTTGGTTAATTATTGTAATAGTATCTAAGTCCAAATTTGAATCACTTGATTTTTTTTGTGAAACTACATATTCAAGGAAAATAAAATAATTGTGCTGTTAGTGAGGTATTAAATCTGTCAAATTATAAATAAATGACTGAACTAAATACCTAAATATTAAATCTATCTAACACTGAAATTAGAGATATATACTTTGATAAACATAGTATTTTAGATTCAAAGAAAATTTTAGTGAAGATATTTTGACAGGGTCGGCAACGCGTGAGTGACGCCCCTGGTGTTGCAAGCGTCCATAGGCTACGGTAACCGTTTCCCATGGGGAACCATATGCTTGTTTCTTGTAAAAAATACATGAAAATATATGTTAACATCCATCTGATCAATCCATGAATATTTTAAAAAGTGACTTGAACCATGGCCAATAAACCCAGGATCTTTTCCTTTTCCGGGGTAAAACCGCAGGGTAGAACTAGTCATGTATAAATGACGTTACACAGACGTGTCTGACGCCAATGGTTTTACATATTCCATCATGATTCACAAAAACGATCTTAATTTTAAATCCCCGCTGCATTTATAAAATTCGACCCAAAAATCGATATGTAGAAATTTCTTTATAAGATTAAACTTTGAAAGAAATATACAATATCAAAAGTAAATAAAAGCTACTTTATATAATACATTGAAGTATGGAATACTAGCATCCGTCCACCGGTTTCATCCGCGTAGTTCCCGTTAACGGGATAATAGAGATCAACTCTACTTATTTCATCTTTTTACGTTTTCTCCGCGCTTTTTTACCCGCGTAGTTCCCGTGGGAATACAGGGATATAATATAGCCTATGTTACTCAGTGATAATGTAGCTTTCTAATGAAAAAATAAATTATTAAAATCGGTCCAGTACTTTTTGAGTTTATTCGTTACATACAAAAATACAAATCTTTCCTCTTTATAATATTAGTGTAGAAGAGTTACAAGTATTCAAAATATAGCTTCCCTTATCGACATCACCAAGCCTGTATATTTTTCTAAGTCTCTTTAAAACCTATAATCAATATTGTTTATATTTTCTATTCCTATATAAGCTAGTCCTTTAAAATAATGCGCATTTCCGCGCAAACCTTTGTTTCCCATATAAGGATGTACGGTACTGGTAACCAACAATGGTCCATAGTGAAATGTGCGCTTCAAGGTCGTCGACATAACAGTCAATAGACTCCTAGTAAGGCGAACGGTCATTCTACATCAGCATCGTATCAGCCCATCGAGCATGTAACCAATAGAGTAGCAATAGTGAGCCATTTGTTTAGCAACGCATCAATGATTTGTCACGTATAACTAACAAGCCACGCTCGAACTAAAACAGTACCCGACCAATAAGAGACCTGTGCGTACGTCTAGTGCAACACTTAACCTTGAGTCGCCCAATCAGAACAGGGGCCGGCGCAGCATTTTGGCGTATTTTGTTGTCTAACAAAACTGTTATCAGTTCTACTCTATTGGTTACATGCTCGATGTATCAGCCACATGAGGAGGAGGAACGGTTTAAAATGTAGATATTAGGAAAAAATATTGTTTATTATACAAATTGTTGACAAGCCGGTTGGGGTTGTGGTTAGTGACCTCGACTTTCAAACCGTCGCGGCCAGTCGTGTATTCAAATCCCACCCTGTTCCCCGCGCCTGAACACTTCAGTTGGTAGTCTGAATTGCTTGCATTGTAAATATATACTAATATTATACACCTAAAAAGTTGTTGGTTTTTGGAACGCGCTAATCTGAGAAACTACTGGTCCGATTAGAAATAATAGAAAAAAATCACTGTTAGATATCCCATTTATCGACGAAGGCTGTAGGATATATCACATCTCGCAACGATAAATTCGAGCGGTGTATCAATTAAATATGTTGCTGAAACGGGGAAAATTTACGGCTAAAAAACAGACGCATTTGCGCGGGTCAACTAGTATATAGGTATTAGGAGTCTACTTACGGTTATGTCAATGTTCAAGGCCATCATTGTTTTATTGTTTATCTGGAGAATCGTTAGCTTGAGTGTAATAAATTAACTAATCAATAGCGTAGTTTTTATTGTGATTAAAGTAAAGTTATTTTAAGGTATTCTAACTTCCTGATTAATTTATTTATATATAGTTTTCTGCTCTGCTTTTAACCGTGAACTAAAACTGCATAGAAAATTAAAATCAGTGAATGTAAACGGAAAAACTGATGAGTTTTTATATTATTCATTCAGAAACAGCATTTTATAATTATAAGGTAACACAAAAAATATGACAATTTGACCCTGACGAATAGTTACGCAAAATTATAATTATTTTAAGAGGAAAAACTGTAAAACTTCCAGCCATTAGTTAAAAGACTTATAAAAATAAAAATCTCTTTAAAGATCTTATCCTACTAACATTATAAATACTTAAGTCTTTATGTGTGTATGTATGTTAATCTTTTACGCAATAACTGCTGAAGTAATGTGAATGAAATTTGGCACAGAGTTACAATATGTTCTGTAATAGCACTTACATTGGCTTTCCGGTTAGTGACCTTGACTTTCATGTCGCCGTTCGTGGGTTCGAATCTCACCTAGGATAAACATTTGTGTGCATAAACATGTCTGTGATGTGAATATCTATATATTTAAGTATTTAAAGTAGTATATCAGCTATGTGGTTACAGCACAAGCTATGCTTAGTTTGGAATCATATTGGCCGTGTGTGAAAATCTCTACGATATTTATTTATGGAAAAGTTTAAGGTATCGGGAACGCGGGTGAAACCGCACGACGTAAGCTAGTGTAAGACAAACACGTTCGCAGTACGTTTGATTCGTTTGTATTGCAAATTGTGATAACCGCCGCATGATAAGTTATCTCTTGTGTAATTCATTTAATGCCCGCCGTCGGTAAATCATTTCGGTCCGACATACAGTTTCTGTACAGCTGATAAGCTATTTCGTAATATATGTCTCATTAGCATTCCACACCGCGACCTGTCCTTATACGCATTACAGATATACGCCATACGAGAATTTCAAACCCTAACTTCTGACTAATGGCTTTGACAGCCCGGTTGGCTTTGTGGTTAGTGACCCTGACTCTCAAGCGGCGGGTAGTGGGAATCCCACCCAAAACAAACATTTGTATGCACGAATATGTCTGTTTGTCCTGTGTCTTGATGTAAATATGTATATAAGTATGTATTTAAAAATAGTATCTGTAGTATATCAGCTATCTGGTTACCATAACACAAGCTCACTTTGTAGCTTACTTTGGAATCAGATTGGCCGTGTGTGAAAAATGTCCCAGGATATTTAATGGCTCCCCGTTTCTTTCGCGTTACCAGGAGATTTTTAATATAACACATAGGCTACTGGGACATTGAAGGTCCCCCGGGATCACGTTTGGAACCGCGGGGAGCCACTAGTTATCTTTATACTAATATAAAGAGGAGATATTTGATCTTATGTTTGTAATTAATAGGCTCTGAAACTACTGCACCGATCTGAATAATTCTTTACCCAAAAGAAAGCTACATTATCGCAAAGTAACATAGGCTATTTTATCCCCTATATGAAACCTATTTTGAAAGAAATCCCTAGAAGGCTCTACTATAAATCCCTAGAAAAAAACTTACTATTTTACCTAGTTTTTGAATTAAACCTTGAAATAGGTCCAAAAAAATTGTGTACTGATCATGAACTGCAACCTCTTAACGCTCCAAAGACCTCATGTCTTGAGGGTCAAGCGCAGTGAGGCTATTTTTAGTTGGAGGGTTTATTAATAAATTTGCTTCCGCCCCGTGGTTTCAACCGCGTAGTTCCCTCAGGAATATGTCGATATATAGCCTAAAATAGCGGTGGACATATCAGGGTCGGTCAATTGCTCCCAAGATGACATTACATCACAAACCTAGACACTAGTCAAACAGACATATTCATGCATACAAACGTTTGTCCTGGGTCGAAATCGTACTTACGACCAGCGATTTAAAAACACTCAGACAATTTGTTCCCAGAATGATAGACCTTTTAACTTTACCTTTCCTCCACAGTCTGCTTCAAGATCTTCGATCTAGATAGAGATGGGGTCCTCAACAAGAAGGAGCTGATTGACATGGTCGGGATTCTGTGCACGGTGGCCAATGAAGACCTCAAAGATCAGGGCTCCAGGGCATCCACCCCATCAGATGAGGAGGACTCCGATGGCACAGACAAGGGGTTCGATCCTGAAGTGATACTCATGAACCTAAGGGAGAAGCTCATTGTGGTCCCCAAGAATGGGACGAAGCCCGTGTTCCAGTTGGGACCCAATCCTGGTGAAATGGAAGAAACGCCCAAAGAGGTTGGTGGTTTATATTTATTTCAAGGGTCTATTCAATGGTATATTCAAGGGTCAATAAAAGATTTCCTGTGATCTTAAGAAATAAGTTGTTTTTAAATAATTTCTTTAGGTACAAACCTGAGTGAAAAAATATTGAAGTTCAGTGGTAGGAAAGTGATAAAGAACCGATATGTGATTGTAAATAACATTGCTATATGAAGGGCACACGCAAATAATTGGGAATATCCTTTTTTATTCTAAGGATTGGAATTCAATAACATAGAAAAAGATATTATATAGGTTCTATAAAAAAGGATTAAGTTTGTGACATTTCCTGTTAGTTGCATGTGCCCTTCATGTTATGAAGTAAAAGACATTCATAATATTAAGTTCCCCACACGTACGTTTAGGAGTTTGTCCTGGGTTTAATCCCCTTGTAGTCCCCCTAGTCCTTTATCCCCAATAAGAGTGAAGGGCCTGACTTCTATTTTCTACCATCAAGTAATTATTACATAACTGAAAGCAATTGTGGAATTTTCAATGTAATAAGATGTACTCTGCATAATATATGGTAATTTCCGATATAAACATGCCTCCTTATCCTTACTGATATGAAAATGATATGCAAAGCGTTTGCCCCATTTGTTTGTTCGTCACGATATATGAGATGTAACTATTGTTTCAACCGTTCTGTAATTTCCAATTAGATTTCAATAGCTAAGAAAATATGGATAGTAATTTATGCGGTTAATTTATTTTGTCCCATATTTTTTTCACTTGCTCACATTTATGATTTAATTCAACCTCTGTATATGACAAGGTTATTCTTTGTTTCACAATGACAAACTAGCAACGGGTCGTCCTGATGGAATGACCGTGAGCCAGTGCGTTGTGAAGTCTCATGCACCCGTAATCTTACTAAACTTCGCGTCTATAGCTTACGTTTTATCCCGGGAAAATTGAAGATCCCACCACTATTATAATAAGGTTGGCGACCCTGACTCGCTAGTGGTAGGTTCGAATCCCACCCAGGAGAAACATTTGAATGCATGAATGTCTGTTTGTTTTGTGTGTAGATGTAAATATCTATAAAAGCCCGCATATAAAGTATATCAGCTACCCGGTTACCATAGCACGAGCCCTGGTTAGTGTGTATATCTTGTGTAGGAGTCGGCGGAGTCGGACGAGGGTTTGATCGGCGGCGACATGGCGCTGCCGCTGGAGGAGTTCCTGATCTGGAGCGTGGAGTGCGCCGGCGCGCTCGTGACGCCCTTCCTGCAGCGCGTCGTGCAGGTCAGCCACGTGGCGCTCGGCCTGCGTCCGCACTGCCGCCACCAGGAGCGGGATATAGGTGAGTGCCTGACTACACCACGCCACACTCTCCACACCACACCACTCCACAGCACACCACTCCACACTACTCCACACCCCACCACTCCACACTACTCGACACCACACCATAGCCACCACTCCACACCACACTACTCCATACCACGCCACCACACTACTCCATACCACGCCACACCCACAACTCCACACCACACCACACCCAGCACACCACTCCACACTACTCCACACCACACCCTTCACACTACTCCACACCGCACCACGCCCCACAAGCCACACTACACCACACCCTGCACACCACACCACACCCAGCAGACCACTCCACACTACTCCACACCACACCCAACACACCACACCACTCCACACTACTCCACACTACTTCACACCATACCACTCCAGACCTTTGTTTGGTCAAAAAAATTTTCAGCGTTAATTACTCCCAATCGTTGATCAAGCCGACTTTTTATTACGGTGACCGTCGCACAACAGCTGCCTCGTTCTCGCGCCCCAAACCGTCCATAAGTATTATGAAATAGGTAACGTCGCTGCCACCAAAGTTAAAAAATAAGGGTGCAGCCCTGAAAAAGTTTAGAGACGTCGATAATGATTAAAAGTAAACATCAGGTTTCTATTCAGAAAAACTTCTCGTTTCATTGGTTGAAAATAAATTATAGTTAAGCATAATCTTCCCACTTGGCACCGTCGCTGATGAATGACCGTGTTATTATTTCCTCATTGCTTTAACACAAACGCGATATAAATTTTTCACTATATTATTACCTCATGAAAAATTACAATCTATAAATAGCTTCATACATAACTTGATATACCTATATAATACTAGTGGCTCCCCGTGGTTTGACCTGCGTACCCGAGAGACCTTCCATTTTCCAGGGATAAAAAGTAGCCTATGTCCTTTCTCAAGCTAGATTACCTGTGTGCGCAATATTTTTTTTTTATACCACAAAGGTGGCAAACAGGTATACGGTCCGCCTGATGGGAAGCGATAACTGTAGCCTATGGACTGCAACACTAGGGGCGTTACTCACGCGTTGCCGACCCTGTAAAAATCTCTTCACTCCCTTCTTGAAGAACCTTCTTATTTTTGCATCGGTTCAGTAGTTTTAGCGTATATACGAGACAGACAGAGTTACTTTTGCTTTTTTAATATTAGTAGGTATAGATACATTGTTATCGTTGTCTCAGTACACTTGACACGGATTGTGGGGGACGGTTCATACTGCGCATGAGTGGAAATAGGAACGCATATCTTTTATCTCGTTTATTACAGTTGTGTTATGCCGAAATCGTTGATAATATACCAATGCAATGTTAGGATTAAGATTATTCATGATACCATGTTATTGGTTTCATTTTCAATCTGAATCGGGTATTTGGTGGATCCTCAATTTGCTGAAGTATTTTAGTATGTCTAGCAGTTTTACCCGCGTAGTTCCCGTTCCTCTAGGTATACAAGGATAAAATATAGCCTATGTCACTCCCTGATTATGTAGCTTTCCAATGGTGTAGTCCACCGGTTTCCCCGTAGTTCCCGTTCCTGTGGGAATACGGGGATAAAATATAGCCTATGTTAGTCCCTGATAATGCAGCTTTTCATTGGTGTAAGAATAATTCAGATCGGACCTGTAGTTTTCGTGCATATACGTTGCATACAAACGAAATATCAAATCGTTCTTCTGTGTATTAATATTATCCTATAGTAGGCCATCTTCAGGATAATACTTGTGAAGGTTTCCCACAAGTAAAACATTGATCCTTGTATTTCATCATCATCATCAGATCATGTACCTACGTCTCCACTACACGAGCACGAGCCTCCCCTAACAACAAGGGGGTTAGGCCATAGACTCCCTTGTATTTTACAGCTGTTTTTCGGTGGTTTAGCCGTGAATGGGTAACAGACAGAAAGTTACTTTTATTACTTACTTTTTATACCAGAATAAGCTACTTTTATTCCAAAAATATATACTACAGGCAAATTCGCTAGTAGCAGTTAGACAATCGTAAAATCTATGCTGAATTTAATAATACATAATTGTAATGCCCACTAACTGATTAAAAAAAAGAGTCTTATCATTTGCTTCTTCAAATATATGTCAAGTTCTGTGCCAAGCCGATCTACGTCACCCGTATCACATGTTTGTCGGTATTTGCAAATGACTAAACACAATTTAAATCCCCTAACAATAATTGGTAAAAAAATATTTTGCCTAAACCACCTAACCGCTTTGGGTGAACTTTGGTACATATGTTGACTAGAGCTTGGGAAAGGACATAAGCTACGTTTTATCCCGGGAAAGTCATAGCCATTTAGACAGCCCGGTTGGCTTTGTGGTTAGTGACCCTGACTCTCAAGCCGCGGGTCGTGGTTTCGAATCCCACCCAGGACAAATATTTGTATGCATGAATATGTCTGTTTGTTCTGTGTCTGGTTGTAAATATCTATAATATGTATGTATTTAAAAGTAATATTTGTAGTATATCAGCTATCTGGTTACCATAACACAAGCTTCATTTGAAGCTTACTTTGGAATCAGATAGCCTGTGTGTGAAAAATGTCCCAGGATATTTATTTATAGCCCGTGAAACCGCGGGCCGTTATTAATATAGCTAGATTTATGTGTAATCTGGATATATGTGGGTATTTACGATGCGTTGTCGAGACCCTGATACATAACGTTATTAAGTCTCATATGCCCTAATCGATACCCAGTTTAATGTGTTTTATACATTCCACATACGTTGCATAAGTTCTCATAAAAATGCTTGTTATCTGAAATTGATTAGATGCGAACAAATTACGCGTGCGCCTCCAATTCGTCGATAAGGCCCAGTTTTCATTGACAATGCATCCGGCAACATATAATAATGCACTTATTTTAATCAATTTTTTATTTATTTTTGCATTTGAAGGTAACAGAATAAATATTCAGGAACATTTTTCACACTTGGCCAACCAATCTGATTCTAAACTAAGCAAAGCTACTATGATAACTATAAAGCTAATATACTACATATTAGATTGAAAATTATAGACTTTCAAATACATACTAATATAGATATTTATACCCAGACACAGAACAAACAGGCATGTTAATATACACAAATGTTCGTGTATGGGATTTGAATCCACGACTGGCGGTTTGAAAGTCAAGGTCAAGGGCATGGTTTTGTCATTATATAAGACTAGTGGCTCGCCGCGGTTTCCCCCGCATTCCCGGAAATTCTTCAATGTCCGCGGGATTAAAAGTAGCCTATATGTTAATCCAGGCTGTAAACTATCTATGTTTCAAATTTCTATGGAATCCATTCAGTAGATTTTTGGGTGAAAAAAGAACAAAGATGGATACAAACTTTCGCGTTTATAATATTAGTACGATTTTACACAGGCTCACTCATCCATACATCAAACCAATCATTTACCATTTGCTGTACATTTTATTATAGAAAAACAATTGTCTGTTATTCTTTTGACATGCGTAATTATTGCGGTTCAATGACACTTTATCTAACAAGTTGTCCTTAAATTTATCTTAAATGATGTTTATCTCGCGCGGAGCGGCGGCGGTCAGACTGTCATCTCGGATGATGAACTATGATCAGATTTTTGATTGTCCAATCTTTGCCTTATGAAAAAAATAGAAAAATATTTGTTTAAAAAAGGTTTAAATAGATATAGTAGACGTCTATTGATAGCCACTTAAAAACATAGTAATTTTAAAACACATAATTATTTATATTCAAGAACATAATTGTTATTAAAAATTATATTAAATTGTAGATTGAAGTATATTTGGTTTATTAACTGTGAGAGGTTGCATATTTGGTTGTTACAGTTTATCTCAGGAATTACTTAGCCATTTTCTATTCCTAGAAAGTTGTCGCGACTTTATTATAATTTTACTATTATATATTTATTAGTCAGAACGAGTAAATGTGAAATAATTGTTTATTAACTCTCTTGAAAGTCTACCTATATGCTGTTGGTCTTCCAATAAATAAATAAATTATATTCCAGTGCTAGGCTGGCTACGTCGCGAGGTGTCCCGCGGGTACAGGGTCGGACAGTTCTGGTACCTGGTGGCGGCCGAGTGGTGGGGCGCGTGGGGGGCCTACACCGCGGCCGGCGCCGAGGGCTGTTGTCGCCCCTCAGCCCCTGCCCCGTCCGTCCCGCCGGCCCTGTCTCCCCTCGCCCCATCCCCTGAACCCAAGCATCGGCATATCGATGAAGCTATCGTGTGTGATGAGAGCTTCACTACTAATTCTACTGGTGAGTATTGCCTATATTTTTTTTATTGCAAAAATTCGGTGCTAAAACAACTTCTACCTATATTATTATGTTTAACAGTTAGTCTTCGTTATAAAATAAAATAAATAAATAAGTGATTAAAAAAACCCTATAAATCTTGCCGTGTGCAAAAAGTAACACATCAACAAAAATATTTTTAGCATACAAATATTTCATTGAAACTACTTTAGGTATTTCATAGTGTGGTAGTAGTAATCCTGACCTCAATCTTTATGTTTTCTGATTGAAAAACACACGAATAATAGTACATATATTTGGATTGTCTATACGGATATGACCAGATGTTGTTAACAACTCAGAAATATATAAGACTTCTAGCGGTTTCACCCACATTGCCAGGAGATTTTCAACGTTACAGCGATAAAAAGTAGCCAATATATTAAACATTTTATAAACTACCCGTATTCCAAATTTCAACCAAATCCGCTCTATAATATTTGCGCAACAGAGTACCAAACATACATACTCCTAAATTGTTCGCATATATAAGTAAGAAGTAGGATTTAAGTTCTAATATAAATGTTGTAGAATCCATGGGTTCCCTACTATGGCGCGCGGAGACGGCGTCCCTGGCCAGCGCCAGCAGCAGCGGCGTGAGCTCCGGCCGCCACCAGCTCCAGCACCAGCTCCCTCCACACCCTGGACCCATCAGGAACACCAGGCTGCTGGCACCCAACTTGCTCAAGGTATATCATTACTAATGGAATATTTGTTTTATTTACTTGCTTTTGTCCCGTATTACCCGGGGGATTTCAAGTTTTTTCGGGGTAAAAAGTAGCCTTAGTCCAAAATCAATATTTTTCTTTCTTTCTTCTTACATGTTTTTTCAGGATGAAGTGTAATTGTGTGGCAAATTTCATCAAGATCCTTTCAGCCGTTGTTGCGTGAAAGTGTAACAAACATACATACATATTATATTCTCACAGGGATTTAGAATATTAAGTATGATTATACGCTAGAACGATTGAAGGGATTGCGATGAAATTTGACACACAGTTACAATATGTCTGGAATAGCACATAGGCTTAAATCGCAGAGTCCTTACCATATACTACTAGCTGACCCGGTGAACTTTGATCCGAAAATTTTTATCATTAAATATTTTCGGAAAATAAGTAGATAAATTTTAACAAACATTGCAATGGTTATAAAAACACATAAAAAGAAGAATTACCAAAATCGGTCCAGCCGTTCTGAAGTTATGCCCGTACAAAAATTTCGCATATTCATTTATAATATATTATTTAGCTGGTTAGTTATTTTCTGTATTTAATTAGTTGTAATTTGTTGTATGTATCTTAATAAATAAATAAATAAAATTGGTGTATCTATCTAATATTATATTATATTGTTAGTTTGATACACAGTATAGCACATGTACTATACATATTACAGGTCCGCACGCTGACGGGCGAGGGCGGGCACCTGCGGCGGGACGTGACCCTCGCGCAGCACAGAGACTTCGCCCTCGTGCCCGATGCCCTGTGGAGGGCTCTGGCGCTGTGGTACAGTGCACCGGACCCCTTACCAAGACAGGTACTGTACTACACACAATTTTTTTGTAGGTACACACAAAATGGTAAAAACGGGACCCTATCACTGCGACTTTGGAGTCCTTCCATCTGTCACCAGGTTGTATTTAAAGAATGGTGATAGCTAGACAGTTGTAACTTTCGCAAATGTAATTCTATTGCCGCTATATTTTTTGTTTAATGGATTAGAAGATGTCACTAAGGGTGTAAATTAATCATGAGGGTTTTTCACCCTTACAGGGACTGTAAAACTACACACTCACCATCATCACCAGCTTATATACGTTTCCACCGACGAGAACGAGAACTCGAGCCGTACCTAACAATGAAGGGGCTTAGCCCATAAGTCCACCACGCGGGTCTAATGCGGTGCGCCGGATTTCAACTTTAGTTGTAAAATCTCGGGCATGCATAAAAACACAAAAATGTTTGCAACCACTGTTATTGCTTGATTTTTTGTGCTCCTTAACCGGACTTATCTTTTTATTTCTGTCCATAGATTAAGAAAATTATATTCTTTATAATATGGCCGTTAATTGTAGTACTTTTTAAAATAAAAATGACTCTATTTTACCTATTACATGTATGTTGTATATAATTTATTATTATGTATTAATTTATCTATCTACATCCAACAATTAAATACCCTTTATGTACTCTACCAGGTGATTCGACCCCCGAACTCTGACGTAGAGCTGGAGTTGTATCCCCTGCATTTGAAGATTCTACGCCACGTGCCCAATACGCAGAGTAAGTTTAAAACTAATAATATACTTTACTAGTTGTCCCACGGTGTCACTCGTTTTCCCGGTGGATCTCTAATTTCCCGTGAGAAGTGTTATTCCAAAACATATTCTAAGTCTGCGTCAATTTTTATCGCGATTCCTTCAGCTTTTCTGAAAGAGTAACAAACATTCATCTGTACATGCTCACACACTTTCGCATTTATAATATTGTTTGGATTTGATAATTACTAAAAACATTGAGAAAAAACACTTTTCATAATGTACCTATTTGTAGATTTTTTTGCGACTATAAAGCTCTCAGTCGCCACTTTTAAACTCTTCAATATATTTGCGTTTTTTGTAGCTTATTTATATGTAGTTAATAATTAGAATAATACTGTGATCCTTGTCTAAGGTGATGACCTTACATGATACAAAGAGTAATTGCTGAGTTTATTGCCGGCTCTTCTCAGCAAAACCAACCTTCCGAACCGAGTGTTAGAGTCTGGCTATTCATAAGCGCTTTGCATATTGGCCTATTTGAATAAAAATATTTTTGATTTGATTTTGATTTGATGTTGTGTGTTACCAGGGTCGGCGGGGTCAGTGGGGTCGACGGGCGGCGCGGTGCTGTACCCCGCGGCGCCGGCGCCCCCGGAGCGGCAGCTCGCCTACACCGCCGCCTTCTCCAGGCTTGCTACTGTTAAACAGGTTAAACATATTATATATACTTATTAATAATAGTATTATTCAACAAGCAGTTTTAACCGCAGGGGAAGGTTCTACGTGTAATTATAAAACAGAGAGAGTTTGGAATAGACTTGTAAAAAAAAGTTCCACGCACAAACTGGCACCCTTTCTAATGTTTATTTTGGAAAAAACTAATATAATAAAGTATGTGAACATAAAAGCGAGTGTTTACTGTAAGTTAGAAAACGATACTATAACTAAACACGAAGTTTCACATTAATATGCCAACCCCTAATTTATTTCATGTAGGTATGTAGAACTGCTTTTTATTACATTTTCAGACAAAATTATCATTTTCGTTAGTTCTATGAATTATTCTAATGAGATCCCCTTCTATGATCTTAGTAATAAATAAGTAAATAACCCTTCTTTGACACTCAACATATTTTCTAGGTGGCAGAGTTCATATGCGGCTCGCTCGGACTCGCTCGAGAAGACGTCCGGCTTTGGGCGTTAGGGGCCGGACTGGGGGTCGGATCGGGGGTCAACGTGGGGGTCGGGGCGGGGGCCAGTCCAGGGGCCGGGGCTGGGGCTGTGCTGCTAGACGACGAGAGGCCAACCCTGCAAGAGTTGCGCCTCGACGAACGTACGAGACTCCTCGTGGAAGTTAGGAATCCGGATCTCACGTGGCCAGAGGAGATCGGCGCACTAGGGTATGTATTGCCGCCTCGCTCAGGCGTACGCAGAGTTAAGAGGATTTATGAGCTGATAGATAAGCTAGAATGAAACTTTGTAGTATAAAAATGTTTCTATTTATTGAACTTGTGTGTCAAAAATGCATATTGAGAAATTATTCAACTATTCATATTACCTCAATTATTCATCAGTAATGTGTCAAAACGAAATGTTCTCTATAATATTATGCAGGGTCGGCACAACATGTGATTTTCTTCCATTCCGTTATACAACACCTTTCACACAATCTATCCATACTTTCCTCGGTCTTAGTCTACTTTGACGACCTTAAATATATTGTAGTATATTTCATAATTGGTATATCAAGTATTTATTTTGCAGATTAAGTCACATAAAGTACTTAAAAATTTAATTAATTATCTTAGAGTATTATAAATACCAATCAATGTATATATTAAACGGGAATGACTATATAAACATTATAATTATTTAAACATGTGTATTCCAGCGGCGGGTCCCGCGCCACGGAGCGGCGGCAGACCCTCTCAGCCCCGAGTGTACCCGGTGCCACCGGGCTACACAACCTGGGCAATACGTGCTATATGAACGCCGCTCTGCAGTCTGTACGTACCACACCACACCTCTCTCTCTCTCTCTCTCTCTAACATATACCCGTCTCATGGGATGGAATTACACACCCAACCAATCTGATTTCAAACTAAACCAAGCTATGTATGATAACTAGGTAGTATATAACTATTTTTAGTTTACTTATTTAATTATAAGGTAAATTGAGCTAATTACAGCTGCACACAACATTTTCCATAAGCAACAGAACTATGCTACGCAAAATACTATTTACTATACATAAAAAGCTATAATTTAACTTCAATATTAAATAAAAACAATAAAAAAGATAAAAAAATGGAAAGTAAATTATTACTATTACCCGAGCCCGCGTATATTTATTTTAAATTTCATATCATCGCCAAATATCCATTTTTATTTAGCACATTCTCTTATTATTTTGGAATATTTATGTAAAAATTTATTGTTATTATAGGTATGGAACACGGGTCCCCTCACGAGGTATTTCAACTCCGGTACCCACCTACATGAGGTGAACCGCACCAACCCGCTCGGCACCGGCGGCGCTCTGGCGCTGAGATACGGGGAACTGTGCAAGGAGGTACATATAGATTAGATATTATTTTTATTTTAAACGTTTTTGTAAAGGAATTATAAGGAAAATAAAAAAAGGATTTTTTACATGAATGTAAATTTTTTTGGGGGGATAATCATTAAAAAGACTGAAGATTAAAACATAACGCATAACTCGCGGAGATTTTAAAATAATCTAAAAACATCGCCTAAAATATACCGTTTTGAAAGGATTTTCTTGTTTCCAAAATCTGACGATTATCTAAAGGGAAATTTTTTCATTTTTTCAAAAACTGATGATTATCAGAAGGGATTTTTTTAATTTTTTTCAAAAACCGAGGATGATCTGATGGGATGTTTTTCATGTTTTCAAAATGTGACCATTAACTGAAGGGGACATTTTTCTTGTTTTCAAAACCTGACGATTATCTAAAGGGGGATTTTTCTATGAATTTTTATTTGTTATTCGTCAGGTGTGGTCGTGCTCGGCCCGGTCGGTGGCCCCGCTGCGCGTGCGGTGGTGCGTGTCCCGGCACGCGCGCGCCCTGGCCGGCGGCGGCCAGCACGACGCGCAGGAGCTGCTCGCCTGGCTGCTGGACGCGCTGCACGAGGACCTCAACCGTGCCGCGGTGCCCGCGTCCGCGTCCGCGTCTGCTCCTGCTCCTGCTCCTACACCCGCCCCGTCCGCCGCCCCGCCCGCCACCAGGCCCGACCAGGTACGTGCCCGCCCCGCCCCGCGCCCGGTACCAGCCCTGACTAGGTACGTGCCCGCCCCGCCCCGCGTCCGGTACCGGCCCTGACTAGGTACGTGCTCGCCACGCCCTCGCTACCGGCCCTGACTAGGTATGTGCCCGCCCCGCCCTGCGTCCGCTACCACCCCCGATCAGGCACGTGCCCGCCACGCCTCCGCTACCAGCCCCGACCAGATATGTGCTTGCCCCGGCCCCGCTACCGGCCCCGACTTAGTACGTGCCCGCCCCGCTCCGTCCCCTTACCAGCCTTGACTAGGTATGTGCCTCCCTCCCGCACCACCACCGCTACTAGACCCGCCCCACCTGCGCTCCACGTGGTAGGGTGAGTAGGTGCCAGAACAAAGTCTGGCGCGTCCGCTAGTAATATCGAAAAGAATATTCCGATATAAGAGTAATACAAAAGTTTTAACACCCCATATTAACCCCATATAATTCATAATCATCATCTCATATACGTCTCCCCGAGGCTCACCTGTTCCTCACATGTTCAAACGCAGGAGCTGGCCGCGGAAGCGTGGGAGCAATACACGGCGCGGAACCGGTCCATCATGACGGAGCTGTTCTACGGGCAGCTCAAGTCCAAGGTGCGGTGCGACACGTGCGGCGCGGAGAGCGTGCGCTTCGACACCTTCAACATGCTGTCGCTGCCGCTGCCCATGGAGTCCTACGTTACGTGTCAGATCAGAGGTACCCTCACCCCTCTCTCTCTCACTCTCTCTGTCACTCCATATGTCTCACTCCAAAGGTGACTTTATGCTTCCAAACAGGAGTGGGAAAGTATAAAGAGCTATTTACATATACCTCAGTATATGTAAATCTTCGTCAGATCTCAATCTGACGCGTAAATAATAGTAAATTAATTTTAAAGACTATCCGATTATATCTTAATCTGGGGTCGGGCATCTTTCAATGTATTATTAATGAGAAGATCTTTTTGTCATTTAATTGTTTTTAATTTTAAAAGATTCGACATCTTATGTTATATTAAAGATTTGATTTTATAGCCTGTATGGTGTTAGAAGATAAAAGTAAAAGCTTGCGGAGACATTTGCATGATACAAAAAACCAACTCGAGTCCGTTAGATTATGATGGTTTACCGCATGACTTAGACGTAGTGACCTAAAGCCTGACGATTATTTGAATGGAGATTATTTTCTTGTCTCCATAAATTTACGATTATCTGTAGGCAGAATTTTTCTGGTTTAAAAAAACTGACGATTATCTGAAGTGAATTTTCAAAAACTGACGATTACAAGAAGCAGAGATTTCTTGTTTCCAAAATCTGACGATTATATAAAGTGATATTTTTTTCTTGTTTTCAAAACCTTTTATTTTTACGCAATATAAATAAAATTGAAGATACGAAATAAGCAAACCTTTATTTATACTCCGCGTGTTTCTGTTTCCAGTTATGTTGTTAGACGGCTCTGTGCCTATCAAGTACGGCGTGCGAGTCAACTCTGAAGGCACTTATTTGGAGTTGAAGAAGGGCCTCTCGGAACTGTGCGGATTAGCACCTGAGTCGTAAGTATTTTAATAAAACAAATTAAAATGTTAAGTACTACTTTTCACCCGCGATTTCATTCGCGTAGTACCCGCAGGAATATTTGGATAAATGGACCTGCAGTTGAAACGTGTATGAAAGAGGAACTCATATCTAAAAATCATTCTCTATAGTTTAAACAGATAGAATAGATACAATTTAAAAGAATTAATTATTTCTGTATAAATATTTTTTTTATTGTATTTAATAGTAGTATATCAGCTATCTGGTTCCTATGACAACCTCAATTTAATTTTGTAGAATGTTAAATATGGGATGCACCATAAAAATATATTCGTGGGTCGACACATTATTGCTTATCAGCATCGATATACAGTAGCTCACATTTTGATACATCCTATATTGTTAATAATAATAATAATATTATAATATTCTTTATTGTTCTCTCATAATCACAAATACTGTGTCTGGATGTAAATATCTATATAAGTATGTATTTAAAAGTAGTATATGTAGTATATCAGCTAACTGGTTACCATAACACAAGCTCACTTTGTTGTTTAATTTGGAATCAGATTGGCCGTGTGTGAAAAATGTCCCAGGATATTTATTTATTTAAAACCTGTCTGAAGGTAAATCCTATATTGTTCATTACAGCATGATGATAGTGGAGTTATCCGAATCGATAATCGGTCGTGTGCTGGAGGATGGGAGCCGCGTGACCGGCAACGTGACGGAGCTGTTCGCGTACGAGCTGCCCGCCGACCTCACCCAGGACTGCAGCCTCGCCCCGGACTCCAGCGACGAGGACGAACATGTGCACACCAACGGTACGTATACTACTCATATGGATAGATGGATGGATGAGATTACTGAGTTAATTGCCGGCTCTTCTAAGTAAAAAACAACATTTAGAACTGAGCATTAATAGTGACTATTCATAAGTGCTTGATTGAGGCCTATTTGAATAAAAAAGATTTTGATTTTTGTTAGTCCAATGTAGTCCTTCCCAAAACTCCAGCCTATGTCTCTTTTTTTAACACCATTAAACCTGCGTAGAGCCTATTCCCATAGGAATACGGAAATGAAATGTTTCCTATGCCACTCCCTGACAATGTAGCTTACTAACGGCATAATTTTTGAATTCAGTAATTTTACAATTATTTGTTACATACAAATCTGTTTTCATTTATAATATTAATCTATACTAATATTATAAATGCGAAACTACTGAACCGATTTTAATAAAATTTGGTACACAAATTGTCTGGAGCCTGAAAAAAAACATAGGCTACTTTTGAACCCGAGTGAAACCGCGGGGAGGCACTAGTTATTAATATTATTGTCGTTGTCCGCAGGTTGGGACGAGGCGGCGGGCGGTGCGTACGCGCGCGCGGAGGTGAGTGGTCGCGGCGCCTCCCTCTGCATGCCAGCACTCTTCTGCTTCAAGGTTAGCGCACCCCACCCCCACACACCCCCACACACACCCCCACCCTCACACACACACACACATGCTGGCTCTCTGATTACTGTAAAAAAAATGTGATCTTTCTTATTTAATAACTAGCCGCCCTCGCGCGGTTTTACTCGCGTAGTTCCCGTTCCCGTGAGAATATAGGGATAAAATATACCCTTTTTTACTCGGGGATAATGTAGCTTTCCAAAGGTGAAAGAATTTTTGAAATCGGTCCAGTAGTTTCGGAGCCTATTCATTACAAACAAACAAATCTTTCCTCTTTATAATATTAGTATAGATCATGTCAAGTGAGACCCCACTTCCCCCAGCGACGCCCTGAGCCGAGGCACGGTCCCTCAGCGCTGTTGCTTCGATTCTCCTTCGGTTGAGAGCCCTCTGCGCTCACCGAAACACTCCGCGTAACGGTGTAAAAGCCATCCAAGAAGGGAGAAAAAAATTCTTGTTTATTACCTGGTGCACATAGTACCCCCTCAGAGAAAATTTTTTTTATATAAAGGTTCCTACGAAACCCATAAAAAAATTTGGGAAATATATGTTTATCAAAAGGACATATTTCAGAGACTATAAACATAAAAATTGGTCTTCTAGATCTCAAGTTCTGTAAATTAAAATTCTGTATTATAGTAGTCAGTCTTCTCTCCTCTTTGACATGATATAGATTTTAGGGTATTTTATGTCAGAAAACTTGTACTAATGAGTGTTGTTTGCTTCTTGACTAATTTGTGTTCAAATTAAAAATATCAGCCCACAACATCTTAGTATTTGTTAAAAACCCATCATAATCATATATGTATCTACTAACTATGATAAAGTATGAAATTGACAATAATAACAGTTCAAAATCATTTTGGAACTTACCCCGTTTAAAATAAGGATGATATTAGTTTGGAATCAGAGAGTCAAGTGTTACACATATACGCTGTAGAAAAAAAAGATAACATTTTCTGTAATTAATCAACTCTTGAAGCAGTACAAAATTTTAATATAACTTCGATTGGTGGAATTTGTAGAAGAAAAATTAAAAAAATAACACTAATAATAATACTGTACATAATTGTTTGTAAATATAATAATAATGCATAATTGATGAAAATTTATATAAATATAGTTATTTTTCATCCATTATGTAATAAACATTAAAATGTATGTATTCAATTGTACCGTGGTTACTTATAAACACACAGACAAAATTCTATTAGAATGAGAATAGGCAATAATAATAATAGCAAAATAAAACTAGGTTCAATACCAGTTCCCGTAGGAATACGGGGATAAAATATAGACTATGTCACTCCCTGATAATGTAGCTTTTTATTGGTGAAAGAAATTCAGTAGTTTTGTTATAAACAAACAAAGAATTATCAATTCTTTCTTGATAATATCTATCTAGATTTAATAAAGTACCCTTAACTAAGAACTATTTTGTTGTGCAATTTAAAGTTGAAGACTATAATTAATTTTAATGGACTTAAAAACATAGATGCAACATTACAGCAAAAAAGTGTTTTCACAAAACACACAAAGACGCGCAGATTGGCGATCACACCAGAGAAGTTACCAAAATTTTTGTCACACGTTTTTTCATTTTGTAGATTATTTCGAATGAGTAGTATCAAAATCATTTGTAGTTATCATAGCAAATCATTTTGCGATGTGTGTGTTATTTTTGACTCAATAATTTCGTGCTACGTATTTAGTATTTGTACATACTCTATATATGTGTGGTAACGGATTATATTTCCCCATTCTATAAACATATGAGTAGACTGGCTTTGTGGTTAGTGACCCTGAATCTCACACGGGAGATTGTCTGTTTGTCCTATAATTTTTTAGTCCTGGTAAAAGTAGTATATATAGTATATCAGCCTATCTGGTTACCATAGCACAAGCTCTACTTAGTTTGGAATCAGATTGGCAGTGTGTGAAAAACGTCCCAGGATACTTGTGTTGATATAGTATGGGGAAATGTAAATATATTTATGATTTCTGTTTCAAATTATTATTTTACCTATTTACATGAAATGACGTGTTAAGAATATATTGTTGTTTATTTGATTTGGAAAATCAATTTTTATTATTAATATTTTAACTTACAATCTGGCAAGTTTACAAAAAACTTGGCGCGTTCAAACAAAGTCTAGCTTTGTAATATTAATATTTAATTTCATGTTTATAGGTGGAAAGTTTTTGAGTGTCCTAATTTATTTGAATCAAATCAAATATTAGTCAAAACTTCTATTTTCACCTTTTTAGTCCACAGTTTGAAGTGAATTCTGAATTTGTAGATTTGTCTTTCTATGCACAATTTTTTTCCGACTTCAAAGCTTTAATGTATAAATACAAACTGTTTTTTGTCACAATGTGCCGATCTTAATCTTGAGACTCGTTTGTTTGTCATCCAAAATGCGATATCCTTCTTGTAGCTTAAAATATTTGGTAGGTAAGGGATAACTTCGATCATAAGGGGATAAGTTCGATCATAAGGGGATAACTTTTATTATGTTAAGGGTAAAATTGCAGTTCAAAAGTAATTAATTATCTTTCAACCTATTTTGGAAACTAAATAAAATACATTTAACATTTTCTAATTTGAAATTACAACTTTTAAGCTTTACATACAATAATTTTATTGCAGTGCTGATTGTCTAAAAAAATTTTAATCTTATATAGTCATTAACACATTAACGTTATCCCCTACCCACCAATCAGATGGAAGATCGTTGACGAACCTCTCAAACGCCTCCAATTCCAAACTACAAATTAAACGACCAACGGTTTCAGAGGTCGAGATCGGAAATTCTTATGTCCCAGAGTCCTCCTTCGACGTTCCACCACAACGCAGCGGTGTTCACCGACACGCCGAACTGCCGCAGCAACACCCTGCCCAAAGAGCTGAAGAACCACTCGACTTGCTCGCCGACTTTGAGCGTTAAGTCCTTAAACATAAAGCCGTCGAGTCCCCGCCTCGGGAAGATCAAGTTTGGATCCTCCCCCTCGAATATGTACAGGATGAACGAGATTCCTAGTCAGTTACCTCCAGGGAAGATAACGTATTTAGTCGCTGTGCATAGGTGAGTGTTTTTCTATACTAATATTACCTATGTAGGAATCTCTGAAACTTACATTACTTATATTTTTGGTGTGTAGTTTACTATTCTACAACGTTTTATTTTATTCAGAATGTTAAAATAATTGTTTGCCACTTTTTGATATTATGAATTGTCGAAATATACTTATAAATAATTTGATTAGGTACAGAAGTAACAGGTCAGGAAGGTGGTGGATTTGGGAATTTTTTGGTAAATTTATTTATTAAGATAAAGCAGAATAAATTTGGTTACTCTTAGATGTTAATTATATAATTTAACAGACATATTGTCCTACAAATTGCGTGGTACGTTATCCCGGTCCTACGCTCAAAAGTATATACATGCTGTGAAGCCCAAGAGAGTTGGGCGTCTCATCAAAATGAAGCTATTCAGGGTAAATTAGCTTGATAGTAAAAAAGTGTATAAAATCTGGACTATCTATAAAATCCCGACATATGTAAGCGGTCGAATGTATCGTAAGGCTGTTATTCCTGCTGCTGACAGCCCGGTTGGCTTTGTGGTTAGTGCCCCTGACTCTCAAGCCGCGGGTAGTGGGTTGGAATCCCCACCCAGGACAAACATTTGTATTCATGAATATGTCTGTTTGTCCTGTGTCTGGATGTAAATATCTATATAAGTATGTATTTAAAAGTAGTATATGTAGTATATCAGCTATCTGGTTTCCATATCACAAGCTGATTAGTTTGGAATCAGATCGGCCGGGGGTGAAAAAATGTCCCAGGATATTTATTTATTCGAGATTGGCACCGAGGGAAACTGAGGGTTCGGATGCGTGTTCGTGTAGGAAGTCATGCCGGTCGGAGTCGTACTTCCTGGGTCGCGCGCGCAGCAAGCCGGTGCCGTTCGGCGTGCCGCTGGTGGTGGGCGTGCGCGACGGCGCCAGCGGGCGCGACGTGTACGCGCGCGTGTGGGCCATGGTCGCGCGCCTGCTCACGCGTCGCCCGCCCGCCCACCACGCGCAGGTGCACGCGCACAACCATGCCACCGACTGGTATGTAGCCCTACTGTATAGTGCCCCTACTGTACTATACTGTCCCTGGACTCTACTATACCCTACTGTACTGTCCCTGGACTCTACTGCCCTGTACCCCTACGTATTGTATATGCCCCTACTGTACTGTCCCCGCACTCTACTGTACTGTACCTCTACTGAAGTGTATGTGCCCCTACTGTACTGTACTTCAATTATACTCTTCCCGCGCTCTACTGTCCTGTACCCTATGTATTGTATTGTATTGCCCCTACTGTACTGTGCCCCACTGTACTATATTGTACACTGGTTGACCCGCGCAACTTCGTTAGTGTCACTTTACAATTTACATTGATGCTCCACTTCTATTGATCATAGCGTGATAATAACAAAACCTATAGCCTTCCTTAGTAAATCGGACCAATAATTCCTGATATTAGCGCGTTCAACCAAACAAACTGATATAGATACTTTACTAGATATTTATTCGAATGTATTTGTAAGTGAGTTGTTATTATGGAGCCGTGGTGACTCAGTTGGGAAACGCACCGATTTGAACCTGCACCCTCATGATTGTAGGGTGCAGGTTGGCCCTTACCTCTAAGTTTATAAAAACTTACGTACGGATTCACACCACTGGCTTTCGGTGAAGGAAAATATCGGGAGGAAATCTGTATGCTCGAGATGTCACTACTAAAGGCATGTGAAGTCCGCCAATCCGCACTCTATCCGCACCGCGTGGTGGATGGCCTAAACCCTCGATGTTAGGGAGACGTATATAAGCTGATGATGTTATTGTAAACGGTTACAGCGACGACAGCCTAGGCTACGAGTTCCCCTTCACGCTGCGAGCGGTAGGCGGGGGAAATGGTAATGGAGGAGGAGCAGGAGGAGGCGCTGCATGGTGCGCGGTGTGCGCATGGCCGGCCATGTGCCGCGGCTGTGCGCTACCGGCTGATGATACGCCACTCATATTTGGATGCTCAGGTATGTACCCAGCTAATTAGAAATTTACTTTATTTTGTAAGGGTGAGTGATGGTGAGTATGGGTGGGTAAACAAGTGAGTAAGGGAGCCAGAGCTCCATGAAGAGACGCTGTAGCGGCAGTGGGGAGACCAGGGATGGAGTAGCGTCGTAGGGGTGTGCAGGAGTGATACCTGTTTAGCCTTTCGACGAAAAGTACATTGCGCTTTGTCCCTTTCACTGCCTGTACAGTTACTCCCTTTTTTATAAGGTCGGCAACGCGGCAGTGACGCCCCTGGTGTTGCAAGCGTCTATAGGCTACGGTAACCGCGCGCCATCAGGTGGGACCGAATGCCTGTTTGCCACCCTTGTGGTATATAAAAAAAAAAGAACAAGATGTGTGAGGCATTAATAGGTCCTCACCAATAACAACAGAGAACTTAAAACTAGAAATTACTCCCTATCATATCTTTTCCAGGTGATGACCTATAAATCGACTATCAGGTTGTTTTACCCCATTGAAACCTAGTTCCGAACCGGTAGTAACTTTGTAAATAGAAAATACACAATTTTTTTTTTTTTCAAATTTAATTTTCATACCGGCTGAATCTAGATGAGATCTAGAATCGACTATCGATAGATTAGGTTTGCAAATTAGGGTATCAAAATAATAATTATAATAATGATTTATTGATACAAGGCCTTACAAAATACTTAATATACTTAATATGAGGTGCACAAGGTTATTTATTTAAGGCGCACAAAAGTTGAAACCCTGACTCCTAAACTAGGACAACCTGTAACTTAGGAGTCAGTGTTCTAGAGCATTTAATCATAATATATAATATGTGATAGGTAAACGCAGCCGATCACGTACACAGTACGCGTCGAGAGAGAGCGACGTACCAGAAGGTGAATCACCGAGATCTGATACGGAGCTACACCGCCGGCCCAGCACCAGGCTTTCTTATGACTCACAGGTAATTTAACTGCATTATATATAAGAAGTGACTCGCTGCGTTCCCGGGGATCTTCAGTTTTCCCGGACTAAAAAGTAGCCATTCCAGAATATATTCTAACTCTGTGTTGTTTTAGTTAGCCATAATTTATTTAATGTCTTCAACGGGAAAGGGTACTACGCGAGTGCGGAATCCAGTGTTGTTATATTACGCTACAACAGTATCTAAAAGCAGTATGTTTTAAGTCAGATGTGTGATTTACGTAGTCACAAGCTTGTCCTAGGAATTGGATAGCTCAGAATATTTATTTAAATAAATATCCTGGGACATTTTTCACACACGGCCAATCTGATTCCAAAGTAAACTTCAAAGTGAGCTTGTGTTATGATATCCAGATAGCTGTTATACTACATCTGCTACTTTTAAATACATACTTATAGATATTTACATCCAGACACAGAACAGACAGACATATTCCTCCATACAAATGTTTGTCCTGGGTGAGATTCGGACCCTTGACCGATGGCTTGAAGGTCAGGTCGTCACTAACCACAAAGCCAACCGGGCTGTCAAATATTTCATCATCATCAATCAGCTCATACACGTCTCCACGCTCGGAGCTCGAGCCTCCCCTAACATCGAGGGGGTTTATAGGCACACCACGCGGACCTAGTGCGGATTGACGGACTAATATTTACAAATATTAAAAAAAAATTCAAATAAAATATAACCGTGGTGGCTCAGTTGGGAACGCACCGACTCACGATCATGAGGGTGCCGGTTCAAATCCCTGGCCCGTACCTCTGGGTTTATAAAAACTTACGTACGGATTCACTCCACTGGCTTTCGGTGAAGGAAAACATCGTGAGGAAACCTGTATGCCCGAGATGTCACAATTAAAGGCATGTGAAGTCCGCCAATCCGCACTAAGCCCGCGTGGTGGACTATGGCCTGCACCCCCTCGATGTTAGGGGAGGCTCGAGCTCCGAGCGTGGAGACGTGTATGACCTGTTGATGATGATGATGATGAAAGAAAAATTCAAATATTTACTATCATGTAATTGTTCAGGGTTCGTGCGGGGGTGGGGGTGGTCCTCTACGGAGGCTGGAGGTGGGGAAAGCCCGAGGCCGGCTGATGCTGGCCATCGACTGGGACCCCACCGCGCTGCACTTGCGATACCAGTCCACGAGGGAGAAGGTACCGTACTTTATTTGGGCTAGTTACCACAATTTAAGCTGCAAAATCAAAATATTTTTCATTCAAATAGGCCATTACAAGCTCTCGTGAATAGTCACTATTAATAAAAAAAAATCGTTAGAAACCACTTGGTAGTACAGCATGGGGTTCTTCAAGAAAGGAGTGAAGAGATTTTTACAGAGTCGGCAACGCGTGAGTGACGCCTCTTTTACCTAAAGACAGTGGGGTAAATTTTTCCATATGTAAGTCTTGGGAGATTTGAACAGGCATCCTCATGATCGTGAATGGGTTTTTCTGCAACTACTTATTATTATCATTTATATTTCTATTAACATTATTTATTTACATTTCAACATAATATTTGGAAGTAATAGTTTACACAAAAACTACGTGGCTGTAAATGCAACGGCTCTGATATGTTAGTGTAATATTATTTTAACATTACTTTATTGTTATAGTAACATTAATGTAATATTATTTTAACCTTATTTTAATGTTACTTTAACATTATAGTAATATTAAATTAAGGTTACAATTAGGTTAAATTAACATTACATTAATGTTACTTTAACACTATTATTGTAATGTTTATGCAGGAGTGTGTAGAACACGCGTCGGTAGCGGCCGGGGCTGCGGCGGCTCGGCGAGCGGTGGACCTGGCCTCCTGCCTGCGCGCCTTCACCGGCGCCGAGCGGCTCGAGCAGCGCTACCACTGCGCCGCCTGCCGCTCCAAGCAACCCGCCACCAAGAAGCTGCAGATATGGCGAGCCCCGCCTGTCATGGTAACTACTACCTTACTATTGAAAATTTACAGTATCAGGGTCATCAAAATTCCCCCGGGAACGGGAAGTATGCGGGCAAAACCGCACGGTGGCAGCTAGTCTCTCATCATGATCGTATCAGCCTAACGAGCATGTAACCAATAGAGTAGAACTGTTAACAGTTTTGTAAGAAAACAAAATACGCCAAAACGCTGCGCCGGCCCCTGTGTTCTGATTCGCCGACTCAAGGTCAAGTCGTACACACAGGTCTCTTATTGGTCGGGTACTGTTTTAGTTCGAGCGTGGCTTGTTAGTTATACGTGACAAACCATCGAAACGTTGCTAAACAAATTACTTACTATTGCGACTCTATTGGTTACATGCTCGATGTATCAGCCATAGGACGTCCATTGCTGAACGTAGCCCCCCTCCCCCCATCGACTTCCATACAGACTGGTTGTAGGTTGCCTGCATCCCGCGGGTTCCAGCGACCCTTGTCAGATGAGTGGACGCCCTACGCTGCGCTTGCCGGTGCGTGGTCTCCACTCGAGAACCCGTCTGACCCAACGGCCATCGATTCTACGAGCTATGTGCCCCTCCCTCGGTCAATTCAGCTTGGTAAACCACTGGGATATGTCGACGACATTCGTTTGTCTACGGATCTCCTCATTCCTGATTCGATCTCGTAGAGAAACACCGAGCATAGCCCTCTCCAGCTCGCTGAGTGACCTTGAGCTTTCTTTTGAGGCCCATAGTGAAAGACCACGTTTCAGAGCCATAGGTGATCACAGGTCTTTAGGCAATGAGGTATTTTGGCCGAGAAGATGTCGCGGAATTTTCTGAACGCTGCCCAGCCGAGTTGGATTCGACGATTGACCTCTTTCTCGAAATTGGACCTACCTAATTGGACCGTATGCCCTAGGTAGACGTACTCGTCAACAACATCGTGAATGGAGCTCCCAACTAATACAGGGGTGGGCACGACATGGACATTTGACATGACCTTCGTTTTGTCCATGTTCATTTTAAGGCCCACCTGTTGGGAGACTCGATTTAGGTCTTTGAGCAAATTGTGCTGATATCATCAGCAAACCGAAGGTGAGTCATGTACACACGCCATTTATGTTGATGCCGAATCCTTTCCAATCCAGGAGCTTGAAGGCATCTTCCAGTGCGGCCGTGAACAGTTTCGGAGAGATAACGTCTCCCTGTCTCACGCCTCTTTGCAATGGAATTGCCTTCGTGCACTGCTCCTGTACTCGGACCGACATGGTGGCATTGTTGTACAAACACTTCAGCACTTCGATGGTCAATACGGCACCGCTGTAAAGACTGTAGCACTGCCCAGGTCTCGACCGATTCAAAGGCTTTCTCATAGTCCACAAACGCTAAGCATAGTGGCAAATTATACTCCCCGGTCTTCTGTATAACTTGCCGCAGCGTGGATGTGGTCTGTGGTGCTGTGGTTTTTGGAACCCGGCTTGTTCGAGAGACTGGAAGTCATCGAACCTGCACATGAGACGATTCATGATGACCCTTGAGAACAACTTATAAACATGGATGCATGAGATGGGTTCTTCAATAAGGTGTTGTCCCCTTTTTTGAAGAAAGGGACCACCGCGCTTCTGTTCCATGCTTCTGGCGTTGTAACCTCGAGCAGGACTAAATCAAAGAGCTTCTGAAGGACATTAAGTATCGGTGTTCCACCCGCTGTCAGAAGCTCTGATGTCAGAGCTCTAATAGCTGCCTTAGGGCCATCCTAATCTCGTACAGGCTGATGTCCGGAATATCTTCGGTATAGTGTCGGGTTAGCTTGGCTCTAGGGGCCAAGCTGCTAACAGGTTTGGCGACCGAGGTATACAACTGTCCATAACCCTCAATACCTCTGCTTTTGTCGACGCTATGCTGCCATCTTCCGTTTTCAGCTTCGTCAACTGGCTTTGCCCAATAGACTTGTTCCTTGCGAACACTTTGGAGCCTTGGTTCCCCTCTATCGTCGTGTCGCACATCAATCAAAAATGTTGCGAAAACTAACACATATAGGTATTTAAATTACTTCATACCTGTAGGTGTACACAAGCTCTTACTATTATTTGAATATTTTACCTGTTATCTATACATATATCAATATTATTGTCTACATACCATCACAGATATATCCATTGATCATCAGACTTTACTCGTCCATCTCATCTTAAACCCAAAAAACAACAAACATTTAATACCACACAACAATCCTTACAGATAATCCACCTGAAGCGTTTCCAATACGTGAACAACAAATGGATAAAGTCGCAGAAGGTCGTCAACTTTCCCTTTGAGGACTTCGACCCGACGCCGTACCTCGCGTCGGTACCGCAGGAGACCATCCTGAGGCACATGGAGATCAAGAACAAGCAAAGATCATCAGTTTTCGTCGACGATCCTATATCTGAAAGCGATAGCGAAGATGATGACGCCAAAGACGTGACAAAGCCAAAACCGAAGTTAGACCGAAGGAGGAAGTCATCTGTGGAAGTGAGACGGCAGAGGCTGGAGTCCACCAGCCTGGTCACTACTCCAGTGACGGATGATAACCTGGTGGACTACCATCAGCATCATTTGCTTAAGGACCAGGATCCCTTTGATTTGAAGTACAAGCTGTATGCTGTTGTGGTGAGTTACACTTAAAATATGTATGGTACCTTGTAAGGTAGATGTCAAAGTACCCTGAAGTAAATATATTATTATTATTTTAATACAATTACCATACCTTAATGCTAGATAATTAGAGTTCAAATCAAAAAATTCTTATGATTTTGATTTAATGATTGGGTGTTAGTTACATTTTGTTGAACATAAAACTTTGAAGTTGTACCTAAATACCAAGCTTTTTTAAAAACAATGGGGAAATGCCCTACCTTAAAATTACAATCCCCTTCTTTAAAAATACCAAAAACTGAGATAAATTGTTTGTCTATAGAATTCATTCATTGTATCACACATGGTGATCGATTTAGGAGCCTATGCTTCAGGGGCAGATCAATTATTATGATATTTTGTTTTACTACCGCCCTACTAGTAACCAATGCTGCACCTCAAATTTGAGTATAGCTACAGTCCTGTACGTACTATGATCTGTATGTCGTTGTGCAGTCCCACTCGGGCCAGCTGAGCGGCGGTCACTACGTGGCGTACGCGCGCAACCCGTCCGGCGCGTGGCTCTGCTACAACGACTCCTCGTGCCGCGAGCTGCCCCGCGCGCCGCTCGCCGCGCCGCTCGCCGAGCCGCTCGCCGCGCCGCTCGACCCGCCGCTCGACCCCGCCGCCGCCTACCTGCTCTTCTACCAGCGACGGGGGCTGCACTATGACAAGTAACTAATGATTATCTCTTCCAACCCAGCTCGTGGGTGGTTCCATTCCCGTCCAGAAAGCATGCAATAAAGTTTTGCGTGTATAAAAAGTTGTAATGCTAAAGAAACTTAGTAAAAGAAAATAATTTAAAGTTCCCAAAATTTAAAGTATAATTAAATATGTATATACCATACAAACTTACTTAGTTTGGGAACCATTATTATAATTCACGTTCTAAGTTTACAACAATAACTAATAAGTAAATAAATATCCCAAAATTTTTCACATGTAACCTAACTGATTCCAAACTAAATAGTGTCTGTACTATGCTAACCAAATATCTGATATACTACTTTTAAATACATACTTACACAAATTACATCCAGACACTATTAATAAGTATACTATTTTTATGTATGTTTTACACTATTAATCCTAAATTATTATCCGTAGGTACCTGCCCACGGTCCCGGCCGAGCCTCCGCCGACCCCCACGCTGGACGACGGCGACCCCGACCTCAAGAACATGTGCGTTATAGCCTAGGTTAAGACCTAGGCTCTTAGACTGTGAAACTAATTCAAAACATAAACAAGCTTAAGTCCTAAATCCCAAAAAATACTAGGTAAGGGCCCGTTCAAGTATTACCTAAGCACATTTAATACAATTAATTACCCCCCATCCCCCTTGTCAGCAAAAGTATGCAAAGTTGTCCCCTCCGCCATGCTTACATAAACATTTTTCAATTAATGTTCTAAGCGAGTGCCTTTAACGTACGCATTATTTGTGGTATCCCCGAAAATGTGATTGGCATGTGTGGGTTGCCATATGTGTAAATAACTACCGATGAAGTAATCATTGTCTAGACCCCCCCTAGCCCCCACGTAATTCAAAATAAGCTAAGGAAAGACACCCCCGCCCCCCCATAGTGCTTACTTAATACTTGAACGGCCCCTAAAGGTCATTCCACCGAAGATATCTACAAGAGAGTTTAACTTAAAAGAAGAAAAGACCTTAAAAATGGAAGCTATAACCTTGATTTTTCTCTTCAAAACTCCATACTGTAAGAAATGGTATGTTTTGTAACATTCCTTCATTTATTTACAATGTTTATGTTATTATACAAAAGGAAGTCAATATTTTGTAAATATATTATCTTAAAAATGCACTGCAATTTTTTTTGCATAAATTCGTAGTAATGGTTTATTTAATTGTTATTTTTATTTCATTGTAACGTGAAATATGCCTTTCATTATTTGGAAATCTAATAATTTATTGGAATATTTTAAAAACTCAATAAACTCTATATAATTTTTATTTAATGTTGTAAAATTCAATACTTTTGCTAGTATTGTCCAGATACACCCAAAGTCTTGTGTGAAAAATGTTTTAAAGACAGACGGATGAATATTCAAATAATTTACTATACATTGTGATAGAACAAAAAATAATATTATTACTGTAGTTGTGTATTACTTATATTATAATTATTATAATCGAGACTGATGTGATGTATATTAATGTGATGTGCTATATTTACTCATTGATCTATTTTATATTATTATTAATTTATTAGATTTACTCGCGACGCGTCGAATATTCTGTACACCTTATAACTGAGGCTTGAGAAATAAACAAGCGTGTGGTCTTTAAAAATTATGTAGAGGTTTCTTAATGAAGCTTTTCTTTTTAGAGTTATTATTATATACAATATAGTTACTCTATTTTTTTGCCCTCAAGGCCTGCATAATGGACTATAAACATTGAAATCTCATGTATTTTGGTCTATTAAAAACTTATGATATACAATGGCAAGCTATACAAAGCGTTCTTATGGAAATTGTTAAATATTATTTAGTTGCTAACTGGGGAGTACAAAATATTTGACGCGTCGACAAATTAATATATAAATGCTGATTAGCTCAGACCTAATTAATGTTAATTATTAGCTTTTTGTTCGCGGTTTAAGTTTATTATTAGTAATGGTTTTAATTATTGCGAGAGCTACGTTAGTTGTGTTTTGGGCTCAAGAGTTTCTTTATTAGATAATAAATTATAATCGATTTATTGGGCACAATGTAGTGTTGCTTAAATTATAGTGAGATGCGATTAATAAGTATTAAGATAATATTTAAGTTATATATATTGATGATATTAAAAGTATCATGGGTCGGAGCTCAAAATACTAAATTGGTTTGTTTAATTTATGATCAACGCCATCTATTGGCATAAATATGTATCAGAATATTATAATCGACCAATTCTTTGATATCATCATACATATTATTAATACGCTTCAATTCTCTGGTACGCGATTTTATTACAAATCTTTATAAATTATTTTGAGCTACGTCGCATGAAACGAATTAAACCCTCGCTTCACACGATCCTACATTGATAAGACGCGTTTGAAAAAACTGCCAGTTTTTGATTGTTTAAAAATACTATAAAAGTATCAAACTGAGGTACATACTATATATAATATTTATGCTTCTACATAATATATATAACTTTATAATCTGGGTCGTGTTTAGCGCATCGAGCGGTTCAAATAAGGCATGTGTGTATATTTTTTTACGTAAAATCCTATAATTATTATTGTAATATTGTTATTATATCGGTCACGGAGCAGAAATAATTTCAATCATTAACCTGTCTCTGTCGCGCCTGAGTTGAATATATTCCATTTCGATCGCACAGATGCAATGACCAGCGTCAGGGATTGGAAACCTTTTCAAATGCGACAGTACCTTGAGTAATGTCAATAAAATCTACGCATTTGAAACATATAAATGTTTATGACAACTGTCATTAGATAAAAGAGGTTGTACGTATTTCTTTCTGCTCCGCGACCGGATTTTATTACTAAGATCTATCGGTGTATCGTGCCATCGCATCCTCCCCCACATATACCAAAGCGAAATTTAATTATCCTCCCAACCGATTGGTGAAGCTTCTTGTGCGCTTTCTTAGACATAATTATAGTGAAAACTATTGATCACAGACCTATAATTTAACTAGATAACGTAAGTACCAAAATTTGTATAAAGAATCGTGTCACATTTTGAAGGCAATAACGGTCGATTGCGGCGTAGAGAGCAGACATTTTTGCTTCTTTTCGACACGCGAAGTACATAGAGTCGCGACGTCTAGTTAGATCACAGGTGTATGGTTAGAATGCATAGTGTATTCATTGTATACTGCATCATATTTTCATAACAACACCAATGTTGAGCATTGTATCAAAATGTTATATTTTAAGTATTTTCAATATCCCTGTGCAATAAAATTCTTTTGTATTTAATTTGGTGGTTTCATTTCTATTATTAACCACATTGAACCAGATTAGGTTAGATATCAATGATTGTACTTTATGTATCTTTTAATTAATTACATTAATTTCTTGCCTATCAAAAATTAGCTAACTGTTTATACCCTTTTAGAGGTTTATCAGGTTATAAGAAAAAACTAATAGCTTGGAATTTTTTTTATGCATGTGTGTGATATCTTAGTGGGCTGAATAGCTATATGGTATACCCTATATAAATCCACAACTATCTACATATATAGATTAACTACCACCTGACTGTCGTAAAGGACTTGGAAGGGAGTTGGGTTCATGTATAAACAAACTTAAGACAATGAAACAAAACTCTTGGACTTTTGAATTTTTATTATTAGATTTACACTGTCATTTACAATAAATTTCCATGTAGTTGGTAGGACATAAATCAATATTGCATAACACTAAGGCTAATTGCATCAGTATTTTTGTGGATAAATTAACAAAATATATGCAATATTACAAATTCAAATAAAATAACGCTAATATCTTACTCGGGCACGCACTTGCTCCACGCTGCTATGCCACACTACAATTTGGAGGAGTTCAACGTACGATACGATCGGCCAGATATTAAACATTTAGGTATATGAAGATGGAATGTCTTCGAGTAGGGTAGGCATACCGTCCGCGTCCGGTCACGATTCAAATAAATAATTACTCCAAGTGCATAACCTTAACCTAGCACAACTTTTAGAACTACCGTTTGTCCTGTAAAAATCGTAAGAGATGTAGCGCTACAGCAATTTTATCGAGAACTTGCGAAATTAAAAAAAAATAAATTAAAATATACAAAATCTCTATCACAATACTCGTAAGTAATTAAAGCAATTCAAATGTGAATACTCCAAATGTTTGTAATACGAACGAGCGTACGAACGATCGAACGCACGAAGCGGGAACATCGACATGTCTTTATGTGGGACAAGCTCGGCCGGCGCCCCGACCGACCTCGTCCTGCGACGCGGCGCCGGCTGGATTTGTTCAATAAACAGTACTACACAGTAGTCACAATTTACATAAACTTATAATTCAGAGTTGCAATAAATACAAGTTAATGTACGCTGGATACGATACGAAACGAAATTAAACGACAGATCGGATACATAAAGACCGACAGGGTGACGCGACACATCACTTAGCTAAATATTGCAAGTAACTACATTATACCACCCTAATAATGTAAAATATATATCAATTAATGAATGATTCAAATGTATACAAATGCAGCGAGGCGCGCGGAAGACTCGCGGAGTCCCTCGCCCCGGCCTGTGCCGACTAGCGACAGTCTCGATGCGACAACACAACACAACAACGCGACCTGCCACGAGATAAACGTCCATTGTATAAAACGACTATTTGTGCAGACCGAATTCGACATGGAGATGCGATTGCGACTCAAAGTAATAACTATCGACATACACGACGATGACACGTTACGCTTCTAGTGTTTTTTCCAAATAATATTATTTTTGTTGTTTTTTTTTAATTTTTTTCGTATTTCATTAAACGTTGTCGCTATGGTGCTCGTACAAGTCTCAACAGAGTTTTAAATAGGTACATTAAATTTTACACATGGTATAAAATACATAGAAAATTTACAGTTTCCACCTTATAGAGTAGTTGGAAATGATGGAAAAGTTTCGATTAGCGATTTATTATAGTAAAATCCCTGTTGGTGAGCCACTACTCGGCGGCGCGACGCGGGCACACTTCGCTACAGTACAGACAGTACAGAGTAGAAGCTTAGATAAACACTAGAGATCAATTCAAAGTGTACCGTTAAGAAAATACATCATTATGAACATACAGTTAAAATGCAATACCAAAGTACGTTTTTCTTAAACATTATTTTCATCGCAATTGAAAACATAAATATATCAAAAGAAGTACATATGTATTTAAAATGTATATTACTCATAGATAATTTGACACGATACATAAACAAAATTCTATTATGTATGTTGCTATATATTCGCTTACATATTTGCTGGAACTGATAATTTATATGTGAGTTCCGACGTGCGAGACGCGTCGGCTACGTGTCGGAGCCGTGTCGGAGACGTGGCGGAGACGTGGCGGAGACGTGTCGGGCTCGGACCGCCCAGGGCATGACTATACTGAGATTTGCGTAGATACCTTTACAACCGGTTGTCATTGAGGGCTGGCTCTTATATGATACTATAGTTATTTTTTTTATTATATTTAAATAGAATGTTAAAAAGTATTACGACACGTCTTGATCTTCTACGTCTTGTGCTTGTTCTTTCTGTTCGGCTTCACCTGTAACACGACGAGTACATGTGTTATATATTTAGGACTTACAAACTGACAAAGGTCCCAATGCAGAATTCGTCTAAATAATCCCATCATACTAATTTTAATAGCTTGTTTAGGTCTATAGGAATAAAGTTCAATTTCTAATAATTTCCACAGCAGTGCGTTTCTATAAATGAAAGTTATGTAGGCCAGTTAATTCCCTAGGATATTACATGAGACGTAACTATGTATCTTTCTCGACAATCCATTAAAGATGGATTCACTAACACAAATAACTAGCCTTCTTGGCAAGTTAGCTTGTTTATACTAAAAAAATAGTCCCTGCCATTCAGGGGGTTTTTCAATAAGCCACTCAAACACAGAAACAGGAACTAAATGAATAGATTTGTATGACATTTTCCTTATAAAATCACCAAGTACATTACATACGTCGTCGACACATAAATTCGTAGTAATAAAGCAGTGAATGAATCAGTGTAGAAAGCAATTGGCAGGTAGGTAGGTGCCAAGACTTATGAGTAACCCAATTGGCTGATCCTAGCATAAATCCACGCCTGCCCACACTAATTACATTCGTATGAATGGACTTCTTAGAAAGCAATGTAAATATAAACCGTTTTGTACACGTGAGTAACTGTTGAATGAAATTAATTTCTAGCCTTATATGTCATAAGTATGATTAAGATAATTCAGATTTGTGAATATCTATATTTTTTGTTTATTATGAAAGTTTCTCAATTCCAAAAAGATATTATTATTTAGATTTAATTAACAGTTATTCTGCACTAATGTTACAATTATAAGGAAAAGTAAGTCACATTAATAAATGACGTACAATTATAATATAAGTAAATCAATGTATATAAATAGAATTACTATACTGCATGCATACAATATGTAATCTGTATTCAAATTAAAGCCTATGCATTTTCTATCTTGAGAGGCGATAAAAAGACACCATGATCAAAGACAAGCCTAAATTATTATTCCTTGCTAACATGCTGTGGTTAAAACCTACTACAAGATATAGGCTCCTAAATCAATCACCATGTGTGATGCATGAATGAATTCTATAGACAAACAATTTATCTCAGTCTTTTATCTTAGTCTTAGGATATTATAATGTCTTTGCTATAAATATTTGGTATAAATGGTCTAAATATTGGTATTTTTCAAGTAGGGCATTGAGCAATGTCCTATCTTCCCACAATTCCTACAATGACTAGCCCACTAGCTACGGTGGAGTAGACGGTGGCGTGGTGGTGTGGGTGGACGTACCAGACTCTCCGTCGCCCTGCATGTCGGAGGTCCAGAGGGTGAGGTTGTCCCGCAGCAGCTGCATGATGAGGGTGGAGTCCTTGTAGCTCTCCTCGGAGAGCGTGTCCAGCTCGGCGATGGCGTCGTCGAACGCGGCCTTGGCCAGCCGGCACGCGCGGTCCGGACTGTTCAGGATTTCGTAGTAGAATACCTGCAATTGTGGCAACAATGTTAACCATCTTGCTTGTTTAAAATTACAAATTAATTACAGAGGCCTATATTCAGCAGTGGATGTCCCATGGCTGATATGTTGATGAATATTACACTGTCACGATAACCAACAATAAAGAGGTTTTCATGATAAAAAATATATTAAGTAGTTCTCTGCTGGTATCAAAATGTACTTTCGAATGCAATCTTCACAAGGATTATTTTAAGGAGTTAAAATACTCCTAAAAAGAATCCTTCGATAAATCAAGAGGAAAAATCGGTGTCAAGTCCTACTTTTTATTGTATTACATATTATTTAGCTGTCAAGACAGCTGTGTTTAGTAATAGAAGACACCTTTGAAAAGATAAGATTTGATCATTCAATTATAATTATTAGCGACTAGACCAAATGCATTTGCCAACTAAGTGGTAACTTTCCATGAGCATGGTGTGCTCTCAAAACGCGTCTCAAGTCGCTGCAGTGACGTATGCACCGATATCAGTGTTTTGACACTTCTGAGCTTAATGACATCACGCGTTGAGTCACTGTTTCGGCAAATTCGTGCCTTCAAGCTAAACAACCGAGATATTTTGATATGTTTGAATTCCTACGTTTTCCTGTTACAACAATACGTCATATGTATATAGATTTAATTTGGCCTAACAAATATATTTGTCAAATTGTTCTGTGGTTATTATTATCCATTTATAATAATAATAGGAAACTCATCCGAGTATTCCCATGATTAAGCAAAAACTCAATTCTGTAAATTCCACAAAGGATTTATTTACCTTCCTTTAACACAGAGGGTAATGTCACCAAAAATCTTTAGGTTTATTTGAAAATGAAATTTGTTTCTACTCTTAAAGATTAAATAAATTCTATAAATTTATTTTACTGTGTTTCATCCTTGTTCTAATGGTCCAAATCTCAGTGCCCTTGTGCTTAGGGATCTCCAATCCAATCATCTTTTCTACGTTTTTATCTTTTTTAATCCACTCTACCCCTGGTGTCCGTGTGCCTAGTGTTTTGCCCACCTTTGGTCTTCCATGATCCATACCTTGTACCTTCTATATATCCATCTGTCTAATCAGCTCATATCTCCCTATTACACCATCCTTGTCCTGCCTTCTTACAAATGTATTCCCTAATCATATGGTACAGCATATATGAATATATACTAGTGCATGTACTTACTGAGAAGTTAAGCGCAAGTCCGAGACGAATGGGGTGGGTGGGTGGCAGTTCCGTCATCGCGATGTCGGAGGCGGCCTTGTACGCAACCAGGGAGTTCTCGGCCGCCTCCTTACGGTCGTTGCCAGTTGCAAACTCCGCCAGGTACCGGTGGTAATCACCCTGGAATATACGACATCATGATACACATACAATATTATACAAATGAAAGTAACGTCCCGTGGATAAAAAGTAGCCTATATGCTATTCCAGAACTTATTATAGCTATGCAAAATTTCTTCTAGATCCAACCAGCCGCTGCTACGTCAAATAGTAACAAACATACATCCATAGATCACTACCTACATTAGCATTTATAATATTAGTAAAATAAGTGTCCAAAGTGTTTATAATTCTAAATTTTAGATGGTAATTTGGCCATTTTATTAAGATTTTCCAAAATAATCAGGTTGAAGTCAATTATCTGGGAACGTGTGTGAAGCCACAGGGCAGAAGATAGTTGCTACTAAGTTCCACATGAAACTACAATTTGATACCAAAAACACGATTTGCTAAGAGGAATCTCATATACAATGGATGAATATATAAATTTGTGTGTTTGAGATGTTTGAACCTTCAACTTATTGTAATAGGGTTTATTTTTGCTTGTAGCGGATTATTGCAAGTAAAAGACGTGTTGCTAATTCTCTGGTTTATTATGAACTGACGATGCCTACAATTAACAACGACGTAATGATAAATAGGTACATACGTATAAACATACCGCCCACCAAAAAGGGTATGCTCTTTTTTAAGAATAGAAAAGTTATAGGAAAGGTATTTTTAATGAATATTAAGCACACTATTTTTATATGTACCTACCCATTTCACAATAATAAAGTAATTAAGCTTTAAATTGATAAACAACTTTGTATAAGTACATAAGTAAATTTGGCACATAACTAATCACTTATCTAATCAACATTTATTGGCAATGCACACAGTTTAGATATACATCTTCTAGTTATTGAATCACCACATTTAATACTATACACTCGCGTGATTCCGTCCGGTCCAGGATGCTTCGCAACGATCCGTCCGAGCAACCACTTGCCGGGTGGCAAATTGTCTTGTTTGATTAACACGATGTCATGGATGTTAAACTCTTCAACAGTTCTTAGCCATTTTGGTCTTTGCTGTAATCTTGTCAAGTATTCCTTTTGCCATCTATTCCAAAAATCATTTAATAATTTCTGCGTATACTTCCAACGGGTAAGATGATTCGTATTTATATTTTTCAAATCTGGAGCGGGAATTGTAACAGTAGATTCGCCAATCAAAAAAATGTCCAGGAGTGAGTATGTTTATGTTTTCTACATCGGAGTCGTCTACTGGGCTTAAGGGACGTGAATTTAAGCATGATTCGATCTGGCATAACAATGTACTCATTTCTTCAAAAGTTAAATTGGTCGTCAAGATTCTTTTTAAATGGTATTTCGTGGATTTTACCCCGGCTTCCCACAGACCGCCGAAGTTGGGGCTATAAGGAGGTATAAAATGCCATTGGGTGCCTTCTTCACAGAGTGACTCAGTTATTTCACCTTGGAGTTCAAGCTTTGCCTCTTTCCAAGCATCTGCCAACTCTTTGTTTGCTCCAATGAAATTGCGGCCTTGGTCGCTCCATAGGTGTGCACAACGCCCTCTTCTAGCGACAAAGCGCTTAAAAGCTCCGATGAATGCTTCAGACGTCAAGTCACCGACCAACTCCAGGTGGATAGCCTTCGTACTCATACACACGAATATGGCTATGTATGATTTTGTAGTTCGTGCTCCTCTGCCCTTACATATCAAAGTCGTGTATGGACCTGCGAAATCCACTCCACTATGTAGAAATGGTCGTGATGGAGTCACTCTTACTTGCGGTAGGTCTCCCATGAATTGGGTTCTTGATTTCGCTGCAGCCTTAGCACATACTAAGCATTTGTGAATATAAGATTTTACAATGGTTTTTGCTCTTATGATCCAATACCTTGACCGTAAATAACATAACATCAGTTGCAGCCCGCCGTGCAATGTTCGGTTGTGAGCATCAGCAACAATTAGAGCTGTCAACTTATGTTTATGATCTAATATGATAGGGTGTTTACTCTCATTACTGATATTTGCATGTCGAAGTCTGCCACCCACTCGCAAAATATTGTCTTCATCAAGATATGGATTTAATGATTTTAAGCTACTATTTGATTTTACTCGTTTATGTTTTTGTATCGAATCGATTTCTTCCTGATAAACTTGACCTTGTGCTCTTTTTATACATAGCTTCAATGCATGTTCTAACTCCTGAATTTCTATAGGTTTAACTGTATCTCCGTTCTTTTTGTAATTTAAAAATCGTTTTATGTATGTTATTACTCTTTGCATTTCCTTTAAACTATTAAATTCATCAAAATTAAAAATATCTTTTGTAGGCTGTATTTGTGTGGTGTTAACTTGTATCGTTTTGCGTTTTTCTATTTCGGTGTTAGGTATAACTGGTCTTGTAAAATCAATTTGTTTATGTTGTAACATTGGAGGACCATACCACCAAAGCTTGTTGGTTTGCAACTCTGATATTGTCGTGCCTCGTGATGCTACGTCAGCAGGGTTGTTTTCAGATTGAATGTGGTTCCACTGAGTATTGCTGACGTTGTCCAGAATCTCCACCACACGGTTGGCCACAAACGGTTTCCACCTATTTGGTTCTCCAAATAACCAACTTAGAACGACGGACGAGTCGGTATATGCGTAAACTTGTGCAGGTGGTATTCTGATGGCTTTAGCTGCATGTGCAAGAAGTTTAGATAATAAAAGTGCCGCACAAAGCTCTAGGCGAGGCATAGAAATTGTTTTTACTGGGGCCACCTTAGTTCTGGCCGCCACTATACTCGTCTTGATTGTTCCATCTGGTTGAATGGCTCGACAGTACACTACTGCTGCCATTGCGCGCATAGATGCGTCACTAAAGCCGTAAAGAGATATCTTATCCTTAGCAGCGTTTAATGTATTCATCCATCGATTGATTTTTATTTCGGTGACCTTATTTAAACTACTACGCATTGTAATCCATTCTTCAGTTAAGGTTTTGTCAAGGTGTTCGTCCCAGCCAACACCTTCCAACCAAAGCCTTTGTATTAGTATTTTTGCAACTACGATTACAGGAGCAATCCACCCAAGGGGATCGAACAATCTTTGTATATCTGATAGAATGTTTCTCTTCGTGATATTTTCTGAAACGGGAGGTAATGTCAGAGTATAATGAAATTCATCTTCTCCCAAATTCCATGTAATTCCGAGAGCCTTTACGGTGCCGTTCATTTTAAGGTCCATGTTCGCTCGTGTTGATCTAGCATTTGGTTCAATTGACCTTAAAAACTCTGCATTATTAGAAGCCCATTTTTGTAATTTAAATTTTCCTAGACTCAAAATGTCTTGTAATTGTTTACTAAGTTCTATAGCTTCTAAGGTGGTATCCGCGCCTGAAATTCCATCATCGATATAAAAGTCTTCTTTGAGTATCTTTGCTGCATTCGGGTACCTTTCACCCTCATCCTCTGCTAGTTGCATTAATGTCTTAACAGCCAAGTATGGTGCCGATGCTGTACCAAATGTGACTGTTAATAATCGGAAGTGTTTTATATCGCCAATTTCTATATTATAATTTAATTGATGTTTTTTCCAGTCCGAATAACAACTTTCTTTTTGTTGTATTGTTTTCTTTTCTCTATCCAATAACAAACTGACACCATTATTTACAAGTTACCGTATTTTCAAAAATTTTTTTATATGACGATGACGATAGAAGTTATCAGATACCGTAAATTCAGTGTGAGATGGTTATTAGTGAAAAAAGTTACATAAACAGTTATTTCTGGTGCCGTTTGCCTATCAGCCACTACAGTCCAAAAACTGATAATAAAGATAATATAATTATCATGATAATATCGTAAAGATAACATACGTAAATGTATATGCGCACTATACGAATAAATGACGACATAGAGCAATTAATGACGATTTCAAGAGTTATTCTTGGAAATGGACATTCATGCAGTTTAGAGCCAATTTTAGTTAATTCCTACTAATATTATAAATGCAAAAGTTACTCTGTCTGTTATGTTTTCAAGCCTAAGTAACAATTTTTTATGAAATTTGACAGAGGTAGACAACAGCCCGGGAAATGACATAGGCTACCTTTTATCCCGGAAAAGTGGAAGGTATTTAGGGAACGCGAGTGAAACCGCGAGGAGCCACTAGTTTATAATATTAATTGAGAAACCAAGTGAAAATATTCACATTGTACTTTCACTTGCCAAATTAGAATGTATAAATTACATTAATTATACTAGGGACAAGATAATAGGTCACTTTTGACATTTCATCAAAATTCAACAACGTAACCTTGTAACGGCGGGCATAAAATAAGAACTGCACAATTGCTTAACTTTTTTCAATTACGTTTACATATTTATTGTAATAATGACCGATACGAGTAATTTTACGATTTGCTTTCACTAATAAACCATTCTAAACATAATAAACAATTTCTGATCTAAAGAACTGAACGTCGTTACAATGTTGCGTCAGTCAACCCTTTTTCTTTTTAAACACTAGAGATGTTACTCTAAAAATCGAAAGCTGATAGGATTGTAAGTTGAATCGAATGCAATGATTACTTGTGAAGAAAAATCACCATAAATTTATAACCACGTTGTGATTATAATAAAACCTAATTATACATATTTATTATTCTTTTAACTATTCCGATAGTTCCGATAGTTCAAGTGAATAAAAGCAATTTTTTTGTTAAATTACGTAGGTACTTGTCTTATTTTGCTCCTTTAATTTATGAAAGAAAAAATAATAATGGGACAGGGATTCGCATGATCATTTTTAAAATTCACATATGTTTCAAGTCTGTATCGATTCATTCGATTCATTCATTTAATCGATGTTTTTAAGCAGGTCACCTCACTATGAATATAAAACTGACATCTGTCAAAAGTGACCTATTATCTTGTCCCTATTTTAGGGTGCGGCGAGCGTTTGTAGACTATAGCATTATTTAACTAACAAAACATACGACAATTTCAATATAATTTTTAAGCGAACATTGCAAAGTCATATTCATTTATTTTTTTGCATATGCCCAAATTAACCATGTCATACTAATATTGTAAAAAGGAAATATTTGATTGATTGTTTGTTTGATATGAATAAGCTCTGGAACTACTGGACCGATCTCAATAATTATTTCACCAATAGAAAGTTACGTTATTTGTGAGTGTCATAGGCTATATTTTATCCCTGTGTTAAGGAACGGGGACTACTAACAATAATTAGTATTAATAGTCTGTACTGGCCGTCGTGGGCCCTTGGGCTATAAAGGTCGTAAAATCAATATAATTCCAACATATGGTCAGATAGTATAATATGTTCTTTTCACTGCCACTGTCTTCATGTCCTCCAATCAGCTGCAGCTATGCAAATAAGCGATTGCAATATTATTTTTATAACTTCTCAAATTCTGTTATATTTTGCACCCATAAACAATAGCTTGATTGACAAATTTCTACATATTAATTTAATTAAATTGAGAGTTAAAAATCAATCTGATTGCAACCGATTACACAACCATGTTAGTAGGCACACAAAAAAGATATATCTCACCTTCATTTTGTAATAGAATACTTTAGATTCGCCGGTCTGTGAGCTGGGGATTAAATGTTTGTCCAGTACGCTGAGGATGTCTGAGCATATGTCGCGGAGCTCCTTCTCCACCTGGCTGCGGTACGCCCTGATCATGTTGAGTTTGTCCTCCGCACCCTGCACACAAGAAAAAACAAAGGAAATTACACTCTAATCCTTCAAAGATATGGTCTAGAACCACCTGCACTGCAAGAGGTTGATTCTCAACACAAAAAAAAATAGTAAATTAAGCTCTAATTCTGTACAGCTAAGACCTATCTGTCCTGTACGTCACGTCTTCAATCTAAAACCGGCATAATATAAATGTATGAAGAAAGTAATGATAATAAATACCCTGGGATATTTTTCCCACACGGTCAATCTGATTCCAGAGATGATAGTAGTTTTCGATATTAATATCGAAAGGACGAAAATAATACCTTTAGGGAGGATCTAAGATCAGTACTGACGTATCAATCAATGCGGGTTATATGCTGTCTCGCTCTCTCTTTAACTACATACGTTTCCTCTCAGAGTACATTAGTCGCTGTAGGGTTTGATTTGACTACAGATCGGTAATCTAACTAGAAGTCACGAGTATCAAAAAGCAGCAAATATGACTGCACTTTACGCCATCATTTAGTCCGCGATCGACGGTCATTGCCTAGGGACGTCAATGAAAAAGTGACACTGTTGGTCTCCCCACTAATTGAGATACTCGAGGTATCTAGTAAGATTTATTTATTTATCTCTAATACATAATTTAGAGTCTGTGAGTTTGACTAAGGGAGTTCATTTCGATAGTAATTTTCTGTCAGACGATACTATTTCAAATTTCTAACCTATCAAACATAGCTAGGTCAGCGTTGCCAACTTTAGCTCAGATTGCTTTTGAAAAGTTAACCATGTTCATAACCAGGTGCAAACGAGGCCCAAAGGATGATCATTTGACCCAAATCCACGGCGGGAATCTCGAGCTGTTACGTCACACGGATAACAGCTTTCGAACCCTTCGGCCGTATTCATATAATGTAGGCCTAGTTACACCACAAAAACTATACCTATACATAAAGGAAAGACGTCATACATTTTGCGACTGTCACAAAAATATGCCAAAACATATTATACGTACATAACATTCCTTTTAGGTGTTGTTTATCGGCAAATTATTCAATTGAATTAATAATGAAAATGGATGTTTGTCTCGACGTATTTATTTTATAGCAAATGCGTAGTAGCTTTTATTAAACCTGCTTTACGTAACTCATCTCTTCTAAATAAAGATAAATTGAAAGCAAGTCTCGTAAAACTGTGGTAGTGAATATATCCGTCACATTCTAACTCTATGCATCGGAGAGAGAAGGAAGAACTTCAAAACTGTAACTAACCCATTTTTTAAAACTCCAATAACAGTCTCTTTACGAAAATAATAACCAAGGGTTTCTAAGCAAATATTTACGAAGAAAATTGCAAATAACGATGTAATAACATTGATAAATAATTCAATAATCACCGCCCGTCAACATGCCTAGCCTCAGAGCCAGACTGCCAATATACCTTGTGTAGCTATAGAAATACGCTGGATATCGACCCGCAGAGTCCTTGTCTATGAACAAAGCTACGATTACCAACTAGCTACGATCGCATTGCAAAATAATATACTTGCAAGTCATTCGGGGCTATTCGGACCCATTCGGGTGTCGAACCGATGGGTCGATTCCAGCTATCTCTAGTTTTTTCATCTATTCGAAATGAGACAGTAAATAAGTATGATGTTGGTTGGAAATGGTATCGATTTTATGCAATAAAAGTTTTCTTACCGATCGAAATAGCAACTAAAGATTTTATTGTAATAGATTAGATGCTGAGATTAGTCAGTTATATAAATGCAAAAGTATATAATTCTCAGTTTATTTGCTTGCCTATCAAGATTTCAATGAAATACGATAAATATATTATTGAACACTATGCTTAAATCGGGAACATTTCCCCACTATTTATGAACCATTAATTACAAGTAATTATAAACAAGTATGAATGAACCTCCATAGTATAGTATATCACGTAATTACGGCAAGCAAGTTCAGCTAGCGATCAGTCATAATCGATAAAGCGTAAATGGAAAAACGCCCGACTCGCGGCTTTCATCACAACTTATTCATAAATATGGCGACGCGACGTTAGCTCATATTGAGACCAGACGCATTATGTACATAGGTACATATTAGATGTATAATAATGGAAAAATTAAGATCCCGGGAACGTGGGAGAAACCGCGGGGCAGAAACTAGTACTCTATATTCTCGCATCATCAACTTTGATTTCTGATTCAATTGATCAGTACAGTATATATTCGAATCCCAGACAAGGGTCAATTCTGGGATAATTAATGCACCCGGAAGGAAGGAATGGTATACAACCATTTTGTAAAATATATTAGTTTCCTCTTCGGAGAATAAAAGTCGTGAAGATATTAATTTCAAGTTTAAATATGAGTGTGCAATGTATCGGGCGTGTGGCTAATTATAGTAGTTTTAATTGAGTGCTAATATGCTTATTTGCCACCTACCAAGAGCTGGTAGATGATGAATATGCACATAAATCTGTTTTGAACTCATGATTTCTTCATCCTTATTTTTCTTGGTTTTCAGTTGAAGGCTGACTTGCGAACCAGTAGTAGCTTCAGCAACTTCAACGTTCAATGTTTGTTCTAGGAATCTAGATGGATGCCACCCGCATCAAGACCCAAATCATAGGTACTAAGGTAAAAAATACGAAATTATGTGAGAATGAATGTATTTTTGTTGCTCTTTCACCAAACTAGTGAGTAAAATTATGGATTAGCACATAGGCTAATATATATCGCGGGATAATTGACGGTCCCCCGGTCCCCAGGACACGCGGTTAAACCCGCAGGACGGAAACAAGGCAATGGAAATATGTATAGGAAAATTCCAGATATGATATCCACAAAACGGATACTAAAGCGTCGTAACAGGCATTACACAAGACAGAATTACGTTTAATGTGTGCCACGCCTAGTCTCGTTACCGTTACACAATGTCCTTCCCTTTGTCATTACGGGTATGGGTATGAACCAACTGTGTTAGCGGGGTATCAGTTTTGTCTAGTTCCAAGTAACAGAAAAGTGCCACCCTTAAAACTTCTCCGGCCGACTCCGGTGTGGAAAGTACGACGCTAGAATTAATAATGACGAGCTGTTGCCCGCGACTATGTCCGCAAAATATTCTCACCCTCACCGGTTACAGATGTTGCATTTGTGTAAAATTTGAGCTTTCTAGGGCTTGGGGTTTGGGGTAGGCGCTGAGGGGTCGGTCAAGCTAGGCAGAACTGCCTTATCCCTACTAATCTTACAAATGCGAAAGTGACTATCTGTTACGCTTTCAAGTAACTACCGAACCCATTATGACGAAATTTGGTACAGATATAGACTAGAGTTTATGAAAGGACAAAAGGAAAATTAGTGTAAAATATATTTAATTTCTTTTAATAGCAATAATCTTGGAACTTTTAATCTAAATTTTATGCGATGGAAAAATCTATGAAATCGGAAAAATAAGAAAAAGTACCTATTTAAAAAAAAAGAACTAAGCATAACAGTAATCTGGTTACCATAGTATTACAACAAACACTTTTACAATACAGTTATCTATCATATGGAAAGATAAATGACGTAGGTATATTACAAGCGTAAGTAAACTTATTTATAACTAATTCTAATGAAAAATATACACTTTCCACATGTATTATGAACATTTGGATTTATTTAAATATTGGTTCTTCTGTTTGCAAAATCTCAGCTTAGATTGGAATGGCCCATGTCCTGGGCTATTTGTTTTTATTTTTTCAACATTACCCTACCCTTTAAATGTGATTACCACCTACCAAATTTTGGATACATAATCTGTGGGTGTTTAACACGAAAAGACAAAAAAAGAAAAGATTCCTAGTAATCTGTATGACTGAGCGTCATTTGAAAACGCGAGTAAAACCGAGGGGGAGGAGCTAGTAAATAACAAAGTAGCAACAAACAGTCTGAGCTGCAATTCAAACATAATAGGCACATTTACGACGCATTGCATTAATCATGCGAGCTTACGCTATCAAACGTTTGAGTAATGACGTGGAGCGTCTACGTTACTATCTGAAAGAGACAACATAAGCCTTTATAAAGACTAAAGTCGTGTTCATCTCGCTCGCTCTTTTTAACTTTAAAAAAAGGTTTCACTTATAGATCTTTTTTTTTATACCACAAAGGTGGCAAACAGGCATACAGTCGCATCTGATGGCGCGCGGTTACTGTAGCCTATGGACGCTTGCAACACCAGAGGCGTCACTCACGCGTCGCCCTGTAAAAATCTCACCACTCCCTTCTTGAAGAACCTCATACTGCATCAAAGTTAATACCATTTCAAAATCCTTTCAGCAGTTGTTTCGTGAAACAGTAACAAACTTTCTATAATATCAATAGATATAATCTAGTCTTCACCGATCCGTATGCAAATCACCCGTCGACCTAGCTGACCTTTGTATAGGCGGTAACAATATAAAATCGATGAGGCATTTCAATGAAAAACGTATAGCAATAGCCTTAGTCAATATTTAGCAGACATGACCCAATTAACTGAATTTAACGCTATTAGCCAAAAAGCAATTGGTGGTCGAGAATATTTTTCAAGTCATACCAATTTGGGTAGTAATTAGGGCGTTGTTTTCGTACGACTGACAGAAAATCTATAATAATTCTTTCATATTTATTTGCAAATAGCTTCCGCCCGTGTAGTTCCCGACCCGTAGGAATACATGGATAAAATATAGCCTCTAACACTCACATAGCTTTATTGGTGAAAGAATGATTCAGATCGGTCCAGCAATTTCTAAGTCTATTCATATCAAACGAGCAAACAAAAATCTAATATTTCCTCTATATAAACCACACTATTCGTAGATATTTCAACATTTGAGTGTCTAGTTGTATATAGCGAATGGGAGGCGTAGACAAGGACAGAAAGTTTACGCTGCAAACTATTGATTTTGCGTAAGACAGGAGGGTCACGTTCATGAATCAATATCTATCTATCCCTTCATGAGTAAGCGAATGCATCTCAAGCGTCCATTAAAACTAATTAATAATCTTCTATTAAACGAACGCTGATCGATTACTAATTAAATCGTTTAGCCGATTGAATCGATTTAATTAATCAATCGCTTTAAGGCACGCGAAGACTCGTATAATAAGTCATGAAATAAATAACCTACAAAGGACTGAAAAGCGCATGTATAAAATATATATTTATATTGTCTGATGACGTCACACGCCGTTAGGCTATGTCGCACTCAATGTGGCAAACAAAAAGTGGCTTGTTTAAAAACCATCGCCCTTGATAGGGTTTCTCAGAAATGCTTGTGAAGAAATAACAAAATACTTAGGAAACTGCGTCATTGCTGGTTGCGAAATCATATTTGAAAACTGGCTTCCGTCCCGTGGTTTCACCCGCGTTCCCGGGGGAGCTTCAATTTTCCCGAGATATAAAGCCTTCCAGATCCTGGATCCTTATATCGTGAAAGAGTAACCCAAACATACATGTTCACAAACTCGCATTTACAATATTAATAATATATTAAAAAGAAACGTTATTAAGTCCTGAACTTTTTTGATCATTATTTAAGCATTTATACGCCCTAAAGGGACTCAAGGTACCCCTAACAACGAGTGGGATTTGGAAAACTGATCGTTTATTGATGACCTAATTTCCATTCATCATTCTTGTATTATTTTTTTTTTACTTTATATATTGAAAACTTACAATCGATCATGAAATACAGATTACTTGGCATCTCAGCTGTTCAAATACATATTTAGTTAAACTTTCGTTAACAAAATTTCTCTCGATCTTAGTTAATATTATAAATGCATTATTTCTGTCTTTTATCCACTTGATTGGGAAAGGATATAGGCTGCCATTTTTCCCGGGAAAGTCTACCTTGGAACGCTGGTGAAATATAAATGCAAATCATAAGTCATCCAGTTACAATACAATTCTGCTTAGTTAAGGATCAATCCCTACGAATCTCTATATTTAAACGGTAGATACTTAGTTAATGTAGAACATCTCAAGTACACGCACATTGTCGGGTAAAATTGAATAGCCAAGTGTAGCACTTACGTAACAGGGCGCGGGTGTGGGCACGAAAAGGGTGACGTCACTGGGTCCCCCTTTGGGGCCATTGGATCAATAGAAAAATGCATAAATACGTATTTTATGGGCAGCCTCCGTCGTGCGGTTTTGCCCGGGGGTACATTTGTTTCGGGTTGAAACTTATGAGGTCCTGTGTCGAAATTACAATGGAGTCAGTATTTCACTATTCTTTTGAGATTTTAAGATCGGCAACGCGTGAGTGACACCCCTAGTGTTGCAAGCGTACATAGTCTAGGGTAACCGCTTCCCATCACCTGGGACTGTATGCCTGTTTGCCAAATTTGTGGTATAAAGGTGATCTAGTACGATTTTTTATTTCTTTTGTGAGCTTAATTATTTTCATTTTTTAATAAGCTGTTATTTAGCAAATATCTACAAAACCGTATAGATATCAAAATAATCAACAATATAATAGTAGGAAAGTTACGTATTTGTTGCGTCATTACATTTTACGATGTGTTTTAGTGTCATATAAATTATTCAAACTACGTAGGATAATTCTAAGCTACGTAAATTTCTAACGAGATATTTATCGTTAGTAACAGTATGATTGCGAAAAATTAAAATAGAGTACCTACCTTCTGAAAATCGGTCTACTTGACTATCCGTCCCGTACCGTCCATTTATCTATGAGTATAAGTATGTATTTGAATATATTATAAAAACTGCTTAGTTTAGACCCTAATTCAATGAATGTACAAATTTATGCATTCATTGTATTTAAGACTAGCTTCCACCCCCTGGAATCACTCGTGTATCTTAACCAACCTCTGACCTACCTGTATCAATCAAAATCAGTTCAGTGTTTTTGGCATAAAAGCAGGACAGACAGAGTTAGTTTCGCATTTTTAATATTGATAATACCACCGGGGCAGTTAGTTGACCACTACGACTAATAGACCCTAGCATCCGTTCCATCTAACAGGCGAATAAAGAGTTTGCACTCATGCACCAGCCGTAAGAAGGCAGCCATTTTGATTTAGCCTCTATAAATAAATAAATATCCCGGGACATTTTTCCAAACTAAGTAGAGCAGAGAGGAGAGGAGAGAGAAAGGTAACCAGATCGCTGATATACTACATTACTTTTTAATACATACATATTTATATAGATATTAGAAGAAACAGACATTTTCATTGTTCATACACACAAAAATTTGTCCTGGTTGGGATTCGAACCTACTTATCGGTGCCTTGAGTATGTACCTACAAAGCCAAACAGCTAGTCAAATATATAATACTAGTGGCTCCCCGCGGTTTCACCCGCGTTCCCGGGATAAAAAGTAGCCTATGTGTTATTCCAGAACATATTCTAGCTCTGTGCCAAATTTCAAGCAGATCCCTTCAGCCGTTGGAGCGTGAAAGAGTAACAAACATCCATACATACAAACTTTCGCATTTATAATATTAGTAGGATTGATTTTACATACAAATGTAGGCAACTGTCTTTTTAAATCAGATACTCTTTATCAAATGTCAAAATGATACCATCTCTAAAGATTTATTTGTGACGTCACAAAAACCTACATCAAGTTATTTTAGTATGTAATAAAAATTACCGTGTATTTTTAGATAGTTACTAATGGCTCCACGCGCTTTCAACCGCGTACCAGGGAGAACTTCTATTTTCCCGGGATAAAAAGTAGCCTGTGTCCTTTCTCAGGCTCAAGACTATCTGTGTACACCAACTTTCATTTAAATTGGTTCAGTCCTTTTAGCGTGAAATCGAGACCGACAGACAGAGTTACTATCGCATTTATAATAGTAGTTAGGATTCCAAGTTGCCAGACAATCATTTACTTTTTCCATTTCATAGAAAATCGAGTTTTACAAGTACCAATGATATCAAATCACATGTCACCCATGTACAACAGAACTATGTCACCTAGACAAGAGACCAACAAAACGTCACGCAGGTACCTGGCTATATTATGTGTCAACCTTTACAAAAGCCAGTCTATTTGCCCAAGTCCCCAAGTAATGAGATAATAGAAGGTGTGACTCATTTTCCTCATTACACGCTGAATTACCGAGACTCCGAGCCCCGCCGCGTTTTTGTACTGTCGCAACATCGACACGGAAAAAGTAAGGTACATTACTATTAGATTTAAAATTATCGTCATTTGAAACAATTTTAAGATTTGGTACAAGGAAAATAATTTTAAAATATAATTTTATTGTATTAGATCTAAGTTGGCTTTGAAGAGTCTGCCGAATTTATTCTCAGCAAAAGCATATTTCAGAACCGAGCATAAAGACTGTTCATAAATGCTTGTAAAGGTAGGTTTTGAATAAAAATATTTTTAATATGAATATAGCTTACTCATCCTTACTTACGTGACTATTTAATAGCTACGTTTAGCTATGTAAAAAAAGCTTATAAAGATAAACTGGGGTGAATTATCGCTATATTAGTAAGGACACTAACTGCGCATCTACTGAAATTCACGCACGCGCTTCAAATCACGAAGTATAAGTTATCTATAGACTTACTCAACTATGAGCATCATCTACGCTTCAACTAGAAAATTTTGATCAATAAATTGCAACGTATTGTCCACATTGCTGAGAGAGCGACGCAGTATAAAAGGCATCCGTCACATGTTACATTGATGCTTACGTGCATATACTACCTACATAGATGAACATAAAATGCATACGGTCATCCAACTCTGACGTAGTCCTCAATACCTGCATGGAAGACGCAATGCTGTATGGCGCAGTTTTTAACTAGGTCTAGAGAGGATCGTGGTCCATGCCATTTCCGCCATTAGATGGCGTTTTATTACAAAACCTGCTGAAATCACTTCTTGATAAAGTTGTGTGCTGTCTGTAGAACGCCCCCAAATCAGCATGGTGATTATGTGCAGCTAAATTAGAGAGAACTGTTAAGCTACTTTCGACTCTGTACATCTGCATTGAAGGTTCAGTCTCGAATGGCTGCAACTTAACCCTTACATCTGAAAAGCATGCGTGCTTCACGGCGGAACAAATAGGCACTTACTTTTGTTTCTTCCTTCTGTTCTATGGAGGATATGATCCTCCAGGATGCTCGGCGGGCGCCTATAACGTTCTTGTAGGCGACAGAGAGTAGGTTCCTCTCTTCAACTGTTAGTTCATTGTCGGAAACGTTGCGCGAAGCAACATTCTTCATCGCCTCCACCATTTCTGTAAATTTAAGCACAATTTTATGTCAGATCGCATTCTGGGAGTAAAAAAGGCTTCTAATTAATGTGGTGATTTTGAAAGATATGCTTGGTGTTACATAATTCTCCAAAAAGTCCTAATCCACCCCCAAATAACTATAGAATAGTGCTTTTTGTAGTTGGAAAATAGTAAAGTATAAAAATCTTTTCTGGTTTCTATAAGCACATGCTCTGCTTATTCTGGTTGCCATGAGTAAAAATGTACTAGAGATAAATCTGTGAAACATTTTACAGCATCAAATGTCATTCATTGTTTAACGAACTCCAATCAATGCATGTTTCCTTCTAGATTTAACTGCTAATAAACTCAAATAGATCAGAACTTAATCAACTATTGATTGATGAGTCTGCAATCAGAAATCCCTTGGGTTATGTAATTTCATTGCTAAGTACAGTGTAGCTCAATAAAAGTCAGTTTTAAACGCTTCAAAACCACCCCAGGGACTTACTCTAGCTAACTTCCATGTCAATTAACAATTAATATGGGATAGCAATCTTTGCCGGAACAAAGCTCTCCAGGGTTTTTCTTAAGTAAGATGAATATTGCAAGTATTATGTATGTTCATTTGTCTATATACTTTTAGAAGTCTAGTCTCATATAAGATGAAAAAAAAAGTGATGGCTAAAAAAGAGGTTCCACACAGAGATAATTGACAAAATCAATTTGATTTATCAATTTGACACTTTATGGGAGGCCATTGAAAAGTGATGCTTTTATCATAATCTTATCATTGGTATGTGAGAGGGAGACATCCAATCGATGAGTGAGAGGGGAGTATCTTGTACCACTCTTGTATATTGTTATTTCAACAAGATTCAAATCTGTGTGAAAGTGAAAACAGACGTCTGGCTGTGGGTCATTGTTCTTGCCTTGACAAGTGTCACGGATGAGATCATCATCAAAAGTGATCAGAGGGCAAAAGGAATTAAATTTGACTGGTTTATCAGCTTGGTGGTTTGATAGTTTCACTGATACTCTGGTTGTGGGTTTGTCTCCCGGTGAAGAAAAAGGTGTTTATGAATATAAATATCTATAAAAAGGAAATATTTGGGAATGTGTAATTTGATCAAGTATTTTTAAAAATTTTTGTCACATGGCAATAATGGGGTTAAAATTACTGACATTGACAGATAAGCATTACATTAACCTTAGTAACAAATTGATAAATCATTCAACAGAGAAATCAATTTCCCTTTGTTTCTCATTTGAAGTATATTTAAAGCCTGTTCTGGGACATCTATACATTGAAATCTCTTCTATTAAAGATAAATCAATAAAATTAACAAATTTCTCAAAAAAATGTGCTTTTATAAGCTGGCATATGAAGAATAAAAGATTATTGAGCCTTTTATGTAAGATGTGAAGGCAAGTTATGCTTTTTTTTGCAATGGTACACATGGGTGTGGCCACCCCATGATTCATTTGATCTGCAAGATTGCACTTCTGTGACAGATGAGCTAACTGTGAATGGGTGCTTGTGTGACCACTTCAATGTGGGTGTATTGAGGAACCAAAATTACATCATAGAAGTGTAAAGGGTCATTTTATACAGATTGAAAGGAAATAATCAATATGTATGAAGGCAGTGTAATTATGTTAAATTGTATCCCATTTTATTGATCTAGAGGCATAGAGGCTTATTGACATAGGTTAGGTTAAAGAGCTTTTCAGAGTTGATATCCATCATATAGGTCAATTTGATTTGTGATACTTGGATTATTGATTTAAATATATTCCTATGATAAACGAGAAATGGCTACTTTTCAATGATAACTGACAAAGGTCATTGACCTTTAACTACGAAAGTAGTGTATAATCCTGAAATAATCTTATTTCGCAACTTATCAATGTAGTCTTCGAAACAATGAAAGAAAATAGTCGTCATTGCTATTAGCCTTAGAAAGATCACAGGTACGTTATGAGACTCGAAAATGTGAACAATAGGTGAAATTCGAGGCGTCATAGTTTACGCAGCTTAAAGCCCAGAACATTCCACGAGAAAATCATGAGATTTGTCCAAGGTGTGATATGCATGAGCGAGTCAGATGACATCGATCGCATTTTACTTCCCAGGGAAAAAATAGGGACAAATTTTTTCAAGTTCTCTTGCTTCATTACTTCAGAAATACCTAAAAATAAGGGACTTCAGGATTGAAAATGGAGATTTTACGTGATGAAGAACGTTTTAGGTGTACTTGAATACATTTTCATCGAAATTATCACCGTAAAAAACGTAAAGGACATCCCACCGGCGGATGACGCATCGATCGCTGACCAAGCCTAGCGAATGCCATTGGATTTGTTAGTACGCCAATAAAACGTATTGAAATTAATGTATTACACAACTTAATCCCAAAAAAGGATCGATCCGAGGGTATATTGGGTCAGTTGGGCTAGAAAATTTCCTGACTATCACCAAATCGTCTTTCAACTGTCGGCGAAAATACGATGGAATTTTCATCCGATTACAGGGAGGTATAACAGAAATATGTACTCACCATCGTAGCGCTCAGCCTGCTCGGCTAGCTTAGCTTTATACACATTATCTTCCCTTTCCGACATTGTGGATGACAAATGATTTTTCACTAACTAAAACCGAATCGCCAGGTCACTAATTCACCAAGATGGCCGCGCCCGCCAACCGAATCCGAATTCGATCTTCAACTAAACTCCGCCCATGACGTCATAGAAAGAAATGGCAACTTCCGCCGTTGAATTATTGCCAGATATACTCCTAAATTATAGCTACCATGGGATTGTGAGTAAAACAATGGATTTTTCGATTTGGTAAAGTTCTTAGTACTTAATGAGACCGCAGAATATGATGTTTGTATTCAAATAAATAACTTTTTTTATCTCTCTACAAGTTTAGTAACCTGTCATTAAAAGTGTTTCTTGGATTTTATTACAAAAAGGAGTAGAAACAAACTCCAGTGTGAAGATTAGGTTGTTTTGTTTCTATTTCACAGCTATTTTACTCAGAATATGCAATACCTATAACGACTTGCGTATCCTGTAACTTAAATGCAAAGGTTTTAATTATGACGTATGGTATCAAATCATTATGTGCGGTTTTTTAAACCGAATTACTAATTTATGATTATTTCGACACCAGCTATTTATACTACGCTAAGTCCGAAATGTGTACTTTACAGGAGAGGCATATAAAGGAAAAAACGTGATAACTTTTACATTAATTAAGATATTTATTTGAAATTTGGAACCCTTCATGGTTATTTTTTTCATTATAATATCTCATATTTATTTTCACATAATTATTTATATTTTTCGATTTAGCGCTAGTTAGCCGAATATAGACGTAATTCTTCAAATTAATTTTACAAGTTACACACGTCTATCTTACGTTAGCGTTGTGTATTACGGGATGTCATAGTGATAAAGATGTGTTATTTTTATTGTGTTGCGATGATAATTTTTAAATAAATCATGCATTATTTGTAACCTTATGGTTATATATATATCCGTAAAATATATTATTATAAATTCACTGGCTAAATAACTAGTTATTAAAGTTAGCTTTTTGTTAACCCGTATATACGTCTCTGGCGGATATCGTGTTAAAAGCCGCCAAATTATACATAGCGTACTATACATCGACCTGAGCCACAAGTTAACGCCTCATTTCTCTTTCCGTGGAGCTAAAAATTATATTATTTTTTATAGATTCTAGATAGAATAGAGCAATTAATATTATATTCTGTAATTTTGATACATAATTTAAACTAATAACGTATACAACTAGTAAGTAATCAACAGTTAATTAAATATAAATTAAGTGCTTACTTATGATTTATTGAAGATCAGATCAATCACAGTTCGATTTTGTACCTTATAATTATTTAAATCAATACAGTACTTAATATTGTTATTCTTAAAAGAAAATGAACTCTCCTCATTATGTTCAGTTATTAAAACAATAATATTTATGTGAAAAGCAAGATGGGAGGCATTTGCCCTACAGTGGGATACCCATAGATCCAGGCCTTAAATAAAATAGATAACAATAACGATAATACATTTCCGGAATAATATTGTTATCACAATAATATTTAAGGTTTTGTATTTTGCTGGATTGATTTAACCAAGTTTCGTGTCTGTTTCGGGAATAAGCTCAAAAAGTGGGATAATCTAGTATTTTTAAAATATAATACATGTTTGCTTACGTTATCAATCAAAAGATAAACGATACTTATTTTCCAACAAGCCGTAGTTACCAATATAAAATATTTTAATTAACTTTGTTCTGGATAATGTTGTCATCAATAAAAATTTTGCTAATATTGTTTCAAGAATCAAAATAAAGGAGTTCCATTCCCTATCGCACTGATGTATACCATTCAACTGGAGAATACACTTCTCTGCCTCTTGCAGTCTTTTCTATTAAAGCCGTATGTCTTTTTTCCATAAAATGGTTGCTTCTTCATCTTCTCTATCTTCATTTGAAAGAAATGAGCGGATAATAAGTATCATCATAATATAGTAAACGATATGGTTACTGTTTTATCCCTCACGCAGTTATCTGATTATTGGTTGACTTTGTGAACTCCCTAAGATGTTAATTTGTCAAATATATTGTTTAAGCAACTGGCAGCATAGCAAACAAGCAGCCTTTTTAGCCGTTCGGTAATCACAGTATATAAGCCGGGGCTTATATACTCATCTTCGAGCTTACAATGTTAGAGACCGACATCAGACTTTTTAGGACGATGGCATTTACTAGTTTGATACCGCAGAATAGAGACTATCATTGAAAACAGGCGAATGTTTTAAAATTACTGGGGGTGGATATTGCCGTTACTAAATCTGTATTACTACTGGGGCTGTCATTCATGTGCAAACCTGAAAGACTTTCCTGGGCAGACATACCGATTTGATGTGGGATTGTTGTATTTTCGGTTTTTTGGTAAGAAGTCGGCTACACCGTTTGAAGATAAGAAACTATATTAGCTGTGCTGTCAGAAGGATCATCAGATACGATAGAACATAAAATGTCGATGCTTGTTGGACTTAATCTCAACGGAGAAGGCTTTTGGTCAATACCTTTGGTAAATAAATATTAAGTGGAGTATAAAGAACCCCAAAGTCGTTTAAGTTTGTATCTTGTAGGTCTGCACATAATTTTCATAATTGACTGAACTGGATAGGTATATAATAATTATTATTTCAAAATTATCTCATAAGACATAACGTGCTCATAAAAAATCCCGAACTCATTAACTTCAGCTGGTAATTTATTTGGCTACGATTCTACAAAAAAGGGTAAAATATTGTATTAAAATTATGTTTTTTATTAACATAAAAACATGCCGATACATTAAAAATATGAATGGTGAAATTACCGTCGAAAACGAATAAATATAATTGTATTATGACATAAGTATTTAGCTAGTAAAAGTCGCTAAGTAGCGCATTCTACAAATGAACAAATATACCTGATCGTTCTAAACTACGCTAACTAGTGTTTGCGTAGTATACATGGATTTTTATAAAAGCGCTTAAATTTAAGAAATACGTAGCGTATTACTATAATATATATTTAAATACTTTGTAATACATAATATAATCTATGCGCCCCCTCCCCGCGGACACTCCGCTAACACTAGTTGGCGTGGTTTAAATCGAGTGATTTCAAAAAGTACCTGCACTTAGCGTTTTATAAAATTTGTAACTTCGTTATTTTTGTATATTTCTTCACAATTTTTTTTTTACATATAAAAAACCTAATTCTAAGAAGCTTGGTATAAAAAAACGTTTTTGCCAAATTTCGAGTTAGCGTAGTATAAATAGCTGGTGTCGATTTTTTATATTTAATTTATGCATTGTCTACATACAGAAGAGGTATTTTAGTTCTTAGCCTGTTATGTTTCCTCTTTGACATATTGGTAGATTTTATTACTTATTTCTACCCAACGGGTAATATTATTTTCTGTGGCAGCACGCAGAGTGAATTTTCAAACAAAAGTATTGATTACGATTTTTGTATGCAGTGGATTAGATATCAAATTATCGATATACAATTTTTAATCGAGAATTGAATTTCATTTAGAAGTTAGAAAATCTATTGTAAAATTAGTTTTATTTTAGTTACCAAAACCTTACCGGTAATGGTAAGCCGGTACCTACTCCGATACGAATCATAGTTACGTTACGATACGAATCAACAGTTCAACACTAATGTCAAATTTTCAAACGTCAAAACGCACGCGTAGGGCTTGTTCCGTGTGCGTAATTTTATCCATCGTGCTGTTTCTTTCACTCCTGCACATAGCCCTATCTGTTTAATCTTCACTATGTTGAAAATCACGTTAAATTTGGAATTTTAATTGCAGCCATTTTTTTGTCTTCTATCGGTTGACTTCTATGTTGATCGTATTTTCTTATTTTTTGGTATTAATCATCCAAATTATTTTATCAAAAGTATTTTAACTGATTTCCTTAATGCAGCTATAAATGATATAATACTAAATAGGCGTGGAGTGTGGATTTGTACCTGGGAATCATTCGATTTCTTTGGTCATTTTTACAAGAAGTTTATTTGGCTTTATTTCTGTATAAAAATAACAATTGAAGGTATTGTTTTGTGCCAGGATGTCTAACGTTGGCTATGATCTGGATACATCTGGCGGGTTGATGCCGGTTAGTTGATTTTAAGCTAATTTATGTAATGATCAAAAGTACACTGTTCCTAAGATCATGGCGCCATTTTATGGAGGTGATTGGATCATTGTTGATTCAGCACCTCACTATAGAGGTAATTTAATGATTTTGGTATGATTTTTAGCTTATACGTGCGCTAATAAAGCCGCCGGATGAAGAGATAAATGTACCAAAGCCTAAAAAACCCCAGCATCCTTACTACAAGAGGCCTGGTAAAGGTCATAACCATGACTCTTGCGACGCGTGTGGGGAAGGCGGAGATTTGATATGCTGTGATAGATGCCCGGCTAGTTTTCATCTTGGATGCTAGTGAGTACATTAAAATAAATAATGATTTAGGTACAGATATCTAATAAGAACAGAAACATATCTACACAATGTTGGTACCTTAAGTAATTTCAGCTTTAATCTCATCAGGGTCAAGATTAAAAGCTTAAACTACTCCCTTCTAACAATTAATATTCTGACCTATGTGGTAATAGTATCCTCATTAAAAAAATTGAAGTTAAAAATGATTATTATTCTTTAGTGACCCACCATTAGATGAGAATGACATCCCTGCCGGTTTGTGGCTGTGCAAAGAGTGCCGTGGATATGATGCAGAGCAACCAGCAAGCTCTCGGAGCAGCAGGGCTCAGTCTCCCGCTGACAGCAAGTCTGATACAGAAAAGAAAGTTAGGTATGTACTAACAAACTATTTAAGAACTTTGCTACATAAATATTGCAGGTCTTTTCCAAATCCAATTAGTTCCATGTTGATCCAAATAATGTGGTAAATAGATCCTAACTTATATTATAAATGTGAAAGTAACTAGACAGTTACTGCAGTAGAGATAGACAGACATCTATCTCGCCTTCACACTGAAACTACCGAACTGATATAAATTAAATTTGGTACACAAATAGTCTAGAGCCTGAGAAAAGACATAGGCTACTTTTTATCCCGGAAAAAAGGTAGATCTCCCAGGTATGCAGGTGAAACTGCAGGGAGCCACTAGTATAATATAAGTGTGTTGCTTATCTTGTTGTTTATCTATAAACTGCAGATATTTATGATCTGATTTTTACATTATTTCATGTCCAATTAAATTTAAAAATAATATTCTTGAACAGGTCACTTCGCAACAACAGTGGAAATTCATCAAAAAAGAAGAGCACCGAAGAACAGGAAGAGACTAAAGAGCCGGAGAAGGAGCTGACGCCTATGGAGATCCTGGTGAAGGCGGCCAAGATTATGAACCCCAAGCAGTTTGAGCTGCCCCGTGAGATGAGGATACCATGCATTTTCCCAGGAACTGATAAAGGTGAACATGGCTTTATTTACTTTAGGTTACATACCCTAAGGTGATAAATGAGACCCTATTCATAGCTTTTTTACATGATGCACCAGGAGAGTTAAATTTAACCAAGAAATATTTGTGTTTTGTTGACCTTTGACCCAAAGAAGATTTAACTTGTGTTATGGATACCATAGATAGTCTAATTATATTTATTTATGCAATTTCAATAAAAAAAAAATGTAGTTACTAATATTTTTAGTCATTATAATTTTGGGAACACAGCCATTTACATATTTTTGTTTTGCTTTCTGTTTTAAGGAGATACTAAATGTTACAATTTATATAATAGTTGTATCATAATAAGTGTGATTAAATAGGAGAAGTTAATTTATTATATTAATGATAATGGTATTATATTAATGGTGATGATGCTTAGGATGCAAATATGCATGGTAAATATGAAACTTACAGTTATTTCATATCAATGTAAAAATATTCTTGCATATAATGTATAAAAAAAAATATAACAAGGTGTTGTTTAATCTGGCTAAAATATAGCAATACACTATATGGCGTAAACAGTCTGGAACGAGGATTAGCATCATTTGTAAGTTGTTTTGATGTGTATATATAGGTCCAAACAGCGGTTCATCAGTAATATGTGCGGATGCTTCGGGCTGCGTGCCGCTGCCAGCCCGCGCGTGCTTCTCGTGCCGCGCCACGTGCCGCCTGGCTCCACTGCTGCAGTGTGACTACTGCCCGCTGCTCTTTCATCAGGTAACTACACTATTAATAAATAATCGTCCCTTAGTAATCGTTCAAGTCGAAAATTAGCAGTTTCTACATTTTGATGCCGTTGGATAGAGCTGCTCATTGCGCCTCAAACCATGAGTCACATGATATAGATTTCAGTCAATAAGTACATATTTAGTATTTATTTAATTTGAAGTATTTAATTCAAAAAGTAGTGATAGTGCGCAAGACGGTTGGCCTTAAAAAATAAACAGTTTTTTTCGTCTCCTGAAAAGGTATAAAAAAATACCATAAATGGTTGTCTGTAAAGTCGGTTTACTGACGATAGTTGAACGTGACAACGTCTTGCATCGCTCACTCAAGAGAGAGACGGATGTCGAACGCTGCCGAACGCAAAGGCCGATTGTGCTTCTTTGTCGCTCGTTCCGCGCTCTTGCACTTCAAGCCTTGCATGGAACGCCTCAGAGCGAGGCAACGCCGCATGAGTCATGGGACGCCTCAGAGCGAGGTAACGCCGCATGAGTCATGGGACGCCTCAGAGCGAGGCAACGCCGCATGAGTCATGGGACGCCTCAGAGCGAGGCAACGCCGCATGAGTCATGGGACGCCTCAGAGCGAGGTAACGCCGCATGAGTCATGGGACGCCTCAGAGCGAGGTAACGCCGCATGAGTCATAGGACGCCTCAGAGCGAGGTAACGCCGCATGAGTCATGGGACGCCTCAGAGCGAGGCAACGCCGCATGAGTCATGGGCCGCCTCAGAGCGAGGTAACGCCGCATGAGTCATGGGCCGCCTCAGAGCGAGGTAACGCCGCATGAGTCATGGGACGCCTCAGAGCGAGGTAACGCCGCATGAGTCATGGGACGCCTCAGAGCGAGGCAACGCCGCATGAGTCATGGGACGCCTCAGAGCGAGGCAACGCCGCATGAGTCATGGGACGCCTCAGAGCGAGGTAACGCCGCATGAGTCATGGGACGCCTCAGAGCGAGGTAACGCCGCATGAGTCATGGGACGCCTCAGAGCGAGGTAACGCCGCATGAGTCATAGGACGCCTCAGAGCGAGGTAACGCCGCATGAGTCATGGGACGCCTCAGAGCGAGGCAACGCCGCATGAGTCATGGGCCGCCTCAGAGCGAGGTAACGCCGCATGAGTCATGGGCCGCCTCAGAGCGAGGCAACGCCGCATGAGTCATGGGACGCCTCAGAGCGAGGTAACGCCGCATGAGTCATGGGACGCCTCAGAGCGAGGTAACGCCGCATGAGTCATGGGACGCCTCAGAGCGAGGTAACGCCGCATGAGTCATGGGACGCCTCAGAGCGAGGTAACGCCGCATGAGTCATGGGACGCCTCAGAGCGAGGTAACGCCGCATGAGTCATGTTTTTTCGTGCGTGCAGCCGGCTCTATCGAATTATAAGACGTTTTCACGTCAAAAAAAAGTCCCGACACAAAACAAACAGACATTCATGCATACAAATGATTGCAAAAGCAATCTCTTCCAGCCGTCCTAACATGCGCAAGTCGACAAAATTTTGTCGACGCATTATCTCGTGCTGAGACGTCATATGTCTGTTTGTCGATGGGAGCTAACATGGCGCCACTTATATCTCGTGTCGTTCTGTTAAAGAACTCATTTCGTTCTGTCAAACCTGTTTTTGTCGTCAGGCTCTAACATGCGCGCTTTATTTAGTCGAATTTTGACATTTTCCTATGACAAGTTTCTCGTCGATGGTTTTCGTAGACGAGAAACCGCGAATAACTGAGAAAAATCTGAAAAAAGGGGTAATAGTGTTCTGTGATTTGTGAAATTTATGAAACAATTTAAGTTTAATGGCGGTGCCGTACTATAATTTTATATTAACTATGTATGAGGAAAGGGAAGCAAGAAAAATACAGAGGAAGGTGATTCGCAACGTCTGCAACCCATTCGACCTAAGGGATAACGAGTTCCAGTCTCTCTGGCGAATTACAAAGCCTATGGCTATTTACATTATAGATAAGCTCTAAGATTTAGAGCCACGAAACGGCTGTGGTTTACCTGCCTACTTAAAAGTATGTATCTACCTACCTATTTACCACTTAAACTTCTGTTACTATGTGAAATTCCCAAAATAAATTTTCCCTCCTTCTGGGGCCACAAAGATCCCAGTACAAAAATAGAAAGAAGGATGCTCATACGCTGAATGTCCAACTGGTAATTAAGCATCAATCAACCTGTTCATTTTACTTACATTTATATTTATCATAATAAATTTATTGGTCAGACCCAAACTGCATATTTTGTACTTACATAGGTTTTACACGAATTTAAGACAATTTTAAGGTCGCGTTCACAAATATGGCAGCGTTCGCGCAATTTCCACCAATATTGACCGAATGAAACCGCATTACTAGCTAGACTGTGGTATGTTTTCATGAAATGTCAACATCGGTTATCTCGCGTCGACAAGGCGAAGTCACGACGAGATATCTTCTCGAGCGCGGTGCGCATGTTAGGAAAACAGGTAACCTAGGTGTGAAAAGAAAGTAAGATTACACATTTTTACATTTAATTTCAGGATTGTCTGGATCCCCCACTAACCGCGCTGCCCACCGGCCGCTGGATGTGTCCCAATCACGTTGAACAATACATTGTAAGTACTTCACTATCTTTACACCTTATTATTATTAACGTAGACTACTTTTTATCCCGGGAAAATTTAAGATCCCTTGGGAACGCGAGTGACACCGCAGGGAGCCACTAGTACATACTTTTTTTTTTAGGTTCACAAAACTGGACGATACACAACACAACTATAAACAATTATATGACAAAAATATAACATTCTAGTGTACAATCTTCTAGATGTGAACACATGCTTAAATAGAGCTATCCCACCACCAAATATAATATGAGTATGCTATCAAAAAAATATTATTAAATATCGAAACTAAACTAACAATCAAATTATAAACAAATAATTAAATTAATTATTACATATATAAAAGTGTTTGTATGTGTGTGTGTGTGTTGCAGGACTGGAAGCTGGTGAACTCGATCTCGGCGACGGAGCGCGTGGCGCTGTGGGAGCGGTTCGCGGCGCCGGTGGACCAGCACGCCATCAAGATGGACTTCATCCGCCGCGCCCGCCGGCCCCATCCCGCCTTCAGGTACACCCATCACATACCCTATACCTCCCACACCCCCTAGACCCCCACAACCCCTACACCCACCACACCCTCTATACCCCCCACACCACCCCATACACTCCACACATCCCCACACCCCCTACACAACCCCACACCCCCTACACAACCCCACACCCCCTACACAACCCCACACCCCCACACCCTATACACCCCCCACACCTCCCACACCTCCCACACCCCCTACACCACAGCAATAGTAGAAAATTTGAAACAATTTAACGGAACGTAAGATACAAGATTTAAATAAAACATAACCAAGAAATAGAAAGCAAAATGAATAGTAAATATACAATAAACATAATAAACAACTACCAGCCGCCCGTATCCCAAGCGGGGACTGGTAGTTAGACGGAGATATAAAAACACCCCCTAGAACCCCCACTGTGTTTCTTACTATTTTTATTTCTTCGTTCTGTTTATTCTGGATTATCTTCAAAACGGTTTGACCGGTTTCTATCAAACTAGCAGACATCAGATGTCACTACGAACTCTTGTAGTTTCGCCATGTCCGTACGTCCGCGGGTAATCTCAAAGACGGTTGGTACTACAGAGCTGTAATTTGGTATGGTCTACTATATTAACAGCGTCGACAAAGTTGAAACATAAAATCTTGATATATATTTATTGTCTTACAGGTTAAAGGTGCCTCTGAGTGTCCGCGGGCGCGTGGCGGTGCCGGCCATGGTGCGCCACCACTACGCTCGCCCCCCGCCTTTGCTGCCCAGCCGGAGGGAGTATGTACGCTGTTCTAACGGTATGTATGAAGCTTAAGCTTAACCTATGAAGCTTTGGAAGTTTTGATATAAGTGAGGAAAGTGAAATAATGTAATGCAGTTGATGTATGCAATTGAAAAATAAATGTTTATAAAATATTATTAGTAAAAAACCAACATAATCCAGTACTTTTCATTACTACTTAATCTCAGTAAATTGCAATTTTTTTAATATTATATAATAAAAGCGAAAGTAACCCTGTCTGTCTGTCTCGCATTCACGCTATAATTACCGAATTGATTTAAATGAAATTTGGTACACAGATAGTCTAGAGCCTGAGAAAGGACATAAGCTACATTTTATCCCGGGAAAATGGAAGATCTCCCGGGAATGCGGGTGCAACCGCGGGGAGCCACAAGTATTTCAATAAATAATAAACGTATAATGACCATTTCAGTTCTCCGCAACATGAAAGCGTCAGGGCTGTACGAGTCGTCTGACTCTGATAGTGAAGACACGAAGCACGCCGTGTGCATGAACATGTCGTGTGGGCAGTACTGCGGGGGGCGTTGTGGGGGGCGAAGGGGGCTTCGGGGGGCCAGCAAGGGGGACGCCGCTAGGGACCTACTGGATATTGAAGAACCTAAGGTAATCACACTTATATGTTAATGAACGATTGTATGTACCAAAGAAATTGAAAATGAAAAAAAATGTATTTAAATTGATCTTGATTCTTGTCGATGAATCCGGCAACACTATCTCCTGTAAGGATAGTTGTTAATAAGACAATAAATAAATAAAATAGCTACTTATAAAAGTCAAGACATTAAAACACACTTAGGTAATTTTTATTTTAAGCTGACTTGAATAGATATATATTTCACAAAATGCTCTTATTAATAGACTATTATTAAGATATTTTACAAGATTAACAATGGAATGAAGTTGAAAGCCAGCACCAACAAAACAATATAAAAAAGTTAGATTAGTAAGTATTATAATCTTAAAAACATTTGATAAATTCTAAAAACAACATCCTAGTCTATACTATAATAATATTATAAAGAGGAAAGATTTGTTTGTTTGTTTGTAATGAATAGGCTCCGAAACTACTGGACTGATTTCAAAAATTCTTTCACCTTTGGAAAGCTACATTATCCCCGAGTAACATAGGCTATATTTTATCCCTGTATTCCCACGGGAACGGGAACTACGCGGGTAAAACCGCGGGGAGGCAGCTAGTTGTTAATAAGACAATAAATAAATAAAATAGCTACTTATAAAAGTCAAGACATTAAAACACACTTAGGTAATTTTTATTGTAAGCTGACTTGAATAGATATATATTTCACAAAATGCTCTTATTAATAGACTATTATTAAGATATTTTACAAGATTAACAATGGAATGAAGTTGAAAGCCAGCACCAACAAAACAATATAAAAAAGTTAGATTAGTAAGTATTATAATCTTAAAAACATTTGATAAATTCTAAAAACAACATCCTAGTCTATACTATAATAATATTATAAAGAGGAAAGATTTGTTTGTTTGTTTGTTTGTAATGAATAGGCTCCGAAACTACTGGACCCATTTCAAAAATTCTTTCACCTTTGGAAAGCTACATTATCCCCGAGTAACATAGGCTATATTTTATCCCTGTATTCCCACGGGACCGGGAACTACGCGGGTAAAACCGCGCGGAGGCAGCTAGTATTATTATAAATGCTAATATTTGTGAGGATACTCCATACGCCACAATGGCTGAAGGGGTCGCGATGAAATTTACCCGAAGTTTAAGTTTAGTTCAGTTTTAGAATAGCATATAGGCTACTTTTTATTCCTGTTAAATTGAAGATCCCGGAACCACGAGTGAAACCACAGGGATCCATACTAACACACTATTAAAATTTGTACATACAGATAGAAAAAGACACGGATTCCCGGGAATCGTCGAGCGACCTATCCGATTCTGATCTGGAGTATCTGAATGCTGCGGTGAAGCGGAGGCGAGTTTCAGAAGACCGGAGCCCTACGAAGCGACGGAATGAACGCCTAGAACTCAGACCAGAGGGGAATGCAGAGGAACTGCTCGCTGCTGTTGAAGGGCAGCTCAAGAAGTTGGATGAGAGGCTGGTCAAGTTGCTGGCTTGGCAGAGGTTGCAGCAGGTATGGATTTGGTATACATAGCCGCCCTCGCCCCTCCGTAGTGGTGCTGGCTGGTGGGGAATGGGACTCCCTGCCAGCTGTAATAGCCCACATATTTAGGCGGGGGGGGGGGGGGGGGGACCAAGTGATCCTGGTCCCCTCCTTTTTGGCGCGGAGGCCCCGGCTTTTAAAGCTGGGGCCAGCGCGCAGATGTCGCGGTTGAAACATATTGTGCACCCGTGACATCTGCAAAAAGCTTAGAGGATCACCGATAGCTTTGGGTATGTCTCTCTCAGCAGAGGAGAGTTCCGTAGAGACATAACTACCCACACCGTCCCTTTAAGGTGTGGGGGTATGAGTTTCCTGTCGGAAAAAAAAAGGTATGGATTTCTTGCTACTTATTAAACATAATACAAAGATGAATTATGAAATTGTATGTAAAAAAAGATAATTACAGTCCTAGTTAGATAAATAAAAATATATGTAATTTGCTGTGTATCTTGCTGGCTTATATTAATTGATGACAGACTTTTTAAACATCAGCACAACAGTCTCAGTACCATCAACATTCTGTAGAACTATCTAAATTACTTTAAATTTTGATCTAATCACTTACTTTTATCCGCAGGTACTAATAGGCGAGCAGACCCACGGCCCGTGGCGCAATACTCCACTATCCTCGATGGCAGCGGCCTGCGTGTCCCGCAGCGTGGACCGCACGCGGCTCTCGCGGCACGGGTTCCGGCACGTGGCGCTGCCCAGCGAGCTGCTCTCGCGCACCGACCGCCGCCGCATCGCCGCCGCCGTGTGGGGTCGACCCCCGCCGCCGACCCCAGCCCCGACCCCCGTCTCCACCCCGGGACACGAGCTGAGTGATGCCTGCGTGAGGGCCACGCTGTGTGCCGTTAGACGACCCGCTAGGTATACCAAACTAATATTATACTAATACCCCCCCCCTCCTCCCGTGGGGTCAACCCCGGCGATGCCTGTGTGAGGGCCCAACGACCCGCCAGGTATACTAAACTAACATCATACTGAGCCCCCCCCCCCTCCCGTGGGGTTAACCCCGGCGATGCCTGTGTGAGGGCCCAACGACCCGCCAGGTATACTAAACTAACATCATACTGAGCCCCCCCCCCTCCCGTGGGGTTAACCCCGGCGATGCCTGTGTGAGGGCCAAACGACCCGCCAGGTATGACAAACTAATATTATATCTACGATAGTTTATGAGCCCACCCCGACCCCCGCCCCGTAGGGTCAACCCCGGAACACTCGCTGAGTGATGCCTGTGTCAGGGCCAAGCTGTGTGCCGTCAAACGACCCGCCAGGTATGCTAAACTAACAAAATATTGTTAGCGATAGTTTGTGAGCCCACCCCGACCCCTGCCGCGGGGTCGACCCCGGCGGTGCCTGCGTGAGGGCGGCGCTGTGCGCCGTCAAACCCAGGTACTTTCTTTTCTGATCTCCCAGGGGAATCCTAATAGGCTGGTAGGAGGATGTGAGTCACACATAACCCGGCCAGTCGCCGGGTTATGTGTGACTCCAGCACTATATATACTGACGCACATGATTTTTACAAAACGTATAAAATAGCTTGTAGCAAGCATTTCACTGCCAAGGGTCTTTTTCTAACATGTGGTACACTACAAAAGCCCTTTAAATATAAAGCTCCTAAAAAGTTTAAATTATTTGTGATGAAATGAAAATTAAATGCTACATGTATAACTAAATCGGATGTAACCTCATACATTTTTATTAATTTAACAATTTCTACATATTATTTATATCATGCTTGTTTCTCAATATTGTAATGTATGTAAGGTTGTTTTTTAATATGTAATTCTAAATGGTGTATGTCGGTAGGTGAAAATCTTTTGTCTTTATTCCGGATTGAATGTGGTTTCATATAGACGTGTTTTACTGTGCATCCCGTAATTATCAAGGAATAAAGTATATTCCCATATTCTTTAAATATTATTATTAGTGTTATCACTTATTTATTTTGCGTGGATTTATGCTATATTATTTGTGTTTAGTATTATTTGTGATTAATTTTAATCTTTACTTTTGTAATATTTTTAATTTTTGGTTCTGTTGTATGTCTTTTTTATTCATTTTTTGTGCTTGTAGTCGTCACCTGTAATTGGGACACCATTTACGCTTTATATCTTTTGTGTTTATATTCTTTAATGTATTAATGTGTGTCTTGTTGGCGATCTAATAAATAAATAAATAAATAAATAAATATTAACCTACCTATATTGTTTTCCAGGAACGGCCTAGGCGACGGTCTCGGGCGTCCGATCCCCATGCGTCTGTCCGCGCTGTCCGTGGGCACAGACTCGCGCTGCGACGTGCCGCTCGACGCCACGTGCCGACACGTGTCGAGGAACCACGCCGTTATATTCATGGACGAGGTAATGTGCCACGTGCCGATACTAACTTTAGGACATTTATTTGGCACAAATATGGCTTAAACAAAGCTATTAAGTGTTTTTTGGATTAAGTTGAAAAACTGATTACAGAACCGATAGCTTCATAAAGATCCTTTTAGGGTCAATATTGGGGGTTTTGAATTTTTGAAAAAGCCAATATGTATTTACTGCTTAATTATCAATTATCGTGCAAAGAAATTCATATATTTAAAAATTATTATATGTTTATGAATATTAATTTACAATTTGCATTTCAAATATAATATGTAAAAATACCTAACTATTTCTGTATGTATCTTTTACATACACTAATATTATTAAATGGAAACATTAGATTGTTACTAATAGAAACTCCAAAACCACTTAACCAATTTAAACAAAGCCGTCATCTATAGTTAACTACATTTTTCACGCCAACAAAGCAATATAAACTTTATAAATTAATTAAACAAAATAAATTAAATTCTCGTGTCCCAAACTTTTAAAGTTTCATAAAAATCGGTAAGCCTTATCGGAGGAATATGGTAACTAACATTGTGACACGAGAATTTTGTATATAAGACAACAAATATTACTTTACAGGTCAGCCGCCATTTCGAGCTCATAAACTACTCAGAATGGGGTACCCGCGTCAACGGCGTACTATACGCGTGTGACGTCACGGAGACGGGTGTGGGGGCGGGGCTTGGGGAGGGGGCGGGGCCTGCGGAGGCTCCGCCCCCGGGTAGGGAACAAGCCGCCTTGCCCGAAGACCGCGCCGCAGCCCTAAGGGATATTGTCAGACATCGCATGACGAAACCACTAAGGTAAAATAATAATAATATAATAAGTCTTTATATCAGACAAAAAGGCAATAGTTATACAATAGTATACATAAGTAAGAGAACATAGTAAAAAATCATTAATCATTAGTATAAAACAATTAAAGAGATTTTTTTTATTGGTTCATACATTAACATATTGCAAATAATTACTGAGTTTATTGCCGGCTCTTCTCAGTAAAAACAACTTTCAAAACCAAGCATTTGAATCTTTTAAAATTTTGATTTAAATACACATGGAAATCAAAAGGTCCCTGCAATACATTATTTTTTTCTCAAATTATTATTACCACTGTTGCAAAACGTTCAATGCATGCATCATTTTACATCTTATTAACCTTCTTCTTCTTCCTGCCCTTACCCCGCCTAAACAGGGTCGGCACAACATGTGTTTTTCTTCCATTCCTCTCTGTCAGCCGTCATTTCAGTCAACACTCCCCTCTTACACATATAGCCTTTCACACAATCCATCCATACTTTCTTCGGTCTTCCTCTACTTTTACGACCATCCACCTGCACATTCATAACTTTCCTCGTAACATGATTTTCATCCCTCCGCATTATGTGTCCATACCATGACAACATATGGCTCCTCACTTTCTCCGTTACTGGCGCTACATCTTTACATCTTATTAACCATTTTCAATAAAAAAAAGATTCACAGTTTTTGTAATTTTAATCTTATACTATTGATATGGATAGAAAATATACTTTAAATTATTCATTTCTATCATTGTATCATAAATGTCTTTAATTTCACATTTACAGAATAAACGGCAACCTAACTTTGCCACTAGCATCGGAGGGGTCGGAGGCCGGGTGCCGCTGCCCCCCGCACCAGCCTCCTCACGGGGCGTGGGAAGGGTCCGCGCTAGTGCCCCACGGAGCCCTCCTCCAGTTCGGCTGCCTCATGTACGTGTTCAGCATCGTCGACAACGCCAGCTTCGAAGGCCCACAGGAACCGGCGCTATAGTGCACATAAATATAAGTAATGCAGGTTAACACACGCCCAATTTGATAAACTAAGCGATGAAAATGATGAAGAAAATAATCGAAGTCAATCAAATCATCAATCAATCTAAATAAATATCCTGGGTCATCCATGTCGTTCACATATAGAACAAATATACAAATGTTCCAACATGAAAGTAAATATCTATATAAGTGTGTATTTAAAAGTAGCTTATATCTGGTTACCATAACACAAGCTCACTTTGAAGTTTAGTTTGGAATCAGATTGACCGTGTGTGGAAAATGTCCCAGGATATTTATAATGACTGTGTTCTGGATTAAAGAAATTAAAGCCCAGTATAAATGATAAAATAAATGAGTTTTGTAAATTTAATTACATTTAACAATAACTAAAAGGACTATTTTAAAAGTCTTGCCTTAAAACTATTTAATAAGAGAATTAATTTGGACCTAATTTATACCTTAAATGGTTGGATTATTTCTGATATAATTACAGTTTACGTTATTTTAAGTGTTAAATATTATTTTTAATTTGTCTTGAAATTATCACACTTTTTTATGTCACTTGTTAAGGTCTTGTGTGGTTATAGTATGTTAATATGTTGATTACATATAGATGTGTATGCTTTATATTAAGTAACAACTTAATTGTTTTACACGCGACGTCTTAATAATTAGAATTTTGTGGGAGAATAAGATTAGTCCATCTTTATTCATTACTTGCTGCCTCCGCGCGGTTTTACCCGCGTAGTTCCCGTTCCCGTGGGAATACAGGGATATAATATAGCCTATGTTACTCAGTGATAATGTAGCTTTCTAATGAAAAAATAATTATTAAAATCGGTCCAGTACTTTTTGAGTTTATTCGTTACATACAAAATACAAATCTTTCCTCTTTATTAGTGCAAAAAAGAGTTATATTATTGTTTATATATAAAATTCTCGTGTCACAATGTTAGTTACCAAACTACGAAACGGCTTGACCGATTATGAAATTTTATATGTATATTCAGTAGGTCTGAGAATCGGCTACTATCTATTTTTGATACCCCTGTGATCACGGGAACTACGCGGGTGAAACCGCGGGGCGGCAGCTAGTTTTGAATAAATGTGTCTACATATTTCACTAAACTTTTAATTTTAGTTTTACGTCATTGTAAAATAATTAAGTCATTTAGAATTATGATAAAGTGCAGTTGTATGTACTATAATTTAAGTTATTTTATGTTAAATTAGATGAAAAGTTTCGGTTTTTTTAATTATTCTTATGTAAATCGTTTAACTTTATATGTCTCATTCATTTTTAATAGAAAGAAAGAGGATAAAAGATTTTTAGGAATATGTACATTAAAGTTGGTTTAAATTAGCATCAGATTAAAAATCAATTAATACAAAGAAAATATTAAGTTAAGATTTATGTTCATCACTAGGAGAACTATTGATTTCTGAGTACATTTAACAGTACATTTTGACTCAAGAATGTGGCTGAAACCGCAGAGCAGAGCTAGTACATTTACTAGTATATACTATTAGTATTATTTGCTAGTATATTTAATAGTATATAGTACTAGTATATTTCTTATCTTTAATGTAGTACTTTGCGAAAGATTCTCAAAGCAAGGGTAGTCAGGCGGGTCCTAAATAGTACCCTATTTCTTTTGATATCTTAGGTATGTTTACCTTACATAAGCTCATTGTATGGACGTTAGACATCTCTACCACTTAGATATCAGGTCTGTTAATATGGTATAGAGCTTAGGTTAATATATAAAAAATATTTCACTGCCTACTAAAAGTGTATGTAATTTCTAAACATATTAATCCTACTAATCTATATATATAAAACAAAGTCCCCGCCGCCTCTGTCTGTCTGAACGCGATGAACACAAAACACTACTGAACAGATTTTCACCAAATTAGGGAGTATTTCAAGGTTTTTATGTATAATACGTCAATTTGGACCCGGTAGGTGGCGCTGGTGGGCAGAACGAAGTCTGCCGGCTCCGCTAGTATTATACATGCGAAAGTTTATAACAATATATGTATGCATGTTTGCTACTCTTTCACGCAACAACGGCTGAAGGGATCGCGATGAAATTTGACATAGAGTTAGAATATGTTCTGGAATAACACATAGGCTACTTTTTATCTCGGGAAAATTGTTCAACCCCCGGGAATGCAGGTGAAAACGTGAGGAGCCAGTAGTGTTATTATAGTATTTTGTAGCACGTTCAATAAAATCATATTACGATTTAACCTTATTTAATTCTAGGTGCAGTTTTATTATTATAAATACTGTTTTAACTGATAATTTTAAAATACTAAGTATAGTTTTTACTTTACCAGAGCGATTTCTATCGCTATATTTCTGTGGCTTAGCGGTGGAATGTGCTCATATTCTTTATGATTTTTGCTTTATCTTATGTTAATATACAGTGTAAAAGTAAGAAAAAATAAACATGAGCAAATCTTACAAAATTAATAATTGTACCATGAAGTGAGCATTAATAATATCCAAAATTAATATTTTAAAAAGGCAAAAAAACCACTGTAGATCAGTGTAATGCAACGAATGTAAATAAACAATAATAATTGAGTAAGTTATTGCAAATAGTTTAATTTAGACGGTCAATATTGTCTATATTTATAAATAGTTGTAATCTCATAATCTGGAATGCTTTCAAGATAATTAGTGAAACGCTAGTATTAAATATATATGTCCTTTTCTAACGTCATATAATAAAAAGAAACTGGAATATTAAACTAGGTCTTCCTTGCTAAAGTTAGACATTGTTTTTACTACCTGTGCTTTGATTACATAGACCGTCTAAATTAAGCGATCTGCATATAATAGTTACTGATAGACAAATGTGTAATAGTTAATTTAACTATAGTTTGTACTTTTAGGAGTTTACAAAGAAATTTTGATTTTTGTAAGCACGGATTTTTGGTGTCCTGTATTAATTCGTGTAAGCAATGGTTCAAGTTAAATTAAAGGACTGATGCTAATCTATCTAATAAAAGAACGTCGTGTTAGTTACACTATTTATAACTTAAGAACAGCTGAACCTATTTGGCTGAAAATTGTTCGGGAGGTAGCTTAGAACCAGGAGACGGACATATGATACTTTTCTCCCGGGAAATTCGAAGGTCCTCGGGAACGCGGGTGATTCCGCGGGGAGCCACTAGTTTTATATAAAAAAAAAACCTAACCACCAGATTTACGCCCGATGTTAATAATCTATCTCCAATCCGTAATTAAAACCAACGAGTTGTCAAAATGGACGGATAGCTTATTGGCAAGCAAAAACTATCATTTTCGAACAGATTCGATCGATCGTAGATAGAAGATAGATTGATTTGTCGCAGTTAAATACACCATCTACTACAATCCATTATAACTCGGACTCTGCCCTTAACTTAACCGGAGAAAATATAGCTTTGGATGACCACTACTTTAACATAACTAAGCGGCAAAAACGTACATTCGGCGATTTAAAAGACCAGCCTGAGACGTACCTATCAGAAATAAAAGCAATGTTTACCGAAATTAAAGACCAACAAGACCAGAAATTCGAAATATTAAATAACTCAATGCTTACAGTCTCCAAACAAAACCAGGAGATTCAAAAAACTGTTATAGCTATGACCAGTAACCATGAAGAGTTGCTTAAAAAAATTTGTAATTTGGAGCAAGAAAACTGCGAATACAGAAATCGAATAACTAGTTTAGAAAATGAAATAGATCTACTAGACAAACACTCACGTAGTTCAACTATTGTAATTCGCAATTTACCTGAACTAAATGAGGATGATGAGTCGGCTTTCACACAAGTTGTTCAGAACTTGGGTCAGGCCTTAGAACTGAATACTCCTATTCAGTCATATGAGATCAGGGAGGCCTATCGCACTAAGTCGAATGGACTTGTTGTGAACTTTACTACCACTCATAGAAAGGCGGCAATTATATCGGCATTTAAAAAACAAAATAAAAGCCGGCGGTCTGAAAAATTGCCACAGTTAAACTCAAACCATATAAAACTAACTGGTTCCGCTCGCACAATCTTTATTTCCGAGTCTTTAACTCAAAAAGCTAGCAGATTATTCTACGTTGCTCGCCAAAATGTTAAAAACAGGAAAATTCTCGGTGCTTGGACATCCTTTGGTAAGGTGTATGTGAAGAAAGATGAAGATACTGTACCAATCCGGGTCAAAGAAGAAGAAGAATTACTTAAGTTAATCAAGTGACTAGTCACTGTTCAGCGCTGGTTTACCCACCGTTTATTTAAATCTTTAATACGTAGATTAGTTTTAGTTTTAATATGTTTTTCTATTTTAAATCTTCTTTTGAGATACACATTTCCCCTAAATAACTTGTCCAAACACACTCTACCACACTATACTTCACACACACTGCCAAAACCAAACACACTCTATTCGTATTCGTATTTCACCCTGGTCTCTCAAACTTTAATGATCTTAATTATCCTAAAATTAAAAGATTGCCCTTGTTTCATCTCTACGCCACACTTCAGGAAATATAGCTACCTTCCAGATCGCAGAATTTGTTTAGTTATTTATGTTTTTGTCAAGCTACGAGCGAAAAGTAGCTTGATAACTATATTTACTATAATATGACGCAAAATATTGATTTCCTAAACTGTGATCTGGATTCTTTTTCGGTGGCAAAAGTCGTCAAGTGTGACATAGATGAAGTTAAAAATCATATAGTCTCGAGCAATTGTTCTCTCAATCTTCTTACGCAAAATATTCGTAGCATCACCTGTAATTTACCTAACCTCGTTACCCTTCTACATCGTTCTGGGATCCCATGGGATATTTTAGTGCTTACAGAATGAAACGAAATATATAGCATTTGCCTTAAAACAGAATCTCCTTCCCCGATCTTCTCTATCCATCACGGCCCATTCATGCATAGACATGGTTGGGAACCACAGTTGTACATGCCCATTACTCCAAAGAACTGATAACATTAAATATCTTGGTGTCGTGATGGATCAAATGCTAAGCTTTAAGCCCCATATTGAACTTCTAGTGACACGTTTACGTAAACTAATTTACATGTTTAAGACGTTAAGGCACGTCGCTGACCATAGGATTATGAAAATGGTTTATTATGCATTGTGTCAATCCATAGTAAGCTATTCCATATCATCCTGGGGTGGCGCTGCTAAGACCAATCTAATCGATGTTGAAAGGGCGCAGCGAAGTCTACTTAAAGTGGCAGCCGGTCTCCCATTCCGCTATCCCACCGTCGATCTTTACAAAAAGTGGGATGTACTAACTGTTAGACAGATTTTCATATTGGAGACTGTAATTAGAAGGCATGCCCAATTGGAATTTGACCCTAAACTAAACTTGGCAAAGCGAAGAAAGGGTACAATTTGCAGCTCCAAAATCCTGCGCACTAGTCTTTCCCATAGATTTTTCTCATTTTACGGTAATTATTTATATAATAAATTAAATTGCTTGCTTAACATTTATCCGTCTCATAAACATAATTGTAAACATATAGTTACCCAATACCTCAAAACCCTCAATTATGAAGAAACAGAAAAACTACTGTGTCCATTGACCTAAAATAAAATAAAAATTATACGAACCCTACTTAATACAATTTTATACCCTACTAGCTGCCTCCCCGCGGTTTTACCCGCGTAGTTCCCGTTCCCGTGGGAATACAGGGATAAAATATAGCCTATGTTACTCGGGGATAATGTAGCTTTCCAAAGGTGAAAGAATTTTTGAAATCGGTCCAGTAGTTTCGGAGCCTATTCATTACAAACAAACAAACAAAACAAACAAATCTTTCCTCTTTATAATATTAGTATAGATAATTGAACAATAGCCTACACACACATTGCATTACACTACACACACATACACACACACATTTCACACAGCCATACATCCACATACACTCTTACATATACATACACTTGCCCGGACATTCTCTTCCTTCCTCCTTCACCATAATTATAAATTATTGTTAATTAATATTTGATTTGTTTTTTGCCATTGTGAATACCACTTAATTGTTATTTTCATTATTCCGCGGTGTGGGGCCTGGTGACCTGTAATACAGGTTTTATCTTAAAACCTACATCAGGCACCAGCTCTCGCAAAGCTGCTTGTGAAAAAATACTACTAGTGCACTAATCATACTACTAGCAACTTAAGTATATCACAGCACTTTTATACAATTTTATTTTTATGGCTTGTGAGAGAAATAAATGATTTTATTTATTATTTATTTATTATTATTATTTTAAAGCTTCACCCAGAAAATGGATTGATATATCAATCTTAGATAGCAAAAAATGGATCAGGATTGATTATTGACATCGGGCGTTAGAAAATATAGTCTATCTCGGTTAAAATGTGGTAAGGTTAGGGTTGTGTCATATCTAAAAGGCAATAATTAATTTGAAAATATGACTATAATATTTTGTGCTTGTAAACTAGCAATAGAATATATACCATATCAAGCAATGCACTTTTATATATTAAACCAATGCATGTTCATTTAAGTTGAGAATCGTAGTTACATTTTATAGGATAATTATGTTTATGTTTGTGAGAATAAAGATTATTTTTAAGAAATCAGCTTTTTATTACTACACTCTTTGATTGATCATTCCAATCCCTTATCTAATATATAAAATTCTCGTATTTGCCGAGAGTAGACTGTGCGGAGTGAACGATATCACGCCACCAGTGTACAACGGGCGCGTCACCAACTCCATCGAGTGCCACTAGATGGCGCTTGCGTTCCGGAAACTAGTCGATTGCGTTGCGACATATACAAATACTAGCGACATTCTACCCGAACGGCGCCACCCGGTAGGTGGCGCCGTTCGGGTAGAATTATAAATCTAAACTTAATCGCAAAAAAATTCATCATGAAAAAACATCAGTCCAGCTGTTTAGAGAGTTCAATGACGCACACAAGAAATATTAAGAGTACGTGCGTGATTCAAGTTTGTTGTAAGGAAAGCGGAGGAGTTTGTTTTGTTGAACGCGCTAATCTCAGGAACGACTGGTCCGATTTGAAAAATTCATTCAATATCATCACGCCAATATACCAATAGGAGCGGAGAACCAGTGAAGAATGTTTCATAATCGGGAGATTTTTTGACGTGACAACGTCTTATAAATTGGTTTGCCGGGTGACACTTCAAGAAACTGCGTTACGCTCCGCTCACGTAACGTGACGTTATGTTTTAAATTGTTACTATTATTTCATCCTTCTTCCTACTATACGAATGAATATTCACATTAAAATTATTTTACCACTCAAAGTCGTTGTCACGTAAAACTTTCGCCCGTATACCGACTTTACAGGCAACCAATTTTTTTTTCCTTTTGAGAGCGATTTGTTTGCGGATGAATGGCTGGATATATTTGTGTGCTTGCGCTTTTGCGAGAAAGATGTATGACTGCGCCTTATTTAGTAGTTTATTGATATTGTATAATTCTTTCGCGATATTTAATGTATCGATCGTTTCTTAACAAATTTATAAAACAATTAGACACAAATAAAGCAATTATACAATTTTATTTCAATCATCATCATCTTCAGGGTCCGGCTCATCAAAGTCCCGGATCTTCACATCAGCGTCTTCGCCGTACTGTATTATATTGTCAATAGTCAACAATATATTCTCTATGCTCTCTTCGTCTTTGATATTCAACGGGTAAAAACGAACAAGGCTGAAATTCTCGATAACCTCTCCAATCGCTTCCGTTAGTCTTGCGTATTTTTCGTGCCATTTTGATTTTGCATTTCTCATGTCCGATAGAAGGATGTGTGGGTCTGGATCTAAGAAACTGGAAAAGAAAAAAAGTTAAATTTTAGCTACATGTGGTGCCATCTGTTGTAAAATAAATGTAAACTTTTATTCATGTAGCGAACCAAACAACAAGTTTAAAAATTTGGAACCATACTAGTCTACTTATAAAAATGTTATCGGTATAATTCAATAGATGGCGTTGTCATATTAAAAGAGTTGGGAAACTCGTTACACATTTTTAACTAAAAAAAACCGCTCATCAAAGTAAAAACATAGCCCCCGTTTATCGCAGTAGCCAATTTAATAAAAATCGGTACAATGGTGTAGGCGTAAAAACGTGACAGACAGAGTAACTTTTGCATTTATTTATTTCATTAATATCAGTAATGATATTATAGATTTTTGTACCATCTACATACAGAAGAATGGCCAAGTAAGGCACCCTATTAAGTTATCTACACTAATATTATAAAGAGGAAAGACTTGTATTAAACTCAAAAAGTACGCTAAATTATCCCCGAATAACATAGGCTATATTTTATTCCTGTATTCCCACGGGAACGGGAACTACGCGGCTAAAACCGCGCGGAGGCTGCTAGTTTATAAATAAAATGAACAGCAATGGCATTTATAATATTAGTAGGGATTTGTGGACATCACTTACTTGTCAAGTTGATTCCTAGCCGATTTACTGAGCAGATCCATCTTGGTGAGAATATTGACATGGGGCAGTTCCAAGTTTACCATCACACTCAGTGCAGCCATTGTGCCTGCAAGATAAACATACACATTACAGCTATCAAACCGCCGGTTACGGATTTGATTCCGACCCAGGACAGGACCAAATTTGGAATGAATATGTTTGTTAGTCTCTATTTAAAAGGTTTCCTCATTCCTGAAAGACCCTTTGCCTACGTCAGTAACTTTAGTTAATGTCTGTCACAAATTTGAGGTATTCCACCAAGCGCCCCCAAACGAAGCGCACCCAGACGAAGCGCACCTAAAGTATTCCACGAAGCGCCCCCGTAGGTGCGCTTCAAATGAAAAATTTAAAATAATTAATTTCCTATTCCACGAAGCGCACCTAAGAATATCACTCGCATAGTGTGGTGACAAGAAATAAAAATGTCGATAGAAAAAAATATTTATTATTTAGAAGACTAACTTAATTTTCTATAATCGTTCAGTTTCATTATGTGACACAATATTTGTCATTTTTGTAATCTTAGGTACTTTTTAAAATCACAGATTGTTTCATAATTATGCAATGAAACGACAAGTATCAAAAACATTGTAAATATAGTTTTCCTTAGGCTAAATTCGGGTTGGCTCGGGAATTCAGTGCCGCGCGCATACGTTGACAGTTAGCCCGGTTAGACGTTGACGGAACTTCTAACATCAAACAATTTCATTGTAATAATGTGATACAATAATTGTAATTTTCTTTAAATTTTCAATGTTCATATACATAACCGTCTAACCGGGCTAACCGTCAACGTATGCGCGCGGCACTGAATTCCCGAGCCAACCCGAATTTAGCCGAGCATTTCCGGAGCTTGTTTACATGCTTAGTTCTCATTACACTATTGCGACGTCACGGGCTGTTTCAGTCAATTTCAGTTGGACATTGCCTAGAGAAATTAAGATTTTGATTATCAATAATTTATTTAATTGATAAGTTTATATACTACATATATTGCCCATTTTTTCAAGATTATTTAAGAATCTTAAATATTGTGTTTAGTTATTTTAAGCAGTCTGTGATTTTATATAAAACTAGAGGTCATCAACATCAACTAACCTAGATCTCTATAGAAAACTATAATTAAAATGTTTTTGATATTTGTCCAAGTTTTTATTGTAATTATGAAACAATCTGTGATTTTTTTATGTTATAGTAGAGTATTTTTATTATTTACTAAACAGGTAGCTAAGCTATAAGAAAACTTCAATATAGATCTCTAAGGAAAACTATATTTACAATGTGTTTGATACTTGTCGTTTCATTGCATAATTATGAAACAATCTGTGATTTTAAATAGACCTAAGATTACAAAAATGACAAATATTGTGTCACATAATGAAACTGAACGATTATAGAAAATTAAGTTAGTCTTCTAAATAATAAATATTTTTTTCTATCGACATTTTTATTTCTTGTCACCACACTATGCGAGTGATATTCTTAGGTGCGCTTCGTGGAATAGGAAATTAATTATTTTAAATTTTTCATTTGAAGCGCACCTACGGGGGCGCTTCGTGGAATACATTAGGTGCGCTTCGTCTGGGTGCGCTTCGTTTGGGGGCGCTTGGTGGAATACCTCACAAATTTCATCTAAATCGGTTCAGTGGTTTATTAGGTGTGGAAGATCAACTGAAAATCAGACAGTTACTTATGCAATTTATAATATTAAGTAGGGTAATTTTATATACAAACAATATATTTTATAAATAACTCATAGAAATAAGAACTATCTCTTACAACATAGTAACAAAAACTATACGACAGATATGGCATATACCACTTTCCATACCCTACAGCCATAACCAGATCAAACTGTTACAACAAGACACATTACCCGATAAAAACTTGGCTCCATCGATCATAAACTGTGAATCCACCATGAAGACGACACATATCCTGAAGTTCCACCTCTGCAGGGTGTCCACGAGCTTCCTCATCACGGGCAGGTGTGTGTACAGCTCTATCTGTCCCGGACAGTCAAAAAGGAGGTAGTCATCATCAACATCCCCCAATTGTTCTTCCAGCCAATCGCAGTTCTCTAGGAGGGTCCTTGAAAGAGTTTAGATGTGTTCTAAGAAACTAGCATATATTGCATTTTAAGAAAATCATATATAATCATAAAGAATAATATATATAGAATAAGATAATCTAGAGTAACCATGTAGATGATGACATCTGAATACAAATATTATACTGATCATAAATATAATGAAGAACCCCATACTGTATTCCCCAAAATATATTACATCCAGCCACAGAACAAACAGACATGTTGATCCCGAATTTACATTACCAACTAAATGTCACGTTTCTAGCCATGTATACAAAACTAGATAATCTATATCTAAATATATAAAAAAAGTCATGATAGTTATACTATTTATAACTTAAGAACGGCTGAACCAATTTGGCTGAAAATTAGAGTGGAGGTAGCTTAGAACTAGCAGAAGGACATAGGATACATTTTATCACGGGAAAATTTAAAATCCCTGGGAATGCGGATGAAACCGAGGGGAGCCATTAGTTACTTATACTTACTCTATACAAAAAACTAGGCCTCCATTAGGCCCAAACTGCAACTCCTCATCTTCCATGGCATCGTCCAGGTGTATCAACTCCCGTATGTCCACCAACGGCTCATAATCAAAGTGTTCTGCAGCGGGATCTAAGTTCACCACTTCCACCAACCTTTTGGCATCACTGGCATGCTTCACTATCGTTGAGCAGTATGTGGACTGGAATATAAAGCAAATAAATACATATCAGTTTTATGTTTGTTCTATGTCTGGATGTAAATATCTATATAAGTATCTTTAACACGTAGTATGTAGTATATCAGCTATCTGGTTACCTTAACACAAGCTCTGCGCAGCTTACTTTGGACTCAGATTAGCTGTGTGTAAAAATGTCCAAGGATATTTATTTATTTTTATTTATCTTTGGTATTTTTTAGGCATGGCCTATCTGATTTGAAATTAAGCAGAGATTGTGCTATGGAAACTTGATAGCTGATGAACTATATTATACTATGTTTTTATACATAGTTATTTAGATATTTACATATACACTCTTTATAGGAGGTAGGGCGCAACGGATCCGTCCGTTCGAAATTGGAGTAGCCTGACTGGGGTAGTACCTCCACCTTACAGAAGACCGCAGCCAAATAACACTACATGTAGTGTTGTGTTCCTGCGGTGAGTAAGGTAGCCAGAGCTCCATGAGGAGACGCTGTAGCGGCAGTGGGGGGACCAGGGATGGAGTAGCGTCGTAGGGGTATGCAGGAGTGATACCTGTTTAGCCTTTCAACGAAAAGTACATTGAGCTTTGTCCCTTTCACTGCCTATACAGTTGCTCCCTTTTTTATAGGGTCGGCAACGCGTGAGTGACGCCTCTGGTGTTTCAAGCGTACATAGGCTACGGTAACTGCTTCCCATCAGGTGGGACCGTATGCCTGTTTGCCATCCTTGTAGTATAAAAAAAAAAAAAAATACACATAGACTGAACAGACATGTTCATACACAACATGAGTAGGTGGTTCAAGAATTTTCTAGAAATTGTCTTGTTTATCATAGTCCTTGAGTAATCATAGGTACATAGACTCAGCCTTTGAATGCTGTACTTATGGCTACCTTCAAAATAGAAAGATATACACATGAAGTTAGACTTTCTAAATCATATAATGATGATTGACTTACCTTACCACTGCCAGCGGGACCTACAACCAATTGTGCGTATCGCATTTTTCTTCCTTGTTTATTTACAAGACACTTTAAGGTTATGTTGCATGTAAGATTACCTTCACAATATTTCAAAGTGAACAGCGAGAGAGTAATATTTTTTAGAATAAACTAGGTAAATAATAGATATACAATATTGAGATTATTCGCAATGCGGGTAAATAATGTTAGATGCGGTGTTGTTGTACCGCAAGAGAAGACATTTTTACTTGCTTGACTGACAGACATGACAAGATGTACTGATTGATGACTGACCGTTTTGGGGCTGCCATGCTAGTGTAAGTCAAAATTTTTTTTAATCTGAACTTTTAACTAAAAGCCCTAACGTATGAAATAAAAATACCATAAAGTACATAATTCTTTAAAACCTTCTCGTTAACAGTACTGTCGACTTAGAAAGACTGAAAATTAAGACAAATTTTAAAAGTATTCCATACGTCATAAAAATTCTACTGCAAAAAAGTTATTGAACTACAAAATCTAAAAAAGCGTTTATTAAAAACACAAATATAAATAAATAAATTCAATAATGCCTGCAATTGGTATTGATTTAGGGACAACATATTCGTGCGTTGGTGTGTGGCAGCATGGTAATGTGGATATAATTGCAAACGACCAGGGAAATCGTACCACCCCCTCTTACGTCGCCTTTAACGATACTGAACGCCTTATTGGCGACGCCGCTAAGAACCAAGTGGCCCTTAACCCTACCAATACAATCTTCGACGCTAAACGCCTCATTGGAAGGAAATTTGATGACCCAAAAATCCAACAGGACATCAAACACTGGCCATTCAAAGTGGTAAACGATGGCGGAAAACCAAAGATACAAATAAACTACAAGGGGAAATCTAAAAAGTTTGCACCCGAAGAAATCAGCAGCATGGTGCTAGTTAAAATGAAGGAGATTGCTGAAGCATATTTAGGCTCGTTGGTTAAAGATGCCGTCATAACTGTGCCTGCATATTTCAACGATTCACAGAGACAAGCGACTAAAGATGCTGGTGCTATTGCTGGGCTGAATATTCTTCGTATTATTAATGAGCCAACTGCAGCGGCATTAGCTTACGGACTAGATAAAAACTTGAAGGGTGAGAGAAACGTCCTTATTTTCGACCTCGGCGGAGGTACTTTTGATGTTTCTATCTTATCTATCGATGAAGGATCTCTATTTGAAGTCAAAGCCACAGCTGGAGATACTCATTTGGGTGGTGAAGATTTTGATAGTAGACTTGTGGATTACCTAGCTGATGAATTTAAGAGAAAGCATAAGAAGGATCTTAAATCGAATACTAAAGCATTGCGCAGGCTTCGCACAGCAGCTGAGAGGGCTAAGAGAACGTTATCCTCTAGTACCGAAGCTAGTATAGAAATCGATGCACTCTATGAAGGCATAGACTTCTTTTCTCGCATTTCTAGAGCACGTTTCGAAGAGCTTAATGCAGACCTCTTTAGAGTTACTATAGATCCCGTTGAAAAAGCTCTCAAAGATGCTAAACTTGATAAGAGCACTATACACGATATAGTCCTGGTTGGTGGATCGACTCGTATACCTAAGATACAAAGTTTACTTCAGAACTTCTTCAACGGTAAGAAGCTAAACTTGTCTATAAACCCTGACGAGGCTGTAGCGTATGGAGCAGCTGTTCAAGCGGCTATATTGAGTGGCGAACGCCATTCCAAGATTCAGGACGTGCTACTTGTAGATGTTGCTCCCCTATCACTGGGTATTGAGACCGCTGGAGGCGTGATGAATAAAATTGTAGAGCGCAATGCGAAGATACCATGCAAACACTCGCAAACGTTCACAACATATTCTGATAACCAACCGGCAGTTACGGTACAAGTTTACGAAGGAGAACGAGCTATGACGAAAGATAATAACTTGTTAGGGACTTTTGATTTGACTGGTATACCGCCAGCTCCTCGCGGCGTCCCACAGATAGACGTCACATTCGATTTGGACGCCAATGGCATACTTAATGTTTCCGCCAAAGAAAATAGCACCGGCAAGAGTAAGAATATTGTCATTAAGAACGATAAAGGTAGGTTGTCTCAAGCTGATATCGATAGGATGTTGTCTGAAGCTGATAAATATAAAGAAGAAGATGAGCTACAGAGGGAGCGTTTGGCCGCTCGTAATAAGCTTGAAACTTATGTTTATGGGGTGAAGCAAGCAATAGATGAGGCTGGAGGTAAACTTGGTGATGCCGAATGTACTAATGCTCGCCGTAAGTGTGAGGACACTTTGCGTTGGTTGGAGAGCAATTTGTTGGCTGAGAAGGATGAATATGAAAGCAAATTTAAGGATTTTACTAGAGAGTGTGGTCCGCTGATGAAGAAACTGCATGGTGTGGGAGGGTCGCAGTCCCGCCAGGGGGGCAGCGACGGGCCAGTCATTGAGGAAGTCGATTAGTAGTTTATTATAATTTAGACTTTTTATCTCTGTTTGTTTTGATTAATAAAAGTTTCGTAATTACTTGATTTTGGTTTCAAATAACTTGATACCTAACCTACTTAGTTTAGACATTATGTGGAGTTTATTTAACACTATATGTATGATCTGTATAGTCTAGTCTGTATGTTCAACATTATATCCTCCTAGTTTTAAAGACACAGTTCATATATTTTACTGTAGGGATGAAAGAAGGCCTGCCAAGGAAACGTAGGGTTACTGTACACTCTAATAAAAACAAAGTTAGATTAGCAATTTCTTTATTTTTAATTTAATAACTTTAGAAATCGTTCGGAAAGAAGACAATGGTTTTTCAGCATCATTATTATTAATATTATGATATGAACAATAATAATTACCGCTATAATAATATTTTAATACTATTCATTATTAATAATGGAGACAACGTGTTTATATTCGTCTATAAGGTACTCTACCGGTATTTACAATCGCTAACTCCAACGTAACAATCAAATGTCAGATGTCCCGCCATTCTGCCATACAATGTGCCTTCTGGAATGTCTTGGAAACACTCTAGAAGACAAAACAATCTCTCAAGAATCAGTGAAACACGCGAGAAAAGGTCGGTAACCGAAACTAAACCTTATGTCATAGACTGCAGGTTATTATTGCATTGTTACGATCACTACCTAGACTTTATGTATACGGAATTTTAGGTATAAAATTATATATACCTACTGTTTCTATAATTTGTCTTTGTCTTGTTTGTTTAGTAGAGAGAAAAATATCGATATTGATTTTTTAACATTTTCGTTTTAACTATTCATAAATGCATACCATAAACTACAAATTCAATAAAAAAAAACTTCTTATGAGACTGTCAACTGTCTAATGTTCCCAAAACAATCGAGAAGGCATTTCCTAACAACAATAATTATAAATAAATTAATATTATAATAAGAAATATCAATATTCATCCAAAAGCAAAAGCTAAGTAATGACTTTGAAATTAATTATTTTGTTCGATAAAAATGTGTGTTGAGTTTTAAAAATTAACGTACTTACTGTCAAACAGCCTAGTTTCATTTTAATATTGACTATTACACGCTATTCACTTATTCCCTATCTTATTTGTTTATATATAACATCGATATGTATGAAGTTGGTATATCTAAAAACTGATTTAATATTTTTTTAAGAAAGAGGTTTTTTTTCTCTGTGAAGATAAAATGTTGCCAACTGTCCATGTTTTTTTTATCGAAAATTTGGAGGCCTAAATCTATTCGAGATAATTTCGTTACATTTTTATTTCAATACAATTTAGAATGACATTAATTTTGATTATTCATGAGAGATTTTTTACCCTTTTATGAAGATTTTTTGGGTTGTTCTATTTGACCTACTTAACTATGTTTTACTTATGTACTTAAATGTGGCATTTCACTTTATTCGTATATTTACATTAACAACTGAATAATAATTTATATACATCGTAATGCAAGGAGTGTGGTTCCCTTTAATTTACATTATCATTATATATCCTAGTAAAAAGGAAAAGAAAAATAAAATAAAACTGAAAAATAGATTAAAAGCAAATTTATTGCTAAAAATAAAATAAAAACTATAACCACAAGCAATACATTATTTGCTTAAATCGTAGACGTATTTTGTTGTTTAAATTTGTACGTTTTCTAAAAAAAATATTTAAATAAAAAAACAATCAATAGATCTGTTGTACGGAATTCTAAAAATGGAGACTTAGAAAAATTATAAAAAATACGACATTTGAGTGTCGGATAAAATCACATATTTGAGCGAGTGCCGCATCCGATATAATATAAATGTATAGAAAACATACAATAGTTATAATAAAAATAAACATTCATAATTTAAATCATAAAAAACTTATATAAAACCCAATTAATAATATTTTAAACCTCATCGGTTCGTATAAACATAATAATACTTTTTCAACTGGGGCTCAGTATATAGATTGTAGCTTAAATTTACATCTGATTGCACTTTAAAACTTTTTTTCATTAACAATTAAATGTTTCCCTACCCCTATATTAACGAATTTATCTTACACGAGTATGTCTAACCTACGTATGTACAGAATCGTGGCTCGCGGGCAATATCCGACACATATTTGGTATATTTATTTACAATTTATCGAATTAAAAAAAGCCATAACTTAAAATACTCAGATATTTGTACCTAGTCAGGGTACGGTTTTTAAAAACAATTAAAGCAAAATGCATATTTTTGTATCGTAGTTCCGTCCCCCCACGGGGGTCGCCCGGTCGCAAGAACGACGCTAGTCGGGGTCCTATTTACAGTCTTTGGCCTTACAATCGAATTATAACAAAAACACATCTAACTACACAATAATATTTGCACTGAAACGTCCGCCACGCGGCTCTGTCGCCGGACGCCGGGGACCGGACAAGGGCCGCCCGCTACAATAAATAACCGTCCGGTCCTGATATGATTCATGTCCTGAGCACACCCGGCTCCACCGCGCGGACACTCGGCGAGAGTTCACTACGTATCACATTGGCTAAAGTCTAGTACTCCCATCGGTCGTCCTCGGTCTCCGCCTTGATTTTGTCCTCGGGGATGACGTCATCGGGCGTGTGCGGCGCGTGCGGCGCGTGCGGCGCGTGTGGCGCGTGCGGCGCGTGCGGGGCGTGCGGCGCGTGCGGCGCGTGCGGCGCGGGGGAGGCCAGCGGGGAGCCCTCCCGCGGCACGGGCGAGGGCTCCACGCGCACGGTCTCCTCGGCCTCCCGCCGGAAGTCGTCGGTCCGCATCACGCACACGCCGTTGATGATGACCTCGTCGGGGTTGCGCGGCTTCTCGTCCTGCCAGTCGGGGTTGACCCACTGCGGCGCGGCGGGCTTGCGCCGGCTGGAGCGGCCCGCCCCGCCGCCCCCGGCCGGGGTGGACGCCGCCTTCGGCTCAGTCTTAGATTCGTCGTCCAGCGAGTCGTCCGAGCCGAGGTTGCTGTCGACGTCGTCGTCCTCGAAGTCGTCGCCGTCGGGCTCGCGCTTCAGCGGCATCGAGAGGTCGAGTCCGCCGCTCTGGTCCTTCACCTGCTCGTCCGGCGGCAGGAGGCCCCGTCCGATCAGCGCGGCCAGGTTCGAGTTCGCGGCGAAGTACGGCGGGTACGGCAGGGGCACGCCCGCCAGGCCCATTCGCTCCTTCTGCAGCTCGAGTAGTCTCTGGTTGAGGAGAAGACGGAACTGCACCGGGTCGAAGGGCGCAGAAGACTGGTCTCGCGCCGGCGGCTCGGCGGGGAGGCCGTGGGGCGCCTGCTGTTTTAGCCTCATGCGGTGGTTGTGGAACCAATTTGTGATGGTTCTCGTCGATAACCCTAGTTCTGCCGCGAGGAACTCTATCGTGGGCATGTTGGGGTATGGATCGAGTGCGAACGCCAGTCTTAGCGCCTCCTTCTGTTCCTCGGAGAACAGGACTCGTTGCTTCTTAGCGCAGGGGGCACCGGACGTGGGGCCCGGTGAACTGGAGTGGTAGAATTCTGAGGTGTCGTTTGAGGATGTATCGGAGGAGTTGTCCTGGCCGGGTCCACTCGACCGCCGCCTCTTGTTAGCCTCGCGTCTCTCATTCTTGAGCGCTTGGAGACGGTCGATGTTGTGGGCGTCACTGAGCCACAGCTGCATTCTGATGAACGGTTCTCTACCTTTGATGCTCAGCATGTGCCACGGTTTTGGTTTCGATAACAATTCGCTGACGGACCCTTGAGATAGACCCAGCACTGCTTCCCCGAAGATCTTCTGCCCGATGTTATTAGCGAGTAATGCCTCCTTTATTTTCGTTGTGATAGTTTGGGTATCTAAGTCTTGGGTTAAGGCGGCCATTTCGTAGACGCTCGGGGATATGTGTTGGTGGAGATTGCGCATGACCGGGGGTTGGTGATGGGGCTGGGGTGGAGGTGGGGGTTTTCGTTCTTTATTGTTGTTGTCGTGGTGTTGGGGAGGTAGGGTGACCGCGTGGTGGGGAGGAAAGCCTGGGGGAGTGAGGAGGAGGGGAGTGGGCTGGCCGAGGTGCATGTGTCCGGGCCCGAGGAGCTGTTCCTGCTGCATCTTGCTCAGCAAGGAGGTCGCGTCAGAGATCATCTTCTGTGTGGGAGGCATCGGCTTGTTCATGTTTGGCGGACATGCTGGAAGTAAAGAAATAAAGTGTTATTAGATTGCTTTAATATATTGACATTAGGAGATTGATTTTACATGTGAGTTGGTTACCACTCAGGATATTTATTTGTGTCTAAGAAAATGTAGGCTTGTCCATTAAATATGTATATACTTAGCTTGGTATTTAAAAGATTTATATAAGGTGTGTGGTACACGCTATTTATTTTAGGATCAAAAACAATTGCATATATGCAAAGAAATATCATAAAGTATAGAAGTTCAATTGTGACATAAATTAAATTTATTTTAAAGAAGATTAATTTGGAAGAGAGATACGCAGTTTTTAATAACATTCATTACTAATACTCACGAGGTGCTCCGCTGTAGTTGCCGGTCCTCATCAGCTTCTCCGGCGCGATCTTGTACTGGGACGCCACTAACTTATGTACGGCGTTGTCATCTTCTAGAAACATCTTCATTCTAATGAACGGCTCTCTTCCCTTCTGCGTGAGCATGTGCCAGGGCTTTGGCCGCGCCAGCAAGTCACTCACCGACCCTTGGGACAGTCCCAGAACTGATTCACCGAACAGCCTTTGACTGATCGAGTACTGACTTAACGCTTCCTTCACCCTTCTCACTATGTCTTCCGTATTTAAATTGTTAAAGAGATCGAACTGCTGCTGTGTGATTGGTGGAAGCACTGCCTTCATGGATCTCTGCTGGGGAGGATGGTGCGTCGGATTCGACGGTTGAGAGATTAAACTATTCGTGATCGACGCCATCCTCTGCAGGGGGCTAGCCGCTGCTGAACTGCTGAAGTCGTCATTGGGTGTTATGGCAGGGGGGAGGATCGCGTTCCCCAGTGGACTGGAGGCCGAGGACCCGGTCGACTGTTGTCCCGGCTCTAACTTAGGCCTGACTAAGGAGAACGCGCTTCCTGCATGTCTCAGAGCCTCCTCCGCATCAATAGGCCTATCCTTATCACTATCAGTCATTCCGTTGATTTTGGCGTTTTTGTCTTTCGGCAGCGAGAGGTCTTGGACCGCCCCTGAACCGTTTATGTGGTGGCTCTGCGCTTGCTGCATGGCCTGCTGTTGGAGGGCGAGGAGGTTGGGGAACGGAGGCATACCCGGTATATTGTGCATGTTTGGCACGTTGCTCCCGGGCTGGATTTTGGCGAGTTCCCTGTGGTAGGCCTCTAGTGCCATTCGGATGTCCTCCGGAGGCCGCTCCATGTGTGGTGGCATGCCGCCGCTAAAAAAAGGTGGAAACATGCTAAATATTAGTTCAAGATTTGCTGTTCTCGTTTAAAATATAGATTTGGGAAAGAATGTGATGGTTTTTTGTTGGGGATGTTAAAGGTTGCAACGTACCCAGGGAAGCCATCGCGGCTGTGGCGCATGTCCTCAACTCTTCGCGTCATGATCTTGGCGAGCTCCTCGTGGTATATACGGACTACTTTATCCTGGGGAATGTCATCGTTCTCGTACTTCTTCAGCCGTCGATTTTGACTCGAATCCTGAAAATGTTAGAGATGGAAATAAGTAAAAATATTTAAAATTACATGAAGTGTCTCAGGAATATAATATTGAATCAAAGCGAAGGTATGTTCTTAAAATATTTGATAAATTTAATGTAATTATGCTTTAATAAAAAACAAAAATAATGTAATTTTATTTTATTTTATATTGTGATTTGACTGCCACGAGTTGTAGGTTCGATGCCTACAGTACAAACATTTATGTAATGTATATTTCTATGCTTTTAAAGAATCTTCTTTAAATTAAAAATGGTCAAATTATATAAGTAGATAGTCACCTTATTAGAGAATGGGGAGGGGCACTGCGTTCTCGGTGAACTAGAATCTTCGTTGCTTCTCGAATCATCATTGTTGGGTGGTCCGGTCGGGGTCTTCATCATGTGGGAGGCCTCGTTCAGGATGTGCGCTAGTCGCTCATCACCATCACCGTCGGGTCTTCCAAACCCTGGACCCATACCTCCGTCCTTTGACCCCACTGTAAAAGAAATGCACCCCATTATATATGTGCCCAGTAGCCAGTTTTCTGGTATGAAAGCGAATTGCGAAACGAATTAATTGTTGGTCTAAAATTAATCTATGAATACGCTGGACATTATCTTATAATATATTTTTACAATTCCCCCAACATTATTCGAATCACACATGCAATTTTAATTGCAGCTAAATTGTTACGCACACACGCCCACACGTACACGTATAGGTGGTATCCTAGTCGGTTAAACTCTTGCCAAGTAATAAATACACAAGTTATATTTGGTACAATTGAAATTAGGCGAGTCATTAAAACGCTACAGTGCAATGAATTGCGCTTTAAAGATAATCGTTGAATGGGAGCGAGCACTCGTCGCCTAAGCCGGCCGATCCTAAACCGGCGCGCGCGCATCCATAAACAAGGGAAGTTACGCGCGAAAACCGCACCGCCATACTGGGGCCATTCATCCTGTCAACATATTGTCTCGCCCCACAATGAAACGACACTGCTTAGATGCTGATATACGCACTGAATTACTTTAATTAAGACGCCGTAATTAGTTTTAGGCGTTTGTCGTGATGTTGTATAGAATTAGAGCGGGTAATGCTCCTGCGGTGCTCCTGCACGGTTCAAAGAAGTTTCGCATTAGGCACACATATGATGTGCCCATTTGTTTTATCTTATGAACGTGATAATGATCGGATTCTGGCTGACATTTCGCCTCAGATAACGATACCCACGATGTTTTCTGCGTGTATGATACGATTTATGTTGTAAAATAAGAAAAAACCTTCCGCCGTTCCGAGCTAACAGACGATAATTGTGTTTACTTTGCGGTATTTTAATGATTCCAAAAACGGATCGTTTGTGAGTTAACGTATTAATTTTCAAGGATCACAAAGACTTAATTGCGTCCTTAAATTTAATTTTAAAACCGACAATATGTTCGCTAATTTCCCTCCGAGTTATTTGTTCGGTTATTTTAGATTTATAAGTGGGTTTGTGCTGAATTGTGTCTTGATTAATTGATAATAAAACGCATAATGCGTTGCGCTGCGATTGTTTTTCTTCGAATGCACTCACAGAGCTTTTATTGGAACGTAAAGTGATTTTTATTTATTGTGAATTAAAAATGAATTAAGACGTAGAATTTGGGCGCGTTCGGGAGATAAGGAAAACACTCGGTTTCGGTATCTACCCACACTGTTCTAATAACGTCAATCATTATGACATTAACATCCTTAAATTGTTGATTTGATGATTTTGCGTCTGTAAAAGTTTTACGTGAAATGTAGGTACTTAAGTAGAACAATAATCTTACAAAATTATAGTTATTCTATTTTGGAAAGTGTTTAAACCTTAAAAGACTTTCTTATTGTAAGTACATTAAAAGATGAAAATGTCGTTAAATTAGCGATAACATTAGTTGGTTTTGCAATATTTGTTGCGCCAAGTTTTCTCACGATCAGATTCAAAATTCTTTCAAAGTATACAACATTATTGTCATATAATACAGTATATTTTTCGAGAAACAACCATTCGCAGACTTAACGAAACGACTTATGACTTTATGACTAATATTGCGAACGTGATATAAATTTTATAAAATGGCCGGCTGAGTGCCTCTTAGATTATAATCTCTTAGCCATAATGTCTTAAATTTCAACCCGCAATACCTAATGTTAGACAATAACTCTATATACGTGATTTGAGTATTTGATTAACATTTTTTTTAATGTCATATTTTTACAAAAATTATTATACCTACCTACAAAGTTCTTTATTTGTTTTATTTTGATTGGTAGGTATTATTTATTTTGCCTCAAGAATGTTCTGTAACAAACTTAAATCCAAATTTAAAAATTCATTGACTCAAACAAAGGTCGTTAATAAAATGAGGTGATTTCTATACCCATAAGGCATTGTTTAAATGGCGTCCAATATTCCAAACATCAGTTTTAGTGTTAAAAAACATCCGTTATGTCAATAACTACTGATAAAAACTTATTAAAATGTCAAACGTGTGCCGAGAGGCCGCCAGCGACAAGGTAATAACCAATTATATAGTTTATTTAACTAAACTAGCTGCTCACTGCGGCGATGTTACCTGTTCAAAAAATATGTTGCCAGCATTTTGTAGAATATTTTAAAATGAATAGCCAACAAAAAAAAGTTGCAAATCAAAACAATAAACCACGTCTCTTTTAAAAATAGCCTAATGGCGAAATCACATACAGATAATCTAATGTCATTTATATGTATAGATTCATCCTTCGACACACGGGCCGTCGATAAATTTCAACACACGTCTATTAATGCCTTTGATCTTCTTGCAGACATTTTGTTATTCCGTAAACGACACGCGGACAATTACCGCTACGTGCCTCGAAATATTGTCAAAAAACTGCGGTTATTTCCACTTGCGAGTGACGCAACGCGCCGCGCCATTTTATACACACGTCAAAGTAATCAACATGGCCGCCGGTCTCCAAATATTATATTTTTATTGATCTAGTTTAGTTCATTCCTTATCTCCACGGCTATAAAGTATGAAGCGATATCAGTTTTTATTGCAGCCATTAAGATGTGCATTATTAGATGGTTATTTTTGAAAAAAACCTCGAGCACTATTAACGGTGTCCGGTCACGGAACTTTAAAATTTATCGGACGACGTTTGACTGTTCCTGACCGATGGGGGAGCGAGGAGAAAGTGTAAATTCGACCGGCAATAACATAATTCAAGGATAACAATAAAAACGGAGAAATTATTTGTTTATGCGACATTATATCGCGTGCGTGCACGCGAAAACTATTTTCTTTGTGGCCGTTATTGATTGCTATTGCCGTATGAATATTCAAAGGCTTTGGAAAGTAAAGGGGGTGGTGCCCTAAATTACGGTGTCACTGTGACATAGTAAAAAAATAATAACGCCCGTAATTCAAGCGTATAGGTCTTCGAACGGGGTACACGTATCCGGGATTGTAAATCAAGGCGGCGGGTAGTTGCAAGAAAGGGGTGAGAAGTGCGCGCTCTATACGTCACCCGTGCGATCGATCCTCATTTGCATTCGAGTCGTCGACAGCGGCGGACGTCAGGGCAGCTCGAAAGTGTTGCAGAGCACGGGGAAAAAATACCGCATTTGAATTGTTAATACGATGCAAAAGAAATAGTTGCATAAACTGGCATCTGAGTTAAAATTAGGTGCTAAGTGTTGCAACAATGAAATGTACAAATGGGGATTGCACGTGACTGCGGGATTTTTTTAAGCTAGCGACTGTTTCAATTAGACGTGTAATATTTGCGATGTTTCGTCGAGAATGTCTCACTTAGGTGGTATGGCATTTCGATTGGCATACAATGCTTTGTTCTGCGTCTGTGGAATCGCCGTCGCGTGCGTAGGGTCGGGTGATTGGGATCGCGTGATAGATGGCAATCTGCCGCTTCGGGGGCACCGACCACAATTGATTCCACACCAGAGGAACACGACTAGGATGCGGTGTGAGCGACGACCGCGCCACGGCATCGTGTGATCTCAAATATCTATCGGTACAACCCGCTTCGACAAAAAAAACCTTTCCGATTACAGGAAAATATTTTCAGTAACACGAACTTTTTAGGGATACCCTTCCTGTTATGTTATGCTCCTGTCCTAGTTATGCTCGTTTGTATATCGACTTACAATGTACTTATATGACAAAGCATCTATGTTCTGTAGGTTTATATGCGACAATTATCCCTTGTTATTCGGCCATCTTTAATCCAACGTGTATATTTATAAGTTGGTACATCAAGCTCATTTGGATGGCAAATGTCCTCAAAGCTAAATACATTTTAATGGCACTTTCACTCGTTAAATGACAAGTTTCGTCGGTCCCGCGCCGATACGATGGCGTGATCAGACTCAACCGTGACATTTCATCTCACAATCGGCATGTATCGTTAAGCCGATGATTTCCGAACGTAATGACAGTTAAATTCGAAGAAAATGCCGCGAAGAAAATGACGCAAGAAGGCTATCTGTAATGCCAGATTTTGTTTATATTTTTATAATACAAGTGTAAGATCATGAGATATTTATTTCTTTAAAAACCGATATAAAACCCGCGTTATTGGTTTAGGAAACGATCAAAATGTCAAAGGTGACAGTGACATTGTCTATTGGTGATAGTTTCTGAATGTAAAAAAAAAAGAATTTTAACATAGACGTTCATAAAACATGTTCTAGTAAATTCTGAAGTGGACTGGCGTATTTATCGGATATTTATGTGAGTTGGTTGAATAATAAAGGTGGATTACACTTGTAAAAACTGCATATCCATAGATTATAGATGTTGCGTGTAAAGTATTGACGTCACATGTTTTTTAGTTTAATTTACTAATTCCATATTTAATTTTGTCGGCGGTTAATAGACAATGGTACCGGTTTTGTTGTGCATCGCTTACCTCAATTTAATTTATTTAGGTGCATCTCTTTATTTTTTCTTTAACTTTGGAAAGGTTCTGTTAAGCTTACTTTTGCGTTAGTTTAAAATCAATCAAATTTCTTTGGCCATTTAAAATTAAATGTTTTATCTGTGGTAAAAGACAATGTAACTTTTTTTTGTTACCATTGGTATTTTTACGTTTAAACGTCAAAAATATTCTCGTGGCAAAGTTAAAAACGCGGAGAGCGCCCGAAGCGAGGACGTCAGTAGTTTATAACTAGATTCAATAATCAATTTTGCGAGCTCCGCTGAGAACGGCGCGCAATTTTAGTGCATTTTTCAGCGTCAATTGAATTATTCGTACTTTAGTTGGGATGCCCTTAGGTTGTTACCATTTTGACTATTGACTGTGGTCAAAAATTATGAAAATTAATAACATATTTGCGCCTTATATCATACTACTAGCTTTTGCCCGCGACTTCGTCCGCGTGGAATAGTTACTTTGGGCAAACGCTAACTTTCAACCCGCGACTTTGTTTACGTAGAAAGAGGGTTTCGCAGAGCTAACTGATGACTGCACGCCGGCCCGGCCCGTAAGGTGCGCGCAGTACTTGATAATTATTTTGCTGCGATGTTATTTTAAATTTGCGATATCTCCTAAGATATTCATTGAAATCGAATGCTGTAAATGGTAATTTTGTTTTAAATTAAATACTTGTGATGAATATTGTATTTATTTGGATAAGGATTAATATCATCTTTATAAAAACACCTTCACAAATAATGCTTCATTTTCGAACAAATTTGAATAGTATAAAAATGGTTATAGTGAGCCAACCTTAACAGATAGATATATGATATCGCGGACTTTTTTTTAGAACTTTTGAAGGGAAACAATTCTGTCATACATCATTTTAGCGTAACTTTAACCGTTTACGCAGCGTACGCAGCGGAAGCTCTCAACAGGAAAATAAATCTCCCGATTTTGAAACATTCTTCATTGGTGCTCCGCTCCTATTGGTCGTAGCGTGATGATATATAGCCTATAGCCTTCCTCGATAAATGGACTATCTAATGGTGAAAGAATTTTTCAAATCGGACCAGTACTTTCTGAGATTAGCGCGTTCAAGCAAACAAACAAACAAACAAACAGACAAACTCTACTCCTTTATAATATTAGTATAGATTATCTGCATATATTTGTATATATATTCAGAATATAGATAGCATATTCAGAAATTATATAAGGTAGATCATTTTGCATCCTATTAGTTGTATTATGTCAATGAAAAGCTAAAATAAAAACAAAGGTTCCGTCAATTTTTAAATAATAAATTAGGCAGTATTGCCATACGTTATAATGCGATAATGTCCCATCACTAGCAACACTTCCCCGTATCGGCCCCGGGGAGCTTATCCGAAACTTTTAACGATAGCATAGCGAAGTTTTTTAACGAAATAACCGAATTGCCGGTAACTACGCTGCGTACCGTGTTCCTAACGCTGTTAGTCCCATCCGATAGTCTGGCGTCGGCTTTATGTCACACAGATAATTCATTTTAAGGAATTCGTACTTTGCACGAGTGACATTTTGAATTTTTTTAATCGTAAATTATAAAGCCAATCGTATGTTATTTTAAAAAAGTAAATAATGGTTCATAACAAAGCGTTTGTGTGTGAAAACCATAACACAATATTTCATGTTCTTTGCCCATGGTCAGGTAAAAACGGGGTGCGTGACAAAAAGAACAATTTTTCACCGATAGCCGTGGTAAATGCATTGATTTGTGCACGGCTGCTTTATTGATTACAGCGGCGATTGATAGCGGGGAGGCACGCGAGCACGCGCACCGGCTTGTGCGTTAGTGTGGGAGGGCTCGCGTAAAAACTGATAGACTGATAAATAAAATAATATTAATTACTTACACACCGGAATTGGCCGTACTTTCTAAGGTTAACTGCCGAACGAAAAAAATGATTTATCGTCATCGGAAAAACCCGGATCGAAAATGCCACTGGATATCGGTAATTGCCGAGGCGGCCATTATAACAAGTCTTGTAGGAAATAACAGGATTAGTCTATTTTCCTTATCAGGGTCATAAAATGTGTGTTGGCATGTATAAATCCAGTGTGTGCCCACTCCGTTAGCGAGTTCAGTGAATTAACACTATTTCACGGCACAATAACGAGTCAGTCATAGTCCCGCATTAATCCTTACTAATTATGCAAGACAGGGAGCAAAGATGTAAAATGGTCGGTCACAAATTGCGTCCACACTGACAGCTTAAACAACCCATCTTGCGAGACAGTACTGTGATATATACGTCGCATTCGCGAAGGAAACGTGTGTAATTAATTACCACGAATAATATGTCAGGATGCACTTAATTTCCTATTAAACTGTTGTGAAAACGGTAAACAAAATGGCGCCGCCATTACGGAATTAGCGCCGATATTGGACACATTTTATTGCTCATCATGAAAATTAAAAAAGAACATGACAGATGAGTTTTTAAATCGAAAACTGCAACTGAAGATTGACTAAGCAGTAATAAAACAATTGCAGCTTTAAACTGCCCTTGCGAGTCGCGTGACCTTTTCGGAATGTCACGCATAATTTGAGGGTTTACCGAAGACACAAATATGTCATTTATTCAAAACATTCCGCCATTTTCGATAAGTTTCGAGGTAAATTCGAAAACCGAACGCCCGTGGGCGAAGGAAGATGTACCCACAGAGCGATGTGTTTACGAGCGAAGCGCCCTGGACTGAGGATTATTAAAATAATTACCATTTCGACGGCGACTCGAACATACAACAAGAATGACATTCTTTATTGTTCTTTTTAGTTCTGTATCGCTTACAAATATTTGTGTACTAGCTATTATATCTCTCATTACGAATTTCCGAACGACAATCACAAGTAGGTTGCTACGCTAACTAAAGATAGTTTTAATAAATAATACTGAATCAGCGCGAATGCAGTCTTAATAGTGAAGTCCTTAACACAATTAACCCTTAATAGCTCAAACTAAAATAAGATCGCGGTAAATTATTGCAATCAAGTACATTCTCTTGTTCTAAAACATTTTGTTGCAATAAATACCTTGCGGTCTACGACTGAACGTCGAAATTTATTTGCGACATTTGACATTGGCCATTGCTGAATTGTTTTCAGGGCTAAAGGAATAAATAAGAGATGCAGCACGATCAAATAAAACTAGAGGAGTTATATGACGGTGATGCGAAATTTTGAGGTGGGATTGGAAGAGAATGTTGGTAACACCTCGTTTGGACGCGTCCAACACTGACAGACGTCCATCGTTCTTAATTCAAATACTGTTCAGTTCATGAGAATCGACTAATTGGTACGAATGAGACGGGATCAGAACTTGAATGTGTCAGCAGACTATCTATTTATACCACAGACTATAAAGACGACGCAAGTGTTAATTCGCGAGTCAAACATCAGCAAAAATGTCTGCTTTCTCCGCTGTCATTTAGTCCGTCTTCGGTCGTCAAAGAAACAGTGACACGGTTGGTCTTAATATAAATTGAGATGCTTACGTTATCTAGTTAGATTATAGGTCTGTGATTTATACACTCCTTTTAGTCTTCATCACGTTAAATGTACAAGAGAGTTTTCCAACAAGTCATAAACACAAATCCACACCTCGCCGCTAGGAATTAAATAATTGTTTTATTTTGGGACGTTATAACGAAACGCACAGTAAGATGACAAAACGGAACATGTTGGATGTCCGCGACGATATGTAACCAGCTTTATTTTACGACATCGCTACGGGTGATTGCCAGTGTTGAGTCTAAGCCGAGCGCCATTTGTTTTTAAAGAGAAAAAAATACTTAATTGTTTTTCTAATTACCCTGTAAAATTACAATTTGGCCTCGCAATTAATATTCAAAACGATAACATTAGCAGTAAAAAAATAATAATTACAAGTTAACGCAATTTATTGTAAGATAAATGTAATAGACGCGACAGTGCGAGAGGGATGGTCGATCGAGTCCGTCCCGCTCGAGCCAGCGCAGCTCGTTTACGCGTTCAGCCGTAACAATTACTTAGGTATTATTATCTTGGACACTCGTTTAGGTATAACATCATAAAGTATATAATGAGACACGGTATTATAATCATAAATATGCCCGTAAAGAGGTCTGATTGCTTCGTCGGAAGCCATCAAAGCGGGCCGCGGGACGGCGGACATTCTTCGCGAAATAATTTCTTGACCCCTACGCTAGCCGCGCCACTCGCCAACAGATGGCGTTACGTTGACATTGTCGGACGCATACCCCGGCTTTTTCCATCTGCCTTTTTTCGAGTTATTTCAGCGTAAACGCTATTTAACCGGGTATTTGGTTTTTCAAAGGTGCTTTCTAAGTGCCTGGACGTCTTGAAGGCTTTTTTTTGCCTGGAAATGGCCTTTGTAATAATACTTTAGCAATAATTGCGTCGTAAATTAACAATGCCTCCGTCATCGTAATTGTCAAAGTGGTGGAGTATGAGATTTGTTGAATTATGCACGTAATATTGTGAGGATTTTTTGTTTTCTAATAATTCGTCTGTAAAGTTTTTTTTATGTTTTTGCCGACGCATACGAGATGGCGCGTCTGTCGCGATCTACCCTTTATCATATGAGACAGTCCTTCGTTGTTACGAGTATAAAAAAACGAAAATAGTTACCTAATTAGCTAAAATAAACTGTGTTACAACACACGTAGTTATACTTTTCCTTTTCATTCGATACCTTCTCGAATTAATATGTGATTATCAAGCTGTCCCATGTTTGTTTCAAACTTTATGATTTATGTTGAATATTGTTCGGGAGTAACCTTTCACTACATTATCGTACGTATAGTTTGACAGCGCTGTTTTATGCCGATAATTTATGAATATGAAATAGGATTACCTTTAAAGTAACACTAAAATAACTATTAAATAGTACAGTCTCTCAAATGCAACCTTATTTTGGGGGGGAAAACCCGTGTCCGGTCGAATGAGTAGGTACGTTCAGAAGTTTGGAAGTGAAGATGTTCGGTTCGATGTTGCCAGCTCCGGCCGAGTGTATTAGTGCGCGGTTAATACACTTGCCAGTTGCGAACTCCGTTCAGTTTTAAACGCTTTTGACAGTCCCCCGCATGGAGTTGCCGAACGTGACCTGCCATTGATAACGGATTCCTAGTGATGCTCCTTTTACCGAGTAAAAGGGTTCCGATTTAAATGTCACAGACAGATTTTATTCATGCAAAATACTTTGTTACTTTTCCCTCGTATTAATTAATTAAAGATATCGTCTCATTTATTTGTAGTTGAAACGAACAAAGATCAACAGAAACTATTCAAAAGTTTTAGTGAAACGCGTAGCGATTACAAATCCCGGACAAGCAAATGCACAATTGAATATTAAAATTTGCTTAGCATTAAACTAAGAGGACTATGAGGGGAGTTTACAGTATGGGAGCATCGAGGACGCTTAACTTCGAGCATAAAGCCTTTGGCGGGTGTCCTGGGCCGGCCGATAGTGGCCCATTGAAAATAGATTTTCACGCTACGCTTCAGCCGCTTTTGAGAGCACAACTTTGTCCAAATATTGGCGGCACTCGAGATTCTCGGCGGGTTTCCGAACGTACTACGATTTGAGTCGTTCAAATTTCAAATTGCACTCTTGTTGTGTTCATTGTCTTTAGTTTTTTAGACGTAACTTGAAAAGTTTGAAATGCAAATTAAAATACATTCGTTTTATTAATGTAATTAAAGTTTCAATTCAGATGAATATCAATTTGTGTGCGGCGGATAATTTTGTACGAACATTTCGTCACTGAACCGTGTTGCCAGTTAAGTGGAATAATTCAGAGCGTTAACTATAGTTAATTGGAGGTAAGGATCATTCGCATAAATATGCGGTTAACTTCCATCGAAGCTTAGCGGGCGTGAATTAATATTTTTTTTCAATCTTCGACCGACGTGAGTCTCCGCTTGACAGAAAGTTGATGGCTTACCGATTTATATGTGGCAGATACGTTCGGAAATTGAACTTAGTCACGATATCGGAGTCTTTTAAAAAAAAAGTCGACAGCACTATTTGATGCTTAAATACGGACTAGTGAATGCATGTAAAAAGTTTATATACCTACAAATAATATTTTTATATTAAATTAAGTATGTCTGCCGTTAATAATATTGGACGTACCATAAATAATTTTCATTGTTATTATTTAATGGTCGATGGTTAGTATTTCTGCCATTTCACGGTTCAGTAACTGTGGAGCTGTTATACTATATAATTGATTGTTGTAAAAACGTTAATATGTTGATAGCACGTCGAACATCCCGCCCGCGACATTAATTAACAATATTTATTAACTTTGCATCCTTTTTGCGCCTCATGTTGTTACAACAAATTGATATTAATAATCTCCATTTGCATATTTTTTTACCATAACTAATGAAATCATGACGTTTTTCTGTCACTTTTTAAAAATGTTATTATAATCTAATTAATTAAAAATAATTAAATGGCGGATAGAACTTGTCTATGGTTTGTTTAACGGTCGTTATATGTAATGTTGTTTTTCAACACGCGTCAAAATTAATGGTAAGATAAATATCTATTGCATGAATATGAATAAATCAGTTTTATTTGATAATTACTTATATTTGAGATATTAAAAAAACCTGATTAAAAGAGGCTTTACGTAACTCGAGACGTTCTGTCTAAGCCTTTAAAGACGGCGTGTATAATAATTTGCAAGCACAAGTCACGTGTGAACGACAAACACCATAACAATGGTTTCGCAACACACAGACGGACAAACATTATGTATGTATATCGTGGGAACTGAGCAATGGTCACCATAATGTTGCTATATACCAAATGACATGTTGTGCGTATGGAATAGACATCGGTTGCGAAAGTCTATTGTCTCTGGTTGTTACACGCAGCGTTGCGTACGCCGATACCGTATTTTTCCAAAGATTATAGTGATTCCTTTTTTGAATTGTAAACGGGTGTTGCTATTAGAAAAATCCCTTTATTTTTAAAATCGAAATTTAATAGACAAAGTCTTATGCAAACTGGTTTAAAAAAAAAAAGAAATTTGAATACTTAAAAGCTAACCCAAACTTTATACAAGGTAAACTAAGTAATTCGATAGTAAAATATACTAAAATTTTGACCGTAGAGATTTAAAACGTACCAAATATTAGAAGAGTAGGTATTAACCAAAACATAACAAGGTAGTATTCAGTAAGCGAAGTCACAATGTTAGAGTGAAACAAAAGATCTCAGGCGTACAGTGCACCAAAGTAGTTATTGAGTGTATTGAGACCATTGTTCCCACGATGTGGGAAATTATTGGAGTAGCGTGACCGACTGTACGCTGTCATTATACGTCGTTACTCGCCTGTGACGGATGTCTTTACACCAGTTACCATTGGTAAAAAATTGGTTGTCTGTAAAGTCGGTTTACTGACGATAGTTGAACGTGACAACATCTTGCATCGCTCACTCAAGTAGGAGAGAGACGGATGTCGAACGCTGCCGAACGCAAAGGCCGATTGTGCTTCTTTGTCGCTCGTTCCGCGCTCTCGCTTGCACTTCAAGCCGCCACATGGAACGCCTCAGAGCGAGGTAACGCCGCATGGGTCATGGAACGCCTCAGAGCGAGGTAACGCCGCATGAGTCATGGGACGCCTCAGAGCGAGGTAACGCCGCATGAGTCATGGGACGCCTCAGAGCGAGGTAACGCCGCATGAGTCATGGGACGCCTCAGAGCGAGGTAACGCCGCATGAGTCATGTTTTTTCGTGCGTGCAGCCGGCTCTATCGAATTATACGACGTTGTCACGTCAATAAACCATATATTAAAACTGGAGTTGCCACCGTAAAAAAACATCAAAACAAGCGGTGTAATGCCGGCCGAAAATAAGAAAACGTTAACCCTTCGGATTTATCTGAAATTCAATCTATTTGAGCCCATCCCTATCGATGGGGGCGCGGGCTAATGCAGGAAGCGCCATTGTCTTCCGCAGATTTATACATTGTCGTGTATTGTCGTTAATGTGTACACAGCTTTACAATGAGACCGCACTTTTTAATTCCGCCGAATTTCTGTACCGACTCACTATGTATGATGGCAATTATACTTTATGAAAGCGACTGGTATTGTCAACTCATAATCACTAAATAATATGTTGGTTAACTTTAAAATTTATTTGTTAATGTTATACTAAGATATGTTTCGATTAATAAAATAATTGGTGTTAGCGTCATGCATTTCCACTATCAAGCAAACGATGGGTATGCGAGGCGTGACATTGTCAATTATTATTGCCATGAAACGTCATTGCTACACGTAATAGTGCAATCGGATTTGCTGCAGTTCCTACGTGGTGGAAAGTGCTCATTGTGAAGGGCCGACGCTAGATGCATGTCCGCTTACTTTTCTATTGTTATCCCAACAATTTTGCACGTTTGTTTGAACTCTACAATACATATCATCCTGTGTGGGTACAGATTATTTAAACAACGGATTCTCTTTTCAAATGCAATATTTCTTAAAGATAACAATCTGTATTGAGAAAAAAACAGTTATAAATCTAGCAAAGAGGTTTAAAGTCGTAAATGTTGGCCGTGGAGCGCTCGCATGACCACATCCCCTCTAATGGTCTTTTATGTCACAAGGACGGACTGTCCATAGTTCCGCACGCGACGGGATAGTAAAGGAATGTCAAGGCAACAGGAATTAAGGACAAGGGTGAAAACGGGAACAAAACTTAAAAAAAACGGTAAAATATAAGAAAAAAATATATGAAAATGTGTTAGAAAAAACAAAAAAGTGCGGTTACCAAAGAGTTCGAGATCTGCGGCCGGTTGCATAACTTTTTTAAGTGCAATTGGACAATCATTGCGTTAAAACTGAACGTAACTTATTATCTGCCGCTATGATTGAACAATTCACTGAGCTTTTATTATTTTGGCAAGACATCGGCTCGCTTCTCGCCAATAGACATATATTCCATCGACAATATAGGTCCATCAACCAGAAACTTGCGCAAAAATTACGGATTAACCTCAAAACATCGTTCGATCGAAAACACCTTTTGTCTCGCAAGGTTTAATGGCGCGGTGGATGTCTTAAATACTCTATCGTTGCATTCTTCCCGTGATTGATGGGGCCTATTGTCGGGCTCGGTGGGCCCCGGTGGCGGGCGACGCGCCAAACCACTCGGAAGATTCGTGTTCAAGGGGACGGAATCGACTAATTTACACATGCGACAAATCACCAATAGTGATCTAATATGGCTACTCTCAACTAGCCGCCTATACAACCAATGAGATCCCAAGAGAAACAAGAGAATTATAAAATACCTTTTTTAGGGATCAGTGACTTGAGTAGCATGACCGCCGCCTCGTCGCACGCCCACGCGTGCATCTTCCTGTACGAGTCCCGGCCCTTCTCCGTCAGCTTGTCCCAGGGCTTCGGCTTCGAGAGCAGCTCCGACACCGTCCCCTGGGACAGCCCCAGCACGTACTTCGCGAACAGCCTCTGGCCGATGTTGTGGACAGACAGCAGCTCCCTGACCCGCCGGCTGATGTGTAACGTGTCCAGATTGGTATTCGCGTATTTGTCCATGTTGTATCTGAGCATCTCTTGCAGCCTCGCCTCCATGGGGTCGCCCTTGGGGATGAGGGAGTCGCCGAGGCGGCCGACGAGGGCCCCGGGCGGTAAGGGCCCCATGTCCTCCGCGAACCGGTAGGGGCGGTGCTCCTCGAAGCGGAAGGGGCTCGGCGGCGGCAGCGGCAGCGGCGTGGGCCCGTTGTTGTTGTGGTGCGTGGTGTTGTTGTTGAGGGGGGGCGGCGTGGTCGGCCACTCGTCGCCACCTGCGGTGAGAGCACGGTTACGCGGGAACACGAGGAGGGGACGGCGGGGGCGGGGGCGGGGCCGGTGGAGGGGGAGGGGGAGGGGGAGTCACGCACGCCCGCAAGCGTCGCAATCGTTCGGCAACGGCGTACGAATCTTAAATGCGCGCGCGGCGTCTGTCATGTTCGCATGCTCCGAATTCTAAAGCCTAAGTTTGGAACGTTTACGCGCGTCCGTGAGCGGCATGGCTTAGGTGGTGGGAACTGGAATTCCTCGTACTCCGCGCGTTTTGCTTTGTTTTTTCGTCGATTCGTCTTTTGGACAGAAAAGTGAAGCGAACACGAACTAGCTACGGACATACACAGGGTTGAACATCGAACGTGCTGGATGATGCGGCGATCGAGATCCAAGGTTCATGACGACAGCCCGAACTTCGTTAGATGGAAAGTTCGGGCCGAATCATAATGATAGCTGTTACTTGACTGGTTGTGGGTAAATGGGCAAAACTACAATGAGCCCATTTAGTCAAATGGCAGCACGTAGAAGAGTATATACATACCTGTGTCTCGCTCCCTCCTCTCGGTGCTCCGCTCCCTCTCGGCCGAGCTCCTCTCCTCGCGGAGTAGGGGAGCTATCACAGGAGAGCGGAGCGGGTCAGGCTTGCGTTCTAAGGACCGCTCGAGGGACCTCTCGAGAGATCGCTCTCCTGAGCCCAGGTCTAGGGCACGAAGCATGCTGTGGAGGAAGAAAACATGTTACTGACATTGTTGCATTTTAAAAATAGATTACCAATACTTATTAATTAATTATTTCAGTCAAAATTATCGAATATCAAAATCGTCATAAAAGGAGTTATTTAAAACATCTTACGATTCTAGAATAACGCAAGAAATAATCGAGCCAAGAAAATATCACGTAATTACGGGGGTGACCAGCCGATACCTTCATAAATTGAGCGGCAGTGAATTGATTAAAACCATTACAGGTGAATTAATTAAGTATTTTAATTAATAGGATATGCCGGTGCCCTTATTGGCAATATTCCTTTCATAAATTTATTGAGATGGTAACCCCTTTGAAGGGTATCTAAGGGCTATTAGCAGATAACGCCGGCCCTGTGCTATTTTACACAGATAATGCCACTGTAATGTTGCTATAGGCGATATTTTAAGCGATTCTCAAATAAAACCTTTTTAACTAATAATTTGGAGGAATGTAAACTTAAGGTTTGATACTTCTTTAGTACATTGAGTCATTTTTGTTTGGGGAAATAGTTATGATTAGCCTGTTGTTCCAGAACATTCTAACTCTACTAACTACTACAAACTCTAACTTTAATGTCATCCAAAACCCTTCAACAATACTGGTGTGAAAAAGTAAGACATCTATACAAATTTATATACTTTTTTGGTAGGAATTTTTAATACTATACTCGTATATATTTGTTATAATTATACAAATCGAATAAGAACCTTTACTATAGAAGGCGTAACTATTTAATAAACCTCATTTTTTGTGTGAAAAAGCAAGACATCCATACAAATTTATATATATTTATTGGTAGAACATTCATTTAATTATATTTATTATAGTTATACAAATCGAATAAGACACTTTACTATATCACGTGTAGCTATTTAATAGACCTTAAGTGTAGATCATTAATTCAAATAATTCAACTACAAATTGCTAGCCCAGTACCACAGGTAATAAAACAATAAACACAAATAATCGTAACATTCGAATGAAAATCGAATCGAATTTCTAACACTCGATTAATCTACCAACTTTACAATAAACTCTTAAAGAAGCTGGATTCATCTTGCGATAAATCTTCAAACATATCGATTCGCCTGAAGCACAAGATTTTCACACCTCCAACAATAGGGTTGCTACGTTAATTACAATTTAATATATAGCCAATTAAATCAGTTGATCGGTAACACCCGGCTGAGTTTAGATGTCGTATAAATTAGGGAATAGTCCACATCTGGATGGTTGTTTCAATTCTGCAGTGTGTTTGTGTGAGGGTATTATTTAGTCCCTAGATGGTTGTCGCCAGGTGACAGGGAATTTCAGGGAAATTGTCTCAGTACTTTGTCTCGATTTGTGGTTACTATTGTCTTCATTTGAACACAAATTATGCTTTACATATGCTTTTGTTAATGGCTTATGTGTTATTTTAAAGTAAATATGACATTTAGGTCTGTTTTAATAATACTAGTTTTAGTAAATACATATCTTGTATAGTATTTATTTTGTATGGTAACTAGATAGATCATAATATACAACTTTTAATATATATGATTGAGACCTAAGTAGAGCTAAGTACTTTGATAACCAGATAACTTCTATACATTTTTTTCAAAAAATTAGATATTTCATTTTACCACAGAAAAACAGATATGTTATTACATGTTTATTTTGTAAGAATCGAACTTACAACACCTTAAAAATCTATCACAAAACCTAACCATATAAATTACCTAAGTTTTAAAAGTGAAAAAAGGTATCCTAAAACGACCCAGTTTGGCTAAAGTGTACGTTAAAGTGATATATAATAAAACAGGTTATTACTTGGCGACATAGTTACATGTAAACTTGGAAGTGGGTGAGCGGACGTGATGGCTAAGAGTTTTAATAGCTGATGATAGAACAGCGGTGGCGTGGAGTGGACCCAGGATATTGAGATAAGTACGAAAAAAAATTTTTTTTTAAGTGTTATATTTTGAGATTATAAGAACGAAAAAAAAATTTTTTTTGCCAATTTATTTATGGTCAGATATCACAAGTCTCTAAGACAGTGGTTATTTATTGGGAAAGATTTTAAATTAAGCTTTAAAGGACTATAATGTGATGTAAAAATGTAGAGCGTTAAACAGATAATGCTTTCTTATAGTTTACGTAAAGGTGTCAAAGGCTTCAGTAAATTCCAGAAAAACTACTATATATTCCAAATGCTTATTTAAAAGTTACTTATATAGATATCTATTTATTATCTGGTTAATTTCGTATTCATTCATATTATTTATTTGCATTCCACAATATTAATATTAAATTTAAGATAGTTAAATTGACATTGTGGACCCTGCCGGGCACAGCAAAATATTTATCTTTATAACAAAAATATTTACACCAAGAGCGTCTCTAAACATTTTCTTGTTCTAAACGGGAGCTTAAAAGCATCTTTGTCTTCAGCCAAAAGGTTCCAGTTTAAGGTTTGTAACACACTGAATATTTCATGCGCACAACCGTTCGGTCCGTGTTCGCCCTTAACTGTTTCGTAATGTTTTTTGAATTAATTAATAATAATATGCGTGTTTTTTTAACTTTTAAAAACAATATATCGCTTTTTGTGGACGTGTTTAGTTTGAGTAGGTTTTTGTATTATAAGGTATAGATTTCATTTTCAGGTATAGATTCAAACTAGTTATTCAAAATTTAAATCTGTTCCATTATAAGCTACTAGTGGCTCCCCGCAGTTTCACTCGCGTACCCGGGAAATCTTCCATTCTCGGGATAAAATGTTGCCAATGTACTTTCTCAAGCTCTAGTCTAGACTATCTGTGTATCAAATTTCATTTAAATCGGTTCTGTAGTTATGGCGTGAAAGGGAGACAGATAGAGTTACTTTCGCATTTATAATATTAGTAGGTATAGTTTTTTTTTCTAAAATAAACCCTAAAAAGTAAACCTACATAGACCCGTAGAACATAAACTTGCAAGACTTATTTGACTTTATCATGAATAATTTTAACAATTCGTATCCAGGGGATATACCTGCAGTCCCGTGTTGATTGATCGTGATACTGGTGAAAATTATGGGCTAAAGGGGGGACAAAACTCCCAACCCTTTGATTTCAAAGACATATTTCTAGAGGTAGCCCAGGATATTGATAAGGGAATTTCTTTGATATTGTCGTAACGTAAAAAGGGGAACGCTCAATGATGTTGGTCGGAAAAATATCCTAGGACTTTTCACATACGGCCAATCTAATTCCAAATTAAGCTGAACTTGTGATATAGTAACCAGATAACTGATAAGTAAGTATACCTACTGATTTAAATACATACTTTAATATTATCTTTCAGTCAGAGAACAGACATATTTATACACAGGTACAAATATTTATCCTGATTGGGATTCGAACCTACGACAGACGACTTGCAAATCCCTCACAACAAAGCCAACCGGGCTGTCGAAAACATAAGAAGTAACTCGCCTAGTACCTACCTACCTCACCTAGTCGTACAAACAATGGAGTAGTTTCGATAAGCAATCACATTTTATCAATCAAATCGTCGGTCGGCGATAGCGCCCCGCCCACTTCGATATCGCTGACCAATCACAACGATCGATCGGTCAACACCAACCGTTCACTCACATTCCAAATACAAATTTTCAAACATAGAACAACTACAACCAACCGCCATTGGTTCCATTTTCAAACAATACCATTATTGACACAAACGAACTCACATCATAGTTATTTAAATTTCCTAGACATATTTGTCGCACGCACATATAAGTACCAATGTAGAATAAACACGCTGTAAAAAGCTTAGGACCGACGCATTCTTTCTTTATGACATCAAAAAAACGGTCGGGGAACGTAAATTAGTTGTTAATTTGTGTGCGACAGTGTTAGGCTAAACTTTCGTTAAATGTTAGATAAACACCGCCTAAGCAAATGAAGACAGGTGTCCGAGATAGGTCCTATTGATATATAGGAGGGCAAACACTTACAACATATTATATACACGAATGCCTCGTCGAAATATGTAAATCGTGTGTGTGCTCGCGACTTAATTAAACAAGAGATAACCGATGCAACGTTCTTTATTTGCTTCTTTAAACTTTTTAACTTGACATGTAAACAAAACGTTTTTTTTCCATACCGTAAGTATTCTAATTAACGAACCTCAGTAGGATACGAAACGTTTTTCTATGAGACGATTTTAAAATTCGATTGTTCTTAATTTATTTTCAAACTAATGGCTCAGACCATGACCTTAAATTTTCCCGGGATAAAAAGTAGCCTATGTTTTATTCCAGAACATATTCTAACTCTATGCCAAATTTCAAGCAGATCCGTCCACCCGTTTTGGCGTAAAAGAGTAACAAACATCTATCCTCACAAATTCGCATTTATAATATTAGTAGCATGGGGAATAGACAATTTCGCTTTCGTAAAGCCTCCGTACGGAAGTTAAGCGTGGTTAAGCACAGATTTAGGCCAGTAACTCGCGTTCAGAAATCAATCTATCCCCGCCCTCTATTAAGCTTTAATCTTCGAAGGCTGGCTATAACTTAATCCCGTCTTGAGAGCCGGAATAAATAAGCAATAAACCGCTACAGGTGCTACAACACTTTGTACGAGAGTTATAGATCTTAAAGGGGATTACTCCCCTAATATTTTGTTCGGGAAATATAGCGATAGAAGGAAAAATAGTTTTGATCATGAGAACAACGACAAATGTTCGCAATCGCGTGTCTCTGGCAATAATTGAAATGGGCGAATGTTATTTTTTCTATTGTGCTACGTTTTTTTTTCTATCATCGTCTGGTCGTGTGATTCGTTTGTGTGTCTTATGATTTCATGTTGTTTTGTGTCGATTGGTGTTGCACGCTTTCCGGCTGTATATCGATTTTAAATTTACGAAGTTTTGAAGAGAATGAACCTGCAATGAATAGTTGGCACTGTAACATATTTTACGTAAAGTTTAACGCCGATTTTAAAAACAAACTATGATGTGTTTTACCTACATCAGAGCTCATATATTTTTTTTTTATTTTGGCCAATTTCCCGTCGTAAAAGCATATCGATCGATTAACACCATAAAATGGCGTTCCCAATACAAAAATAGGTGTTAACAGTGTTTTCACTAGCGTGATTTTATGTCGCATGTCGCGGCGGCGCGTTTGATGCAACCCTTTGATGGCGGATCAAAGACGCCGCCCATCGGTCGCCATATTGGTAAAAATAACACATTAAACTATGGAAAACATTGGGTTTTGAGGGATGGTTGATGTTTTGACATTGCTATTAATAGTAATATAATGAATGATATTTAAAATGTTTATCTTGTTTGTACATAAATAACCGATTTTACAACGTCTAAATACCTAAATAATAATGACATAAACTACTGAATTTCTCTCCTACATTTTTACTATAAAAATGATATACTTAAATAATTGACAGCCCGGTTGGCTTTGTGGTTAGTGACCCTGACTTTCAAGCCGCGGGTCGTGGGTTCGATTCCCACCCAGGACAAACATTTGTATGCATGAATATGTCTGTTTGTCCTGTGTCTGGTTGTAAATATCTATATAAGTATGTATTTAAAAGTAGTATATGTAGTATATCAGCTATCTGGTTGCCATAACACAAGCTCACTTTGATGCTTAATTTGGAATCAGATTGGCCGTGTGTGAAAAATGTCCCAGGATATTTATTTATAATTATTGGTATATTAAAAAAAATCTTAAAACAGAAACTTTAAAGGAGAATGCACAAAATGGATCATGCTCGTTCCATGGCGATCGAGAAGTTCGCTTATTAGTATTAGATAATAGTTCCCACGTATCAATCTTTGGGTAATCAGTGAGGAGATCAGTCAACATCCTCCACGGATACCATCACCAGATATGCTGATACAATCAATTAGTTAACACGACAAATATTGGCTTTATCTGATAATTATGTGATAAGGTAACTTATGGCTAAGGATTTTTTGGATTTAGTGGGAAATTTGCATACGACTATAGTATAAGTATATAAAGGTTAGAAAAGAAAAGGCTACTTGCTAAAAATACTAGCAAGTAGTTAAGTAAATATATAATCAGTCAAGTAGATGTGTCTTTCTATATAAAAATTTCATTTAAAAGTTTATCAGCTATCTGATTACCATATCACAATTTCTACTTAGCCGAGTATGAAAAATGTTCCAAGATATTTATAATTATTTTCTCCCATTATTTCCATATAGGAAAGGCTTTTTTAATCGAAGCGACACAACAATAATGTTGATACCTCAAAAACAGAAACGGCGACGACATTTTAAAATTAACATCTCCCGATAATCCTATTTAGATTTCCCACTGGTGCGAGCGGAAATATGAAAAAAAAAACATATCTACAACCTTTTAAGGTTTCTCAGGGAGCGATATTGTGTATCAATATATTGTATAAACACGGGGGTGGCTGCTAAATTCCGTATCTTGAACCGTTTAGCGGGTAGACGCGATCTCTGTGGGACTGTCACAAATGGTAACCGACAAAAACTATGTGAAAAAAAACTATTGGACCTCCTCCGACGATGTACTATGTAAATTATTTCAAATGTTTCTCTTTCAAGTAGATCATTTTAGACTGTGATATATCTGCGTTATCGCTATAATGGAATGTTTGCAACCTATCGACAATATATTTAATTTCACTGCATTATTCATAAGTGAAAACTAATCATAGAGTAAGCACTCAATATTATTTTTTCAACAAGAAAGGTGTTTAAATGATTGCTTTTTGAACAAAATAAAGGATAATTTCTGTAATTGATCATCTATGATTTTTACAACTTAAATATACCTACTATCTCGCTTGTGGTACACAAGTAGGTAGGTACTACTGTCGAGTTACTAAACCGATGTCATACAGAGTTCAAAGTTTATTTCAACTCGTGGCAGGGGCCGCCCGGCCGTCTCACACAAAGGTATAGCTTACGTCGTAACGTCTCAATTCACTCGGGGAGTTGTAAAAGAAATAATAAACAATTACAAAGAAGTGAGTAAAGGATCTCGAGGAAGTGGCGTACAAACACAACAATGGTAGTAATTAACTCTTTATGTTGAAGGACAAGCTGTGAAAACATGTTCAAACGTTTCGGCCGTCTTAATGCATGTCACTTTGTGAAAAAGTCATTAAGTGTGAGGGTAACGCTTTCAATGAGATTAGGGTTGCCATCTCTAAAATTTGGTAACCAGGACAGGACGCGTGAAAATCCTGGATTTTAGGACATCTAAACATGTTTTAAGCCTAGTGTAATAAAAAGAGTTGAAAACGTCATGTGAAGACGGTGAAGTGTGGGGTGTCGCGGGGGACCAAAGGAAGACGTTCCCCGGATGCCCTCTATAACTAGGATAAATCCAGGGAAATCTGGACGCATGGCAACCCTAAATATGATCGTATTGCCTACCGCACACTTTTATTGTAATTGGCAACATTTAAATGTAAAATTAAGTGTTTCTAAAAGTGCATTTTATGTATCACGGCTATAGTACTACATACACTAGAAATACATATTCGCATTTATATTTTATTACATACTAGCGGACCCGGCAGGCTTTGTTCTGCCCACCAGCGCTACCTACCAAATTTGATACAAAATAAAAACCTTCCCTATGAAATATTCCGTAATACAAACCGCATGAAAATCCGTGCAGTAGTTCATCGCGTTCAGACAGACAGAGCCGGCGGGGACTTTGTTTTATATATATATAAATGACCAGATAAGGAATTGTTCTAGGTACAGTACGGGCGCCTGCTTATCAGTCAAAGGTAGGGTCAGCAAACAAACTAGGCACACAGCGTGAGTGAGGTGCGTGTAGTGTTCCAACTCATGGATTATAATGAGAAATCTGTATTTTCTTGTTTCAATGTTTACTTTTGTATGCGGCTGGGTGACGCCAGTTGAAACTATGTGTGTTCTTCTATTTTATATATTGGGAAGACGTTTGTTATATAATAAAAAATATATAATGGCTAGTTGGGACGCGCAACTTCGTTAGCATCACTTGCCATGCAAGATTTTTGATTGATACTCCGCTACTATTCGTCGTAGCGTGATGATAGCCTATAGTCTTTCTCGATAAATAATTTTTCAAATCAAACCAATATTTCCTTAGATGAGCGCGTTCAAACAATCAAACACACAGCTTTATACATTTTTAGTATAGATATAGATTAAAGACTTCTTTGTATAATTTGAAAACCGGTATAAGCAGTCTCCTTTATAATCGTTAAGCGTCCATATTTCTTCACGCGGAAAACGAAATCTTTTTCTCCTTCTTCAAGGAAAACTAAGCTTATACAACATACATTTCACAATCAAACACTGATTCATTGCTGATGTGTCAACGTATAAATAAGCTGAGGGATAATATTGTGGCACATTGCAACACAGGTCCTCGGCCATATTCAAGGCTCATAGAGCATTTCCTCACGAGACAAACAAACATAATCTCTAACAAACATGGAGGTGAATGAACCGTAGATACGCTTTATCAAGTTTATTAACACGTGCCTTGGTTACTTTGTGCTTACTATGCAATTGTGATACAATCAGAGCCTGAATTCTCATGAGTTCATTTCATTTTATGAAAAGCGAATATTGGAAGCTGCAGATTTGGATGTTTGATGAATTAAGAAATATCGAGTCATGTTTTTAACCGACTATGTTAAATTAGGTTATATAGTTTTTTTCTACATAATATTGCAAGATTATCTTAGGCGTTTTCTAAGACATAAAGTCAAAGTTACCTGTCTTCATCTCAGATTTGACTTCAAAAGATTAATGGATTTTTTTTGTTTTTGTGATGGCTTCAATATCTTATGCACCCTTCACCATGGACCGGTAGTAGCTTCAGCAGTCCTCTCCCTAAGTTCTTTTAGAACCTAAACTGAATAGTTGGTTTTGAATTTGACTCTTCCTTACATATTTAGATCGACTTGTCATTTTCTCATTAACGTTTTTAATCTCCTAAATATCACAAAATACTCACCTGATCTCCCTTTTGATGTCGTCATAGTCTCGCTGGTTGTCCAGCCTGGCTTCAAGCCGGGCTATGTGCTGCTTCTTCTCGTCCAGCCGCTCTTCAAGCCGCTGCAGCTGCTGCGCGTGCGCTTCTTGCAGCGCTGACAGCGACGCCTGGAGTCGGCGCACGTCTTCTACTAGTTGGGCGATCTGAAATGAGGAGGGGGAATGAGAAATGTTGTTTTTTGTCTTTATATTTTTATTTAAATATATTATTATCTATACTAATATTATAAAGAGGAAAAATTTGTATTTTTGTATGTATTATTATTATTATTTGGATTAAGCGGCTATTTCAAGTCTTCTCAGAGCTTGTATCACTGCGACCATACTAGGTCTATTGTGATCGCCACATTAACTAGATTTCACTGTCAAGACCTGCAGCTTTGAAAAACCGCACTATGTTCTTGACAGGAATTGATTTTACCTCATCTGGGTGCAATATGTGTTTCCCCAGGTGGGTATTACGTTTTGGCATAAGTGGGTGACATTCACACAAAAGGTGTTTGGGTGTTTCATCTGCATTGCAGCAGAATCTGCACTCCTTTTTTTTTTATACCACAAAGGTGGCAAACAGGCATACGGTCCGCCTGATGGGAAGCGGTCACCGCAGCCTATGGACGCTTGCAACACTAGGGGCGTCACTCACGCGTTGCCGACCCTGTAAAAATCTCTTCACTCCCTTCTTGAAGAACCCCATACTGTACTCCATTGGGAATACCATGGCGGGGAGCTCATTCCACAACCTGAGTGTACGTGGCAGGAAACTCCTCTGAAAGCGCAGGGTTCGAGACCAATTCGGCTCCAGAGTGTGGGGATGAGCTCCCCGTCGATGGCGAGAAGTGCGATGGTAGAAGGTAGCTGTTGGCATTATGTCAAACAGTTCTTCAGAACACAGTCCGTTATACATGCGGTAGAACACACAGAGGGAGGCGAAGTCTCTCCTCAGACTAAGGGGCTCTAGACCGCTTGTGAGCTCGGGATCGTCGACAATTCTAACCGCTCGCCTCTGTACCGCGTCAAAAGGCCCAAGCTGGTATCCAGGCGCTCCCGCCCATAGATGGCAGCAGTACTCCATGTGGGGTCGGACCTGCGACTTGTAAAGTTGCAGCCTTTGCCCAGATGTGAAGTACCGCTTAGCTCTATTGAGCACACCAAGTTTTTTCGATGCCAGCTTGACCTTGTCTTCCAAGTGACTACGGTACTGAACGTCACTAGAAATGTCGACGCCGAGGATCCCGATGCTCTTCGATATGTTAAGGGACGTGTTCTGAAACTGTGGAGCTACAGTAAATGGGGTTTTTTTAGCGGTGAACGCGCAGACTTGTGTCTTAGCGGGGTTGAAGTGAACTAAGTTCATTCGACCCCAATCGGAGACACTACTAAGTGTACTCTCGACTTCAGACACAAGTCGTTCGCGACTTTCCTCTACCACGGATCGAGGGATATTTGCACGTCCCGTGTAGTGTGCATCCCCCGTACTGTCATCGGCATAACAATGAATGCCGCCAATTGATAGCATATCATTGACATGTATCAAGAACAGTGTAGGGGATAGCACAGAACCCTGGGGGACGCCAGCATTAATGTCCATACTTTCGGAGCAACTGCCGTCAACGACGGCTCTTATGCATCTGTTGGACAAAAAGCTGGCAATCCATTGGCACAATCCCTCGGGAAGCCCGTATGCTGGCAACTTCGTGAGAAGACCCCCGTGCCAGACCCGATCGAACGCCTTCGCCACATCTAGGCTCACCGCCAATGCCTCACCTTGACTCTCGATGGCAAGTGACCAACGGTGCGTGAGATACGCTAGAAGATCACCCGTCGAACGACCGTGACGGAACCCGTATTGTCGGTCGCTTAATAAGTCGTGATCTTCTAGGTATCCCAGGAGCTGCAAGTTGATCACTCGCTCCATCACTTTGGAGAGTAGGGAGGTGATTGCGATAGGCCTGTAATTCGACGGGTCTGATCTGTCACCCTTTTTGGGCACTGGGTGCACATAGGCAGTCTTCCACGAAGACGGGACTTGCCTTTTGTGGTAGGAAAGCGCAAAAAGACGCGTTAATACTGGACACAATTCAGGAGCACACTGCTTTAGAACCACTGCCGGTATGCCGTCTGGTCCACTCGACTTATGGACGTCCAATGAAAGCAGCTCCTGCCGGACTTTCCGCTGAGTAATACGGATCTCCGGCATAGAGCTGCCACACCGCTGGATGGATGGTGGTGTAGCGCCTCCATCATCCAAAGTCGAGTTCGAGGCAAAGAGAGAGCCTAAAAGATCGGCCTTCTCTTTGGCACTATGGACCAAGTTTCCATCCGGCTTACGGAGTGGTGGTAAGGACGACTGGCAAAAGTTTCCTTCAGCAGCTTTGGCAAGAGACCAGAAAGCGCGACTCCCAGAGGGTAGGCTCGAAAGCCTCTCGCCAATTCTGCTGATGAACTCGAACTTAGCCTTGGCAATTGTTCGCTTACTGAACCTCGAGGCAGCGTTGAGTTTACGTCTCGCATTGGATACATCCGGATCCTGATTAGAACGGGCCGTGGTCCAAGCCTCAAACAAGGTTTGCTTGATACGTCTAGCCTCTTTGCAGGGCCGATTAAACCACGGTCGTTTTTTCACCCCCGCAGCCACTAGCGGGTTGGGAATATAACATTCCATTCCCGCCAGTATTGCCTCAGCGACGGCAGCTGCGCAGGTGTCAGGATCATCCGATGCGAAACATAGCTGCCTCCACGGGTACGATGCGAAGAAATCTCGCAATCCATCCCAGTCTGCTGACTTGTAGTGCCACACACGACGACGGCCACTCGGTCGGGGCGGAGTAAGCCGTGCACAAGGCACTTGCGCCCGGACGAGGCAGTGGTCTGATGAGCCGAGAGGCGCATCCACTGTGACCGAATAACCGTCTGGTCGCGTAGTCAACAGAAGGTCCAGTAAGGAGCTGGTATGGCTCTCAATGTCTGGTATTCTCGTAGGAGAAAGAACCAGTTGTGAGAAGCCATAGGCCAAGGCAAAGTCATGAGCAGCTCTCCCCGCGCAGTCAGTGGAACGAGAACCAAGCCATTCAACATGGTGAGCGTTGAAGTCTCCAAGTATCACTAACTCCGCAGTGGGGAACTGCTCAAGAACTTTGTCAGTCGTCGATTGCAGGTGCTCAAACAAATGAAATGTGTCCAGGTCACCGCTGTGGGACCTGTAAAGGCACGCGTAAATTCTGGAGTGGCCGCCATGATCTACGCGCGCCCACAATACCGACAGGTCCCGGTCTTCAAGGCCGTGAAGACGGCGACAGCAAATATCCTCCCTGACGAACATACATACCCCGGCACGGCGCACAAAATTGTGCTCCAACTTGTACCCGGGGTAGTGCAAATAAGATGTATCGTCAGGACAGGATATTTGTGTCTCCGTGAGGAAAAGTAGGGTCGGCTGTGCAGTCTCTAGATGCTGGTGGACTGCATTGATGTTAGCGTGAAGGCCCCTAATGTTACAAAAGTCCACTGTAAGTGTGGACAACGGGGTGGCCGCTGAGTGTCGGTTTCCTTTTTTTTTTCTGGCCATAATTATTTGAGAGTTAGAGATTAAAAGAGGAGCTACCGTATAGGCAGTAAAGAGGACAAAGCGTAATGCATTTTCGTCGGAGGGCTAGACAGGTAGGCAGTTTGCCGAGGCGGCGGCTGGAAGGGCCCCCAGTCCCCCCGTGGCACAATCGGTCGGGTCCACTCCGGTCTCCTCCTCCGGCACGACAGACTGTGCCACGGATTATGCGCGAGGCGGCGGGTCAGCCTCCCTGGGCGGAGATTAAGTAATCCCAGGGGTCGGGACCCCTACAACCTGCGGGCGGCCAGCGGACAGCCGTTTCACTGGGTCTCCCTAACCGCCGCACCCACACGCTACTCCTGCACAGCCCTACGACGCTACTCCATCACTGGTCCCCCCTACTGCCTCTACAGCGTCTCCTCATGGAGCTCTGGCTACCTTACTCACCGCAGGAACACAACACTACAAGGTAGTGTTATTTGGCTGCGGTCTTCTGTAAGGTGGAGGTACTACCCCAGTCGGGCTGCTCCAAATTCGGAACGGACGAGTCCGTTGCGCCCTACCTCTCTTAATTCTACTTAGAGAAAATATCTCTGAAGCAGATTTCTTACTGAAGGCCTTTATAAGTGCCTTAGAGTGACTCATTCCAAGCACCTCGTGCCAGGAATTAAGGGATGAGTTTACATATATGTTCCTCAGGGTTAAGTTAGCTAGGCTTTTGGGTATACCGCAAATTGGCTCAGGCCCATAAGGGCTCCCCTTAGCTCCAGCCTTGGCGAGTTCGTCGGCTTTTTCATTTCCAACGATACCTGCATGTCCTGGTATCCACCTTAGTACGACTCTGTTCTTTGTGCCCAGTTCGTTAAGGAGGTCCATGCAGTTTTTAACTAACTTAGAGTTGATTGTTTCGGAGGTCAGGGCCAAAAGGGCCGCTTGGCTGTCCGAATGGATATATATTGTGTGGTTGGTGTAGTCTTTCTGCAGATTGATGTCCGCACATTCTAAGATGGCGTATACCTCTGCCTGGAAAATGGAGGCGTATTTTCCAAGGTTCAGCTGCTTGCTGATTTTTGGACGCTCTCCATAGATTCCACAGCCTACCTCAGATCCTGATTTGGATCCATCGGTGTACCACTTAAGGCCACCTCCCACCCACGCGATTTTGTCACTAAGCCATTCATCGCGGGAGGGAATATCTACTTCATAAAACCTACGAAAGTTTATCTGAGGTATCATTGAGTCCGATACCATGTTCAGAATTGGAGTTTCCAGTACTGAGTCCTGAACGGATTTAAGTGCCTGGGAGAGCCATTTTGGTCCCACCTGTGCGTGTATCCTGTGCATAGTAGTTCTCGCCACCTTCTCTACATGTAGATGCAGGGGCGTTAGATCTAACAACGCATCCAGTGCCGCTCCAGGGGAAGTTGACATAGCTCCGGTTGCCATAATGCAGGCTGTTCTTTGTAAGCTTTTTGTATGTTTGTATTTTTGTATGTAACGAATAAACTCAAAAAGTACTGGACCGATTTTAATAATTCTTTCACCATTCGAAAGCTACATTATCTAAAAGTAGCATAGGCTATATTTTATCCCTGTATTCCCACGGGAATGGGAACTACGCGGGTAAAACCGCGCGGAGGCAGCTAGTGTATCTATAAGTGAGGACCTGTAAATGGCTCACCTATTCATTATGTCAAATTTTTGCTCACAATTTTGTAAGCTGTTGGTCCCCCAACAAATAAATATTTTTTTTTTCAATAATGATGGGCTTGCATTTGGTATCTGGTCTGTCTATAGGTTGTTTATAAAGTAATTTAATATTCATTACGTAGGTTGTTAAAAATATTTTATTACGCACGTAATTAAAATTAAAGTTAAAATAAAAACAATAGGACTATTATCAATTATGTATAAATAATACATTATCAAGTCTTGATTTTATAATTAGTTGTATTTGCTTAGTGGTTTTACCTTTGAGATTATATTTAACTCTAACGACTCTAATCTTATAAGGCTTGTTTCTAGATTAATACCCGAAATCACACGTTCTTTTTTCATTTCATATTACTACTGTGTATCCATATATTTATCAATAATCGTATATCACATTCAAATCAATCAATCAGATTGTTTTTAATAATGAAGCCCTGAAAATTTAATACTAAACATTTCATAATTTTCACCCAAATTTACAATATCATTTCTTCACAGAAAACGGGGACGAACAAAAACTTGACATGTCTTTATTGCCTTTATCAAAGTATTTCGTATCTCGACCAAAAAATGATAAATACCTAGATAGAGAATGACATACATAATATAATAATTATAATTAGTCAAGATGATAATTGATTCACAAATATTTGCTTACAAAATCTTGTGTCATTGAAAATTACTTGTTTTTCTCGTTAATTGATCTTGGCGCCTGTTTATTGTGATTATTTTATGATTGACGCACTGATAAGTTTTAAAATGTCTTGAGTATATATGTACCTACAAATATACTTATGAAGTGATATCGAAAGTGTAATTTTGACAGTTTTGCGTCTGAAATTCAAGTAGATAAAGATATGTAGATAAATTCGGTAGTGAGTCAAGCCAAGTTCAAGCAAACAGGAGTGTGTACTATCCTTTTTAAATCATCTTCTCTAGCGCCTTTTCAGATGACTTTTGTATTACATTTATTAATTATTTTCTATGACTGAAAACCTATTTCAAGATATGATTTCTTGACTTTTGACATTACTACTGTTTAAATTAACATGTATTTCATTACACCCTTTAAAACGAACCAAATACTCTAAGATTCTCTTTGTTATGTTAAGTCAAAATCACATTTTACCACCCCTAATACTAGTTAAACCAAAAAAGGTAGTTTCACACTGTCACGTCCTTAGCGCTTATAATATGTATAATAATAATAAATAATAATAAAGCCATTTATTCTATCTTATAATATGTAGGTATATGCAAAGTCTTAAGTCACGTTAGAGCCTCGTGATTTCCGTCACATCTATCTTCGAGCGATACACATCTTCACGGCACACTGCCTCGACACCCCGCCCCGCCTGCATTGATATCCACCGAAGGTCAAACATACACATATTTATTACACACGTATTAGAGTTCAATATCGTACGTTAATAGTTTCGATTTTATGAATAGATGTCGAACGGAAACGTGACGTATAAATTACCCTTTTTTTCAGGGTTGGCATAAAAACAGGATGAAAATAATTGTATAAAATCTATTGAATTTTTTTATCGTTTGACCTTGTTTTTTATTGTACCTCATTAATGATTTAATGAATATTAATTATGATATTGTTATGACGATGGAAGTAATTTTATTATATTATATTGTATATTAATAGTTGAATCGACACCTATGTGTATATGTAAACATATATACTATATATCCTAGTATCCTAATCCTACTTTATTATAGCTTTTATACTACAAAAATATTAATTTAATGTTAAAATATGTATCCTACAAAATCTTCAATGTGATGAAAATACACATGACCCAAATAAGATTGTTTTCAAACATAAATATTTTCCTCAAAACTTTTCCAAGGTTATTTTAATGATTTAAAAAAATATATATTCTTATTGGCATATGACAATGACACTACAAAAGTTTCTATACATAGTGACAGATGACAAATCATCGTTCCGTTTGTAATGACGTGTGACGTCATCACATAATGACAGCTGATCTTTGATTTCAGAACTTGTCAAGGTGACATAATTTTAAACTACCTTCAAAAGTTTTATATCAATTGAAAATCATTCTTATTACTACGATGTAAAGTCCAATTTTAATAGGAATTTACATAGTCTTTTATCATATTTAGAACAATAAAATGATATGTTGTCAGTTTTAGACCTTGAGCTGTAGACATTAGAGTTGTAAATCACTTCGTCACTGATCCCTTTATATTGCGTTACCAAATTATTACTAACATTTTTATATGGTTTTTCCCATTTTAATGTTACCACTTATTTTGGAAAATCCTTCCTAATACGATACTCTTATGGTTAAAATTTATTTAACAGGCATAAATATCAACTGTCTGAATGAAAAAAAATTGACATCCTAAACTAAGTAATTACCTACACGACTTTGTTAGTTCGATTCCTACGCAAGACAAATATAATTATTCTAAAACTTCCGTGTCTAACTGAAAATATCTCTAAGCATCCATAAAAGTATGTATATAAAATTCTTAAATCAGCTTTACTATACGTAAATAACGTCCAAACAAATAAATTAAAACAAGACTAATATAACCTCATTTAAACATCTATATAACTTCACTAAAAGTTGTTGCAAAATAAAGCCATTAGACGACACACGCCTAAACATGTCTATACATTTCAAATAGACTTGCAAACATAAAAAGTATTAGGCGAAACGAAATTTCATCCTGGACAGAACCGCGAATAATTATTGTCTTAATTCGGCCTGTCCTGACCGCTATTAGTGCGCTGGCGCAGGTCATAAGCGGGGGCGAACCTTGTATGTATACGCTATTTATTTCTAGTTTGTTATGTTTAAAACTAGCTGCCATCGTGCGGTTTTACCCGCGTAGTTCCCGTCCCCGTAGGAATACAGGGATAAAATATAACCCATGGTATTTATGAATAACGTAGCTCTCTATTGGTGAAAGACTTGTGCAAATCGGTCCGGTAGTTTCGGAGCCTATTCGTTACAAGCAAATAAATCTTTCCTCTTTATAATATTAGTAGGTATGAATTGAAGTGACTCAAGATGCTTATAGGTATAGTTAGTATTTTTTGTATTAATTTCTTAGAGCAATGATGCTTTTCTAATGATGCAAAACCGGGGCAGTTTGCTGGTTTAACGTCCGTTAGCATTTTTTACCAATCTTAAAGATCTATTGACTAAAACTAAAGCTCCCCGTGTTTCCGCCCCGCTATCAGCTCATACCTCAGCCAGCCTCCAAGGGCTGTTCCTCCACAGAAGGGTTAAGGGCGACCCCCAATTACCTACAATCATTACTGCACAATTATGTTTTCGACAGTTTCCAGCTTTTTATTGAAGTCCGTCCACCGCATTTTTAGTTTAATTACAACCTTTTTGGACTACCCTGGGGTCTGTGATCACCCAGTGTGACGACGTGTATGTCAAATCCCTCTTATTTCGTGTAGACCGTTTAAAAAAGGCATAAATGTGATGAGATTTAGGTGCGTGTGAAGTTTAACCGTTTAGATAATTTTGAGTCTATGGTTAAATTAAGTCTACACGCAAAAATCACTGGTTATTTAAGCATATTTTTTTCGTGTTATGCATTGAATTACTACTTGCCTATTTAAGGGCTATTTAAGCATGTTTTTTTGTGTTACGTATTGCATTACTACTTGCTTAATTAAGGGTACGAGTAATTTTGAAATTCCTTGAATTCGACTTAGACTTTCACAGTCTAAATTGTCATTCATATCTAACGTTCTGCACTTTCATATAACATTTTTATAAGCTAAACTTCGCCTATGATAAGTGATACTATTTAAAACAGTAGGTACATCACAACTTAGCAGATAAAGCACAGTATATTGCTTATTCATTCAAATGACATATCATGCAAGGCGTCGCATTCTTTCTGTACAGAAGACAAACTCCCTAGCGAACGGTGCATGCAAATACGCGTTACCTCACTAGCTATAAATCCAGTTGATGTGTCACCGGTGGCTTATCAGTTTCGATTTAAGTCTGAAAGAATGGTGTTGACTATAACTTCGTGCTGTGGGTTTACCCGCTTCCCTGAGGCTTTAAAATTTTTCAAGTAATGTATGGAATGTGTGATAAATTGTCTTTAAGCCAAATTTCAATGGGTATTTGGTAACAGACATAATAACGAATTTAATTTCATAATAATAATCTAGTACATAATATAACTTACAGGAGGGACTTTGAAATTTCAATATCTTCATATAGAAGGTCAAAAGTAAGATTAAAAAGAGACGTGGGAATAATTTTCCAAACTGTCAACTTTTATATTGGAAGCAGTAATATAATCACCTATCATTCGATAAATCCTATTGAGAGACATTTGGTAGTATAATATGATGCAAGTATGAATCCATATTAGTATTTTTCTAGTCAAAAGCTCACAGGTCAAAGGAAGTTCATTTACTCATAATATGGATTCAAAGCTCATATTGGCACCCCAATCTTCACGTAACATTAAAGCCCGCAATAACTTGTCCGTATTCGTATACGGGAGCTTTCTGTGCTTTTTTTGAGCTTTTCTGTTACGATTTATGTCCATTTCGTACGTTATTTCTCGTCGGTGTTTAGGATTCCTTTGCGGGATGTGCGACGCGATGGATTTAGGTCGCTATGTTTATTGGTAAATATATCTATTAAAAGGGATGTGGAAACTAAAGGGAACTGTAAGTAGGTACCTATATATCATATTAAAAAAACGTTTATTAAGCTCCAAATATAGAGCTTAATGGTATTGTTTCCTATACCTAATATAGGTATGATATAATATATAATCTAAAATATGTTCTTCGGAATGTCTTTCGGGACTCAACAATTCTAAGCAATTATGTTAATACACATTTTCATGAACCAAAAATATTTTCATAACGCATGTACCACTGGACTGATATCAGAACACTACTTATATATATGTAGGAGAGACCTTCATTAAAATATTCAGCCATTTTGCTCTCGCAACGCGTTCACACAGTCAAAGACAATACGACGTCGACAGCCGAGGAAATGGCCAAAAGACTCATTTCCAATCCTGCCATATTGCAAAAAAAAACAAGACTCATAGACGTACAAAAAGGTCAATCTAAAAGAGAACGATGCCAATAGTCTAAAACACATAAAACAATAAAGCAACAAAAACCAACCAATTCCAATTCTGACAATGCATCACAAATTCATACAGGACTCAATCAACAAAAGAAGTGATGAAAGACAAGTGGACGAATAAAAAAGGCATAATACGCCATTTTGCCGTCAGAAAGTAGAATTCATGTCGGCGATCTGTCAAACTGGTCAAACATGAGGTCGGCCCGACGAATCGGCGGGAAACCGTTATTAGCCGCCGAAATTTAAGCGGGAAAACTCACAACGGGGCCTTCCAAATTCAAACGACGAGCAATACCAACTGCACGGAACAAAAAGACGTTCGGAAAGTATCTACGGCGGGGAAGTTGGAGTTTTCCTTTTTAACGCGCCGTCTATAGCGCTGTCTAGTTTGACGTTTCGTCCAAAAGTGATAAATGACGTGAATGATTGAACACTCGGACACGATCTGTGCAGTTTCAAAAAGAGATTTTCGCCCACTATCCGCTTTGCGTTTTCATTCGTAACATTAAAGCCGGACTTTTGGAACTGTCAGCGAATCTATTGGAATTAAAATGCTCGGATCGGCTCCGGCCGCGGCCGTGTCACAATGATATTTTAACGAATTGCCTCGACAATGGTTATGAGGGCAATTCATAAATATTCACGTGCCGGTAAAATGCTTTTATAGTACACGGTTTTGATTGACAATAAACGTCACGATCATCAATCATATGTCAGTTCGAACGTACCGTGCGAATAGGTAAAAATTAATAGACACCGACCGAACAAATTACATTGACACGCGAAATTTACACTTCCATCAGAGTTTAGTGGAAGGTTCAAAATCGAATGCTAATTTATTTTTGACATTGGCAAATATGGCGGACGTTGATGCGCGGCAAAAACTGGCGGGAAACTTGTCTATGCACTTTTGATGTGAACACGTCACTCGCGTACGGATAAACATAGCGATGAGCCGCGATCATTTCGATTATTACTTTTTAAATGCTGACAGCTCGTGTTCTGTTGTCATGTCATTATCGTATACAGCCTTACTTTTGGACTCTTTTCACAATAAATATATATTATTTGGAGTATATTCGAGGATGCATCCAATTATCATTTCCAAACGTGACACAGACAAACGTAATGCAAATCGTGTATAGGTTCTAGTTCCGCCGACAACGAAATGAAGCAATTATAAGTTCTGCAACCTCATTTATTGCCTGTCTATCGTTTGCAGTTATAAAACCGAATGGAAAACTAAGTTTTGCTTGTTGTGGTTATGACTTCGCGTTATGGAGGCGTGGGCGAGTCGATATTGTTTGGTTTCTGTCTCGGTTTGATTAAAAATCAGGTGGGTTAGATGTTTTACCCTCCGTCTAGCCAATTTCTTCGTATTGAAAAATGTATTGAGGATACATAACTTTTTATTAGGAAACTTTGAAGACTTTACGAGTATGTTCAAAATTCAAATAATGACGTTTAGATTCTTAATTCAATTCCGAATACCAACATAATAAAACTATTCACAAAATTGCACGCGACGCGAAAATAACTGGCAATTACACAACAGACGTCATACAGGATTAAAAAGAAGAAAAAAAAAGTGGTAGATATTTTCTTTTACGTTGTTAGAGGTCATAGATCACGGGGCGGGTTGTTACGTTCAGATATATCAGCCAGATTATTTTGAGTAACGGCCGGCGATGCGGGGGTTGAGAAAAAAAAAGCGCATTCTACAGACTATAAAATATCGTTTCGGTGTTGCCAGTGCAATTAAAAGTCATTGTCTATGGTTGTGGGGCGCCCGTTGGATATTGGCCGTTGGCGTGTTTCTTATTAACATTGGAATTAGTCTATTTTTTAATTATAGATTTATTAACTAGATTAATATTTTTGTCATATTAATTAGGGTTCTTTATTGTACTTTTTAAGTTTTAAAAGTTATATATAATTGTATAAAATGAATATTGCAATCTATACTTAAATATTATAGAGTTTGTTTGTTTGAACGCCCTAATAACAGTAACTAGTAGTTCGAATTGAAAACGGTTTAAGTGCTGCATTGCCCATTGATGCTCCGTTTCATTTGGTGGTAGCATGATGTTCAATTATTAAATGAATCTTTCAATTTGACTCAGTAGTTTTCGAGATTAGCGTGTTCAAACAAACTCTTATTTTTATAATATGAGGATTAATTTTAGTACAGTGCCAATACAAGCCAGCACCACTAGTCAAACGTTCCCCAAGAAATAGTCTATTCGGCAAATTTGGCTTTAACACAACAGAATTGCATTGCACAGTAATTATTTTAATTTTATTTCGAATCGCCATCGCTGTGTGGAATCTGATGGGTTTATAGTTCCAACTAATTATTGTCTTTCCACGAAAATTGTTGAAAAACCTTTTGGATAAAATATTTATAATAGAAAAAGACTGCAATTATGAATTTAAGATTTCATCATTTATTATTATTTATCCCTATGGTAAGTAAGTTATTTTAATTTAAAATGTTACGAAAAATTTAAATAAATATCTTGGGACATTTTTCGCACACGGTCAATCTGATTCGAAACTAAGCAGATTCTGTCACTAGAAAGCTACATGATGATAAGTAACATAGGCTATATTTTATCCCCGTATTCCTACGGAAACGGGAACTACTCGTGTGAAATCGGGGGCGAAGGCTAGTTTAATAATAGAAAGACATAATGACAGACAAAATTCTGTATTAGCCATTAGTAGATTCGGAGTTTTCTAATTAGACTAAGCAAACGAAATAAAGCATTAAGGAGTTGAGTAAATAGAATGGAGGGAGGGGACTTTGCATAGACATAGGGGTACTAGATGAGATTGCTCAGTTTTTTTTAATTTAAATTTATTATTTTATATGTTTTTAAAATCAAAATATTTTTTATTGAAATAGGCATTTACAAGCTCTTATGAGTTTCTTTTGAATATGAAACCAATAAGAATCCAAGACTAATCTAAGTTTTCACTACCCTAACAATATTAGGGCTTATAGAATTACTAATATACTTATAGAATTTTGGCTACTTTTTGTCCCGGGAAAATTGAAGATTTCCCAGGAAAAAGATGAGAGCAGAAGCTAGTTATGTATACACTTATATGTACGTATATCAAATACCTAACATTTGTCAAATGAAATGATTACCAAAACACGTCAAAAATAAATGAGGTATTCCACGTAGCCCACCTAAACGAAGACCACCCAGAGGAAGCCCACCTAAAGTATTCCACGATGCCCACCCGTAGGTGGGCTTCAAATAAAAATTAAAAATAATTAATTTTCTATTCCAAGGATCATTTTGACCTCCAACTAAACTAAATCTGCTTCACTTTAAAATAGGTTATTTATATTACTTATATTACTTAAATAGGTTATTTATTAGTTTAAAAAAAAGTATTAAAATCATATAAATATATGCGACATCCATTAGTATTATATCTGTGAGCCCGTATGCAAGTATCAAGAACTATACACGCTAAAGAGAATGAAAAACGATATTTCGTTTTTAATGAATATTTACTGAGTTGTGTACCCAATTAATTTACTTATTAACCTTTTTACAAAGCTTAGAATAACTTTATTTATATCATCTTACTATTATGTTTATCTACAGTATGTATTTAAAAGTAGTATATGTAGTATATCAGCTATCTGGTTACCATATCACAAGCTCTGCTTAGTTTGGAATAAGATTGGCCGTGTGTGAAACATGTCCCAGGATATTAGATATGGTAACCAGATAGCAGATATACTACATATATTACTTTTTTAATAAATTCTTATATAGGTAGATTTAGAGTATTTAAAAAATTAGAAGTACCATAAAAATTTGCAGCAAATTATACCTACGATCACATGAATTCTGTGATGCAAAATTTACACATGCGTTCATTAAAAGCTGTCATTACTCTGTGTCCTATTTATCAGTATCATATCATAAGGCATCCATCGCCATTGTGTTCTAGAAGGACGACATTACACTGTCGATCATTATCATCGTTAGGTCACTAAGTGCACATAATTGTACACTGTCTACCACTGTTATATGTTAGAGGATAAATATGAATTGTCTTTAATGTCTGTCTGTCTTTATGTATTGAATGGTTGGGTGTGGTTGGTGTTTTAAGATGGTCATGGGTTTAATCCCACCCAAGAATTACATAGCTATAGTAGTAAATCTCAGCTTAATATAGAATCAGATTGGTCCAAGATTTCAAAGAAAACATAAAAATTCTTCAAAAGCTAGATTATGTTTTTGTTCATTACGACTTAGTAGAAGAATTCCTGTACACATACAGACAGATATTGTCATCATTATAGTGTAGTGTCGCACTAGTTTTTGTCCAAGATTCCCTCGCTCGCGGCGTACGTGTAATTATAAAACAAAATTGACACCAATTACGCAGTTTCAACTTTTATATAAAGTGGGTTAGTAATTTTCTAGAAATAATTCCTTTAATACGCGAAAAGGTAAATGCGTGTAATGAAACGCGGTTATTAATGTTGTTGCAATTATTATAATTTAACTAGATATGGATTAAGGGTGTAGAGTAGTGTATGTGTGCAGAAGGGCAGCTAGGTAGAGACTAAGTGACTTGAAGCGCAGTGTGTTTTATTAAAGGTAAAGTATTTTAGTAAAATAGGTAATAATAGTAAAAGTATGTTAGTTAGATATTATTCCAGGATACAAATTCTGTGCTATTTTTCTTTACATTGTACAATTTACATGCCCACTATTTACCTTTTTATATTTATCATACCAGATAGTATAATTAAATAATGTTGAAGTGAAAAAACTCACTGTTTTATTTCTCACTTAGTTGCACTTAAAACAATAAGTACCTACAGAATAAGATTATATTCTAGTTGACTATCTGTATATTTTTATACTTTGATAATGTTGGAATTATAGGCAGGTTTCTTCTGCAGAGCGGCACCTTTGGTCTATTTTGTTGGATAATTAAATACTTTGATGTTTTAACAGACAGCGAATGAGAGAATAATAGTATGAAAAAAATATTTTTATGTTTGCACTAGTAATAAATGTGTCAGTTAATGAGGGATAAAAAAGAACGGTTATTTTTTGTCCCTTTTTATCTTCATTATGTGAGGATTATCCGATTATCCGATAAATTTACTTGGGAGTTCGTTTTTTAAGATGAACAATGAACACAATGAACTCTATTACTGAGTTGTTGCTGTCTGTCTGTCTGTCACCAGATATCTCAAGATCCGTTAGATACGATTGGAAATTTCCCTAGATCAATATCCAAAAATACTGCTCATACTTTTCTTCATGCATGATTAAGTTTACAGTGATACATACATAGTTATGTGCTATTCCAAAACATGTTCCCTTCAGCCGTTATTGCGTGAAAGAGTAACATACATCCATACATCCTAACAAACTTTCACATTTATAATATTAGTAGGATTAAAAAATCAATACGCAAACACCGCACGCTTACAAATTAAGAATACTCCAGAGTCGAAACATCCCTCAAACGTCATAGCACCCTTTAAATCTGCCATCTTATACCACAATCACCACTGAACTTTACCTCAGGGGAATACAGTTCAAAATCGAACGACAAATCGTTAAGCAACAGCATATCATACTACCGACAAAAATGTACACTTGGAGGGGAAGCGGGGGCAATTTGGGCAATATGCAAAAGTTGGGCGAGTGGGGGCGAATGTCGTGATTAGGCCGTGTGTGACGATGCGCGTCTTATGCCCGCATTACCCTTTCCTTCCGATAGCTGCCTTTGTCGGCCCCTCTAGTTATCCGCCCGCGCCACTGCGAGATCATACGATACCAATTTTCTTTTGACTTTTTTCTTCCACGAGGACCATCGATTAGGATGGCGCTTTGACAAAGATTGCTGTTTTGTTTGCGTTTGATCTTTAATAGGTGAGCGATCGCTGTGACGTTCAGAGAGAAATACTTAAATATTTATTGAAAAAAAAGTATATAACTCGCATTAAAAGCTCGTAATCCGATAAGCTATGTAAAGAGTTATCTAGATAAATACGATATTAGAATATTTCGATTACCCCAAATTTACTATCAAAATCTTAGTCTAAATAGAGTCATTAGTCATTACTTACAACTAACATAATACTCACTTAAAGTATGACAAAGTTAGTTTGAAAACTGACACAATCGAGTGAATGTAATCCCCATTAGCGAAATCGACTATATTCGAATAAGAGGGGGTGTGGGGGGGAGTCGAACTCGTTAACACACTTTCCAAGTTTCAACGAAAACTACCCCCGTTTAGACTACCAAATACGTTGAGGACAAACTAATAAACGTGAATGTTTAATATTCTGGATCTTCTCTCCCCCCCACCCCATTTCAATACGCGCTTAAGTAATATCGGATTGGAGTATCACATTTCCCATACAACGTCTGGAGCCGGCGCTTGAGTCCTTACTCCGCAAGTGTTATGGACAATCCTGAGAGTGATTTCCCTTGGAACCAATGTAGCATATAAATACCATTATTCTGAAACAATTCACGCTTTCGCCGCCCGTCGTGTTGTTTCGAAGGAAATGCCGAAGATTCGGGCGCGTTCGAACGTTTCGGACGTTTATTTTAATACCGGTTGTTATTTTGGTGAAATTTCAAATGACTACAGTTATTCGTGAAATATAAATGCCTATACTTTTTCATTGGAACAATCGATTTCTTAATATCATCCGATAACAAGAGGGTGATACGTTATTTGAGTACTTAACTCCCCCCCCTCTACTTCACACACACAGCGATCTAATGAAATCAGACATCCCGACGCAATTGTAGATTCAATTAGTATACAGGCAGTTACCATTCTTATCGGAGGAGACGATTTTACGAACGAATTAATCCGAAAACATACGATTCCTATCTACCCCAGCCTCCCCTTTCTTCCGTAAGTGTCTATTGTTATATATATCGATGGCATTGTATTTGCCAAGTGTAATTAAGTACCGTGTGGATTTGTGACGTTTTGAAATATAAGTAATGGAGTTTCAGGAGACGACATCTTAACATTCCTCATATAAATACAAAATTTCGAAATAGATGCTCTACATTTGAATATCGAATTCTAAAACCATAGATAAACAATTCGATAGAGTCATTAAAATAATCGTATTGGAATAAATTAAAGCCAATCGATTCGAATCACAACTGAATAATTCGATGGACAAGTTTATTTTATGGAATCAAGGGCCCAATCACAACATACGGCCGAACCGATCATCGATAAGATATAGAGGGGAATAAATAGGGTATATTTTTTTATTATCGCTCATTGATCAATTGATCACGCCTCGGTATTGATAGATTGATATTAATGCGGTGTTCCGTGGGGTGACGGTTTTTTGTCCATTATTGACACTCGTCGACGGAACCACAATTGGATATTGTGCGTAATTCGGCCCCAACAATGATCGGTTTTTATTTATTTATTCATTGTAACATTTGTTGAGAGAGTACAATATTGGCGGAGGTTTATTTGCATAGGTTTTGCAATCGCATTTTATTGAGTGTTTGTGCTCTTTGAATGCTTAATCATTGGTCGGTTGCTTACGAATTTCGAATTTGTTTTTTTTTTATAAGCTACTTTTCTTAATTAAGATGCGATCCAATTTAACGGTACGCCGGGTTACAATAGATATTAATAGACAATATAGATACTGACAATGGAGTTCCATATTCGTGCTCACACTTCAATACGCGGAATTGACACCACAATATTACAAACAGAAATAAGATTGCCTCGAGCCTCCCCCCGGCTCCCCCAGTGGGGGGAAGGGAGGGGGTACTTTATTATCCAGAAATGTCTTCACGATTGAAACCAATTGTTAATTGAGCCATATCTATGAAAATGGCGTCTGTGTGCGTCGATTCTTATCGGTATTTGTCGTTAAATTTATTATTACAAATTTCAAACGGCACGCTTAGATATTGGGACGTTATGTTATTTGAATGTTCAAATTTTGGAACGCTGGCAATATTCGTTTGTAATTTAAAAATAGTATTTGTCTATGGTTCAAATTAAATGCATTCACAAAATGGAGTGTGGCAAGTTTAAAATATAATAATAGATATTTGAATTTGGTCCGAACGTTATTCGTGGCGGTAAAGCAATTATTATTGAAACACGCAAAATAGGAAGGCGGCCGACAATAGTTAGACAAATGAATAAATCCAAATGGAAATTTCCCTGTTCGTGAACAATAGTTAGATTTTAGTGGCTGTATCTCATACAGACAGATTGATTGGGCCCTTCCTAGAGGCACAGAGGTAAGGATAAAGCTCTCTGAATTATGTTATACTAACCAACTTTATCGTCTCAAAATTAATACATATTTTTATGACAAACTATCTGCCTCCCCGCGGTTTTACCCGCGTAGTTCCCGTTCCCGTGGGAATAAAGGGATAAAATATAGCCTATGTTACTCGGGGATAATGTAGCTTTCCAAAGGTGAAAGAATTTTTGAAATCGGTCCAGTAGTTTCGGAGCCTATTCATTACAAACAAACAAACAAACAAATCTTTCCTCTTTATAATATTAGTATAGACAAAACTAGTATTAAATGAAAAGTTTGTTTGAAAGCACTAATCTAAGAAGTTATTAGTTCGAATTTTTTATTGTTAGATTAGATATAGGTAGATATATTTATCGGGAGATACGTCATCACGCTACGGCGAATAGGAGCGGAGCATCGTGATGCTAACAATGTTGCGCGGGTTGAATCATTTTGTATACCAAAACAAATATAAATAAGTGAAACACAAAAATTTTCGACATAAAATTAATAGCGACCACAATCAGTGGGCCACTAGGCCGCTATAGGTACCTACCTACATCGCGTATCTCGCAAAATCTCAAGTTTCCATATAAATAATGACATTGGCGTATACATAAATTTCAGTTCTCTCTCCATATTTTGTTACCTGGGCCGTTTGTTACGATTTTATTATGAAAATGAATGGCAGAGGGAGGGGGCTAGGGGGGACAAGGGGCGGGGGGCCAGGGGGCCAGCAGACGATCAAAAGGGTTCCTAATTCGTACATTCGGCGATGGTGCACACTACACCAACTATAAGAGAGTTTTATGGGCAAATCTTTTATGGGATAATCAAATTTTGTAATATTAATGCGTTTAATTCGCGTCTGGGAATTGATTCTTGTTTCGTTCACTGCGGTTTCTATTGTGTTTTTAATTGGAGATATATGTTTTATTTATACATATTATAAGTTTATATTCGTAGAAGTCTGATATTAGTTGGGACGTGGGCGAAGCTTTTTATAGTCATTAGTGTTCCTCGAAAATATTATATTTCATAATGCTTTTGACTATAATATACATATGGGCTGACTAAGTGGTCGTGGGTTCGAATCCCATCTTAGACAAACATTTGTTTACTTGAATATGTCTGTCTGTATTTAAAAGTAAATCAGCTAGTTTATTCTGCTAAGTTAGCAATCAGATTGGCTGTGTGTTGAAAATGTCTAAGGATATTTGTTTATACATAATTTCCCTAAGCTTTTACCTGACTTCTAAGTGACTTAGAATACAAAGTGAATGTTTTCTTTCCCAAAACGTTCCAATACGCAGACGGAGCTCGTTATATGTAACAAAGGCATCCCTATCATTATTTTAATTGAATATGTCGTGTGACGCTCACTCATTTTTGACATTCAGCTTCTTTAGAATTAATTTGTGGCTTCTATGGTCCGCCATGTTTGTTAACAATTAACAATGGAATAAATAGAATTTATGTGTATGTAAATTAAATTAATTAATTTACTTGAAACGGAACGGAGCAAGCGATTATTTTAAAAAGAAAAAACAAACCGATGATAATATTTAAAATTCAAATACTCGTAGCAACACCGCTACGATAGCTACGAGGCCTACGCCGTAGACCTAACCGTTTAACTTTTTCCATATAAAGAGGAAAAGGCACATATATATACAACCAAGGAGTTACATATGAGCGTTCAAAAACCTAAAAGTAAAGTCGACGGTTCCGCATACATATCTAACATTAAATGTAATCGTGGAAACCTGTGAAAATATGTAAATTGATCCTTGGAGATGCCGGACCGACGGACTGAGTGAAATTTGAATATAAACTTTCCACGGGTACCGTATAAGCGTCATTTATTTTGGCCGTCCATAAAATATAATGATTTTTGACGTAGCTCTCGGCTATATTAATATTAGAATACCCGGGTACTCGAGCCGGGTTGATACATCGACAGCTCTGTGTGGGTACCGACTTAATTATGATATTCACCTTTTCATGTTAATGTTTTAGAACGGACTTAATCGTTAAACAATGTGAGGGGAAACGCATTTTTATTTATAGACTTGAATAGAAAAAGACAATTTATTCAAGGAAATTTTTAACAGAAACCTTAAAGTGTACTCAAAAGTTAAAGCGTTCTAAAACCGTACAAATATGCAAAAGCGAAACCCATTATTAAATATCCGAACGTCTAAATAATATGAAATGTTAAAAAAAACGACCGCAAAATGGACGCCACTCGTCTGAATAAGAGATCGTGAATATTTACATAAAAAACAAATAATACACACCGAGACGGGATGCGCGCATAAAATTAAAATCGATGAGAAATTCTACCCTTCGAATTAAATATCATTGCCCCCGCACACACAGACGAACACACACACACACACGACAAGATCTAGATTACGGAGGGTCGCCACCGGCACAGAACACCGACAGATGACTCCGGACAAGTATCAACGTACCAAATCCAAATATTAAACGATCCATCCGAAAAAAAATAATAATTACACAAAAACAAGCATTCTTCCGTACCATAGAGAACAGATATTGTTAAAAAAAACTGCACGGCTCCAATGGGGTGTAGCCGTGTAGCTTAAAATATCGGTCCGCGCTTATTTGCATACTAACTAAAATAATTTATTATTTTTTCTCGGAGGGTCGACTACGTAGGGTGAGATCGTATACAATGGGAATAACTAGAAACTGAGTGTTATTGGCCCGATCGCGGCGCGTTACACGTTACTTTTTTATTTTATAATAACATTCACAGGAATCGTCGTTTGAAGTCGTAATATCAAAAATACCGGGAACGCAACACGGCCGCATTAGTTCTAAACAAATATCATATTAAACGTACGCGGAAATGCAATATTCCACGTCAAAATACTATGCTTAAAAGTTTGAATCAAAGCGCTTCGGAAATCAAAGTACCGTTCGCAAAAGGATGAGTGCGGATCGCGGTTCGGCGCATCGCATCGCATCGCATCGCATCCTTACAAAATAGCGTATGATTGCACGAAACAAAGCCCCACAACTTCGACGAACGAACTCGCTGCGTCGGGAAAAAGTTTGCCGACTACTCTATGCTACTTTGTCTATGTCACATGTACAACTTGATATTGACAGATATTTGAATTTCACACAAACATTGGCTTTTGTTTAATTAGCTCGGATATACCAAACACACGCGTGTAACGGAACGTAAAAACAGGTGAGTAATGTTCACAAAAAACGTTTCTGTTGACGCTGCGTTTCTATATTGCGGATTGCGAACGAAATTATCATTCGAATCAAAGGGAATAATTTTAAATATCTATACATAAACATGGCGGAGTTAGGCCCCGTCCAGACGGCCACGGCCACGACCACGGCAAGATTTATACATATTATACGAGCGTTTCATACGCGATACTGTTCAAATTCTACGATTCACTGATGCATTATGTTTCCACTTTTATTTTTCGTCCGTCTGGGATCCTTTTGTTTTGGGTGCCCGATGGATATGAGGGTTTAATTGTAAAATATTATTGTAATCAACTTATGAACCTTTAGTATCCATATCGGAATTTCTAGATTAGTTATTTGAGGTTAGCTGTCAAAAAGCTTAGAAGAAATAGCGACGTAGATTACGAATGTGACGGATTTCTTTTCAATAGTTTTTCATACAAAAGCCCTCATTCATATGCAAATAAAGTACAGTATAATAGATGGAACCCAACAATCTTACATCGACGATCTTTAGAAACATTAATGCTAGAGTCTTTGTGCAAATTATACGTTTCGAATAAAAACTTTTTATGCGACATTCTAACATTCGTGTGTACATGTGAAATAATGTAAGATTAAAATGGCAGTTGATAAGAGAATAGAGGTTTTAATATAACCTTTTTTTGATTTTCATCGTATGAGATTTTATTGTCAAACCAAATGACAGCAAAATTTTTTAAACAAAAAAAAAACTAGGTTTTAAATTCAAAATATCGCTGAGATTTCGTTTCAACCGAGTCTACACTAAATGAAGCATAAATTCAATTTTCATTTTCTCAGCGTTAATAATGAGCAAAACATTCGAATTTCGATTCTCTCCAAATCTATTGGAGCATAATAAAACAAAACACACGCACAAGGGGAGATGCATCGCGCAAAAGATATCGGACAGGAAAAGGGGTTGATTTTGATTGAATATCTGTTATTAAGACCCTCCCTTACTCACACATAGAAATATTAAATAATATATACATTTTAGTTTATAAATATGCATGAGTTTCGTTAAAATTTTACGTGTGAGTGTGTGCGTGTCGTATAACTGTACATGTATTTGTTGAGTCACACTTATAAATATTATTTGAGGGAATTAATTTTAGGACAGTTACATTAATCTGGAGAGTAATTTTTGAAAATGGATAGAACTCGTTTGTTTTGAAAATCAATGGCGAATACAAATTAGGAATAGGTATGTTTGTATGTATATGTAATGCGTCTTACAATAAATTCATCAGCTTTTCTTCAGCGGTTGATGGCACAGAATAATTAATTGGGATGTGGAGATGGGGGGGGGGGGGGGGGGATTGAGGGGGGGGGGGGTGTTGAATGGGGGGTTAATATTTCCCGAATGTGAGGCTTCCTTTCATAAAACTCGAGTCTTATTGTTTTGTTGGAGCGTACAATTTTTTTGTGCTCAGAATCGTGAATTAATTTACTTTTCAGTTATGTTCCAGCTATCACACGCAGATGTTTAATGATTTCCACAGATTTTCCGTGGGAAATTTCTTGGGAAGTTGATGAGATGTTTGTATGAAATAGTTGGTACCTAGGTATTTTTTATATATATGTTTCAAATCGAGAAAGCAAATGACAGTATAATTTTAAGTTTATATTATAATACCATTTAGAATTCGCAGTTATCGTCTTAACACAAACTCATCTTGCATGTAAAGAAATATACATTTTCAGGAGGGCATGTCAGCTGTCATTAATGAGATGTCAATGTCAACTGTCAGTGTCAACCGGCAGCAAGATCAAACTGGACAGATGACACTCAGAATTATGGATTCTTGTTGATAAGTGACATTGTAGTGACATGGTTTTCACTATTTATTACAAGTTTTTTATATATTTAACTACACCAATGTGGTGGTTAGTGTTTTGAATGTACAGGTAGCGGGTTCGGTTACTGGCTATATTTATAATAAGTACTTCAGATCAAGTGGCTTGAGTTTACTTATAATATAGTGATTTAGTCAAGAATTTTTAATAATGATTACAACTCAATATGAGGTATCTCTATATTAAACTAATACATGTTTAAAAACATATAGATTTAAATTTAAATGCCAAAAAAATGGCGCCCATTGATAAATAAGTATTTTTTTAATTAAAAGTCCGCGATGTCAAAACTAATAAAAAACTCCGTGGCGGACGTCGCGTTTGGATGCGTTCCAGATTTTTCTAAATGAACGCTTCTTTTTTTGTTTGAAAACGCTGCGATATGAATATTCGTGACCACGCGTCGCGTCGCCCTGCTACCAGTGGCAGGGCAAGACATGAGCGAAAGCGAGATTTATACTGACTAATCTATAACTAATATATGACTAATATACCTATTATTTTTCGATTTCTTAATAACTTTAGTAACGTAACTGATTAAATTCATTAATTATATAGAAATTATTATTATTTGGACACTTAATCCACCACAAAAATATAAAGAACAAGCAAAGACTGAAATCTTATTTCAATCTCACTTAAAGACTGAGTAAATATCTTTAGTATAAATAAGTAAAAAAAAATTTTTAAATAAAAAATTTCAACCCGCTCGCCGCTCTTAGTTTGGTACCCAACAGCGGGGGTAAGAAGGTCCCTAAACAGGGTTGTTCACCTTCATCGAAAGGGTTAATTCTCTATACCAAGGGTTACACTGACCGTCTCTGCATTCGGATTCGTTTGAGGTATTGCGTGATAGATATTTTTTTGTTTTATTTTTTTTTTTCACCATCATTTACGGGTTGAGTTGGGATCGTTTTGTCTGTGGATGTTGTATATTTGTAATCTTTTCTGTGTGTGTTTTTTTTGTTTATGGTACCGAGCTGATATTGGGGGTTTGTTTAGTCTGATATTTACGCATGTAGTTAATATTTTTAAAGAAGTAATTTAGTCAATGAAAAATTCCTTGTTTATTAAACTTTTTCCTCTTAATGCTTAATCCACCAGTCAACCATAGCCAATCAATATCACCCATTTACTTCTTCCAATTCTATTTATGTGACAAAAAATTTACCCCCAATCTGACACCCTTTACGCACACACACAAACATACAGATAGTGCTTACTTTCGATAGGGCTCAATTGTCGGCGACTGATTTTTGAACCCCCTGTATCTCGAATTTGGGTCCCTTGAGGGCACACCCTCTATAGTGTACATGTATTATACATTATAGTTGAATTATATATAGGAATTAAAACAACACCCCTGGGCTTCCGATGCATTTAAGATAACTAATTAATTTGCATTACACGTTGCAAAAACTATGTGTCTATAAATCCGTCTCCTTAGGTATTCCCTATGCGTCAAACCGTAACAAACCTTTTTTGAAATTTCGAACAGAAAAAAAAACCAGAATGTATTCGATTCCAAATTCGATTTTTTTTATAAAAACTATGAAATGAAATGAAATAAATTTATTCATTCAAATAGGCCTTCACAGGCACTTATGAAACGTCGACTCTAATGCTAGGTTCTACTACTAGGTTCTTACTTCTAAATTGGGTTCTTCTAATCATCCATTTTGTAACAACCGATTGAAAGTAAGTTCTCAAAATTGTTGATTCTTTAAATTATCAAATTTGAAAAAACCAATTTAAAGTGGGTTTTAAATTCAAAATCGAATATTTTGAATTTGCAACCCACTCGTGTCCCAATAACCTTATGTAATAGACGTTTGTAAATAATAAGGGTTGGACAGCACCCAATCGATTGATCGCAAAGTCGCCATCAGGGGTGACATCTCTAAAGGGTTACTTTAAAATATTGCAAAGGGGTTGTTGATGATAATGTCTAATGTATATAGATATTTTGGCAATATACTTTTACTTCGACAGTCTGGTTGGCTTTGCTAGTGACCCTGAATCTCAAGCCGCGGGTCGTGGGTTCGAATCCCACTCAGCACAAACATTTGTATGCATGAATATGTTTGTGCTGTGTCTGGATGTAAATATCTATATAAGTATGTATTTAAATTTAGTACATGTAGTATATCAGATACCTGGTTACCATATCACAAGCTCTGCTTAGTTTGGAATCAGATTGGCCCTGTGTGAAAAATGTCCCAGGATATTTATTTATTACTTACTAAAGCTTCAAATACAGTTAATTTCCGATTAGAACTCAACGATTTATCAAAAAATACCTTATAACAAGCAAGTTTTTATTGAAGTCTTAATTAATGGGACCATTAATAATCTTGGTACTTGACGTTCTTACCTATCATAAAGCATTGCTCATTGCAGTTCCGCACGGTCAACTTACGTACCGTTTTGATAATGTGTACTAGTGATATATCGCTGAGCGATCGCACTTCGACTAGTACACAGGATAAAAAAAAACCAACTCGAAACAAGGTTTATAAGTCTTGATAAATGCAGTTTTATTATCAGAGGACATGCGATATGCCTGATTATTTAGTGAATCCAAAATGGCAGACTATGATAACATTTTAAAGTTTTCCGACTGTTTGCACTGGTGGCACTGTGTTCGAACGTTGCGACTTACGCTCCGGTAATGTAAGACGCGGTGCGCAGTTGGAACACGGTTGGGGGCGAGTCGCGTGACTCCGCCGTGTTGTATTTGACACGGCATCGTCTGTAGTTTTCACACTCAAATTTTCGCGTTTAAGTCCCGCTTTTGGTACAATTAGTGATTGTTATCTTGTTACTGTACTATATATTATGTTGGTGCCGTTATCGCGTACTTATTTTTAGTGTTAATTCTTTTCAATAAATCTAAACGAGCCGTAGACGAGAAATGCCGGAAAAGGAATGTAGTTGTGGTTTAATTTACCGCTACCTATGTTCGTTGTTAAATACAAATATGATTATTTTTTTGTAAGAAATTGGATAGTATTTCGAGTAAATTATCAATCATAAATAATTACAATACTCTTTCGCTAACGATCAATCCTTCATAAAATAACTTATGTATGCGAAATAAATATTAATGACGAGCGCACACATAGAGACGGTCTAACCCTTTCTTCTACCCCTATGGTATAGAATCGGAGCCGAAATTTTACTAATAAATGTGTATAATTAATCATCCAAATGTGGGTAGAAAGAGGTCGCGATATTCGCCCGAGTGGTGTAAAAAATACCATCGCTCTTACCAAGGTTCATTTCTATGAATATTAAAAAGAATTTGCAGAGGAAATGCGCACACACTGGCATAACGAAAAAAAAAAACAACAACTATTCGATTTTTGAAACTGTTCAATGACAGTTATTTGAATCCCTAATCTACACTAATATTACAAAGAGGAAAGGTTTGTTTGTTTGTAACGTATAGGCTCCGAAACCGATCTGCACAATTCTTTCACCAATAGAAAGCTACGTTATTCACAACATAGGCTATATTTCATCCCCGTATTCCAACGGGGACGGGAACTACGCGGGTAAAACCGCGTGACGGCAGCTAGCGATAATTATAGTCGATTCAAAGGGTTCCCAATCTCAACTCGACCGTTATAATGACACATGCAAATTCGTACAGTCATCAAAAATCAATGAGCCGTCTTCAAAGCGAGCACCAAAAGATGATACGCATAAATCATCTCTCACGATGATACGAGCCACAATAGTCACCCATATATAAACACCCCACGCGTATACTAAGTAATTAATTAAAATTATTAACGACACCACAAACGATAACGAGAAATCGATATTCACTTACGATTATTATTCGAGTTGAGAAATTAAAACGTACAATATCTATACTAATTATAAATGCGAAAGCAACTCTGTCTGTCTGTCTGTTACGATTTCACGCTAAAACTACTGAACCGATTTAAATGAAATTTGGTACACAGATAATCCAGAGCCTGATAAAGGACATACACTACTTTTTATCCCGGGAAAATTGAAGATCCCCCGGGAACACTGGCGAAGCCGCGGGGAGCCACTAGTTTAAAATAATAACACTAAAGTGACAGCGCGGAATACGTTTAAAATTAAATGTTGCCAAATTCGTACAATCGAGTAAAACTTACAGAAATTAAATGTCAATTTTATATATATGTACCTACGTATATAAATATTATGATAATGTGACCTTTCGTTTATCGCCTCATCCAATCATGTGTCTATCCGAAATGTCACGTTTCAAAAGAGAATTGTAGATTAGAAAACAGGTGGAATGTCAATTTTGTGAGCAGACAATTACAACATCAGATAGAATCGTCTACTTCATAGAAAACGAATTATGTTCGTTTCAACTTAGGCTTAACAAAGGATAACAATATTGCTTTATAGTCTGTTAACATTTATGAACATAGATAAATTCTAACCTTGATTATTAGTAAGTTTTTTACGTATTCCACGAATCTAATCTAATAGATTTTTTTTTTCCTGGGACATTTTTCACACACGCCCAATCTGATTCCAAAGTAAGCTTCAAAGTGAGCTTGTGTTATGGTAACCAGATAGCTGATATACTACATAGTACTTTTAAAATACATATTATAGATATTTACATCCAGACACAGAACAAACAGAAATATTCATGCATACAAATGTTTGTCCTGGGTGGGACAAACCCACGACCCGCGGCCAAAGTCAGGGTGACTAACCACCAGCCAACCGGGCTGTCAAAGTATTGAAAAAAGAGGATCAATAATCTCAAGTAAAAACAGCGATAACACCCTAAAGCGTATAAAACTGCACGAGCACTGAACGGGTTATTAATTTCGTATCGCAAAATAATAATTTTTCGTAACTTTTTTCTCTTTCCCTTTTTTAACTGCGCAAATATGCAGATGTAGGTCGTTTAACGTTTTCTTTTATTGACAGTTTATGGTTCGGAAACTGAAAATTACTCCCAATAATGACTGCGGAAGACGCCACGTCATTTTCGTGGAGGGTGACCAGCGTTAATATTTACAATTTAAACGTAGATATCTTAATCGTAAGTCAAATCGATCGCGTGTTGTAAGCTATCGGTTTTTAAGCAGGCGAAAGGTGTTTCGTTCTTTTTTAAATGTCATAAGTTCGTTAAAGGACTCCAATGTATTCTATTTAGTTATTCCTCAAGTAAATTAATAGCTTTCTTATAGAGTTTTCTTTTGTCCAGGTTAGCATTGAAAAGTGTCATATATCAAAAGACTTGACTATTTAAAAACGGGAATTAATCAATACAAAGAGGTTGCATGTTGATATCGAAACGGAAAAAAAACGCATTTGAACTAAATAGTTTTTTTAATACAATGAAGTTTCTAAGCTGGTAGTGTTGCGTCGCTCGATTTTTAGGGTTCCGTAGTCAACTACGAAGCTTTTGAGCTGTAATTTTAGTTAGTCATGTGTTGTAGATATGTAAAAAAATTCATGCTAGTAGTTTAAACGATGAATTTTAAAGGAAAATTATCACGGTTAAGTTGGCTTAACAGGCTAACGAGTTATAGTCGCCCATATAAAAAAGATCCTAAAATGAACCGAATACGACTTCTTACCATTTCGCTGCCACTTCAATATTAAAAATATGTTTAAGTAAATCGTATATGTATACGTAAAGTATTGAATTTTCTCAATCTAGCTACGGAACCCTATACAGCGCGTGTCCTAACACGCTCTTGGCAGTTTTTTTATCAAGTGACAGTCGATAAAGGCTCTTTAAAAATGGTAGCTTTTTATAGTCACGCGATCCGTTGGTCGTTTGACGTTTCGAGATTATACGTTGTTCGGTATTTAAAGCGATTCGATTGTATTGACAAATAGCTCGAAACTCGAAGCTCGAATCTCGAATCTCGAAGGTCGAAGCTCGAACCTCGAAGATCGATTGCTACAGTGGTTTACGAAGCGCACTTTCGTAATCATCTAATTGATTATTGTTTGACAACTGTTTAGCTGTTGATTTATTGGTTTCACTTACGCACGATTTATTTTCGTCGCTTACCTGCAAACAAAGGGTAACAATTAGAAATGCGTCATTGTTTTTTTATATTATGTAAAGGTAGCAATAATAAAATACAACTTTTTTTGTTCACATTACATACACTCTAAACAACATGGAGTCCCTTAAATTTGGCAAAGCCTGTGTGCTAAGGGTCAGACCCTAATTGGTGTTTAATATTAAGTAATATTAAGATATATCTTGAAATAGCACATACTTGTATACATTTGAGAGATACAGAACAAATATGTTCATACAACTGTATGTTTTAAATGGGATTCGAACCCACTAGTACAATCAAATCTCAATATAAACATGTAATAATCAATAAACGTCTATAGCATCTCAGCTATTAAGGATAAAGCGGCCATATTTAAATGTAACAACAAGAGGCGAATCGCCAAACCATCTGGAAAGTCGCGACGCGGAGGGGAGGGGAGGCAGGGCCCGTCTGGCACACGAATTTATAAAACCGAATTATCGGTAACTTAATCGATTGTAATAGACGAACGATTAATATATTATACACAATCGAGTTGCTTTTCGTTTTTGATTGTCGATTGTTTGAAATATCTAAGTACGATAGCCCGGTTGGCTTTGTGGTTAGTGAGTTAGTGACCCTGGCTCTCAAGCCGCGGGTCGTGGGTTCGAATCCCACCCAGGACAAACATTTGTATGCATGAATATGACTGTTTGTTCTGTATCTGGATGTAAATATCTATATAAGTATGTATTTAAAAGTATTTTATGTAGTATATCAGCTATCTGGTTACCATATTACAAGCTCTGCTTAGTTTGGAATCAGATTGGCCGTGTGTGAAAAATGTCCCAGGATATTTATTTAAATGTCGTAGCTTAGCACAAATTCGTTGTATTTAAGATGTTTAACCGACTTTATATATGTAAAACAAAGTATTAACCGTGTTTTTGTTCCGGTGTCGGGTGGCTGTTGGCTGGATAACAAAAGATACGCGTTACGAATTGGTAAAGCAATTACTAACGAGACTCCAGTATCAGGGGTGGTAAATACGACATACAAGCTAAGGGGTTTACACACTGGATGGTATGCCGCTGCTTTATATCGTGTGTTGGTGCGTCAATTGTATAGTATTTTATGGATTCCTTTAGAAACGTTAGTAAAATTAGAAGCTTTAATGACAATTTGATTAGTATTGATGTAATTTTTAGAGCAATGAAATTGTTTTCCACTCATTTATCAATTCTTATTTATAATCTGTAGCGATATCTAAGGATCATGTGAACGGTCCCCAATAAGGGTTGTGCCAAAGAAATTTATAAGTAGGTCCCGGCATAAGGGAATTAATTGTATTATTCTACGAGAGCAACGCTCCGATGAGGGATCGCGGAAGAATTATCAATTAGAGAAAGAAAACGTCGAATTGTGCGGGGGTTTGTAGGGCTGTCACGCCGAGGAACATCACAAATGAGATCCGTTCTAAGCCATGATTATATGCTAAGAAATTGTACTTACTTGATTGGCAAGTATGTAGTTTTTTGTTCTATTATAACCAAATTAATATGACACAAAAAATACTTAATAAACTTCAACATTTGACATAACCTCAAAAAAATCCGTACAGGCAATTACTTCTTTGGCAAAATAATAAAGGAAAAAAACTCATTAAAAGAAAACTCTCAATAAAGCCCCAGTGGCAAAGGGTTAAGTAAAACTTGGCATAACCTTCCATATTAAAATTAAACCGAAAAAAAGAAACAAAACCCCATTCGAGTCTACACAAATCGTAAATCAGACGTCCCTACAGACAGGGGAGGCAGGGGACGGCAGGGGGTGGCTTCGATTTTCCGCAACATTCGTCTTAGCATTAGTACTTACAAGACTCCTTGTTTTCCTCTTTAATTGTGTATCGGTTTGCCCCGACCGCCTCTTTATACATAAGCTTGTTCGGTATAACTACATGCCCCGATTATGACGCGTCTCCCCTTTCCTTTAAACTAAAATTATAAAGAGGTAATGTTTTTTAAAGTTTGTGAAAATGTCTATTTGGATTTTATTGAAAATCTCTTTAAGTAGTCAACCGATTTTTGAAATTCTTTCACCGAGGGAAAGCTACATTATTTTCGCGTAATATAAGCTGAATATTTATTCCAGTAGTCCCGGGAACGCGGGTGAAACCGCGGGACAAGTAGCTAATATATTGAATGATATCCCAAGGTTTTTCTACCAAGTAGTTGATTTTTATTTTTAACTGGAAATATTTCGTAAAGATAAAGAAAGAATTATGACATTGATAATGATCAGTTCAAATGTATCAAATAATTTTTGAAACTACGAATTTTTAGCTAAAAATATTAAGAGTTAGTTTGAAAAAGATATATTAATACATTAGTTATCTCCCGTCATGTTGTACAATATTTTCATTGCTACATATTTAATAAATAAATATTAACTTATATGATAAATAGGGAAGATTTGATTATTTCTTCGTTTGTTTTGTAACGAACAGGCTCCTAAACTACTGGACCGTTTTAAATCATTCTTTCACCAATAGAAAGCTACATTATCTAAGACTAGCATAGGCTATATTTTATCCCCGTATTCCTACAGAAACGCGGGTGAAACCGTGCAGAAGATCCTCAATAAAAAAGTTAACATACGTTAACGTTTTTAAATTAAAATTCAATATAAAAATAAAATGTCCGCCGAAGAGTTGCAAGTGAAGACCAAAGCTTCGACTAAATAAATTAAACCAAATCACCCCAAGAGAAAACCGCAGTTAAATTACTTTTTTTCCACATTTCCAATACAATATAAACCTTATCAGAAGGATATAGGGTCGAAATTAATAATTCATTTGCAAATTAGTCTTCTTTTTTCAGCCTCAGGTGGCAAAAGTCTTAAATAAATAAATCGAAGCCCTCTCAATTATCAGGGTCTTTCGGAGACAAATGTTTTAACATTCTTGTATTGATAAATAGCATTTAGCACTTGTTAATTAGTATTTCAATTAATATCCTGGGACATTTTTCACACACGGCCAATCTGATTCCAAACTAAGTAGATCTTGTGTTATAGTAACCAGATAGCTGATATACTACATATACTACTTTGAAATACATACTTATATAGATATTTACATCCAGACACAGAACAGACATATTCATGCATACAAATATTTGTCCTGAGTGGGATTCGAATTCACGACCCGCGGCGAGAGTCAGGGTCACTAACCACAAAGCCAAAAGCTGTCAATGTCTTATGGTAACTAGATAGGTAACAGATATATTCATGCATGCAAATGTTTGTCCTGGGCATTAAGTTAAGTAGATATTACAAACATTGTCACAAACATCCCGGGAAAAAATCAACGTTGCAAGTCGATCGTGAAAAAAGGACAAAATCGGCATATTATAAAAGAAAATTGCTTCCCGCGGAATCGAACCCCATTATCCACGGCAGCCATTCTGCACGGTAAATTTGCTCAAGCATACCGCTTTGTAAAATGATTGCCTATATTGTGGACATTTTTACAAGACTGGGTGATCGTGAGAAATGTACTTAACCGTAACTGGGCACTTAAGGCCTCATAAGTTACAATACAATTCAACCTAACAAAAACATAACTTTTCTTGTCATAATCGGGTAAAAATTTAAAGTAAGTAAAAGAAAATTTCCCTTAAAAAAGTACCAATATTTAACGTGTATCTATATAATATATATATTATATTAAAAAACAAACTGCCCGCCGCCTCTGTCTGTCTGTCTAAACACAAAAACTACTGAACAGATTATCACGCGCTTTTCACCAAATTACGGAGTAAGTATTTCATGGGGAATGTTTTTATGTATAATACATCAATTTGGAGCCGGTAGGTGGCGCTGGTAGGCAGAACGAAGTCTACTGGGTCCGCTAGTTAAATTTATCGGTATAGGATAATATGTTTTCCCTGGGACTTGAAGCTACGCTCTTCTGCGTATCATCTGTACCTTATAGTTAAGTATTTAGTATAACTTAAGTATAGTATTTAGTAAAACTTAAGGGGAATTTAGAAAGTTACCATCAGAAAGCTACAATTGATACTAAACTCTAATTCCAATCAAATAAGACAGGAAATCGATTGGTAACAAAACTTTCTACAATCAAAACAAAGTAAGTACATATCCTTGCAATATGATTTCGACTGTAATTCTCTAGTGATTAAGTTGAAATTCCCTTGAGTGATTCGACCAATCTATCGGAATAGTTCTCCAAAGGATAACTACTAATGGTTTGTCGTTAAATTAATGCAAGGATATACAATAGGTATTCGTTTTAGAGATGTATACATCACCTGCTTAAGTTTTATTGATGAATGAGTTTATTGCCTTCAATTGAATATCGAATTTATTATAATAGGACTATGAGTTAAAATAATAGAGCAAAAAAAAAAATCACGATCATTTTGCCGCGAACTTAAAAAGTGACGTGACAGGATTCGTTCAGAAATTTTGTAAAAGTTTAAGTTTTAGTAAGAATTTTATAAATACTGGATTAAATAGTGCTGTCATATTTTTTTTTAAAGGATGAGGTTGCCCGTAAATATTTTTTTTATTTTGACGCGGATAATTTTTGACAATGTCTACAAATAAATTGCTATAGGTATTTTTTTTAAATCGCAGCTCTATGAAGGTCACTTAAGTTACAGCCTATAATATTATTGTTATTTTTTTTCTGTAGGTACCTTATTTTAGGTCGATGTATAAATAATTAGATTGTTTTCAAATCACTTCCCACGTAATATCACTAATATACCAAATCACTATCACAGGACGACGGATGCAACTTATCACTCCGAATGTTAGGTTAGATATGGCGGGAATTTATTAAAAAAAATTATAACAAAAAGAATGTTATATAAATTGTTTTATCTCTCGCTAATAATGTAGGCGATGTATGCGACTATCGATCAGTTTGGCGGAGCTCAAACTTTTTTTTCTTAAACTTTTTTTTTATTGCTTCACACTAAGATGTTTGTAACCTTTCTATTTAAAAAAAATATTTAAAAGTTGTTTTTCAACATTTTTTTTTTATGACTGACAGTAGCCATAGTCTTCATAACCGCCATTTTGATGACGGCAACAATCTTACACCAAATTTTTTAATTAAAAAGTTGACAACAACATTGAGAATCGTTGAATTATAACACGTACATACAGATATGAGTTCGCTCAACTAAATTTCATAAAATAACAGTTAATAATGACCCCAAGCCGATAAGCCAGGCCAATGACTTAACATCATCTAAATCGACGAAAAATCATTATCGATTGTTATTTTCGTCCGATAATTGTTTTACACGTGTTTGGTATTTCATCATTCAATTGTCAAGCTGTGTCTATGGGCACTTAGTGAATATTGTTTATGGTACTGACCTTATGACAGGTAATTTCATTTGTTGTTTATGGAATTTTAAAAACGTTAACTGTTCATAAATATTTTTTTTTTAATAATTTTTTTCTGTTTTAAATATGACTGTTTGAAATATATTGAAAAATTGGTTTAACTATGATTGAAAAAGCAGATTAGTAACAGTTTTTTTATACATATAAACAAAAATGTATTGTCTATGGCATTAGTACTAGTATTAAGTACCTATAGTTAGTACACAAAGGGCAAGGTATCGGCGAAAAACAGCCATTAAAATAAGAAAGGGACGAATTAATACGAACACCGGAACCCGGCTGCGTTTGTTTCCGCGTCAAAAAATTAATATTAACGATATCTTCATGGCACAATGAAGTGATGAAAAAAAAGTGAAAATAAAAAAAAAAGTATAATTTATGCGCGAGATTCCTTTTGACGCCTTTGTCTCGAACGGGGACTAAAAGTGTTCAATTTAATTGAATATTTCTTTTATTTAAAATTTTTACTGGCTGAAGTTTTATTACAGATTTGTACTTTGAATTCGAAAAAGTAACTAAATTTTTTTAAACAAGCTGGCTCTATAATGTGACAGTTAAAAAAAATACTGTGAATGCATAATTTTGCCATTAAAAAAAATAAAGGCCCGCATCAATAGATCTGGTTCGATCAAGCCGGCTGGACATCTGCGTAGATTTATATCGGTCTTTTGTACCGTGGACACACCAATGTCACTACACTTTAAACCTTAAGCTTTAACACTAAAGTTTAAATTAGCTTCGACTAAAATTAGATTCTACTGATTTTTCGATTGAATGGTGTTTTATTAGGAACCGGTTTGAACCGGTTCTGACCCTCGACACGTGGTCAGGCGTATTGTCGCGTGGAATAAAAATTATCGGTTCTTTTGTCCTAAACTGTACCTATTGTTATATTCGATTTTATTAAAATATCAATGATATATTTAGTTTTGTGAATTTACCTTTATACTTTTATAGAGAAACTCGCTTAGGCCACGTGGTGTCACCTGCGTTGTTGAAAAAGGTAGGACTAGTTTATCTCTGTACCTAACTTCATCAAAAATAGTCTAAGGTTTAAGAGTGAAAGCGTAACAGACAGAGTTACTTTCGCATTTAAAAAATTAGTAGGGATACAATGCAATCTAATGAAAAACATACCAATAAGATAAATTCTAGAAATGCCACCGCACCGCACCGCAGGCAAATCATAAAACGTATCAAAGGATACCGATATTAATATTCCGAATTTCTGAACTACATCCCTCCCCCTCTAAAGGGAGGCGAGAGAGGGGGACACCCCATGAATCCTTAATGAGTAAATTAACAACACCTATTGTTTAGTAACGATGTTTTTTCTACATCGGAATATTAATAAACGTTTTTTTCCATTGTTCCAGAATAGGGGGACGAAGTGAAAAATGTTTGAGAACATAATGGGGGCGAAACTTCTAAATTGATTGATTTATGCATTAATTTTAATAAAAACAATAGTACGAGTGTTTCGGACGCGTCCTCCTTGCGGTTGACGATCAAATTATACTGCAGGTAGGGGCGAACTTTGAGAAACTTTGAACCAGAACAAAGAAAATGTATTAACTCAACTTCTATATAAATTGCACTTGAATCTATTAGTTTCTTTGAAATCAATCAACAACATACCAATAGATAACACACAAACGACAATTAACAAACCTAAATTAATTAAACAGTATCTTCTATGCCACGAAATTCGTCAATTACCCAGAATTCTGTTTCCTATCGAACAATAACCCTCTTTACCGCGCACACGTACAAACAGACATGCCATTATTCCTATAATATGTCACAAATCATCTTCTATACGACACAAAGTTTATAATGAATTGACATATTCAACACACGTGCTGCTAACATGTGGTTCAACCACTCGGAGGCCTAGTCGCGACCCAATACCAACCTTAACCAACAGACATCTGGTTCAAAATCCAACAGCTGTTATTAAATCTGGTTTAATCGATGCTATTGGAAATTAATTCCTATATGATACAGTTTAAGGACCATTTGATGATATCGATACTCCTGTATACGCAATTCCAATAAGTGTTAGTAATCTTGCAAGCATGATTGTTATTACCGCTGATGATAATTGCTAATGTGTTGGTATTGGTTACGAAATATATATATTTAATGTTTTTAGTCACATTCTGTTTACGAATAAGGACATCGATGAGTAGAGGAAGTCATCAGGTCACGTTACATAAGACATAGAATCATTAAATGGCTTCTCAGAAAGCGATACGGGGAGAGGAAGCGAAACGTTTGTAAGACAAGTCAAAATTGTTCTAACAGATAAAAGCTCGAATGAATCCAATTGAATAATTCCAACTACGGCTCCGTAGCGTGATGATAATGATTATAACGTCAACATTCCACCAACAAAAAGTGTTGTGTTCACGTTATTGTGTAACATGAATAAATAATAAATCGAATTAAAGTTTAATCAAACACTTGAGCGCGTTCGGAAACTAATCATCGATGGAGCTGAGACATTGTAATTGCAAATTAATATTGATGATGTGATTCAGAACCGAGATCGAACTAATTATAACGACATACATAAAACATTAGCCCATCAAACAGTTGCTGTTCCAACGTATCACCGATGAACTATGGGCTCGTTCAACAGCTTTTTGTTATAAGTGTCAAGTTTTTCTAAAGTTCAACATACTTTGTGTTACGTTTCTATCTGGATTATGGATTTATAAGCCTTGGTATTTATTTATCTTTGGAGCTTCTTTTATTGTTTTTTGTTGCCTCGGATAACTTTATGATCATTAAATATGGTTAATGATTTGCTACATAAATTAAATTAAACAGCCAACCTTCTCAGAAAATTGATGTCTGATAATGATAACGTTATAATATCTTTAATAATACCATATTTGGTAACTCAATTGTCAACGAGATAAGAAGCTCAATTGAAGAGCTATGCAAATGACGCAAGAACACAAATCTCAGAGGTTCCTCTAGTGATAACAAATCAAACACATAATTACAGCAGGATTAAAATTCTTACTCACTCTTTGTTAATGTGAGTGAATTGAAACGAAAATATTTATATTGATGACAATCTCTTTGATACACTCATCTGGCAATCGCTTCGATGAAACATCAAGATTTTGAGCATAAACAAAATAAAACAAACCGCACGGTTGTCGAACAATATTATTGGAATCGGTAAACTTTATTGCGACGCGATAAAGTTGAGATTTGTACAAAATAAAAAGTTCTGTGTGTAACCAAATATCAACGCTTTTCCTCTCCAATATGACATCTCAAAGGCGATATCCGAAAATATAGTAGTAACAGATGTATCTTATTAAACATGAAACAGTCTAACACAAAGATCTTTTGAAGAAAAAGAGTAACAGACGCATTGCAAACAGATATTCAGCGAGAAACGACTTAATTGTTGAAGGGGTCTCGCGTCTCACTAGACAATCATTGCGGGGTATTTCAGACCGACACTGCGTCATTCTTTTACAGAATTTTCAACGTGAGTCAGTTATGTAAACTGCACTAACGATGTGACATAGAGCACACATAGTGATGTCACTCGTACATATAAGAGAACTCTTAATCGAGTCTCGTATCGTGTCGAAACTGTTATCAAAGTGTTCGACGTTATCTCGAAATGAAGCGTTCTTAATACATCAAATCGCATGATAAAAGAATACGCAGTTTACTTAATAATTGTAGTGACGTCAATATTAAAGCCGAGCGGTGAGGTGGATGAGAAACAAAAGTTCGAAAATAAGCAGGTCTTTGATGATAAATAATTTATAGCTCCACTAAAACCTGCATAAGAAAGAAATGTTGATAAACATCGAACATTAAATATGTAACTGTTGACGATCGTTAAAAAATGGAAGCCAGACGTAGTACATACCTACGTACACGCACACATACATACATACGTAAATATCACTTCGTAGGATGTATAACTTTTATTAGTTTAGCGCAGCGAAGTCGCACTTACACCTACTGTAATTTAAAAATGAAAATTCCACGCGCGATTAGCACGGAGAGCCATTCGTTTGATCCGCTATCTGGACTTCTGAGCGGCATTCGACTGATGTGATCGTTCAGATTTTTCTTTACGCATCGCATAAATTGATATATGAGCGGTCATTTCTTCACAAAACCGCTTACATTTTCGATTTTATCTGCTTTCCGCGCTCTAATGTCCGTCGCGGTCCCCAACGCTAATAGATTCAACAGGTGTACCGCAGGGTGGTCTAATCGTACCGTTACTTTTTTTTTACTATTTACATTTCACGAATTTATCGCGCACTGTGACGTCTCGAGGCGCACATTTGATTCATATGCTTATGCTGTCGCTTTTTAATACTGATTTACAATAAAAACAGAAATGTTTCACCGGCGATTGATGTGAGTTATGATTAATGTTTCGTCTTTGATGTTCACTGCTATGAATCTATCAAGTCGGCTTCTGAATATCGACGCGGCCCGTGTATAAATAAACCGGGACGAATCAGACGAGGAGCCCGTCTTCGTTTTAGTTAATTATGAGGTTATTAAAGAAACATTGCTGACTGACTAACAAAGTTTAAATAAATATCTGTACGTACCTACAGCTACAGAGCTACAGGTGTAGGAGTGGGTGTGTGTGTACTGTACGTACACTTCCCGGTCGTTAGTTATATAATGGAGTCACGGCATGCCGTTGTCACGGTACGGACAAATTACATATTTATATCTATCTTCCATTTTTTGTCGGTCCGAACTAAAATTAGAATAATCAGCATCGAGTACAAAGCAGCAGATCGCTTTCATCATCGACACGATGATGTTTACTTGGAATCTTCCGAGAAACAGGGGCCCAGCATTCAATACTTGGAAATAAATATGTGAGTTTGACATTTGCTTTCATGTTAGCTCGCGTGTTTCGACTGTAATTACTGACATAGCTAGACGGCAATTTGGACCGCCTTACCGCCGTGTACTTAAAGTATATTTTTGTCCTTTTTTCTAATGTAACTCCGTTGGGTTCTTTTTTTCTGTTATTAAATTATCGTGCGTGCCGATTTCTGACGAGATGATAGGTTGCGTTTGATGGGGCATCTGATTGCTTCTCTTGTAGACATTTCGTATTTGTTCCTTTCTCTTTGATTGACTGCTTTAGAAATCAGAACGTATAAAGGTCACATCTCGCTTTAACTGCATTCAATTATACATAAATATACGCGTAATAACTGAACATAAATAACAATATGTTTTATTTATTTGAAAAACCGTTGTATTACATCGGGAATAATCTCGTCGGGGTACTAAGTCTTGTTAATCTTTAAAGCTCGTACTTGTATAATTGTCAGGTGCCCTACATAACGTGTATTGTTAACTACATCTTCATCGATGAATTTATTGTTGTTATTTACGATGAGAGGCTAATGGAGTTTGGCATCGACTACACAATATAAATTAAACGGAGAAGTGACCACAAATGAATGACAATACGTCGCTACATTTACTTTATGCATATATCATTCGAAAACAGATTCCACACGATATATACCATCGATAAATGTCAATATGGCTTGAAATAGTCTATAATAAGCTTACAGAACATTAGTCAAGTCAGTTCAAAGATAATTCACTGTCGAAGCGTCTAAGACTTTACGACGTTCAAGACTTAATAAGAGAAATGTGAGCGTACGCCCCCAAAATAACAAAATTAAAATATATCGAACGACAGACAGACGTCATAAACTAATTTCGAGTGTTTTCGTTTTGGTGTGTACAAAAATAGCGTCATCAGTCTTTCATGTCCCGCGCTGGAGTGACATTAAAGTATAATTTACAGTTGGCCTTTAGTACAGCGCCATCTATGAGCTCGAGATGAAAGTAACCGTTTTTACTGCTCAAAAAGAAAGGTGTTTATGATTTATGCCGCTCGCCTATATTATTGCTTTTTGAAATTAAATAGTAAGCGCCTAGCGGCCGTTCCGATAGTAAATGGATGTGTTTCAGAATAATTTAACGTGTGTCGGTGCGGGGTTTATGCTCTGTTTACATTGTTTTGATGTTCAGGTGTCTGTTGTTAAATACGTCAGGTGTTCAGTGAAGGTACACTTTTACATTTCCCAAATTACCGCGACGTGTAATTAAAACGTCGAACAATAAAAAAAGATGGGCGCCATCAAATAAAATTACATCTCCATTACATAATTTCATTCATCTTTTTTTATTGGCAATATACACTAGAAATAGATGCTTTGTTTACCTGCAGATTAAAATAATAGTTTCGAAAGCGGACACGAAGGCCAAAGTCGATAATGCAGATAAAAAACTAGAACATAACCTGAGTAATATTGAAGACTGCTAATAAGTAATTAGTGGAGGATCGTACAAATGAAGGAACGCGACAAATTAGCTGACCCATCAAAGTACCAATCTTCCATCAAAAGCGAAAAAGTTTAATGAAACCTCCGAATCCAATCAAAACCGAACCCACACAAATCCTAATAAGAAAAAGAAGTTGCTGAAACAAATCATTTATCGAATGTCATCAAAAAGGAATAACATAAACTTCTCCACCCCCATTTCTTTGCAACTTAATTAAATAGAGAGAAGGAGTAAGGAAATTTTCTGAGAAATTTTGTCACCCTCGGTGCGGTTAAAAAGAGTTCGGTACCTCGAAAATCGTTTTCTTCGTCACAAAAATTGGCGAACAATAAAAAAATACGCGGAGCTGCTTCTATTGTGATTTTTGGATGTTTAAACCCTTTTGTTGTGAACTTCGCCCTTTCGATACTTGTTTGTTTATTAATTGCTATGGTTTTACTTGATACTTTATTGACATTGAATTTAACAAAACGATACCGCTTTGTTAAATTCACGTTTGTTGGGTTCGCGCAAATTATTACGTTCTTGGAGAAAAATAACATTGTTTCACGGGATTGCGACTTGAGGAACTGAACTATGACGTGGTAGAGTGGTTTCACTCGTCATCAGAATCACATTCACTAGACACTACCATTTAAGGTTCAATATCCCTTAACATATTATCAAACAGTATCTTATATAGATCGTGTTTTACTCGTCGAAATAAAGGATCCATGTTGATATTTCAAAAAGAGTGTCCTTTCCATCGATCTTTTTCAACAGAAACTAGATTGTGAATTAGCATAAAACGCGGCGTGCTATGAAAAGTTTCACATTTGTATAGTTTCATCGAATTGTTTACACGTTGTTTTGCAACGTTCTTATTGTATGATATTGTATGAAATTGTTTGCATTGCTCCGTCATCGTGCTTTGTGAGTTTGTGTGTGTCTTTTAAAGCGGCATTGGATGGCGAATCTTCGAGATAGTGCCAAAGGAATGCCTCGTTGGTAGCACAAAAGCGTTCGTTAGGGTATATAACAGCATTTATATCGTGAAATGCTGGTGTTTCGACACTTCAACTATTCTGTCCGACTGTTCTTTGGAGTTACAACCAACATTTCGGTTTTGTGCATTTCCCCTTTTATGTAAAATTTGCCGGCCCCCTATTCTGTTTCTAGGCCGTTAAAACTTTTTGATTACCATACTTTTGATCGTAATGGATACTAACTACCACGCTAACAGGTCGTTGGTTCGATTTCCACCATGGACAAATATTTGTATACTCACGAACTAACATCTATAAATCTAGATTACTTGGCTTCCATAGTATCTTTGTTTAGTTTGGAACAGAAAATCAGGTATGAAGAGTCTTTCCGATTCCTTCATGTTATACTTTATCTAGATCCTTACAATGATAGTGTTATAGAGATATCTCATCAGCATTAATGGTGCATCATTTCAATTAGCGTGCCTGCCTGCAGTGCTTTAAATTTGGCAATTCAATGGTCTAATGATTCAGGAGTATGAATGGTTCCATCTGAATGCTTCTTGTTACTAGGTTGGCTCTTTATACCCGTTTTTTCCCATTGCGTTTTGATGTTAAGAGCACTTGTTATGTAGGGTTGATTTTTCGTGTGTGTTTTTTGGCAGTCTTTGTAGGAAACCCCGTTATGTGTAATGAAATTTGTTTGGTCGATCTGTTGCGGATTATTTTAATGAGGTACGCTGTTGATTTTTTGATGGTGGTTTCAATATTTGCACAGACTATTCATGCAGTGCGCAGTGAGCTTAAGAGTTTTTTTTACACGTATCAACATATTGCTATTGTGTGTGTGTTTAAATAGGTCAATGACCGTAAATCTCTGAATGACTATGTTGGATCTGTGTGGGCGGAAAAGTTTAGTCGTGATAAATAAATAAATAGCTGAAATTGTCTGTAACGCTGTATCATCGCTCTATTGCTCCCAATTAGGGTTGCGCCCGCTTCTCTTAACATTAATTGAGTGTATCGATAATATTGATTGATCGATTGGTGGGCGTCAATCAATCGTTTGTGTGAAGATCGCGCCGGCCGTTTCGTTGATTTGGTGCTTTTAAATTAAATACTATTAAATTAAGATTGGTAACGTAGTAATATTTTGAAGATAAAACAATTTATTTCTTTTGGACTCGTACAGTATCAACCAAAATAAACACAATAGTTACATTTACGTATATGCTATAATTAAACATACGACATTTTTGGTCTACCAATAAATAAACTTAGGTATATTCTAACAGGTATCTCTCAATAGAACACCTACATTAAAATTACAAAACATCTCAAACGAACGTATCGTTCATTAAAAAACCACAAAATCCACGAGAAAACTTGTTAAGACATTACAAACATCGAAACTCAATTAAAAGTCAAAACGTCATACACAACTCTTCACTTTGTCGGATAGGTACGGGAAAAAGCTTATCGCATGAGTCGACATGTCGACATTTGAGTTGGCACAACACTAATTGAAATTAGGCTGTGCTCTGATCGCTTGCCAATGTCAATTAGAATAGAAAATATTAAAAGGTAAGTGACAGGAATAGGACGGGGTTTCAATGTCGACGCCATTTTGTGGCATATAGTGAGGTCACTCGACTTCAATTAGAAATGTTGACGTTTCGATCATAGTTTTAGTAAAAAATGTTATAATATTATTTTTATTAATTTATAATTATAATATTCTTGTAAATAATTAAGCCCCATAGCATTGTAATAGCAATCTTAAATGACCGCAGCACTTTTTGAATAGGTGTATGTTTTGTTTATTTTGCTCACACACGGCCAATGTGTGATGTAATGTAATGTAATTTCAATCTAAAAAGAGTTTGTACATGAATAAATAAATTACTCTTTAAATAATACCCCAAATTAAGTAAAGCTTGTACTATAGTAACCAGATAACTGATATACTACATGTATCATTATTTACTCTAAGACTCCTGACTCCTAGCTGGATACCGAACCTATGACACACTGATCGAAAGCTTAAAAAAGAGAATCTTCCGTCCATTTTCCCTAATCCTTAACCACACATATAAATAGTTACTAATAAAGTATAGTTAACAATGTCTCGTGTCCGTGTGTCTGTGCGGTCATAGCTCATAAACCGTGATATTTATTTAGTGCAAGGATTACCGTTCGTTCGGTGCCGATCAATCATTCCATTGAACGTATCCTGTTTCCCCTCACTAGTGATGTGGCAACCCGATCAGTTATCGATAGATTAAATATCGATATATGAGAAAGGAACTATGGCTTTAGAAAATACATATTATCCATAATGATACTTACTTGCTACTAAGACTATAATTTCACTTTTGCAACAAATTAAATATCATCACTTTTAACAAGAAAACGAACTAAATATATATGTAGGTATATACATACATAAATAAAAAATACTGTATCCTTCAATTAAAAGCAATACACTAATATCAATTCTCAAAACTAAAACTATCGATATCGATAACGTCCCCACGACACAGCGCATCCCTAGATCTAGCCAACTGTCAAATCCAATTCAGCGTTGCCCCCGCGCATGTAATTGATTTATTGATCGTACGTTACATTCGATATGAGATGACTTGCCGCCGTGCGCATGCGCAGTCTCAGTTAACAAGGCTGTTGCATCCTTTAACTGTAATTTTCTAACCATTTAACCGAGTGACCTTAGTCACATAACTCGAAGTATTATTTTAGGGGAAGATCTATGGAACTATGGAGATATCTCTGCATTTGTCTTTATTTAGGAGTTTAGATGATGATTTTAAGACGTATTTTCCTACGACTATGGTTAAAGCCCTGTTTATATAAAGCTGAAAGTTTGTTTGCTTCACCGCGTTATTTTAGGTAATACTGTTCCGATTTAAAATATTATTTTAGTGTTAGATAGGCAATTCATCGAGGAAAGCTATCAGACTAATAGGAGCGGAGCATCGATGAAAGATGTCGCGAAAACGGGAAAGTAACGCTAATGAATTTGCGCGGGTTAGCTAGTACATAAATATGATGTAACTTAGAAACATAATTGTCAACTCTATCTAGGATAGAGCGAGTAAATCTCAGATAACCTTTTATAGGCCATCATTGCCTTTTTGTTTCTACATATCTATGTGCTATTTTACTCTTACGAACTTAATAAAACTATCTCCATCCCTTACCTCTTTCTCTTTAGTAGCGAGTTCGGTCTCCAGATTCCCTCCCTGAGGAACCACCGGGCTGCTCCTCGAGGAGTTACTGTTGCTCCTCGCCGTCGCAGCCATTTCCATCTTATGGTCTATATCCTCATCAATTTCAGGAGTTTGTCTCTTCTCCTCTTTGATCTCTGGACTATACCTATCTATTCTGGTCTCCGTGGACTGGTCTCTGGTCGGTTCTAGGTGGGAGCCATTGGTTTTTGGGAGGATGGCGTGTAACGGTGTGGGGCTGGTGGTGGCTAGCTGCTCTTTGAGGGTTGTCACTTCTTTTTCGGCCAGTGTGGCTCTCTGCAACAAGGAATAAATTATATGAGATTAGATTTTGGATAGATAGATCTACTTTTACTGGGCAAGTGACGAATATAAGTTTATTTACAATGTCATTTTAGAATCATCAGAATTATGAGAATTCTCTGAACAAAAGACCACTAAAGCCTGTATTATAAGTTTTTACAAAAAAATAATTTATAAAATTCCAATCTAGTATAATCTTTTGTAATTAACAAATGTATAGCACAAAAATACAAGCGTTAATCATTAAAAAGGATGTAACATAGCCATTCGACCGCAAAACGACGGCACAGGCAGGTAGGTAGGTACTCTATTAAAATTTTAATCTAATTATCAGTTCCCATAGTTTTGTTCTTGCACCTTTGTTCGGCTTCCTGCTACATTCACTGCGCATGCGCATTCAGCGGTAATCGTTCGATCTGAGCGGATGTAGTGATTGCTATTGGTCGAATCAAAGCAATCATTTTTAGCTGGGTACCTTTAAAGATTTCATAGAATACCACGTCAGCTTTTGTCAACAAGATTATTATTATACCTAGAACTTATTATAAATCCCATACTAGTTATTATTGACAATTATAAAAGTTTATTATCAATGGTAAATCTTTCAACAGATAATCCTTATACAGGATTTTATATATTTTTAAATTAATATTTAATTCTTTGGAGTAGTTTGGGAATTCATGTAAGAGATTCTTATCATGTTAGAACAAAAAAATGGAGTACTTTGTGAATAACCCTATTTTATTTATGTAATTTCTTTACTATATCATAAAGCTAATTGCATTTGCCCTTCATCGTCCTAGAAGCTATTGATTGAATTGCAGCGAAAATGGGCTTTTAAACCATTTATTCTACACACAGAAAAGAGAGTACATATTTATGAAAATAAGCAATATGACCAACTTGTGTGTAGCTTGGTGGCCAGCTCAGTGTACGCTGCACATAAAGTACACAAACACAGAATTTTAAATAGCGAAGTATCAAATAACATTTAGTGTGCTTTTACACTAATTTTGAAAGTCGCGGCTGTCTCATTAGTTGTAAAGAAAGCTAAATATTAAACGCACATGCGTATCGTATGCGTGCGCGCGTGACGGAGCTCACGCCCCCGTGGGCAGATAGCATCGTCGCCGTCGCCTACAATATGTACCGACAGATTATATTAGTCGGGGTACAGGCTTGTAGTGCGTTTTGGTTTTTGGAACGTCAGTTAGTTTTTTTTTTTATGTTTTTTTGTGTCTACATAGGAGGTTATGTGCCAAATTACTGTCGCGTTTATAAAAAATAAATAAAAATATAAATAAATACTTATCCTGGGATATTTTTTACACACGACCAATCGGATTCCAAAGTAAGCTTCTAAGCGAGCGTGAGAGTAATTTTACTTTTTAAAGAGTAATGTATTAAAGATTTGGTTGACAGTTTCCTGATTGCCAATAGTTCCTATCCCATACCATGCAAAGGGGAAGACTTTAGACAGCACCAATATTATTTTCGATGCATAAACGCTGCGTGTTTCTCGCCAGTGTGCAAGGGGGTTTATACAATACGCGCATACATTCGTGAAGTTTCTCGATGTAAATCAGCGATCGTCCGGATTAATGGCGGCGATTCTTTTTTTTAATGAGTGCGTTATCGGCCGTTTTATTTCGTCGATGATTTGTTCAGATTAGCTTTCAATGTAACTATATTGTAAATATTTCACTAATAACTCATTAATTTTAATTATAGTAATATTTTTACTTTAGCTCTACCACACGGTAACTGAACAACCCTTTCAAATACTGACTGACAGAGACCTCTGTATTTTTTTTTATGAATTCAAATGTTAGGGAATCATATCTTACAGCCAACAATTTAGTGTTACATAAAAAAAGTAAAGTCCCATAGATATTTAATAGCGACGATGACAATCAATAATCAAGGGCATAAACACTTAAAACTGTCCATTATGTGAGTCATAGACAATAAACAGGAGCGATCAATCACGCTCAATTGAGTCTATGGCTCAAATCGCACGTTACGTAACCGGTAGATGACAAATCTTTACTCCAGTTACGTCCTACGGCATTTTGTAATGTCTATGATTGTTTGGTCATCATTCGTTTAGTCTTTATCTTTATCCTTTGCTTTATTGGTTATGAAATCTTTTGGTTTTAAAATGGTGGTTATACCTTTGTAGTCGTTGGGTCGAATCTAATATTGTACTAAAATCGGTTGTGCGTTCACAAATATTGTCGGTGAGATTAAATAATCGTAATGTAAAAGACGTTTATATTCGAAATAGTAATTGCTGAGTTTATTGCCTACTCTTCTAAGCCGCATATTTAATCAAACAAATCTAGATAAAGTAAGTATTGCAAAGTAGTAAGCTTTAGTACAAGCTCTGTTATGTGTAAAATTTTGACAGATTGCCGCCATGTTTTTTTAAATGTCAAAAGCGACTAGAAGCACTCTCATGGTAATGTTTCTAAATGCTCACACAAACCGGATCTAAGTATCATAAATGATTTATACTATCCGAAATTATACAAGAAAAGAAACGTTATAGTTTTCGACCGAATAATTTTATGTTTACAACTAGAAAGTTTAGTGGGAAAGCGAAGTACCCTCATTACTGAAATAAGTAGCCCATTCAATTATTATACGATGAAAAATATCAAACACTTGCTCGTGTGAACCGCCTCTTGAGATGTAGAATGAAAATTGTCGAACTCCCAAAAATCTCTTTATAATTACAATTATAATTGTCCAGAGACAATTTAGTGATATTGTTTATTTTTAATGTGAGAAATGTCCAATGGAAAGTTTTATGTGAAGATTTAAGTTTTGATTAACATTGATTTATTTCTGTTTTGAATGTGACAGACAATAAAACATATAGGAATATCTTAAATGCCATTTCATATAAAAGACATTAAGGTATTAAGTTTTGAAGGATGGATGGATGTTACTCATTCACGAAAAAACTGATTATTTACACATAATATGTTTCTGGAACAGCACATAGACGATAGTCTAAATGATAATTTATCCCGGGAAAATATAAGCTCCCTTCAACACAGGTGAGACCGCGGGACAGCGCCTATATACATTGTATCTTAGTCCCATAGAAACAAAAGTCAAGCGCAGTCAAAAATTCCAAATAAATTCCAAAACAAAAAAAACAAAACGCACAGACTAAAAAAGTCTAACTACGAAAACATCGTTGAGTGAACGAGTGACTCGGTAAAACCATTCATTGACTCATTAAATATAAACCGCTACACTAATTGCGGCCCGTGAGAGATCTAGTGAAAATAACTTTAAACTTAATCTATTGCACAAACAAACCTGATTTTGTTGTCGATGGTTTCCATAGATAAGGCTTTGTTCTTTCGGATACATCGGCTTTGGATTTAATTGTTGAATTATATTAAAACTAGTGGTAACGAGCGTGACGCCGATTTCGGTGGTTTAAAATCGGTTTACAGTAACCATGATCTTTGCTTTATGAAGCAAATTTTTGTTTAAGAGGTAATATTTGATTTTGAAAATGTGCCGGAACTACTGGACCGATCTGAATAGTTCTTTCACTAATAGAAAGGTACATTATCAGGGAGTAACATAGGCTATATATTATTGCCGTATTTCGGTGGGAATGGGTAATATGCGGGTGAAACTGCGTGCCGAAGATATCCATTGTAATATTCCATAAACAAGGTATTTATATTAAATTCGTGCAACAATAGACCCAAAACTAATCACAACTCGACAAGACGAATTGAAATCAATCCCAAAAACTTTGTTTATTGAATAAAACAATTGATTGATTAATTCCAATGAAAGGACAGATTATACAGAGTTTCGGGTGCGATTGAAGGCTCGGCCATCGCTTTATTGTTCACAACGTCGCCGCCATTGTCTCTGACTAATCGAATTCTATTTATTTATGCTTTCTTTGATTCCGATCCTCCGTTCCCTCCGCTGAACGGTTTTAGTATCGGAAATATTAATTTTAAGCTGTCTTTGTGGGGACGCAATGAATAGAAAAATAGTCTGAATATAAGTATGTCCGTGACAGAGGTCGCGTTTGTGAAAAAAAAAACAACAAAATATACTAATTGACGTTTCTCAAATGTCGAAGCGTTGACGCGAGACGTCATCGGTGGGCAGTAATTGGCCGAGAATTAAATCTCGGTAGAATGCACCTCGCACTAGACTAGCAACACTAGTAATAAAACTTTACACCCAGTGTGGCCATTCGACATAATTATAAACATATTTTTAAATCGTAATTTATATTTGAGAGACACATGTAATATTTGTTTAGGAGACGTTTGTGGAAATTGGCACGAGATCGTGACACATAGGTAGGTACGTATTTGTGAATGAGTCAATGTGTGCGTGTATAGATAGATCACTAAATCGCCATGTTGACGACTTACCGGGAAAACAGAATGAGGTGTTTTATGCGTGTTAAAAAAACCTAATACTTAATAATAAATATCCTGCAACATTTTTTGACTTACGGCCAATCTGATTCCAAACAAAGCAGAGGTGTTATGGTAACCAGATAGCTGATATACTACTTTTAAATACATACTTATAAAGATAGACACAACAAACAGACAAATTCATTAATACAAATGATTGTCCTAGGTGGGATTTGATCCCACGACGAGCTCAACCGGTCTGTCAACAGGTTGAGTGTTGGCATAGGAAAAAAAGCGTAATTTATTATTGGCACTTGGCACACTTCCGGTAGAATCACCTGATGAGTAATATAGTTAAAAAAAAGACATTAAGACCACTCTACACTATCAGAAGCTGGCGACGACTAGTCTGTTAAAGCTTTTACAGAAATATAAAATATGTAAATACATAATTTTACTTCGTTAGCGTCATTTGTCCGTTTTGGCAACATTTTTGATTGAAGCTCCGCTCCTTTTCGTCGTAGCGTGATGATATATCGCTTATAGCTTCTTCGATAAATGGGCTATCTGACACTGAAAGAATTTTCCAAATCGGTCCAGTAGTTTCTGAGATTAGCGCGTTCAAACAAACTCTTCAGCTTTATACATTAGTATAGGTACTGGCAGACCCGGCAGACTTCGTTCTGCCCACCAGCGCCACCACCGGGTCCAAATTGATGTATACATAAAGACCTTCCCCATGAGATACTCCGTAATTTGGTGAAAACCGCATGAAAATCTGTTCAGTAGTTTTTGTGTTCATCGCGTTCAGACAGACAGAGGCAGGTACTTTGTTTTATATATATAGATGGGCGGCGTTTTTTTATTCTCAGCTAACTGTTATCAGGTAGGTACACTCAGCCACAATAATTGGTCATAATACATTAATTCTAATTAAATTGTTATTTTCGTTACGCGGTACATTTCGGATACAGTTAGGTTTATGTTTGTTACCAACCACTAGTACCTAATGTGTTTTTGTTTTAATTACAATATTACACCGTTTTTTCTAGTCGTTACTTAGTATTTAGATTAAAAGTAATAGATTTGGCTTAGAGATAAAGAAATAACACAATCAGAGCTTTTACCTACTTGACTACTTAGGGGATTTTTTATGTAGGTAGGTACTAATTTAAAATACCTACATATTTATTTTAATGCATACAAAATTGTCTAGAATGGGATTCAAATATACGACCTATGTAAAAGTAACTAACTAACCACTACCCATTCTTTTCAATAATATTCTAAACATCCAAGTATCCAAATAAATACAATGAGTATTTATAGGCAAAAATATACCTTCGTAACAAAATATTTATAATGACGTATACAATAACCCTTTAAGCGCCTGAAGAAAAATTAACATACACGTACATACACACTCATACATACTCATACATACACACGCAAGGGTCTCCCACACCCCGCACACGGCGAACGGTCACTAATTAATGGAAAAGGATTAAATTCGTACAGAAATTGAAATAAAATAAATATGATAAAGGGCCGGTCTCTTTTCTGGTCTGGTTTCGGTTTTTTGTTTTCCCTCACGGCGCGGCCGAGGGGTTAGCTGTCAATAAGGCACGATGTAATTATCATTTTTCTTTATAATTAAGCATTAATTACAATTAGGTATATAAAGCATCACAAGAAGCTTATTATAGCTCTGGATGTAAATATCTATATAAGTATGTACATAAAAGTAGTATATGTAGTACTAGCTGCTTCCGCACGGTTTCACCCGCGTAGTTCCAGTTGCCGTGGGAATACAGGGATAAAATATAGTCTATGTTACTCCTGGATAATGTTGCTTTCGAATGGTGAAAGAATTTTTAAAAACGGTCCAGTATTGTTTGAGCTTATTCATAACATCCAAACAGACAAAGTTTTCCTCTTTATAATATTAGTGTAGATCACAAGACTGTTCTTGTGATCTTTTTATCTAATGAGTAGTTTATGAAAGCAACTTCTACATACAAACTTACATTTATTATTTATGGTAAGTAGAAAGCATTATATAGATAGGTTGAATATACTTGTAAAGTTTCGGAGATTACCTTTTACATACAAACTAACAACGCATTTTCATATTATATAAACTAGAAAGCATAAAGATGGTTTTAATTAATGTTAGTAGCTGTACGAAGTCGGGTCGTTTTGCTAGTCTAAATATAAAATCGTGTATTATGCCGAAAACCGTTTTGTGGCTTACAGGATCCCATCTCGGTCTGCTGAGCAATAAATGTAGGTATTTTGTTTAGAATCGAAGGAAAATTTTTCATGAGGGTATCTTTAATACCCCACGTTTACATTTCAGGGTTGTTATACATATAATATTTTTTGTCAATCAATTAATCTGTTCAAATCATATTACTTATAGGGACGTACAACCCTAAGGTCGGTCTAAGGTTCGATACCTGCTGTTACATTTCTGGGCTTAAATATTTATGTGTACCTATAGGTGTAGATATACCTATAATATGTATATTGCAGTGGTTTAAATGAATTCTTATTCTAGTTATGTATATCAGTGATCTAGTAACCATAAGATTTATCAACTTTAGGATCAGTTCACAAATAAAAATCTTACTAAAGTCTAACTCGAATGTAAAAAAATTACAAAGAATAAGTTAGTCTAATTAACAGACAGTTCAGTAGTCATTTCTGTACCTATATCTAATGTGGTGTATTTACCTACATCGGAGTCTGTCCCGATCCAACCCTTTCGTCTTATCCACGGTCCAAACGACCGAGGCATAATTTTATATTGATTTACTCTTTGTGGCATTGAAGGGTTTGAAGTTTTAAACCGAGCGAGCGTGCAACAATACACACTTCTATATTGTACAAAATATTTACCTAAGAAAAGTATATCGCTCGATCTATTAGGAAAAACCATCAAAATCCATTGCATAGTTTAGGAGAACTAAGTGAAAAACAGAGAGACATTTTAATACTATTTAAAGACAATTATAAACAGAAAACCAGACGATTCGATAAAAAAAAAACGACGCCATGTTTTTTTCGCGTAGGCTGTAGATTATTTTCCCTTGCGTTATATCTACGGGATGGAATTAAAAAAAAATAAGACTCCGAAGGTAATACGACGTTGGCGGCAAATTAGAACTGACATTGAGAGATTAAGTGCTCCTCGAGTGTGTACTATCGACTGGAGCGAAATAGACAAACACGCCTAATGTTTTTAATATAGACAAATAAGCAATTTGATTAAACTTTTTTTTTGCCGAAGGGTAGGTTTTACTTTTTAATCTGCCAAGATTTTTTTGGCATTAAACTCGATTGACAGGCTTTGAGGTTGATTGACTTTCAAGTCACCGGTCGTGGGTCCCATACAGGACAATTATTTCTATCCATGAATATATCTAGACGTAATTACATTAAATATAAGTAGTATATAACAAGCTCTGCTTAGTTTGGAATCAGATTGGCCGTGTGTGAAAAATGTCCCAGGATATTTATTTACCCTACCTTAAGAGGTAAACAGATGCAGTCCCCAAAATCAATTGATGTGAACATTACATAAACAAAAGCCATGAAGCGGCAACTTCAAAACAGGTAGACGACAAATAAAACCCTAAAGTCCGCACAGAATCAAATCGTCAAACTAAATAATCCAATTCCACAACTCGAATTGACAAATTCAAATAATACTTGGGGGGGAAAATTTGTCTATCGATAGACAGGTACGGCCCCAAGGATCATTATTAGATATTGAATTTTCCTAACTTTGGACTCATCCGCTTTCTAATTTACTAATGAATCCGAGTGCTATTGCCATTAGACCCCCCCTTCCCCACCCGGGGGTGGCAGGAAGGGGTAAGAACTCGGGAAAATTTCGTCTTTTATACCATGTAGAACGATAATCCGATTGGTGATTCGGTCGCTCCACATTTGAATTTTCGTGTGTTCCCGGCAACTCTCGGAGAGTTGCGCGACAATTTTGATACTTGTAATTTTTTTCACGACTACAAACGCTAGTTCGTCGACTAATAGCGTCCTTAAAATTCGCCGACAAAGAGATTTCACACTTGCGGCGCTGAAAATTAAGTCGTAAATGTTTTATCGGGATCTTCGAAAACTAAATCAAAAACATACGCGGCACAACATTAATATGTAAATATTGTGTTAGCTCGACGGCGGTAGTCAATAAAACCGAATTGGAAGTTTCGCACCTGCACTCATATTGATTAGTTTACGGGCAGATAGGCCAATGATTTAATATGATTTGTGCCTACAACCTATGGGACTCTGTGAGGACATTTTATAATTGACACTAAATATTTTTAAGCATCGACAAATATCGATATAAACTTAGTTTGTAAGACTTGCAATAGGTATATTTTTCTTATACGAATTCTAATATGACATTCTAATTAGAAGTTCTCGGTTATATATACCGTTGCAACAACTTAGTGTCCTTTGTCAATTACTATGCATCTGTCATCGTGAAAGTTTCATCAACCAAATCATCAGTATTCACATAAACCTACAAAATTGTAACGTTTTATTTTTATTTTTTTTACGACTAAGGCAAACAGGCATACGGTCTCATCTGATGGGAAACTACTATCAGAACCGAGCATTAATAGTGACTATTCATAAGTGCTTTATTGAGGCCTAGTTGAATAAAAAAGATTTTGATTTTGACTTTTTTTTATCCAGTTACCGTAGCCTATGGACGCTTGCAACACCAGGGGCGTCACTCACGCGTTGCCGACAAAGTAAAAACCTCTTTACTCTGTAACCTCTACGTAATATAATCTGTTCAAGTCAAAGTTCATCGGGTATAGGTGTTCGCGATCGGCGGCGAACTTTCCCCCAATAGGGCTTGGCGGCGGGACATCCATTCCCTTGTTCACGCTCATAAGTTTATTCTTAAACAAACCAGTGTGCTGAATATTATTTGTTTTATTGACTTGTTCCTTATATGTTCGCTACTTTGGATTGTTGAATGCGATTTGTTTGAGGAGTTTCGTGTTCGTCCTATTTTTGTTTGGAGTTCTGTTATGCCAATGATAGGGAGCTTTGCAGTGATAATATTAGACTATTTCAATATTGATGAGATTGACACAGGACCGTGTAAAGTGGCGAAAATGAAAAGACCTATGCTCAGCAATGGGTAATTACGGGCTGACTAGATGGATAGACTTACATATTATATCGATTTTTATTTAGGCATATTAAACTCTTCTAACAAAATAAACGATGCATAAAAAAGACGATTGGACGATACTATCAAACCTTATTAAAGTTTGATCCTATAAGAATAACAGCTCACCATAAGCCCTAAGCTTCCAATCTCATTAAAAATACACAATGTCATAATGACACTTCAAACCGTTCCATATTAAAACATTAAAAGCAAATGAGAGAAGTCATTACATACACCTGACATGGTTCACACTTGACCATACTTAGAAGTACCCAATAACAAGACAATGTAAATCAAGCTACTAGACCAAATGATCTTCCCTCAGCACTTAAAAGTAACTGTAAGTTAAAACAATGCATGCGAAATGCGATAATCATCTAAATTAGTTGCTTTAAATATTGTTTAAATGGTGTGTTAAAGCTTAATCATAGGCTCGTAGGTTCTAGGAGGTACTGTTGTTCGTTTACCGTAAAAACAAGAAGTTTTAGACGTGCAACGGTGCCGAGGTACGGAGCAATTATAGCTCAAACAACATTATAAATAGACACAGAATTGTACTATTTTCTATGTTACTCTTAAACTTATTGGTATTACATTTGTGAAGGTTTGTTTCAAACTGCTACTGATTTGAACGGTGATAAACAGTTTTTGTTACTACAATTAATGTGAAAATGAACTCAAAACAAAAACAGAACTCAGTAAATAAGTATCTAAATGTAACATTATGATGATCATCCAATACCTTCGAGCCCAATGAAGCCTCGACAAAAGGGTTCAGATACCCAAAATGATTATTTTATAATAAAATATTCACATTAATTACTCACACCCCATACCTGTACCCCCATTGAAGTGTATCAAAAAGTGAACTCCGTACGTTATTAAATTCGGCGTCGTTCGGCAAGCATCGGTGATTTCCGCCGCCTTAATTCGCTTCGGCTCAATAAAGGCTTTATTGGTACGTTATTAGCTTGGCTTTTATCTTCTGTCATGCCCAAATGAGGCGCTTCTGTAAAGTGACGCCAAAGACTAAGTGGTGAGGCGAAGACTGGGGCGACGCTTTAAACTTCAAGTACATTGTGGTAATAGGTGTTTAGTGAACTTAGGTAGTATAACAAGTACCTACAAGTAAAAATATTTCTTGAAAATGTCTATCACATGACATTATTTCTCAATGTAACTAGTAATTGACAGCTGTCAAATCAATGACAGTTGACACCTTATATCTACCTATTGGAGACATCTGCAATATAAATCATATTAGTATATGACACGTGGAAGCACAAGGGTGTGCGTTATTGCCAACTAGCGATGCTTTTATCTGAGACATGTCATATTTTGTACATTTACTGTTTGATGTTCCGGAACGATGTAGGTTTTAGTGCTTGGGAAATTTAGGGGCGTGTGAGATTGCTTTAAGGGTTATTAGTGATTTTAATATCGATTAAGACATAAATACGTTTATTATTTAAAACGGTTACATTATTATTATAAGGAGGTAAGTTTATGTATGTTATGAATAGGCTCTTAAATTACTGGACCTTCTTTCACCAACGGAAAGCTACATTTTCAGGGCATAATAAGGCTATATTTTATTCCAGAACGGGAACCACCCGAGTGAAACCGCACAGCAAAAGCTACAGCTACATATCTTCGTAACTAATTACTATAAAACGACGAAAAAGGTACTAAAACCACATCAAACAATCAAGAACAATGCACTTGGCACAAACAACAGAAATCGCAACACTTAAACTTTGTAACCCAAGGCAAATCGATTAGTATCTAGAATGGAAGGGACGTGAGAGATCTATAGATCAGCGCGCGAGTCGACAGATCCACCTAATGATCTACAGCGGCTGATTGATCGCTGACGTGGCGTGAATGGGGCATGGATCCATTGATTTGTTGGAAGCGATGCGCGCGCGCAGTCGCGGCCATGTTGGCACTGTGCCATGCTTTATTAGGATCCTCTCTGGCTTAGAGTGATTGCTGATCGAGTTACAGTTAAATAAATTTTAGTGCTATCTCTTCATTAATTTTGGGTGTTTTCTAAACAACCTTTTGATGCATAATACCTATATTTTAATTATCTTTGATATTGAAGATAAATGTAATAAAATATAGATTCATTATTAGAGTTTATTACTTTTTGTTACGTCAAAAAACTATGCTGTAGTTTTAAAAGACTGCTTATAAAGTCAATGATTTTTGTATTTCAAAAATAAATAGAATGTGAAGGATTTTTAATAAGTACCTACTCATCTTCCAAGTAGGCAATGCCCCCAAACAGTAATTATATTATATATCAAGTTATAAGTGCCTATCAGTCAAAACGGAGCGAAATGGAATCAAAAGACGGCAGAAAATGGCCGATCAAACATCTCTCTCTCCACCTGAGAGGGTTGAGTAGAAATAATTAAAAGGCGAACTGTAAACCGACTCAAACTTAATTCCGATGCCTATTTGTAGCTCATCGAGTTCTGTCGAACTTCCACGAAGTTTGCCGAAGTTTGCCGAAGTTCCCAACTTGTCTGTCGCCCTGGGAATATTTGCCATCTTCGACTTTTCAGTTTTCGAATTTCGTTAATTTTATAATTATGTTTAATTTGTAATTATCGGCTTATTTATTGAAACCTACTTATTTATTTAAGAATTCGTTTTATCGAGTTCTAATGCAGTCGAATTAATGTATCGATTCAATTGATTAGTGTACAACACTACAGTCTCAGATCATTAAACTGACTATTCGATAATTGGTATCGAATTCGGAACAGTGGACACGTGACTATTTTATCGAAAATAGAAGCTAACCTTTGCGTCATTTAAGACTTTTTGTACAACAAAGCTTGATTTTATTTTCAAGTATTTTTAATCGTATAATTGATGAAAATTACTAGTATTTTTCACCTGCAAATCTATATATAAATATTATTATTTTCAAAATTCCAAAATTTCGGGACGTAAACACCCAAAAACAAGACAAAGCGGAGCCGAGTCGATAATTTTATGACATTAATTGTTTCAAAACCAAATCCCTAACGTTAACTAGATCAATATACTTTAATACAATTATTATTTTGTTTGCGAAGGGCAAAGGGTTCAAATTAAGGGATCGATAGGATTAGACGCGAAGTTTTAACAAAATACAATTAATTTGTTCGTTGGATGCCGATAAATACGCTGCGCCGACACTTTGGGGTTCTCTATGCGATACTTAGGTATAGGTAAGTTAGGTAGTATATCAATCTATGTAGAACTTTATCGAACAAACTAGAACACATTTTGATTGTTTTAAAATCTATTTTTAGAACTATATAGGAAATAGTGATAAAAAAATTCTAATTTGAAAATATACAGAAAGGATTTTTATGACTTCATCATCATCATCAGCTCATATACTGCCACTGCAGCTCGAGCCTCCCCTAACATCGAGGGGGTGTAGGCCATAGTCCACCACGCGCGCCTAGTGCGGTGGCGGACTTCACATGCCTCGAATTCCGACACCTTGAGTTTCACAATGTTTTCCTTCACCTTTATTATTTACTATGATTCAATTAGATTAGATTAGATTTAATGTTTTAATAATAATATGGAATAAATCGATAGGCTCAGAAGCAGAACCACAAAATATTTTGTCATCTAATTGCTGTAAACTTTTCAGACGGGAAGTTTTGTTTTAAAAGTACCTAAATTAATAATTAATACCCAATCAAATGATGAAGCTTAAAAGTTCAGTTAAACACACGGCACGTCCCTAAAAGTTAAATCAATTAGGGCCTATTTTAAAATCGTCCTCGGAGGGCTAAGGGCCGAGGGCGGGAGGGCACTGGGAACTTCTAACGAATGGCGCCGAGTCCTTTTTAATCAATTAATTACTCAATTCTAACACATTGTTCTGATTCATCGCGTATTGTAAGCTTAAAAGCTAAGAAACTAAAAGGCAAAAACAACTATTAGAACGATCTGAAACTATAAAATAAAAAGCTCATCTTTTTTTTGGGCAAGATTTTAATAAAGTTCTTAAGTAAATAATGTAGTGGATTAAGTTAAATAATGTAGGTTTTTTTATATAGTAGGTACCTTCCAATTAAGACTTATTAGGCACGTAAGTTAGTTTTAAATCTTATAAGACAGGACAAAGATTAGATTCCAAGAATCAAACTAAACGTATTAAAAATATATAGGTACATAATTAGCATATTTTTTTAATATTATGAAAAAATAGGCACTTAGACACTAATAAAATCTCATTTCAAAATCAAACGCAACATTTCGTTAGAAAAATCTCTCAAAGTTAATTAATATCCTTTTAGCCTTTGAAGTGTCGAATTTGCGAACGATATCGTAACGTTTTCGTTTTTTGCGCGCCGTACAAAGCGTATCGTCGGGAGAGAGGTTCCGTACATAAAAACCCCTTTAACTTATGATGAATTAGCGATCTCCTACGCTTTATGTCTCCCGTGTTATCTCTCCCGGTCACCCACCCTCTCCCTAGCCTCGGCGTACGTCGATGTACACGGAGTAATGTCAGGGAATTTTTACAAACTGTCACCAAATATTTTTGACATAGATACATTTTAAGTAAAGATGTAGAATATCGTCGTTCACCGGAGTTCATTATATGACATGATTCTATGAAATATTCGTTTGTTTTATTTATTTCATATTGAAGTATGTATTTGAAAGTAGTATATCAGCTATTTGGTTACCATAACACAAGCTCTACTTAGTTTGGAATCAGATAGGCAAAAAAAAATGTTTGCTTCCTCAGTACATACCTTCAAATTCAACAATACAATCTATATATACAATACATATACAATACAGTAAACAAAATTATTGATTTACAAAATTAAACGGCAATTAAGACGACGCATATACGAAAATTGTGCATAATCATAATATCGTAAAGGAGAGCGTACAGTAGGATCCCCAACTAGACCGAACGAGCCGAGTCACGCGGCCGGAATTGTCGAACCGTCCACCACATCAGACATTTTAAAAGCCCCTTCACGTCATGTATTAGCTAATCCTTTTTCCTAAAAACTTGGACCCCCACGACACGGGGCCGTCTGATAAGGGAGATGTTTTGATATCCCCTCATCATTCACTTATTCCTATACTTATGCGGGGGTGGGTACCTATAGAAAAACATTGACGTAAAAACTGGGTTGAAAATTAGGGGGGTGGGCGGAGGAAATTTGGAAAAGGTTGGCCGCTGTCGAAGTGACCGCTGAGGAGGGTCGGCATTATGTGGATAACGTCGTTATGTGTTGATCAATTTTAATGCGTGTAGCGTTAGCAAAAAAAAAACAACTAGGTATGGTTTTTTTTGTATATTTAAGCTGATTTGTTAAACTATTGCATATTATTTATTAATAGATAGATAGGTAGAGTAAGAAAAATACATCTTTCAAAACAAAGCTCTAGATACGGTTCAAGGACCACTGAAAAGTTATTATACGAAGTTGTTATCGAATCTTATATTATCTAAACAAAGGTATTTCATAAACTATTTGTAACTACCACACAAAATACGCGTTAAAACGAAACAAAACCCATCGACCACTAACCGAATATACATACAAAAAAACGTCTCATCTGTACACACGGCGACATGGGGCGGCGCGGTGTAAATTTTGTAAAACCTCAAAACACGTAGGAGCAAGCGCCGCCCGCATGGGTTGGCCGGATAAAAGAAAAACAGACTCGTCTTTCGTTCGTGTCGCTAATTTGCGCGTCTCTTAATTACCAACGAGATGTGGGGACGCGGGACCGTGATGAACCTTCTCCTTTGATGCGGTACGTGCGAGAAAAAAAACTCTAATTATTGACAATTTTGTAACACATTTAATGTTAGTGTTTAGTGTTTACCTTTGTTAGTAGGTAAAAAAACACTGGAATAAATAGTAGGACTAGAAAAGATTTAATCGGTGGACTAAGTCTCTAAGCCATTATTACGAGAAAAAGTAAAATATCCATCCATTAAAAATATTCATATTTATAATACCAAATTTTACCGATGTTAACGTGGTACCTAATATAGGTTTATAGTCCTAATTTCATTACATCTAACCTTAAAATCATTGCTAATATTTATTCCACGATTTAACTATTACTATGCAAAAGCTTCAAAGACTTTTTAAAAGCTATATTCCGCTAGTAAATGTCAAAGTGCCGCATCCAATCTCGCGTTATAGTACGCGACGTTTCTGGTCTTCTCCATTATAGATTCTCTTTTCATTAGCATCGGAGTTTCCGAGTTTCTAAACAGGGTTAAAACGTACCAACTTTGTGATCTGAACGTAATATTTACCAAAGCACTGATTAATTTATTACATTATGTTCGAAATTAGTTGATCTCACTGTTTTGTTACGCGTCGATAAAATAAGCGAATCGTGTATCTATTTAAAATTAATCGATGGTCATTTTTTTTATTTGCACTGCACTTACCTCATGATAGTAATTCCTGATTTTCATAATTTCGATAAACAAAAAAAAATTTTGTCACTTGAACGTACATTCGTAAACACAGTTTAAGTTAACCTTAAAAATAAACTATCGTTTTGTAATTATTAAATTTTAAATTGAACGTCATTACAAAAAAAAAATCGATAAGTCAAATTGTCAAGAATCGGTAAAAAACGAACGAATGATCGCGCGTCAAAATGACGTTGACACATCAAATGCGCGCGAGCAACTGAACTCGGATAAAACTGTACCAACTATCTGAGCGCGTTATCTCTAATTTACATACGCTTCAAAACGTAAAGTTTCCCATAGACGACTTCACAAAAATCGTATCGAATCATTAGCATAGCCAAAGAAAACTTATGCAAATACATTCACGCATCCCGATCTATTGTTGTACGACATTTAATATCGATCAATCGGTAAAACAGGTTTTTATAATGCGATGCGTCTTTGTCCGCCAAGTAAGGATGGGATCTCTTAGGATTAGGGTTAAGACTTTTAACCCTCCAAGTTGGTACAGATGTCAATGTTGCAATGGGAGAATTGATATTTAGTCTTTTGTGCATCAAATAAATTCAGAAATCGAGTTTTTATAATGCATTTCAAATATATCAGCGTGTATTAAGCATCGGAAATAAGCGGATTTCTTTTGTGTGGAAAAAATATATGACTTTCAAGCTTTTAAGTAGTCATGATAAATGTTGGTTGGAAATTTCATCATTTATTTAATATAAGTACATTGTTTTAATATGGAATAAATTTATGTTACTTTCGGCTTATTCGATCAATCAACCCCATTTCGTGGGAATGTCTCAAGAAATATGGAAACACTAATTATTATTCGCATATTAAGTGCGTCGAGGTAATAATTATATTTTGTGGATATCGGCGACATTTGCATATGTAGATCGATTTCAAAGGGTATAAATCATAGAACAATTGAAGGGGACCTATCGGTACGTAAACCGGTTCATTTTTAATCTGTATTTTATTCTTTACCTTTTAATTTATTGACCCGGGGCAAAGGGCGGGTGAACCGATTGCTCCTATGTCTAATTATTTGCATATTAAAAATTTCGATAATGTGGCCGACTGGTTTTTTGTGAGAGTTTCTCAGAGTATCTCTCTAGTAACGGTTCGGTTCGATGGTTGATTTATTTATTTTTACGCATGATTGCATCTGTTTAATCGTCTTGAATTTATTTTAATCGTAATTTTATCAGGTGACATTCCCATACTATTTGCATATGGAGAGAATAATTATTATTTTTAAATGTGACAGTTATTTTTTTTTCTAACTAAGTAGGTACTTATTTATCCCTACTAATATTATGAATGCAAAAGTAACTTTGTCTATTTCGATTTTACGCCAAAAACAACGAACTTATAAACAGACTAGAGCTACCTACCTTTTATCCCGGGAAAGTTGATAGTCCCCAGGAACGCGAGTGAAACCGGGGCGGAAACTAGTTCATTTCAGAAAAACGATTACAGTCACCAATATACAGTACTAACAGTATGTTAATATGCAGCAACAATTGTTCCCAGAATATAAATAAACATGGCGCCCACGCGAGAATAGATACGCGCCCAATTAATACGTCCTCAGATACGCGCTAAAATAATAATTAATCCGTCTGAATCATCGGCCAGTCGAGTCTGTTTTTAATATTACACCACGGATATTGTTATACATTGTCTAAATAATAATTTTACGCGTATATTTTTGTTATATGTACTGATATTTCATTTAAATCATCTGTGACATATAAGTTGTTCTAAAATCAATTGGTGTTTGAATTGAAACATGGCGTCATTTTTGTATATCTACACTAATATTATAAAGAGGAAAGATTTGTATTTTTGTATGTAACGAATAAACTCAAAAAGTACTGGACCGATTTTAATAATTCTTTTTTCATCAGAAAGCTACATTATCACTGAGTAACATAGGCTATATTTTATCCCTGTATTCCCGGAACGGGAACTACGCGAGTGAAACCGCGCGGAGGCTAGTTACTTATAAAGCTGTTTCTCATGTGCCCGTATTTCGACCGTCTTACCTTTCTAAACGAAATCACAGTATAATTATTTTTCTTTTATGAATCACATACTTTAATGAATTTAATATGTACCAATACAAAATTTAGAAACACATAACGGTAATAAAAATAATAAAAAATACAATAGCATTAACAGACACAATCTCACACATTGAATGCACGATTCGTTGACTCCGAAAGAATTTGGAAACGAAATGTGGATACATAATATTTTTTAATTAATTATCACCCATACATAATAACAACTGAAAATGGACCTAAATACTATACGCATAAGGTCCAATCGTATCGTGAGAGTAAATGAGATACTTTTTTTTTATGAGAAAATATTATTGTTTCAGCCAATGAATGTGGCCAACGATCGCTGTACAGATTAGTGCAATTTGAATTTAGAATGATCCGATGTAATTGTGAGCCGTAAACAATAATTCAAATTAAAACCTGTTCGAAATTCGGATGTTTGGGTTCCGTAGGAAAAACGGTTAGACTTTAGTTACTTTTGTTCATTTTGTCTTATATATAAAAGCTCGAGTGCGTAGTGCCTACCTTATTAAAGACTAAACTCCCAGCGGTTTCACCCACGTACCCGGGTGATTCATTTTCCCGGGATAAAAAGTAGCCTATGTCCTTTCTCAGGCTCTAGACTAACTGTGTACCAAATTTCATTTAAGTGTAGTTTTAGCGTGAAAGCGAGACAGAGTTACTTTCGCATTTATAATATTACGAGTAGTATAGAATCCTGTATAAAAAGTAGTCTATAACAAAATACTTAGAGTAAGAAAGACTATTCCATATATGTTCCTACATTTTTACCTAAAAATTTTTACCATACAGGGTGTTCAATAAACATACGGAACCCACCGTCATCCGTACCCATTCCGTACCAAACGTTAAAATTTCGGAAGGCGTACCACGTACAGGTACGTGCGTTGAACTTGTCACGGTACACTTAACACTGTTTAATTAATATAAATAATATAAAAATTATGAATAAAACGCGCTTTTATTGCCGCTCGCTCATTATCAGATTTTGTGTAGCGGTCTGGTGCCCGCTGGTCCGAGTCGACGCGTCTACAAATTTTTTAATATTTTATCTACCATGACCATTATATTTGGAATTTTGAACATATTAATGGATATATGTTTAACGCTCCGTTTCGCGGACGTTAGCATTTCATATGTTTTATCAATTAATCGGGTCTCGACTCAAGTGATCGCTAAGACGCTCTTGAGATTATGTGAACTTTAGATGTAAAAAATGGGGAATGTTTTATTGATTAATCGGGCTCAAGTAATCGCTGAGACGCTCTTAAGATTCTGACAAAGTTCAGATGTTAAAATTCCAAACTAATATTATAAATAGGAAAGTTCTGACTGTGTCGCTTTCACGCTACAACTATTGAACCGATTTAAATGAAATTTGGTACACAGATAGTCTAGAGTCTGAGAAAGGACATAAGCTACTTTTTATCTCGGGATAATGGAAGATCTCCCGGGTACGCGGGTGGAACCGCAGGGAGCCACTAGTGTTGATATATTTAATTTTGAGTTGATTTTAAACTAAAGAATTGGTACCATAAATAAATCATAACTTAAAAACTATTAAAAAAACAAATATGATTGTATAATCCCATTGATAACACATGAGTAATTTTCTGACAATTAATTTAGTTACTCATCAATTTCATTATAATAATTATATCAAATAGTAAAACTATGTCTAGAAATGACTCAATATGTGCACAGTTAGAATTTTTGTTGGCACAGCTGAGAATTCAGATTTTATTGTTCTTAAATATACATTAATATCTTAAGCATAAATCACGATATGAATACCCGCTTCTCCTGGTCGTACGTTCGATTCCCACTTAGGACAAAAAAATTTGTGCATTAACCATTTAATATAAGAGGCACAAGTACTTAGGGGTACTTAGAACAATAAAGATATAGAGTGCATTCGAAAATTAAATCACTTAAAAAAATTTAAATGTTCCCGCATGATCGACTAGAAGAAATCGTTCAGAAATAAGTGAAGGAATATTCAAGTAAGTGAAGGCACCCTCTAACGACTCAATCTACGCACATTCAAATTGCCTTTTCCGAACGAAACCTCATTACTTCCCGAAATATAACCTCTATGGAGGCCATAAATAACCTAACGGCGCGCATATTTCAAAACAAGAAAAAAAATAACACATAAAATTTCTTTGCCCCGCGCTTCTAATGTTGGCGCGCGTTCTCATTGTCCACGCTCTAAGTGAGATGCAGTTTGGACAATTCTAGCTGCAGTTTATAAAATTTACTTTTAAAGCAAAACTATAAATAATAGTCAATCGGTTAGCTTTGTGGTTGGTGACCCTTACTCTCAAGCCGCCGGTCGTGGGTTCGAATCCCACCCAGGACAAACATTTGTAGGTATTCATGAATAGATATGTCTGTTTGTATTGTATCTGGATGTAAATATCAATTATATTATTATGTATGTATTTAAAAGTAGTATATTAGCTATCCTGTCTGGTTACTATAACACAAGCGCTGCTTACTTTGGAATTGGAATGGCCGTGTGTGAAAAATTTCCGTGGATATTTAGGATTTATTTAAACCTTAAAATGTAGAAATATATACGTAAACTCAGCAATGAATTAATAATGTACCAATAAGACAATCTAATCCAATTAGAAACTATTGCACTCATAAAACTAACTGATCTCCAGTTGGAATCTAAGTACAGATGTGAAAGAATCCACTAATTCATGCACACAATAATATCCCAAAGACATTGTCGTGTCGTGTCACAATGGAGACGGGCACCGGGTGCGTTCCGCGCATAGATTTTTGCATTATTTTAGCATGCAAATGTTCGGAGCGATAGCGAGTCACTGTAAGAGCAATTTAAATTATTTTTTATGGCGCTCAAGTGTATTGAGTGCTCCAAGTAACGCGCGAGATTAAACCGCGCATCGGAATTGCCTCGATAATATAAGCTATAGGTATTGTTGTGATGCTAAATTATGAATGTACCCGCCATCCGCCATCTTGGATCAAAAAGACGTGTGTGCGGTTGGAAATTTAAATATTATTTATGGGCTCCATCCAATATTGCGTTTTGAATTTTTGATACATGTTTAATAGTAGCATATTTACGATTAGGTAAATGTAGGTAGGTACATATTGATAAAAAAAATTACCTTAACATATAAAGGGCACATTAAGTTGATTAGGTAGGTATTCGCATAAAAATAGGTATATAATACCTATATAAACTGTAAAGAAACTACTAAATTATCCCCGTCAGTTCCGTACCCTATTTAATACCCGGAATATTATACGTAATGTAGGCAGCAAGGAAAAATCTGATTAGCTCCGATGATATATCGCTGAGAATTCTTCGCCTTAGTTGCTTCTAATTTGAATATTAGACGCGTTATTGAAAAGAAAACTTTCGGAACGGCCCTCCGCAAGCTTTTAATGGTTATTGCTTCTTCCCTTGCTATCTGTTTCCGAACGAACGCGAAGGAAACATTCCAAACGGCTCAGGTGTTTCCGAACGAAATTAAATCTGTAAAAAAAAAATACCAGTCGAATTGAGAACCTCCTTTTTGAAGTCGTTTAACAATTTGAAATCGGAACGCATTCCGCGTTCGTATCGGCGGTTATCATTTATTTAGAACGCGTTCTTAATTCGAACGGCACGAGTACAAATATCGAACGGAAACGGAAACTGTACTGATTCTAATTTCAAACGAAATATCGCAGCGTTTCTATTGATAATATTTTGTGGCGGACACAGCGTTGTTGTATTGAACGGAAATTTACGATAATAACATATAATAGGCAGCTCTATGCGAATGTGCTACTTTATGTAACTTTAAAAATGAGCGTTTATTCGAACGCCGATAAAACGTAACGTTTATTATTATGAATGCCAATAATATGTATCAACGCTATATTCCGCAATTTAACTTTTACAAGGATACGTGTCAACGGGAGAGGGCGGCATATTGTGCGGGGAAACTCATAAAACATGATTACCGGTAATGTTGCGCGGATTCGTTCATTTTTGACGTTCCGTACCTATTCCTTGTCATAATTTTGGGGGTTCGGTAACGCGCCCGCCAAATGTCATTCGCGATGATAATAAAAATATGAATTCAAATTTAGAGATACGCAATAAAAAAGCTTGTTCAATATAAACTTTTTAATTTGTTACAATGGTACGAATGAATATGTAATGTGACGCAGGTTTTAATATACAATACAAAACGTGTACATTCTATTTATAGATCAAAGACAAAACTTTATGACATCTCAAAGTACAATCGAGAATCATCGGGCGCATTCATAATCGATCGATTATGCGAGACAAGGTGACGCGGTGAGGGAGGTCCGACGGAAGGATTACAACTCACATTAGCATACGTAATTTGTGAGTACATCTGTCCCGAGCCACACGTGGGCGACTCTCGCTTTCTTATTGTTCAAATATATCATTTCGCTCCTTTGTGTTCGCGTTTTTAAAGATAACGCACGGTGAGTAACACGGAAGTTACTGTTCGACATACGAGATTTTATTATTAGATATTTTTGTTCACAATGGATATCGCGTTTTATATGAACAAAATCTAAATTGATATTTTTTTAGCATTTCGACTCTACATCTTTCGCTGTTCGACTCGCGACTCACAAATCAATTACGTTCGATTCGAAAAATCAAAAATTCAAATCGGCCGAGACAAAGCGACATGTTGCCTAATGAGCCAATAACTCGCGAGACAATGGCCGGGCGTGGGCGTTCCGAATTCGAAATTATCACAAAAGAATATTTAATGCAACACTTATTCAAATATACCTCGATCCATATTCAAAAATTATCTCGTCGTTTAATTTGAATAGTGGCGGCGACAAACTATATATTTTTTTTTCGCTCTTGTTCTATAATGCATTGTGATGTAGTTTTTTTTTCGAACGCAAGTATGAAAGGCTCCCCTACACGTCGGAGCTCACCTCTGAAGCATATTCAAATTGGGATGCTTTTTTTTTAATCTTTATTAATTCATGTTTATGATTTTTGTGCTGCGTGCATGCTTTATTACTATTTCCTGTGCTGTCAACACTAATGAATGGGACGCTGATGACGTAACACATATGCACGCGTGCTCCACACATAGGTAGGTACCCATAGTAGGGTAGACATAGGTAAACGTATGTCCAAATTTGTTACCTACCCACCGATTCCAAGACATCAAAAATATTACAAGGATAATGGAATTAAAATTCTTTGATGGCATTTAATAACACAAAAAAGGGAACCGTAATCACGACTGAAATTCGTCTCGATCGAGAAACTCAAATTAGACGAATGGCGGTCGGAAGATTTCTTTGTCTTCGGCCTAATGAGTTTTTAAGTCGATTATAGCAATTTTTCATAGAAAAACGCCTTTAGTGATGTATCGGTGGAATCAATCACTGTAAGGCCTAAATTGCCTTTGTGGCGGGGCCGTCCGGCCTATCGGATCGTAGGCGAGCCGGACAAATGAGCCGATAGCGACTCGACGCGACGCGATGCAACAACAAGAAACCTCCGGACACCGACCGACAAACAACCTTTTTTTATTTTTATATCATGAGTTTAAAAAAAAAACTAAAGTTAAAAGTTTGCGATGATATTCGTAACATTTATAAGGGTATAATTGAGGTGTGATCTCTTCCAAAATGTCATATTGATAGACACTTTACATGCGATCCATGTCAATCAATGTTTGGAAAAAAATAATGAAACTGACGAATCTCTTGACACAGGTAGCAAGCACACTGAACGCACCGAAATAAACAGTTAAAAGCGTAAACGGAACGCGCCCGTTGTAGAACTGTCCATCACATTCCATATTCAAACGAGCCAATGGCTGAATGGCCGTATTGTTTTAAAATCCAAACGAATAATGAACGTTCGTTCCTTTTTCAAAATCGTTAATCGAGCTCTTTCACTTCATTTGTTTCGATCTTTTATTTTTTTATTTATTTAATTTGTATTGTGACTCTCATTCGATATGCCTATAGGAGTTCCGATTGTTTTACCAAATTGGAATTGTGTTAGAACATTACCGTGTAATTCAATACGAATTAACGGGTATATGTTTGATTTGAGTTTTCTTTATTAAACTACTCTATTGTTTATTAAAATTAAATTGTATATTGCACCAATATTCATAAGTTTATAAACGCTATCCTTATAATACTTGTTTTAAAAGATAATCTAGTATATTTACCCGAAAGAGACACAACATCTTGAAGCTCCTCAACGTACCTGCAAAAAAAGAATATAATATAAGTAATTACTCGAGAGCAATACGAATGGAGGGAAATCACTATCAGTAGGTACAATAAAAAAATAATATCATACGAAATTATGAGCTCTTATCGCGGGACGATCGAGGGAAATAAAAAAAAAAGTCACTCCTCATTTTTCCATATAAGACATGGGCGTGTCTCGACCCGGGACACGCCTTATGAACCGAAACCTTCTCTTACGCGGTATAAAGGTTATTTTCCAATAACCATTTTATCGGTCTTCGATCGGTTCCAAACGCCCTCACTATCTTACAAGATATCGAATACGCCTTCTTAAAAACTACAAAAAACTCACATTGAACCTTATTTCTAACATCATAAAACACCATCTGACTTGCAGAGCTTCGCCGTTCAACATATTGATGCGATATCGGTTTTCCATTAGGGTGTACGATGGAAACTCGACTCTGTTGCTTACCGCTACGGTCGTATCTCGTATGTGCTCAACGCAAGGAATGTATTGACGTGTTATCGGAGATGCTTCTGTCCCGTTCTATCGCTGGTTTTTCTCGTATGTGCGTCCCTTTCGACGGCGCAGGTCGTCCTGAGATGAAGACCGGCTCTTTGTCTGCGCATTCTTTCTTATCAAGCAGAGCAATAATGGGTAAATAAAATGTATTAAGACTCTATACGTTTATGATACCCTGGTACTTTGTATTATAGTACGAATGCTTTACCTACTGGAATATAGGATAATATTTGTCTGTTTGTGTTAAAAGAAAATGTCTGGTTACATACATAATAAACATCTGAAGAGAATATGTATCTGTTTTTGGGATTATAAAGACACAAATTAGTGAAAATCAGGATAACCAACAAGATAAATACTTGTAGCTTCATAATAAATAAATATCCTGGGACATTTTTCACACACGGCCAATCTGATTCCAAAAAGCTTCAAAGTGAGCTTGTGTTGGTAACCAGATAGCTGATATACTACGTATACTACTTTTAAATACATACTTATATAGATATTTACATCCAGACACAGGACAAACAGACATACAAATGTTTAAAATTGTTAAATGTTTCATGTTAATATATTATTTAGTATTAATATTTGTTTATGTTAGTGTGTTATTCTAATAGCAACTAGAAATAACTTTTGAAAACATAAATACGGTGCATGTGGCGTCTCAATCGAGCTCAAATGTTTGATTCAACATATTTTTTAATATGGCGATTTATTTATGTTATTTATATGGGTTTTCTGTCGGTAATTAGTTTGTCTTATTATAAATATGTACGGAACACGAAAACACTGTTCGAACACAATCACATTTTATGATGTCTATAAATATAGAATATACTGGTTCCAAGAAATTCGGCCGAATGGGACTTCTCCATGTTATAAATACGTTCTCGAAAGACAGTTTTTGATTACATGTTGATAATGTATGGCGGATTGGAGGTATGTGACAAAGCAATATTTCAAGTTTAGGTCCCAATTTCGCAGATAAGAAGCTCAAAGCTGCTGAAGCTTCTGCCTTCGAAAGTCAGCTTTCAACTGGGGTAAAAAGCTTGGAGCATTTATATTTTTTTATTGTTATGTATCATGAAATTAAAATAAATAACTCAGGTCATAATTTGTCGAACGGTCAATCTGATTGCTAACCAAGCAGAGCTTGTACTATGGTAGCCAAATAGCTATATACCTACTACTCTAGCTGCTTACGCGGCTCCACCCGCGTAGTCCCCGTTCCCGTGAGAATACAGGGATAAAATATAGCCTATGTTACTCCCTGATAATGTAGCTTTACAATGGTGAAAGATTTTTTAAAATCGGCTCAGTAGTTTTTGAGTTTATTCATAACAAACTTATACACAGAAATGCAAATTAGACCAATTTCAAATCAGACCAGTAATTCCTGAGATTAGCGCGTTCAACCAAACAAACAAACTCTTCAGCTTTATAATATTAGTATAGATATAGATCCTAACTAATATGACTTATAAATGCGAATCTGTCTGTCTCTATTTTACGCTAAAACTATTGAACCGACTTAAATAAACTTTGGTACCTATGGCTATTCTAGAGCCTTTGAAAAGACATAGGCTTTTTATCCCTGGAAAATGGAAGCGGAACGCGGGTGAAACCGCAGGGAGCCACTAGTCTACACTAATATCACAAAGAGGAAAGATTTGTATTTTTGTATGTAACGAGTAAACTTAAAAAGTACTGGACCGATTTTAATCAATCTTTTGATTATAAAGCTACATTATCACTGAAAACATAGGCTTTTATCCCTGTATTCCCACGAGAACGGGAACTACGCGGGTAAAACCGGGCGGAGGCAGCTAGTAGTTTATAAATCCGTAGTCCAAATGGTATATATCTTCATTGAACAGTAATAAAATCACTATTAATGTACTCCCGTCGTACACAAATAGCCTATCGCCTATAGCGGCATATGGTCCCAGTAACTGTCAGTCGCGGGTTTGATTCCCGACACCTGGTGTTTTCAAACTCTTCGATTACCACCCATTAGTGTGTCTCACTCGATATTTAATACTATTGAATATACAAATTTTATCTCAAATGTTAAGGTAAATAAAATTTTAAAGTGTTTGAATGACGAAAATGTCTTGAGTTCTCATTTCTATGAGATTAGGTATATGGGTCAGGTAAAATTTGTGTCAAATTGCATCACAGGAATCGAACTTTAGACTTGTCACTAACCAAAACAGCTCTATATATCATAAAATTAATAACCTGAGTCATTTAGGTATAGATTTAAAATCTCAAGGTATAAGATATAGCTTCTGCCTGCGGTTTTACCCGCGTTCACAGATCGCTATTATTTTTTATCATAGATAAGAAAGGATAGATAAAGATAGGAATATGGAAAGGCCATAGACTTTCTTCCAATAATCGACCAAACCCACGGGCAGAAGCTAGTCTTACCGCTGTATGTACGCTTAGATCTCTTAAACTACGCAACTAATTTACAGTTAGTTAGAGTAATTCAAGAGAAAGGTTTATGCTTATAAAATTATTATACCTATTGTATAAAAATCAATGCTTGCTAACCGAGCAAACCCGGGGCGATGTACTAGTAAAGTATAAACAAGCAAATTAACGACCAAACAAACAAACAAAAACATTTTAAACTCCTATTAATACAAGCATAACACCTTTCTGCAACTGACGTACACTATTCCAATAGAAATTGAACCTTATTACTTAAGGTTAAGTTCGGGATTCCATTGCAAGTTGTCCAGACACAAAGGGCCCAATTCTACAATAAAATACTTACGGTCAACCGCAGCTCGATAAATACTTGATAGTATCGGTTTGACCGGATGTCGGCCCTTCGATCTTTTGCCCTTAGGGAGGGCCGCCGAGGGCCACCGAGGGTCCCACGGAGGGCTTACATGTGTACCGAATGTCTTGTGATAAATTATCGTAGGAATAATGTTGATTTAATTACCTTTTTCTTGGGTTCAGTAATTTTGTAAAAAAAAAATTTTAATAAACATGTTTTGTAATTTTTTGGAGGATTGAAAAGGTAAGGTATTCCAAATGTCAAGTTTCATGCAGATAAGATTTAGGTTTACCAGCAGTTTTAAATAAAATATGTAGCAACGAAACTATAAGAAAAACTTATCTACGTTTTCTTATAATCAAATACACTTAGGTATAATACTTTTTGAAAACGTAAAGATAATTACACGATTTATTTTCGACACGAACATTTTATTTCAACAACTATCTATACTAATATTATAAAGGAGTAGAGTTTGTTTGTTTGTTTGTTTGTTTGGTTGAACGCGCTAATCTCAGAAAGTACTGGTCCGATTTGAAAGATTCTTTCGCCATTGGATAGTCCATTTATTGAGGAAGGCTATAGGCTATATATCATTACGCTATCACCAATAGGAGCGGAGCACCAATGAAGAATGTTTCAAAATCGGGAGATTTCTTTTCCAATTGAGAGCTTCCGCTGCGTACGCTGCGTAAACGGTTAAAGTTACGCTAAAATGATGTATGACAGAATTGTTTTCCTTCAAAAGTTCTAAAAAAAAGTCCGCGATAGCATATGTCTATTTATTACGGTTGGCTCACTGTGACCACTTTTATACTAACCAAAATTGTTCGAAAATTAAGCATTATTTGTGAAGGTGTTTTTATGAAGATAATATTAATCCTTATCCAAATAAATACGTTATTCATCACAAGTATTTAATTTAGAACAAAATTGCCTTTAACATCATTCGATTTCAATGAATATCTTAGGATATATCGCAAATTTAAAATAACATTGCACCAAAATAATGTTCAAGTACTGTACTGCGCGCGCCTTTATGTACCGGGCCGGCGCGTGCAGTCATCAGTTAGCTCTGCGAGACCATCCTTCTACGTAAACGAAGGGGGTTGAAAGTTAGCTTTAGGCATTGACGTATAATGTACGTAGTACATATATATCGATGGCTTTAGGCCAAAGTAACTATTCCACGCGGACGGAGTCGCGGGCAGAAGCTAGTTAGTTTATAAGATTTTAACTACAAAATAAACAGACGATAACTTAAATTCATGCAAAATCCATGTGGCACCATGTAACATAGCTTGTCTAAGCACTTGGCAAGGGCGGGAGGTCGATTTAAATAATAGACAAGTGAAAGGGCGAGTCAGACGGCGAGAAAAGTCCGGTTCAAGCCGGTATACACCAGTTTGATCCGGTTGCAAACCAGTTTAACTGGATCTATCCAAATATTGGCTATGGAATTTTCATGATAACTTATTTTTTAAGTGTTTTTGATTTTATTGGAAGTTATTTAACCTAAGTTTGAGTTTCTCAGCTGAAAGTAACTATAGCAGCTTTGACCATCATAAATGTCATTGAGCTTTGACTGATTGTATGACCTTAAAGCTTTGATTTTTCTTTGATCGAGCTAGGCTTAAAAACTATTGTACCGATTTATTGTAAAGTTTTCCTGAAGCTGTTTGATTGAACGCGCAAATCTCAGGAACTGATGGTTCAAATTGAATAATTCTTTTACTGTTGACCCATTTATCGAGGAAGACTATTAGGTTTATAACCTCACGCTACGACCTATAGGAGCGAAGCAGCATTGTAGAACATTGCAAAAACGGGGATTTGACGCCGTCAAAGTTGCGCTGATCAGCAAGGAACCTATATTAAGGGTCCAAGTTATAATTAAGTGTCGAGGGGTCAAACAATAATGGTTATCATGTTAAGATGCTGTTGACCCGGTCAAGAGGTGTTATATTGGGATAATCCCGGATTACAATTGTATCCTGTGACGGGCCATCGCCTTAATTACGGGCAGTAGTTTGTAAACTGTCGGTTATTTTAACCCGGGATAGATTTATGATGGAGTTTATTTAATTATCGGGTGGGAGTTTAGGGGTTTCGATTGGAAACTTTATGGGGATGAAATAAGGTTGGAAATTGATTGACTGTTAAATCTATGGATGATTGCAATTTTGTTATGGATGTAGATATTTTTTGGCAATTTTCTTTTCATATTGAAAAAGTGTTTAGTATAGTAGGTATGTAGTAAATATATCTTTGTGCCATAAAAATATCCCAGGACATTTTGAATATTGTTCTCCTATGTTTTTGCCTGCCTGCCTTGAATTTTCCTCATGGATATAAAAAAAAACGTTTAATCTAGTTTATTAACTGACCCTTTCGAGCGCCATCTTCTAGGAAAGTCTTGTCAACCTCTCAGATAAACCACCAAAAATCATTCTAACACAGACAATAGGTATATGACGTCATTACAATTTCTTAACTTAAGCATCTGAATGCTCCACAAAAAACCAACCTATTACATTACAGACACGAAAAAAACGATCGCAATCAATTCATCCACATTCGATAACTACTTATAGAATAGACAATAATTAATATTCCCATTAAATCTATACATACCAATGTATTGAATATAAATAATCCGTGCGACGAATTCTGTCTATTGATCTCATTCGACGAACTTCACAAAAGCTTTATTATTTTTATTTGATATTGAATCTTATTGCTTTAATTTAAAGTTGGTATTGGAATGGTTTGATGGTAACACGTGCAATCTGTTTATAAAAGGTTAGCGGATATTGCTTATTAATGTTATGACTGGATCAGACTATTGGCAATGAGGATCGTTGAGCTGATAACATAATGGTTAATAGACGGACCGTCCACCTAATATATTTTCAACGCCTATGGAAGAAAAAGGATATGAATTTTGGACTCCTATCTCCTAATTATCCCAAAATCTGGGCATTTAAAGCATATGTATTAATTACTTTTAAAGCTTTTAAAGGAAATGAATTTATTAAAATCTCCTGGAAACGCGAGTGAAACCGCGGGAACTCACTAGTTTTAGTATTAAGTATAAACAAGTCTCATATAAAGTTCTTTCAACAATCTATCAAACGCAATCTCCAAAACCATAACATTTGATCTGCCCTTTTACCACTAAAGTGGAGTTAACCATCAATGGCATGTGACAATACACGATTTGCGGTCACCACCGTCCCGGGATATCGGGATCACGGTCCCGGGATATCGGGACACCGTCCCGGGAGTCCGGGATCGACGAAATACAGTTGTGCGGTCACTCGATTGGGTGTTATGGTCTGGTAATTGATTGTTATCGATATGAGTTCTGAGGTGGCGGTTCGACTGATAATTACTAGGATAGAAGGTAAAAGTAAGGTAAGTAGTAGGTAGTATAAATTTAGTTCGAGTGTAGGTAGGTCATTATGAAAATGAGCCATAGTATTAGAATGAGAATTGAATGGCTTATCAATAAAAAAAAATATAGCACAGTTAAGTTAACTCAAAAAACGTGTTAACCCCAACAGCCCTACCGACCTGACGGTGTTAAAAATGTAAATCGTAACACCAACAATAAAATCATTGAAAGTCAATAAAAAAAACGGTATGAAATAGAAAATATGACCACTTTGCATCGAGTCGATGGGGCGAGGGTTGGCAATAGACGTATCTTTGTCGGCAGAACTCATCCGATTTCCGAACGAGCACCGATAGCGGAAGCGGCGCCCCTACCGGATGTGCGTTGAGCGAGAAAATAGGCGGAAGTTTCGCACCGGTATCGAAGAGAAAAAAAAATCCCCAAAAGAATCCCTCCGCAGACAAATTTGCATGCCAAAAGGCCACTTTTGTGTGTTTTCCTCGGCGATCGGTTGTAAATTTGTCAGATTGTCAATTCACAAACGCTCACAACACAACCAGCCGCCGACACTTTTGTTATGTTAATATATTGTTTCTGCAAATATTCATTCTTTGCGGGTTACGTCAGTCTCGCGTCAGTTCACCCGGAGGGGAATGCTCGGGACATTCGAACTTCTTCGTATTCGATCGTTAAATAATATAAGTAAAAGAATCGAATACCAAATTAAAAATCGAGGCGAACTGCGTAATTAGACAGGTGATTCGCTAATTCGCAAAAGGAATTCGTCTTAATTCCACCGCGGTCCTATTCCGGGATTGGGGACCGAGACCGGGACCGGGAGCACTGTGGGAACGTCACGTTGAATAATCGGCATTCGTGCAAAAAGCGGCCAGCGTGCGCGATTGTGGATGTTTTGAGATCAACCATTTTATAATTGCCGATGTCTAACTTGATTGACAGCTAATTTTGAGCTCTCCCACTTTCGTAATAAGCGTTACTTTTTAATCCGTTCCCGGGTAATCGCTGACGATTTATAATTGTTACTGTGTAAGTGGTGTAGTCGTGGTTTGAACTGCACTTACGTCCTTTTAGCACCGGCGCGCGGAGACAGTCTTTTTGTGAAGAAATTTGGTATGTACGCGCGGCTTTTTGCGATTAGCGTAGTGGCTTTGTTGTTAATTAAAATTGTTTCAGGTTTTACTGCAATTAGCACAGGTTTTGGGATCAAATTTTTCAGTGACACGATCAGAATAATATCTGTTGTTACATGATTATAGCAAACTTCATTCTGCCCACCAGCGCCATCTACCGGGTCCAAATTGATGTATTATACATAAAAACATTCTCCATGAAATACTCCGTAATTTGGGGATTACTGCATGAAAATCTGTTCAGTAGTTTTTGTGTTCAGCGTAGACAGACAGAGGCTGTGGGGACTTTGTTTTATATATAATAGATAGATAGATACTTTGTGATTTGCGTGTTAAAGAAAGAGAGGCCGTCGTATAGCAGGGTCAGTGTGATTCGCGATCGTCGGCGGGTATCGATCAAGCCGACATCCTCCGGAGCGGCGCACGCGCAGCTCGGCGGCGGGGTCAGGGCCGGCCGCGTCAGTTAATGCGAACATGCCATGCCTTCCACACGTATGTTTTGTTTGATATTACTGTTATTTAAATAAAAAATCCCATATTAAAACTATTGTTACCTACCTTTCTCAAAGGATACGAATTACCACCTTAATAAATATTAAAGATCGTTTTTTTTCAGTCGTTTAAGAACCATACAGGAAGCTGTGGGTTGTACTTAAACGCAATTAAAATCGATTAAAGAATTCTTTAATTGATCCGATGCAATTACGATTTGCAAAAAAAACTCGATTCGCCTGTGCAGCCGGCAGGTGACAAATATCGAAATAACGAATGATACAAAACGCACGATTCGATTGAATATCGAGTTTTGAGCTCGCGGCCGAGTTACGTCGGGCGGCGACATCAAAGGCCGACTCGAGCGCAATTTTGACAATTAAAACGCTACGCATCGCTAACATTGTCTCCTCGGTGGAGTGTCCTTGGCAAGAATTTCAAACGCATTACCTTTTTACCAAAGTCGGGAACCGGTTTGATTTGTTCGTAACGTTTAACCATGTTTACTGCATCCATTGGCGGAGAAGTTTGTTGACTTACAACCCATCATATAAGGCTCTAGTGGCTTCCCGCGGCTTCGCCCGCGTTCCCGGGGGATCTTCAATTTTCCCGGGATAAAAAGTAGCCCATGCCCTTTCTCAGGCTCTGGATTATCTGTGTACCAAATTTCATTTAAATCGGTTCAGTAGTTTTAGCGTGAAAGCGTAACAGACAGACAGAGTTACTTTCGCATTTATAATATTAGTATGGATTACTATAACACGAGTATGTGATAAAAAAATACAAAACTCCAGGTATAATGAAAAGAGACAGAGACACTCACAAACAAGATAAAAGTTAGTTTTATTGTATGAAAGAAATCATCCGTTTCAACATACCAAATTGTGTTATTAATATTTTGTTGGCGTATCGATGCATTAAAATATATTTTTACGAGTGTGTTTTCATCAAATCTCACATGTAATATGTAATAAAAATATCATCAATTTGTTATACCTACATGTATAGGTATTTTATTAACCAAAAAACTGTTCTATCGTTTAGTTTTAAACCATCGTAAATAAGAACTTACAGTCGTTATAGTGAATATTTTATATTTTAACGTTTGTATCGACGAGCCCGGCCGGGTCGCCGGCGAGTGCTACGTATCAGAATAAGTCAACATTTTATTGCTCGTAAAAATTTAGGGTCACATTATGTGACTCTATTTTGTCCGAACGATCGATTTTAAGTATCCAAGTATTGGACGCGATGTAGGAAAAAAAATATTATAATTAAAAGAGATTATAATCACGACGGCTCGTAAACGTAAATAATCGATTTAGGTAGGTGATGGTTTTTTTTTCACATCGCCATAGATTCTTTCTGTATTTAAAATAGGTACCCTATTTATTAAATAGTAAGATTTAAAGTTGTTTGGCGAACAAAATAACGCAACAGTCGGTCACATCGCGTCGTTTAGAAATCATGGTCCACCGGGGAGCAGTACGAACTAAATCGAGTTCAATTGACTAACGATTGATTATTCAATCAAAACAGATTGATCGGCATTATCTGATAATAGGCGGACAATTGAACAAGCCAAATGCAGGAGAATATCACGATGTTTGAGCGTGTTACTTACATGCCACTGCTTTGAAACCACTGCCATTTCTGTATCAGAATCAAATGATAGAACACTAAGAGAACGAGGTTATTTAGAAGACTTATAACCTATGGCTGACCCGCGTAACTTCGTTAGCGTCACTTCCTCGTTTTTGCAACATTTTTCATTGATGCTCCACTCCTATTGGTAGTAGCGTGATGATATATAGCTTATAGCATTCCTTGATAAATGGGCTATAATACTGAAATCCTAAGATTAGCGTGTTCAATCAAACAAACAAACTCTTTAGCTTTATAATATTACCTATATGTAGGTAAGTATAGTCATTACAAGAGAAAATAAGCTGTTTTAATCCAGAACACATCTGTTAAAGGAATCAATAAGGCGCGTTCAATAAAATTTGTTTAAGCCCAAATCGCTTCAGAGGCCCCCTTTGGAAACAAAGATGTCTCACTTAAGGTTGAGACATCGGACGTGATCTGTTTGCAAAAAAATACCTTTAAGCACCTCTTTACCTGTGTTCCCGACCCTCTTCGGGAGGGTCCCCCATTCGGAGTTTTTCCTCCGAACTTGTAAACATTGGCTGAAAGGTGTCGGAAAATCTTTGCGGTTTCCGAACTTCGATTGCCTTTATTTGTTACGCTTGTTTCTATCGAGTTTACAGATCGACTTTTTATCGCGGAAGAAATGCGACAAAACTCACAGATCTATAAATCTAACTAGATAAAGTAAGTGCCTCAATTTGTATGAAGATGACTGTGTCACCTTTTCTTTGACGTCCGAAAGCAATGATGGTCGATCGCGGACTAAATGACAGCGTAGAGAGAAGACATTTTGGCTGCGTTTCCACCAGAGATGTGCGAGGATGCGTTGCGAGGAATGTGTTTTGTAAGAACCAATAGAATCGCTTCATTGACCAAGCCTCGCTTAGAATAGCTCAATGAAGCGATTCTATTGGTTCTTACAAAACACATTCCTCGCAACGCATCCTCGCTCATCCCTGGTGGAAACGCAGCCTTTTGCTGGTTTTTGACACGTCTGTCTAGTTAGATTCTTGTCTGTGGTCCCTTTTGATATTTTTTCACGAGTTAAATGAACTTTATGAAATGTTAATTTTCTTCTCTACAGTGTCATTTATGGTCGAATTGTTTCACGGCGATTTTAAATACATGTTTTTCAACATTACGCCTCAAGTTGCTTAAACAAAGTGTGCACTTATAAAGAGTTTAACAATTCAAAGAATTTGTTCCGCCATTTTGGATTTTTTGAGGAAAACATGTGCGTTATGACTCCTGCGCAAATTTTAAACGGTTTTTCCTTATGTAATAAGAATAAGGCAGGTATGTTGCGATGCATAAATAGTAGCTTTATCTACTGCATCTTGATAAAAGCTCTACTAATAGGTATTATAACTGAGATAATAACTCTGTCTGTCTACCTTTCATACCTTTGATACAGATCGGATTTTTAAGAATTTTGGTACAGGATAGAATAGAGCTTGGGACATAAAGGACATACAATTAAATGCGAATGAAACCGCGGGGCGGATGCTAGTAAGGATTGATATGATACTTTGATTTGTTCCTAACAGTTTTATTGTATAGGGGTGCTCGTGCATGTGTAGGATCGATATCGACAAGACACCGACTCGATGTCGATGCTAATCAATTTTACAACTCTTTTGCCCTCCCCTAACTGTTTGAATATAGGCTGATGTTTTACAATAACCTATCTTTTTATTTGAAAATATTATGGTTAATTTTGCGAGGAACTGGATCTTATAGGAATGCGGATGAAACCACGGGCGTAAGGTAGTCAAATATCATCAAAAACATAAATATATACGTAAAAATCTTATAACGTATTTACCTATATTTTCCCGGGATAAAGTAGCCTATGTCCATCCAGAACATATTCTAGCTCTGTAACGAATTTCATCGCGATCCCTTCAGCCGTTGTTGCGTGAAAGAGTAACAAACATACATCTTCAGACTTTCGCATTTATAATATTTGTAGGATGTTTTTACAAACAAATCATATAACCACCCTAGTACGGATCACACGAAGTCAATAAAAAGTGTGAGTTCCCTTTGTAAATAACATTACTTTGTTTCTTTTGATGTTTTTACAATACCGCCGGGATGACTCCATTGACAGAGTCGCTATGAGTTTCACTCCTACCCTCAATATTATCAAAGTGCTTTTTACACTACTTTTTAAACAATGTTATATACAGATATTAGTGATGTGCCGAGTCGCTGTTTTGGTGGATCGAGTCGACTCGAGTCAGTTTATACGGTATTCGAATCATGATTCGATTCCCTCTACTCGAATTCTATGTTTGGTATTCGAATACTGACTCGAGTCCGGCTGGACTCGAGTCACTATTTGAATTCCGGCTAGACTCGAATCAACCCTCATTACCGATTCCTTTTTTCCTAATGTTGCGGTTGGCATCGACCTCAAAAGAAATATTGCTCATATCCGATTATGAACACGCTTCATGATTTTAAATATTTCTGTATCTAAGTTATTATTTATCAGGTATCAAAGTTATTACTTTTCAGTTATTCGTTTGTGTTTAAAGTCGGTAAATGTTGTTTAAATTACTTTTTAATGAAAGATAATTAAAAACATAGAGCGTAAAAAAACTCGTATACTAGACTCGAGTCAATTGAACTCGCATAAATAGAATCGAGTTAGCAAGTACGAATCGATTATTCCTGACTCGAGTACCGGAATCGAGTCTGGCGTACTCGAATCAAAATAAATTGGTATTCGAGTAGGCGAGTCCAAAGCAGGAATCGAGTCTAACTCGAGTCAAACCGTACTCGGCACATCGCTAACAGATATATAGTTGTAAATATATCCATTCATCTATCTGGATGGATATACAAAATGCACTCAATAGAATTATTGATGTACCTAAATATGTGGATTTAGATTTAAAGACGTTATTATTCGAGAAATTAATTTGAATATTAAAATTCGAATCGTAACGAAAATTAACTTGCCTGTTCTGTCTCCGGTCCTGTGAATTGATTGTTCTTTCTTTCTACATTTAGATACACCTATGCAATTGCAATAAATTACCACCGCCATCATTGAAGCGTTAAAAAAATAATTTGAAAAATCGGTATAGACAAGCACACGTCTCCCCGGACCGATGGAAACAAATTAATAATTAATTTTCACGCGGCCGCCACGCGCCGAAGTTGGAGGCATTTGTTCGATCTCGTTTTGTTCTAAATACAAAATTCATCCGGGGTTGTTGTGTAAGTCGAAAAGTGTCTTTTGTCTGTTAATTTTTTTTCTACTCTTCACGTTTTGCGGCCAGTACTAGATTTCATTTGTCCGAATTGATTATTCGATTCTTTTGATATCGATACAAATTAACGCATCAATCAGCATCATGCTGAGTTGGGACTTTGTGGAGTTTGTGGTAAATACTTAAGTGTTTTTTTCTATTTTCTTTTTATGTATGTACTGTATATATTTTTGCCACAAATAAATGTATTTTCTTTCTTTTTTTTTTCTAAATGCGCGTTTTAAATATTTTTTTTAAACTATTACGTGCGTTTCATAAAGGATTTATTTATTAAATGCGTAGCAATGCGGGCTACGCCGTAAAATTAAAACTAATACACGTTACATTAATTATGCTTTACGACCATTGAATTATTTTATAACTAAACATAAAAGTTCGAATCAATGATAATAATAGTTTGGGAACATTTGTTTTCTTAGAAACTTCTGTTGAATCTTCGAAAATCATATGTTAGCGAACGATGTTTTTACTTGATTAAAGTTATGAGATTATGTAACATAGTGGTAATATTAATCATTAGGTAATTGACCAAAGATAGGTATAGGACTAGTCTGACTAGTTATCAGCGAGTGCTAAGCTCCTAGAAAAGCGGTTATGCCGTAACTTAATAAGTACTTACGACATAAGTTAATTCCACTTTCGAAACCCTTAAACCCATAGACTGAAAACTTTAATTATAAAAAAAAAACATAATCGTCATCAAAAATGACCGCGGCCCTTATGAACCGATGACATTAATAAAAACTATTTTATTCCTCTATAAATAACAATAAAAACAACATAAAATAGTTTACTTGACCGTGATCAATACCAACCATTTTATTGCCATTTTTACGACTCGGTGATGGGAAGCCGAATATGCCTAATTTGAGATCATTAAGTGCTCGGAAAACAATAAAAATATATTTTATGCCTTTTAATGACAAAAAAATCTCAGCCCCAGCCCTAATAGTCCTATGATAAAAAAAACCTACTCGTGGAAACGCGCGTTTATTCCAGTTACCGAACGCAAATTCATATGTCAGACCCTAAGACAATGGCCTTTTATTTGTATTAAAAAAAAGAACACGCAACATGTCAATAAGCGGGAGCTGGCTGGTACGAAAAAAAAAATAAACCCCTTTTTAAAATTTCGAATCGATCCTTTCACACTTCGAACAAGCGGCTGCGACGGTTGATTTCCGTTCTTAATTCAAACAGAAGCGTCTTTTAAATAGGTTTTTCTTTCAATCTACAATTTGAATGAGACTAAAGTGCGGAACTCGATCGGTAATTTGAATAATGAGATTCGAATTTCGATTATAGATTCATTCGATAAGTGACCTCGGGATAATATGGCTTATTATTTATCGATTGAGGACTGAATGATCTAATCAAATCGGTTTTTATTAGTATTTAATTTATTTGAATCGGTATAAGTTGGGTAAATATCTCTTAATGGTAGGTATATCGAGACCGCATATTATTATCTTTATTACTATTTCTAATAGCCAGGTAGGCTTTGCAAAACAAGAAATTTCAATATCGGTTTTATGGTTGTAGAAATTATCAACTTATTTGTATGGTATCCATATTGGATTGCGTCAGATGAATCGAGACTTCTGTTCAGAAACGTCATCAATCGATTGTAATAAAAATTGAATTGTTACAGTTTTAAAGAGTAATTTTTTGATAATAGGTAGTAAAATCATCATCATCATCATCATCGGCTCATATACGTCTTCACCGAGGAGCTCGAGCCTCCCCTAACATCGAGGGGGTGTAGGCCATAGTCCACCACGCGCGCCTAGTGCGGTGCGACTTCACATGCCTTTAATGACATCTCGGGCATGCTCCTCACGATGTTTTCCTTCACCGAAAGCCAGTGGTGTGAATCCGTACGTAAGTTTTTATAAACTCAGAGGTGAACCTACACCCACACGGTGAATATAGCGAAAAATTGAGTTTTTGTAACAAAAGGGAGAAGTTCATGACGATTGCAGATTGTTGATTCATAAAACGAATAATGACGTCACAATGTAAACAATGCTCGAAATATAATAAGTACACAGATAACAGTAACACGAATGAAAAAGAAAAAAGAAAGAAATATAACGTTCTAATTTTAAAATCGTAACGATATCCCCCTCGTGGTTCGATGGCGTTCGATTTTCGAATGCCGCCCGTTCGGAAATAGCGCGCGACAGCTGAGAGACGACATCGAACTGCTTTTTTTTATAACCTCCTTCGTGTTTATGAGCACTTTATGAGTTTTTATAGATTTTTATTTTCTATACGAATGAATGTCACACCGGAGAACGGACGATCGAATACATTCACTATATTTACGATTGTGCCTGTTCGCACGTTATTTATTGAAAAGATTTTACTACATTCGGTGAAGGAAAACATCGTGAGGAAACCTGTATGCCCGAGATGTCATTAAAGGCATGCTCCGCCGAAGCACTAGGCGCGCGTGGTGGACTATGGCCTGCACCCCCTCGTTGTTAGGGGAGGCTCGAGCTCCGAGCGTGGAGACGTATATGAGCTGATGATGATGATGACCTTGTTTTGTGTTCTTATTTCTTTAGTCTATGATTCAAAATGAACAAAAAAACGTATTATATAATTTCTGTCGGTAAATAAACCCGTCGACACAACACGAAGAGGAATCTTAATTTTTCCCGTGTTTTTGTAAGTAAAAGCGTCATTACTCCTAACACTGTGCCAAGTAGGTGAGTGTCAATGAAACAAAACACAATGGCTACTTTATTTTCGGCCATTTTATTCCGCTTACAATATCTAACGGAACGCAACGGATTTATTTAAAAAAAAACAAAAATCATTATTTAAAAAAGAACATGGAAAACCGTGAGCCCTCATTCGCACGAGTTTTTTTAACGGACGTTAAAAAAGCGTTCAAATATATTGCATGCATTCCCAAGTATACGTTCACCCGACAGCGTTTTTAAAACGCGACGCTTTTTTTATCGAGTGGCGTTGAATTTTCAACTTTGGACGTTGGAAATAGAGCATATTAAGGTATGTACTTGGAAATGCATTTGTTATGTTTGAACGCCTTTTAACGTCCGTTAATAAAACTCTCGTGCGAATGAATCTTACAATAACGTAAAATATGTTTTAACACACACGTAGAGGAAAAGACATAGTTTTCACGATTGTGAAAAATGAACTGAAATGATATATGATTTCAGAGAATCCCAAATTATATTTAAGTGATCTCATTTTAGTTGTGAGACAAAATCTTAGAGAATTGTTAGTTTTTGTGGGTAGTACAAGAATCTGATTACGATACTGTAATAGTACTGACATATTTTATATAATAGATAAGAAAGTTTGTAAGTATGGACGTATGTTAGTTACTCTTTCACGCAAAAACTACCCAACGGATTTGGACAAAATTTTGATCACAGATAGTTTATAACTTAGACTGACACATAGGCTACTTTTTATCCCGGGAAAACGCAGGTGAAACGGTGGGGAGCCACTAGTATTATAAATATTTCTCTCTAGTCTGATTGTCAATATAGGTATAAATATGCAGAACTGATCAATTTTTTATTCATAATCAAATAGTATTAATACTAACTGTATAACTATCTAATAAAGAGAGACAAACATATCGCGACGAAAAGAGACAACTTTAATACAAAAATGCCTCATAGATATTTAAAAAACTTTTTAATCGACCACTGAACCCATAAAGCTGATGTTTATGTGTTTATTACCATAAATAGAGATAACGGATAAAAAAAAATAAAGTCTATGGATTAGCGTTGACTATGTGACATTTGGTATAAGTACTTTTTGGGTCATATTTTTTTTAATAACCTATCAAATACTTCACGAAATTTTGCATAAAAACATCCAACTAAGTAATATAGGTATCTACTCTTTGATAGCTGCTTGGCTTTGTAGTTAGTGACCCTGACTTTCAAGCCGGTGTGGGTTCAAATCCCACCTAGGACAAACATTTTGTATGCATGAATATGTCCGTTTGTTCTGTGTCTGGATGTAATTATCTAGATAAGTATGTGTTTAAAAGTAGTAAATGTAGTATATCAGCTATCTGGTTACCATAACACAAGCTCAGCTTAGTTTGGAATCAGATTGGCCGTGTGTGAAAAATGTCCCAGGATATTTGTTATGTAATCTTTATATACAGACTAGCGACCCACCCCAGCTTCGCACGTGTGCAATGCATACATCACATTAGAGACCAAAATTGGCAGTGTTTCTCTAACATATTATGCATGTATTGTATATATAAAAACCTTCCTCTACCTATCTATAAAAAAAACTGCATCAAAAAGTTTAAAAGATTTAAGAAGACATATACGCGGAAAGCGACTTTGTTTTATAATATGTAGTGATAGTGATGATACAGAAAGACGAATATTTGGCCTAAATAGGAGTCGAATCCTATTCGAATCACATTTCCTTAGGCCTCCAAGATCCCACGTCCATTTAGAGGCCCCAAGGCCTCTCGTCTATCAGAATTCTAAACTGTTTACAAATGTCGACATTAGAAATCCTAACGCTTAGAATCTGTCAAAATCATCGAGATTGGTATTAGGATGTCAGCTTTTAGTTTACAGATGAGAATAAGACAAAAGATATGCCTATTGTTTCATTATTAACTATTTTATTCTCTATTCACTTAAAATTCAAAATATAGAACTACTTAGTATATATTGCCCGTTTTTGCAACATTTCTGATTGATACTCCGCTCTTATTAGTCGTAGCGTGAAGATATATAGCCCAAAGCCTTCCTCGATAAATGGGCTATCTAACACTGTAATAGATTTCCAAATCGGACCAGTAGTTCCAGAGATTAGCTCGTTCAAGCAAACAAACAAACACTCTTCAGCTTTTTTTCACCCGGTATAAAAAGTAGCCTATATACACCAGAATATATTCCAACTTTAAGCCAAATTTCATCGCGATCCCTTCAGCCATCGTTGCATGAAAGAGTAACATACATTAGCATTTAAAGTATAAGTAAAATTTCATATTAGTAAGATAATTTGCTATAATAGCAATAATTTTATACAAATATTAAAAGCAGTCCCAAACGAATAAACAAATATGTTCGAAACGCAAATAAATTTTATATTACCAATCTCGATGTTTCGTAACGAACGTCGAAGAGAAAAACACGAATAATCATTAAAACTGACAAACGTCGTAAAGTGGAGGAGAAATAGAACGCATTCCCAGTTTAAATATAAAAATGAAAACCGAACGAACGACATATTTTTAAAAGTTCGAACGTTCGGCGACACTTAAAACTAATCGCTGTTTTCGATTCTAGAACGTCTTTTGAAATAGTTCGAACGCGACCATTCGCTAGGGAAGAGGTATTGTTAAAAAAGAAACAACAATTTGTACTCTGCGACGTTACAAATAACATCAAAATCAAAATCTTTTTTATTCAAATAGGCCTCAATCAAGCACTTATGAATATTCACTATTAATGCTCTGAAAATGCATCTAAAAATATTTACCAGTTTACAAAGTATACTAAACCGTATTTTACGTTTATTACCGGTTAAATACTTATTCCGGTTATTTTATTTAAATGGCAATATTATCCCATCACTACATACTTAGATACTCGTTCTATATTTGAAATGTTTTCGATTTTCGACCGGCTGCCGTGATACGTCAATGGTGTGGTGTTTAGAAAAGTTATGAAATCGCATTTTGTTTTGTTTTCTCATTCTCTGATGACATTGTTATTAATATTTTTGGACGCGAGTAAAATATAGTAGGTATGTGATGTTTTTAATGAGTGTGGAAATAGCGCGAAGTAGTGTACTCAGTGAATTTAATTCTGTTTGAATGAATGTGTCATTTGGGAGAAAATAATGAATTTACAACGTTTCGGTGACTAGGTTAGTGAGTGTGTGAGCTGAATCATTTTTTTACAGTTTACGATGTCACTAAAATTTCACTAGAACTCTTTATGATTAGAATATCTTAATATATATAAATCTCGTGTCACAATGTTTGTCCTCAATGGACTCCTAAACCACAAAACCGATTATAATAAAATTCGCACACCATGTGCAGTTCGATCCAACATGAGAGATAGGATAGCTTACATATACTTGGACCCGGTAGGTGGCGCTGGTGGGCAGAACGAAGTCTGCCTGGTCCACTAGTATTAGTATATGTTTTGTTGGTACTCCAACAGATAGATAGATATATACATATCAGTTACAATGATAAGGCTGTAGGTATGTTTAATTACTTTTTATGTATTTTTATCTAAAGCAGGTACCTTCTGTTTAAATTACATTCCAACATATTGCAGATTTGTTCACCCACTCACTTATATTATGATAAAATTCTTTAACATCATGTCAACATTCATATATAAAAGTAATGTCCCAGGACATATTACGATTTCCTGTATCACCTTTTACACCTTAAAATTAATCTAGGTCACCAAAATGGCGTCCATTAAAGACAAAGGAACGCGCAATCCTTCAAGTTAAAACATAAATATTTATTACTCGATATCAGTGCATTATATAAAACTTTACGAGTTTTTTCGGACTTAAAGACGTTAAAAATAACCTTTTAAGTTTGTTCGACACAATTTTAATGTAGTTTACAATAATGCGCTCGTAAATCTCGAATGCTGTGCACTCGCTATTTGTCAAAGTTCTCGATACATCGCGTATCGATCGATTATTAATCGATACTGTCGCAAGCCGACCCGCCAAACGTTTGTTAACTTATAAAGGAATTTTACTCGATACACTCTGTGTGGTATGCTGATATAAATTGATAAGACTTTGGAAATAGTCGATTTTTTTGTGGCTTAATTAAGGTTGCCATCGAAATTAAATCAATTAAAAAAGGTGTTTATCTATGTTATGTAGTAATCAGTAAATATAAAGGAATAAACTCCACAATTTAAAATTAGAATGTACACAATTTGCTTTTAAAATATATCCTAAGGTTTTATTTTAGTTGGTAACCCTGTATTCGACTAAGTAGTCCCTTTTGAAGATCGATAAATTAATCGATTCTGTCAAACGCGTTCAAGCCGCGAGTTTGTTACGAATTCTAAATTCGAACGTACGTTATATGTGAATTAATCTTTTTAATTCCCCGCTCTGTTATTGATAATTGAATGCAGGTGCGTTCCAAATTAATATTTGTTTACTTTTTAATTTTAACTCTGGAATGAATGCTCGTGTAGGATGGTATTGCTACCTAACTTTTTCAACTTTTGTTTACATGAAGGTAGCCATTTTTTTGAATCTTGAAGCATAGGTTTCATACTATTGTTTATAAATTTGAAAAAGTTTCAATGAATTGATGTTCGTTACTCAATTATGTTAGAACAGCAGATAAGATCTGGATGAACAGGAAACTGGCGAAAATTTTTGATCTTTGGAGGCGGGGGTGAAGCCGCAGAACAGAAGCTAGTATATAAACGTATAAACATCAAAGCATCTCAAAGAGAAGCTGATAATAACTTATTACAGTTAGTTTAACTTATGTGTTTCATGAAAAGAAAAAATAAGATGGAGGACAAAAAGTGGCACGAAACAGGTGGCAATTGGTTCAAGGCTTATGTTCATAACACTATAACTATAGTTCATTACTCATTAGTACCTTAAATACTGACAAATATATTTATAAAAATAACTTAAAGAAAACAATGACACTGACAAAGGTATTCAGCCTTTAAAGATGACAGTTCAGAAAAAAATATACGCCATTTTGTTTCTTTGGGTTAATAAGATTTGTATCAAAAAATTCACGATATATTAAAGCATGTACCTAGTCCAAAATAAAATAAAAAAATACTAAAAAAGTCGGAGGTGGTAAGTTCAATATTTGATAGAGATTTTTTTTTGCTAAAATCTAGAAAACAAAACATACCTAATGTAAATCTATTACCAAACTTTTTGGTACATTTCCAATTTATAATTTCAAATCCTACCATTGTTTTGACTGGTTAATGAAGCTTGCATCGTTACATGAGAATAATTTAAATAAAAAGTTGCCAGCTCGCTACATACTACAATAGAGCTTTAAAATAATAATCAAACGTGGTAGTGACGTGCAGTTTACACGATTATATCGAGCTGGCATCACAATAGTGCGGGGCGCATCACTACTCAATACATCGCCGTTCAAAACAAAAACCAGTGTTTACAAACACAACGTTACTAAACGATGCATTAGTCGAGCGCGCGGCTAACTCGACTAAACACGCGATACCGGCCAGGGTTGCCATGCCGTAATCTGTTTTTTTTTATATTGCAAAAAAAGTTTATAACTTAATGGTACCTATTTAATATTTTTTTTTTTTGAAAATTTTTACTTATTAAATCCATACTTAATATTATAAATGCGAAAGTAACTCTGTCTGTCTGTCTGTTACGCTTTCACGCTAAAACTACTGAACCGATTTAAATGAAATTTGGTGCACAGATAATCCAGGGCCTGAGAAAGGACATAGGCTACTTTTTATCCCGGGAAAATTGAAGATCCCCCGGGAACGCGGGCGAAGCCGCGGGGAGCCAGTAGTTAATAATAAAGGCATTTATCTAATAGTGTAATAAGAACCAACTTCCAAGACACATCTATAGAACGACATATAACTAGTTATATAGGTAGTACAAATTCTTAAGTAAATATTGATTATTCACCAAAATATTGTAGTGCTTAGTAATCGATTTTTTAATACATTTTGTCTGCTCTCGATATTCCGCACTATTATCATACAGACGGATTTTAATGAGCTAACTGTATTCTAGTGTTTATAATCACGTTAATGGCAACCCTAGGGCGAATGGGAAATTAGTTGAAACCAGTTGAAAGCGGTTAAGATTATGTTAATGAGTTAACTCTACTCCTGTGCCCCTGTGGGACGCTGCTCAGTGTATCTTGAGACCTTTAGATGAAACGTTGTGTGGTTCCGGCTAGTTATTTAAATATGTACAAATAAAAAGCCAAAAAACAATGCATTTTTATTGAGCATCAACTTTGATTGTTATAATTTTAATGTATCAATATTTCTTCTACGTTCCCACAGAAGCGGCTGCCTCAGGAGGTCGTTAATAACAATAGCATTACAATAAAAAATAAACTGTATGCCTTAGATCGAAGGATCAGATTAGCATGACAGTTACAGTGTCGAAGACTCGAAGCCATGTCTCGAGGCACTCGCCTATACCTAATAACCATCAATGATCGGGCCGATTGTGAAAAATATCATTAAAAAACCATCAGCGCTTGATGATTTGACTGTTCCACAGATGATTCGTGCGGCCGGCCATCAACCACAATCGATTCTTTATTTTTTTTCCCCCTCTGTGTGTAGTTTTTATTATTAAATTATCGAGATACGACGTCGTGTCTCGTACGTTTACGGTTCGCGGTTTTAACATTCGATTTTGCGCTACTCCTCGCCGCAACGATTAACCTAAACTTTGCCCGTTTTTATTTCAAATTCGATACGAATTACACTACACAGAAGCGTAACGGATTGTGATTCTGTAACGTTAGTTTTAAATTTAATCTATGGTAATGATCGAGCTAGAGAATCAATAGGTCACGCCCACTTGTAGTGCAGGGGGAGGGGCACAAATCGAATTAGTGAGCCTGATACATCGATTAGACCCGAATGTATCGGCAAAAAACACGATTAGCCCCGAAAATCATCGACAGGCGAAAAAAGGTAACAACCGACGGTTAATGGCGGTTTTTGTTCGAAATTCGAAGATTTGAATTCGTAATTTCAACCGCAAGGCGTTCGAATCATTTGTCAGTGACAATTTTTTGGTTGCAATCGATTTTTAAATACAGGTTAAGGTTTTTTGTTGGGGCCGCATTTACCGCGAAATTCCACATGTGCTGAGACTAAAGCGTATCGTTTTTGCTCGATAATGAGATAATTGCTGCAAGAAAAATTCTAAAAATAATTGTTTCTCATTTACTTAAAAACGTTCATTCACTAAACGTAGGGTTTTAGGTTTATTTTTCGGCGGTGGAGCGACCTTGCCGCCGTCGCGGTCGCTAGAGTGACCCCACAGACGTAGGCATGGGAAAGCGCACAGTTTTTTGCTCTAAACGAGACACATTCTTCGGGACATCAAGGCTGTGGGAACCGATTGCATTCCACTTACGCGATTTCGTAGGGAAATGCTCTTTTTACGATCCGAATTGATACGATCGGCCGATGAATCGAGTCGATTAATTACACCGTCGAAATTCGAATGTTTGCGGTGACGTGGCGCGGTCAACCCTAATTAACGGTCGGGAAGTGGACGATTGAAATTCAATTTTAGTATTTATCTTTTTTTCAATACTGTTGTTTGACCTTCTGGTGAGTCAGTTAGGGTCAGACAGTTAGAAAAACCAGTCAATATATTTTTATACCTATATATTATTAGGAATAAGCTACTTAGAATCGTAGCTCAGATAGAAAGAAGAAAGCATTTATTAAGACAAAACTGTATTTACCGATACTCAGTACTTTCCATATAAATTAAATTATTTAATTGAATTCCCATCAAATAAAACTATATTCCACAATAAATAAGCAATGCAATAGCGATACGATAACAATAAAGGAACGATAATATCGAACTGCACTCGGCTTCGGCCGCATTCAATTATCCACACAACACAATAAAGACGCGAATCGCTAAACTATCGGCCCTCAACGATTTTATAGATGTTAATTGTTAGTTTTATTAAGAGGTTCTTTTAAAAACCGCCTTATACGGTAGTTAAGTATGGTTTTAAACCGTATTCCCTCGAGATGGGTGGCTAATAGTACATTTATTACTATTGGTTTTGATAGCAACGAGATCCAACATGTTTTACTGTCGCGCAAATGACGATTGATTACGTAGAATTGACGACGGATGTCGTATATGATAGAAAACTGTAATTGAAAACATAATTGACTTGTACCTGCGCCTGCGCACGGTACAGACTTGTAGTTGTAGCTCCGAGATTATAACGATATGAACGATTTGTTTGATGAGAGTAGGTAAGGTATTAATAAAATAATTTGAATGTTTAGATTTAAATGCATATATGAATTGTTTATTTTATTCTAGTGAGTTTAGTACTAATTGCAAAAGAGAAAACCATTTGTATGTTAGTATTTTTGTCAATTTGATAAGCACCTAAAGATTTTGAATGAAATTTACCCAAATTTGGATCTTAATATAAGTTCAGAAGGCACCTTTTGCAGCTATAAAAAAGCCACTAACAATGGCAAAAAAACACTTTATCATTGAAAAAAAAAACAAGCAAAGCCGCAGCGACAAGTAGTAATCCAAGAACCAAAGCATGCAATTGGACTATATCCAACAATCAATAAACTCAACCAGCAGTTTGTTGCATAAATAATCACTCAACGCTAACACGACTTCAAAATGCAAACTAAATATCAACTCGACTAAGAAACCATCGTGAAATTAACTATGAAATTAAAACAAAACGTCCTTGCTGCCTTCTAATCGATAAGTGCAATTCTAGGCACGGCATATGTAAATTCAAATGTAAATATGGTTTTTAATCAATGTTAAGGCATAGTGGGTGCTTTGTAAGTAATACTAACAATACTATCGGTGAGCCGGCATTCAAATGTGCACTGTATCAGTGGGACGCATCGCGCCAGGCCCCTAGCTTCCATGGAAACGAATGAATATTTATTTCGCATCGCAGTTTAATATGACTTTCTATTGTTCATAATTTGTCCTTCCATACAGACGGTTTTACAAAAAAGTTCACTTTTCAAAATTTAAATAGTATAGCTTGCACTTAAGTCGTTAGGCAGTCCGCTCGGTGCATTCTCTTAGTGTCGACCCGGAGTTGTCCGCCATATTCGATGCTAATCCATTGTACGTGTCTATCATTTGTAATCGATGCGATTATTCGACTAACCACCATTAGTAGTGATGTACGTACGTGTTTAATAATTGACTAATGTCGACGTTGACACCGTGACAGCTGAACCGATGTCGCTAATGTCATAGATCACGAATCATTATCTATGATATGGGATATTACTTAGTACTTAAGTGCAAGACTTGATCTATTGTTTCTTTGGGCGCCATGTTTTATTGTGGAAAATATTACTCGTAAGTGGAAACATAGTACGACTAAACCGTGTCTAAGGTAATTTATATTATGTAATAATTCAAGATCCCTGAAATCGAACTACATAAATCTTGGCCACCGATCATAGACAATTATTCTATTGTCTATGTACGTAATATCTAGAGGCCAATCGGACCAAATCACATTGTTCGCATCACGATACACCGCTCCGCAGATCCGTATCGGCAACATTACGAGCATCAATAGTAAGGTCAGAGGATGTTACGAAACGTAGGTAATGCAAAGGAAACACCATTTACGTATCTTTCAATGTGTATCGCTTAACAAAGACTGATGATTTTTCATTTGGTTTTTACACAAGGAAAAATCATCATATGCACCTAACTACTAACTTCTTGTGTCATCAAAGCTTGTTTAAGAAGTCTTGCTTGTGTCCTTCATTGTTAAATTCCTTCTAGAACATGAAACTGCTACTACAAGACATCTAGTCAACTTTCCTGTATGGTTTCAAATGCTGACTGCTTATTAAAAGAACTAATAAATTTTATTTCCTAGCTTCTAATTCTCTTACAGGTTGTATTTGAAGTCGATTAGATTATCATAAAGCAACAATGGCAGTTGAAACAATAGAATATAATTGTCTTGAATGTCGGCTGTGCTGGGATCGACGCGACCGGCTCGGGTCCTGGGCCTGGGTTACTTAATGGCGAACTATTAATTGATTTTGTTTGCTTGTTGTTGTTATATCTTTATTGCTATTGGGGATATAGGTAAGGGAAACGGGATCAACAGGTGTATCTATATTGCTTAATTTGGCTACCGTTAAGTTCGCTGTGGGTCAGGAGCACTTTGAAATAAGTCCCTTAACTAGTGATATTTGTATGTACCTTACTTCAAAAACTCTTTCACTGATAGAATCCTTCTTTTGATTTATAGATCTTAGCTAAAAGTTCTTCTTACCTGTTGCCAGAACTGTGCGAGTAGATATATCCTCTCCTTCTTGAAGAGCCAGTCCATTGAGTGCATAGCTTGCACCTCCGCCTCTGGTGCGGCGGGCAGGCTGGCCGCGCCCGTCGGGTGCATCCGGACGTCCGCGGTGCCCTCACACCCGGCTCATACTACCACCATCACCATCGCACCCAACCGACCGACTCAAATTTCAAATACCACATTTTCTTAGCTGCCAGTGTCGAATCGATTGTTCCTTTCCATTCGATTCACAATCGCGTGCCGTTACTCTTTTCTTCTTTTTTGTTTAGTTAGTCGATTCTTATTGTTGCCCTGTTCTACCTGAAACAGAAAAAGGTGAGCATTGAAAAGGGGAAGTTTTCCATCGATTCTATTGTATAGCCGGCAGACAATCGGCCACTCGGTGTTTTCGTGTCGAAACTAATTTGGTTACACTGGGCTTTTGATGCTCGTTGCGATAGTGGAAGAAAAAGAAAATTGACAGGTCCGTGAATGGGGAAACATTAGCACGTATCGAGTTTGCCTTTCGGAAACACTGCGGTGAGGTCGGCGTGGAAATGTGACGTTCACATGAATACTATGTATAAATATAATACCTATTTACAGTATTGGTTAATAATACAATAAATAATTCAATAAGTAGTCTTGACACAGAAATTGTCACCGTAAAGCCACCTTGAGCCTATCTAATTGATTGATAAATAGCCAATTTACCGATCACTGATCAGAATCGATCAAAAAAAGGGAATTTATAATGAGTAAGTTGTAACTTTTATCCGAGTCCCAAGTACAACGTGGAGGCACGTAAAAACTAACTTATCGCCACCTAAAACAAAGAGCCGTAAACCGCGACTTGTAAATTTAAACTTTGCACCTAATTCACTGACGGAAGCGGTGTTTATTTTCATGAAATTAAACGATACCTTCATGTTTGTAAAACAAAATTTTTTTTTGCTAAAAATAAAAAGTATATTTCATCGATTACCTAGCATGATTAAAACTAATTATTTTCAGCTGGCCATTTATTTAAGGTTACTAAAAATAATTATTTTTTGGCGTCCATCGCTGGCTCTTACAAATTAAACAGTAGCTGGACTGTGGGGTTGGAACGGTGAATTACTGGCGTGTCAATCAATAAACATGATAAGTGCGGGAGTTTCGTGTTGGCCGATATGCAAACTGGATTACACGGCCGCACGAACGGTCCCCGCCTTGGATCGATTGCTTAGTCGATTGTTTGTATCGATGTGATTCATTAGTCGACTCACAAACATTGTAACGTGTACATCACTATTTTTTTGTTTGAAATTTTAAACTTTATGTTTATAATCGTACTAGTATTATTCATGTGAATGTTTGTGTGTTATGTTTGTTACTATTTTACGTGGTACCAAAACGGGTGAAGGGCGGCTGAAGTTTGGCACATAGTATATGTTCTGCGATAATACTTAAGTATATCTGGCTACTTTGTATCTGGAACGCGGGTGCAACCGCGGGGAGCCACTAGTAAATAATAACAACAAAATATGTTACTATGCCTACAATATCTCTTTCCGATTCACATAAAACTCGATGATGTGTCACGGATTCAAAATGACTTGGTAGATTTCTACGAAATTTTGCATCATCAGTATAGATAAGCAACATTGTTTATTCGGTCTATCAATAGGTATCTAAAGAGCCATCTTTGATAGCCCGGTTGGCTTTGTGGTTAGTGACTCTGACTTTCAAGCGGGTCGTAGGTTCGAATGACGAATCCTACCCAGGACAACAACATTTGTATGCAAGAATATCTCTGTTTGTTCTGTGTCTGGATGTGAATATCTATATAAGTATGTATTTAAAAGAATTATATGTAGTATCAGCTATCTGGTTACCATAACACAAGTTTCATTTGAAGCTTACTTTGGAATTAGATTGGCCGTGTGTGAAAAATGTTCCAGGATATTTATTTATTATTTGTACCTTTTATAACATTCCCTTAAATCTTATTCGTATTTCAAATATTTAAAAATACTAACTTACAAATGAAACAATATACAAACACTATCATTATTCAAATAAAATGACTCATAGCATACAAAACACGAAATTATGACCACTTCAACATAGTCACTTTACACAACAGTTTGATATTAGTTAATATTCATTAGAAGGGGGAGGCCAGATGTAAGATAAGCGAGGCGGGTCACACAGCCCTTATTATAGTTATTAACGCATTGATACTCCTGTTCAATTAAGGCTTTTTTTCCATAATTAACACTAATAAGCATTACATGTAAGTATAAGATCATAGACTAGAAAAAAACGACCCTATATGATACAGTATTCTACTTTAGAATCTATATCACTACATAGTATAAAACAAAGTCGCAATCCGCCGTCTGTCTATCCTTATGTATGCTTAGATCTTTAAAACTACGCAACGGATTTTGATGCAATTTTTTGAATAGATAAAGTGATTCTTAAGGAAGGTTTTTATGTATAAATCATTACGCTATGACGAATAGGAGCGGAGCATCAATCAAAACTGTTGCAAAGGTGACAACAAGTGACGCTAACGAAGTTGCGCGGGTCAGCTAGTAGTATATGAAACAAAGCCCCCGCCGCCTCTGTCTGTCTATCTGAACACAAAAACTACTGAACAGATCTGCATGTGGTTTTCACCAAATTACGGAGTATTTCATGGGGAAGGTTTTTATGTATAATACATCAATTTGGAGCCGGTAGGTGGCGCTGGTGAGCAGAACGAAGTCTGCCGGGTCCGCTAGTTCTATACAAATCAAAATGTATCGTTCATTCTAGCCATTTATATTCAGTTCTAGTAAATTAAGAATAAAAATAACCATTGCAACATTTGAAATGAAACGCTTACAGCGCAGTTCAATCGAACGTCTCGGAGTTCATTGTGAAAACCGCGATACATTTACGTTCGGTTTTGTCTCGTGTTTGCCGGTATAGTCTTAAACGTTGTTGGAATAAGGATGAATTTAATTGTATTGTTGATTTGTCAATCCGTATAATGTAAGTTGGTTGTCGATAGTGATCTTGAGGAAGCGGTCGCGTGCGCGCCCCCCGTCCAAATGACTACTTAACAACTTTATTTTTCGACAAATCCCAAATATTTCAACGTTTTCAAATAATAATATAAATCGTTTGATATTAACTGTGAATTAGAATTGTAAATTTGTCGTGTTGTTAAGTGGTTTTTGGGCGATGTACCTCGGTTTATTGATTTACAAGTACCTACTTAGAACTTTCTGAAAATCCTACTTATTATATCATAAATCATTCCTGATCAGTTTTGCAGTGGCTCCTCGTGGTTTCACCCGCGTTTCCCGGGGATCTTCCATTTTCCCGGGATAAAAAGTAGTTTAATTTCTCAGGCTCTAGACTATCTGTGTACCAAATTTCATTTAAATCAATCCACTAGTTAGCGTGAAAGCGAGACAGAGTTACTTTCGCATTTGTAATATTAGTAACAAAGTAATAATATCATTTAATAAACTATTAAACTATCCGATCCATAAACATTTACGATTGTAATGTTAAAAAAAAGGGACAGGACAGGTGCTCGACAAAATTTTCGAACGCAACACCGCCGCAAACATTTTTATCACTATCGTAAATATAACGAAACTATAAGATCACCCTCACACCGTCAAAACTTTTTAAACACATCGAAGAAATATTAATACAAACATAATCTATCATTTCGATTACCAACTCTATTACAAAAGTATAAGGTTCATTCTTGAAGTTTCTAATGTTCCCGCAAAACAAAAGCCGATACAAACCGAGCAGTAAAATCTATCGTGCATTGAAAAAGAGGTTTCGTGACAGAAAAGTTTTTCTAGTTTCCTTTCAATCGATGCCTTTTAGTTCGGCATTTCTTTTTCTAACCTAATTATTTATTCGCATGCAATGCCACTTAAAAATATCTGTGATGTAACTTTGTGTACCAATATAACATATCGTCCCTTAGCTTACAACACCGCTCAAGTCGAAAATTGGCAGTTTCTACATTTTAATGCCGTTGGATAGAACTGCTAATTGCGCGTCGAACCATGGCTCACATGATATAGATTTCAGTCAATAATAGACTTTAATTCAAAAAGTAGTAACAGCGCGCAAGTCGGTGGGCCTAAAATAAACAGTTTTTTTCGTCTCCTGAAAAGTTGGTAAAAATGACTTATGCGGTGTTGTAAGCTAAGGGACGATTTTTGACTTTATTTAATGACGTTTTGTATTGCAAATAATATTGCCAAATCGGACTTTAGTTACTAACTATATTTGTGTTTATAGTTCTTAGTTATTAGCGTCACAAATTTAGTAATTTTGAGACAAGTGTATAACGGTCAATAGTGATGTTTACCCATATGCATTCCACGTCGATTCATAAGAGAACATTTGATTTCCAAAAGTTGAAAACGCAACTGAAATTTGAATGTTACCTTTTTTATTCCTTCCCCGTTCCGTTCCGTTCCGTTTCTTACTCCTTTTGTTCCAATAGACGAGTTATCGACACTGAACTCTGTCAGATATTAGTCGCGTCTATATTGTCTATTTTCCTTTTTTATTACGTTTCGATTTTGCAAATCTGTTGCGGTTCTTCGTTTGTGCTCTTTGAATTGCACTCGACGTTCTGAAAATTCGATTATATCATCGGCCGTGTTCTTTGATTGATGGATTTTGTTTTATGTTTTTGGCTTTTGGCCGCGAGTGGTTTCCGAACGTGTGCTAAGTGCCTTTTTGTCGAGTTTCATATTGATTGTGCATGTGTGTGTGGACGAGCTTTATTTTAACTGACGAATTTATAACTTTTTCAGTTCGGTATTTTATTTATTTAAATGTTACATTTATTATTTATTATTTATTGTTTTTTGTAATCTGTAACTCATATTTATATTATACGTATTCTTATAAAGCGAAAAGACTATTTTTATGGAAATAAAATTTAAATAAAGTAGTTTTATCAATGTGGTTCGCCCCTAATTCTAATACAATCAAGCGTATTGTGACAATTCAATTAAATTGTCAATTTCACTTGCGATAAAACTAACGTCCATCTATCACGACATTGACTCGATATAACGAGTCGATTATCGATATCATTGTATCGAGACATCGCGTGTTGTGACGTATGTTTATTTATCGAGCGGCAGGTGTGGTCGCCGATGGTATCGATACATTCACATTTTTGACATCTTTATGTTAAAATATGTGTATTTGATAAAATTTAAAAGCCTTTGTGGTTGGGGGGTTTAAAACTGAAGGTATTGGTATTGGGTATTGCCCGGGTCGAGCAAGGTGCAAATGGGCTTTTTGCTAGGGACCTTAAACTTTTGTGAATGTTTGCCTTTATATGTAAATTATTATATTTTATCGATCATCGATACTTATAGGTACTTCCTTATTTAAAAGTGTCGTTATTTTTCTTCGAAGAGTTGGTTATAGAAAACTGTTACATTTTATTGATTATTATCGATACTTGTAGATACTTTCTTATTTAAAAGTGTCGTTTCTTTATTAAATTAAATATGTAAAGGACAAACACTAATAATACATGTACTAAAATAATAACTATAATTGTATTATAAGTAATTAACAGTAACTACATAGAGTACTTGAATGAACGGAAAAAAGTGCTACGTCACGAGACGCGCAAAAAAATGTAGGTACAGTTATGTTAAGAAGTATTTAGTTCGTATTATTTTATATAGATTCATACTCACTATCAATTTTCACTATTACATGCAGATGTAAGATTTACTTAGGTATTTTTAGTGGTAAAAACTTAAAATTGGTAATTTAACAATTGTTATTACATAGGCCGGTATATGTACTAATTGAGACGGTTGTTTCAAATGGTGAGGAAATCTTTATGCAAATAATGGCTGTATTTTAATATGACCATGTTTATTTTTGCATAGTTTTATTGCAAAATTATCAGTAGGTATTTTAGATTTGATAAGTCTATCAAATGAGTTCATTGATGATATTTATATTTTTTTTTACTATTGTTGTCGAGTGTACATATCGGCGTTTAACACGCGACCGCCGTATCGCATTACTTTATGCCGCTAACTGTACTTATAGTTCATTTTAATATGATCGATCGATGAAATATTAGTTTTCACTAATATATTAATAATTTTAATGACTTAAATTAATTATATTGTATTAAAAGTTTATTGTAACCTTTCCCTTTAACAATAGTTTAGGCTGTTTTTTTTAAATATCACTACTTTTTTTATGACAAATGTTTATTTATTTTATTATGATACCTAGATGATAAACCAAAAGATATTAAAAAATAGTGAAAATAGGCTGTTTTTTTAATGACAAAGGTCGTTTCTTAAGCAGTTTTATTACAATAGTTGATAAATCAAAAATGTATTTAATAACTGATATTTTAACAAAAAACCGTTCCATTAAAAATATATAAAACAAACATCTGTACAATAATTAAGTTAAATAACCAAAGTAAGTTTAGAGTTAACTAACACCCTATTTATCCTTTGAAAGATAAGTTAATCTAAAAAAACCCATAGTTAATCAAACTCAACGATATTTTAAAAGCAAACATAAAATATATCAAAAAACACCCCAGAGTATAATAAGGAGATGTATAACTCATTAGGGATTAACTGCCGTGTGAGATGACATAATTGTGGTTAAAAAAACACGTAGTGACAGCTCATAGTGGTTTACGATAGGATCAAGAAAAATATTAGAAGTTCTTTTTAACAGATATGAAATGGGGTCATTTCTTGATCCATAATAATAATATCCTGGGAGATCTTACAACTGAGATTTTAAACTATGTTCTTATCAAACACAAATGACCTTTGTCCTGTCTAGGAATAGAACCTTGTTTAAAAGTTAGGTTATCTATCGTAGAAGACCTTTCAATGAGAAACTTTTTTGGATTGGCCAATCTAAATTTAGTCTTGAAATATTTATTTATTCTAATTATAGCTTACTAGTTGTTGTCACCTCATTTCCGGGAGACCTTTATCTTTCCCAGGAAAAGAGTAGCTTATGTCCTTTTCCAGAACATATTCTAACTCTGTGACAAATTCACAGGGCCCTTCCGACGCTCTGGCGTGTAAGACAGACATACATGTAACATACATTCTCACAAATTTACGCATTTATAATATTAGTAGGTTTTACCTTTATTACAGACTAGCTGCCTCCGCGCGGTTTTACCCGCGTAGTTCCCGTTCCCGTGGGAATACAGGGATAAAATATAGCCTATGTTACTCAGTGATAATGTAGCTTTCTAATGAAAAAATAATTATTAAAATCGGTCCAGTTCTTTTTGAGTTTATTCGTTACATACAAAAATACAAATATTTCCTCTTTATAATTAGTGTAGACTGATCTAGATATCTGAGTACCTACTTACAGTATAATATGCAATCCATAAAGTGTCAAGATGACATTTCCGTTTCGATTTTATTCCAATTGTAAGATCGAGGGGTGTTTTAAAAAAGACATCGGTAAACGGAATATGACGTTTGAATATTTTCTGTCCCCTCCTTGTGGTGACCATGGGTTTCAAACTATATGGGATATTGTACCAAATTAGGTACTTTTGAAGCAATAAGTTGGTTAGATTTATGTAGGTACATATTTCAGCTTGTGACCTCTTTGTATCATTTCTAGTTATGATGTATTCGAGTAATTAGAAAATAAGTGAGCTTATTTTGTCACTTATCTGTCCTTATTAAAATGCTTTTAAACCGTGTGTGAATTATAGAGGAGTATCTATACTAATATTATAAAGAGGAAAGATTTGTTTGTTTGTTTGTTTGTTTGTTTGTAATGAATAGGTTCCGAAACTACTGGACCGATTTCAAAAATTCTTTCACCTTTGGAAAGCTACATTATCCCCGAGTAACATAGGCTATATTTTATCCCTGTATTCCCACGGAACGGGAACTACGCGGGTAAAACCGCGGGAAGGCAGCTAGTATTATCTAAAGATGTAAAAACACTCTATAAAATACTGTTTTATGATAAAATTATGCCCATCCCCCTAATATTGTAAATGCGAAAGTTTATGACTATGAAATGTTTGTAACTCTTTCACGCAAAAACTACTGAAGGGATTTGGATGAAATTTGGAACACAGATGGTTTTTAACCTGCATACTACACACATACACATAGGGTACTTTTTATACCGGGAAAATTAAAAATCTGTCGTGAACGCAGGTGAGTAAGTAGATGACTGTAATATGTGTTAACAGAATGAATAAATATATTTTCTTGCTTTCGATAAAGTCCCAATAGAAATGAAATCATAGCCACCCTAACAAAGCAAGGCAGTATGTCATTACACCCTCGCGTGGGACTGTGTATTTTGGGATATCCATCGATACGGATGAGATATCGACACTGTACGTACACCAAACCACACATATTGTACATACCTATTAGTATAGAGAAATGATATATTTTATTGAATCACTTTTGTTTAGGGTACATGGTGAATTTAATGAGTGATAATGGATGATTAGGTGAATTAAGTCATTTAGGTATTATACGAATATTATAAGTTTGTATGTTTGTTACTCTTTCACCACAGAACGACTGAAGACAATTATAAAAATTTGGCACACAGTTAAAATATATTCTGTAATAGCACATATGGTAGTAGAAAACGGAATTTGGGACTAGTTAAAATACGTTCTACTAGTGGCTCCCCGCGGCTTCGCCCGCGTTCTCGGGGGATCTTTAAATTTCCCAGGATAAAAAGTAGCCTATGTCCTTTCTCAGGCTCTGGATTATCTGTGTACCAAATTTCATTTAAATCGGTTCAGTAGTTTTAGCGTGAAAGCGTAACAGACAGACAGACAGAGTTACTTTCGCATTTATAATATTAGTATGGATAATAGCACATAGGCTACTAGAACACGGATGAAACCGCTTTTTTAGAACCATATACATATGTAGGTAGGTCTACAAATAACATAATTAATTATTTTTAAACATTCATATATAAATACAAATCAAATCTAACAAAGCACCTGGTCTTCATTAGATCATACACATATCACTATAGTCAATCTGCATACATGTTATGAAGTCTGTACGTCCGTCATTGTCGCGTAGTGCTGCCAAGACTTATCGATTGAGTGGACGCGAGGAATCGAGTCGTATCGATTGACCAATCGATTAATCGTTATGTTAAAGGTCGTATTAGGAAGCTGGTAATGCTTTATTAAGATTGATGGAGCTTTCGCTTTATTAGCTTTGTTTAAATTTGTATAAATAGTATTAATGGTATAATAATCATAGACTTAATTTTGGCGGACCCAGGACCAATACCTATTAATTTGCATAACATGTCTGTTAGTTTTGTGTCTAGACCTTAATCTTAACTTATATTATAAATTACTCTGTCTGTCTGTCTATCTCTCTTTTTAACCGACTTCCCAAAAAGAAGGAGGAGGTTCTCAATTCGGCCGGTATTTTTACGCTATATAGAACCGATTTAATTGAAATTTGGTACCAATAAGTCTAGACTTGAGAAAAGACATAGGCTACTTATTATTCCGGAAAAATGTAAGATCTGTTTTTTGTTACCATTATATGCTTACTATACCTAGTACGAGATCTCCTTTAGATGCTTTTCATCATATTTTTTAATAACAACTGAGGCTGTCTCCGAGCCAAAGACAACTGATAGAATGATGCAATAACTTGCATGACCTGCCAATGGATCCGATCATCTTGATCCCCTGCCAGGAGTTAAATGTCGCTGCGTAGGCACCGACGGGATCTATAGATCCATCTATCTATTAGTGATGTTGATCTTGCGATGTACTTCTTTAATTATAGATAATAAATAACCCAATTAGATTATACGTACTACATTATATATGTTACCTACGGAAGAGAAACCTCCTATGACAGGTATCTCATACTTAACAGGAGGTTTCAAATAATTACTAAGCTGTGTATGTATTTTAGTATGTGAAGAAATGATTTGATTTGTTGCAGAGTAATGGAATAAAGACTGAAGAATGATGGTAGGATATTTGGAGTACCCTAAGGAAATCTACTCTAATATTATAAATGTGAAAGTAACTCTGTCTGTGTGTCTGTCTGTCTTTCTTTGATGCTAAAACTGCTGAAACAATTTAAATTAAATTTGGTACACAGAGTCTAGAGTCTGAGAAAGGACAAAAGCAACTTTTTATTCCGGGAAAATAGTAAATCACTAGTGTACCATAAAACATATTCACAATAGGAATGCAAAATTTAAAATGCAGATCATAAATGAGTGTTGCCGATTGCCATATTGAAAAAGTTTCCTCCTAAAATATCAATTATTGTAACTAATCGACCGCTGACCTATAAATTCTCGGTACGGCCATAAAGTGAACCCGTTGATGGAACTATTAAAAAAAAACAATACCCATTGATCGCAGACTGGTAACACATGTGCGGAGAGAGGGGGACGAGGCGATGCGTGCGAGGGGGACGGTGATACGTTTTTCTTTTTTTTTCAGTCATCGGAGGCACCGATTTTGCCACATGGTGGGCATAGATGGTTATAAAATTGGTTAGTGGGGTTTGAAAGCAAATAAATGTTGGACATTCTTTTTATTAACTCCTCACTTTGATGATGTCCTGACGATGAATGTGGGAACTAGTTCAATGCATAATGCTTTTCGTATTTTATTGATTTTGTGTTTGTTATTGACAGATGGCCTTGTTATATTTATTTATTTATTTAATATAGCACACAATACAGAATATACTACATTACAAAATGTATATGATTAAAACGAACAGGGAGTAATATTTAGCCTTAGGTCTTCAAGTATCAAATTATTCTTTGTTAACTTTTAACTAGTAAATACACTGCTACTCTTTACTAAATGTCAAATAGTTTTTACCGAAACTGTCATATTTGTTTTTTTTTATGACAGCCAGTACCTAAGTCCATAGACTACTCGAGCCGTTATCACCACAGATTCTAACTAATAGGTAGATATTATAAATGACAGAGAAGAAGAACAGAGTAACTCTGTCTGCCTGTCTCGCTTTCACGCTAAAACTATTGAACCGATTCAAATGAAATTTGGTACACAGATAGTCTAGAGCCTGAGAAAGGACATAGGCTTCTTTTTATCCCGGGAAAATGGAAGATCTCCCGGGTACGCGGGTGAAGCTGCGAGAGCCAGTAGTTCACCGAAACTGTCATAATTGTTTTTTTTTTCATTACAGCAAGTCCCTAAGACCATAGATTATTCAAGTCGTTATCACCACAGCTAATATATAAGTATTGTAATAGATCTTTCGAGACCATTGCGTGCACATCACGTGACGGCTACAGTAACAATATACCATTAATTGATACATCACTGTTCGTATGTTTGTTTACTTTAGCAATATTTGTGATACCCTACACTGTGGGTGATGGGGCAAGTTATAAGCAACGTTATCTACACTAATATTATAAAGAGGAAAGATTTGTATTTTTGTATGTAACGAATAAACTCAAAAACTACTGGACCGTTTTTAAAAATTCTTTCACCATTCGAAAGCTACATTATCCACGAGTAACATAGGCTATATTTTATACCAGTATTCCCACGGGAACGGGAACTACGCGGGTAAAACCGCGCGGATACAGCTTTTATATAGGTACGACAAGTTTCATACGCGTTTCTGAGGTATTTTTAACTATTCGGGATAAAAGATCGCCATATCCTTCTAGATCTTGTCCAAATCGGTACCCAATTGCGTCAAAATCGGTTTTGTAGTTTAGGTGTGAAAGCGTAACAGACTTTTATAATATTTGTAGGGATTATGGCAGAATACAACGCGGTAACCAAAAGGTAACATTGTTGAATCCTTTAACTACCATTTTTAAAGACATCCACTTTGAAACCTACCTAACTATTTTCATACTCTGTGGACTAACTAGTGTGTTTTTACCCGAGTGCTAAAGAAGGCTTTTGTTTTTATTATGCTTACAAAAAGCATATAGGAAAGATAATAGGAAACTTAATGTTTTTTTACTTCATAGGTACTTTATGTCGCAACAAATTTATGAATGAAAACTATAAGACGCTTCAGCTTATAGCTTGGGCCATACTGACTTCCTTGTTAATACAATTGCAGTGGAATACCAACTGTAAACTATAGGTATAAGGTTCACGTTCCTTCGAAACAAGCGTGAGAAAAAAATGTCGAACCATCTCAATTTGATACTGATAGCAAACGGTCGATTTGTTGAAATGTGAATCCAGATTTTTTTTTGTTTACAAACAGATCGATTTTTTTCTAGGAAACCGCGTGTTATCGTTGTATATATTTTTTTTGCTATATATACAATAGCTGGGTATTTGGTGAAGCGTGGAAGTTTTTATAGATTTACTTACTAAGTTTATTGGCCGATATTTTCCATGATTGGTTTTGGTCAAATATTTTACTTCTCTTGCAAGTGTCATACTTAATCTAAATCAATAGAAATTATAGTACTAAGTACCTATGTCCAAACTGTCTTAAAAGTATTCTTTTATAAATTTATCAATAGTTTTAGCTTTAGGATCGTTAGTAATAAATATATCAACAGGACATATTGTCAAAATTATCTTGACTTAAAGATATCCTGATGGTAAGTGGTCACCGTTACTTATTGAATATCAAGGGTATTTCCAGTGTGTTGTCGATAAGACATTAAGTTGTTCAGTCTCATATACCTGCTGTTTGTACAAGACTAAAACAGAATAGCAAAGGACATTTTACACCGTGAAGAAATAAATATCCTGGGACATTTTTCACACATGGCCAATTAGGTTACAAAGTAAGCTTCAAAGTGAGCTTGTGTTATAGTCACCAGATAGCTGATGACTACTTTTAAATACATAGATACTTATATAGATATCTACATCCAGACACAGAAAGGCTGAGTAATAGATAGTCCTACCTTAATATTTATTTTATCTTGGATAATAATAAACCTTAAAAAGGACACTAATTATAAAGTTACTTATTTAGTTTTAGGATCATAACTACAAAACTTAAAGACCATAAATTAATACCTCTAGAATACCATAACGCGTTCCCACGACAAGTGTATCCTGTGATCTATAGATCCATTATATTTATCGATATTGTCGTCCGGTGCGCAGGCGCATACGACTCGCGTTTCGTTACGTCTTAGGTTCCTATTCGCCTGATAAAAACCGTTAAAGTAAACATTAGCGTTTTGTTTTTCATATGTATAGGTTGTTTATTTATTTATGTAAGACTCGATGAAGTTTGCAGATTTAGTTCGGGAATTTTTTTGGTGTTGTTCAATTTGATAATTAAAATAAAATAAATATCCTGGGACATTTTTCACACACGGCCAACCTGATTCCAAAGTAAGCAGAGCTTGTGCTATAGTAACCAGATAGCTGATATACTACATATACTACATTTAAATACATACTTACAGACAATATGACATATTCATGCATACAAATGTTTGTCCTGTGTGGGATTCGAACCCACGACCCGCGGCTAGTTAATTGGTTAGTTACTATGTAGTTTTAGGTTTAATAATATTTTATTAAGCCGATGATGATTATCGGTAAATCTAGCATGATGCTGAAAGGTTGTTTGTTACTCTTTAACGCCAGAACGGCTGAAGGGATTGCGATTATATTTGGCACAGAGTTAGAATATGTTCTGGATTAATGCATAGGCTTTTTGTACCGGGATAAACTAGTAGTTTTGTATTTATTTGTATTTTAAAAGACTAGGTATTAGCTTTGAAATCATGCTGTGTAATACTAGGTTAGTATTAATAATGACGTCAGAATCGATAGAACCTGAGAGCCATGGCCATGGCTCCCACGGCTTATCTCTTCATATAATAATAATTATAAGTAGTATAAATGCTGATAGTACTTCTGAGAACTATACCATAGTTAAAGTAAACGTATAAGTTTAAATAAGTCTAATAAATATCCTGGGATATTTTTCACACACGGCCAATCTGAGTCCAAACTAAGCAGAGCTTGTGTTTTTTAAATAAATACTTATATATATGTAGTTAATTACTCCAGACACAGAACAAACAGACAATATTCATGCGTACTAAATGTTTGTCCTGAGTGAATCGAATCCACGACCGGCGGCTTGAGAGTCAGGGTCACTAACCACAAAGCCAACCTATGACCTAAAATAGTTAATGTAGTTTTGACAGAAAACTACTTTAACTATTTAAGGTCAAAGGCAGGTACTATATTTAGGTATCTTATTTATTGTTGATGTTGCATTAAGCAAATGGAGTATTAAATAGTTTTACTGATTTATATTATTTTTGGAAGATTTACAACAAAATATTAGCCATATTAATATAAATCTCCACCAATAAGTAGGTATTGTATATCAGCTATCTAGTTACTATAGGTAGTTCAAGATCATATTAGCCTTGTATCAAAATAGGTACTCCATTCGTATAATGCTAATTTTAAATACACATATATTGACACTCAGACAAGGAACAAATAGATATAGATACCTATTATGCACAGTTTATGTCTTAAGTAGGAATTGAACCTACGACCAGAGGCGTAAAGGTCAGGGCAAACCAGACAATATTAAATTAGTTATTATTAATATACATACCTACTTCTATTACTAATAATTAAAACTAGCTTCAGCCCCGCAGTTTTACCCGTATTCCCGGTATCTAATTATCTAAAGTTTTCCTTCAAAACCTCATTTAGATAACGAATAAGTATGTAGCGACCAAAAATAGCCAAATCTGTTCAGCCGTTCACGAGTTTTGAGCTTAGTCTAATACTAGATTAGGTACTGTTTTTAATGCATTTAGATAAATTACCAGGCTATGTCTATAATACTAAATACTTAAAGTATTCAATTACCTATATATAAATAAAATTATAACCTATGTCTGAATAAGCGTTTTAAAATAAATGTCTAATGAGATAGCTTTAATTCAATTTAAAAAATAAAAATCTTAATAATATTATAAATACCTACAAAAGTTGTGAGTAACTACAGAATGGAAATGGATGAAATTTAGAACATAAGATAGTTTATAAACCTCAAGAAACCACTAGTACCAATACCTTTATTCCTCCTATTAAAATATAAAATTAGAGTTAAATTTATTTTTATGCACTTTTTTAAAAACATATTTCTAACTTTGGTTTTTAATTAGTAAAATTAATAAATTTATCCTATTACGAACAAACATACAAACAACACTATAATAAAATACTATAAATAAACGATATGCTGCGGAAGTCATCAGAACATTATTAAATGTCTACCACAGTCCACATGTTATTATAATTCCAGTTATGGTTATCGTTATCGTTATGGATAATCGATTAATTATGTTATTCGATAGATTTGTGACCACTTATTGTCATACATTCTACAAAATTAATATCGAATAAAAAATTATGAAACGATTTCAAATGAAAATAATAAGTATTTATTTTAATATTTGATAGGCTTTTGTTAGTTTTTTGTCAAGTTTCTTATGTTAGATATAGATATTATCTTAGCTCTATGCTAATCTTAATATTAGGTCTTACTAGATATGAAATTTATAAAATTTTGCTAAAAGTGCTAAATCACAATTAGTAAAAAAATAACGCTATAAGTAGGTAGGTAATTATTCTCATAATATGAATAAGATATGAGAAAATAAAATAAGAACATAAAAATTATTATCTACCTAATAAGTAGATATAGGCTTATAAGAAAAAAAGTGTGAATTTTTCGCTCAATTTATTGTTAATAAAATTACTTTTGTCAGGTCACTTAAATAATAAAACTTAAGTTCATATAATATTCTAAAATACCTATTTTAAACAAATCATTATTTTATGTTTTTTCTTATTAAAACGTTTATTTACAATATGCCTACAGAAAACTATACCTAACCTATCTACTTTATAAAGAAAAGAACTAATATTAAATAACATTTTTACCTACACTTGTCACTTAGTCACAAAGGTTAAATTCTTGTATTCATCTATGTCTTATAACAAAGCAAGATCAATCATCAATATTTTCTCATGTTACAATAAAATTCAGTATTTTGTATTGAAAACAATGAAAAATCCTAACATAACTATCTCACGGCTGAGCGACTTTGAATCGCTGATAATCGATACTGTTTAGAATCGATTCAGTTTTTGTTCGATTCTAATTGGAATTAACAGTAAATCGGTAAATAGGGTGCATTCACTTGTATCATGACTACTTAGTTGATATACGATTTATATCGGTTTTTGTGAATCGATATTTCTTATATTACAACAAATAATTTACAATTTTTTATAATATCTGACAATTTAGGCTTTTATTTGTAAAATTACTATTAAAATATTATCTCAATTCAAAACCAAAATCTACTTATTGCATTACTTTTCTAAGTATTACCAGATATTAATTTATTCGGATATTTCATTAAAAAAAAGTCTGACTCACTCCTGACTAATATTATAAATGCGAAAGTAACTCTGTCTGTCTGCTTCGCTTTCAAGAAAGCGTGTTAAATGAAATTTGGTACACACATAGTCGAGAGTCTGAGAAAGGACATAGGCTACTTTTTATCCCGGGAAAATGGAAGATCTCCCTAGTTATTTTCTAGTAATTTGTAATTTTTAATACACACTTTATTCTTATCTATTTTGCCGACTCATCAAATTCTATGCTACTTACATAGATCTTATAACTTTAAAAGTAAATATATTATAATTATTTAATCTACCTAGATATTACACGTACATACTATTTATATATAAAACAGTATCTACCTAGTTCTGTAACAAAACTCATCCGGAGGTCAATAACCTTGAAACGCCATCTGTAGGTACCTACGAGATTTGACTTCCCTAATTTGTATTGCTTTTAGTTATGTATGAATATCATAATTTTAACAACACACTTATGTAAAAAAATATTTTGTACGTTTTGATTAATTATCTAAATTTTTTCATTAATAATTTAACTTGTTTTTCTAAGCGTAAATTTGTCACTATACCTACCTACCTAAATGAAAATCATGTGTAGGTAAGTAACGAAGGTTTTATAGTTATTCTTATCAAATCACAATTTATTTTCTTTTTTTAATCTAATTAGACTATGTGTACCTATCATATTTAAAACTATATATTTTTCTATGAACTACCTACAACAAAACAGTTAATTTCATTTCATCTCGAACAACAACATAGAATTTAAATAAAATATCCACCTATTCATATACTAAAAGAAAATAACTAAACGTTTATCTAAAGTAATGAGAGAATTAAAAAATGAAGTCCGTATTACGGATGTGGGGTAAGAACGCCGATAATTGACAGTGTATCAATTACGGATCCGATATTCCGAATCGTCGGTAAAAATTATTATCCGCCGCGAAACACGCTTCTCGAGTCCACTAATGAAACTTTCCTATTCGATTTAATTGATCGTTTGATTTATCGATTGTGATATTCCACTCGATTTACACACTGACACTTTTTATTTTTTAATTAGAACACATTCCTTGTACAGTCGATTTATTCGACTTTGGAATTTTGTTGATGCAAAAGTTTGATGAGATTAATTTTGTTTCTGATTTCTGGATTCTACCTACACTTGATTGGCTTTTTATAATGTTTAATTAGAGATCCTAAATAAAAATAAAAATTATTAGAGTTTTACAAAATGTTTAAAAAATCCAATAAGACTTTCAGTATGTTTACTTTATTCTAATCTTTATCCAGTTTCAAACTAATATTTGATATTGTACGGAGAAACTATGTTACTGATGTCAAAGAGAAAAATTCACACTTTTTCAAAATAAAATCTATGGCACAAATATAAACACTGAATCGTAAAAAAACACTTACGTTTGTTATCTTAGTTGTCAGTCGAACAATCACAAATAATTTTCATAGTATGTCCACAGCACTTGCAAGTCAAAATATGACACAAAAACTATTAAAAGTCATCGAAATCTTCGTCCAAATATCACATGCACAACGCTTTTGTTGTAACAATAATGTTACTAAATTCTTAAGCGAGTCACACTCAGCTACGCCCAAAAATAATCTTTCAAGTCCGAGTGAAAACAAAACAAAAACATGACACAAGTACACAAAACTCAAGTTCACAGATCGGCGTTCGCGTTCAAACCGAAGACGTAATTAAAAAAAAATCGTTAATTAGTATACGATTATCGACAGTTCACTTGTACACAATCGATTATCGGATGAACGATTTGGATCCGATTAGTTATTATTACGTAAGGTGATCCTCGGTATAGGTTCGGGAGCGCGACGTGGCCGCGGGCGCGCGTGGTGGTCGCGACACACGACTGCAGTGCGATCCTTCGCACGAAGCCCCACCAGCACTACGCGCATCTGAGGCTCACTCCTTGGCGCGGCCCCGCCCAGTGGGACGCCACTCGGCAGCTAAGATGACCGTCTCCCTCTTTATCGCTCGCGCAAAAAACTACGTTCTCCGTCTCGTTCCCCCGCGGCGACAGTGGGGCGCGCCAATAGGATCGGCTCGGCGGATCGAGTCGAGACGATGAATCGAGATGTGTACTTAGGTATCACTGCACAAGTCCTTTTGTTGTAGTCGATAATAGGATGCGCTTTTTTTTTGCGCGGCGATCGACTGCTGGCTCGGACCGTTCGTGTTGGCATCCATTTGTTTACACACGTCACGAGTACAACTTGTAGGTGGCCGATAAACAAACACGCCTACCTGATTTTTCTTGATCTGTAAAAAAAAATTTTTGTTATTTTTTTTAAATGGTTTAAATTTTACGATAGATGTTTTTGATTTTTTTTTGGACTTACAATTTATAGAGAGACCTTTACGACATTATAATCCGATAATTCGTTAACCGCATCACCTTGAAAATAATGGAAAGTGCATGAACACAAACATAAAAGGGCAAGACGCGTAGGGTGAGCGTCTCAGTTGGCGGCAGGGGTGGCTGAACTCGGTAGGGCGCGCAGATGTAGGTCAGTTTTTGTTTCGCGCCACCCGAAATTCGGTTACTAGGTTTGTTCGTGTTGCGTTCGAGAATCAAATCTTTTATTATAGGGTCAATTACAATGGATTTTACCTCATTTTATAGGCTTTATGGATTAGCCGTTCGTTAATTTTGGTAGGACCTTTTCAATGAAAATACTTTTTTACTTAAGTACCTATAAATAATTAGGTAAACAATTAGACAACTAACTTAGCCATAGTTAGTATTACAAATAAATACTAATTATCAAGAATATGTTTGTGAGATAAAAGATTTGAAATTTATAGATAGGTACTTATCTGCCCTCTTAAATAGAACTTTATAAATATGTATTAAATATTGAAAGTATTTTAAAACTTAATAGACAATGACTAAATAATATAAATACAATATAGTGCCTTATAGTAAAATGAAAAACCAAATATATTTTTCGATGTACAAAAGCAACAATGTTCAAACAATTCATGTGTTGCTCTCCTCTCACCGCTAGATGGCGCTACGCGGCGCTTTCCCGATTTTCACAAGCATTTTCCTAAGGAAAACTATGTGTTATCACTTATTTTAGTTATATTTTATTTATGTATGTTTGTCTTTATTGTAAAAATTAAAATTAACCTTATTTTACGTTGTTACAGCTTAATTTTTATTACCTACCTTCCCGTCTTAGAATGTTTGACGATTTAGTTTAAAATGAACCTATAGGTAGGTAAAGGAAAATAATGTGTTTATGTGTTTAGTGTTACTTTATTGTTTTTGATCCACGGCATATTTAGACATATATATATTTCTGGTTATTTATGAGTAGAAAGTAATTAACTCAATCCTTTATACCTACATGTAACTTTCAGATAACATTTTATTCTGACGTTGGTATGATTGGAATTATTGAAAACCGTTATTAAATACTTTATACTTTATAAAGTACTAGTGGCTCCCCGCGGTTTCACCCGCGTTCCCGGGATAAAAAGTAGCCTATGTGTTATTCCAGAACATATTCTAGCTCTGTGCCAAATTTCAAGCAGATCCCTTCAGCCGTTGGAGCGTGAAAGAGTAACAAACATCCATACATACATACATCCATACTTACAAACTTTCGCATTTATAATATTAGTAGGATTAAAGATGTGCATATACCTACGTTACCTGATGATTTTTTGGTATAAGTAGGTAGGTATGTTAGGTGGGTAAAGTATCTATCTATTACTAAGTATATTCTTAAATTCTGGATGCCTATCTATAGTAAAACCAATTTTAAACGTGTGTGTTCAATCCCTGTAAATCAATCAGTTTTCAAAGAATATAATAAAATCAATTCGCTCCTACATACCTATATCTAGGTATTGATAAAAAAATAAACATAGGAGGTACCATACCATGACCCACATAAAACTTTCCTCAAACGCAAAATTAACCCTAAAACGACAGTAGCGGGGAAATTAAAGCCCACTAACATAATAGTGACAAAATAATTGTGCGCAGGAGTCGATCGTGCGAACGTAATTACACTGTGTTCGCGCAACGGACAGGCTGTGACGACACTCTAGAACAAGTTATGAGAGACTTTGTCATCATCTGATTCTTTTTTGACAAAGCGTTATGTATTTTCGTCGAAGAGAGTCTACAGGCATTTTTTCTTGTATCACAAGTGTGGCAACACGCATACGGTCCCACCTGATGGGAAGCGGTTCCCGTAGCCTATGGACGCTTGCAACACTAGAGGCGTCACTCACGAGTTGCCGACCCTGTAAAAAGCAACTGTCAGTGAAAGGGACAAAGCGTAATGTAGGTACTTTTCGTCAAAGGGCCAGACAGGTATCAGCACCTATGCAGGAGGTTGTAGGGGTATGCGCCCCTACGACGCTACTCCATCCCTGGTCCCCCCACTGCCGCTACAGCGTCTCCTCATGGAGCTCTGGCTACCTTACTCACCGCAGGAACACAACACTACATGTAGTGTTATTTGGCTGCGGTCTACTGTAAGGTGGTAGATACTACCTTGTAGGAGTCCTCCAAATTCGGAACAGACGAGTCCATTGCACCCTACCTCCTTTTAGCTTTTAGCCCTCATGCGCACTAGAGTTTTTTTAACGTACATTAAAAAAACGTTCAAATACGCAATCCCAAGTATATGTTCACACGAGAGCGTTTTTAAAACGCGACGTTTTTTATCGAGTGGTGTTGCATATTCTTCAAGTTTGGGCGTTGGAAATAGAGCATATTATGGTACTTGGAAATGCATTTGTTGTATTTGAACGCTTTTTTAACGTACGTAAAAAACTCTCGTGCGAATGAGGGCTTACGGTAAGACAAAATCTTAACCAAATAAATTCCGCTATTTTTGTATATTTAGACCGTAACATAATTGTTCATTCTGTCTTTCTGTTTGTAAATTGTGATATTTGAATAGCAATTGTAACTGTCATTGGGTAATTCTAGATTAATGCAGTTTTCTTCGTGTTTCGTAACTTTATTGTTCTTCGTGAATTATTCATTGCAAAATCTATCTAAAATTATGTATTTAATATTTACCTTTAGATCCTATTTAAATATCAATAGGTACCTACCTATGTTATGCAGAATACATTTATTAAAATACACACTAAAATAGTTACATAACGTCTGAGGTAGTTCCAATCCTGTACGTGATTTATTTGCAATCAATAATATCTCAATTATATTGAAGGAAAATATAACTTTTAAATATTTTGCTACTAGATACTATTACTAATAGCAAATAAACAAAATAAATTATTTTAGTACTCAAAATTAAATAAATCCTGCAAATTTAAACGCAGTCCATCTCATACACCTTAGACGTCCATAAAACCACACAAAGGTTTAAACATTCCTTCACAAAATAAACATCACCTATTTAAATAAACTATAAGTATTGTGTAAAGTATTGACTACAATGGTGAGAGTGTAAACATTAAGGGGGTGTCTTTTAGATATTAAAAACATCTGTTCATTTCGATCCCTTCGATGTTTCTTAGCTGCACCCATGAAGGGTTAAGGGTAGCTTAGTATGGACTATGGATCTTACTAATATTATAAATGTGAATGTGAGTATGGATGTATGTTTGTTACTCTTTCACGCTTTTCCAAAAACGCTAATGCATCGCAAATCTGACAGGGAGTTAGAATATGTTCTGAAATAACACATAGGCTACATTTTGTGACCATCTTCCATCAAGTGGACTGGCTGTATGTCAACCTACTGACATACAAAGCTAAGTATTAACTTTCGTGGTAATAAAAAAAGATTTTCCTTTTTGATATACATATTAAGTTCCTATAAAATACTAGCTTCACCCACGGGGGTGGTATCCCGTGATATAAAGCTTATGACCTTTTGCAAGCTCTAGTCCATCTCTGTAGGAAAATTCATTGAAATCGACCATTTACCTACTTTTGCATTTTTAGTATTACAAGTAAAATTTTTGTGTTGGTCAATAGACAGTGTACATGATATGAGTTTTGACCCAAAGAAGCTAAAACCCCTACAAATAAAGATGGGTAAAATAACAGTCGGAAGCTAGTCCTCAATAAGTCGGGAACTAATTTAAAATAATTCGCCAAGTGAATTCTCATTCTCATCCCGTCTAATCTTTCGCAGCGAATCGGAATCGGAAAGTGAACGAAAAAAAACCGGAGAAAAAGGCCCACAAGAAATCCCTTCTTATGCAAATACTTACTTCGAATTTATTCGTTTGATTTTAGCGGACCGTCGCGTCGGGGTGTTGCGTTATTAATTATTAATTTTCAAAATGATTTATTAGCTCCTTTTTTTTCTATTTCGAGCACGAGTTATGAAAAATTCTATAAAAGTTAATTTCGAGAATGAACGTGTTCCATTCAAAGGGTTACTTTGAAGGAATGATTCTGTTTTCGTTTTTCTTTTTTCTCAATAGAATTAATTAACAGTGAAATAAGGTTTGCCGATTTTTGACAAGTACCTACCTACAATATGGTAAAGTGTTGTGAGTTTTGTATTTGGAAATCGACTAGCTATCGACACGCGGTTTTACTCGCGTTCTCTTAAACTATTGAAACTAATTTATAAGAAGGTTATTTGGGTTATTCGTTTTTATGAAGATACTAATGTGACATCAGAGCAAAACAATAACCTAATAAACTATAGAGTATCCCTTCCCTTGGAGTTACTTTATCTATTAATGAAAATCCGTTGCGTAGTTTAAAACATCTAAGCGTACAGACGGAGGGAAGCGATGCATAAATCCTACTTACTAATATTAAAAATGCGTCATGTATGAAATGATGTTTGTTATTCTTTCACGCATAGGTATACCTACTAGTGAACGGAATTGGATGAAATTAGGTACTACTTTTTCTGGGAAAATTGAGGGTAATGCTATTATATATCTAGATATAGGTACCTATATAAAACAAAGTCCCCGCGCCGCCTCTGTCTGTCTGAACGGGATGAACACAAAAACCACTGAACAGATTTTTATGCGGTCTTCACCAGAGTTATTATGGGGAAGGTTTTTATGTATAATACATCAATTTGGACCCGGTAGGTGGCGCTGGTGGGCAGAACGAAGTCTGCCGGGTCCGCTAGTATAAATATCTAACTAAATAATATATAAGTACAGTACCTAATCTAATATTCAAACTAACTTTATTATTACTCGGTTCAATAAAGAAGCACGTATTCCTCGAAGAATAATAAATTTTACATCAGTTGTGTTGTGACTTGCAATCTGTAGGTACCTACCGTCTATGAGTCAGGTTCGAGTCTCAGTCCCGGAACGATCCACAGGGGACGGCTAGGCAACCCTTATACTCTCCTACTAAGATATTTCTCTCCTACTATCCCGAGCTGTATAATTAAAGTTTTATCAAAATTGTTGCTATTTATTTATTGTCTGTTTGTAAGTTTTTTTTAATAATAGTGAAAGTTCGGCATTTGAAACAACGGCTAAATCCCGTTAGAATAAATGAATAAATATCCTGCGTCATTTTTTCATACATGGCCAATCTGATTCCATACTAAGCAGAGCTTTTGGTATGGATGGTAACCAGATAGCTGATTATAACTAAGGTTATACCTATATGATTAATCATCATATATCCTACTAGTAAGAACCTATTATTATAAATGCGAAAGCTTGTGTGAATGTATGGTTGTAGGTTTGTTACTTTTTCACGCTAGAACGGCTAAAATCGCAATGAAATTTGACACAGAGTTAGAATAGCTCTGTAAAAACAGGCACCTTTTTTCCCGGGAAAATTTAAGATCTTCTGGGAACGCAGGTGAACCCGCGAGGAGCCACTAGTTACAGAATGGACTTATAATTATAATTAGACAGGGCTACCAACTATTACATAATAATGAAGCGATTGTATAAACATAATTCATTGTAGTTACTGACTTCATTAAAACTTTGGTGTTCATAAATATTAATGGTAAATTGAATTCTTTTAAATAGCCGGTCGCGGCACTTTGATGTTTGACTTCTATTGTAAACTGTAGCGATGTAATATATACATATACTTTTTCCATGGTATGGATGGATATTTGTCGACAAACTGTTACATAGTTTGGCACAATTTTTAATATGTTTGTGCATATATTTCGATGCTGATAAACAATAATGTGTTAACCCTCGTAAAATTGATTTTGAGAAAATGACGTTTAAAGATTATAATGTCTATGTGATTTATGACTTTTTATATTTTATATAAATAAATTTTTTATGTAGGTTATTTTTGTGTTTTAGATGACTTGAAACACTTTTGTAGAATGTTAAATACGCTATGCATTATAAAGATATATCAAAAGCTTTGTTATCGACCTTTTGTGGGTTGACACATTATTGCTTATCTGCGTTCATTTATAATACTAGTGGCTCCCCGCGGTTTCACCCGCAGTACCCGTTAGATCTTCCATTTTCCCGGGATAAAAGTAGCCTTCCTTCCTCAGGCTCTAGACTATCTGTGTACCGTTACTGTACCTATCGTTTCAGTAATTTTAGGGTGAAAGCGAGACAGACGTGTGTGAAAAATGTCCCAGGATATTTATTTAAAGAAGTATCAAGTCCATGTAATCGCTTTTTTTCATATCTTACACCAATGTCTTTTGAAGATTTACTCACTATAATGACAGTCAGAAGTCTGTCTGTTTGTCTGTCGCACGTGGTCTCCACCATTGTTTAGTTTCTGTCACGTGCTGTATATATATACAGGGGTGATTTGAATGAGCTTTGTGACCGGTTCAAACCGGTTGGGATTAGATTATGGTTCTAGTGGTTATTTGACCTCGATGATTTTTAGGTTATTTGAAATAAATGAGGTTTTTGTGTTTTGTACAAAGGCATTTAAATTTTCGCCAACTTAATACATGATTTATATAAGGACGATTTTCGCGTAGACTATTAGGCATCAAAGTATAATATTGTGTTGACAAACCTCGATGTTTCGATCATGTCAAAAGATATTAAGGGATAGTCTGTTATTTTATACATCTAGGTTAATCTTTAGGGGTTTCATTTCAAAAAATTTGAGACTTGATTACTATTATCTTTGTTTAAATAAAGAAGCGGTTATTTCTAAATAATAATAGATAAGTACTTGCTTCCGCCCCGCGGTTTCACCTGCGTTCCCGGGAGATTTAAAATTTTTCATATAGCTTTCTTTAAGGTAGTCTATATCTGTACCAAATTTCACGTTTGATAGCGTAATAGATCTAAACAGACAGGCAAAGTTACTTTCGCATATAATATCTATTAGTAGAGATAATCCTAACTTATTGTTAGTGTTACTTACAAGGAAAACCACGTGTTTTGCATTGTTTCATGGTATTTGTGTTCAATAATCCATGGCGGGAGCGCCTTGAATCTTTGATGGGCGATACTCGACGACATAGAGTAATCAAAAATTGTAGAAACATACAAATCTGTTTTTTTTATTTTGTCAAAAAGGTTGGGAGCCTGACTATTATGTACAGATTAGTTATATATGGTATCTGTGCTGAAAAGCCTACGGTATAAAATTCGAAATAAGATAGTAAGTAATCTTATACTTTTCTTACTAATCTTTTTCTTTTGAAGGGCGTCCATTAGTGGGGACAACATTAATTTTGGTAGGATTGATTTCTGACCAGAAACGAGGATTGGTAGTAGGTGTAGGTAGGTATACTTATAATCTTCAGAACAATTTCCTAGATTAGGTAATATGGAAAGAATTTACGTAATCTTTTGTTCGAAATGAATGAATGAATATACCTCTGTGTTACATTACTCTGTCATCTATTATCGAAATGCACATCGCGGTTTCGTAAGGGTTGAATATTTCTCTGCCGAACGTACATACATACCTACAAACCTTATAGCTATGGAAATAAGGTTTAAATTCCAATAGTTTTTACTAAATAGTAAAGTTGTGAGTCGATATTTACGAGGACACTTCACAACGATACACATTACCGAAATTGTACATTTTATACAATGGCCTGATATCTTTTTATGTGATTCTTCTTTACGTATCTATTGTTCTTTTGTCATAGTAAAGTAGAAATATCCATTTGTGGATACTTTAAGATATGAATTTGGATTAGAAACCTCTTTTGGTGAATATTTCTTCAGCTTGAAGTTTTTTTTAAGTCTTTTATCGATGATGCATGAAATATCAAAAGATGGATGTACTTAATGCTTTAGTTTCACTATAAGATTTCAAATTCAAATACCTTTAGATACCTACCTAAGTTACCTTTCATCATCATCCATAAAACCTTGACAGGTGTTGGTACATAGGCCTCCCTCATCGATACCTGTGCATACCTGTTATAAAAACAATACCTAAAATTATCGAGTCTTCATAAGTAGGAAGTAAGTGGGTTCGAATCCCACCCAGGAAAAACATTTGTATGCATGAATATGTCGACCCGCGGCTTGAGAGTCAGGGTCACTAACCACAAAGTCAACCGGGCTGTCGAGAAAGAATATTTATTGACTTACATATAAAGAGAAATGTCAAAATCTTCGGCAACAAAATAGAACTAATAAACGAAAACGAATAGCTAATTTCAAATGCAATAATCAATCCCATAGCGGTTGTGGTAATGCCCTCATGTGACGAGTCATTCACCGGCTGACTCATTGTTTTAGTCCACAATCGGCCATCATTAATTAATCAACATTATTATATTCTTGAACAAAAATATGGCCCCCGAATTGATGCTTCCATGTGAAATGAGTTTGCCATAGAGTTAGTAATAAATAGAGTTGACGCGTTTGATTGAGGAAAGATGGAAATTACTTAAAAAAAAATACCAGCTGAATTGAGAACCTCCTTCTTTTTTTTGAAGTCGTTTAAAAGGCATTTGATTTAATTCTGTTAACAGCTTCTGCCCGTGGCTTAGCTTCCATTGAGTGATTTTTTGCATATGTACGTACTTAGTCATGTAACAAAAAAATACATGTCAATTTGTATTGACGTAAGTATTTTTTAAAATCTACTACTTTAATATTGACTAAGGCGGATGAACCACATGCCTTTCATTCCCAGGTCTTCCCTCAGTAGCCTTCTGGTCTGCGTACGGGTGTAAAATCATCTGAGACTAACACTTTTCGTCTGTTCCAAACAATTTTTTTTTATGGACTAGAAGGTCACCTCAGATGGCTTTTACACCCTTAGGTACGCGGACTGTTTCGGTGAACGCAGAGTGCTCTCAACCGAAGGACCGTTGCAGACAAAAAGCAGTTTTATTAATATACCTATTTATTTCACGCCTCTGTCTAATTATTAGTACCTAACTCTAAGCGAGATATGGCGTCGCAACAATTAAAATTTGATGATGCGGGCGCACTGTTCCCGCACGAGCGCGACTACGTCTTGCATTCACCTCCTTGCACTCGACTCGCATCTGTCACTACCTACACAGTTTTATGCAGCTATTATTGTACTATCCAGTGTATTTAGGCACTTATGCTGATTGTATGAGAGAGCTTTTCGGGCACCCTGAGCTTTTGTTCAAAAAGCTTAAAGTATATTAGGTTTATGTATTTTATATTTTTATAATAATTGCTACGTGCGGTCATAGTACAAACGATCGTAGTACTAAATAAATAAAGAAAAAACTTGCATACACTTAATAGATAGGTACCAGATGGTGGAAAAAATATTTTAATAGGTAATTGTTATTGGCTCTTAGTAAGTGTGTAGTTTCAAATTAATCCGACGATTTGACGGGAATCAAAATCACGTTCAAAGATTACGTTACATGTAAACGTAGGTGAACCTAATAAAATCGGGGTAGGTAATATATAAAAAATATGCTTTCTTCTAAGCTTGCTTGGCAATTACAATGAATACTTAGTCGTCATCTCAAGTAATATTTAGGATCGAAACTAGACCGATCTGAATAGTTCTTTCACCAATAGAAAGCTACGTTATCAGGGAGTAACATATATTTAAAGCTATCGTTATTAACGGGATCTACGCGGTTAAAAGCGCTTGCCAGAAGCTAGTATAATTATGAAATTAAATACATATATTTATATAGATATCTATTCTAGAAATGATAAAGTATTCTCACCACAGCTGCACTAACCAATTCCGCTACAATCACTGATAGACACCCATTGTGTCACGACATAGGCAAGACGGTGGCAAAGGAACGCTTTTTGTAATGTTGCTACTACAAATAAAAACCGGATGAACGCGAGTTTGACTCAGGCGCTGATGGTTCCGCATGTACTTTAGAAACTTTAATAGTTTCTGTATTAAAATATAGGAAAATTCTGCATCGTTTCTTATCAGTTGAAGGCTTTCTAATCCGGTTGTAACTGAAAATAAGCTTAGAATCTGTGATTCTTTTAGTAATTTATTTTAGGCTTGTAACTATGATTGACACACTGTTTTAAGCCTAACACTTTGTTCATTAATTGAATGATTTCAGATATATATGACATTATATTTACTGCAAAAAGAAATTGAAATTAATAGATAAGTACAAGTAAGTTAAAGTTACAGTAAAAGCTGTTGCTTTTAAATAGTCAGCTTTTTTACCCGACTGCCAAGGAAAGCTTATGTTAATTTAGATTCAGAAGTAGACCTAATGACATATAATTTTCCTTATGTCTTTGTACATACTGCTAATCAGTAAAATATTTAATGTTTCTTCTTACATCAACTTTGAGACCCAGGATGTCCTTTTTAGTAATTCTCCCGCGGAACCCCAAAAAGGGTGATCTAAATATAATAATATCTCGATTTGAATGTGAATAGGAGACATCTGCGACGAGATCGAATGGAAGGAAGCGACGAGTTCTTATAAAAAAATCCTAAACATATGAGGGTGTTTGATTTATATTGGTTCATTATTATTTTCTATGACATTTGCTTAGGATGTCTACTTTCACTGTGATGTCATAAATAAAACAAGTGAAGTACCTATGTAACGGGTTCGAAAATATAACCTTGTTTTAAGAACTTTTGATTACTAAATCGAGGATTATACTTACTAACAATTTAGAATATACGAGAGAGAGATGTATAAATTGCTTGTTTATAAAGGTATTGAGTTTTTGTGTCTTTAAGTTATGAAATAAGTATTTTGAGATGTTCTGTACCTACAGTCAGTTAATTCACAAATGTATTTACTTTATAGGAGCAAAGTCGTGAGCTTCAACTAGAGTAGGTACCTAATATATTTTATCTTGTTCGCAAAATTATGTACTTTATAAGTACTAGTGTAATATATTTTATTCTGCCTTTTGGTATACATAATAAAGTGTATTCTAAATATCCATTAGGTTAGTTTTTTTTCGTTGTAGTGATTTGGGGGACTTTTTAACCGAACGGACGGAGCGACATCCGCTTTTATATTAGTATGCAAGTATCTATTGATATTAATATTTTCGATTTCTTAACGCGAGAGTAATGTAAATATTAGCAATATTTCTTGTACGTTTTTATCAGATCTTTGGTAGGATTGTTGATAATCCACTTTCTATTGGTTGAGAGAGAAAGTTTATAAGTTTATTTAATTTTAACTGAACGGAAGCAGGTGATTTACTTTTATTTTTTACTATTACGTAAGCTTTGGTAATGATATGTGTATGTATAAATAATATCCTGCGACATTTTTTACGTAGGTACGACCAATCTAATTCCTAAGGTTACAATCTGTGTTTTCAATCTAATCCCTTCATTCTTTAGGTTTTGCTTGAAAGAGTAACAAACATACATCCATACATACTCAGAAACTTTCGCTTTTATAATATTAGTGGAAAGTTCACACAAGGTCAAACTGAGCAGAGCATATAATGAAATTTGGTACTTTTTATGTCGGGGAAATTGAAGATATCCCGGGAACGCGGGTGAAACCGCAGGCAGCCAATATTCATCACTCCATATTATAAAACAAAGTCGCTTTCCGCTGTCTATATCCCTATGTTTTCTTAAATCTTTACAACTACAAAACGTATTTTAATGCGGTTTTTTTATAGATATAGTGATTCGAGGTTTTTATACACAATACATGCATAATATGTTAGAGAAACACTGACAATTTTGGAGGTTTCTAATGTGATGTACAAGCATTGCACCCGTGCGAAGCTGGGGCGGTCGCTAGTTATATATAAATTCAGAGTGGCAACAAAATCATAATGCAAAAATTGAATAACACCGAATCCTAGATCAAAAACTGCCAGAACGTCACAAATAATTTATTATCTATCAAAAAATAATTGTTGTAATTACTTATGCAAGAGTGAGCCAGTATCTCCCCTCGGGGTTTTTTTTATATATTTTTTTTATTATCATTCAAATCTCCTAATGACTGAGACCATTGTCGAAAGGGTTCGGCTGTGTTTGATCGAACGGACGATCGTATTCCTTTGCATTATTAGGGACACGTTGGGGATATTAGCGGGTAGCGGGAGCTGAAGCGGAGCGATTTTAAATTCTATGAATGAAAGATAGCATCAAAATTTAGAATTATCTATACTAATTCATAAAGCTGAAGAGTTAGGTACTTTGCTTGAATGCGCTAATCTCAGGTACTACTAGTTTGGATTTGAAAAACTCTGTCTTTGTTCGATAGTCCATTTATTGAGGAAGGTTGCAGCTCATATTTTATTCCTGTATTCCGACGGGAGAGAAAACTACGCGGGGGAAATCGCGGGGCGAAAGCTAGATAACCAAGTTGGGCCAGAATGATCAAGATACAGATTTAAATATTAGCCTTATATTGTGTGTGGTTAGGTTTCAGAAACTTCTATAGTCACACCGTAGACTTTAAAGTAATCCACATATGGTGAAGTAACTACATTATATAAACCTACACATTACTACCTTATATATTTTTGGCAGACCGTAGCTAACATATCTTTGACGCAAAAAACTACGAATAGCTTTACCCGCTTCCGCTCCTCTCATGACGCCAGTTCAGCAAACAAGCTACGTTTTATTAGTTGAACACAAAAATCGAATATCGCATGTATTTAGATCGGAACCATTGTTTAAATATTCCTCAATGGCGATCTATTTTTATAATGTGATCCATCTTTTATGGTTATGTCAAAAAATTTCAACACTGTTTTGCATATGAAGGGATGTTTGGCATTGTTCGTTTGTTTGGTATATTTTTGGATTGTCTAGGCAGTCGGTTTCGATATGGTGTGGTCGATGTCAAATTTTCACGGTTATGAGATCTTATTTTTATATTAATAAAGCTTGTAAAGCGACATTTAAAATATGAGTTGAAAATACTTATAGTTGAATCGTTACCCTTTTTAGTTTAAGATTTCAACCTGGATGTTTTTTTGAGAAAATACTGAGTTTTATAGATTTGAGGATTTATTTGAAGAGTTTTAAATATTTAATGAAAAACAATGGTTCAATATAAGCTATACTAATTTGATAAATGCGAATGTTACTCTGTTTGTCTGTCTGCCAGTTTCGGTTTGAACCAAAAACAACTGAACCGATTGAAATGAAATTTGGTACACATATAATCTAGAACCTGAGAAGGGATATAAGCTACTTTTTATCCCGGGAAAATGGAAGATCTCCCGGGAACACGGGTGAAAAAATAAACAGTAGACCGATACATATCCAACAAACCAAAGCTTAATAATACACTTTCATTATAAATCATTGTATCGCCAGTTAATGATCTTGATGCGTCAGCGATTGTAGAGAGGGATAGATGCCAAACCCACCGTGCTAGAGCGGGATGCAAGACGCGATACCTCACCGGAAACGTCGTAATATATGGTGCATTGTTAGTAACGAGATCGGTTTGTATGTTCGTTTGTCCGTGGGCGGACTGCCTTCGTCCTTATGCAGGGACGTTTAATCTACACTAATATTATAAAGAGCAAAGATTTGTATTTTTGTATGTAACGAATAAACTCAAAAAGTACTGGACCGATTTTAATAATTCTTTCTTAATTAGAAAGCTACATTATCACTGAGTAACATAGGCTATATTTTATCCCTGTGTTCTCACGGGAACGGGAACTACGCGGGTAAAACCGCGCGGAGGCAGCTAGTGAAGAATAAACTTAATATTCACGCTCATTTTGAAGGAATTGTAAATTTTATATTGGTATCATAAATCAGATGGTAACAAGCCTGACTATACTTGGTGTTGGGTCGTCTCCTTATTTTCGAACTTAAAAATAAAATGGTTAAAGCTATATTGGCTTCAAATCTTAAGGAAACAACTTACACAATTTTAAGCATAGTACATCTCTTTCATATTTAAAACTAGTGGTTCCGCGGTTTTACTCGCGTTTCCCGGGGGAACTTCAAATTTCCCGGGATAAAAAGTAGTATGTGTTATTCCAGAACATATTTTAACTCTGTGCCAAATCATGCCTTCAGCCGTTTTGATATGAAAGTGTAACAAACATACGTCTGTAACGAAAAACTGTTATCGTTGTATGTTAGTGCTCTTTTTTTAATAATAATAATTTTTATTTGGTAAATGATTGCACATACACCTAAACTTGTAAGGTTCAAAGCAGAGTGCTATGTCTATCCTTAACATTGCGTCATTTGTTAGACATTTTTCATTTTACAAATACGTCTCCTCGTGATATAGGTATGCGGCAAGTTTTTGGCTATACATCGAAATATTAATCGATTTTGCGATTTTCGACATAATACATTGTTGGGTACGATATTATCTAATCTCCCCTAAAGGATAGCTTTATGGTATAAAGAGTTAAGCAAGGAATTTGCCACGCGTTGCTTGTCATTTGTCAACCACTAATGATCTGCCAGTTGTGTGTGCTGATATCTAACTGCGATTTGGTTAGATGGGATACATTTTTGTATTCTAATACGAGTAGATAACGAAAATATTTTGATTTTTCTTCAAAAAGGTTGATTTTTTTGGTGATTTGAGTCAAGAAGTATACTGATTCTCTTAGGGACTTATAAGAAGATAGTGGCTCCCCGCGGTTTCACCCGCGTTCCCGAGGGAGCTTCTATTTTTCCGGGATAAAAAGAATCCTCTGTCCCTCTCCTGGTTTTAAGCTACCTCTCCATCAATTTTCAGCCAAATTGGTTCAGCCGTTCTTGAGTTATAAATAGTGTAACTAACACGACTTTCTTTTACATATAATATATGATTGTTCTCTGTCGGGATGTTAATATCTACATATTTAAAAGTAGTATATCAGCTACATGGTCACTATAAGGAACAAATGCATTAAAGTCAGCTCGAGCTCCTCGGAGAAGACGTACCTATATGAGCTGATGATAATCTGCACAAGCTCTGCTTAGTTAGAAATCAATTTGACCATGTGTGAAAAACGTCCCAGGATATTTTACTTATTTTTGGTTCCTATTGAATATAATCATAGGTACAATTGCCCATTATACCATTTTTAGTCCAATTATTTTTTGCATTTCAATCCAGGAAGCCAAAAACAATGAAGAATCAATCGCAAAGAAACAAGAAACGCACCTCATCACCATAAATGGAGCGTAAGAAAGCTCAAGACCACAGCTAATGTGATTAGTGGTAATTAATCATCATTCAGTAAATGCTGGGTAATTAAGCATGATATGTGCTATTATTCCTATTATGGGTGGTTGTTGCGCAGGAGTGGAAAAACGCGTGCGCGGTCCCACAGGTATCGTCATGCAACGTGCTCATAGGTGATCGCCGATCTTTTTTCTATAACAGTCAAATTGGTCTGAGAATACGTAAACAATGATGTTATTATCAAAATCAAAATTATTATTTATTCCAAATAGGCCTTTATAAGCAGTTTGCTCCCGTCGAAGTCAATTATGGACACCTCGAAGCAGTTTGGTCTATTAACAAACATATAAAAAAAAAAAAAACAAAAAACATACCAGTCGAATTGAGAACCTCCTCCTTTTTGAAGTCGTTTAAAAAGCTAAAGCAATTACCTACATAGATGGCAAAAGACAAATCTCACCGGTTTGTCTTTTGATTTGGTTTCAGGGTTTAAATTTTTGTTTAGTTATCGAAAATAACACAAGGCAGATTTATTTCTACAACTTTGAGAATATGTTTTACTATGTGCTGTTATTTCTTTGTATGATGTCTATGATCAAAATTACTAAATTAGTATTTGAATTCGCCTCAAACAAGACCTACAGCTTGTTAAATTGTCCATTACTAGGCACATAAACAGAAAATCCTGGTCACAAGTTTAATTATAGTTCACTAGTGGCTCCCCGCGGATTCACCCGCGTTCCCGGAGGATCTTCAATTTTCCTGAGATAAAAAGTAGCCTATGTCCTTTGTCAGGCTCTAGACTTTCTGTGTACCAAATTTCGTTTAAATCGGTTCAATAGTTTTAGTGTGAAAGCGAGACCAGGCAGAGTTACTTTCGCATTTAGGTATGATAGGTATTAGTACTTATAGATTCAATATTTTTTTTAATAAAAAACAAAAATAAGGTGTCCACAGTACATAATGCATTCAGCATCAATATTCCGCCGACATGCTTCGTTCGAGAACACCCAACTGCCGACCGACCGATCCTTCCGATCCATTCCAATCTATTTGAAATTCAAATTTGAAAATCCATTAGTGGGACTCGTCATTTTAATGTGACAGTGTATTGAGTTACTCTAATTGATGGGTGCTTCGGATATGTATAGGTATATTTTTTTTCGAACGTTCAAATTTCACTATTTAAATTTAAATACGGAAGTCCTGACGGTTTTTTGTTACTGTTATTGTGTGTCTATCGATGGATCTGTACTGTGTTGTTTATTTTTTAGTTTTGTAATCCGGATGTGGATTCTAGTATCTTTAATGCTAACTAAAATAAGATGTTTGTAAATTATTTTAATTGGGTAGGTGTTATTATAAAAATACGGTTTTAATTGGGAGGACAGTACCTATGGTTTTCTTGATAGATCTTTTTAGCCATAGACTGAATTGGTCAATAATTTTAGCCCCCTCAACAACTGAACTAAGAAATATCTTTTTATTTAGTAGATAGTGATGGGATTGATCTTGCACTCGTCTATACAGGACGTTGCCGAAACCTAAGATGGAGCATGCTGGCCCAGAAGAAACCTATTCACTCTAAAAATCCCTAGATTGTATTGTATCATCGTCATTTTTTATTCATTTCGAGTTACACTTTATTATTCCGACTTACGACTATACATCGTTCGTTCGTAAGTAATATTTTTTTTGGTTTTAAGAATACTTTCGTGCCGATCCCAGTAATCGTAGCGTATAATTCATATTGATGATTGCTAGTATGTATGCCGATTCAAAATGTATCGATATGCAACTCAACCGTAATGTCATTCGTATCATTAATCCACATTTATCGAACCCGTTACTTCGCAAAGAAGTGACAGACACAGTTGTACAATAATTGATGCAAAAATAATAGCCTTTTTTGCGATTGTGACGTCGCGGATAATTGTGTTCTTTTGTAGTATTGTGTGAGTTCGATTTTTGTATGTGATTGTGTTGTTGGAAACCCGTTAATGATGGAGAAGGTTAGGTGACAACCATGCTATGTTTAATATTATATGTCCTTACACTAAGACCATTATAAAATGTGAACTAAACTTCTGTCGGCAATTGAAATGATAAAAGAGTTTAAAATAGCTACGTACTCTAGCTATGCTTATGTTTTTACTGTTAGTTGCATTGACAGATTTGCATCTAAGGAGATTATGTTTCGATGTCAAAAAAAGCTTTGTACGACACCCAAATTTAAAAAAACTTACTAAATGCACAAGTGGCGGTATCCCTTTAGACAACACAGGTTCAGTAGTTTTATACGGGACCGGTTTAAATGAAATTTGGTACACAGTAGTAGAGTCTGGGAAAGGACGTAGGCAACTTTTTTGTCCCGGGAAAATGGAAGATGCGGGAGTCACTTTGGATGATTTACTTGATGCTACATTCCAAATTTTGACAATCGAAGTTATTTCCCAATAAAATTGAACACAGTTTCGAGTTCTAAACACAAACACGAGTGGGCGGGACGGCAGATGGGTCCCTTTCATGTTGTGAGTTGCTCAACGCTCGATGTTCTGTGCTTGGTGGCTTGCGTTAACCGTGCGAGGCACTGCGAGGTGGTGCGGTTAATGAAGCGAGAACCACCTGCCGACAATCTCGCGCGATCGGCTGTATAGGTACTATTGGTCTATGTGGAGCTGGCTTTGGTATATGACATTTTGGGACAAATAACGGCTAAAAAGTTTTGGTAAATAAGCTGCAAAATTAGGCGAGGAAGTTGGTAAGAAATAAGAAATATTTCATTAATATATAGTCAAAATACACGTTTTCAATGATTCCCTGTCTTCTAAACTAGCGAGAGCTGTGTGTCAGAAAACAGTTCCTTCCCGACAGCATCCATATTAAATTTTTGACATAATTAAAGAAATGGTTAAAATATTTTGGTAAATAAGCTGCGAAATTAGACAAGGAAGTTGGTGGAGTTCTATAGATCATGAATACTGCACTACATGTAATAGATTAGATATAGAGGGTATAGGAGAAGGGTGTGAGAGATATAAAGGTAAAAAGTAACGTAATTTTCCAAAACATATTCTTACTCTGTGCCCAATTTTATCGTGATCCTATCAGCTTGAAAGAGTAACAAACATCCATACAATTCATACGATAGCCCTGTGGAGGAATTCGATACAAATTTCAAATATCTATCACATATAATTCGTTCAAAAATGCATTATTGATAAATTTATTGCGTAATTTAAAAAAATAATTGGCATTTACAAACACAGGCGCCTTTCACTATTCTATAAATCAATCATTTTTATCGAAGTCGATCTCCACACTAGCCGAGCGGGTAAAATGAAGAAAGCAAAAGTCCGTTAATAATTACTGAATAATATCACGATTATTATAGCTTTCTTTGCAAACCGTTTTTGTATCGTAACGAATAGTGATCGATTCTATCGATTGTCCGTCTTTATCAACCGCTTTTTTTACAATCGAATGAAGAAATGAGGAAACGATGCCGATGCTTGTACTCGAACGCAATTCGATTTTATTACTCGATGGAATTTTACAACTTTACTTCAAAGTGATCGACTTTTTTTTTAAACAATAAAATTGTTGATCTACCGTCTTAGTACTGTAAGATCTTTTTATCGATTATAAGTACTCGTAGTTGGCGATTAAAGTAATTATTTCACTGTATTGAGCGGCAGATATTTTAGTTCAAGCGTTAATGCTAGTTTATGAAGCAAATCTGTTTTATATCAAGTTAGACTTTAGTTACTTAATACATTTACCTAATGCATATTGATATATGTGATACTAGATCCGCTCTGGGGTTTCACTAGGAATGAAGGCATACGACACTCACAAATAACGTAGCTTTTGGTGAAAGTATTATTCAGGTTATTTCGGAGCCTATTCATAACAAAAGACAAAAAATCTAATCTTTCCTCTTTATACCAGTAGGTACCTATAGATTGAAGGAATTATGATGATTGAACCATTCTTATGATGATAATATGCAAAAAATCTGCTCCAAATATATCAACAATTTATATATTTAGCATGGGAAATAAACTGATTCGATCCGCTGATCAAAAATGGAGCAGCTACCTACAAGTAATACGATACTATGTTTTGAACCCGTCTTCGCATCTGTCATCGCCATATTGAGTCAACCCTCTAACTGTCTGTATATCCTTGCACGCGCATCCCGATTGACAATAGCCATTCGGGAAAATTTGCATACACCATTTAAGGGTTTGGAAAAAAATTATCATAACACTACTTTGGTAGTACACGTTAAAGGGTTTTGAACTTTATTGTTGTTAAATTACGATTGCAATTTCTTCGATGTTCAAGTTTGTAGATGAACGATGGTGCAGATTTTTGAATGTCTTTTTGAAAGGTTATCGCGGTGTTTGATTTTTAATTTGTGTTTTATGCCAAAGTGACTAAGTTTATTTTCATTTGGCTGTTAGTTGGATAGCATGGGAACACTTCAACCCTCAAATGGTTTATGATAATTCGAATTATTTTTGCTATCATTTTTCAATAGCTCATTAAAGGTCCCTAAAGCCAACCGGCGCGTAAGCACCATAGGTTTTGAGCCAGCATTGTTAGTGTTATTTCTGTATACATTTTAGATATTGTGCCAAGACCGATTTTATGGTCGTCATTTGAATTTCGATGGCGTTTGAAGGGTTAATTTGCATGATTGTGATTTACAGCTTATTTTTTCTGGTTGGATTAAGTTTGGGATTTTGGTTTGCGTTCAATAATGCACTTTACTTTAGAATGTTTGTGCTTATAGCTTGACAATAGCCGTCGTAAACACATTGACTGCTACGGTACAACGTTCAATTCTCACCAAGAAGCAACTTTTATGAGCTTTTCTAAATAAGTGTTTTGAAGGTGTGATCAAAAGACATTTTTGTGTGGAGATACTTAGGATTTGATAGGCTGAGTTTAACCCGGCTCTTCTCAGCAAAACCAACCTTCCGAACCGAGCGTTAGAGTCTGACTATTCATAAGCGTCTGTGAAGTCCTATTTGAATAAAAAACATTTTTCATATTCATTTCATTTTCGAAGAGATCAAGAATTTTAAACATATCTTTCAGTTAGTTTAAAAGTACTTTTGCTTTACTTGTCTTAGACATAGATGATGATAGTTAATAAAACAATATTATAAAGTAAATATTGACTCATATGTCCAAGTTACATCCGCACTTAACCTCCATAACACAAAGCCAAATAAATCGACCGAAATATCATTTATCAAACTACCGCCAGCATTTTTAATTAGTTAAAAAAAGCGGTCAGTGCGCAGTGGTGCGTACGAATCTGCTTCCGATCTGCGTCGTTCTGACCTCTCACTTGCACTTAGGTGTTCACCGTGTCTCTGTCTCTCTCTATCGCGGCTTAGTAATTAGTTTCTCATGTAAAGAGCTTTTGTTTCGAATGACATGTGGCGGCCTGTTGGTTACTGTTTAATTATTGTCGGTTTTTAACGATTCGATCGTATCGATATCGATTTTATCGATGCCGATGTATCGATAATGGTTATGTAGTAACGTTGTTTTTTATTATCTATTTATGTTGATTTATTCATTGTAATGTAGATGGTTAAGTATCAAGTACATGCATAAAAGACTAGCTGTCGTGCCATGTTTGTACTAGGTGGGATTCGAACCCACGACCACTTGAAAGTCAGTGTCACAAAACCGGTCAAAATATTTCATAACTAGTACACGAACTGCCGCAGGGTGCTATTATATCCCCATGTTATTCCTAATAGATGAGTATGGCATAAGCGTTTGATGTTATAATAGCGTACATCCGTAAATAGATACTTGATATTCACTTAAGCGCATAAAAAAGTGAAGAGATGATACTTACAAGCATAAGGGGCTTATAAAAACTGTAAGTACTTATATGTTTAGCATTTATACTAACTAGATCATGCGATACAATAAGTCTGTCTAGTTGGAATACCAAATGGTTGAAAAGTCACAAGTCATACCAGTCACCTGTCTCATTAATATACCTCAAAAAAGATCATCAAATTCAAATTATATAATACTCAAGAAAACCCACAAGAAAGAATCGTTCGACCATCTAAAAATGGTCAGTAATTAACGAAACTGAATTCGCCCATCATGCTATTGACCTTTCATAGGGAGTCATTGTTCCAAAAACCAAAGGAAAAACAAACAATAATAGACTCTAAGACATTCCTAATAAAACTTATTCATCGATCATGAATTGTTTCTGTATCCTTGAATTCCTTTCAATTGAATTTAGACTCTGTGTCTTCAGTTTTTGAGTCGGTTTTCAACTGTGGTTACGCATCACTGATGTCGGTTATGCTTGGCTGTGCACCTGCTGAAGTGGTCACCACTATGAATATAATTAGAGACACACATGTATTGTAAGAAAGTTTGCGGTTTGGACGTTGAGGAAGTCCTTTGGGTTTCGATACGGAATAATGAACCCATTGAAAAGGCACGAGAATTCAATACATCGAAATGTATTGAATCGCGACATAAAGTGTCCCTTAAGTCGCTTTCTCTGTCCTTATATCCCTATATGTACGCTTACATCTTTAAAACTACTTTTTTTAATATACTTATAGAGAGATATGTTTCAAGGGAAGGGTTTATATGTATAATACATGCATAATATAGTAGAGGAACACTGATAATTTTAGATATTTCTAATGTTATGTCGGCGCATAAGAATTGCGCCCGTGTGAAGCCCGGCGGGTCGCTAGTTTATATCTATACTAATATTATAAAGAGGAAAGATTTGTATTTTTGTATGTAACGAATAAACTCAAAAAGTACTGGACCGATTTTAATAATTCTTTTTTCATTAGAAAGCTACATTATCACTGAGTAACATAGGCTATATTTTATCCCTGTGTTCCCACGGGAACGGGAACTACGCGGGTAAAACCGCGCGGAGGCAGCTAGTCAACTATAAACTAAAGATCAATAGGATAATAGAAAACCACCAACATAAATCAACAGCAACACTAAAACTCGAGTCGAAAGACACGAAATCTTACATTTATCAAATTGATATAAATTACATTCACGATAATTGATAATGTTTCGATCGTGGGGGAGTCGCCGATGCGTCGCGTCTTATCGTAGACGGAGTCGTTGGCTTTAATTAGGTGGTCACATGGCAGATGGTTCAGGACTTGAGGTTAATGGAGTAGAGAAGGTACTAGGTCCTATTGAAAAGGATGGAGTATGAAAATCCTAGGTTGAGAACCCTCTGCGCTCACCGAAACAGTCCGCGTACGGGTTATAGCCATCCGAGGTTAATACCTCCTAGTCAAAAACAATTTCAAGTCATTACGCTAAAGAAGGGCAGGCAAACAATTTCACTTTCTCATAATGTTAGTTGAGATGCACAAACGGTCAGGCAACAAATATATTCAGAAGCGAAAGGATGAATGAATAAGAAGAAGGTACTAGGTCTTATTGTAAAGGATGGAGAATTAAAGAGAAATTTATCTACACTAATATATAAACAGGAAATATTTGTTTGTTTGTATCGAATAGGCTCCGAAACTAATGGACCGATCTGAATAATTCTTTCAACAATGGAAAGCTACATCATCAGGGAGTAACATAGGCTATATTTTATTTCTGTATTCCTACGGAACGGGAACTAAGCGGGTGAAACCGCACGGAAGCAGCTATCATAATCAAACTAAAAAGCCTGGTGGCTCAGTTGGGATCGCACCGACTCACAATCACGAGGGTGCAGGTTCAAATCCCTGGCCCATACTTCTGAGTTAATAAAAACATACGTATGGATTCACAACACTGGATCAGTTGAAGGAAAACATCGTGAGGAAACCTTCAAGTCCGAGATGTCACAATTAAAGGCATGTGTATTAGTATAGATATAGATTAGTGCTAACCATATTGGTTAAAAGGTACCTACATACCTAAATTCAGATTCAGGCCTATTAGGTTATCCATGAATAACAAAACGATAATATCTATTTAAAACCACCCAACAGTAGCATTCAAAAGCCAACAATTAAATAGTCAACTATAAAATTACCTTGAGATTCGAACTTACCTGTGGCCCTCCAACGGGGTGTAGACTGACGGCGCAGTGCAATCGGCCCGTATCGGCCGTACGATCGCGGTTCGATTCCCGCGGGTTGTAATTAGATTGTTAGTGTCGCATGCGATATTAACGTGCCATGTGTTAGAGTGAATGATTTTGATCGTTGTATAAAAACAAAAAAATAAATAAAAACTGTATTCAATTTTATTATTTTGCCACCCTTGTGGTATATATTATGGATGTCAATGAGACCAAATAATGAATAAATTGGGGGGGATATACCAGCTTTCAAATAAAATATCATTAAAATCGGTTTACTAAGTCCAAAGTTCTGAAACAAACAATAATGCAAACGAATTGAGAGCCTCCTCCTTTTATGATGTCGGGTAAAATAAATAAAAGCCATGCTAATACACTCTTATAAAGCTACTCTGTGTTAATACCGACATAAGCTATTTTCTGACATAAAAATCATTTTATTCCCCGAAAACGCAGTGACACCGAAGTTAGTTCTTCTCAATGACAAGTTAAAAGTAAATAAAATAAAAACAATTTATTGATAATTTAATGTAATGTAAAATTAAAAACATTACCTTTTTGTTGTGTCTGGTTGTTATATCAATATATATAAAAAAAAAAACAGATTATATAATCAACAGAGAAAAAAACAGGTATAGTACAAATTGCTTAAAAATCTAATTGTTGTCAAAAAATTCCCAGAATTCTTATTTGTGTAGGTACTAAAATACTTTTACTAACTAAGTGATGACCCTAAAGTAAAAAATACGTATATGAGAACCCTAAAATGATGACTTAACTAAAGGACCAAGACTATTCGACCGCCGTATCGATACATTTTGATGTTGATAAAGAATTCCGTTGAGAATTTAATATGCATAATTTCTTTTAACGCGTATATTAGGTGTTGCGGCCATGTTTGTGTTGAACTAGTTGCTCCACGCGGTTTCGGTTACGAAAAAAGGTGTAACTAAAACAACTATTCCTCATAGAAGAGCTTTATTTACTATCTGAATTTAGCCTGCTATACTTAATAACTTATTTATTTATTTATTTACTTATTTATTTTATTTATTTATTTAATAACTTGAATACATTCTCAAAAGTTAACGTTCAAATTTTTTTATGTATCCTCTCCATCCTGAGGTTGTCTGGAAGAGATCACTATAAGTGATAAAGCTATATTTTCGGACTATGATATAAAAACGGAACAAACAGACATGTTCATGTTTTTGTCCTGGGTAAAAATCGAACTCACCTTTTCGACACGTAGGTACTTCCCTATTATTATATAATGTTAAAATCGTGAAAGTATTAAAGAGTTACGTCTTTTTTACAAAATAGACTATAAAATTCTATTCAAATAAAAAAAATGTTTTACCATGATTTATTTATAGGATACATATACCTATAGGCATAACACTAAACTAAGTACCTACTTCAAGTTAATTGTAATTAGGTACTTATTTATGGTTTTTATCATCAGCTCATATACGTCTCCACGATCGGAGCTCGAGCCTCCCCTAACAACGAGGGGGTTTAGGCCATAGTCCACCACGTGGGGCCTAGTGCGGATTGGCGGACTTCACATTTATGGTTTTACCTAATTCGATCATTTATAAGTTTTTTTTATAATGAAATTCAAAGCTTCTGAACTTCTCATGACGCGCGGACCCTACCAATTTATTCCTACCTACCTTATATCTAATAAGAAATTTACTACAAAGACAACATTGTAAAATGAAGTTGGACGTATACCAACGTCAATAGTTAGGTAGCGACAAAGGGACCGGCAAAGCACAGTGCACGCCCCCGGCTGCACTCGTACAATTTACAGCTTTTACGCTATTTTCAATTAAAACCCTAATGGCTCACGGTCCACCGATGCGCCGATTGTCTAATTGTATATATATATATTGAGCTGGTTTAGTCTGCCTGTTATTAGTTTTAGTGTGACAAGACGCTGGCACCGATGAAATGTCAAACTGTCATTGTGACAGTTTAAAAATATAGTGTTGTTTCTGTTGTATAATAATATTTTGGTTACTAGCTGCCGCCACGTGGTTTCACCCGCGTAGTTCCCGTGATCGCAGTTGTATCAAAAATAGATAGTAGCCGATTCTCAGACCTACTGAATATGCATATAAAATTTCATAAAAATCGCTCAAGCCGTTTGGGAGGAGTATGTATGGTAACTAACATTGTGACACGAGAATATTATATATTAGATAGATTTAACGGGTGTAGAATAGAGTCTGTGCGGTTTTTTAGTTATGTTTTTGACGTATACCTTACCTTTGTGTTGTTGAAAGTTATAAAAACGAATATATTTATTTCTTTACAGTGACAGAGATCTGTATGAGTTAAATTAAAGGTTACAGTGTTAATAGGGACATTCGAAATTGTGAGCCCTTTTTTCATGATAATATCACTATGAAATAAATATTTTACAGTCAAAATTCCACCTTAAAGGTGGTATTATCATCTCCAACACCGATTCTCCACACCCTTTTGGAAAAACTTTGCTTTTAATCGTTTTACATTACGATCGCTTAATGTGCTAAGTTTAGTGCTTATTGTTATTGGAGATGTTATGTGAGTCTCACTCGATCCACATAGGCGAGAGCGAGATGCGAGATAATAATTAATTTACAATTTCGTAATGAGTGAAAATGTTTTGTTCTGGAAGATTATTGGTAAAGATGGTTGTTTATTGGAAGATGATTTCAATTGGTGTTTTTTGAAGTTATCAGTGTTATTAATGGTTACAATGTAAGTATTTTAATTTTAATTTCGATCTTTTCAAAATCAAATCAAAATCAAATCTTTTTTAATCAAATAGGCCTCAATAAAGTACTTATGAATAGTCACTATTAATGCTCGGTTCTGAAAGTTGTTTTTTACTGAGAAGAGCACTGTTTTTTACAAAGATCCCAAGGCTAGAGGCTTGGTAGTTTCTCTTACCACCTATCGAGACTTTGATTTCAGGACATCTCTGTTTATTTTGCATCAAAATTCTACTTTCAATTAGATATTTCTTCAAGGGTTCTTCTTTGAAATTCAGTTTCATACTCTTAGTTGTGTCTAGGGTGGAATCGCATATTGTCAGATTATATTTATTTTCATTTTAATTATGTATCGGACTCAATGACGATAATGAAACAGGGCTAGCGTTTATCTTCTTCTATAGGTATTCATAAAAACCATGAAATCCATATTAAATGAATCGAAAATTTCCAAGAAATCGGTAATTTTGAGCCTTTCAAAGAGTCAGTGTTTCATCCAGTCTAGTTCGTAGAAATGATGCATCCGACAATTGCACAGAAAACATAGCGAGCGGGAATCGGAGGCTGCTGTCTTGTCGCCTACTTACGTTTGACATATTTTAGAGAAATCCTTCCGCTTCGCTATAATGAGTGTCATATTCGGTGCGTAGGGTAAGCAGAGAAAGCATATTTTATACTTTACAGAATCTGTAAAGGAAAATTTGACTACAGATCAACGTCGAAAAGGTTTAATGTTTGACTACGTATAGGCGTTTCGTTCAGACAATATTTATGAGTAGAAATCGAACCCATAACTTTTCATTTGTCGGTTAGTAGATATCACCATTCGCTAATTAGAGCAAACCAATATAATATATAATGTTCGACACACTGACTTCTATTAAACGGCCAAAGCAATGGATTCAAAAAAACACATTTCTATGTCTTGCAAGATCTCAGTTAAAGTTACTAGTAGGTAGGTAGTCTAAAGTGGTATCTTTTGCAGATTTGAAGATTTTTGTCTGATATTCACAGTTGTAGGTACCGAATCGAGACAGTTTTTATCCTCTAAAGTGCTCTATCACCTGAACTGAAAAAAACCCTTCAAATTCCAAATACACAAAACCATCACATTTCCACAAGACACTTCCTCCAACCATACAACACAACTCCACGATACATCCGACACACCGAAGAGTAGCGACGTGTAAAATCTGCATTTCTTTGAGATGCACTTGTCCCCCGCCCGCGTCGCCCCCTCGCCCCCACGCCCCCTCGACGCCTCTTAGATAAAGAGGGCTCTACTTTCGCACGCTTTGAGCACGACGCCCAGGTTTTGTTAGAAGTGCTACATCGTATACCCATACTATGGGAGTTAGTTGTTATGCTTTGTTTTGTTCCTACGATAGAACGCGTGAGTCTGCCAGGTTAGGATTCCTATTGTCTCATATAAAATATGTAGTGGAATCTGTTGTGCTTGGGTGGCGTTAAGTTCTGTCTATCGTTTAGGACCTTCTTGTCTTGCAGGTGTATGGAAATGTCGCGTAGGATCCTGTATTAGTGTAGTGTCGATTTCACATGCCTATGGTTGCTGACTACAATCTTAAGAGATGTGAGGGGTAGGTGGTAAGGACTAGTTTAGAAGGGAAAGCATAATTCGTCACTAAAAAGATAAGATTGAGCTGGATCTTCAATGAACAAATTACCTCTTTATACTATACCTACTAGCTTCCGCTTCGGTTTCACTCGCGTAGTTCCTGTTCCCGTAGGAATATTAAAATAAAATATAGCCTATGACACTGATGAATAACGTACCTTTCAATGAGTCGCTCGAGTAGTCTCAAAGCCTATATTCATAACAAACAAACAAAAATACTAATCTTTCATCTTTATAATATTACCTACCCATATATATTATGGTAAGTTTCATCTTAATAAGCTTCCATAAAAGAAGCACACATATAAACTTAGGTCGACGAAGTATGATAGTAAGTCCAGAAGCCCAAACATGTGTTACCTACTTCATCACGATATAAATTTTTTTATCATATAAGTAAAGTAATTGTTTGTAACCGGCAAACACAAATTATAGTACGACCATCGACGTATAGCGATAGACAAGAACGTTCATGTAAAACATTTGTTTAAAAACTGGTAAGAGTTAGAACTAAAGTTCGCTGCAGCGCTGTATAAAGCTGTGTCAACTAACCAAACTATTTTAAAAGATACAGCGCTAGATTGCTTAGAGTATAGTTTTCTCGCGACCAAAACGTCGTAAGCGCCGCAAATTTCATGGCGCTTACGCGTTTCGTTCAGTTAACTACACTAAGATGTCGTCCCTATAGAGTTCACACCGCAGATGTGACACATCTTTTTTACCTTCTAAACTTCATTAGAATAAAACTCGATTTCAAAATGTATTATATTAATATTAGGGGGGCCTAGTGCGGATTGGCGGACTTCACATGGCTTAAATGAGTACTCAGAGGTACGGGCCAGGGCTTGAATTAACATAAAACAATTATTCAAAATATCAAACTATCACTACTAATTAAAAACTCATTAACAATTAATCAAATTAAAACCTTTCTAAAAAAACATATCAAGTCTGTGTTCAGTTACATATTTTTACCTACAACCAGTTTTAAGGGAACATCTGCACGTTTTAGTATATGATTGTAGAATGGCGTGGTATTTAAATAGATAAATTGTTTTTCTACTCTGGAATTACGGAATTATCACCTATTAATTCACTTAAACAGGTAGTAATTTTACTTAGTTGACTACTGACTAGTTATTTTCGTCCAGGGTCTACTTTGATTCGGATTATCGTTGTTATTAACGCTGCTCCGTGCGCACCCGCACTGAATGAATGTCGAAGCCACACTAAAGTCGGGTGTGGGGACTGCAGTTCAGTTGAGTTGATAAAAGCGAGTGTTCGGAACGCCCTATCTAGTACGTAGTACATATATATCGATGAGTACGACATAGTTATTTAATGACTAGATTGAGATTCATGTCGCATAGACAAACAGACAATGGTACAGTGTAACAATAGATGAATAATTGTTGGGCAACCACTTACGCAAAACCTTTTGTTTTTGATTTCATATAAAATAATGCGTTTCGAAAGTTGATTGCTGTTATTTTAATTCCTCAATAGTTGCATGTTAAAGCCCTTCTCTATAAATAGGTATTAGACTGAAGATAAAGGCTAAAAATACCTTGGCAATTAATTACCGGAACCTAAGTACTTACCTATGGCTATATTTTTATTGGCTCTCTCGTCCTTAATAATGTAGTCCAAATTCAAGTAATTCTGTTCAAGAATTATTTTTATAAATGACTAGCTGCCGCCCCGCGGTTTCACCAGCATAGTTCCCATTCCCGTGATCACAGGGGTATCAAATATAAATAGTAGCCGATTCTCAGACCTACTGAATATGCATACAAAATTTCATAAAAATCAGTCAAGCCGTTTCGGAGGAGTATGGTTACTAAGATTGTGACACGAGAATTTTATATATACCTACCTAAGATAGTATTGGTTACAAAAATTAGTAATCTTCACGTAGTTTTTCTACATCATATCATTTTGACAAACTAGTAGACAGACCATCAATTAATTCTAAATTTCTTTCTACAGTTTATGACCGGCCACGCACGGGTGAAACTAAACAGGGTCGCAACTCAGCCATTTTATTAAAAATATTTACAAATTATATGCTCTATCTATTAGTGAAAACCGTATCAAAATCCGTTCCGTAATTTTGAAGATATATGAGAGGTGGCGACTATATTTTATACTAAATCTTGATTCAAAGTTCAATCATTCATTACCCTTTCTAAAGCAATTTAATTCATGAATGTGCATACATCCGTATATGACAGCCCAGTTGGCTTTGTGGTTAGTGACCCTGACTTTCAAGCCGCGGGTCGTGGGTTTGAATCCCGCCCAGGACAAACATTTGTGTGCATGAATATGTCTGTTCTATATCTGGATGTAAATATCTATATAAGTTTGTATTTAAAAATAGTATATGTAGTATATCAGCTATCTGGTTACCATAATACAAGCTCACTTTGAAGCTTACTTTGGAATCAGATTGGCCGTGTGTGAAAAATGTCCCAGGATATAGGTATATCTAACGTTCAAAGAGATAGTTGACTGCACGTAGCTTTGGCCTGATGGTCCTTCAGACTGACAGACACTACGTTCCGTACTTTTTTATATACATAGTTGTGTGGATAGCTCAGTGGAATCCTTAGGAGATCTTTGGTCTACTGCGTTATTAGTTACCGTGTAAATGCAGTATCTTAGAGGTTTTTAAATGGAATAAGGATAATATAAAGGATTAATTTAAACTTTTGTACCTACATGAGTGTTTTTAAGTTGTTAATAAAATCAATATCCTGGGATATTTTTCAAACACGGTTAATCTGATTCAAAATTAAGTAAAGCTTGTGTTATAGTGACCAGAAATACCTAGGTACATCCAACATATATTACTTTTAAATACATATAGTGGAGTAAACGAAGCGAAAAATACGGTCTTACCTCCGAATTTTTTTACTGTGAACCGATTTGCATGAACTTTTTGGAATTAGGCTCATCTTACCCTTAACTTTAAAAGTGAAAATGATCTGAACTCCGCCTATTATTTTTAAGGGGTGTAAACCATCCCTTAATGGAAAAAATTACATTGAGCCATTTTATCGCTAGAAAACATGTCTAATAGCAAATGGTGAAATTGTAAAGTATTTTCTTACATAATTACCTCATATTAAAATCATTTTCAACCCCTTGAAAATCTTACAACCCTTGCAAATGTGTCATAGTATGGTATAAATATATACCATATAAATATATTATGGCGATAATATTTGTGTATTATCGCCATAATATATTATTAATATAGGTTAGGGTGCGGCGGGGGTGGCCCTTGGGCCACCCTTAAGCCTCGAACGTCTAAATGTTCTGAAATGAACACAAAAAAAGTGACAAAGACTTACTGTCCTAACATAACATTGATTACTACGCCCAAATATAGTTATTTTACATATTGCCGGTGGACCAGCAGGTATTCCATATAATTCCGAAGAAATTTTACATTTCCTAGGATATCTATGCATTAAATAGTTTTTCAAACAATATTGTACACAGTTCCTAAATAGTATCGGAACTGTACACATTTCCTAGGATTTGTATTCAATTCCTTGATTTCATACATTTCTAGTAGCATATATACACATTACAATAGTTGTGGGTCTCTATTATACTGCGTACTTTCACATTGCTCCAAATATTCGCACTCCGAAATTTTCAGTTACTAAGTAGATAAAAATATGTTAAGTTTTTGGACCATAACTCCTTCAATTTTCATGCTATCACAAGTTATAAAACACCATTGTAAAGGTAATTAAAAGAGCTACAACATCCTTTATTGCAATATATAGTAAAAAACCTTTTTCTGAAACGGTGAAGGGTTAAAGGGCTTAAGAGAGGCTCTGATTCCGCTGCCACGCGCTCTTTAAACAATCATAACTCCGTCAATTTTTGTTTCACAGAAAAACCAAAACATCCAAATTGTTTGTCAGAAAATTATCAATTTTTTTATTTCCACACTTTTATACGTATCTTTCGTCCTTTTTGAGATATTATGAAAAATAGGGAGGAGTTTTATAAATATTTGAAAGTTTGTTTTTTATATAATCATGAATTTTTTGAAAAATATGTGTCCTGAAGCAGCCAAACTGATACTATCCATCAAACTCTTCATAATAAAGTTAATTCTAGGCGGAATACGATTAATTTTAATTATGGTGGAAATGGCACTTATGAAACCCATTGATTTAAAAGAAAAAACATTAGATGCTCCCCTTATTTGCAATACAGCTCACTTATTTTACGTGCAAAAGACTTTGAATAGTGCTCATTTTAAAGCTTATTTTATGCACTACAAAACCCCTTTGTATTAAAATGCATAAAATGCATCTGCTCGCCACTAGATGGCATTGACCACATCGATTAAATTTCAGAAAAAATAAAACACGGCTTTGATCTTTAATATCTAGCTTAATATTGCACGTAGAATACTTTATAAAATACCAAATTGTTCATTGTTTTACCTGGGACAACTTTGTTCTTGATGAAATTTTCGATAAACGTATATTTTTGGAGATATTTGCAAAAAACCGATGAAAACCGTGAAAAAATTGCAAATTTTCAATAGCCAATAACTTGAAAAGTATTGGATTTTTTGAAAAGCTTTATATATGATTTTTGCTTAAAATTAGGCCTTCTATTGATATCCGAGGCAATTTTGAAAAAAAAGAAATTCACCCCCGAGAAGGGGTGGCAACCACACCCAGGGTGGTTGCGGAGTTCAAATCATTTTCACTTTTGAAGTTAAGGGTAAGATGAACCTAATTCCAAAATTGTATGCAATTCGGTTCACAGTAAAAAAAAACGGACCCATAATGCTTCGTTTACTCGGCTAATACTTATATAGATATTTGACATCTAGACACAGAACAAACAGACATATTCATGATTCCATAAATACAAAACTCTTGTTTGCTACATCTAAACAATCAATATATCTGTTTTTTTAGACGTTTGTCATACTTAAAAATTAAATACATTACCAACGATTCATAAGTCAGAGTAACTAACTACCAACTCAAATCAACTTTCAAGTTAAAAAAAATTCAAACATCCTTTGATTTTTTAGGTTCTCTCCTGATTCTAATTAAAGAAACATTTCTCTTGGGAGTTCATTTAACGAGCGATTTTAGCAAGAGCACGTTTCTAGTAAAAAGAATAGGAATTTCTCAATTATCACATGGTATGAACCTTGTACTACGAATCGAGATGTATGACCCCCCCTCTAGTGGGTGGTGGGGGGTGGGGGCTTGCGACCCATTTACCCCGGCGTAATATAGTAATGGCGGACTAAAATTTATTAAATTGTAAAAATGCTATCGATTTCCTTCGTCTCTGTGTGTTTTATCATAAGTTTTTACCGGGACAATTTCTTCATATATGATTTATAAATTTCGTATGAAATCGGATACTCAAATATGTATTTAATGGCATGACTGAACTTGTATTACATAGACATCTCCATAAGCATCTTAACTATCTGAAAAGCGTTGCTAAGCGCTGTCAATCAATCCTAGCTAATATCATAAATGAGTAAGTAACTCTGTCTGTCTCGTTTTCACCCTAAAATGTTCAGTAGTTTGTTTTTAATGAAATTTGGTACACAGATAGTCTAGAGCCTAAGAAAGGATATAGGTTACTTTTTATCCCGGGAAAATGGAAGATCTGTCGGGTACGCGGGTGAAACAGTGGGGAGCTACTAGTATATAATAAAAAAGGAATAGGTTTCTCTATTGATTATGTTGTTATAGTGATCTATATCTTTCCAAGCCATTGGTTCAGTCTACATGACAGAGTACGCATAAAATTATTTTTTTCTCTCGTCTTCAATTACAATTACAAACTGAATGATGCGTCACAAAATAAATATTCATGTTAATATGATGACAGTACATTATCATAGAAACGGCTGTGTTCCCTCTAAATAATCATACAATTATAACTTCTATTCATATGAATATAAAGTCTAGAGAATCGGTACATCGTAACTGGTAGTATGTAAATGTATTCAAAGCTATTGAGTGCTTTTTTATCCATTCATGTATATATTGATGATATAATTAAGCTGGAAATGATGCAAAAACCACGGTCATTGATGTATGAGATGTGAGATAAAAAGTGACATTGACAAGTATATAAAATAGCACTTCCTAATTTAGTATCAATAATGGAGGTAGTAAAAAATATTCCAAGTAGTTGATGGACTCGATATATGTAATGAGATGTCTTAGATATTATGTTATAACTACACTAAAATACAGTTTGAAATTGTCTGAAATATATTTTCGGCACGGAATTTATTTTCTGAAATACAATGATAAATAAATAAAATATATGTTTGCTAGTTGCTCCCCGTGGTTTCACCCGCGTACCCGGGAGATCTTCCATTTTCCCGGAATGAAAAGTAGCCTATGTCCTTTCTTAGGCTCTAGACTAAATGTGTACCAAATTTAATTTAAATCGGTTGTGTAGTTTTAGCGTAAAATACAGGCAGAGTTACTTTCGCATTTATAATATTAGTATAGATATATTTTATAGACAGAAACTGGTACAATCTTCGACCTTGACAAGTGCCCTATGGCCTAAATCAATGCCTTTTTTATTGATTCAAATGAGTTTTATCATTCTCGATTCTATCGTTTGATTATTGATAAAATTAATAAATTTCAAACATCAGGTTGACATTACAAAATAAATGTGGGTACTTCAATGTTGGCGCCCCACGTGTGACTCTTACGTGTTCGCTGATAGAGCAGCAGAAAGTGGAGTAAGGAAAATAAAAATACTAAGACACGAGCTGTGCGCAGCAAATCCTTTGGGAGTTACTGTAGTTTTATACGTGCACAGTATTAACTGTGTTTATATACTTTTATAGGAGTTTGCATAAGGTAAAGAATATATGCAGATATCGACTAAATCATAAAAGTGTGCTGTGCGCAATGTGAAAGTGTTTGTTTATGGGAATAAGGTTCAAATTTGGTTACCAAAGTAATAATACTTGAAAATTTGAATGATGATATTGGCGCCCAACGTGGGTCTTATGTAATGTTAAAAAGTGCATTCGTGGAATAAGTCTTTAATTTATTATTCAAGTAAATATTAGTGAAGTAAAGCACTTACTTTACATCATAGCTTTTCCAAGATCAAAATTTAAAAGCATAGCTTTTTTATGACCGACACTTACAATAAAGCTTTAAAAACATACAACTGCCTCGGAGCAGCAACATTTCGCATCCCATTCCCAAATTACTAATTAATATTACACAGCAAGTCGAAAGTTCACACGAAATCCATGAAAGCTGGCAATGATAAATATTGTGAAGTCACTACATATTCAACCGTGTATGTGTGGGTGACCAGAAAACTGCAGTTGGAATTAAAATCGCCTATGTATGTGTGCCCGTATTAGCTATGCTAATGTTGCACTAACCGACGGACCGGGGTGCTTTTTTGGATATAGAGGTACGGAGAGATGAGGATTCTTTTCAGTTTCAATTTGCGAATTCCCTAAATAAATAGGAAGATGGCTAATTGAAATCTCAAATTGTAATGACACAAATTACTTTTTGAATTTAGGTACTTTGAAATATTGATCAGGTTGCAGTTACCTTGTGTCAATTCAAAATGAATAGAAATGATGTAATGTTATTCCTTAAGAATCTTACTTCCTATTGAGACAGTTATTAATAAGATTAAGGTGATATCATAAATCCAACAATGATGCCTGATGAAGCATAAATCCCGAAAAAAATCTCCAACAAATATCAGATAAGCGAGAAAGAACCCAACACGCATAACAACCTCTATTCAACTAATGATGCCAAATTATAATATCGTATGTATAAACGTACGTTCAAAAACGTCTGAAATTCCCGCCTTTAGGAAAACCAACCCGAACAGTTTCATCTGAAACGAATTAATTACATCCATTCAGTATTCCGCGAACATCGAAAGCGACCGCAAATAATTTACACACACACAAACTTAACGTATATACAAAAACATCTAAATCGCGTACATAAAATTCATGTATAAAAATGTCAATAAACACACACACGAGCGACCATCGTACGATAAATACGATACAACGCACACAGAGGCGTCGCACACAGCTCTGAAACCTTTCGCTTGAGGAATATGTATTGCTACTACATAGGAGTAATCTTTCACGGGGACCTAACGCACACATAGGAATCCACTACGTATTTTCAGTGTCGATTACGTACACTGTTGTAGTTTTTTCTGTGTTGCGCCTGTGTGCGTGGGCTGGAGGTGGTGGGCTCTAGGGGAGGGGTAGCATACATTTTCAGGAAGGCTCTGGCGTCACAGGGCGTCTTTCAGCGTTCCGAAGCCGCACACATCGCCGGCTATCGGCGAGACGAAGAAGCAAAGAGTGGACGCAGGCTAATTCTTCACAGAGAATGTAGAGTTAATTTGAATTTTATTTTGGTTGTCATGAGCGTGGTATTGGGGATTTTTAGTGTCGTTAGTGTAGGTATAAGTTTTGATAGTTTTTTGAGGTTGCTAAGTTAACAATCTGAACTTTAAAGGTTTTTAAGGATGTGTTAACCAATATACCGGGTCATTACTAAATATCCTGTATATAGGTCGTTATAGATATCTGTTGTATATTTCTCTTAGGAATTGTGTACAAACATAGTATTATTTAGTAGCGTATAGTCATAAAAAAAACCTTAAAAAGACAATAACATTTGACTATTCATAAGTGCTTTCTGGCTATTCATAAGTGCTTGAGAATAAAAAAACATTTTTCATTTTCCACCCAGATTATCTCCTTAGTAACACAAAAATACCGTATTCTCTGTGCACAGTTTCCACACAGTACTCTACACAATCGGGTGCCCAGATCACCGGGGTGGGGGTGGCATCAGGAGTGGGGGGGCAGTACGTGTATGTTCGGAAAAATGCCTTATGATCCAGCCACCGGTACCGTCAGCCCGGCTACCCGGTCCTACCCGGATCTACCCGGTCCTACCCGGTTTGTACCCGGGTTTTAAGTTTTTTACCCCCTTGCAACAATGTTAGCCTTCTAGCGTGGAGGATTATGTATAGTCAGGGTTTGTACTTCATTAATGAATTTGATGCTTGATATATGTTATTGGACTTTTAAATGTAAAGTTTTTTATGTACCTACTTATAATATAAATGCGAATGTTTGTGAGTATGTTTGTTACTCTTTCACGCTAAGAGATGAAGGGATCGCGATGAAAATTGGTATAGAGTTATAATTTGTTCTGGAACATAGGCAACGCGAGTGAAACCGCAGGGAGTTACTAGTATTCTGAAAACATTTCGAGACTTATAGAGCTTTAATTATACGTTAAGGCTTTTTGAATACGTATTATAATATCAACTTCAGGTAGCAAAATTTATAAAAGAATCTTTGTGTTTTTGTTTTTGACTGTTATATAACATCATTTTAACAATTTATACGGAGAAAATACCTAATATACCTATTGGTTATTACATAAATCCCGAGCTGACATTTACCTCCCACGTCTGGTTTCTTATCAAATAGATTACACCTACAATATCAAAGGTATATAGTTACTAGATATATAAAATACACATGTAATTGTCTGTTTATCAAGTGAAATTCCAATTATTGTAATGTTAGATTGTTCTTGGAAAAACATACTTTTAGGTTAAGAAAATCTTTGTCGTTTGTTTTAGGAATGTGATTCAAATAGATAGGTATATTAAAGATAGAATACTCACCCCATGGGGTGTGAGTTAATGTCTTAAATTTGACCTAATAATGGATCATCAAATCAACATGGTTTTTTGCACAGAGAGAGATTAGAATATGGAGAAATTCATAGCAACATAAGTTTGAAGATGAATGTTAGATACTGATTTATATGTATATTACTAGCTGCCTCCCCGCGGTTTTACCCGCGTAGTTCCCGTTCCCGTGGGAATACAGGGATAAAATATAGCCTATGTTTCTCGGGGATAATGTAGCTTTCCAAAGGTGAAAGAATTTTTGAAATCGGTCTAGTAGTTTCGGAGCCTATTCATTACAAACAAACAAACAAACAAATCTTTCCTCTTTATAATATTAGTATAGAAAACAACTTTAAATCTGAAACCAAGATGACCTTACCCACAATTTTGACTTCCAATACCCGACGTACAAAATATAATATGAAAAATTCACACGTTCCACGCTCCGCTTGATATCTGTGCCCCCCACTCCCGCCCCATCCCAGCCCCGGGTGGGGGGGTGTGGGGGTCTCCCACCCCCAGGGTGACAAGGGCCCATGTCGACTGGACCAGGTGCAGCGTATTGGTGCAATCTGGACTATTGTTGCATTATTAGTTTCAGGTTTACGGATAGAACTAGAATTAGCTAAGTGTTTCCCTGTTGGAATATTGGGATAAGACTTGTTGTATTTCATAATTTTTAGGTTAAAAAACTTGTGGGTTTCAGAGAACTTACTTTGTAGGTCAACAGTTTGCCATCTATACTAATACTATACACTACTAAGGCTTCCTTTTTCCGGAATAGAAGGTAGCATGTCCTTTCTTAAGCTTCAGTTACTCTGTAACCATTTTTATCAATATCGTAAATAACTTACGTACTTCGGGCGTATATCTAACAGACATTTTTTTTTATATTAGTTGAGATTGGTATTAGAATGGGTTTCAGAGAATATCCTGTGTCTTACTATGTGCTGTGTGTTATGATATTTCATCGTTAATGAAATAAAAACTGATATAGTTTGGTACTCGAAATGATAAAACCGTAGGCACAAGGTAGAAAAGCAATATCAAATCCTCCAGCTAAGATATGTTCATGCACAAATCATAACGTTATTTCCATCGCATATTCCCAAATGTACGTAAACTATTAACCGTTGAATAAATCGTAGTCGGAACTCCAGTCGGCATAGACTCCAGATGTCTGCTTCAGAATTGTATGGAAAATGAATATTGCTTGCAAAAATCCTCGTGTGGATTTTTGATATTACGAGTAATGTCAGTTGGCAAAGGTTAGGTTTAAAATAGGTTATTTTTCTTTGAGAAATTGAGAATTTAGGTAGGTTATGAAATAGTTTTTTAGGCATTTTCTTTTCTGTAGTTTATAAGTAGGTATCTTAATATACAAGTAAGTTATCTATGGGTACGATTTTATAAATATGTACGTTAGTATGATTAACTGCTGAGTTTATTGCTGGCTCTTCTCAGCAAAAGCATCTTTCCAAAATAAGCATTTAAGTGACTGTTCATAAGTACTTGTAAAGGCCTATTTGAATTAAAATAATATATATTTTTTTTTTTGAATTTTAATGTCCATAAAATATTTATTTATTTATTTAGAAGTAAGTAGACTGGAAACTGTATGATAAAAACATGTTTTTCTTTGTTTCTCGCTGGATATTCGTTGGACGTCAGGAATTATGATGAAACTATTCATCTTTACAAGCACTTATGAATAGTCCGTCTTACGATCGATTCGGAAGGTTGTTTAAATACATACTGAAAAGGTCAATAAAATTCTTCACGTCCACCTTTTTATGACAACCCATTTTAACTCCTGCGCATTCAAATAGGTACATTTTTAAATCAATAACCGTTTCATTTTCAAAAATTAACTAGAATCTACTTCCAACACTAATCACAACTTATAGATACTCCTGCGCATTTAAAATCCTTCAAATATTTATAAAACAGACAATATTTAACACTCAGGTTGTGGAATGAGCTCCCCGCCATGTTATTCTCAATGGAGTATATGGGGTTCTTCAAGAAGGGAGTGAAGAGATTTTTACAGGGTCGGCAACGCGTGAGCAACGCCCCTAGTGTTGCAAGCGTCCATAGGCTGCGGTAACCGCTTCCCATCAGGCGGACCGTAATGCCACCTTTGTGGTATAAAAAAAGTAAAATTGGTTGTCTGTAAAGTCGGTTTACTGACGATAGTTGAACGTGACAACGTCTTGCATCGCTCACTCAAGTAGGAGAGAGACGCATGTCGGACGCTGCCGGGACGCCTCAGAGCGAGGTAACGCCGCATGAGTCATGGGACGCCTCAGAACGAGGTAACGCCGCATGAGTCATGTTTTTTCGTGAGTGCAGCCGGCTCTATCGAATTATAAGACGTTGCCCCTTAAAAAAATCAATAACCGTTACATTTTCAAATAGTAACTAGTATGTACCTAGTACCACACTAGACGTTAACGTTAGGAAGCTAAGCAGAACATTTAAGTTTCGTGTGTCCGTTATAAATTCCGAGCGGGCGTTCTATATTCAAATTGGCCGACGCTATTGGCTGCCGCTGGGTGGTATTTTACATCCAACGAGCTTTAAGCTACTGGATCGGTTTTTGGACTTATATTTTCAAATTAAGTTTAGTATGCATGCTAGAGATGTCACATTTAAAGGTATGTGAAGGGCAGTAGGCCTGTGTGATGGACTATGGACTTAACCCATTCGTTGTTAGGGGATCCTACAAAGACGTAGATAGGTAGGTATATCAGATAATGATGATGGGATGGTAATCTAGTCTTAAGACTTAATTAGTGTAACAACCACTGGTAATCCATAAATAAATCAATATTTTAGACAAAGATATGTATGGTTTCGCCTAGGTAGAATGATACAAGGTCTAAGCTATAATCTTTAAAGTGAGTGATTTTTCACTTTTTTACATTTTGAGTTATTTTCGAATTCGATTAAGATTTCAAAAAAAAATTCGTAAGTATCATGGAATTTATAGCAGTTTGTATTATTCATTTATCTAAGAAGCCGATAATTATTAATATTTCCTTTGATTTTTCGTCTTAAGTATTACCTATCCACATTTACCCTACTCCATGTGAACATCGGATGAAATTTCTCCGGTACAGAAAGCTCCCGTAATGTCTATGCATAAAGTATTTTAAACTTGTTAAAATGCAACTTATTCCATATTCTGTGAACGGTAGTCATGGTGGTTATCAAATATGGTGTTTTATGGTTGATTTTTAAACTTATTCTTGAGGAAATTCTGTGTGAAATATAGGCTTGATTCTTTGAATATTATGTAGTATGTTTGAGGTCTTATTGTGCTCTGTTTTATTGTGGACAGCTATTGTTTAAAATGTTAGATATAGTTCAGAAAATACGCAGAAATGGAAGTCGAACGAAGTCTTATGACAATAATGAAGATAAAAAAATATAACTTGATTCGATTGTGAACTTAAATAGTCTATATTTTATTTTATTAATTAGACATAAAAAAAGTCGCAAATAAAAAATATTTAAAACTAAAGATGTTGGTATTAAATGGTCCACTTTTCTTCAAACCAACAATCAAATCACATACCTAAAGTTTAATAAGTATTAGATTCGAATCCAAAACCTTTCCACACATGCAACATAAACACGGTCAACTAAACCATACTTACTTAACTGAAAATAATAATAATTCAGGTAAATTTTCAATATTCTAGAAGCCGGCTAACTGGGAGTTATTCTAGCGTTGTTTTTAAATAAAATCAAAGTGTACGGCGGCGAGCAAGTTCCCTGCTTCTTTACTGGCTTCATAAAAATGCCGGTATTTACTGCCGGCCGTGCAGCATGGCTGCAAGTTAAAAAAAAAATATTTTTACCTTTTTTCAGGTAAATTGTAATGTTATTGTCGTAGTTTTTAATTGATTGATTATTTTAGGGATATATGTATATATGGGAAACTATCTTAAATTTTCCTCTCATTCAATAATCGCTTTTATGCATTTACTTCATAAAGTTAAACAAACAACATATGAATTGAAAGCTTTTCAATAATTCCCCATATTTATATGAAAAACATGAAATCAATAATTAAATTTAATTATATCGATACAAATCATCCCATCACTAGCTGCAATATTTCACCGGGATCGAGTGGAACAGACGGGCAGTATATCGACCTTCCTTAACGTCATACATACGGGACTGATACAGCACTAAACACACTGAGAGGTAACTGAAAATAAAAAAATAATAGTTAGGTACTAGTGGCTCCCCCCGGTTTCACCCACGTTTCCAGGGACCTTTAATTCTCCCGGGATATAAAGTAGCATCATTGAACTATATTACTCTAGTAATATAGTTCAATGAGTAGCATATGTGTTATTCCAGAACATATTCTAACTCTGTGCCAAATTTCAAGCTGATCCCTTCAGCCGTTTTGGCGTGAAAGTGTAACATCCGGGTACCCAGGTTCCTGAAACTTCTGGGCTAAAAAGTATACTGTGGCTTATTCAGAATATTACAATGGTCAACAGAGGTCTTCTTGCCTTTTAAGGTTACCTATATTAATGCTCACAATTCATGAGAATCACATTGATTTTGTAATAATTGCTCTCGTTTATTTTTTAATTCTTATAATAACACTTGAATCTCATCAAAACATGAGCACATTCAGTACCAAATTTCATGAATATTTATTTATTTAATCAGGTTAACCAACAATTATTTACACAAAACATTTTTATCATTCAGGCATAAAACACATAGGCAAGTGTAACAATTACTTAAAGGCTAACACAGCATGCACACATAAATACGGTTAAAATATAAAATTTGTAGTAAATAAGGAATAATATACATACATTATTTGATTTAAAAATTAACCATTTAACTTAAGAAGACAAAATAAAATATAAAAAAATAAATAATAACAATTACAATATATTCGTAATGGTATGCAAAAACATAATTTGCATTAATATATTTATATGCAGAGCTGTGTTATCTATCGGTCTGCTAAGTTACGTTTAAATCCTTTCTCCCAATATTCTGAAAGAGTAGGTACCTACGATGCACCTTCATGACCCTCACAAACCTGACCCTGTTTCTCCAAAACCACGCATCGGACTTCCATATCATCATCAGCTCATATACTTTGCAGGAGCCATCCCTAACGAGGGGGTTTAGGTCATACCTAGTCCATTTTTGATAGATTTTGATGGGGGTTTAGGCCATAGTCCACCGATTTCAATACAGTTTTCACAAAGTACCCTTTACCCGTGCAAAGCCAGGGCAAGGTACTAGTTAAAGTAAAGTTACACCCAGTGTGTTCCCAACAGGATGTGGCATGGCGGCCGAATAGTGTATTCACTAGTAGATATTTCTAGCAAGGGCGATATGGGATTATTCAAAAACTACGTTGCTGATATTTCTATGGCTTTATCTATATAAAAGAGGTAAAGTTTTTAGGTTTGAATGTAATCTCTGTAACTATTGATCCAATTTTTTTTTTTCTTTATAAGAAAGATATTTTTTTTAACCCCGGGAACGTGGAACTACGTGGGTGAAACCGCGCAGCGGAAGCTAGTCTATACTAATATTATAAAGAGGAATGATTAGACTTATTGTTTGTGTGTTGGCTCCAAAACTACTGAACTTATCTCAATAATTCTTTCACCAATATAAAGCTACATTATTTGTGAGTGTCATAGGCTATATTTTATCCTCGTATTCCTACGGGAACGGGAACTACGTGGGTGAAACCGCAGGGCGAAAACTTGTCTCTAATATACAAAATCTCGTGTCACTGTGTTTGTTACCGAAGTCCTTCGAAACGACTTGACCGATTTTTTTATGTCTTATTTGGTAGGTCTGAGAATAGGCCGTAAAGCATTTTTCACCCTATTTTTTATCGAGAATTTAGTATTCCTTATATGGCAAAACAACGTTTCCCAGGTTAGCTGATATATACATAAATATTGATTTCCAGTGGATTCACTCGCGTTCCCTAGAGATCTTCAAATTTCCCGGGATAAAAAGAAGCCTATTTGTTATTCCAGAATATGTTCTAACGGTGTGCCAAATTTCATCGCGATCCCTTCACCCGTATACGACATAAATGATCACAAACTTTCGTATGTCATGCAAAACCTTCGCCGTATAACGCCAAAAAACCTATCGAACTTTAAAAATAAGAACACGTATTAAAAAATATAGCAAAATGTTCTAAATTGGAACACCCAACCTCGCGCTTCATTAAACGCTTAAAAGAATACCTGTGTAGTGTGTACAGCCAGTGTCTAGAACCTCGTGCCGTATAAAAAATATCAAACACAATGCAAGTTACGGCTATCTGCACCGGATCCGACTACGCGACGTAGGAAAAATATTTTTCCATTTTAAATAAGTACACGGAAATAGCGTATATATTCGCGTTATCTACAGTTTGTTAATATTAGTAGGCAGTGAACAGTGAACCGGGATTGCGCACTTTTTCCTATTAATGGCCTCGAGTTGATGAGGATGTTTGCGGCCATATTTTTTTTATTCGTAAAACTTTTTTTTTTGTATCTAGAAATGGAGTGGAACGCGCTTTTAATTTGTCGAAATGAGGCGTAGTATGTTTTTTTTATTTATATCTGGCATTGGAGAATTTTATTTTTATGTCTGCCATTTGAAATTCGAATGTTACCTATCTAGTAGGTACTTAGTTTGTTGAATTGATTTACGTGAATATGCCCTTAGTTACTTGCGATGGCCTTATATTTTTGGTGGCATTTTTTAGAGTGATCTACAGTTAGTGTTTCCATATGATTTTCTACTATAATTAGAGACGGTTACCATTACCAGAATTCCAATTTCAAAAGCGTCCCATCCTCCAAACGGAACAAAGCGACGCGATTGACCGCTCACTAGTGAGGCGTCACAAATCAAATCGATACCTACCAAACGTCAATCGCCTTTAAATACCTATCGAACGTCGAAGGCGGTTTCAGCGCACACACGCACACACAACGGATTCAAACGTCGAACGTAGTAAATACGTGTATCGGTTCGAGTGTGCGCCGTGGTGCCCAATCGCGCGGAACCGATCAACCAATCACGTGCCGGCGTTCATACTCGATATCACCCGACCGTTTACGCTTGACCCATGAGGCTGGTGCAGTTTTCCTGATGGTCTCATATTTTGTTGGTGTTCCGCGGGGAGGGGAAGGTCAGTGTAATTTGGCCGTTGAAAAGCCAAAGGTTCAATACGCCATCGGCTATTGGTTCAGGGTTACGTCACGTAGATTTTCCTCTGGTTTTTTCTCCCGTAGAGGAGTGCACTGAGTTTACGTTGTAGCTATGGTTAGGTGTTCGGACATTATGTACTCTGCTGTATTGATTTAAGGTTCTAAATAGCATCATGATAGCACGCCTTATAGAGTGAGTTAGTTTCTTTGTTACCTTGCTTAGTTCCTTGCAGTTTTGACCTTCTTATATAGGTACCTTATTGGAACCTTACTTGATTAAGTTATGGATAGTGTTACCTCATATTATAACACTTTAGATATAGAACAGCTTTTTATCTTGCTCCAAGTATAAAGACCTAAAATTTAGTTCTTACTCATTCTTTTTTCGAAACACTCTCTAAGACCAAGACTTATTAGGAGTCTAAATAAAGGTGTCTACTTAATTCTTAACAGCATTAAGCTGCATAATATACATCTATACATCTAGAAGTGGCAATGCCCCCCCCCCCCCCCACAGCTCCACGTTAAAAAGCAATCTCCTTAATGGAATTTCAATTTCCACTGCAAAGTTAACTAGAAATCCAACTACGTAGCAATATCGCCCGACGTCCAATGTTGCGACGTGAAAAATATATATTACAATGACATTTGTACGTCTGTCCTTCTGTAAATAAGATTCACCTGTTGGGAGAGTCTAAATTTTGGATTTTTGGTCCTAAAGTCACAATAGAGAGAGCAGGGTGTATTAAATGATTATATTATATTTATTAAAAACATTACTTTGTTAATAATGCATGCACGCTTCGTCACTAGACGACAATTGTTTGTTCATACAGTAAGTAATTGTAAACTTTTTTCTCATAACAGTGAACTGTAATTGTTCTTTTGAGAATAAATATTCTTTAAACCTTATTTACTTGACATAACTTTTGACAGTAAAATAAGGATACCTCGTCTGAAATTTGTGTTTTTAGGTTTTTGGGTTTATTAAGGTATATGCAGTGGTACCTATTTATTGTTATATTTGGGTAACAGTTAAATAGCTAATGCAGGAATTTGTCTTTGACAGCTTATCAGTCTTTAGATAGGTTAGGATTTTAAAGCAAATAAATTAGTGATCAAACAAAATATTAGGTTGATTATCCTACTTTTTTGCAGGTACTTGCAGTTTAGTGTATAAAAATTCATTATCATTTTAAAACATACAAAAGTAAAGTTTTATGAAACATTTTTTTATACCATACAACAAATCATCATCATCATCACTTAAATTTGATGCATTCTCAAAGATTTAATAAAGACCTAGCTAAATATATGAAGCTAATATCGACAGTAGAATACGAGTAATGTCACAGCAGAAACTAGTATTTAATATCGGAACGTAGCACCCGGCAAAAAAGAAAAATCTATACAGAGGCGACAGGATGGGGGGGTGGGAGAAGTGGGGGTGCCCCCCAACGATCCATCGTACATCTTGAGATGCCTCTCAGCTATAAACGTAGTCTATAGTAACGGTTTGTACCTTCTCAGTAGTTGTTAATAGGGATTCGGATTCTAAGTTCACTATTAGATAGATAATTCTTTATTGTTACACCACAGATAAAACATAAAATACAAGAAACATAAAAGACAAGAGTGTTACAATGGGCGGCCTTACCACTTATAGTGATCTCTCCCAGGCATCCTTAGGATGGAGAGGATCCATAAAAAAAAATTATTATTATTTATTATTAAAATTATTTAACTATTGTCGGATTTGGGAAGGATTGAGATTTGTTGATAGTTTGGTTTATTTTTCGGTGGCAATCATTTTGTATGTGGGTTTTCAATAAGTTGTGTATTTGGGAGGTCACCTTTATATGATTTTTTGCTTATTTTAGGCTTGATGACTGTATGATATGCTTTGATTAACTATATTATATTCTTTATTAAAGATGATATGACCATGTCTCTAATATTTTTTTTCTCGTACGATTTTTTCTTTGCGATTTATTTAAGGCTTTTGGTAGATTTTATATGTAGTACTTTTGTACCTATTCGACTTTTTTAAATACCTACCTTAGTTAGTAAGCAGAGTCGTTAAGTCATTAAAGACGTGAAGTTTGTAATTTCAATAGTTTCCTTACCTTAAATTAGAAAGCTGTTTCTTTCTGCAGGAATTCTGTAGTGTCAAAAATAGGTACTAATTACATAATCATTATTTATATCAAATCATGTTTTATTGGGTAGATCCCTACTAATATTATTAATGCGAAAGTAACTCTGTCTGTTAAGCTCTCACCACTAATCTCTCAAACCCATTTGGAAAAAAATTGCCTACCATTTATCCTGGGAAAGCTAACCCCAGGGAATGCGGGTAAAACCGCGTCTTAGAAGCTAGTACATAATAAATCTCACACTATGTATTAATACAGAATTAGCAGACTGAGTCATTAAATTCTGGAATATCAAATACTCGAAAGGAATTCACTATGTTTTCCAATTTAATCGTCTCTAAATCATAACTTGACTGATTCAACAAAGTAACACTAATATTAATAAATTACGGGCCTATACGGGGCGGAGAACTAGTTATATTTAGACTAACATACTTCGATCTTGCTTGGTTAGATGTCTTATGATTAATGGTACGGATTTAGAGGATGTCCTTATAGTCCTAGACAAGTATATCTATTTTTGGTAAGGTATCTCATCATCTCATTATCAACTCATATACGTCTCCACCGAGGAGCTGGAGCCTCCCCTAACAATGAGCGGGCTTAGGCCTTAGTCCACCACGCAAGCCTAGTGCGGTGCGGACTTCACATGCCTTTAATTGTGACATCTCGGGCATGCAGGTTCCCTCACGATGTTTTTCCTTCACCGAAAGCCAGTGGTGTGAATCCGTACGTAAGTTTTTATAAACTCAGAGGTATGGCCCAGGGTTTGAAACAGCACCCTCATGAACGTGAGCCGGTGCGTACCTAAGTGCACCACCACGGCTCACGAGTTAGTATATAGCGGTACATTTATTTCACGGCTAATTCCATTCCAAATTAGGAGACATATGTTATCCAAACTAATATTATAAAAAGGAATGATTTGATTTTTTTTTGTTTCTTTGTTGTATATAGCCTCCGAAATAACTGGATCGATCTGAATAATTCTTTCACCGATAGAAAACTACGTTATTTGTGCGTGTCATAGGCTATATTTTATCCCTGTATTCCGATGGAAATGGACACTGTGTGGGAAGCTAGTTATAAAAAAAAACACGAGAAGAATAAAAAAGCCCGTTATATTGTTGCTCTAGAAACAAAAGCAACACACAAATTCCTCTATAAAGTATGAAATGAAATGAAATGAAATGAAATGAAATAAATTTATTCATTCAAATAGGCCTTCACAGGCACTTATGAAACGTCGACTCTAATGCTCGGTTCGGAAGGTTGCTTTTGCTGAGAAGAGCCGGCAATAAACTCAGCAATTACTCTTTTCAAAACAAGTTTTAACAATTTCTTTAACAATAATAATATGAGTCCTGAAGTATATATATATAATTAAATATTGGCAGATAAAACGTACATAAAGAACATTTCTAATCTGATAAATCCGCCACTGGCTCGGAATATCATGAAAGCATTCCAATGACATTAAAGCTGCGTGCATTTTCATAGATTTATCGACGATCCGAACTTATGATAGGTGGCTCTCAAAGTTTTTTGTCTCGCCCTCTTATACAGATTCCTTTCAGATATGTTAATCTTTTAAAGTTTGACGTGAACTATATGTGCTTAGTTCTGCCGCAATTAGATTATTACAATATTGATTAAGTTCATACCGATTTGGAATGTAATCCTTAGATATAATATAGATTTTTATTACACTCTGTCGCAAAATAGGGAAAAGGATTAGACACAGATAGAATACTTCCTGGATTTACACAATGAAACATTTTTATCCAGTTTTTTTTTTATTCTGCCACCGAGACCGAGATTAAATTATCGTCTCGTTGTAATATAACTATGATCGGGGGCTTGCGAAAGGGAAGCCCCCCGAGCATCCGGAAAACTTTGAGCACCCCTGTCAAATGCCAATTGAGACTGAAACCGAACCGTGCGATGTATTTCCGTCGCACACCTGTCTCGGCACAAATCATGCGCGTGCGATGCCCGATGTATCATCGATATGCGCATTCGATTTTTGAACCGAGTATTTGAGTATTCTGATGCGATTATGTTTGACAATTTGCCAGAAACTGTTGATTTTGATTTAAATTATTTTTTTGTTGGTTTACAAATTATAGCAATCCGTCCCGGTTTTGCGAGAGTAAAATACAGCGCCATTGAAATTCAGACAAACAAACATACACATAAAAACCTTATATATTCAAAGCTACCTGATCACGACTCTGGGCCATGGATTTGATTACCATTTGGGACAACATTTGTCTTAGTATATATTAGCTATCAGGTAGATAAGCACAAGCAATGCTTTATTTGGGATCAAATTAGTCTTGTGTAATTAATGTTCTCTTCTTTAGTTATTCTTCTTAGTATATATTTATTTCTAATAAATGATCGTAATTTATAAGCAGTGGCATTCATTCAACAATAGGAGCTCCTTCAAAATAGATTTAATGATGCTAAATTCTATCAATGAATGCTGTTGGTAGGCATCATTATTTTGATGCACTATAATTATAAGATATTATATTGGATGTATTTAATATTTTTGATAATTATGTATCATCTACCTACTTGCTTTATTGAGGTCAGTAAAATATGATTTCAGTCCGTTGCTTGCATTACTTACCCTCTCAACTTATCTACGTAAGACTTGATATGTGGTAATTTATCCCATGGTATTTCGAATATTCCCAATCTCAGCATTGAGTTTTACGTTGAAGTTACGGACTCAACATCTGTTCAATCGCCAAACCATCATCCATCGGGTCATCATCTTCTCAGCTTACCATCCATACCACTTTACCATCATTCCCTAACAACGAGGTCCGCAGACAACGAGAGGTGAGCAGGCTGGGCATGCAGACCTTACGATATTTACCAAAAGCTTTTAGAAACACCGACCAGGACTTCAAAGTCTCGGTTATGTGGTGTTACGACTTGCAACGATGTGGGCTTAAACCCACTGCGACATTTCGGATGATTTCCACAAACACCACCATTTCCTCATAACCAGATCCCCAAATCGAAACGTACTGTGGTGAAATTTATCGCTTGCATATGACAGACATATATTGATGGTAATGAGCCGGCTGTCTTGGCAGACCACATTAATCGTGCGCGCAATACTGCATAACATAGTGTATGCATCATTGATTCTCTATATTTATAGCTTATGAAATGTGTTCGACGGATTTTGTCATGTGCTGCCGTGATGGTTCTCTGAATTGGTGGATGCTTAGTGCCAGTTGTAATGAGAATTGCCTTAGATTTGTGGCGAGGTTGCTTTTATGATAGAGCGCTATTGGAATTGTCTTATCTGTTTTGTCTGTCTCTATATATTGTTTGGTTACTAGTCGTACATTTTTAGAATGAACTTCAATAATTTTCCATAGGTAATTTTTTGGATGTTCTATGAAATTTTTGACGATATTACCAAATAGTTCCAACAGAAAAAGAAAGAAATGTGGAAATTGTGACCATTGACTATCAAATCAGAATAAATCTTAATATTCAAAGCTCAAAGGCGTGAATTATCAACATAACTGTTCTGCATATCTAGTAATGTCATTTTAATACTCTCATGGTCGTGTACCGTGACGTCATTACCACCAGCATCAACAGCAATGTCGTTTACTACACCATTAACTGCATCTTTATTTATAGGAGAATACAGTTCAAAATCGTCTTACACTTTTGCATAACAATGGTGTTTTTCTTTTGTTTTCTTCTGAACAACTAATATTTCGAATAGTTCTGTTATATCAGAGGAGTAAAGATTAAAATCACTTGGCGTACACTGTTGCACAGCGTCCAACATATATGTGCGGCTATAAAAAAATATGTAGCTCTTAAAAATAAGGGATAAGGTTAACTTTGGAGGTTTCAAAGTTCTGTGATAATATTGGTGATAACAGAAATCGCTCGATTGTTTCTGAATAGGTGACAATACATATTTTGTGTTTTATGTATAAACGGTGGTAGGCATTCATTTCGGGTAGCTTATGGTGAAACCGAAGTCCGTAATCGTTTTTTAAACGATTCCTGATTCTCTCCAACGACGCTATGTGAGTTAACACTGTGTTAGGTTGGTGGTGCTGTCGATTCAAAAGTGAAATTTAATAGCTGACAATATACCCAATTGGAAAACGAGATTTGATTGTCGTTAAGTATTATCCCTCGTTTTAGTAGACGACAAGAAAATTTGAGATTTTAATGTTGATTTAACATGTGTTTTTTTGACGGTTATCCTGATTGGTTTTAGTTAATACTAATCATTTAGTAATTATGATGTGTACAAAAAGCTCAAACCAGCATCTCAGCATCAGCCCATTACATGCTTCTCTAAAAGCACCTTTATGCTAATGGTTTTTCTGTTTTACCAGTACTTTTACCACAAGTAGCTGATTTCCATCTAGATTTGCTTCTATCTTTTGTGTCAATTTGAAATTTGAGAGAAACGAGTATCCAAAACATTGCAATTCAAATTATCTCAATCCTGGTTATTGCTCACTGGCTATTTGCAGGAATCCCGTTGCAGATCTTAAATCTAGCTCACAAAATAAACTGTAAACGACATTTTATCAACGGCACTGTCACACGTATCGAATCTCAGCAGCAAACATCGTACAGACGGTAATATCTCTCAATCTTTGCTTACATACGTCTTGTTAAAATAACAAGTGTTTGTCGTATAGTATAAATCCAGCTTGCCGGTAGTACAGTGACGTATGGCCCTAAAGTATTTGGTGTTTTGCATTTGGATTCTGCTATATTTGCATCGCATTCTCTAGTTCGCATTCTGGGAGCAAAAATTTGATGCAACCAAGTCGTTTCTAGCCTCATAAGTTTGTGACTTGAATTCATTCCGTTGTTTGTCTGAAGGAGATATATAACAATTTTTGCTTTCCTATTGTAGTTTTTTTTTGTTTGGTTTCCTACTAAGGTCCATACTACGGTAGATATCTAAGGCTGTTACTTAAATTTGTATTTGTTGTAATAGTTTCAAGACTTAAATTTTGCAGGAAAAGAAGTGAATACAAAGCTTAGCAAAGAACGAGCTTTCAGGAGAGAAATTGTGTACAGTAATAAGTTCTGATATTTGAAATGCCCTACTTCTAATCTAGTACCAGTCTTAAGTTTCAAATAGTTTTCGATACCTAAAAGCCCTGAGACAAGAGTGCGTCTCACCTTGTCAGATATGTTTGTCGCTTTTTGCCACATAAACATTATATGTCAAAACAAACCTTAAGTTCTTAGAAATGCTTTTTTCACCTAATCAATCAGTTTTAAGTAAGTAAATAGGGAAGCAGAAATTTACAGTCAAGTATTTTGATGTAGTTAGTCCAGTGGTCCACTGTACCGGGAAAAGGGCAATAATTCCTTAGGTTTTTGTGTAATCCTAAATCATTCGGCGCCATGCTCGGCCAAGATACACTCATTCGCGTTTAATTAGGATCAGCTGTTAGGTTGGATGTATATGAACGACTATTCTTTATAAAATAATGTTTTTTTAAAGATTTTCTTAAATGTTACTAAATACTAAATCAATGGTCAAGCTAATATGTATATTAAGTGCTAGGTTTTAATCGCGTAGTTTTCGTTCCTATAGGGATATAGGCAAATATAGCTTATGTATGATACTCATAAATAACGAAGCTTTATACTGGTGAAAGAGTTATTCAGATCGGTCCAGTTGTTTCGGAGGCAAATAAACAAAAAATATTAACTTTTTATATTAAATAGTGATGGAAAGAAAAAACTTCAGTTCCATAAATATTCCACAGTTTATATAATGGTCGTATATACATGAGAATAATCGTTTTATTTTATATTAGCATAATTTTAATCATTTACAAAGACAATCTGTTTAAAACTACTCAATTACTTATGTAATTAATCACAATTTTTTTTCCATAAAAAAGTATTAAGTGGATACAGATCGCAAGTGTGTATAAAGCCTAATAGCACATCACTCTGTTGTACTGCGATTAACATGTTCTAGCTACTTGGCAGAGATAAATCTTTCCCCACAATGTGCCACTATATTCATTATTATATAAACATTAAGATTGCTATTCGCTTGTGCATTTTTAATATCGATAAATTTATTGTAACTCAAAAAAAGTATGTCACTTTTTTTAACCATTCACTAAATTTTCCCTTTAAAGGTAATGTTCTTATATAGCTTTGTAACCTTAGCTTTAACATCGTTGTTAGTGGTTCGATTACCACTTGCCTATTTTTTATCTGTAGATATGTATGTAAAAATCTATTTAGAAATAGTTTATGTTGTACTAGCGGAGCCGGCAGACTTCGTTTTGCCCACTAGCGCCACCTGCCGGGTCCAAATTGATGTATTATACATAAAAACCTTTCACATGAAATACTCCGTAATTTGGTGAAAACCGCATGAAAATCTGGTTTTTGTGTTCATCGCGTTCAGACAGACAGAGGCGGTGTGGACTTTGTTTTATATATATACCTAGATAGATATCAGCTATTTACTTAAGTAAGCTCTGCTTAGATTTAAATCAAATGGGCCGCGTGTAAATAATGTCATAGGATATTACAATAATTCTAAATCTCCAATCAAAAATAGCCCCTATGTGATTACTAATTAAGTCCATATAATAGCTTTATACCGTCCAATTACGATCCAAAGACGATAATTGCTCATTGGAAAGTGCGTACACACTCTCACGCATACTGTATGTATGTCGGTATCTCTATATCTACGTAACGTGGCTTCACACGACTCGTATCCATTCAACATTGTTACTAATTAAATGGCTGAAAATTAACTTTAGATACTTAACTCTGATGGTTTGAGTTAACGTCTTTTTACCATGATTTTGTAGGTCAGTGATTATGTACTGATTTTTACCACGAAAACTGGTGCCATTTACTGATGTATTGGCATGGCTGTGTGGTTAACGACCCTGACTTTAAAGTCACCGATCGTAGGCTCAAATCCCACCCAGCACAAACATTTGTGTAAATGAATATGTCTGTTTGTTCTGGATGTATCTATATGAGTATTTATTTAAAACTTTAAAAGTAGGATATGTTGGAAATCAGCTATGTACCTAGTTACTATTTTTTGAGATGGGAAAATCCTACGGAAGGTTATGTGAGACTGTTGCCCATTTAAACCCCACCGTGTCCTTTAGTGGCAATCAGCTGAGTATAAGGGTACCCCTAAAGTTTGAATCTTCATACCCAACAGCAAGCTATCTGGTTACCATACCCCACAGCTTAGTTTAGAACCAGATTTACCGTATGAAAAATGTCTTAGGATATACCTGCGTTCCAACAACGCGTCTCAAACACAATACCGAAACGATTAACAGTGTTAATTAGTGAAGGAAATTATGTATTGTGACACGGTAGGCACTGTGCCGTGTGTGTCCGTAGGTACGTAACAGAATAATCACGGACACCTCGGGACTGCGTTAACAGATAACATCGTTTCCTGATTAGACACGCTTAAGACCATTGTTGTGTGCTAGGAAACGATATCATGTGATACTTCTTTGGTCTCACTTTGTGTTCTCGATGGGTTGTCACTTTTGATAGATGAAATAATATAGGGGAATATGGTGATAAGTAGTATGGTATATAATATCAGCTGTCTGGTAGTTAATATATTTGTGATACTTGCGGACCCGGCTGTCGTAATTCCCTGAAAAGCAGCGCCATTAGAATGTTAAAAGAGATGTTTATAGGAAGAGATAATTAATTAAAATTCTAATATAACATAAACATAGTAACAGTAAATTTAGATGTATACTAACCTTCCATGTCGAAATACCCAAATCTGTACCCAAATGTCCAATTATGGATACAAACCATCCAGAACCTATTAAAATATACCCACAAAATGTTATCCAAATAGCTCTAGAACTAGCTGCTTGATAGTAATACTACTAATATTATAAATGTGAGTTTTTGAGAAAATATGGATGTATATTTGTTACTCTTTCACGCCAGAACAGCTAAAGACTGTATTCTGGAATAACACATAGATAAAGGCTTCTTATTATCCCGGGACAATTGAACAATAATGAAATCACCCAATCAAACCATTTAATTGCATTTTTTTTTGTTTCAGTAAAGAACACTATCGTCACAAATTCAGTAAGTACTCATTTTTAAACGACTTAAAAAAAAAGGAGGTTCTTAATTCGACTAGTATGTTTTCTTTTTTCCAATAAAAAAACTCGATAGTAAATCGTCAAAGTCACTTATAAATGAAGACACATAGTAATGGTAACTGATCATCTAGGTAATATCAAGATATGCACATCCTCGTCTCGCACCGCTGACTCCGACTCTTGGAGCTAATGTTCAAATACACTATTTGTTTTGTTCACTATAATACTTTTAATAGCTTGTAATTAATCTGTGCTACTTTTTAAGCCGATATCTTTCTGTTTGTAATGTTAACATCAGCTGTGCGATCTTTAGATTATTGAATGAGAAAGTATTGTTTTTTACAGTATTTTATAAGTAGATCTGCCGTAAATATGTCCTATAACAAAACTAATAGACTCTAGAAATCCATAAAGAATAAGATTCTGCTATAAAACATCAATCTGCGCAAGTACATCAAAGTCTCTGAAGATTTTTCTTTCTGTTTTCGAGTTATTTTTTATTAATGCTCCGCTCTTATTGGTCATTGCGTGATGTTAAATATAGCCTTCGTCGCTAAATGGGCTACCTAACACTGAAATATTTTCATTTAAAAAATATTCCTTCGATTAGTGTGTTCAAGTTAACAAACAAACTCTTCAGCTTTATATATTAAAATAGATAATGTAGTAAATCCTGTAACTCCTAAAGGTTGCCAGTAAGACATCATTTGGTTCACAAATCATGCGTATAGCATTTTATGTTCTAAGCTTTATTATATAAAGTCCATTATAATTTTGCTACAATACAGAGCGTATATCCATGTTCATACACAAATAGACGGACACTTTCAGTCAGTAAATCTAATCATTGCAAAACCAGTAGAAGACCTAAAGTCAATTTTATAATGACCATCTCCACAATCAATGCGACTATTTCTAACACATATGTCTTATCCACCGATTTATCAGCGGAAGCTATCAATTGTTCTCCATTTAAGTTACACTTAGAAGAATTATAATCATCATCGCTATTGTCAGCTACATATTTTTCTTTATCGTCATCAGAAGTCGATTTAATAGCAGCAGTAATAACGTAATTACGTCCTCATTCGTGCGTACTAGGATCGCTATCGTTTCGCTATCGTCTACCTATCTGTCGTCAGATCTGTCACCCATCACACTTGGATGACTTACCTAATAACATGTAATAGTCTGTAATTTTGTATGTGCCTTTGTTTGTCACGATCCGTGTGTTTAATTGCATATAGCATTGCTGTACCGTTGTCATTCAGATTGTTATTATAATTGATTATTTCTGTTAGTTGTTCGTCATCATCATTAGTTTGTATAACGCTTTCACTAAACACGCCATGAGATCTCTGGGTACCCCAAATCTCTGACATTATCTAATTTGTATTTGTTACTGCAGTATCTTGCAATTCCTCAGAAATAACTCGTTAGGGTTACTTATTTTTTTATCTAAAACACTCCATAATCAACTTCTACAGTGTTGCCTCTCAGCCAGAACTGTGTTGTTCTGTCGCCACTACAATTTAAAGTCAATTGAATTCTGCTTTAACTGTCATTGTTTTTTTTTCCTCGCTCCGTTTAACCCGTCACCTCTCTCTACGAACAATGATGTTAAACTAACCAAAACTATGCGGTGTCACGGGTCATTAGATCCCAGGACAACAGACCAGAACCGACCTGACCTGCCACCGTAAGGTGAGGGTTTGATTGATTCCGAACGGTCGTCATTTGCATGTGCAACCGGCCGTGAGCTCATTATTTTAGTTGGTTTTAAATGTTTTCTTTTTGGTTGAACAATCGTTTGTGTTGAAAAAAACTAAGTGAATTACGACCAGCCAAATGCATTGTATTATATGTTTTATGGTGATAACTTGTCGAAGGTAGAGATTTTGATTGGAGTCTTTTCTATGGTCGGTGCAATGCTTTTTATAATTATAAATAGGCTGAATTATTATTTGCATTTTTTTTATTTACTCATTAGCTTTCTAATATAAAAATGCAATATATACGACATAGCGGCTTTATTTTTAAAGGCAGCTCATGTTTGTAATTTTTATACACCAAAACTTTGTCTTAAATTAATAATACCTACATCACAAGCCTATTAAAAACAGAGTTGCATAAGACACCCAACAAATCTTTTAACGACACCAATAAAACTATACTTTCCAAAGTAAACATCGAAAGCCCATTAGGCGGCCATAACACTAAGTACCACGTCAAATATCGAGGCATATCTCCTCACAAAAGGAGTAGACAGGAAGGAAGCGCGACATTTCAATGGCGACGCGACAATCGCCATTATATCATCACGCCAGCGCCAAGGGGAGCGGCCAGGCGTGACGCCCCCACTAGGAAAAAAGACTTGAAATACATCGCACTTACCTATGTGTGTTCCATAAATTTGGTGGTTTTTTGTGAAAAGATTTTATATTTCTTTTTGCTGCTGTAGTTTATTGATTACAATATTTTTGGTGTAATCAGGAGAATATTGATGTTTTAATAGCTACATAAATTATATAAGATTAATTAAGATTACATTCCATTCAAATTTTAAACCTTTTTTAAGGTGGGATAGTTGTCGTGCAAGATTAATTTGAATTCTTTCAGCTATATGATGAAATCAACTATAAGATTTTATTGCAAAGTACAGGTTTAAGAGTATACATGAATATGTATCGAAACTTTATGCTTACGATGGTCTACGCAATATCGAAGCCCCTTACATCTTATGATCATAGCTGATGCACCTACCTGCTTATTTAAACCCAAGCAGCCTAGGAACCGTGACGCAGATCCTCAATCAATCATCAAAACAAAACCACACACGGCAACAATGCCTCGTGACCCTGAAGACGGTGATTGGGTACCATACAATTGAACCGTCTGCCAGTGACGAGTACCTTGTTATCGTAACCAACCGACCGGCAACTTATTTGTGGCGTGCACATCCTCACTTGAGGAGCCTATGGTTATTACATGAGGCATTAAGTATGGGTAACTTGTTTAAGATATAGCCTTTGCGTGAATACGTAATAAAACTGCAGTGGTGATTCGGAGATCAAAATCAGGTACGGTAATGACATTTCGGCTAGTAGAATACAGTAACCTTCCACCGACAAAAATATTATTATTGACATAATTTGTATAAATTTCTTTAAGTTCTGTAAGTCCATTCATAACAGATTAATGTTAAAATCTAGCCGTGAAAACTGTTTTGGCAAGTGCAACATAAAACCTTAGTTCCCTCTTACCTCTTACGTATATGTAAAAGACGCTATGTACATACTTGCAGTTGATAACTCCATCTGTCCATTGTAAGGTGAGTCATATAGTAAGGTCAAAAACAAGCTTATCCAAATCAAACAACAGTTCAATAGTTTAATAGCGGTACATAAATCTGATGGCAGATACGATCCGACAATTCTAGCTGTTGTGACAAAAAGATATTGTGCAATCTATAGTCCATTTATCGACGTTCATTCACACCGCAGAAAACAATCGAGTTGTGTCCATGCGAAGTTCCCTACACTATTTGCATATTGCTTTGTGACAGCACTACAAATTTATGAACTGCTATAGCAATCAATAGTGCTTCCATTTACAACCTTATTGCTAAAGGCTTAAGGGATGATTGTAACGTGGGTTCCTGAAATGTACTTTCTGTATTTGCAGCTATGGCAAAGTTATTTGCTACCGTCACGCAAGATGAGGTTATAGAAATTTCAATTTTATGTCATCGCTATAGAGTAGTTTTATAGCTTTTTGAATGATGAATATATTTTGTAGTAATCAAAAAATAGGGTCATGTCATTACGTAGGTATTTTAGTAATTTTGTGTATTTATTTGTATGTTAATGGTATTTTTGAATGACAATTTGACCTGTAGCAGAAGTCAAATGATTAATCCTTGGTAAAAAACTACTTTTGAATGTTTTTCTTTAAAAAATTGGTATCTATTAGTTCGTCATAAAAAAGGATTCATTCTGTGATAGGGTGATTAAGTCGTACCCATCAAAAGAAGCTTGTAAGACACGAAGAGCAACTAATTTTCCCATGGCTTATCAGTCGGCAGATATAAATAAACCACTACCTAAAAATATGCAGTAAAATATATCAACACTAATGTTCGGGAAAGAAGTGGACTGATTAGTTAAAAACTATGTTGGTTCACAAGAGTTATAATAATTAAATAAAAGCAAAAAATACACAACATATCGGACACATACTCAAAACACACAGACAATTCAAAACAAGGCACAAAGCCATTCTAAAACAAAAAACAAGTATATTTTGAAAATAAGAGCTGATTCCAGCCAGTCGCCAACATTCCGGCTCCCTAGTGGAACACTAAGTCCTGGTGGCAACTGGCTGGGGGTCAGCAACTAGTTGAACGAGTTTTCGGACTGGTCGGCGAAGGATACCTCCTTTGGTCGCGACGTCTACGACGCGAACCAGTCCGTCAGGTCCCGGAAAAGTTTTTAACACTCTTCCGAGAAGCCAAAGACCTCGTGGAAGTGTATTGTCGGCTATCAATACTACGTCTCCCTCGCAAAATCTAGCCTCATTTCTGTTCTGTCCTCTTGGAATAAGGGTCGGCAGGTATTCGGAAAGCCACCTGTTCCAGAAGTGATCTGCTAGCCTAAGAGCGTGCCGCCAACCGCATCTTCGCAACAAGTCGCTATCTGTAAGTTTGACGGGCCACTGCGCGACAGATGAAGAACCGAGAATGAAGTGAAACGGGGTAATTGCTTCAGGAGCGTCAGTGGAGCTTGAGACATATGTGAGCGGCCTGGAGTTCACAATTGATTCCGCTTCCAACAATAATGTGATCAAGATTTCCTCACGGGGGGCTCTATCTTTTAAAGTTGCGCGTAGAGCTGACTTGACGGAGCGCACGAGCCTCTCCCATGCACCGCCCATGAAAGGTGAGGCGGGCGGAATAAAACGCCACGAAATCTTGCGGCTAGCTGTAAAATCTCGTATGGTGTCATCATAAAAAACAGCAAGTTCGCGGTTCGCTCCGACAAAATTTGTTCCGTTATCGGAGAATATCGTCGTTGGGGTTCCTCGCCGTGCTATCAGGCGTCTAAGGCTCATTATTGCTGAATCTGACGAAAGTGAGGAGACAATTTCCAAGTGTACGGCTCTTGTAACTAAGCACGTATAGAGAGCCACCCATCTCTTTTCCCGCCGTCGACCTACGGCCACCTCCATTGGTCCGAAATAATCTAAACCAACGTGCGTGAAAGGTCGCGTATGGTGATCAAGCCTTTCTAGTGGTAGGTCACCTGTGGGCGGTGTTATTAATCGGCCGTTTTGACGTCTACACTTCACGCAGGACTTTGCGACGCTCCGAATAGTTGTTCGCGCTTGTAAGATCCAGTACTGTTGTCTTAGCTCGTTCAATACAAGTTCATGATTACCGTGGCCAGCTTCGACATGTTTACGTAGAATCATCAGGCGGACGATGCGGTGGCGACCGTCCAAAATGATAGGCGATTTTACACTCTCGCTCACCCCAGGAGTGGATTTTATGCGTGAGTTTAGTCGTAGTAGACCATCCTCACTGAGCACTGGAGCGAGCGCAGCGATGCGGCTACTTTTCGACAGTGGCTGTGAGGCATTCAGGGTCTTGATTTCTTCCAAAAAGCTGTCCACTTGCACCCTCAGAAGCAATATCTTCTCTGCTCGGTCGACGTCAGCGGCAGAAACTTGCGAGGGAGACGCAGTACCACGAGCAGCCTCTGGAAGCAAATTTGGTGAATTACATAAAGATCGAAATCTTCGTATGGCCTGAAAAACCCGGGCTGTTGCGCGTAATAAGCGCAGCCAACTACTAAACCGGGCTGCATCTGGGACCATTGGGTCGTCTAATATGTAATCTCTTAAAAGACCCGTGAACTCTGGTTTGAGTTCAGCAGATCCATCGGAAACGCAGTCTAAAGTTAATTCTGGTTCACTTGGCCACTCTGAAGATGAATGCATGAGAAAAGAAGGGCCAGTGAACCATCTGTGTGATGTGGTGAATTTAACTCCTATTGGCTTCGTAGCATCGTCTGCGACATTAAGCTCGCTAGGAAGCCATCTCCAATTTGATGGATTTGTGAACTCTAAAATTTCACCTAGTCTATGCGCTACAAATGGTTTAAAATTACGTGCATCACTGCGGATCCATTTCAATACAGTGGTTGAATCGGTCCAGTAAACAACAGAGGAAGGTTTCGTGCGATGAGCGATCAAAATGGTTTGTGCGAAACGACATGCAATCAGTGCTGCCTGCAATTCTATTCGTGGGATGGAAAGTGGCTTCAAGGGGGAAACACGCGCTTTGCTGCCTATTAAGGTAAGCCTGACCGAACCGTCCTCAAAAGCATAGCGCCAGTACGCGACACAGGCATAGGCCTGTTCCCCCCCATCAGCGATGACGTATAGTTGGATGTCGCATGTCCCTAGCCTACCCATGTACCACCTTGGAATGCGAAAATTGGCTGTGGCTGTCAGTTGATCAAACCAGGATCTACATTCATTTTCATATTTTGTAGGGACAGGCGAATCCCAATCAATTCCCTCCCGCCATAACCTTTGAATCAGAATCCTACCCTGGATCACTATGGGCATGAGCAGGCCTAAAGGGTCATAAACACTCATGACGCTAGATAGGAGATTTCGTTTTGTTACCTGTGTGGCTATTTCTCTACGTCCTATACGAAAACCGAGTGTATCGTTATAGGGATTCCATTTAACACCTAAAGCACCTACATCGCTGTTAGGTGGTAAGTTTATGTCAGAGTTTGATTCGCTATGAAGTTCTTTTGACACTAAAGCTAGCGCCTCTGGTACGTTCGACACCCAGGAACGCATTTCGAAACAACATGACTTATGAACTGTGACAATATCGGCGGCTAAATGGGCAGCGTCTGAAAGCTCAAATTCACTTCCGATAAAATCGTCCATATAATGATCATAGATAATAGAATGAGTAGCGGCGGGATAATTGGCCTCAAACTCTTTAGCATTCTTATTTTTGATGTACATAGCAATGAAGGGGCTAGATATAGCACCAAAAATTAAAGAAGACATTCTATACTCTTTTACTGTGTCCTGTGTATTACCACTGCGCCATAGAAACCTAAGTGCGTCGCGATCACTCTCTTTTATTTTAATTTGGGGGAACATTTCCCGTATGTCTGCATTAAATGCTATCGGTCCCTCCCTGAAACGAAACAAAATACCTAGAAGGGATTGCAATATGTCAGGGCCTTGTAATAACATGCTATTTAGACTGACACCCTTAGTGACAGCTGCTGCATCGTGGACAACCCTTAACTTTCGTTTTTGTGGATGGAAGACACCAAAATGGGGCAGGTACCATCGTAATGAATTTGAAGATTTATTCTTTAAAAACTCATCGTGATATGATAACGGATCACAAAGTTCCGCGTAACCTTTTTGAATAACGCTATCTATAAAGCCATTGTAAGCTGTTGCGAAAGTCTCATCTTTAGACATCTGTCGCTCAAGTGATTTGAGGCGTGATAAAGCGTGAAAGTAACTGTCAGGTAAATCGTTGATTATCTGCTCCTTCCAGGGCAAGCCTACCTCAAAACGACCAGAGCTTAATCTTCGGGCAGACGATTCGACTAAGCTAATTGCGCGTGTGTCATCGGTGTTTTGCCTCGGGGAATGTTTTTGTATACCCAATGAGTCTATCTCGTATTGTTTCTTAATAAGTGTTTCAAGAGAATCGAAAGATCGTGAAGCAAAATCTGGTATGGAGGTATTGTTGATGGAATCTACGGGTTTAGCGGGCATACTGTTGGCGAAAACTATAGGCCTAACTGTTGTGGATATAGCGCCATGAACTACCCAACCCAAAAGAGTTCTCGATGCTACAGGTTCATTTTTTCTACCTACTTTCATCTCACGGCTCAATGACAGGTGCCAGTCGGCAGCACCGATGAGAACGCTTGGCGTAGCATTTTGGTATGTTAACACATCGGCTAGATCTGCTAGATGTTCAAATTTTGAAAAGTCTATCAAATCCGTAGATTGTGGACTAAGCCGAAGAGAAGTGATGCTCCGAGCACCTTGAATATAGTGACAGTCTGTAAGGTTACGTCCACGTATGTAAAAATTTACAAGACATACCTCCGTGTCCAAGAACATACCGCCTATCCCGGTGACGCGGAGTTGTTGTCGGCCGGTAGTCTTTGCCCCAATGCGCGCAGCTACCTCGCTGTCTATAAGTGTAGTGGTACTGCCCTCGTCGAGAAGCGCAAACGTGTCGTATGTGCCGTGGGGACCTTCCAAAACGACTGGCAGGATCTTCAGCAAGCCGCGCATTCTCGTTGCAGGCTTGAACACTGCAGCGAGAACGTCACCAGCTTCATGAGGCACGACAGTATTATTTGATGAACCCTGCGGTGGGTTAAGTTTATTAGAGTTGCCTTTATTATCTTGCGGTGAAGAAACATTGTGGAGAAGGGGATGGTGCCGCCTAGCGCAGCCATTGACATCGCATCTCTTGGTACGGCAATTATTCCAGGTATGTGGATGCGACTTAAGGCATCTGTAACAAGTTTTTGTTACTGTTGCCCAGCGCCACCTCTCGTCGACCTCAAGCGATAGAAAAACCTTGCACGACTTAACGGAGTGCGAACCCTGTTTGCAGTATGAGCACTTGCTATCTTTATCGTTAGAAACAGTGGCGAAAACATTAAAATGTTTCGTCATTTTGGGCTTATTAAAAGCGGGCTTACAATTTGACGTGCTTGGTATGGCATCAGCCACATAGCTAAAGTTGAGTTGTTTCTCGGCTTCGGTCACTAAAAACCTAGAAAGTAATTCTAACCTTGTTACATTAGGCTCAAAAGGTTTATGAGTTGCTGCGTAATCTGTAAAACGATCTTTGGTGTTGTCACTGAGTTTTGACAGCACCATTTGAAATAACTCAACCGATGACAAATACTCATCCTGTTTGAGCCACCTGATGGTAGCTAAACAGTTTCTAAGCTTGTTAGATAATGTGTTTAAATGCTCCGCATTAGTGCTTGACTTTAAGGGTGCTAGGCCAGCAATTTCGTGTCTAATTAACAATTCTGGTCGGGCATAATTTTGCTGTAAAGCGGTCATCACTTCCTCGGGGTCTTGTGCTTGAAATAAAATGGAGGTAATAGCCTCTCGAGCTGCACCACGGATAGCAACAACAAGACGAGCAATGTTTTCTGCGGGAGAAAAAAATGTTTTAGTACGCTCATAACTACACTTAAAAGCGAGCCAATCTCTAAGTTCGCCTGAGAAGGCGACAAGCTCCAGACGCTTGTGGCGACCAGACATAGTGCAGATTGCCTTTTGTGGGTCGAGTGTAGCGCTAGGAAGGTGTGGGTCGCGTGGGACGTTAGTAAGGTGTGGGTTGAGTGGACCGTTAAACAGGTGTAGACCATGTGGATCGTGATCATTGGTCTTGTTCTGATGTCCAACCCATTCTACAACACGACTCTTAGAACCACATGAATTGTTGTACCTCTGAGACTTTTCGGAGTGTGCAGACTGTGCCTCGAGGGAGGCGAGTTGAGCGCGCAAGTCTATCTCGTCGGCCTCTTGCTGTAGGAGCGCCAGTTTACGTTCACGTTCGCGCTCATTATTAGCACGTTCGCGCTCGCGCTCCACGCGCCGACGCCGAAATTCGGCTTCGACGGCAAGTTTTTGTGCCAACACTGTTGAACTTGATTTAGATATGTGTGAATGTTGCGTTGAATTTCTAGTACTGTGTCGGTGTCGTACCTCAAGTGGTTCCGTGACGCTGGTGGGACTCCCTGGGATTTCTTGCCTTTGTGCAATGTTCCCCGGGTGTGAGTCCGCTGTTGCGGGATTGACCACACTTGTACCGCTCACGCCTGGTTGTGGCTGGGCTAAAACTGCTTCGCCGGTCGCGCTCGCGTTTAATTTACTATTACTTCTAGTAACCACCATAGTTTTACGTATATACGTATGAGTATACGAAATGTCAAATGAAAGAAAAATTTATTGAAAATTTATGATAAAATAATAGGTGTTGGTAAATTTTATAGCGATGAAGGACCAAAATGTTCGGGAAAGAAGTGGACTGATTAGTTAAAAACTATGTTGGTTCACAAGAGTTATAATAATTAAATAAAAGCAAAAAATACACAACATATCGGACACATACTCAAAACACACAGACAATTCAAAACAAGGCACAAAGCCATTCTAAAACAAAAAACAAGTATATTTTGAAAATAAGAGCTGATTCCAGCCAGTCGCCAACAACTAAATTAACGGGCACTTTCTGAGTCATCAGTTCACGTCATATCATATTTCTTGATACCATCTTGTTTCTGATTCCCTTGAACTATGGTTATCGTTGTATCAAATCTGGTCATAAAAATGTCTGCAGCAAACCAATTTATTGTTGCAATTCTAAATACTGTACGATTGTTATAATCATCTTTATTTCAAGAAAAATAAATGTCAGTATGGAATGTATAAAATTTTTTGATTCCCTTTTTATTAAAGTTTTTGGTCAATCAGTGGTTTTTAAGTGTCAACTTTTAGCGCGTTTACAGAATCATTTAAATTTAAATCAAAGCGATGCCCGAATTCTCACAGCTTTTAATTTTATTAATATTGCGGGTATCAACAAAAATATAAATTTCTTTAAAAGCCTCCATGTAACTTTTCCTGTTAAGTTTATCTGGGGTTGTTTACATCAGACAAAATAGTAAGGATACTGATATTTTTATTCCTCTTGTATGTCTGTATTCTCTTTAAATTTAAAAGACTGGTAAAATTGGGGTGTCATCAAAACCCTTACATACATCTATATTATACCAAAAGTCTATAAGTGGTGTCCATTTACAATCAAGTAGACCACCATATTGGCCTATTTCCTCATAAAAATAATCCATAAAGATAGTAACAGAAAGATTTAAGATTTTTATATCATCATCATCATAAAATAAACACTTATATTAAATTATGATTAAGCCACTCAATCTACCAATTTGAACTTTACGTACATAGATGATGTAGCAGTTGTGTGCGGTACAACACAAGAGCACGATCAAGTTTCAAATCTACATAAGGCAATAAAAACCACCAAATTAATGTATCACATCAAATTCAGCACATTTAGGTCGTGTTACATGCGATTTTGAACTCTAATGATCAGTTTTAGCTACCACCTGTGCTTTTATGGATAGTTTGTGTGACTGACTCATGATTGTTTCAATGAGTTAAAATTGTTAGTTCCTTTTGGAATTATGTCAATTGGTGCTATAGAACTATTACAACGTAACGTAGTATTTGTGATGACACATCGTGGCTTCTTGTCTTTTAAGCTTTTAAATGGGTTTGTTCCACCTGATAACTGAAAATCGACTTGTATAAGAAACTTTTGACGAAAGCATGCCATAGGAAAGGATAGAGTGCTTTCTAATAATTAGTGTATTTAGAGTAGGGCTTGAGAGCCCAGACTGAAGAAATCTGTAGGTATCTTAAAAACATGCTGATAGCATTAGTGAAAGTATTATCAACTAATGGTTCCCCGAGATTTGGCCCGTGTTCTCGGGATAAATGGGAGCCTTTATGTCCTTTGATTGTCTATTTCTGTACCAAAATTCATAATAATCAGTCTGGTAGCTTTAACTTGATAGCTTAAAAGACAGAGATACTTTTGCATTTATAGCACTAGGGATAGAGCTGAAAACAGCATAGCACTAACCATGTTGCAAGGGCATACTACTCAAGTAATAAAATTTGGTAAAATATTTAGAAACTTCACATATTTTAGTTTATTGCCACATAATAATGGACGTAAAAAGTGTCCGTCTCGCTAATCCAGTATCCACGTTCCCACGACCCGCGGCCGAAACCACAGAACTGAACCGGCCGTTTACAACGCAACGACAAGTGATAGAGGTTACATGATCTTCGGTAATCGTGGAGACAAGTCCCGGGATCCCGGGCGATTTGAAAATTTTCCCGGGATTTTTTAAAACTTCATATTGTGTACTAACAGCGTGTTTGTTCTTAGATAATGTGTTTAGAGTTTTTTCAATGGTTTTACTTGTGTCAATGGCATGCAATATTTCAAAAAGTTATGTGAATAATATTTGTTAGTTACTTTTACATAACTACAAATTTATAATGCTTTTAGTGACACTGTATATTGTTACCGTTTTATATCCGTTTAATAGCCTGCAATATTATACTTCCTTAATCCTGCCCCTTAATAAAAAAAATATAGCTATAAAATATATTCTCACCATGGCCTCCTGAGCAATTTTTTGTCAGTTTCAAAAGTGTTAAGTCTATTTAAAATGCTTGGAAAGTTTTTCGTACTTTTGCATATATTTTGTTGCAATTACAAAAACCTAAATACTTTTATCATTTTGACAAAACCGTCAGCCTTCTACAAATATTAGAAGCCTCCATCCCGTGTCATTCTCTTAGTTAAAGGAGATACGTGCAAATTGAGCTGCAACTATGATTGAATTAACGCAATTTGTGAGCAGACGTGTCTTGGGTTACATAATGAGACGAGTAAACCGACCTAGCTGTTGTAGACTGGGTATCGAGTTACTATACTATAGGAGAAGGGTAGTTATTAAGTAAATTGTATAACAAACTCTATTTATGATAAAATCTCTTTCAGGGTTCTATGGACGAAATGAAACTTAAAAGTTTATAAGCGTCTGTTAGGATGTGATGACCAGTTGGCAAAAAAAAATCTTTTTGATATTATTGTTATCAATTTAATACAATTAGTAGATAGATTCACATAGAACTAAAAATTGAACACTTTAATCATAAAATGCAAAAAAAATAAAAAAATCAGCATGACTGTTCATAAGTACTTGTAAAGGCATATTTAAAAAAAATGATCAATGATAATTTAATGTAGGACAGATAAAATAGTACAATACCATAAAATTAAATCATATGCTCATATTACTGAATATAAATAATAAATTAAGTAACAGTAGGTACCTAAGCAACCAATTACAAATTTAATATCGGTCAGGGAAGTAAAAGGCCTCATTTCCACCGAAAGACTGTCTCCTTAATAATTTCCACGATATTTGTTCATATACGTTTCTCAATTTTCTGTTGTATCGATCAATATTGCCATGCTATCTTGAACCTTATTTTATAGGGAATAAGGGAAAGGTTTTATAAGAGTTATGGTAAAATATAACATTGTTATAGTATAATAGCAGGCTGGAATTATGTCAAATGTCAAATTAGATGTCTGCCTTCCTGTCGTTTGCATTTTGTGTTACAATAGAATCGCTATTAAATGTGTATGGGGTTGTGTTACACCGTAGTGTAACGGTGTCACAAACACGAGGAATGAAAAAACACATTGGAATATTTTATCAGTAACCACAATTTGTGATTCGTTTATTTATTATTTTTAAAGTTACTATGTCTCATATTATTCAATCTAGAGAATATGTTTTTTAATATATTCATATAGGTCACTTATCTGCCTACTTGTCAACTTAAATATAGGTATTATAATAACAGATTTTTTTATTATCAAGTTACTGCAAAAAGTTTGTAAAAATGATATTTATGGAACCGAATCTCTATCTCTTTTCTTGAGACATATCATATATATATTGTATGTTTATGTATATTTTTCTTATTTGACTACTATACATGTATTAGCTTGTTTTATTACGCAACGGTGTAACACACATCCATCTTCTATACAGATAGGTTTTATATGACAAAGGCGCCTTATTGAATTCTCTATTGAGAAAAAACGTGACACGAAAATTGTTAGACCGCCTTCTACGTTATTACTGTCTACTGTTATTGTGCCTATTGGTAATTTAAGGCTTGTTAAAATATGAAAGTGAGTAGAACTTATTCAATTTTATATTAAGAATGAAGTTTTTTCATGTATAGGTATTAGTATTATAATTAACCGACACGCGGAACTCGATCGTCACACATAAGAATTTTTTCCAGTTTTTGCAATATCTTAATCGTGCTCCGCTCCTATTAGTCGTAGCTTGATGTTATGTAACAAATGTGCTATACAACACTAAAATCCAGTATTTCCTGAGATTTGCGCATTTACATATATAAGTATATACCATTCCGTAAACCTAATAAACGCCTTTTTTCCTATATTCCAACACTCAGATCAAACCGACAGTATCAAAATCAGCATAAAATCAAATAAGTATAACGCGTTAAAAATAACGTAAAATTTTATGATAACAAGCATTTATATTGGAAATATAACATGAATAACAAGGCATTAAATGCATCGGGAATACCACCAGAATATTTAAATATGGACACGGTACAGTGGATGCGCCTGCGCAGTGACACACTGATGGATCAATCGACATACTGATAGATTTATTAGCATTTCATTAATAATTCATTAATGTTTTACATGTAGGCTGGCATACGTTTGTGGGATACTAGCTGACGCCTGCGGTTTTATCTGGAATATCAAAAATAATGTCGATATAAAAACCAATTGTGAAGTCCGCCAATCCGCACTAGACCCGCGTGGTGGGCAATGGCCTAAACCCCCTCGATGCTAGCGGAGGCTCGAGCTATTCGGTGGAGACTTATATGAGCTGATGATGATGATGATGATGAAAACGCAGTTCATGTGCTGTGCTAAATATCATCTAGATCCTTTCAGCCAATGCGTTATAAGGCAACAAACATACATACGTAATACATCTAATATGTAGTTAATATGTAGTTTTCTGTTTCTTTATTCCCAGGAAAACCTTAGCTTTTCCAAAATAAAAAGTGTCTTAGATACTAATTTAGGGTATATTCTAAATCTGCCCCAAATTTCATACAGAATACTTTTTTAATTTTTAGTGAGTCTTAGTTACAAACATCCTCACAAACATTCGCATTTATAATATTAAATAATAGGATTTAGTAAGAAAGCAAAACATGAGTAGGTATGTATAATTCGCGGAATTTAAAAAAAACTGAACCGGTATTTACACGTTTTTGTTTGAGAGAGTTTAGCAGGTTTCCTAAACAAAAATGGACGTAACATATCAGGGCCTTACGAGACTTTGTCTGTCTGTCGCTCAATTCTATGTCTTCTCGAAATTTTGTATAAGAAGTTGGTACGGGCTTGTAAACTTTTTTTTGTAACATCTATATTTTTATGGTCGTCTCATTTTCACTTATGCAATATCGTAAAAATTAGAAGTATTATTGTTTTCATCCAAATTAGTAGATATGATTTTACCCAGTATATAAACGTTTACGAGACATATTAACCTTACAGTACGTGAAATTAGAAAATTCTTAAGACTATGTTACTTTTTGTGATTCAAAATATGCTTTACCTAGATTATATAACAATTTGTTGCAATTGTATTATTAAAATCATTATTAGAAATAACGTAACTGACTTATATACAGCACTCTCCCCATAGGAATACGGGGATAAAATATAGCCTATGGCATTTCCTGATAATGTAGCTTTTCATTGATAAAACAATTATTCAAATCGGTCCTGTAGTTTACGGCTAAATCACTACAAACAATTAAAATATCAATTCTTTCCTCATTATTATATTACTGTAGATCACCTAGATTACGTGGCTTCTTTTAAATCTTCTATATATATAAAATTCTCAATGTCTCTCTCAAATGTCACAATGTTAGTTACCATACTCCTCCGAAACGGCTTGACCGATTTTTATGAAATTTAATATGCATATTCAGTAGGTTGAGATTCGGCTAGGTACTATCTATTTTTGATACCCCTAGGCCCTAAGTGATCACGGGAACAGGAACTAGATGAAATCGCGGGGGCAGCTAGTATATAATAAAGATTGTCGGTAGAGCAGTATGTATAAAGGTCTCACATTATAAACTACACATCGGACTCTGTCAATCAGTTCGACAATTATCGGCGGCTACCCGACCGTGTCTAACCACTGGCCGACTATTGAATTCGTTTTAAATCAAAGCTTAGAAATCATAACTTGAACAGATGCATCACTTTATTTAAACTCAGACATTGGCAATGCAAAAATGGTTTACTCTTATTTTAACTGCATTATTTAAACAATTAAAACACTAGATATTCGAGAGTAAGTTTACTCAAATACATTAGACGATGAGCATATTTAAGCCCACATACCTGCTATGTAAATAAACGTCGCGACTGTATGTACTTTGCGTGTCAAACAGTAGCAAAAATGTCTGCTTTCTACACCGTTATTTAGTCCGTAATCGACCGTTATTGCTTTCGGACGTCAAAGAAAGAGATATGGTTGACCTTCATACAATACACATACCTACTTACGTTATCTAGTTAGATAAATAAATAAAAATCCTGGGCCATTTTTGACACACGGTCAATCTGATTCCAAACTAGGCAGAGCTTGTGATATGCTGAGATAGCTTAGATAAGATACTACATTATATTAATTTTAAATACATACTTATATAGATTATTACATCCAGACACTGAACAGACATATTCATGCATACAAATGTTTGTCCTGATTGGGATCTGAACCTACTACCAGACTACCAGCTTGAAAGTCAGGGTCACAAAGCCAACCTGCTGTCACATATAGGTCTGTATTTAAAAACATCTCGGCGTTTCGGAGTGCTGCAACGGATTGTCAACTCTACATAACCTTACTCTAAGGTTACATGTGTAATGTGGTCACGGTTCACAGATCCATATTCATGGTGCATTGTGTGTACCTGATGATGGGGTTGGTGACGAATTGATTGATGTCTCTGTGAAAACATCCAGTCTGACGCAGGATGTTCGATTCTATTGAAGCAGTGTCCACTTAATTATTCTTCTGTTTTTTTATCTATATTTATAATACATTGCAGAGGACGTTTCTATTGAGGATTCGTGTGCGTTTGATTTGAAGCACAACTTAAGAATGGCTACAACAATTTATAGTACAAAGTTTTGGTACGAGTAACTAGTAGGTACTAGGTAACCGGTGGCCTACGAAGATTTTGGAAAAACACGAAACAATAATATGGTTCCTGAAACGCACATTCTAGCTTAGATTTCGTTTTAGGTAAAATGGTTCTGATTCACAACTGGTTTTCATTTCAATGATTATTTAAATAGTATATCTGCTATCTTGTTTCTATAGCATACCTATGCTTATTAAAGTATCATCATCATTGGCTCATATCCATCTCCACCGGGGAGCTCTAGCATCCCCTACCATCGAGGGGGTTTAGGCCATAGTCCACGCGGTGCAGATTGGCGGACTTCACATGCCTTTAATTGTGATATCCGGGCATGCAGGTTTCCTCACGATGATTTCCTTCACCGAAAGCCAGTGGTGTGAATCCGTACGTATGTTTTATAAACTCAGAGGTAAGGGATTTTAACCCGCACCCTAATGATCGTGAGTCGGTGCGTTCCCAAATGAGTCACCACGGCTTTTTAGTACAGGTTTTCATAACTGTCATATAAATAAGAGATTTCTATATCAATGTTGATTATGTAACACTTATAAAGTATTGCAAACAATAGCAAAAGTTGTGGTGTCGCCTCCGGAAAGTGTCGCAAAGTTTATGTACTTATTGTTGCTAGCTGTACAATGCGATCATTGCGTTATATGTTACCGAAATCTTTTGGTTTATTTTGTACTCTACTTTATATTTATTTATCCGCCATTTTTTTTGGATTTCATCTTATGGTTGCGCTTAGTTTTGTTTTTTGGTGATGAAAAGATTCTATGATGCCTGTTGTAACTATCATGTTAGTGTAATTTAATTGAAAAATACGAAAATAGTGTACCTAGTATAACATACTATATTATAATGTAGGTAAATAATATTAAAAAAACTAAAAATACTTTAAATAATTGTTGAAGTAGGTATGTTGTATAGATATTGAATAAGTTTGTTTTACAAATATACTTTTTTAATCATAAATTATCTTGCATTTTATCACATCTTGCATTAATGTTTTACAACTACAAAAATAAGCATAATTTTGTCAATGTAAATTTTAAAATACCAGTGACTGGTTCCCAAACGTCAATTCATCTAATTATAAAAAAGGCTCTTTTAAATAATTTTATCAGCTTTTGAGTACTTTTTTTAACGTATATTATTACCCAATATCAAGGTGATCTTCAACCATCCGCATCGGAGGCCAACTAAAACATACCAAATGGTAACTTAAATGTTAATTCAACGATATCTATATGTACAGACACCCTCGAATCGTCTGTCCGTCGATACGTGAAGCTGTTTAGATCTGTATCTACCCTCTGTATAAATTTTGTGGGTGCGCGGGCGCAGGCGATGCGTGAACGCATGTGCTTGTTTCTGTTTTGAGGTTTCGACTCGTAACACCATCTAGTGATGGATTTTTGAAGCTTTTGCAATCGATTCTAATTATTGTATTACTTATCTATAACTATTACAGGTAATAATGACAAGTAGCAGTAAAATATAACCACAATATTATTTTACTAAAATAAGCATAAATACCAATAGATTTCAATAAAAACTTAAAAGATAATCAAAACCGAAAACATATTTCCCAAACTCTAATTACCATTAAAAATAATAACGTTTTATAGAAAAACTAATGCAACAAACCGCCAATCAAATTGTCACTCTACAACAAAACCGCATAGTTCAATTTACAATGGCAGATTGAACATTTCCTATGTCACAATATCTTGCACAAACATTGGACGCATTATTTAATATAATTTTTATTAAGGAATGTGTTCAGAGGAGCGGAGCTATCTCGAAGCTAATCGTCGCCACTAATGATAGTTGCTTTCCGTAATTATTTCAAGCGACTCTCTGTCTTTTTATCGATGTAGTTTTTTAATAGATGTGGCATCGTACGGTTTGGATGTTATGGAACCGTTTCTGTGTTTAAAAAGTAGATCTAGAATGAAATCAATCAAGCTTTCAGCGATATAATCGAGCACACAATGTTTATTTTAAAAACCGAAATAAAAACTTACTTAGTCAAAAATGTGGATGATCAGATTAAAGTAGTTAATTGTAGCTCTAATTGTATCTTTATAAATAAATAAAATAAATTTAACTAATATTTAATAAGTTACCATCGTAGCTCCTAAAATAATGCACTGATTTTGATTCATTTTTTCTCGTTTAAAAGCTAATGTGATCGAAATTATTCTAGCCATATTTCAATAAACTATCCAACATTTTTTGGAGGATTTTAAATTTGTATACTCACTGTTCTATCGTATCCAGCAGAACCGCTTCCCTCGTCTATTTCATTACGGTAATCGTAATTTTTACGTAATAGCAGCCGCCAACGGCTCGTCGTGATATTATCGTGTTGATTGCGAACCCCTGGCTTGATTGCTAAATGTTGTGCTGCGGCTTTGCTTACCCACGCTCGCGGACTATCGGCGCTGTGCTCTGTTAGCTGTGCGGTAAAAGGATTTCGTCAAATCATAAAATATCATCCGTCAATGCATGATTAGAACGGCTGTTTGTTTGATTAGCTGTATGGTAGGTTGGTAGGTAAATTGTGGTAGGTTTTTGTAAATTAAATAATAGGATAAACGTGTGTCTATTATAAGGAGGAAAGATTAGTATTTTTGTATGTAACGAATAAAGTTAAAAACTATTGGATCGATCTGAATAATTATTTCGCCAGGATATTTATTATAACATGTGATTTTCTTCCATTCTCATCTGTCAGCCGTCATTTTTACACATATCACCTTTCACACAATCCATCCATTCTTTCGGCGGTCTACCAGACCTCCTATCTATAGGTAGATACTAATATTATAAATGCGAAAGTAACTCTGTCTGCCTTTCTTGCTTTCACGCTAAAACAAAATTTGGTACACAGACATTCTAGAGCCTGAGAAAGGACATAGGCTTCTTTTTATCACGGGAAAATGGAAGATCGATATTACCCGGGAGGGTACGCGGGTCAATCCACGGGAGCCACTAGTATGCTTAAAAAGCATGGTAGCGGTAAATAGTTCTCAAAAATCACTGGCACAGCTTCTGGGAAAGTTCAATAGACTAAACAGCAATTAGACAAACCATTACATCGAAGATTATGATCTCCAGACCGAGAGAGCCAATTAAAATGCTGTTAAGCACACCTCCGCGCAATAACGTGTTGTCAAATGGGCATTAACTATGAAATTTGGATAAAATATGGGAGAGATGATCTAATAACCGAAATGGACTGATGTATCCACGAGACGGTAACATGCCGCAGTATTACAAATATTGTGGTTTTAAATGAAAATAGAAGGGAAAAAATTATTGTAGATATTTGTCTGCGTCTTATCTTTACCGTTTATGCTATATTATTCAAAGATGCTTCGCTCTTATTGGTCGTAGCGTACTATAGCCTGTAGCCTTCTTCGATAAATGGGCTAAGGCTTTTAAATTTAAGATTTTTAAATTCGAACCTGTAATTTCGGACCCCTATTACTTAGCCCACATATTCTTCTAGTATTATAATTGTATGGATGAGGATGAATGTATTAGTCTTTTACGCAACAACAGCTGAAAGAGTCTCGATGAAATTTAGCACAGAGTTGGATCATGTTTTGGAAAAGCATATAGACACGTTTTTTCAGGTTAGTACTTTTTATCCCGGGAAAAAACCTAATATACCTGGGAACGCTAGAAAGAAGTTAGTTTATATACTAATAAAAGCTGAAGAGTTTATTTGTCTACTTGAACAACCCAATTTCAGACACTACTAGTCCGTTTTGAAAAATTATTTCAATGTTAGATAGCCCATTTATCGAGGCAATCTATAGGCTATAAACAATCACGCTATGACGAATAGGAGTGAAGCATCAATCTAAAATATTGCAAAAACGATCGAGTGACGCTTACGAAGTAGTGCAACTAGTAGATATAATGATATCTAGATAAGTATAGATTTATCAAACTTGAACAGTTGCAAAATAGCTTTAAGAATATAAAAAAAGTTATGGCAAAGACCAGGTGTTTCTGACCAGTTACCAAAATGGTGTTACTTTGTATTAACTTAATGTTTAAGTGAACATGATGGCTTGAACGAGGTTGAATAGTCCGGTACCCGAACGATTTGAACATAGAAATTGAAATAAATGCTTAGGACTGGGTTTAAGTTATACACGTCAGTTTATGAGAATGCAAACTTCAAAAGATAGTAACGCAATTTAGTGTAATAATGAAGATTGTTTGTTTTTCTGGTCGTTAATGTCTGAGAATCAGGTGTATTTTTTTCCAAATGATGATAAACAAATTATGTAAAAATAGCTGTGGTACAGAAATATAGCTGCTTTGTAGGTGAACTTGACGAATAAAACTGTATGAAAATTTGCAATAATTTCCTTTAAAAGATTTCTATTAAAAAAAACTATCTATCTAACTATGATACACTATCGAATGAGGTCTTGTCTATAATGATAGATGTAAGTTTTTGTAAATAAATAAGTTTTTTTTTTAACTGCTAAAAACTAGAGCTTGACCGCGATCCCACCTGATGGAAAGCAGTGATGCGATCTTTGTTGGTAAAGCGCAAACTAATAATAGTAAACTTATTATGCTTCTAATGCCCTTAATAAAATTATAATATACAATCAATAGCAAGATGAATTAGCTGGCAATCTTAAGTCCAAACCCTTGGTTAGGAGAGGCTCGTCCACTGGAGACGTACTTGAACTGATGTTATAAACTATCTCACTTCTAACATTACTTATTACAATTTCTATGCACTTTACAGTAAAGCTCGTAAGGCATACGTAGGTATATCGTACGGTTGAAGCCACGTCGTTATCTATGTTCGGCATCTTGAAAGTGTGTACAGTCAGACGTGTCGACTGACTGTACATTGAGCCACTGAAGTACTGTCGGCTTTAGTTTTTTTAATGACCAACCTTTCGTTGTAACAATTCATATTTTGTGAAGGATTTGCTTTGGTAACCGACTTTTAAAAAGGAGGTATGTGTTTTTTTGTGGACATGGATTTGGTAAGATTTTGATGATTATTAAGTTTAAAAATTTTTGGTGTAATAATGTTTTAAGTTGGTTAATTTTATTTAAATACTGATATTAGTGTGCGAATTGATGATTGTTACTTCATGTAATAGATGCCTGTTACTCTACTCATTTATTAACGACCCAAGAGATTTCATGAAATTTGGGATAGAGATAATACAATTTAGGATAACATATGATTGGCTATTGCTAATGTAACTGTAGTTAAACTAGCTTCCGCCCCGCGGTTTCATCGTTGTTCTCGTTGTTGTAAGAATATGAAAATAAAGCATAGCCTCTGTTACTCACTGTTAATGTCACTTCCGCTTGGTAATTGTTTTATTTTTGTTTAGGCGTGATAGCGTAGCAAACAAACTGACATTCGCATTTACCTATTAGTTTTAAAAAACCTCGAGAAAATCATTTAATCCATTTTGTGTACACTTGTCTACAAACCAGTACGCGGTGACTCGACACATCAAAACTCTTGTATTCCGAGAAACGGCAATAATTTTAAATAAATATAAAACCAGCAGAGTTATATTAAATACGGATATAGTACTGATTTATTATCCGGTCCATATCAAAGCCGGTGGGACTGATGGCCGTGTTTTATCGATCGTTAGGTCATATCGATTCTATCTCGATTGCTTTAATCGATACCTATGTTTTAGACAAGAATTTTAAACTTTTGCTATATTAGCAGAAACAGGACAAACATACAATGTTCTTTATTGCAATTAGGAAATAAGTTCCTGTGTTCCTGACTCTTCTAATCTGATTGCTCTGTGGTTATTGACCCTGACTCTCAAGCTGCCGGTCGTGGGTTCGAATCGCACCCAGGACAAACATTTGTATGCGTGATTATGTACTGTTTGTTCTGTGTCTGGATGTAAATATCTATATATAAGTATGTATTTAAAACGTAGTATATCAGCTATCTGGTTATATAACACAAGCTCACTTTGAAGTTTACTTTGAAATCAAATTGGCTGTGTGTGAAAAATGTCCCAGGATATTTATTTATTTTCAAAGCTAGAGTGAATTTTCTGGGCCAGCGTGTTTTCTTAGGCTTCAGCGTCGCTCATGTCAGAATGTGTCTGAAGTCAAACTTAAGTTCATTTACTTAATTAAAAAAACCGTACATTCACTTCGTCTTATAAAGTTACATAATATATATATAAGATTTTGGACTGGGAAATGAACTTTTGACCTGTGCCGTTACAGTACTAGAACACCTCCACTAACCGGCCCATCAACTTTAAAAAAACAAACGATTAAAATCTCAAACGGAACTCATTAAGTAATTTGATATAAATTAATGGTATTAATAAAAAAGTAGCAACAAACTTGATCAAACGGATTCCGATACAAATGATAGATCATAAATAAGAGAAATAGCTAACAGTAGCTTCTGTACAATTTAAATTCTAAATGTCAAATAATTGCAATTCACATGTAAAATAGTTTTAAATAAATACATCTAGTATGTAAATGTTGGATATATGGAGAGACGAGATTCTTTTACACGTGGTTTTGGTTAAGTTTGTATGTCCAAGAAATCATCACTACATAGTATAAAACAAAGTCGCTATCCGCCGTCTGTCTGTCTCTATAAGCTTAGATCTTTAAAACTGCGCAACGGATTTTGATGCGGTTTTTTTTAATTGATAGAGTGATTCTTATGGAAGGTTTTTATGTATAAATCATTACGCTATGACGAATAGGAGCGGAGCATCAATCAAAACTGTTGCAAAAACGGGCAAGTGACGCTAACGAAGTTGCGCGGGTCAACTAGTTGTTAAGAAAAAAAATATATATTGTTGATAATTCCTCTAGATCTCTTTCTCTCATCATCATCAGCTCATATACGTCTCCACCGAGGAGCTCGAGCCACTCCTAACAACGAGGGGGTGTAGTCCATAGTCCACGACGCGGGCCTAGTGCGGATTGACGAACTTCACATGTCTTCAATTATGACATCAAGGGCATGCAGGTTTCCTCACGATGTTTTCCTTTCGTAAATATAAATATATAGTAAATATCTAGTAAATATATATATACCAATATATAGTAAATATCTAAATAAGTATGTTTTTAAATGTAATATGTGTGTGAAAAATGTTCCAGGGTATTTATTTATTTAGTAGTGGCTCCTAATCTTAAATTATCCCGAATAAAAAAATGTGTTAATCACAAGATTTCAAATAAATCCGATCAGTAGTTTTTGCGTTAAAGAGGAAGAAATACCCATACAAACTTTCGCTTTTATAATATTAGTAGGACCCATCCAATGCTTCCGATATAAGAATGCATCCGTGAAAATATGTCACTACCGTCAAATACCACAGAAATATCGAAACACTTTATCGTATTCGATCACACGCGTTTAGATAGAGACATAAAATTTTATTGTTCGTCGAATCCTCGTCGAGATTTTTAATGGTTCCTACCAAAAAAAAAAACATGTGTAGGTACAAACCCGTTTCGATTTTGATAAAAATCTGTAAAGAAACCAATGCACGTTCATTCTTAGGTTAGTTTTCTCGGAAACGGCGTGTCTGTCCTGCAGTATGGAATATAAAGAGACATTAATATAAGGTGTTATTGCTTCAGTAATTGATTCGAAATGTTATCGTGAGTGAAATACGATGGAAACATAATGCGATCGCATCGACATGTCCAAATTGAGCTCGGTGTAGGGTTAAGGGCCGCCGCCGCTTGCTTACCAATAACATTTATTAGATTCATAGTTTTATGTTATTTATTATCCATTTTGAATTTGGTATACAAGTGACCTGTAGTAGTAGTAACTTGTTTAATAGGGCTTGTCTTAGGAACAACATTGAATTCAATTCTTATAGTGTTAGATAGCCTATTCGTCGAGCAAAGCTATTGGCTGTATAATATCATGCTACGACCTATAGGAGCGGAGGATCAATGAAAAATGTTGCAAAAAAGGAATAGGTCATGACGTCAACTATTGGAAAGTATATTTTGGGAAACTGCTTGAATTTGTTGAAATATTGATTCTACGCAGTTTATATAAGCTGCGATCTATGAAATGATTTGCACGTGGCTTATACGATGTTTATTTTCTTTATGAGACATGCTGTTTTAAATCTGGATTAGACCCTTAAGATAAGGCGACAATCTACTTGACACTGTACAACAAATCCCGTTCAAAAGAATATGTTAAAAATCTAAATTTCTAAAGCCAAAACGAAAGCCAGTATTGTCTTATGAACTACTGATCAGACATTCTCCATTTACTACCACGTCATCACAATAAAACTTACAGTAAGCTCCGAATCTTCCTAAGCATCAATTAATTAGACAATAATGAAAAGCTATATTCAGCACATATGCCGAAGCCAACCAAAATATAGCAGACGCTACCCCAAAGGCATATAAATAAAAGGGGTTTGATATTTATCGTCTGGTGTTTATTACTACGAAAATTATACCCCTAATGAGTTCCCGAAGTCCCCCGAAGTCCCCCGAACCCCCCCGAGTGCTAGAAGCGAGGACAGAAAATCCTATCGGCTATTAACAGTCAAGGAGTGGTAAATTATTGTTGTTACTGAAGCAAAGTTCGCTCCCCGCAAAGACTTTATGTTAATACCTACGTATTTTGTTGTTGATAATGGGACCCGATGTTTTGTTGTGTGTACGAGTTTTTGTGATCTTCACGTTGTTTTTAGGTTCAAAATTGATTGGCATTATTTTTTATTCTAGTATTCTTTTGTTTATGCCTTAGAATCATCATTGCCTTAAATTTTCCCGGGATAAAAGGCATATATGTTAGTGAACTCTATCCCAAATTTCATCGCAATCCCTTCAGCCATTTTGGCGTGAAAGAGTACCAACCACACATACATTCTCACAAACTTTTGCATTCATAATATTATAATTCATAGTTTGACAAAATATATAACCTATATGTATTTTAACACCATAATACAATGGCATCATCACCTTGGGCCATGCGCCGCTCGGCCACGCTCGAAAAGTGTCGTTACAACTTTTTTGGCCTTAATTTTTTCCGTCTAGCCCCCCTTTTGCTACGCGATAAGGAACTACGTTCCAATACTCCAAAAGTCTTAGGTGGACAAGTGCAGATTTGGATTCGCGGGGCCCATAGCATTAGCTACTCCTGCTTTTGGGTAACAGCACTAAACATAGTTCTTCAGCCAATCGTTAGACCGTCTCAGCGACTCCATACCACGGCTCGCCAATAACTCACCAGATGCCCATTTCATGCGAGAGACTTAATTTTAATTCTCAAAAGCCATTGTCTCGCCATCGGGCCGGAATTCCATTGCGTAATTATGTGAACCCTTTCTCGCACTAAATTCGTACCGTGTCGCAATTTAGCTCGCGATGTTTGAATATGTACCATTTTATTGCTGTTACTAATTGATGTTGTCGCTCGGGGTCAATTCTATACTTATATTTTGTAATTGCTTATGTATTTTGATAGAGTTTCAGAGTTTATTAATAATTTTATTTATATAAATAATTCTCGAATTTAAAAGAGATAATTAATTATAAAAGTTATTGCAAATGTTTTAAGTAAACTATAATCCTAAATTTATTAAAAATTAATTTGTTCAATTTAATATATTTTGATTTATAACATTGATGATTTGAGTTATCTTCTTAGGTGCATTTCGACAGACTGACTTTCAACGCCGAATGTGGGTCCGAAAACCCACCGTAAAATTATTGTACCTATACAAGAATATACCTTAAATATCTATATAAGTAGGTAAGTAGGTATGTATTTAAGAAAAATATAGATACCTATTTAGCTGTCTGGTTACATTTGTATGCATGATTGTGCCTGTCTGTTCTGTGTCTGGATGTAAACATCAATATAAGTGTGTATCTGGTTACAAAGCTCTGTTTAGTTTAGAATCATATTAGCCGTGTGTGAAATGTATTATTTCTTTTATATAACAGTGGTAACCTAAAACCAAAGCGACTATATTTCCCAATCATAAAACCAGATACGAATTTTAATAAAAACCAACGGATAAATCCTACTAATATTATAAATGCGAAAGTTTGTAAGTATGGATGTATGTATGTATGGATGTTTGTTACTCTTTCACGCTCCAACGGCTGAAGGGATCTGCTTGAAATTTGGCACAGAGCTAGAATATGTTCTGGAATAACACATAGGCTACTTTTTATCCCGGGAACGCGGGTGAAACCGCGGGGAGCCACTAGTACAATAATAATTCACGAATATTGCAAAATAATAAAAGTTAAAGATTATCTCGATAACTTAGCGGACACATTTTTAATTTAATAAATAACCGTTTGTCTTCAGTTGGTTATGTTTACGAGCGAACCCGAGTTGTATTATATGTGATATTGACAATATTTTACACGTGAGAATAAAATATTATTTAAATGCCCATTATGCTGTCAAATGTGTCGTGAGTGGGATTTTATTAATACGATACTTGAGGCCGCGGCCTAAATTAAATGACCCTATGACTTTAAGATCTCAGATATAATCAATACGAATAAAATCCTATTTAATATTATAAATGCGAAAGTAACTCTGTCTGTCTCGCTTTCACGCTTAAACTATTGCATCGATTTAAATGACATTTGGTACACAGATAATCTAGAGCCTGAGAAAGGACATAGGCTACTTTATATCCCGGGAAAATGGAAGATCTTCCTCCAGTGAACGCGGGTGAAATCAATTTCTCTTACATGTGCTTTACTAAATTTCTACGATCAATTAGAATATATTAATATACAGTTCTACTTATTTTCGCTTCAGTACCTATAAAAACCTATTTTTAAATGTAAACTTTTGCTTATCAAAAACATAATTCTAATGAAGCTGCATCAAAAGCCAATTTTTTAACTAAACCTACACATTTCAAGACAATCTTTAAGATAAGTCTTAGTGTGATCATAAATCGACTAGCGCTGTTCACCAACCCTTCCTCACATAAATCTACCGTCTGGACTTACCCTTACAGCAGCCCTTTGTTACAGTGCCAATATGGGAGGCCCTTAATCGAACGAAATGCAAATACGTCCCGGGAAAGCTATAGGGGATAAATTTCCAAATGAATCTTCCAAGGATGGTTCGTAAGAAACTGAGCGGTGTAGTGGTTAGATATCATGGTTTTGAGGATTTTAGTAGGTATTTGTATAAGGTTGTAAATCAATATAAAATTATTTTTTAAATGAAAAGGTCAGTTTTGTTTGACGTAGGTCAGGACTTCCCTTTTAATGTTAAAAACTTGATTTGGTCTACCTTTCCCGAATTTGCTTCTGAATAGATTTTGTGTGGCCGAATCAGGCCGGTGTAATAGACTAGAAGCCTCAATAGGCTTTTACACCCACGTTCCCGGGGGTCTTCAATTTTCCCAGGATAAAAAACAGCCTATGTGGTTTTCCAGAATATATTCTAACTCTGTGCCAAATTCCATCGCGAACTCTTCAGCGGTTTTTACGTTAAATAATAACAAACATGCATTAAAAACCCTTCTCTTCAAATAAATAGAAAAATAGAGCAATTTCTAACCACAATATCGATTACGGATTAAAACAGAACCATCTAATTTTCTAAAGTATCATAAAATCGGTTTCTTTGAAAACCAACGATACATTTCTACGGTAATAAACACGTATATAAATTCCCATTTTACGACATAAAAAGGTTATTTTTATTGGTAAATATCGATAAATTGGTTTCGTATTCGAGAGAGGAGATAAAGTTATTGTTTCGTACGACTATTGATTTGTTTTATTGTTATTGTTTGGGGATAATCTTATACGGGAACTCCATCGTATGGAGCTAATACTGTTTAGAAACTACACGAAAGGACAGTGAATGATTTTCACTACATATTATAAAACAAAGTCGCTTTCCGCTATTTGTCCCTATGACTTCTTAAATCTTTAAAACTACGCAACGATTTTAATAGATCGAGTGATTTGAGAGGAAGGCTTTTATATATAAAACATGTTAGAGAAACACTATTTATTTATATATATTTACACAATTTTGGAGGTTTCTAATGTGATGTCTAAGTATTGCACCCGTGCCCATGCGAATACCATAGTAGGCATTAATTTTAACTAACATTATAAATGCGAAAGTCACTCTGTCTATCTCGCTTTCACGACTGAGCCGATTTAAATTTGATTTGGTACACAGATAGTCTAGAGCCTGAGAAAGAACATAGGCTACTTTTTATCCCAGGAAAGTGGAGGAGTTCCTGGTACGCGGGTGAAACCGCGGTTTCAAATGTAATACATTTATATGAATGTAATTTCATATTATTATTTTTCCTTCAAAGATATATCCACGCTAACATCGTCGCGAACTTATCGACGACACGGCATCGTTATATTTATCGTTATCGTTATTATCGGTCGTTATATCGTTATTAACGATCGAAAGAACAGAAATATAAACATTAATCGTATTTATTTCTTATACCTGCGCCCGCGCCGACCTCCGCGCACCTTTAAATTAGACTTTACATTGGTATAGCTGATAGTTTATATTGTAAGGTAATAATAGCTTTATTATTAATAAACCTTTGTTAATCTGCTACTAAATTTTATCAGAAAATTACATTGATGAGATGGCTTTTACACCCATACGCGAACTGTTTCAGTGAGCGCAGAAGGCTCCTCCAGATTTTGTCATTTATTGATTAAATAGTTTCTAGTAACAAGTTTGCTCAGGCCTATCGTATAATGGTCTCATCTCTGTGCCAGTTCAAATAGGTTTTCTACAACTATCCCATCTAGTAAGTCACCTTCTTTATCTAAATAAAAGACTATGCTTTATACCTAGTCCATTGATATATCGACTTTCTGACATAGATGTGCAGGCAGTTATAAACCTTAAGGTGGTAAACAATTTCTGACGAAACTGTACAATGTATTTTTAACTAGCGACTCACCCCAGCTTCGCACGGGTGCAATGCTCATACATCACATTAGAAACCTCCAAAATTGACAATGTTTCTCTAATATATTATGCATGTATTGTATATAGACACTTTCCTCTTGATTCACTCTATCTATTAAAAAAAACGCATCAAAATCCGTTGCGTAGTTTTAAGATTTAAGAAGATATGGGGACAGACAGCGGAAAGTGACTTTGTTTTATAATATGTAGTGATGATACAGAAAGTCAAATATTTGGCCTAAATAGGGGTCGAATCCTATTCAGTCATATTTCCTTAGGCCTTCAAGATCCTGCGTCCATATTGTTACTCCAAGGCCTTCTGTCTATCAGAATTCTTATCAATCATCAACAGCTCATATACGTCTGCACCGAGGAGCTCAAGACTCCCCTAACAACGAGGGGGTTTAGGCCATAGTCCACCACGCGGACCTAGTGCGGCGGCGGACTTCACATGCCTTTAATTGTGATATCTCAGGCATGCAGGTTTCCTCACGATGTTTTCCTTCATCGAAAGCCAGTGGTGTGTATCCGTACGTAAGTTTTTTTTATAAACTCGGAGCTACGGGCCAGGGATTTGAACCGGCACCCTCATGATCGTGAGTCGGTGCGTTGCCGACTGAGCCACCATGGCTTTCTAAGAATTCTTAACTGTTTACAAATGGCGTATTGCCGATAAAACTTCCTAAAAGCTAGATTTGAGTACATTGAACTTTTAATTGAAAGTTATGTAAAATTAATTTAGTTTGCTATTAGACTTGACATGTTATTTACTAACTGTCATCATAGTACGACAATTTCTATTAATTCGATATTAAAAAAATCATAGACAAATTGTAGCCAATGACTTTTTTATAAAAATATTCTGAATATATAATTAAAATGGATCGATGTTGAATTTAAAGTAAAAACAACATAATTATAATAAACTATATTTATATTAATAAGTATTCATCTCATATATGCAGGATGCATTTAAATTATTTATTAAAATATCCAATATAATTATATTTATTGTAATTAATATTATGTACAGCTTTTAGCCACGCAGTTTCCAGAATACGGAGATAAAATATAGCCTATGTCTATCTTATGTTACTAGCTGATTATGGTCTTTTCATTTGTGACATATTTTTTAAAATCGATTTACTGTTTTAACCGTAAAATAGCAAATTGATAACAAAATCACCTTTTTAATATTAGTTAGTATTGTAATTTTATCAAGTTTCTATAATAAACTTACCTACTGTTTAAGTTTTTAACGGTCATATAAACATCGGGACAGAAAACTGATTTCAAACTAAGCAGAGCTTGTGATATACCTACCTACCTACTACTTTTAAATACATACTTATATTGGTCATCTCACATACGATGAAACACAAGGACGATAAAGCAATTACAATACAAAGAACTCACACACGCGTCAACAAATTTAAATTGCCAAAGGGACATCGACACAGGCACATCCTTATTACGTGCACCGTTCTAATGGCGTGTTGATTATTAATTAAAAATAATTACGATTACGACCATATTCAATGACTCTGGTGTTACAGCTATTAACACTTTAGTGATGGGATCGGTGGGCGTTCGGTTATCGACTATCGACTTTACCTAAATAAAAAAATGCTGAGACATTTTCACACATGGCTAATCTGAGTCCGTACAAAGATATATCGACAAACAAATGAGCTGTTTATTGACAGACCGGTTGTCGTTGTAATTAGTAACCCTGATTTCTAAGCCGGTCGTGGGTTCGAATCCCACCCAGTACAAACATTTGTATGCATGAATATGTGGGTTTGTTCTGTGTCTAGATGTAAATATCTGTATAAGTAGGTAATTTAAAGTAGTATCAGCTATCTAGTTAGCATTAGCTCTGCTTATTTTAGAACCAGATTGGCCATGTGTGAAGAATGCCTTAGGATTTTATTTAAAACTATCGATACCAATATGATCGATGGCCATCGCACAACACTAGCGAACAGTTCTAATTAAGGCATCGACCGTGCACCGAATGTGTGTTTAATCAAGCCTGTAGCCGCCAGCACTTGTTTGCTTTGTAGTTGGATGCGCAGGCGCAGCGACGCGCTTTTAATGACTGGACCGTTTTAAAAACTTATCCATTTACTTCCGCATTGGATTATACGGGAGAAAACTGATGCGGTATGCTCTTTTATATATAAAACTGAAAGATTTTGTCTATGGTTTGACAGCCCGGTTGGTTTTGTGGTTAGTGACCCTGACTTTCAAGCCGTGGGTCGTGGATTCCAATCCCACCTAGGACAAACATTTGTATGCATGAATATGTCTGTTTGTTCTGTGTATGGATGTAAATATCTGTACTATGTATGTATTTAAAAGTATTATATGTAGTATATCAGCTATCTGGTTACCATAACACAAGCTTCATTTGAAGCTTACTTTGGAATCAGATTGGCCGTATGTAAAATTGAATAGGTATCTTAAGTTACCAATTATATCTATCATTTTGAAATTAAATTATCTATTTATAAACTTGTTAGAAATGAATGGGATCATTACCAAATCAATATTAATCCTACTAATATTATAAATGAGAATGTTTTTGAGTATTGATATTTGTTAATCTTTCACCCAAAAACTACTGGGACAACTTGGATGAAATTTGGAACAAAGATTTTGGGAACCACTAGTATAATAACCCATTAATATAACATGTTAGGAGATGGTAATTAAACGGTAGATCAATTTAAAATGTTTTTGGGTCAATATTTTACAGCATACCTACACCCATGGGGTCAATTCTGTGCATTCCACTAATTTTATAATGCGGTGTGACGGACGAGATTTCAAAACACCTCCGTGCCTGTATCAATACTCGCTTATCAGGGATCACTAAACACCGAAACTCATTGATTTATATGAGAAATCAAACCTGAACACTCTTCAAATTATAACTCTACCCCCTCAGGTTAGAGTTTGATTTCCGTCGTCAACCTTCCCAGATTTCAAGAAGTTATAGCCAAGCGATTTGGAGTGCTGTTGTGATTAGTATAGGGTTGTATTTTGAGGGTTGGAATACAAAGATAGGATGCCACCAAAGACGAATATGCCAGTTTCAAGTGATTTATACCCGATACGGCGTATTAAAAGTTTTGTTTCTTTTAAAATGTTAAAATTCGGTTATTTATGGTCTCAAAATCGAGAGGAGCGATTAAATTATGTCCGATACTATTGGGATTTATTGCTCCGAAGTGTATTGTGCGCTTCCTCTATTTGTCTATTTTATATAATTTGTTCTTGTGACATTAAATGGGTATAATTGAATGATGGTGCTGTGGTCTACGGTAGCAATTTAAATATTTTAATTAGGTTTTTTTTTTGTCTTTTTACAACCGATAGGTTTGGGTACAATTTATTACTTCATTTGAATGAACACGATTATCGAATTTAAATTGAATGCCTTATTTATGGGATTTATTGATATCGTACTGTTTTTTAGGTTTTTAATCGTTTCTTAAATCGAATTCACATGAACGAGTCATGTTAAAGTAACTTAGAAACCCACACGATAGGTTTTGTGTATAGTGACTCTCACTCTTGTTGTGGCTTCAAATCCCACTCAGGACAAACATTTGTATGCGTGAATATGTCTGTCTGTTCTGTGTCTGGACGTAATTATCTACATAAGTATGCATTTAAAAGTAATAAATATTGTAGGTATATCAGCTACCTAGTCACCATAGTATAAACTCTGCTTAGTTTGGAATTGTATGAGAAATGACCCAAGATATTGACATAGCCTGCAATTTATTTAGTTATAAATAATTTTCTTAAATCAAACATTGATCCATCTATTGGTAAGCGATCACCACCGCATATGTACTTAGTCTATTACCATCGAAGATTCAAGATCAGAATCCCTTCACCACTGCGTTTTTCTGTCCCAAAAACCAACAAAAATTAGGTCATAGAGATTAGTAATTGTTGCTAACCGTCTCAACACAGTCGCCTAGACATCGTCCAGTCACATTAGTTTAGTCATACATTAGTCATGTTAACCAACTAGGCATGCGACGGTATCATGTGTTTAACAATTTGACATCAGACATACTTCCTCTATCAATTCACATCAACACTTATTTACGAGTAAATTTGGAGGTTACCTAGTTTTGTACAGTGCGGGACAATGTTAGTGTGAAACCAAAATAATGTATGTTCAAGTAATGTAACAAGCACTTTTAGAACATACTTTAAGATCTCACTAAAAATATTAGGGTTCAATTTGGCCTGAATCAATGTTATTTTTTTTGTTTTTTATCCGACTGACTTTATTTTCTAACCTACTCGAGTGGCAAGCAGGTATATCTACGTACGGTCCCAACTGATGACATGCGGTTACCGTAGCCTATGGACGCTTGCAACAATAGGGGCGTCACTTTGACAGCCCGGTTGGGTTTGTGGTTAGTGACCCTGACTTTCAAGCCGCGGGTCGTGGGTTCGAATCCCACCCAGGACAAACATTTGTATGCATGATTATGTCTGTTTGTCCATGTAAATATCTATAATATGTATGTATTTAAAAGTATTATATGTAGTAACTATATCAGCTATCTGGTTACCATAACACAAGCTTCATTTGAAGCTTACTTTGGAATCAGATTGGCCGTGTGTGAAAAATGTCCCAGGATATTTATTATTTACTTACGCGTTGAAAATAAATAAAAATAGTAAATTAATTACTAGCCCTGTAAAATCAATCTTATTGGGGAATCACATACATAGTGTGGGATTTTTATATAGTATTTAAGTATATAACTATCTAATACACCTTGCCACATGTGTAAAAATAAGCAGCAAATACCAGTCGGTAATAAAATTGATTGCGAACAAACACAGCATCCTGCGACGCCGCGACGTGCGCCTACGCACCGCGCGCTATTGGTATGATTGAGTGACTTTTATCTTATAAATATTTGTGATCGAGAACGTTCTATAATCCATAGAGCTCTGGGGATTAATTATGGAGTGGTTTCCATAGAGATTTATTTACTTATGTCAGAATATGAATGAAAAAAGTGGGTTTTGAACCATCGCGATTTTTTGCAATACAAAATGGTAGGTAAGTATATATTTGTGTAAAGTATTTTTATTAGTATAATACATCTTTATAGATATTAGTATGTCCTGTAATCCTTCATAAAAGTATTTCAATTTAGGACATCATCTTACAATTGCAATTTGATCGCACCAAAAATTATACTGCCTTAAGAGAGTCGTGTATCTTTTCTAAACATGCAACCGCTTCCATCACTCAAGCGAAGATATTCACCCCTTGAACCCAACAGAGGTCAGGAGAAATTAAACATAAAATCACATACAAATTAAATGGTGTGCAAACATTCAGCGTTCAAATAGTACAAGATTAATTGCCAATACGCCGCCGACATCGCGCCACGGAACAAGACAAACAAACAAACAAACGTACAAGCGTGCGACACGACGTTCCAATATACTGGCAATAATTTTAGTATATTCTGTTACACCTACGTCCGAAACATAGGAACGGTGTTATTCGGGATGATTTGGATTTAAATATTTCTGAATTTTATGTCCAACTTTAGATTTCATTTATATTATGAGTAAAGATGATAGCTAAACTGGTTTTTCTGTAAAATAATACTCTATATATATATATGTGTTTTTTTTACATTCCCCTTAGCAAAACTATTGTAATGCAAGTGCCAAGAACTGCTGTATCATGAAGAAAATAATATTTGTAGTTCTATAAAGAGACATTTATATATCTTTTAATATCTTCGATTTGTATAGTAAATCGTGGACAGGTTTTACAAAAATATAGCGTATAAACATAATATTTACGATAGCAGCTATCGGCGAAATAAACAAAGATAATATCACCATTGGAAATAACTCCGGAGGAATATCGAGAAATGATAATAATCTATTTTAATTGCGACCGTTTATATCGTTCACGTATCAGCTCATTAAGATTATACACAGTTATGTTTATTGAAGATCTTGGAGACAAGATATCATCATCAGCTCATATACGTCTCCACTGCAGCTCGAGCCTCCCCTAACATCGAGGGGGTTTAGGCCATAGTCCACCGCGCGCGGCCGCGGTGCGGACTTCACATGCCTTTGTGACATCTCGGGCATGCAGGTTTCCTCACGATGTTTTCCTTCACCGAAAGCCAGTGGTGTGAATTCGTACGTAAGTTTTTATAAACTCAGAGGTACGGCATTTATAAGATATATCCTATATTTGACAATAATTGACACTTAAGAACTGTACAAGCTGAAGTACCAGTGAAATGATTATGAGCTGAAGAACAGATTAATAATGCAGAATTCAAATGCAATGTCTTAATTGAGAGATAGTTTGATTTTTAAGACGTCTGTCGTAGGTTCGAATCCCACAAAGGACAAACATTTGCTCGCATGAATATGTCTGTTTGTTCTGTGTCTGGTATTTAAAAGCTATCTGGTCACCAGGACACTGGTCTCCTTTTCTTAGCTTGGAATCAGATTGGCCGTATGTGAAAAATATGCCATAAAATTTACTTATAATTTCTGAATCCACCAGAATAGTGATGTTCGATCACCTTCTTACATATCGACTTGAGGGATTGGCTTGCCCGCCGGTACTAAATCAAATAGTCGATAAAAAGCTAAATGTTGTCCGATTGCAAGGCGCGAGAACTCTTGCGCATAAATTTATGCGGTGCTGATAAATTAAGCCGCGTGCTCACTGTGAGTTATGGGCCTAGATGTGGCCTGTCGGGGCCCTTTCGGATATTGTTGGAGTGTTGGATTGTTATTGTTTTTATTGGTACCGTATTGTTCAGGGTTGGTGCTGTCTCTTTTTGGTGTATGACGTTAGAGAATGATGGATGTTTTGTTAGCTAGGTGAATTGAGTGGCTAAAGTAATGCGTTTCTATTGTATCTATATAATTACTTTTTATTGCTTCGACTAATACTAAACTAAACTATTTACGTTTTATCATACCTAAAAATTCAGATAAATAATTCATATTATTATTGTTTGTGATGTAATATTTATAAATAGGTCCACAGCAAATAATATAGATTTATGTTAAATAAATCTCAAGCTTTAAAATTTGTGTGACAAACAGACAAACAACAAATCACGTTACATTAAGAACGTATTTATCAGAGCAGAGTTTTATTGGTGTTAATACCTCATTACTGTTGTTGACAAATGATAAAAAATAAATACTTTAAAACAATATTAATTGCAGTGGTCGATGTTATTCGTGGAATTAGTCCAATCGTGAATTGCTGAGATTTCACACTGAACGAGACAGATTGACAGTCGTGTTGTGGCCTAAAGGTTTATACACACAGGCTTAAAAAGTGAATCCATTCTTTTTAATAATATACAGGGACTATCCTAAGGGATAGGATAGGAATGTCCCAGGATATTTTTTTTTTCTACACACGGTCAATCTGATTCCAAACAGTAGTTTTCGAGTTCATTCATTACAAACATACAAACACATTTTTTTTATATTTTCCTCTTTATAATATTAGTGTGGATTAGTACCTAAGGATTGATTTACACTTGATATTCAATTGTATCTTAAATCACCTTGTGATTTTAATAAGAAAAATAATTTATTAAAAAATATTAATAGGTACTTATCCATTAGGTATCATGGTAATTTATTAAGAAAACTATTTCTTAGTAAGAATATGATACTTATTTTATACTTAAGTTGATCTAAAAAATAATTATATAGTCTAGAAAAAAGGCAATTGAAAATTAATGAAGAAAAAAATTACTATGCTAAAGTTATAGACACAAACAGTTTTTGTGTTAATTATATTAATTTAATTAATGGCGTGTGGGGGAAATAACGCGGTTGTTTCAAATGTCAAAGTTATTTGAAAGTGATATGTGATCAGCTGTCAAGGGATGTCTGCATTGTTTTTGATGTATTCATTAACTGCTGTCTAAATAAGTTCTAGTCTATCTATACTAATATTATAAAGGAGTAGAGTTTGTTTGTTTGTTTGGTTGAACGCGCTAATCTCAGAAAGTACTGGTCCGATTTGAAAAATTCTTTCGCCATTGAATAGTCCATTTATCGACGAAGGCTATAGGCTATATATCATTACGCTATGATCAATAGGAGCGGAGCACCAATGAATAATGTTTCAAAATCGGGAGATTTATTTTCCTGTTGAGAGCTTCCGCTGCGTACGCTGCGTAAACGGTTAAAGTTATGCTAAAATGATGTATGACAGAATTGTTTCCCTTCAAAACGTAGGGGGTTAAAAGTTTGTGTTAGCCCAAAGTAACTATTCCACGCGGACGGAGTCGCGGGCAGAAGCTAGTCTACCTATATATATAAAAAGTCCCCGCCGCCTCTGTCTGTCTGTCTGAACGCGATGAACACAAAAAGTATTGTACAGATTTTCATGCGGTTTACACCAAATTACAGAGTATTTTATGGGGAAGAGATGGGATTTGACAAAAATATAAAATACAGCTTAAGTAACTCTTTGATAATGTAGCTTGCCATTTGAAAAATAATTTTAAAAATCGATTAAGTGGATTAGGCGTAAAACGGTAACTAACATATATATTTGCATTCATATTAATAGTTGAATAAAAATTAAGGTAAGCTAGTATGTACCAACCTTTACACCACAGATAATAATCACGTGCAAAATACCGATTCGCTCGGATATTTTAAGGAAACATTTTGAATACATATCGTATAATAAAATAACTTTAAAATGAAACGGTAGCGGATTTCACCTGCATATCAACGTACGGAGTCGAGATACGAGATACGGGCGACGGGGACCTAGTCTAATTTTGGATTTAAAGATTTTAAACTCACTTGTGTATCACTTTTGACTTCCGTCTAACTAGATCCTTACTAATCTTATAAATGTTATGTTATAAAAGATACTCTGTCAGTCTGTCTGTTGCGCATTCACAGTTAAACCACTGAATCGATTTGAATGAAATTTGGTACAGAGATAGACTACAGCTTAGGAAAACATACCTAGGCTACTTTTTAACCAGAAACGTTGTATGCTTCGTTTGTGGGGTGAAAATCGAACTTACGACGAGCGTATGAAAATCATGGTCTATCTGCAAAGCCAACCAGTCATTAATCATTAAAGGCATAATAAAAAAAAACATATAATTTGAATTACATATTCCCTCAAATTTTAAAGTAATTTCATACAAAAATAACAACTGACCTTTATCCGTCAGGTATCCAAGAAATATCATAAAAAAAACGTTAAAATATACTTAATTATGAATAAAATATACGAGTTCAATAATATTAATTGGTTAGAAAGCATTTCAAAAGCAACACGACCACAGGCTGTCACATGTGAATCGAGATCTCGTTATAATCGATAGGTAATCGAATTAGCATAATCGCACCGTAGTTAATACACCTGCCTCTATACATTATCAATATAGACTAAAAGGAAAAAGTAGTACAGATGTGACTGTAGTTTATACCTATTTTAAAGTTTAACTCAACATTTCAACTCTTAATCATGATCATAAAATGTGCTCCCATCATGTACTCGTAATTCTAAATCATTAAAGATGAAAGAAGATTTTCATTATCTTATTGCACACGACTTGTTACAATTTGCTGTAGATCCATGGTTTTAAATTCCTTTCACGCGTAAAAAAGTTCCAAATCCCTCCCTATATAGAAAATCTTATTTAATTGTGTGTCATTCATTATTTGAATATTGAAACCATATAAAATTGCATTAGTCTCGAATGCAATTTCAAATTTTGAATTTTTACCTACCAAGCAGACTCTTTATGCAGTCTGCTTGATAGGTAAAAATCCTCTCGCAACTTAACCGACTGTGCCATCTGTAATCCTACATTTTTAATCTATGCCTTAATTCGTTATCTTTGATCGTGGAGCCATTAACGGATGTCTCGTCATAAATCAAGATGGTTCTCGCAATCATTCAAATTGACAGACCAGACCGCTGGATCAATTTATTAAATAACTCCACATTTAATGAAACGCCATCAGATTGTGCTTTTACCAAATATAGGAAATAACGTGGCAAAGATAATAATGTAATTAAGATAAGCATGATAAATGTGAATTTTATATTTTGATCAATATTTCACAGGTCCCCGTGTCTGGTGTTTCTTTGATCAAAGATTCAATATAAGGATTTTTGCTGCAAAAATGTATCCACCAGTTCAATAGTATAGATATTTTTTATTCAATCCTGTAAAAAATCAATAACCCTTCCTTATTCTGAGACATTTTTCACACACGGCCAATCTGATTCCATTCTAAGAGCATGTGTTATGGCAAGCAGATAGCGGATATACTTGTTGGAGGTTTGATATGAACATACTGGCTCTAATCCTAAAAATGTTAGAGAGAAGTTTACGTGTCATCTGTCTTGTTTTAAATATATGCTGTTGCAACGTCCCAAGAGACAAGTGTCTTTTATTCCACTATTGCTATTCTCTAACAGGTTATGGGCCCAGGAATCCCAGGTAACCCAGGAATCCAAGTATTAATCTACAAATGATTATAGCTACCTGAATTTTAAAAAGTACGAGCGGTAATTTATAAAACAAATTACAAAGATGGCGGATGAAGAAAATTCATCGAATTCTAATTCTATTTGTGGGATTCGAAAACTGAAAGGCTCCAACGACTACGCAAGCTGGAAATTCATAGTAAGAAATTATCTTGAATCTAAAAATTGGTGGACTGCAGTCGAAGCTGATCATGTTACTCCTGAATTGAAAGACACAGATAGAAAGGCACGTACGACACTGTGTCTATTATTAGAGCCCTCTTGCTTTGCCCACGTGTTTAAAGCAAAAACAGCACGGCAAGTTTGGGAAAATTTATCTAAAGCGTATGAAGATAAGGGCTGGGGAAGACGCATATCTTTGCAACGTCAGTTGTGGCAATGCAAATTAGAAAATTTTCAATCAATGGAGAAATATATTACTGGCATTGTATTCCTAGCGCAACAGTTAGCAGATATTGACGCAGAAATTTCAGAAGAATGGATTATTTCCATATTGTTGGCTGGCCTACCGGGAGATTACAACCCTTTAATTATGGCTGTTGACAACAGCGGTAAGGAAATCTCTTTAGAGCAAATAAAAACCAAACTGCTACAAGAAGGAAATAGACAAGCAGAGTCAGGCGCAGGAGCTGGTGAGCAAGCTCTTATCACATCTAAGGGCAAAACCAATGAAAACACAACAAAAGCTCGAAAGCCAGTGTACAAATGCTTTAAGTGCCATAAGATTGGGCACAAAGCATCTGAATGCAAGAAAAGTCAGTTCAATGCAAATATATGCATGGGTATGTCGTCAACTGTCAACAAAAATGGTTGGTATGTAGACAGTGGTTGTTCAAATCACATGACATTTAATAACGAGATGTTGTCTGATTATAAGATTGAAAAGAACAGCATGAAAATAAAAGTGGCGAGTGGTACAGAAATTCCAGTTAAAGGCAGAGGAAATGCCGTACTCAGAACCAGTAAGAGTTCGATACTACCATTGAATAATGTATTATATGTTCCAGGGCTATCTATGAACTTAATTTCTGTGAGTGATCTGGTTAAAAAAGATCATTCAGTAAGTTTCAACAAAAAAGGTTGTGTGATAAAAAACCAAACTGACCAAATAGTTGCGACTTGTCATCAAGTTGACGGAATTTTTAAATTAAAAGAAAAAGAAAATTTGACAGTCAATGTGACAATGTCCCACGAATGTTTGAAAAATTTATGGCACAAACGATTAGCTCATTTAGGACAAAAGAATATAATAATTTTAAGAAAATTGGTGACTGGAATTGAATAAAAAAATACGGATATTACTGAACCATGTATACCATGCATAAATGGAAAAATAAGTAACAAACCATTTCAAAAATCTGGAACAAGGGCAAAACAATGTTTGGAAATTGTTCACACCGATATTTGTGGTCCGATGGAAGAGTCATCATTCGCAGGCTCTCGTTATATGTTGCTTTTTATCGACGATTATACGCGTATGACGCATGTTTATTTTTTAAGAAATAAAAGTCAAGCTTTCGAAAAATTTCGTGAATATAAGGCGGAAGTAGAGAACGAGACTGGTATGTCGATAAAATGTCTTAGATCGGACAATGGTAAAGAGTTCTGCAATCAATCTTTTGATAAGTTCATAAAGTCAGCTGGTATAAAGCACCAGAAGACGGTGCCGTATACGCCTCAACAAAATGGCGTAGCTGAGAGGGCGAACAGAACGATTATCGAAAAGGCGCGAACGTTGCTTTGTGAAGCAAAGCTAAGCAAAAAGTTTTGGGCAGAAGCAGTTTGTACAGTAGTATACATAAAAAATCGAAGTCCTACGAAAGCTGTTACGAATAAAGTACCTCAAGAACTTTGGTCCGGTAAGAAAGTAGATTTGAGTCACTTGAGAATTTTTGGATGTTTAGCTTATGTATTGAAACCTAAACAGAAAAGGCAGAAGCTCGACATGAAGGCAGAAGCTTTATTTTTCATAGGCTACTGTAATAATACCAAAGGTTACCGACTTATGTGTCCAAAGACTGGCAAGATAACAGTTGCCAGAAATGTTAAATTCTTGGAGAACGTGTTTCTTTGTGATGGTGCTTATGATGAAGTAACGAAGAACACAGTTGTTCCTGTTAATATAGAGAAGGAACTAATAGAATCTGTGACCCAAAATGACTGTGACATCAGTTCAGAAATTGATGGATGCTCTCAGGAAGCAGAATCAGATGATATAAATTTTGCTAGAGTTCAAGAAACGAGTACTGAAGCTAATACTGAACCAAGGTACAATATGCGTACACGAAAACAAGTCGACTATACGTGCACATGTACTGAAGCTATCGCTGATATTGATGGCGATCCAACAACGATGGAGGAGGCAATGGGTAGACCTGATCGCGAATTATGGCGAAAAGCCATAGACGACGAACTGAATTCTTTAGAAGAAAATCATACATGGTCACTCGTTGATTTACCACGGGATAAGAAGCCAATAAAATGCAAGTGGATATTTAAGATAAAACGTGACAGCGATGGCAAGGTATCTAAATATAAGGCTAGGTTAGTAGCAAAAGGGTTCACTCAAATACATGGCATAGATTATAACGAGACTTATTCTCCAGTTATTAGAAGTTCCACTTTGCGATTATTATTCTCATTAGCTGTAGAATACGATTGGGCTATTGATCAGTGGGATATAACGACTGCTTTCCTTTACGGAAAATTAAAGGAGGACATTTATATGCTTCAACCGAAGGGTGCAATTGTCAAAGGTCAGGAGAATAAGGTCTGTAAATTGCAAAGGTCATTGTATGGGTTAAAACAAGCGTCAAACGCTTGGTTTAATGAATTTGATACTGAAATGTTGAATTTAGGTTTTATTCAATCTAAAATTGAGCCATGTTTATATCAAAAAGTATTAGGTGATAGAGATAGGATAGTAGTAGTCATTTATGTTGACGATATTTTTGTATTCTGTTCTCAAAAACACGAAAATGAAAAGCAGAACTTAAAATCTAGTCTATTGCGAAAGTTCAGAGTCAAAGACTTAGGTCCTGCTAGACATGTACTAGGTATTAGGCTTAGGAGAGATAATAATACTATTTACCTAGATCAGGAACAATACATACTCAATATTTTAAAGAAATTTGATATGCTTGACTGTAACCCAGTTATTACCCCAATGGAAGTAGGTCTCAAACTTGAGAAAAGTTCTAATTCCGATTGTAGGTTGCCTTATCGTAATCTTATAGGTTGTCTCAATTATCTGTCACAAAATACTAGACCAGATATTGCACATGCAGTTAGCGTATTATCTCAATTTAATTCATGTTTTGATGAAATTCATTATAAACAAGCTAAACGTGTGCTTAGATATTTGAAAGGGACATCTGATTTGGCGATTTTATTCCAAAAGTCAAGAAACCTAGAATTATATGGTTTTGTTGATGCGGATTGGGGTGGGTCTTTTGATCGAAAATCTTTTACGGGTTTAATGTTCATGTTAGGCAAAAACTTAATAACGTGGGAGAGTCGTAAGCAAAGGTGTGTGGCACTGTCCTCTACAGAGGCTGAGTATGTAGGTTTGAGCCAAGCTTCAAAGGAAGCAATATATTTAAAGAGTTTATTAAAAAGCTTAGCACGTGATATTGGCTGTAAACCAGTAGTTGTTTATAACGATAACCAATCTTCGCATAGAATCGCAGTAAACAAAATGAACCATAATAGGACTAAACACATTGATATTAGGTTTCATTTCGTCCGCGAAGCTATTTCAAATGAGGAAGTTGAGGTCCGATACTTGTCTTCACAAGAAATGGTAGCAGACATGCTAACAAAGTCTCTGCCAGGCCCCAAAATTAAATCAGATTTGATGAAATTACCCATTAAGAGGGCGGGCGAAAATATACGCTAGTTAAAACTAAACGTTAAGTGATTTGTTAAGTTGTGTTTATGTTATATTTATGTTGTATAGTTTGTTGTATTAATGATTAATTTCTGTTTTGTTTTCTACTGTTGATTTATATGCGCATTTATAGGATTAAGGGTGCGTGTTGGAGGTTTATGAACATACTGGCTCTAATCCTAAAAATGTTAGAGAGAAGTTTACGTGTCATCTGTCTTGTTTTAAATATATGCTGTTGCAACGTCCCAAGAGACAAGTGTCTTTTATTCCACTATTGCTATTCTCTAACAATACTACTTTTAAATACATACTTATATAGTTATTTACGCCCAGAAACTGAACAAACAGACATATTCTTGCATACAAATGGTTGTGGGGTAGGATTCGAACCCACGACCGTCTGAAAGTCAGGGTCACTAACCACAGTAACCACAAATACCTACGGTCTATTTATTATGTCCTAGTATAATAGCGGCTGCCCGCGGCTTCACCCGCGTACCCGGGAGATCTTCCATTTTCCTGGGATAAAAAGTAGCCTATGTCCTTTCTCAGGCTCTAGACTATGTGTACCAAATTTATTTTAAATCGCTCAGTTAGCGTGAAAGCGAGACAGAGTTACTTTCGCATTTATATTATTAGTATAGATATCTGTTTGTTATAGTTTACCACGTAGTCCAACATTTCTAGGAAACCATATCGCCAATCTATTACGTAGCTTTAATACACCCACTTAGAGTAATATCCTACCAAATGCAAGAGTATACATAAATCAAACATTGTTTGTGTACAATAAGTTTTTATCAAACTCGGTCGTATTAATCATGCGGTCGATTGCCATGGTTTATGGAATTGATTCAATTATTATTTAAAATGTTCTGTACAATGCTTGAATGGATGTTACCTTATTTGTTACGTGGCTTGTTCTATGTCCGAGATGTTGCTAGGCTAGTATGGAGGTGGATTTTATTTTGTGTTACGATTTTCGACAAAAGGTCTGGAAATTATTTTGACTCTTATTTTCAATAGAGATCCAACTGAAGCACTTGGCTATATATCAAACTTCGTTTAATAAATATATGTTTAATTAAAGACACAAATTCAATTATGTATTGTCACTTTTTACAATCGTACTAGTGGCTACCCCATGGTTTCACTCGCGTTCCCAGAGGATAAAAATTATTAGTCTATGAATAATTCCAAAATATATTCTAACTCTGTGCCAAATTTCATCGCGATCCCTTCAGCCGTTCTGGCAAGAAAGAGTAACAAATATACCTACAAACTTCCGCATTTATGATATTAGTAGGATTTAAATTGATATAATTTTGTTACATTTTTCCAACGAGCTTTTACTAGTGCCTGAGCTTAGTATTGCCAATGCCCTTACTTTTAAAACAGTCTTCTTTTTAGCATGATCCGTTCAAAACCTGTAAGTTACTTAACAAACTCAACCTCATCTTTACATTCTTTTCGTTCATCATCATTCATCATCAAGCATAGATATTTCTTGCACTATCTCAGCTCTTTTATACAATTTTATATTTATCATTACCCATTAGTTTAAAATCTGTAACTTTACATACCCAACCTCTTTAATCAAACATTTCGTACATAACTCAAGCTGGTATAATTCTCCTAAAAAAAACCCAGTTCAGAATAAAGTCGGTTCCACACGATAGTAGCAGGTGACCACTCCGGGCGGGCCGATCTAGCCGGCCGATCGCTCGTGGGTCGCTACTGTGGGGGCGGTGTGCGCTCACCCTTACAATGCGACCGGCGCGCGCGCATTAAATCATCTCTTTCTCATATTTATTAAGCAACTCTTGTGCTGTTTGTGTTTTTATGCACAACTAACAATAGTAGAATTATGTAGTATTGATAAGAAATGATTGATTGATGTGTTTAACAGTTTTTCAAGTGATTATTTTGTTTAGTATTGCCAGATCAATGCTATATTTGCTAGTTAATTAGTCTTAAATATTCTAAATGTGGATTAAATACAATAAAGGGGATATCAATATTTAATTATTTAGTTTCTTTTTCTGAATCATTCTCTGAATATAACACGTATGACGTTCACACTTTTAAGGATAAAAACCAAATTGATCTAACTCTAGCATCGGTTTCGCGGTCTCAACCGTGTGTTTACCGTTCTTGTAGGAATACGGGGATAAAATATAGTCCTTGTCACTCCCTGACAATGTAGCTTTCCATTGGTGGGAATTAAATAGATCGGAACAGTAGTTTCGAGGCCTATTCATGTTAAACAAACATACAAAGAAAGAAAGAAAAAAAAAGATTTCTCTTTTTAATTAATATTATTAGTGTATAAATGTATACAACAAACAAAACCATCACGCTTATAGTTGTAGGTACTTACCTACTTACATACAAAAACAAAAAAGTTTTAATTGCTCCCCAGTCGGTTGAAAATATCGTATTTGTCAATTCTATATTAAATACAGACGGATTTACATTCCTCGATGTCGACCAACGATCGTCAAGGCCAATAAATATATTGCTGGTTTCCCGGAAGTCAAGAATTGGCAATATATTTTTTTAAATAAGCTCACTTACTAATTAGTGCTTCAATTAGGCAACGCTGGGCTTATAGTGGTGTGGATAGTTACAATACATAGAGTTAATAACGTGGAGATAGGCTAGACAATAAAGAATATAGTAAGAAATTAGTTTATTTCCTAGAATATGCCTATCCGATTGGCTTTGTGACTCACTTTTAAGCCTTCTGTTGTGGTTTCGAATCGCAAAACAACCATTTGAGTGCATGGATATGTCTGTTTGTTCTGTCTGGATGTAAATATAGGTATATCACGATATTAATTACATATATGTGTTCAAAATTAGTAGGTATAGTATATGGTCATGTATAAAAAATGTCCCTGAGCTTATTTATTTATTTAATACCTACTTGGTCTTAAACAATATAGTGACTAAGGAATTGATTTAAATTTGGTGAAACTGTACCTGATATTTAATTTTACATAGGTATTTATTATCAAATTAAATTTATAATCTCACAATAGAATTGTACCTACAAGAACTACTTACTACCAATAAATAAATAAATTTCCTGGGACATTTTTCACACACGGCCAATGTGATTCCAAACTAAGCACAGCTTGTGATATGGTAACCAGATAGCTTTTATATACACACTTATATAAATATTTACATCCAGTCACAGAACAGACAGACAATACAAGTAACTCAGTTCTGTAGTGGCGTCACTTCTACTAGATAATATAGGTAGAATAAGTAACAATTAGCCATTAAATTATATGGGACAGTCGCGTGCTTACGTTCTTGGATAACCGATGGACAATGCCAGACATGCTCCGTGTCCGATCACCTGTCTTAAAACCGCTTTCCATCATATATGCTATACTATGCAGTGAAATATCCTGGGATGTTCACACACGGCCGATATGATCCCAAACTAAGCAGATATTGTGGTAACCAGATAGATGATTACTACTTTTAAAATATATACTTAAATTTACATTAAGACACAAAACATTTTACAGACAAATATGTGTATGTGTGGGATTCGAGCCCACGACCAGCGGGTTCAAAGTCAGAGTCACTAACCACGAAATCAAATGGTCAAATTAATACAGAAAATCTGGTCAAAAACTAGGCAGAGCATATGATTACCAAAACGCCTTTTCTTTGTACTTTGCGAAAGTTAGTTTGATTTTCCTTCCTTCAAGCTATGTTAAGCTTAGTACCAGATAACCGTAAGTGAAGAATTTCACATTAACTATGTCTTTTATATTACCAATTAAATAGAAAAAAGGTTAAGGTGATGATCATATATATTTACAACAAAATATAGCACCCAAAGAGTTTGAGCTAAGCCTCAAAAGCTAAGTTTTCACTGGAGAGGCAGCTTAAGTCAGAATTTAAACTTATGTGATGGTGTTGAAGCGTAGTGAGTGTGGAATGACCTATACATGTGTCAAATTCACTTAAGGCGATGATAGCTCAGTGGTTGTGGACAATTGTCGTGAACGACACGGTTCGAATCCAACTCTGACTTTTCGGTGAAGGAAAGACATAATTCAATCTGATTCCAACCTAATCAGAGCTTGGACTATCGTAAGCAAACAGTGGGACATCATAGTATTAGTTATATTAGTATTAGTATTAGGTACCTAATAGTATTCTTTACGTTAATACTAGTGTTTGGCCTGCGGTACTCACTGTCCTGGGGGACCTTCAACTTTCCCGGGATATGTTATTTATCAAATTTGATTTCTCTATCAAATTGGTCAGACAGACCGAGTTACTTTTGCATTTATAATATGTATTAGTAGGGATTTTTCATGTAAATGAATTTGTTACAGTAGGAACAAGTGTGGGAATATAAAAGAAATATCTCTGTATTTAATATTAATTTACAATATAGTCCATATTATTCTTACCTAAAACTGTATAGGATATCCTTTGTAGAGTATTTATCGGATTCCTCATCATACCGATCTCGTACTGACCCATCCTGACGATCATCAATGATTTCCTGATGTAAATAATTGCGTACTTTTAGCTGCGCGCGCGCAGTCTCGTTTGTAGGTACATTATTTTTAATGAAATGAGGAAATTTTTTTAATCGTCATCTGCAGAGCCTTTATCGTAGAAGGGGAGTTTTTTTCATGATTGATATATAGCGGGACGGTTAATATATATAGGAGAGATTAGATTTTTTTGTTTTGTTTGCATTGAATAGTCCCCCAAACTACTAGACTGACCTGAATAATTCTATGACCAACGGAAAGCTACCAAGGTGTAACATTATATATTTTGTCTCCGTATTCTCGAGTACGCGTATGTATATATATTTATAATGGATAATCTCAAAAACGACTGTAGGTACAGATTAAAAAAAATCTTTCACCTTTGGAAAGCTACATTATCAGGGATCTAACATCGTCTATGTTCTATCCCTGTATTCCCACAGGAACGGGAACTACGCGGTTGAAACCGCGTGGAGGCAGCTACTATATATATATAATTAAGCGAAGGTCATTAAGTATAATTTTCAATGTCAAGAATTCAGACTGACTTTCAAATTCCCGACATATTTGTTATTCGAAGGAATTTATAATGCATACTCTTGAGTGACTTAATTTGAATGCATTTTCGTTTTTAATCTCGATCAGTATGGTAACAGGTCGGATGAAAGGTGTCAATTTGTTAAATTGTTTATAATACACGTTAAATGTACCAATTAAGGTTTTAACAGGTTTTTTTTTCATTTAAAAACTCACGTAAATGACCACGTTTAAGATTAAATTTAAATATGTCAATACTACCTCTTTCTATACTAATATAATAAACAGGAAAGATTTGTTTGTTTGTAACGAATAGGCTCCGAAACTATTAGACCGATTTGCACAATTCTTTCACCAATAGTAAGCTCCGTTATTCATAAATAACATAGGCTATATTTCATCCCCGTATTCCTACGGGAACGGGAACAACGCGGGTAAAACCGCGCGGAGGCAGCTAGTATATATAAACGCGAATTGTGAGAATGTATAGATGTATATTTGTGAGTTTTTCACGTAACAACGGCTGAAAGGATCGCCATAAAATTTGGTACAAAGTTAGAATATATTCTGGAATAGCACATAGGCTACTTTTTATCCCGCGGGAGCCATTAGTACCTAAAAAGTTACCAAAGAATGTCTGGACAGATTAATATGATAATTGATTTGTCACAACAAAATAATATATTTAGAGAATTCGTTCTAAGCCTTTCGTATGGAACACCATCTCAATACAAGATGTATTGGACTTATATGTAGTGAAATAATACGCAAGTGAATCCGCAGGATAGAAATTACTTATGCATATAATAAGATGTATATTTTAAAACTAAATCAAGTAGGTATTTACTGTTGTAATCGCGAAAATGTTATACGTGCTTTAATTATTAGTCGAAGTCCTTTGATTGACTTTGCTGAATCGATTTGTGTGAACAAAATTATCGTGTGCCAACGCTGCGGATGTTGCTCTACTTGGTTTAAAATGTGACTTTATGTTATGATAAAATATTTTATATTCTTGTTTATAACTTATTGTACAGTCATTGAATACTAGTGGCTCCCCGCTGTTTTTTTCAAAATCAAAATCAAATATTTTTTATTCAAATAGGCCTCAATAAAGCACTTATGAATAGTCACTTTTAATGCTCGGTTCTGAAAGTTGTTTTTTACTGAGAAGAGCCGGCAAACACCTTCACCTGTGTACCCGGGAGATCTTCCATTCTCCCGGGATAAAAAGTAACATATGCAATATTTATGTGAACTACTTCAAGATCCTACCATTTAAATCATCTTATTTCAAAATAAAGTAAAATATATTGTTGACATAATAGATATCTTACTTAATCCTTTGCAATTAATCAAAGGATAAAACAACAATATATATTCTGTCAAAGTATATTTACTTCTAAAAATATATAAAAATTTAAGTAGAGCATCATACAAACCATTGCCCTCACAACTGCATCAATCGTAATACAGTTGCCACCTACTGTCCGACTGATTGAAATCAATTTCAAAGCGGTGCTCATCGATTCTTTATCCATTGTCCACTCTATACCATTCTCGTCTGTCTATCAAAACATTGACACCTACCCCAATCGATATTGAATCTTAATTTTTCTGGTTTAGAACTGAATTTAGATCTACATTGATCTCATTGAAGGTCTCAATCAACAACGATGTTCTACCATTTTGAAATTCCAACTTTCGAACGTCCCAACCCTTTTCGTTTGATAATAAAGACTATTTTATTAACGGTTAGAATTTGATGGACGGTAAAGTTAAGTTTGTCAAAGTATAGATGGATTTCTATTACAATTTTCTTATAGTTATAAAAAGCCAATGATTCGTAGTTTTAGAAGCGGTTCCCATAGAGACATTGTACAATATTCGATGCTCGGATTTAGTTTTTGTCGAGTGCGATGATCCCCCACTCGATTGATAGAAATTAAATAAGTGTAGCGAGTACTATTGTAGAAAAAAAAACAGCTGATATAAAAAGCACCGGCGCCTCAGATCAAAGGTAGAAAAATGGTAAATGACGATTGGTAAAAGAAATCGATAAAAAACGGTGTAAGCAATGATTCTGTTGACTGTTTATTTTTCGTTTCAATTTCATTTCGTATTTTATGTGTTGCTTAATATTTACCTTTGAGGTAAACATTGAAATACATGGGTCTTAACTATATGTCTAGGTTAAAGCATGAAATTTGTTACTTAACAATCAAAATGCATCATCTTTGACCTGTAAAATATAGGAATCAATATCGATACCTATAAATATTTCTTTTCATACCACCACAGGAAAAAGACTGTTATTTTTAAAATAATGTCAAATAAGAAATAGCTATACATATTTGCAAACAGAAATACATGCCTAATAATACCTATTCGACAATGTTAGAGACATTAAATACAAAAGTAAATATCTCGGGACATTTTTCACACACGGCCAATCTGATTCCAAACTAAGCAGAGCTTTTATAGTAACCAGATAGCTGATATATAAACTACTCTTAACACACCTATATAAAGGCTAGACATAGATATTCTATGTGTAAATCGAACCAATAACCAGCTGTCTAATATATATTATCACTTACTCAATATCGACCTTATTTCTACAAAAATAAAGCTAAAATCCGCAAAAACTACAACACAATATTTCACAACGTGATATCAAAGAACAAACATTAATTAATAAAGAACAAAACTTTATGAGATTCCACATAAATAATAAATAAAAGAAAAGAAAAGGAAACGGAACGGAACGGTACAAAGTTACCAAAGGGTACACAGGTGACTAGCCAAAGATAATGAAAGTATACAGAGGTGAAACTTTTTCATATAATTCAACCCCACACTCCACTCCCTAACGAAGCCTGGAGGAATTAATTAGGGCCGAAGATCGTGATTTATGCTTCTATTTTTTAAGCTCGATGTCCCCGAGAACTGGCCACTACTAGTGTCAATAGGTATTCGATTCGAACTCACTCGAAAATGTATGTATGTTTTGTGACAAATATCTAGATACCAGTGTATTTCATAATTCCACCCCGCGTTTCTGGGATTTGTGCTATTCCAAAATATATGCTAGCTCCGTGCCAAAATTCATTAATTTAGTAATAAACATGCATTTATCCAAACTTACACATTTATAATATTGGTTGGGAGGATAGCAGTTTCTAGGACGAGTCACAGCAAAATGCGTAGTAGTTAAGATTTGATAAAAAAAATACTACTTGTTTGTAGTTTTTCATAATCGGATGTGTAATTTCGGAGATTAACCTCAAAATTAATTTATTATAGATACCAAATATGTGTCGACTTTTCGACATTCTAAACAACAGTTTCGTTCGAGTTATACCTAAATAATGAGAACAAGTGGTACCTCAGATGGACCCTGATTAAAAGTTTTCCTGTAAAACCTTTTTATATTTAAAGGGATTCACGACTTGTGAAGGAATTCCCTCTACTTTGTCCATTGATGTCCCATGCTTCGTTGCTTTTGAATTTTACAGCAGTTTCTAGTTGGCTTTATCTATGTTTGCTACTGTCGCCATGTTTTGATTTAGTCGAGATTCAGTGTTACAAGTTTAAAATTTTATTTTGTAAAGTTAGGTACTAGGTAGATAAAAATATTTTATTTGATAGAGACTATACGGAAATGGAGGTTTTTGGTTTCGTAGCGGTTTCATAGCAACAAATATATATAAATTTATACTCCGAATGGAGCGTTAGAGTCTGACTATTCGTCTGACTATAAGTGCTTGTGAAGGACTATTTGAAAAAAAAATTTTTTTTTCATTTAAGGACTATGATAAAGAGAGAAGATTTGATTTTTTGTTAGTTTGTTATGAATAGGCTTCAAAACTACTATACCGATCTGAATAATTATTTCACTCATTGAAAGCAACATTATCAGGAAGTAGCAAAGGCTATATTTTATCCCCGTACCTATTCCTAGGTGTACTGGAGCTGTACAATCGCAGAGGCAGGAATAATACAACAAAATATAATGCATAAGGATAACAAACACATTCGCTAAATCCAGTTCGCATTGCAAAATTCAACACATTCGCGCATTTGATATACGACAAACGGCGGCATCGCTTCATACCGACTCAAAGGGCATTTTTTATCTTCAACATCATCTATCTATCCCGCTCCAACCCCCATAAGTTGTACAGCACGAAAGAGATGCCAAATCTCGCCACTAACCCTTTTGATGTCGCCGCTCGCGGTCATTGCATCGCATAAGTTATTCCTTCGCCTTTTTTTTTTTCATATCGAAAACTAAGAAAAAAGTCGTAATTATTGTATGTTGGTATTTTCGTTTGGTAGCAATTTCTGGTAATCTGAACCGTCGAAGGTACATCCTACGATTATACATTGCCAACTTAATGTTGCGACGTGAAAGTTTCATGAGGCTTTTATCACTTAGCTAGTAAGAGCTAATTTGCAATGTCTTTTATAGTCGGAGTTTAAATAATAAGTTTGTTTCCCTTATTACAAGGAGCTAATTGATTTTGGCAGGGGAACACCGATCGAAAACGGCTCGAAATTGCCTCTGATTTGGGTTTTATGTTTGTTTGTTTGTTTATGCGTTTTGTGAGCGTCTTAATGGAGATATAAATGATTTCAATTATTCTGGCTAATGGTTCGCTGATTTCTGGCTCCCGGAGCTGCCGGTTCGATTCTTGCGGTAGAATTTTGTTTATTATTTTGTGCAATACCCCTTTTCGAGTATCACCATATAATTTGTTGATACTCAAATGTTTGATTGCTCGTAATTTGCTTCTATTTTTATTACTAGCTGCCTCCGTGCGGTTTTACCCGCGCAGTTCCCTTTTCCGTGAGAATACAGGGATAAAATATAGCTTATGTTACTCAGTGATTATGTAGCTTTCTAATAAAAAAAGAATTATTAAAATCAGTCCAGTACTTTTAGAGTTTATTCGTTACAAACAAAAATACAAATCTTTCCTCTTTATAATATTAGTGTAGATGTAGATAGCTTCTGCTCTGAGGTTTCACTCGCGTAGTTCCCGTTTCCATAGGATAAAATATAGCCTGTGATACTCACAAATATTGTAGCTATCTATTGGTGAAAGAAGCCAAATTGGTTGAGTAGTTTCGGAGCCTATTTATAACAACAACAAGCAAATCTTTCCTTTACACCCTTACGCGGATTTAAAATCTTTCCTGTTTATTATAGCTTTTAGATAAAGATATGATATATTTACCTGGTTCCTGCTATAGAAACATAGCTGTGTTCTGGGTACAGTATAATTTTTTACCAGTGTAAATACAGTAATGTATACTGTAGAAATATACTAGATATACATATATATATTAAATACTTATTAGAATATTGAAACTATATCTTGACTTATGAATACGAACCAGGACCTGCCACATCACCACTATCATACCCTTACAATAACTGGACGTGAAAAATCTCAACAGCGCTCAAATCCCTTCCAATTTTAAAGGTCTACATCTCATAATTAAAACTTTCCTAAGCATCAGAAATAACGACATCAATCGACGAGAGACAATCATAACAAACGTACAAACCACTCCTCGGTTGGGACAGCCAGGAGGGTCACCAAGGACCCTCAAGAGGCAAAGGGTTGTTACTGTACTGTAGACAGTTGATTCCCTCGGAAACATTTTCAAACAGTTGATTTGTAGAATTTTCCAATTGCCACTTTAGATTTGTTACGTGTCGTCATGGAGGTTGTTGTGATGGCAATCGTTGGTCGCTATGAGATGATGGTTATTTATTGCGAAAATGGAATGAAGCAGTTGCAAATGAATCATAGCCTCAGAAATAAAAAAACTCTACAAGCCGACAGACAACCTTTGGTAATAAATGAATAAATATCAAAAATATATAATATCACGCTTTTATTTTGAGTCTGTTAATCAGTTATAATATACGCGATTAGCTACACAATTCTTAACCATCGTATGTCTAACATCATTGCTTTTAAAATTATCTTCAGCTTAACCTAAATCTATCAAATGAAATCAAAATATTTTTTTTCCTTTACCAGCTCTTATTTATCTTTCATTCATGTACCTAAAATAAAATATGCTTTTTTATACAAAATGGCCTTCAACTGACAGCTGATAGCAACAAAGAAACGATACGTAATTTATCACCAGTTCGATCAGGAGACGTAACAACGGTTTGTTTTTCACTTGTCATTTTCCAACAGATTTTGCCCGAGGGCACTACACGAGCTCGATGGGTTTCGAGAGCCACTCCCAGGGTCTTTGTACTGAAGTCCTGATCTTTGGAGTCCTTCAACTCGGTACATACAGACAGCTGTGATTTCTTATTAATTTCGATGATTGATCAAGTGATTGTAGTACATCAAAGATTTGCAGGGTTGTTGGACGTTTATTTGTTATGTTTGTCTTGCTGCGACATCCTTACCTGCATAGAAACTGGTCTGTCTTTCTGTTGTCGATAAACTCAAAAACTACTGCACAGCCTTTCATGCAGATTTTACTAATATACAGTGTAATCCATGAGAAAAGATCGTTGTAAAAAATTAGTTTATTCAAATATGCCTTCACAAGCTCGGATTGCTTTTGCTTAGAAGGCCAACCTAATCCTTAATTGAACATCCAAATATACTTTAGGTGACCGTTTACCATCAGGTTCAATATGGCACAGTTAAAAGCTGGCATTAATCTGAGATATAAAAATAAAGCTTACCGTTTTTACAGAGTAGTTTCCTTTGATGGGGGACAATTAAAAAACATTGTAATCTTAATGGTTTCCTTGTGCTAATACTAATTACTAAGTAAAAATGTACTGCTGGTAAGTATCGGTTCCGATTCTGTGTAGCGTCAGCAATCAAGAAGAATCTTTATAAATAAATATATCTTTGGACATTTCACTCACGGTCCAATCCGATTTCTAATTATTATTATTATTTAGATTAAGTGGCTATTTCAAGCCTTCTTGGAGCTTGTATCACTGAGACCATACTAGGTCTATTGTGATCACCACATTAACTATATTTCACTGCTGAGACCTGCAGCTAGAGCCGCACTATGTTCTTGACAGGAATTGATTTTACCTCATCTGGGTGCAATAGGTGTTTCCCCAGGTGGGTATTACGTTTTGGCATAAGTGGGTGACATGCGATTTCTAAACTAAGCAGGACTTGGTCTGTGTAACCAGATCTTTATTAATATTATAAATGCGAAAGTAACTCTGCCTTTCTGTTTGTCTCGCTTTCACGCTGAAACTACTGAACCGATTTAAATGAAATTTGGTACACAGATCGTCTAGAACCTGTGAAAGGATTTATGCTACTCTTTATCCCGGGAAAATGGAAGATCTCCCAGATACGCGGGTGTAACCGCGGGAAGCAACTATTATCTCATAAATTCACTCCAAATAAATTCAAATAAATGAAATGAATGATAAAATAATTATTCAAATCTGTCTAAAAAAATTAATAATCAAGTCATTCCTCTTCGTATATTAAAGTATAGAAATAAGAAATTAATAGATATAGGAGGTATATTATTTATAGTATATTATAATATATATGAAAGATACTTATGATAAATATAACAATTCCTCTGCTCACGCTACTAATTTAGATTAGCCCTCTTCCCATTTTGTTTTTTTTTGGCAATTTTTTCCAAATGCCAAATTCTCCCTCCCCCGGGACCTACTTAACGTGCACGCTTCAAACAATAAAGGTAATACCGTGAAATAGCTTCCTCCAATCAAATACATTAATATAAAAACACCCATTTTAATGCTACATCACTACATAGAACAAAACAAAGTCACTTTCTCTGTCCCTATATCCCTATGTATGCTATAATCTTTAAAACTACGCAACGGATTTTGATGCGGTTTTTTTAGTTCAAGTAATGCAAAACTTCTACAAAGTAGGTATAAACATTCAGTTATACATAGATATATTATCATATTTGTAAGAATTATTCATATCGACACAGTAGTTTCCTATTCATCACAAAAAATCAAATATTTCTTTATTACATTAGTGTAGATAACAATTATCTAACTTGCTCCGACCGTTTTGTTTAATTTCTCATCTCATAAACAAGTGAATGAAACAAAAGATGTTAACTATTGTGTACTCTGTCAATATCATAATTGCTCTGTCCGAAAGACAAAAGATGAGTCCACACAAAAAGATTCAGTCGATCCGACGTCCGCACCAAATTTCCACTTCGACCGAAAAAAAACGACAGACGCGAGTAAAACAAAAAAAAACAACGAAAAATTTCAGCAAGTTAATGATGACGCAGGAAAACAATTCGGTAGGCCATTGAAAAGGACTGAGAAATGAGTGGAATCGTTTGCTGGAAGAAAGCGTACAAAATAATGCGCACAGTGAAAAGAATAGCGGGACAAAAGGGCAATTGAAGGCGAAAATAATGAAGAACAAACAATTAACACACGACAGACTTTGCGATGTTCGTGCCTTAGTCTGGGAGCTGGAGAATTGTGCTCCTAGTCATTTCCTTGAATAATTGTACAGAATTATCGTTGCATATTCATGATGTTAGAAAAAATATTAAGTTTCAATCTCAGTTCAAAACTACAATTGAAACTCTATAAATAAATACGTTTTCAATAAATTTAAAGCTTAGTTGGACGGTTGGCTTTGTGGTTAGTGACCCTGACTTTCAAGCCGCGGGTCGTGGGTTCGAATCCCACCCAGGACAAACATTTGTATGCATGAATATGTCTGTTTGTTCTGTGTCTGGATGTAAATATCTATAATATGTATGTATTTAAAAGTAATATATGTAGTATATCAGCTATCTGGTTACCATAACGCAAGCTTCATTTGAAGCTTAGTTTGGAATCAGATTGGCCGTGTGTGAAAAATGTCCCAGGATATTTATTTATTTAGTGAATGAGTGAACGTTTGTTTTTTTTTAATAGCCACATAAAATGTTCAAATTGTAATTATGATATTGTATGTAAGATAATTGATATTAATTATATCTGACACATTAATAACAGGCAGCTCCCCTCCTATAATGCGATGCTTCGAGAAAAAACCCTACGTATTGTTTCAACTTACTTTTCCCCCATAAAACAAAAAGGGTTGCGAAGCCACCCCAAGAAAAAATTCCGAGCAGCGAATGAAAGAAGAATTCTAGCGGTTTTTGTTAGGACCATTTATATTATATTTTTATTTGTTTTTATTTAAAAAAATGTTTCGTAATTTTTCCCTTTGATCGGCACGGACTGAAGCGAGCCATTCTTTCCGTAGATTTTTTTTTTGGTTAAGTGAATATTTTAATTGGACTCACCTTTTGACGTAGTTTCCAAACAATTTGGGAAACGTTTACCTTTATGTTCCTACAAAAAAGTCTACTAAATACTTGTTACTCATCAGTTTCCTTTAACGGGTAATTCGGATTTTGCATCTATATTTTATAGTAAAAGCAGATATTTTTCGAACGCGAAAGTCATTAGTAACCTCAATTTTTAACACCAACCACGGAATGGTCCGGGTAGAACTGCTGACAACCCAACCAAAAAAAAATGGGCAATAAATCTTAAATTAATATCATCATCAGCAGGTCATATACCATCAAAGAGCACGAGCCTCCCCTAACAACGAGGGGGCTTAGGCCATAGTCCACGCGCGCGGGCCTAGTGCGGCGGCGGACTTCACATGCCTTCAATTGTGACATCTCGGGCATGCAGGTTTCCTCACTATGTTTTCCTTCACCGAAAGTCAGTGGTGTTTTAAATTAATAAATGTAGTGTTAAAAACATTTTCCGTACCTAAATATTTTTTCAGTAATCTTTAGATACATGAAAATCTCAATCTTATTTTCCAGAGTTTTTACTTTAAAGCTATACCCCGCCGCATAAACCCTAAACAGTAGTCAAATATGACCAATTAAGTATAGATACAAACAAACAAGACTAATTACAACATTCCCATAATAACTACCATGGTCACGAACCCATAACTTACCGACAACAGCCGGAGAAGTCATGTGTTCGAGCTACCGAGATCATATTGTACCATAAACGACCATAAGTTCCATGAAAAGATAAAGTTTCGGGCCAATTATGGCACGGGAGCGGTGTTTCCAAAAATCCTCTATATAATATTCACTTTTATCTGTCATCAGTCGGTTTACATACGTGCTTGATCCTATCTCATTGATCCACAAATTTAAAGCTCACCTTGTGAATAAAATTCGTTACCTCCTACATCCTTATAATACCAGATTTAAGGTTTAATATCCAATGGCTGGAGCAGTTGGTGAGAGAAACTCTGAATGAAGTTTAGACGAAAATTGTTAGTCACGAAAAGATGGTCAGCGTCTTTAACTGTTTACAAGGTGATATTAAAAGTTGACACGGCCATTTGGGTTTCGATAGTTTTTTTTTCTGTTTCTTAATGTACTGTGACCGTTTGGTTGTTTTTTTTTAATCGGCCTCACAGCTCACTGATTAGTTCGTAGTTTTGGATTGAATTAGGGTTGAACAAAGTCTTAATTTCTATGTTTTCCTTGAAGAGATCACAATATGTATTGTAAAATTTTTTTGGGTTAGTTATTCTGATTTTACTACCAACTCAAGAATACAGGAATCTATGTATAATAAAACTATTAAGCAATATTTTAGTTGATACTCCTTTTATATTAATCAGCTTTAAAGTAATTTATATTTATATGGAGTTAGAAATTGCACCGATTTTTTTCCGTAGGTCAATTAATGTATGACTAAGTATTAGTCGTGGGTTCAAATCCCACCTAAGACAAACATTTGTGTGCGTGAACATCCGTTTGATCTGTGTCTGAATGTAAATATCTAAATAAGTAAGTATGTAAGTATAAATAAATAAATGTATTTAATAGTAGTATATCAGCTGTCTGGTATTATAAGTCCAAACTCTGCTTAGTTTGGAATCAGATTGTCCCTTATGTAAAAAGTGTCCCAGAATATATTTTTTCATAGAAACGTCAAAATGTTTCAACTTCAAAATTAATGTTTTATCTAAAGACGATTTAGAACTGCATGCTCTCACATGTTTTAGTATCTTTTTGTCATCAGGCCTTTCTCATAAACTTACGTACGTGACATATCGTTTACCTTGTATTTATCCAAAAGGTCACCATTTCTTTGAAATCAAACTGTTTTGAAGACATTAAGTTCGTGATACAAGTTTTTAGATGCTTTATCCTTCTAGCATTGTAAACGTTTCTGAATCGAAAATGTGTGGTTAAATTTATATATCTATAGATATTCATTGCATCATCATCGGCTCATATACGTTTCCACCGAGGAGTTGAACTTCCCCAACAACGAGAGATTTTCTAGGCTATATACTTCACATGCCTTTAATTATGACATCTCGGGCATGCAGTTTTCCTCACGATGTTTTTCTTCACCGAAAGCCAGTGATCTATACATAAGTATTTTTTATCCAGTGGTAGAAAACAGGCCTGGGGTTTGAACCTGCACCCGCCTTCCCAACTGAGCTACAATGGCTACAGTTTTTTTTATATTATTTGTATTGTGCTTCTCATAATCTTATCCGAACACAAAATCTCATAATTTAAAAATCATAACCCTCTCGCCGTCCCACTGTCATCAGAGACCTTACTGGTTTCCTCATAAATCATCGGGTAACCGATACATCGATGGGGCATCTCATAAACTCATTATGTAACGCAACACCTCACAGTGGCGGAGTTGAGTAAGACATAAATATACGAGTTATTAGTTTGGAGTCTACCGTACGTGTCTGTCTGTGTGTGTTGACTCATCGAGGTATAACACACAGTGTTAGTTCCTACTGATATTATAAATGCGAAAGGAGATATTGGTCTAGTCTTTCAAGCCAGAATAAGTTGAAATTTTGATGCATATATAGAGTAGAGCTTAGGAAAGGAAGGAGGCCTTTTTATCCTGGGACAAATAGGGTCCATGGGAGCGTGTTATTGTGTTAAGTTCAAGGCTAGAGCGGATTGGTTTCTTCTGGGCAAGCCTCCATCATCCTAGGTTTTGTCAACGTCTTGCAAGCAAGCCCATCACTAATAAAAAAAGTATTTTGCTCTCAATATCATTAATTGATTATATAATACAACTCTTGCCTTATTAAAAAAAAGTATCCAGGGACATTTTTCACACACGCCCAATCAGATTCCAAACTAATCAGACCTTGTACTTCGTTAGCTAGAGCTGATAATATACTACTTTTAAATACATATTTATATATTATACTAGTGGACCAGGCAGACTTCGATCTGCCCACCAGCGCCACCTACCGGGTCCAAGTATATGTAAGCTATCCTATCTCTCAAGTTGGATCGAACTGCACATGGTGCGAATTTTATTATAATCGGTTAAGTGGTTTATGAGTCCATTGAGGACAAACATTGTGACACGAGATTTATATATATTAAGATTGACACTCAAACACGGAACAAGCAGACATTGCTGTGATGAATCCACGACTGATAGGTTGAAAGCCAGGTCACTAACCATCTGGCCTGTTAAAAACTTCGTTACACCTTACCAAAAACTTTAAATATTATAGATGACTGAATAAAAAATCCTCATTGTAGATCTCCGAATCTTTAAGCCCCATAATGCTGTCAACACAACAATATTTATGGACAATTCGCCTCGTGAACAAAGCATAACAGTTTCCCATAACTAGGCATTTTCATATGCGCAAGCGCATGTAGCATCACTTGACGATGTCTATCTTCGGGATGAAAGGTGACCGCCCCTTGTACATTGTTCTATGAATTTTAAGTGTTCTTACTATGTTATTGATGTGGTTTGTCGAAAATGGCCTTATATGGACTAAAATGTGGTTTGGTATTTGAAGATTCGCTTTGGTGATTTAGAGGGTTATTTTTTTGTTTCATTAGTTTAGTAGTTATTAATCTCTTTATTATATATTATTAAGTGGTAAATTGGTTTAATAGAAAAAATATTTACATTAAACACAATGAGATGAAATAGAATTGGAAGTAATAAAATAATATTTAACTAAATTAAATTTATTGTGGTTGACATAAGAGTTTTTTTACTGTAATTTTAATCTCTGTTTAATATCAAATTAAAATTCTATCTCTATAATGATACATATAAAATACATCGGAACAGCCCCTCTTTATTACCATACCACTCATTATTTAAAGACTCTTAAAAAGTACAAAATTTAAAGTCCTATCACAAAATAGGTCCACACCAAAATCGACTATTACCTATCAGTTTCTCAAAAACCCTTTCGCGATCTCTCAAATATGAACATCTCAAAAGCTCAAACTATTATATTGTGTCCTGTAAACGAATACCAATAAAGCGTCGCACATTATGCGCGGACATTTAATATTTTGCAAGATACGACTAGTGTGATGGCGGAGATAATCCCGGACAGATTTGTGTGAACGGACGAGCCTTGTCCCGGACAAGTGTGTTCCAACTTGCTAGACAAAGCTTGTGATTATATCAATGAAGATTTAAATGTTGAGTGAATGCGGAATTAAGATCGTGCAAGCAAAATCACTTGTCAATAGTTCTCTGACCTTTTCTAGTTTTCCATAATATCGGGGAAATATCTCTAGCAAATCATCAATATTTTTTTTAATACGAGTTCGGCCGCGCTGTTTTACCCGCATAGTTCCTGTTCCCATTAGTATAGGAGTATAAAATTAACACAATTTTTTTCCTGATAATATAGCTTTTTTTTGCTGGTAGAATTATTTAGATCGGTCCAGTAGTTTTGGAGCTAATTCGTTACAAACAAAAAATCAAATCTTTTGTCTTGTCGATTTTAAATCTCCTTTGTTTAATAAAAAGAAATGTTACAAGCATTGTAAGAAGAGCTATGTTCGAGCAAGCAGTTCGACAGGTGGTTCAGAAAGAGAAAGAAGATATATTAGCATTCAGACGGCAATCGCAACCCGATACTATACCGCGCACCGAGTTAGTGCTTTATGATTTTAGATTTTTCTGTTAAATGTCAAAGTCGCCGCTGTATGCGCCTGCGCAGCCTATGTAGTTTATAGAGCGGAAATTTAAAATTATTTTCATGGTATAAATTATGACATAAGTAACTGATAACCTAAATAATTGTAGTTTATAGAGACTAACCTAGTTCTTGTCTTTATTAGATCTTAAATTTACAGGAATATTTTAGACCAATGTTAGTAGTTTTCAGAAGCCTTAGGTGACAATAAATTAAAATCTTCAATTAAATGTATATATGTCTCTTTCAAAGACATATAAAAGGATAAAGAAAGCAATAGTTCTGCCAATAATCTTGTGGATTTCCAGTGAATCAGTATATTTTTCGATTTATCCTTTGTTACCGAGAATTCACATATCGTCATTTCTGAACGATTCTTAAGCTCTGCGTCACACGCTCCTACAATATGCTTGTCAGTGTTGTGTGTATTCATTGTTTTTATATTATTTATATTGTTTTGCTCTCCCGCCGTACAAATTAAGACACAAGATAGGTACGCTGCGTGCTGCGAATCTTTGTTTATGATATTTTTGTTTTGTTTATCTTTATTGTTTGTGGACGCGCCGGCTTTGTTTTGTGCAATTGTGAGCTTCGGTGTCACTGGTATATATTGGTTAAGTTTAATCGATTTAGTGCTTTTTAAGCTTTCGTGAACTAAATTCATTGTTTATATAAATAACGGGCCGTGTGTGAAAAATGTGGAAGAATTTATTTGTACATAATTATACTCGTATATATTAATTGTTTCTTTTTTTACTTTTACAGGTAGTTATTATTTAATACTAGATTTAATACTACATTTGATATTTGGTAAGTACCTTTTTTTTTAAGGAAGAGAAGCCTTAGGAGTAGAACCTAAGTATTATTTCTATCACTAAGTCCACATGAGTCTCAACCATTTTATTAAAAGCGAAGTTATACCAAATTAAATTCACACTAAGCAGTACGAATTCATAAGTTCTAACATGCAATAGACTAATTATTTCATTCGCAAATTATGACAGTAAGCCGGGTTAGTTACAGACGCATAATGTTACTAGACTGTCCGTTTAATTGGACGCAAATCTTAATTTCAGGGTTATAATTAGCATTCCCTTCGAGTTTATCGAATGGCCCTTTTGGAACAAATCCAGAGCTTCTACTATTGGCGTTATGCTAGATATTTTGATCGAAAACTTTGCAGCAAATTTTTCACTCTCTTATGATCTATCACATATAGGTCACTAGTGCCTACACGGGTGAAACTGCGGGGTGATCTTCCATTTTTCCGGGATAAAAAGTAGAATATGTCTTTTCTCAGGCTCTAGAAGCCTCTAAATTTAGGACGATAAAAAAGCTGGTTCAATATTATTTTAACCAGAGCTATATTTAGTTATTTATTGCATTTCTTTCTATCGTGGACGATCTCTAACAGAAAATTTGTTTCGATTAGGCTATTTAACTCATTCATTATTCCCTCAAGTTAAATTTAGCTTCGATTTACACTAGTAAGGTGTTTAACATGATATTCTTCTATCACCCAATGCTGTCATATCGCTAGTTTAACGAAGTGACGGTCTAACGAGACTCTGTCTTTATGGTTTTGTCTTTGATCTCCAAAACCACCCAGCTTGGTTATCCTCTAATTCATTGGTTTTTACATCTATATACTCATTTAGACAATATTTTAGAGTAATTGTCATGACACTTGATTCTCTTTTGAGGTAAAGACGAAGGTTTTTTGTCGTCAGTCTGCGGTGAATAAAAGTTGACTGTAGTCAGGTCACAAACTAGACTCTGTTTGTTTTTTTTATGGTCCAAAAGTGACTTAGACCTCTGCTTTTGATATTCTTTTTCTGATTCTTTATTAGCAATAGTTTCTATAAAACAATTATATTTAAACATATTAACATTTACTTGTCTATACCGTGGATACAAGATAGTATATTTTGGCGATATTTCAATTCACCTTTTCAGACCTAAAAGGTCCAAAGTTCCAACGTTCCAATCCTACCAACCAAAGCAGAATCCTTACCAACATTAATACAAAACTACAAATAAATTGACAATCTATTGACTATCCAGGCAATTCCATATACTACTCGCTGAAATACAATACTTAAGGTGTATTTAGCATTTGGAATGTACATGATATACACAATAAAATCTATTTAGAGTGTCGTAAAGTTCTGTTTTAATTTTAATGCATGAAAGATTGCAGTTATGCCACTTTTACATTTGTTTGTGGTTGGGACGACTCTGCTCGAAACCGCGTGGGCGACTGATTTATGTCATAATGAACATTATCACGTGAAACAGCACTAAAATCTGTAGTAGTGTTGAAATCTTCATCTTCTATACTTGATACAATGTGATCTAGTTCAAATTCTCTTGATTGTACTTCCATATTATTATCATCTATCTATCTGACCCGCGTAACTTCGTCAGCGTCAGCGCCGTTGATGCAACATTTTTCATTAATGCTCCGCTCCTATTGGTCGTAGCGTAATGGTACATACCTTATAGTCTTCCTCGATAAACTTGGTTATATGACACTTGAATATTATTTCAATTTGAACCTGCAAGTTCTGAGATTAGCACGTTCAAAGTTTCAAACAAACTCTACAAACAAAAAATATATTATAGTTTAGATATGTTGGTACATCTGATATTTATTTAGCTTTCTTACCTTTCAATCGATCTGCTTTTGCAATAGACTTTCGTTTAAACCTAGAACATGGTCTAGAAATTAAACTATACTAATATTCTCAACTAACTGAACCGCGCAACATTTTTCATTAATGCTCCGCTCCCATTGATCGTAGCGTGATGATACATACCTTATAGTCTTCCTCGATAAATGGGCTATCTAACACTGAAATAATTTTTCAAATCGGACCCATACTTCTGGTAGCGCGTTCAAGCAAACAAATTCAGATTGATATATTATTATTAGTATAGATGACATTAACATGTAAAATCTATCGTTTAACTACTAATAGTGATGTTAGATCACGTAAAATGTCCGTCCAACAATATAATGCTATAGTTTGAAATATTGTTGAGACATTATGAGTCATACCAAAATGACAAGGCTATTGGACAAGATCCAACTGATGTTCTAAAGTTTAATGCACATTGATACATCTGATTCTCTCATTGCATTTTAAATTATTTATTACCACTGACTCCCTGCGGATCCACCCACGTTCCCGGGGATCTTCAATTTTCCCGGGATAAAAATATTCTATGTCCATCTCCTGATTCTAAGCTACCTCTCCAATTTTTTGCCAAATCGGTTCAGCCGTTCTTGAGTTATAAATAGTGTAACTAACACGACTTTCTTTTATATATATATATATACGAGATTATTTGATTATTTAAACATGGTAACACTAATTGAATTTATAACTCAAGAACGGCTGCACCGACTTGGCTGAAAATTGGGGGGCCGGGGGGGGGGGGGGGGGGGGGGGGCTAGCTTAAAACCAGGAGACGGACATAGGATACTTTTTATCCCGGGAAAATCGAAGATCCTCGGGAACGCGGGTGAAACCGCGGGGAGCCACTAGTACTAAATAATAAGTATTGTCAGATCGCTCAATTGTGAATGTACCTTAATAAAGTGCAGTTTTAGTTTTGTTAGTATTGTAAATAAATTGTTTTCTCATTGTAGGTCAGCTAGCGTTTAATTTAATTAGATTTAGGCTTGAGACACGTTTGCGTTTGAAATTTTACGGTTACGGCTTTTAAAATTTTTCGCTTGCGGTTTTCTGCACTCTGATGTAGATAGTAACCGTAGTAATAATTTATATATGTTTTTTAAACTTTCACTAGAGAAAATAAAGTTTTCTTTATGTTAAATTGTTGACAGACAGACCACTGGTAAGTGGTCACCCTCTCGAGCAGACTTGCTAAACCTTTTTTTTGTATTCCTACTAATATTTTAATGCGAAAGGATTACTAATGTAACTCCTAAACCACTTAATCGATTTTGTTGAGATTTCGTACAGATATAGACTAGATCTTTGGAAAGGATATAGGGTACATATTATCCCGGAAAAATTGAAAATCTTCCGGTTTTGGTGAAACTCTGAGACGGATTAGTTTATTATGTTTTATTTATCTATCTTTTAATGTCGAAATCGCTAGTGTATCCCAAGCCTTACATATTTACTAACTTTCTAGCGAATTCTCAATGAATTTATCACGCCTTTAAACTGATTTCTGAACTATGTGCAAGAAACATAAAATAAATTGTTGGTAAGTAGGTAATAAGTTTATTTTGTTGTATGATTTAATAAATACGTTTTGTTGTGTAATCATATGTACTGAATACTGTAAAATTCGAATGTAGGTAGCTCGAGCTCGTTAGTTTGTTAGCCAATCGGGATTAGTCCAGTTAGACTACTATGGGGTAATTTTTCCAATGAATATCATTTAATTGAATTTCCACACTCATTATGAGAAAGCGAAAGATATTGTTTCTTTGAACGTGCTTATCCGGAACGGGAAGTCAATATATATCAACAAGCTACAATTTTTAAGAGCGGTGCATCAATGAAAATTGTTTCAAAAATGAGGGACGTGACTCTGGGCAGGTCAGCTAGTATTGCCATATTTTTGGCAATAATGCAAGAAAAAAAGTCAAATGCAATGAAATTCGATGCGTTTTTCTAAAGTAATAACCTCGTTAACTCTCTCCTTCTTTATCACTCAGGTCATCGATTCACCCAATCGCTCTCACTGCAAATATGTACAAATGCACTTTATATGAATGCCAACAAAGATTAATAACGCATAAAACATCAGTATCTAAATCATAATCAGTTATTTCCGTCCTCAAAAGGCTACTTATCATAACAGCTACCGCCCACGTACGATCGCTCGCAAAAGTGCTGCGCCTGAGTCGATACAAAAAGTATAAAATGGCTGGTGATAAAATGACGCTCTGGCGGTTTGGAGCTTGAAGACTTAACTGGACTTTATTTGTGTACTAACGATATCTAAGCCATTGGTAGGTATCTATACATTGATATTAAGTGGTTAAAAAATATATTTTATGATTGTCACAGTAAGAACGAAACTGTGAGACATTTATTATTAAAAACAAAAATAGGTGAATTATATTTTTTAACCAAGCTTTTAACTTATTCATATCACAGGCAAAATATCTGTTACATTTAAAATATTATATTGTTTATCGCATCATCAATATAAATACATAGTAAGCTTAATTACTCATTCATTTGTTTATTCTACCTTTTGCGCAACACCCAAAAAACCCCCTTCCAAAAATTTTTCAAGCTAAGAAAACACAAGCGTAATCTTAGCGCCCAATTGTCAGTATTGATAAAATATGGGTGCTCAAGTCAAAGGCCGTGGATACATGAATGGTGCGGGACTCGCCCCGGGATTATGTCCGTCGATCGGCACCCGTTGAAAGGTTAGGTCGGTTCTAATTATGATTTATCACCGCTGCAGTATGGCAGACGGAAACTGTAGCGAAGGTATTTAAAAAAAAGACACTTATTGATTTGTTGTGATGTTTTATTTGGGTTTTAGGGTTCAGAGAGTTGAAGAGTGTCTTGTGATATTGGATTACTTATACGCAAATGTTGTGTATTCTAGAGTAATTAGCTTGTTAATACTTCATATAATAGATTGGCAATATAATAGATTTCTGCTTAGTTTAAAGTCAAATAGCCTTGTGTATATATCGTACATACTTTATATATATCAAGATATATGACCAAATTATATTGGTTACTTTAGTCTTAAACAATTGTGATCTTCAAATTGTACTTCGTATTATTAGAAAGTAGGTCAGATATTCAACGGATCTGTAAATACTAAATATTTGAAAGAGGTACAATGAAAGTGTGTAAAACTTATGTCTGCCAATTCAAATATTTCTGATATTCTCCAATATGAGAACAATTTTACAAAAATAGATACACTATTAAAGACCTACACTATTCAGTAACCTAATTTACCTCACGCCGGGAAAACGTGAATCCCGGGAATACGGGATTAGCTGAATTAAATATGATAATTAGCGAATGCATTTCGTGCAGAACTGTACGAGTGTTATTGCCAAAATACGTGGGCGTCAGTGTCGATTGCATTCGATGTATGCCCCATTGAAATGTTCACAGACGTGTACAAACAGACAAACATACACTGTGGTAATATAGCTTGGTTCCTTGTGGTTAGCTTGCCTTTCAAGCTTGGTCGTGTTTTGGATTCTGTTTGGAGAAAACATTTGTAAAGCTCTGATTAGTTTGGAATTAGATTACACTAGCCATTTATAAAGAATTTCTCTAGGCATAGTAGCTCCCCGTGGTTTCACGCACAATTTCAGGGGATCTTCAATTTTCCCGGGATAAAAAGTAACCTGGTATTCCAGATTTTTTTTCTAAACTCTGCCAAATTTCATCGTGATCCCTTCAACTCTGGCGTGAAGGAGTAACAAACATACATACGAGTAGGTATTATCTATACATACACATCCATCCATTCTTATAAACTTTCGTATATATAATATCAGTGGGATCTTTCTACTGTTCATTAATTTAAAATTTTGGATGTATGTCATGGATATTAGGTATTATGCAATAGGTTACAGCTGGAGGATCTGGATGAAATTTGACAAAATCTTTCCAAAAAGTTCAATATACGACATCTGACTTTGCGGTGGGTCCAAAAATTAAGTTGCCATACGAAAATAAATGGCTTACCGTTAAATCGGATTTACGGGGTAACCGATTTTATTATATTACCGATTATTTTAAGCAGTTAACATTATTTTGACATAAATGAATAATTGGACGCGCGCGCCGGATGTGGAAGATTCATGCGACTCGGAGCCGGATTTGGTATAAATAATATAATTTTATATTTTAATAACTTATGATCGATTTGTTATGGTCGTAAATTGTAAATATTAATAACTAGTGGGCCACCGCAGTTTCACTCGGGATCACAGGGTATTTAATTTTCTTGGGATAAAAAGTAGCCTAGATCAAATTCTAATTTTGTGCCAAATTGAAAAAAATTGTGACAAACATACATCCATACATACATTCTCACAACCTTTCGCATTTATAATATTAGTTAGATTCTGTGGCTAAGTTTTCTTATAATTCTGTCTAGATGTTGTTTACAATTTAATTTAAGTAATTTAATTTGGGCTTTATGAATATTCTATTTAATTAAAAAAATATAAAAACTTTATCAGTTATTAAAATATGAATAAATAACATTTATATTATAAAGGTGAAGTTTATAAATTTACTTCTTCAGGTCTTAACAGCCTGACACCCTGGGTAACACATAGGCTTCTTTTAACCTTAGGAAAATTGAAGATCCCCCGGGAAAGCAGGTGAAACCGCAGGGCAGGAGCTAGTTCTCATAAAATCAAAATTACTTCTCGACATCCCATTTCAAGCTGTCATTAATAACTAACATAAATACAATATTACGAATATAATTAAGAGGTTCTAAATCAATTGATGGACGGTCTGTCTGTGTAATTGCACTTGATCTGCCATTCCCCTGTTCAGGAATAGGTCGTTATGTTGTTCATTTTTTGTATTCAGAAATAGTATATTAATCACTACATATTATAAAACAAAATCGCTTTCCGCTGTCAGTCCCTATGTTTTCTTAAATCTTTAAAACTACGAAACGGATTTTGATGCGGCTTTTTAATAGATAGAGTGATTCAAGAGGAAGGTTTTTATATACAATACATGCATAATATGTTAGAGAAACACTGACAATTTTGAAGGTTTCTAATGCGTTGTATAAGCATTGCACCCGTGCGAAGCTGGGGCGGGTCGCTAGTAAATTATGTAACTTTAGAAAAAGTAATTTTAGAATTTGCTGTTATTCCGCTATTATTAGAGACAAAGTGTAGTGATGTAAAATAAACATAGATAAAGCTGTCCCTTTCCAATTAACAATATAATGAAGATTTTATTTATCTACTAACTATGAAATTACTACAAATTATCGTTGAATTCCTTTTCTGCAAGGTTTACCTATTATAATTTATTTATTTAATTATAACATGAGAGTTTTAGAGTTTTTGCAGATCAATTCAATGATAAATAATCATTTAGGTAGCATATGTATATAGGTACCTATATTGATTTAAAAAACATTTCCAATATTATATTGAGAAGTACCTAACTAAGACGAAACTTAGGTTCCTATTTGGTCTCATATTAACTTAAATAAGTGCAGTTTTCTTATTTGTATCATTTAAGTAACTGGAGAAAGTAAGTCTTTGGTAAGTTAAAATCCACATAAAAATGATCCTTATAAAAGGGGTTAAAATACAGGTAAAATCCAAGGGCACAGCTAGTGTTACAATGACCTCACACCTATCTTAAGACGGACAAAATATATTTTCACAAAAACTATCGATTCATACTTTATCAATGGCCAAAGGAAGTAATCGCTAAAATAAACATAATATACCATTAAACACATTTTGAACCTTATTTCTATAAGTGTAAAGATTAGATGAACTGTACAAATAACATTGTCGATTTATCAAAGGATTTGATTAATAGTTTATACAGACGGTAGCTTTAACATTTTTTTTTTCTAACTTTTTATTCAAACGTCCGGTCACTGGCCACCTTTTGTATTCGATACATTTATCAAAAAAAATCGTTCATTAAGGTTCAATCGAATCGAAATTTTAATATCGATATTATTCGATCGGGTTGGTATCGAGTTTTTTACTTTTTTTCCGTATGAATGGTAGTCGATTTGTTATTACTAATGGTAGAGGAATGTTTATAAGTTATGGGATATTATTCATATTTTAATCGAGTAGCTTACTTTGGCTTAGATATATTTTTGTCAAAGCACAATTAGATGATGGTAAGTGGTCACCTTCATTTGCAATCGGGGGATTGGTAATGTGTTTTCGATGACATAATCATGCATGATTTAATTGATCAGGTCGTAAATTCGATTCCAACTTAAAGCCTTAAGGTACATGGACTAGTATTGGACAATGTATTTAAAAATATTTTTATTGTTTTTTTTTCAAGTAGCCTACATAATTATTCAGGTTACAATCTATCTATGTTCCAAATTTCATGCAAATCCATTCAGTATTTTTTGCGTGAAAGAGTCAATAAACTTACGGAACCATCCTCAATATTATCTTTCACCAAACGTAGTCCTTGTTTTAAATATATAAAACGACCGATTACCGAAAGTGTACGAGACGAACAGACAAATATCCGCAGCTATGGCGATCCATCAATGTTGTATTTCCGACGGCCATAGGATAGATAAAAATGATTAGACTTGCCCACAGATCAAGATTATCGTATTGAGGCGATAGCTGCCTCTGATCGGTATAAGCTGATCGCTCGATGCCTTTGCTACAGAGTGTAGTATAAATTAAAAAAATAATGAATTAAGAATTTTGCAGTGTATTTGAATTGACGTCCCCTGGTGGCTGATCCTCCTCTCTCCTACTTGTTACTCTTGTGTATTTTGCTGTGCCCGACAGGGTCCACAATGTAAATTAAACTTATCTTAATTTTAATATTAATATTGTGGAATGCAAATAAATAATATTAATACGAATATGGTTGTGTCTTTAAAAATAGAAAAAGATTTTGTTAAATGAATTGTCATTATGAATTTAGAATCATCATCTTCCTTGTCTTTTCTTATTTAGGGTTATTTAGGCCTTTATATGTCACGTCTCTTGATTTTATTCAAGTCAAATCCTCAGTCACTCATAGCACCTTATGGCTTCTGGTCTCAGGTGGTTTTAGGTATTTCGATTTAGAATATCGCGTTTTTTTTTATGAGTGTATAATGGTCATCATAGTTGTCAATGAATTGACAATTGAAATAGAACAAGAATACACACCCTTTCATAAACAACCCCTAAAATTTTAATATCAATATTAATTGACTAAAACAGTAAATTAAATAATATTGTCTCAAGAAAACCTGCCCATATATAAAAAAAACGCAACGACAAAACAGTCTCATTAATTAGGAATACCTCACTCATTTAGCATTTAAAAAAGTAAAATTTAAAAAATGCTCATTAAAAAAAAGGCAATAATTAGAACACGCTGTGTACATACCGCTGTGTGCGCGAGATGAGATCCCGATGCCGCGATAATGTCGCTTTGATAGATAATCTTTGGAATCGAACACCATTCGACGGGTCTGCCACAACCACTGTGCTTAATGCCCCACTCATTAATATGGTAGCCATCCGGTGTGTTCTTTTACACTTTTCAATTTGGTACTGGTCGTAATAATCGGTTTAAACAATACTAAATCAAAAAAATATATATATGCCTCCACGCGGTTTCACCCACGTAGTCCCCGTTCTCGTAGGAATACAGGGATAAAATATAGCCTATGTTACTCGTGGATAAGATTTCGAATGGTCAAAAAATTTTTAAAAACGGTCCAGTAGTTTTTGAGCCCATTCATTATAACCAAACAAAGTTTTCCTCTTTATAATATTAGTATAGATGAAGAAGTTCTAGATGCATGGATTTAGTACTGACTGAAAATTATGTAAAAAAAACTATACTTATAATAAAAGTACAATTAATGTTCTCAATTAAAAACTACGTATGACCATTTTGAATTTAGTTCTAAAAGGAAATAGCTTTATTTATAAAAACTAAAGCTTTTGATGTGACGACCTTAAGTAAGCCATTTTGTAGCAAATATATGGCAAAATAGATTCATTACCACAATTTCACAATTTATAATCACGGACAAATATTAGTATAAACACCGCTGTTTGTGTAAAAAACAATCTTATCCTACTTTAATATTGTCAAAATCAAATTGCGTGCAATCTCGTATAGCCAGTCCGGTGTCTAATTCAATCTATGGTCAGCAGATTCTTCACACTTTTTCATTCGACGCAGATTAATAAGTTTGCATATTTTAACATGTCGGCGTAACTCAAAAATTTTCTAACAATCATTTGTATACGATATAAGGATTCTATACAATTTTAACGCCTATTTCTCAATATCCGACATCAAAATTTATTTGCCGATTTCCTCTGCGGTTGCCAATTGATTTTGACCCTTAGGTATCTGGTAAAAAGAGGTGTAGGTATCTGTGGTGGATTTTTTGTTAGTTGTCGGATATCTTAATAAGGTGTGGCGTCCATTACAATCGATTTGTCCCGAACTAAATTTCGAAGCGACAAAAAATACTTGATACGAAGCGTTCAATCAAAATAATGACTTTATTTAACATTGACAATAAAATATAGCGTCCATTGTGCGCCGACGCCGCTCATAAGTAGGTGGACTTCGAGATTTTGTAAGGTAAGAAACGCTGTATATAGCCAGGGTGGTTAAGTTTTAAATCGAAAAAAAAACCATTAAAAATGTGGTATCAAAATGTGGAAAAAGGTTGATAATCTTTAAAACTGTATTTTTCAGTTTAAAGTGTAGGTATGTATAAAATTATGTTTTTTTTAAGTTATTTATTTAAAATGAAAGGTATAAGTAATGCTGTGAAGGTAATGTGTTTAGTAAAAAATAAATGTGTTCCATTCTTTTCAATCTCTATACCTACTAACAGTAATATTTGTGATATATAATTTTATTATCAAAGGTTTCGTTTGCTTAAAGTTGGTATGGTATTATTGTCATTGATTGGCTAAAAATCTTAGACATAGTTAACTGTCATAAAGATATTGCTATTTATTTAGGTTTTTATTTGATAAGACTTTTCTTGTCCAATACGATGATGAGTAAAACCTAGTCCCGAATACATGACAAAACAAAACACAAAAAAAATCATATTCATTAATATAAGGCCAAAAACTAGCTCACTCACCCCATTCGGAATATATTGAAACCGATTCCAGATGGACTTAGCTAAGCTGACAATACTGATTGAGTCCCATAAAGCATCGTATTGAGTGATATGTCATTGGCGAGACAATGGGCCGTGGGTTCGATTCCCGACGCGACGTTGATGGCCCCGAGATGACAGGATTAGTCTTGCTTGCATAATGTGGCTCATCTGTGTCATTGTTGTTCCTATAGTACCTACATATTGGTATGTTTTTAAAACTTGATTTGAACTGTAACAGTGTTTGAACTGTATCAATACTGATAGCTGTTTGGATCGTGGATGAAAAAGCTAAGCTTTAAAGCTATCTGTACAATAAACTAAGACTTTGATTTGAATTTGATTTGAAACTAAGCAGAGCTTGTATTAATTCCGTAAATAAGCGAAAACTCACTATATCTGTAACTAGACTTACTAAAGTCAAAAGTGCATGTAAGTGACAGACAATATACCAATACGTTTCTTTAACATAAATTTAAACAGGTAGTGAAGGGGCTTTTATAGTGTATAGGATTACTTTTTAGGAAAATACCTTCGGAAGTGAAATGCTCGCTTTACAAACTATTTCGCATGATTAGTATAAGTAGCTTTATTGTATTAGATCTAGTATGGTGTTAGAAACAGTAATTGCTGAGTTTATTTCCAGCTCTTCTCAGGAAAAGCATCTTTTAGAACCGAGCATTAAAGTGTCTGTTCATCAGTGCTTGTTGTTGAATGTTATATTATTATAAGTATTGAAAAATGTTGACTTGCGTATGGTCGCCGGGAGGGGCTGGATGAGGAGAGCGGAGGACCGGGATAAGTGGCGCGCATTAGGGGAGGCAGCAGTCCAGCAGTGGACTGAATAGGCTGAAGACGACGACGACGTTGCGTAGCAATCTAACATAGATTTAAATTACTGACAAGAGTACACCTTCAAAGTTTAGTTTTTTTATATCACACTTATTTCCTAAATACACCAACCGCAATATATACAGGTATCAACAGAAAAAGTATTATGTGAATGAAACACTCAATATAGTAAGTACAATGTTGGGGAAAAAAACCGTTCCCTTTCCCGAGTGTTCGTTCCATTATTACTGAGACAATCGGCAAATGATTCGACGACGGCTAATACGGCAAATGACGATTGGATCCGGAATAAATATGTGTAGATGGAGAGTTTTTTTGTTAAATTCAATTTATGCCTACTTTGGAGTAGCTTCTGTGGGGTTTTTGACAGGTAAATACTGTTGTTAGAACTTGAATAGATTGTGTGGTTAAATGTGATGTGAAAAGTTTACTTAAAGATGATACTTAATGAAGAAAACTGTCTTTGGTGAACACACTGGTTGTTATGTATTTGGTAAATATGATTAGTTATTTGTGTGTATTTTAAATATTTAATATCTTGGGTTATAAATACTCTTTTGACTTGAAATATGTCTGACCAATTTTTCCTACCAGCAATTTAATTTTACATAGGTATTACGTATTTTAATTGAATTTAAATTAATTATATTTTATCAAGGTAGGTGGGTTTATTTGTTACTTTATTTTATTTATTTATTTTTAATCTATGTATCTAGTTTTTAGGTTTAGGTTTTTATTGTATATAGTTTTTAGTTATTAATATAATACATAGTTTTATCAAGTTTAGATAGGTAGGTACAGTATGGGATTATATAGCAGGTTTTTTTTATAATCTTTGACGCACGCGTACTAATGCTCCGCGAGGGTAGACGCATCCATTAATGTAAGTGACTCTCAGTTCGATGTGCAGACGTTTTTTGTCTGTCTACATGATTGATAAAGAAATGGTAGGGATACGACACTCCTTCACACAAACCATCATCATTACACCACTACCTTCCAAAGGTACATTCGATATTAAACTCTCTTCCTTCGAAATAAGGATGACAAATTATTTAATGAATAGAAAATATAACTTTGGACAAAACCAATCTGTCCTTAGAGTCTTTTGGAAACCATTTTTTTCGTGCCCTCATAAAATGCATTTCGTTCTATTGTCGATTCTAATGCATGGTAATAAAGGTCATAAATCCGTAATTTACTATTAAAGAATGGATGTTATAAGTTTGTAAATGAGTAAAATCATTCTGTGGATTGCTCTGAATTGGTTTGCAAGGACTGTGTCGATTTGAATGTAAGAATCAACATAATTGTCTCTTGAGGCTGAAATATTAAGTCCCATAGGTTTTGACTAAGACTTGGCCTGGCAACTTTGACTTTTAGCCTGCTTGTTGATTGTTAGATTTTACCTAGAATCCACTATATAAAAAATATGATTGTTAGTCTATTGGTCGAAATATTTATTGAAGGTTTTAAGTTAGTACTAGTGGCTCCTTGCCGGGAGATCTTTAATTTTTCCGGAATAAAAAAGCCTATATCCTAATGCAGGTTTTACACTATATGTGTACCAAATTTCATTCAAATCAGTTCATTAGTTTTTGCGTTGAAAGAGTAACTATCATCTTTTTTTTTTTTTTTTTTATACTACAAGGGTGGCAAACAGGCATACGGTCCCACCTGATGGGAAGCGGTTACCGTAGCCTATGGACGCTTGCAACACCAGAGGCGTCACTCACGCGTTGCCGACCCTATAAAAAAGGGAGCAACTGTATAGGCAGTGAAAGGGACATCCCTGGTCTTCCCACTACCGCTACAGCGTCTCCTCATGGAGCTTTGGCTACCTTACTCACCGCAGGAACACAACACTACATGTAGTGTTATTTGGCTGCGGTCTTCTGTAAGGTGGAGGTACTACCCCAGTCGGGCTGCTCCAATTTCGAACGGACGAATCCGTTGCGCCCTACCTCCTTCAAAAATATCATCAATCCATACTCACAAACTTTTGAATTTATATTATTAGCAGGATGTTTTGTAGTAGGTATATAAAAGCTACCTGGTATAAGCTCTGCTTTGTTGGAATCAGATTGACCGTGTGTGAAATCTCAGAGTATTTATCTATTTATTCATGTAACTGCCTATATATAGTTTTAGAGTTTTAACCTAAAGTTTTATTGACTTTTTGTTTCCGTTATCATTCTTGTCAGAATCGATTCCGCAACCCACGACAGTCAACAAACAATGCAACGGCACCGTAGATTTCTTCACGAATAAATCCAAATAGTCGGGAATCCCGATTATAATCCTCTTAAGAATAAAATCGGGAACACAAAAGCTTAACACAATAGATTTTTTCATTCGAATATCTTCTTGACATTGCTATTGATATGGCGAAAAAAAGTCGTGGGAGTATCGATACAAGTGAATCGTTTGTATTTATCGATTCTTTAACGATTTTTTTGTGACGCATAGCTGTTTTGATCATGCTAATCCCTGTGTCACCTGTGCGTTGGACCGTCTAACCTTTGTGTCATATGCTACAACTTTTTTTTATGGTCTTCGATTGTAAAATTGGCTTGATTTTCTATGATTGGACATAATAGTAATAATAAAAAATTGGTTGCCTGTAAAGTCGGTATACGGGCGAAAGTTTTACGTGACAACGACTTTGAGTGGTAAAATAATTTTAATGTGAATATTCATTCGTATAGTAGGAAGAAGGATGAAATCGACACCAGCTATTTATACTACGCTAAGTCCGAAATGTGCACTTTACAGGAGAGGCTTATAAAGGAAAAAACGTGATAACTTTTACATTAATTAAGATATTTATTTGAAATTTGGAACCCTTCATGGTTATTTTTTTCATTATAATATCTCATATTTATTTTTCCATAATTATTTATATTTTTCGATTTAGCGCTAGTTAGCCGAATATAGACGTAATTCTTCAAATTAATTTTACAAGTTACACACGTCTATCTTGCGTTAGCGTTGTGTATTACGGGATGTCATAGTGATAAAGATGTGTTATTTTTATTGTGTTGCGATGATAATTTTTAAATAAATCATGCATTATTTGTAACCTTAGGGTTATATATATATCCGTAAAATATATTATTATAAATTCACTGGCTAAATAATTAGTTATTAAAGTTAGCTTTTTGTTAACCCGTATATACGTCTCTGGCGGATATCGTGTTAAAAGCCGCCAAATTATACATAGCGTACTATACATCGACCTGAGCCACAAGTTAACGCCTCATTTATCTTTCCGTGGAGCTAAAATATAGATTATTTTTTATAGATTCCAGATAGAATAGAGCAGATAATATTATATTCTGTAATTTTGATACATAATTTAAACTAATAACGTATAAAACTAGTTAGTAATCAACAGTTAATTAAATATCAATTAAGTGCTTACTTATGATTAATTGAAGATCAGATCAATCACAGTTCGATTTTGTACCTTATAATTATTTAAATCAATAAAGTACTTAATATTGTTATTCTTAAAAGAAAATGAATTCTACTCATTTTGTTCAGTTATTTAAATAATAATATTTATGTGGAAAGCAAGATGCATTTGCCCTGCAGTGGGATACCCATAGATAGACCCAGGCCTTAAATAAAATAGATAATATTATCGATAATACATTTCCGAAATAATATTGTTATCACAATAATATTTAAGGTTTGTGTATTTTGCTGGATTGATTCAACCAAGTTTCGTGTCTTTTTCGGGAATAAGCTCTAAAAGTGGGATAATCTAGTATTTTTAAAATATACTACATGTTTGCTTACGTTATCAATCAAAAGATAAACGTTACTTATTTTCCAACAGGCTGTAGTTACCAATATAAACTATTTTAATTAATTTTGTTCTTGATAATTTTGTCATCTATAAAAATTAAGCTAATATTGTTTCAAGAATCAAAATAAAGGAGTTCCATTCCCTATCGCACTGGTGTATACCATTCAACTCGAGAATACACTTCTCTGCCTCTTGCAGTCTTTTCTATTAAAGCCGTATGTCTTTTTTCCATAAAATGGTTGCTTCTTCATCTTCTCTATCTTCATTTAAAAGAAATGAGCGGATAATAAGTATCTTCATAAAATAGTAAACGATATGGTTACTGTTTTATCCCTCACGCAGTTATCTGATTATAGGTTGACTTTGTGAACTCCCTAAGATGTTAATTTGTTAAATATATTGTTTAAGCAACTGGTAGCATAGCAAACAAGCAGCCTTTTTAGCCGTTCGGTAATCACAGTATATAAGCGGGGGCTTATATACTCATCTTCGAGCTTAACATGTTAGAGACCGACATCATCATTTTTAGGACGATGGCATTTACTAGTTTGATACCGCAGAATAGAGACTATCATTGAAAACAGGGGAAAGTTATAAAATTACTGGGGGTGGATATTGCCATTACTAAATCTGTATTACTACTGGGGCTGTCATTCATGTGCAAACCTGAAAGACTTTCCTGGGCAGACATACCGATTTGATGTGGGATTGTTGTATTTTCGGTTTTTTGGTAAGAACTCGGCTACACCGTTTGAAGATAAGGAACTATATTAGCTGTGCTGTCAGAAGGATCATCAGATACGACAGAAAACAAAATGTCGATGCTTGTTGGACTTAATGTCAACGGAGAAGGCTTTTGGACCGAAGTCAATACCTTTGGTAAATAAATATTAAGTGGAGTATAAAGAGCCCTCAAGTCGTTTAAGTTTGTATCTTGTAGGTCTGCACATAATTTCCATAATTGACTGAACTGGATGTATATAATGATTATTATTTTAAAATTATCTCATCAGACATAACGTGCTCATAAAAAATCCCGAACTCAGGATTATTAACTTCAGCTGGTAATTTATTTCGCTACGATTCTACAAAAAGGGTAAAATATTATATTAAAATAATGTTTTTTATTATCATAAACACATGCCGATACATTAAAAATATGAATGGTGAAATTACCGTCGAAAACGAATAAATATAATTGTATTCTGACATAAGTATTTAGCTAGTAAAAGTCGCTAAGTAGCGCATTCTACAAATGAACAAATATACCTGATCGTTCTAAACTACGCTAACTAGTGTTTGCGTAGTATACACGGACTTTTATAAAAGCGCTTAAATTTAAGAAATACGTAGCGTATTACTATAATATATATTTAAATACTTTGTAATACATAATATAATCTATGCGCCCCCTCCCCGTGGACACTCCGCTAACACTAGTTGGCGTGGTTTAAATCGAGTGATTTCAAAAAGTACCTGCACTTAGCGTTTTATAAAATTTGTAACTTCGTTATTTTTGTATATTTCTTCACAATTTTTTTTTTACATATAAAAAACCTAATTCTAAGAAGCTTGGCATAAAAAAACGTTTTTGCCAAATTTCGAGTTAGCGTAGTCTAAATAGCTGGTGTCGAAATAATAGTAACAATTTAAAACATAACGTCACGTTACGTGAGCGGAGCGTAACGCAGTTTCTTGAAGTGTCACCCGGCAAACCAATTTATAAGACGTTGTCACGTCAAAAAATATGTTAAGCATACAGAATGTTTATCATATTTTTTTTATATATGTTTTATATAGGTTATTTTAAATATAGGTACCATTGTTAATTAATGAACGGGTTTGAATAATTTTAATATTATTACAAATAGCCAAAAAAAATATTTAAACTTTATCACGATATGAATCCAAAACCAAATATAAATAAAACAGAATTTCATCTCCATTTTTAATATAAATAACGATTGTTTTTGATGAAAAAGAATTCGTTAGATGTGGCAACACTCCCCGGTGTTGCAAGTTACACAAATAAATATGATAGTGTTATATCTCGCCGATTCCCGGTAACTTGTCCGTCCGTCCGTATGCAATAATTTACGGGGTGCGCGCGCGCATTATATAAATCACCGAGGTGAGCACAGTAAATCGTTCGATGTGTAAACAGAAACGGATTTTTTAATAAGCAATAATTATTATTGTAGACCTTTTTTTTTATAAAGAAGAATATTTATTTCTTAATGTTTAGTTGTGCTTTGGTATCCGATTTGGCATGTGTAAAAAATGTCTCGGCTTTTTTGTCTAAAATTTGTTTAAAACTATTTTAATTGGGCATTTATTAGAATTACATGCATACTCAATAATGTTTTAACTAGCTGCTCGCGCGGTTACACCCGCGAAGTTCCCAATCTCGTAAGAATACGGAGATAAAATATAGCCTATGTTACTCCCTGACGAAGTAGCATTCTATTGGTGAAATTATTCTGATCGGTCCAATAGTTTTTAAGTTTATTCGTTACTAGCTGCCTCCACGCGGTTTTACCCGCGTAGTTCCCGTTCCCGTGGGAATACAGGGATAAAATATAGCCTATGTTACTCGGGGATAACGTAGCTTTCTAAAGGTGAAAGAATTTTTGAAATCGGTCCAGTAGTTTCGGAGCCTATTCATTACAAACAAACAAACAAACAAATCTTTCCTCTTTATAATATTAGAATGATAAACTTTTCCTTCTTGATCCTGACGCTTTATAAACCCCCCTACTGCAGTTACACAAGAAAGTCTAGACTTACAGCAACTCTAAGCTCTGTTATTAAGCACTATTTTTAGCTTTCAATCAACTGACAGTAAAACTAACAACCACCGTCGAAGCTTCATTCTGATCAATAAAAAATGTTTTAAAATCAATATTATGTGCAATCAACAATAAATGATGCAGTTTCGAGGCAATAAAAGATCGATCTTTGGAATACTTATCCGTATTCTGAACGCATATCATATTATTTAAAACATTGTGGATTCTATTCTTGCTAAATAGGGATTTTTGTAGTATTAGATGATAGAATTAGGACTATAATAGTAAATTTTTTTTCATGCAAATACTACTTATGATACGTCAAAATCCAGTATCGGATCAAAAAGTAGTTCTGTTCTTCCTAAAAGCTAATCATTGACTGATATTATTGAATTGATGGTAATTGAAGTACTGTACGATAAACAAACACACTTTTATATCTATAATAGGATACAAATACCAATTAGGCCATATTATCTGTGTGTGGTCTATACATGACCGATTTTACATAAAGACATGTGTTCGGGCCAAACCTTCACGGTGGGGAATGTCTATGTGTAAGTCATAGACACCCGCCCTGACGGTCCTCTTTAAGAAGAAAACTTGTCATTCAACTTCAAATTATATTACTAACGTCACCGCATTTATATTTTTAACCGCATATTGATTCAAAATATTTTATCATACAATTTCCTACTAACTGTGCAACTCGGTTCCCGCGCGGGAGAAGCCCCCCTGAAGAGGATCCCAGGGTAAGTTTGTGCATTTATAGATAGGCATTCTTTTCCGTGTGGGGTTGACCGGAACCAGCACCATCCGCATTGTGGAGGGTCACTCTTGGACATGAAGCCTTAGGTGGCCGCCACAACATGAATAAAATTCATTGTAACATTTTTATATAAATCCCTATATTTAATGTTTATTTAATCAAAGTTATTTTAACCACCTAATTTCAATATGAATCATAAAAGTCTCGACCGCACCGCCACCGCCGCGTGCGCAGCTTTAATTTGAAAATTGAACCGCACCGCTCCTAGCGCCACCTATTATCCTCATTGACCATTTGCCACTGACCAGTGACCTGGACTGGACTGGACTGGACTGTAAATTATATCATGATTAAGTTAGAAAAAGTGACTGATCGCTCAAGTGTTTTAAATCTCTGTGACTGTGTTTTCACATGGCCAATCTGATTTCATTAAATTTGACAGCGTCGCTTTGTGGCTAGTGACCCTGACTTCCAAGTCGGTCGTGGGTTCGAATCCCACACAGGACAAACATTTGTATGCATGAATATGTCTGTTCTGTGTCTGGATGTAATTATCTATATAAGTATGTATTTAAAAGTAGTATAATATATGTTGTTTATCAGCTTGTACTATTGTAACCAGATTACTGATATGATATTAAAATAAATACTTATATTGGCATAGTTATGCACAAAAATTTATATTCTAACCCATATTGTCCGTCTAAAAAATGATATTTTTATTTGATTCCAATCAAACCATACCTTCTGCTAATCTGATAAAAATCTGCTTGTAAGTACCTACTAATTTAAATTACCTCCCACAAAATGTACCACAGGGACTCAAACCCAACCTTAGTAAATCTGCATATGGGAACTAAATGGCTTAGAACCAGAATTCGAAGGCAATCAAACAGTAGCAATAACATCGAGACGCGAAATGGCGGATCGAATTAACAAGAATGGAAGAACGTAATTATGATCGAGAGTCGGATCGAGAGTCGGCATCGGCTTCACCATCGGCATCGATGCAGTCGGCACCTTTGATCGCCCGAACGTAACTGAGTGGAATTGAACTGAAATTGTTATGGCGTTTTAACAGACTGCTGTGGTTTCTGCGAATGGTTTGTTCGCTTTTGCTCGAACTGTGTTTATGTGGATAATCCTTTTAAAATTATAAATGCAAAAGTAACTCGATTTAAATAAAATTTGGTACACAAAATATAGTCTCGAGCCTGAGACAGAAGAGAAGGACATAGGCTACTTTTTATCCCGTGAAAATGGTATGGCGAAACCGCGGACAGCCACCAGTTAAGTACCTATACCTAAATTCTGTGTGTTTGTTCAAATTTCCATAATTTTGACAGTCAAGTTTACTTAATTATTTTAGTTGTTAATTAGTAATCTTTTAAATGAAATATAAGTAGGATTTTTAAATTAGATCTAAGTAGGTAGGTAGGTACTTAATAAGAAACCTTTATGAATAAAAGAGATGATTTAATACGAGATGACGAAATTATTGACAAACTATAAAAAATCTATTTTGTATACCACATGTATCTACACCGACCTTTAGTAATTGACATGCAATCACTTGCAACATTTAACCAATACCCATTGTAATCACAAACAAAACTCAACCATAACCCCTTCGTATAAAACTCAAACTCAATCAACACACAAAAAAAATAATAGCATTCGGTTTTAAAGTAGAATTTATAAATCTGAAAACGTAGAAAGGGATGGAATATCAAAACGACCAAAAGTGCGACAGAGATGGAAACGACGCCATTGGGATTGTTCGAGTAAAACCAGTAGCAGAAGAATTACAGTGATTTTGGTCTGAAGGTAATTTCCTTCGAAGATTTTCATTCTATCCCCTCCCCCCCTACTTTAATTAGGTAGTTTTAGTAAATCGAAATGTGTGCGGTGGTCTGTCGTCATTATTTTGATTATCCCTGGATGCTGGATGTTGTTCGCTAATCGAGATTACTACTCGGTTTGCGAGGAGCTCCATGCTTTGTTTTGTTGTATGTTAATTATTTTTTGGGAATGTTTGTATATCAATTCGACGCCTGTAAATAGCCGTCTATACCTACTAGTGGCTCGCGATTACGGGTATCTTAAAATTTCCACGGATAAATAAATAAATAAATATCCTGGGACATTTTTCACGCACGGCCTATCTGATTCCAAAGTAAGCTTCAAAGTGAGCTTGTGTTATGGTAACCAGATAGCTGATATACTACATATAATACTTTTTAAATACATACATATTATAGATATTTAACATCCAGACATAGAACTAACAGACATATTCATGCATACAAATGTTTGTCATGGGTGGGATTCGAGCCCACGACCCGCGGCTTGAAAGTCAGGGTCACTAACCACAAAGCCAACAGGGCTGTCCGGGATAAAAAGTAGTCCATATGTTAGTCCAGGTTATTCAAAAAAGAGCGTGAAGGAAACTCTTCAAGGTCGGCAACACGGCAAATGTCCATAGGCGGCGGTGACCACTTACCATCAGGTGGGCCGCCAGCTTGTCAACCTTTTGACATAAAAAAAATCAAATCAAATCAAAATCTTTTTCATTGAAATAGGCCTCAATCAAGCACTTATGAATAGTCACTATTAATGCAAATTTTATTAGGTAGTAGATTGCATGAAACAACAAACATACATCCATACTTTTGCAGTTATTATTAAACATATACGAAGCGAAGTCACATGCAGAACCTAGTACCTACTTAAACCAAACTTACTACATGATTTGGGAGTTGCAATGTCATCAACCTATCCGTGATATTAACCCTACCACATCACCATCACATCACATCTCATCACATTTTATAAGTCATCATCTCGTCCTAACATCACGCAAAGTGGAAATCTCAAAATCTAAAACAATACATGAACACGACGACAATTTAGATTAGACAGAAGATAAATGCATTATGGTTTCCAAAATTTATGTCTTATTCCTCATCTTCCTCGAATTTATTAATGGGTTATTACGAATTCTTTGTGTGTTTTACAAATGTTTGTTTTTTGTGTAGCCTCTATGGTCGTAATGGTCTATAACTTGTTTATGGTGTCAATTGATTGTTTATTTATGGTTTTGTATAGGTGTGTTTTTGGAGAAAGCGTTTTTTTTGGTAGTTCGTTGCGTGATTTGTTTATTAATGGGTATTTAATTTTAATAATTTCTTACCTGTTTTTTTAAACTTGGCTACCAAAATTGTAGCAATATTTGAATATTCCTAACTATTATTATAAATGCGAATGTAACTCTGTCTGTCTCGCTTTCACGCTAAAGCTACTGAAACGATTTATTTGATATTTGTTACACAGATAGTCTAAAGCCTGAGAAAGGACATAGGCTACATTTTGTCCTGGGAAAATGGATGATTTTCCGGGTTCGCGGGTGAACCTAAGTAATAATAAAATTATGACTCAAAATCAACAAAAGACATTAGTACTACAGTACCTAAAAAAAAAATCAAAGAAACCTAAAAAAACTATCAAATTAAAATAAGAACATGTTTTAGTCGCATCGCCGCAAGAGCTTCAGTCCACCCCCGCGGTTCAGACGCGCCGCTCCCATACAACCAGTGTTCACTCATTTGTCAAACACTGGATATTTATTTATTGCGGACCCACCACGAGTAAGGATACCTGGCCGTTTTTTATATAAAACCACGTCTCAAATGATATAACACCTTTTCGACTTAGAAATAAGATCTAAACTCCAATGGTGTGATGTTCAGAATCTGACGTTTTTTTAGGTTAGGTAGGTTATTTTCTAAACTGTTTAATGTTAGTCAGCCAGTATTCTTAATTGCTTAAACTTTTAAATAGGAAAGTAATATTTTGCGACACAAAACCTATAGGTAAGGTTACGTTTTTAAGTCTCAACAGATGATTCTAGAAGATAAGATTTTTCTAAATTTTATTTAGGTACTCATTTGATAGTGATATAGCCTTATCATGTTTAATCCTTCGTAGTGTTTTTTAAACTTTTGCCAAAAAAATTCACTACAATTACATTATTGCAACTTGATCGAAATTTCAAAGTTATTCAAAATATATTTTTATCTAAATATCTTTTTCTAATCACATATTTTTTTCAATTAATTGGTAATATACTCTACAAATAATCTAAAAGATCTAGTTTATAGAATTTTAAGCAATAATTTAATGCATATTATAATCAAGTTAAATAACAACACAATGGCTTAGGAAACTAATAGCGGACAATAAAGCATAGACAAAGAATAAAGCGAGCACTTTGACCACACGAGGCGACCACAGAGTATGGTACACGGAGTGAATTGTTTATGGAAGGGAACCTATACAATCACCTAAATTATAAATAAAAAAATATTGGGACATTTTTCACACACGGCCAATCTAATCCTGGTCTAATCAACTGGTTATCATAGTCCAAGCTGTACTTAGCTTGGTACAGCTTGGACTATGATAACCAGATGATATACTACTTATAAGAACATACTAATATAGATATTTACGCAAAGAAAAGTTTTTCCAATTTGTCTAATTTAAATATACTAGAACATTTTTTTACACACGGCCAGAGATTCATATTAAACAAAGCCTTTGAAACGCGCAACTTTGCCTGCGTTAGGCAGGTACCTACATAGGAAATTTCTCCGGTTTTTGCAACATTTTTTATTTATGCTCCGCTTCTAAAGGTCGTAGCTTGATATTTTATAGTCCATAACCTTCTTCGATAAATGGTCTATCCATGACCATTTTTTATTTCGATTCAGTAGTTCCTGAGATTAAACAATCTTTCAATAATAGTATAGTTTATACAACATTTAAAATACATATGGTAGTTCAATATCATCATAAATTCTAGTCTAGAAGACCTAGTCTTATCTAGAAGAGCTAAGTCTAGACCAACATTAATATGTATACGCCCTCGATCCGATCTGCAGCGTGGGCGCTGTTCGAATGCCGAGGGAAGCCGCGCGCTTGTAATAACTTGTCACATGTGCAACATCCATCTTGGAGCTTTGAACTGCAAGGTTCACTCAGTCTTAGTGGCTTAGTGGCTGCTGGCTGGTCGTAGGTTTGATTCCCATTTGTGACGATAATTTGTATGTTTGTGTTATAACCGTAGGGGTGGTAGACAAATAACGACACAGCCAGTACGTACAAGCTCGTATATTCGACTGACGCAGCAGCCGCCAACAACTTAGAACTACCTGACAACGGATTAATAAAATATACGTCGGTAGACTCTAAACAATCATAACATCCCTCCACCTTATTTAAAAAAACTTTTTATAATCAACAACTTTTCTTTGACGTGTCGAACGGGCAGTGGCCTCATTCTGTACTGGACGTGGAGGTTCACACTCGGCTGTTACAGGGGCAGCTGCAGTTCTGTCATCTGGTTGGGGGCGGTCATCCCCGCAGTCAAACCAGTTTTCAGTATTAATTTCACTGGTTGAAGTATGAGGTACTGACTCAGTTCCCGTTGCTGTTGGTTGTGGTACCACTCCCGCTGATACCGACGAACCCGCTGTAGCCTGCTCCTCACGTGGACCTTTAGACGTGGGTGATACAGAACCAGAATTAGGGATGACTGAAGGCACTACGAAGGCAGGAACAATATTTTCATGGCTCAGTTCTGCTTTGAACCTGCTTTGACGCTCATACTCTTCTCCCCCTTTATATTTCAGCAGCTGATTAGCATGTCTCTTTACAGTCTGGTCCGTGTAGTCACAAAGTCGTATTAAAAAAATTGATTTCCCAATGAGTTTCGTTACTACTCCACGTTTCCAATAATGTCTATTTTGATTATACATTTTAACTAAAACGTCATCACCTACACTAAATTGCACTTCCCTATTACCACTGTACGATTTACTCTGTAAGAACTGTTTTGCTTTAACAGTTTTATCAAGTGCTGCGTCGGATGGTGTTGAAATGGGAGAATTTAAAAGGTCTAATCTACATCTGAGCTTGTGGCCAAACAAAACCTCAGCGGGTGATCTGTTTGTAGTTGCATGTTTAGAATTTCTATATGATAGTAAAAATTCTTGTAGTTTAACGTTTAAGTCACGTTTATGAGAACCCGTTAACAATAATGATTTAATAGCTTTTTTAATTATTTTTACGTAGCTCTCCGCTTGCCCATTGCTAGCCGGATTGTATGGTGGCGATGTCAAATGTATAATGCTGTTGCGAAAACAAAATTGATTAAACTCTGATGAAACAAATGGGGTACCGTTATCTGAGCAAATAGTATGAAACAGCCCAAATCTAGCCATTACCTCGCAAAGTTTATCGATAACGACACGTGAACCACAACCTGTCGTGACATCGAAACATTCTACCCATTTAGAATACGCATCCACTATTATTAAATATGTTCTTCCGTCTATTGGGCCGAGAAAATCTAAGTGAACGCGGTGCCACGGGTGGGGCGGGTAAGGCCAGGGAGTGAGCGGCGCGCGCGGGGGCGCGGCCCGCTGCGCCGTGCACGCGCCGCACGCGCCTACGTAACGCTCGATCGCGACCGACATGCCTGGCCACCAGAATCTATGGCGCGCTTCTTCCTTCATTTTCGAAATACCTAAATGACCTAGGTGTAATTCATTTAATACTTTATACTGAAGTTGATCAGGAATAACTAACCTATGCCCTCTCATAAGGCAACCGTTTTCAACCGATAGCTCTAATCGATGACTATAAAATTCTTTAATTAAGCGATTGGTAATTTTATTTGGCCAACCCGAAAGAACATAATGAACGACTGTTGACATTATTTGATCTTGTTGAACCGCTGCCTTCACGTCTGATAAGGCTAAGAATTTTTCACCCTCATAAACAAATCGAACATAGGCGGATTTGTCAATAACAAATGAGTCATCGCTCGCCGAAGTCGAGTGCACCGAGTGCACGGCGCGGCCGTCTGCGCCGGCGGCGGCCGACGGCGCGCGGTGCCGAGCCACAGGCGGAAGCGGGGGCGACACGTCGCTGACCGCCCGGCTAAGAAAATCCGCACTATTATGGATACTACTAACGTACTCGATATTATAGTTGTATGCTGATAAAAATATTGCGTAACGTTGTAATCGGTTAGCAGATATCTCGGGTATGCCTTTTTCCGGATTAAAAATGGATATTAACGGCTTGTGGTCTGTCCTTAAAGTGAAAGGCGTAGACCGCCCATATAAATATTGGTGGAATTTCTTAACACCAAAAATTATAGCCGTGGCTTCTTTTTGAATTTGGCTATAACGCTTTTCAGCCATACTGAGAGAGCGGGACATAAATGAGATAGGTTTCTCAACGCCAGCTTCGAGCTGGGATAAAATAGCACCTAGACCGTAAGGGGATGCATCTACCGTTAAAATTAAATCAGCATCAGGGTTAAAATGTGCTAAGGTTGTGTCTGATGCTAATTCACTCTTAATACGTGTTACCGCTTCATCGTGTTCCTTGGTCCATAACCATGGAATATTCTTTTGTAGCAGTGTATGAAGTGGGGATAACGTTGAAGATGCGTTTTTTATAAAATTCCTATAGTAATTAACCATACCTAAAAATGATTTTAATTCAGACGGATTAGTAGGAATTCGGGATTTTAAAATGGCTTCCACCTTTTCAGGTGATTTATGTATACCATTACGGTCTATAACAAAACCTAAATATGAAATAGATTCTTGAAAAAATGAACATTTCTCTTTTTTCAAAACTAAGCCAGCTTCCTGCAGCCTACCTAAAACTACATTCAACCTAGATAGCAGTTGATTCTTATCAACCCCACAGACTAATATATCATCTAAAAATAGCAGTGTACCTTCTAGTCCTGCGAGCAAGGTTTCCATTGTTCTTTGGAAAATAGCTGGTGCGCTAGCTAAACCAAATACTAATCTAGTAAACTTGAAAAGACCCTTATGAGTATTAATGCAGGTAAGCATTTGTGAAGTTTCATTGAGGCATAGTTGGTTATAAGCCTGTGATAAGTCTAATTTGCTAAAATATCTACCTCCATGGAGCTTTGTAAATAGTTCTTCGTGCCTGGGTAAGGGGTATTTATCAACGAGTAGTTGTTTATTGATCGTTACGGAGTAATCGGCACAGAGGCGTAAAGAACCGTCACGTTTTAAAACTGGTACGATTGGGCTGGCATAGTCAGAGTGCTTAACGGGCACTAAAATACCAGCATTAACCAATCGGCTAAGTTCTTCCTCTACACTATTACGAAGAGCAAAAGGTAATGGTCTAGCCTTAAAAAAAATGGGTTCTGAACCCGATTTTAACGCTAAGTTAACCTCAATACTTTTAAAACAACCTAATTTGTCTGAAAATAATTTATCATATTTAGAAGTAATATCGCTTATGTAATCGCTACCACTATAATATAATGAACAAATTTGTAAATTGAACCGGCACATAAAATCTCTTCCTAGTAACGGTGGCCCCCCATTACGCACAACGTACACACTAATGTCACTATCCTTATTTTTATACCTAAAAGAAAGGGTTATCGTACCGAGAATATCTAACCTTTCGCCACTATAACTATGTAAGACAATCTCGCTTCCCTTCAAAATTGATTTTGAGAAATATTGTTTATACATTTGCTCAGAAATAACGGTAACCGGAGACCCAGTATCTATTTCAAACTTTAACTTTATATTATTAACGAAAACAGATTCCCGCATTGGTTCGCCCCGAAAAGAGCGGATGTTACAACATAAGTGCTTACCATCGTCGTCAACATCCACGCAGCACTCGACAAAATTGTGTCTATTATTTAATTTGTGACACATTCGTTTAAGATGGCCCTGAACGCCGCACTTTTTGCACTTGTAGCGTGCAAAACGACACGCTGACGCTTGATGTCCGGCGAATCCGCACGCCGTGCAGCCGTCAGCGCCGCCATTTTGTCGCTCCCCAACAGGCGGGCGCGGCGTGCCAGCGGACGGGCCGCCGCGGCCGCCGAGCGCCCGGCCGCCCGCGCCGCCCGCGCCGCCACGCGCTGCCGGCGCAGGCGCTGCCGATGCTCCCGCCACCGCCATCTTCATCACTTGGAACGATGTCGTAGCTGCATCCGCCCGTCGTAAACTATCGCGGGCCCCCATGCGAGCACAACGTACTCCTTCGCCGATTTCCAAGGCTTTCGACATGGTCAAGTCAGCCATTTTTTTGTTAAAAAGTTTATCTCTTTCCGGTCCAGATTCCATGCCTAGCACGAATCGGTCGCGCAGATGTTCATCTAGGCACGATGACACGAACCCGCAGTGGATCGCTAATCCACGAACACGTGCCGCCCAATCTGCCAAACTTTCGCCGATGTGTTGCGTGGCACTATGGAACTTATACCGCTCGGCAAATGTACACTTTTTTAGTTCGAAATGACCGTCGAGTAAAGACACCACTTCGTCGTAGCTTAAGGTACCGACTTGGTTCGGTAAAGCTAGGTCACGAATTAATTTATATGTCGATTCTGCCAAGTTACTTAATAAGATAGCTCGACGTTTAGCACCGGCTTTGTCTATATCTACCCCTATTTCGTTGGCCAAAAACCATTGTTCAAGCCTGTCTTTATAAAGAGGCCATTCTTGCATCTCGTGATTAAACGGAGTTAATGTTCCCACTGTCACTTTTGCCATTTTATAAATATGCACGCGTTACACTTTGTCCTCGAAGCCAACTGTTATAACCGTAGGGGTGGTAGACAAATAACGACACAGCCAGTACGTACAAGCTCGTATATTCGACTGACGCAGCAGCCGCCAACAACTTAGAACTACCTGACAACGGATTAATAAAATATACGTCGGTAGACTCTAAACAATCATAACAGTTTGATATTAGTGTTTTTGTATCTAGTATATACCTATATATCCTGGGTCATTTTTCACACACGGCCAATCCGATACCAAACTTAGTAGAGCATGTAATATGGTAACCAGATAGCTGATATACTACATATACTACTATTAAATACATACTTATATAGATATTTACATCCAGACACAGAACAAACAGACATATTCATTCATACCAAATTATTGTCCTGGGTGGGATTCAAATTTCTGTTACACCATATGTCAGTAAATCAATCACAACATCTAAATCAAATAACAAACACTAAATCAATAAAATAAACTAGGTTTTTTTCCTTATCCTGGGACCACAAGTAATGATCACAGTTAATATTAAAATCTAGCCTTAGTATTATGCTAAAAAGTAACTTAAATTTGTCTTAATCTTCTAATCTTAATATATATATAAATCTCGTGTCGCAATGTTTGTCCTCAATGGACTCCTAAACCACTTAACCGATTACAATAAAATTCGCACACCATGTGCAGTTCGATCCAACTTGAGAGATAGGATAGCTTACATATACTTGGACCCGGTAGGTGGCGCTGGTGGGCAGAACGAAGTCTGCCTGGTCCACTAGTTCACTATATAAATAAACTAGAATGATAAATTAATGTGTATTAAATATTTTTAAAATATAATAGCTAATTATTTTCCAAAAGCTTAATCTAAAAAGTCCAAAAGCTCAAAAAGCTCCCTAAGTTTCCGATCCGTTTCCACGTAGAGGTCAAACGTTCTGAGAAGTGAACGAACTCTGACTCTGCCCACCTCCTCGATGGTTGCGCGCGATAGTGATCCACATGTGCTCACGTCTCGACGTCGCCGTCACGTGCGCGTGTCGTACGACACGATTCAGTAGGTATTTTTTATTTATTTCATTATCATATACAGTAATATTAAATTAAATAATATATTTTTTATTCGTTGTGGAATGGGCTACGAAACTACTGGACCGATTTGAATAGTTATACTTAATTAAATAAATAAAATATTATTATTTATTATTTAGTTTTTCATAGCTACACTAGTGGCTTCTTGCGGTATTGGGAAATTTTAAGATTACTAGGGGATCTTAAAATTTCCCAGGATAAAAGTAACCTATGTTTCATCCTAGATCATATTCCAACTTTGTGCTAAATTTCATAGCAATCCCTTCAGGCGTTCTTGCGTGAAAGAGTAACAAATATATATACTCATATACTTTCACATTTATTATACTAGTGGACCAGGCAGACTTCGTTCTGCCCACCAGCGCCACCTACCGGGTCCAAGTATATGTAAGCTATCCTATCTCTCAAGTTGGATCGAACTGCACATGGTGTGCGAATTTTATTATAATCGGTTAAGTGGTTTAGGAGTCCATTGAGGACAAACATTGTGACACGAGATTTATATATATTAAGATTAGTAGGCTATATTTTATCCCTGTATTCCTACGGGAACCACAAAGCATATAGCAGTTCTTTAATAGCTAGTCCAAAGTAAACACACATAGGTAGTACACGTAGGCATATTGTGTTACCTAACCTACCTAATTAAATAGATCCTAAAATAGTTCTATAAAAGACTGTTATTTCCTCTAACTTTAAATATCGACTAAGTTACCCATAAAACAATATCGTCTACCATCAAGACCCCAAACTTTAAATAATGCCACAGATAACATTAATGACTTTATAACCGATTATTTATTATGTTTTTTTCGATCCCAACCAATAACATTTGTCAGTCTTGTCGTTTCAACGGAATGTATGAGATTCGATCTTTTCGATCGATCGCACTATGCTACCGAAGTCATACTAAACAAAGTTAAATTTCACATCCCTAATAAATGTATCAGTCTAAATTATATCTTACTGCCATAAAAATAAGGTCTCACAATTGGAATGATTAACAAAAACAGGTGTTTTTTTAAAAAGCTTTCCGCTCGAACACGTATGGCGCACTCAGCCATGATTGGGACGCGTCAATCGAATTTGAATTTCAAATTTTAAATGATCGAATTGACACTTCGTTTGTTGGCCAAAATAAAAAATAAAAAATAAAATGTGAATTTTAATAATATCACCTTTAACGCTAAGATACAAAAAAATAAATAAAATGTACCTATTCAAAGTTGGCAACACTACAAAGTTAACCTTGTATGTAATACAAATCTATGGAGACGGTGACCGTTGACCATCAGTTCATGACCTGCTTGGTGACTAAAAGTAAATGTACGTGCTTCCCGCGATTTCACCCGTGTTCCCAGGAGATCTTCAGTTTAACCAGTTTAAAAAGTAGCCTATGTGTTATTCCAGAACATATTCTAACTCTGAGCCAAATTTCATCGTGATACCTTCAGTTGTTCTGGCGTGAAAGAGTAACAAACATACATCGATACATACAGATGTATCGATGTATGTTTACATTCTAGTAGATGCCGCCCCGAGGTTACACCCAGAATACATTCTAACTTTACTAAATTTCATACAGATCTAATCAACCGTTTTATCGTGGTAGTAACAAACAAACGTAGTTTCCATCAAAACCTCAAAAACCACAAGATAAAAAACGCCAAAAATTCGTCATCGCAACCCAAACAACTCACGCGCATAAAATGATCCAAAATCGAAAACACATCAGGGTCAGTTTTTAAGAGAAATAAAACCCAGTGTCCATACTTAATATGAAATGTATTTTTTTCCAATATCTACCCAGCGGGTCGCCCATTCGTATCCTTACATGACAACAAAAAACATGGACACCCCAATGGTTTAACTGAAGAAGACATACATTAAACAGGCTATAATTATAATTCAAAGTGGACATTACGTTAATGCGGAGGGCGTGGTGTGCGAGCGGTAGCGGGAGCGGAAGCGGGAGCGAGGAGCGGGAGCGAGGAGCGGGTAGCTATCTACCTATCTATAACTTTTTATGTCAATAGGTTGGTAGACAGTTAACCTGAGGGTAAATCACCTCCTATGGACATACGCAATACCAGGGACATTGCTTACCTGAATAGAAAGTAACACTAATGTATAAAGAGGAAAGATTTGGTTGTTTGTTTGCATTGAATAGGCTCCGAAACTACTTGACCGATTTGAAAAATTCTTTCACTGTTGGGAAGTTACACTGTCTCCGGTGAACATAGGCTATATTTTATTCCCGTATTTCTACGGGAACGGGAACTACGCGGTTGTATCTGCGAGGCGGTAGCTAACTTAGAGACTGTTTCATATATGTATATTGAATTCAAGTTAATATACATGAAACGCAATACAAATAACACGCTAATAATGAAGTTTCTAAAATTCATTATTCGACTACATATCTAAAGCCCTATTCCTACTAAGATCTTAACTGTTTCCTTCGCTCGCTCCCGCTACATCTCGTCCCCACATCCCCACCCGAAAGGTCGTTTAAGCTACAAACTGACGATTATTGCTCGAATGCGTTATTAATGTTGTATTCAGTAATTTGTACTTTGCAATTTATATATAAACGACTTCAAGACTTTAAAATTATGCACCGACATAAGTTTCGTACCGGCGCGCCAATTTTATTGGTGCTTTTTCCCTTTTTTATGCAAATTTAGCTTTATGTGCGAGCTACTTTATGTTATAAGCGCTATTATTGTGAACTACGAGTCTCTAAGACATTGGAACTCAGTTGGAGATGCCTTATACACTTGATAGTTCATGTTTCTACATAGAAATCTTGGTTATGTTAGAAACATACCCTACTAGCTGCCTACGCGCGGTTTTACCCGCGTAGTTCCCGTTTCCGTGGGAATACAGGGATAAAATATAACTTATCTTACTCGTGGATAATATAGCTATCGAATGGTGAAAGAATTTTTAAAAACGGTCCAGTAGTTTTTGAGCCTATTCATTACAACCAAACAAACAAAGTTTTCCTCTTTATAATATCAGTGTAGACTAGTGGCTCCCCGCGGTTTCATCCGCGTACCAGGAGTTCTTCAATTTTCCCGGGATAAAAAGTAGCCTATGTCCTTCCTAAGGCTCTAGATTATCTGTGTACCAAATTTCATTTAAATCGGTTCGTTAGTTTTAGCATGAAAGCGAGACAGACAGACAGAGTTTCTTTCGCATTTATAGGATAAGGTTACGATAATTAAACTTATTCCCGTAAACAACATTAAAAGATTAAGCTTTTCACTTCAATATTATTTCACTTCCGCTCACGTCATCACTCACTTTTGTTTTCCGTAAAAGCTCGATGCAAATCTAAAAAAAGCTCCCGTAAGCTCTCTTCGATAAATAACTATAAAAAAGCGATACCATCTCACAAACAAGTCATAACATTGGATATACAGACATATATTATGTATATATATAGATATACTATATCTGTATCTTCTACTGAGGATACATAAATGGCTATAAAGGGAGATTGAATTTTTCGTCAACAATCTGATTGTGTTTTCTTTTACTATAACGTTTTGATGCTGGTTCACTCGCTTTTAGAACTTGCCGTATATTTGATTCGATGACCTGATATACTTATTTTCCTGGGCCTTTTATTAATAGCTTGATTCTTTTATAGAAAATTCGTTGTATATTTTATAATTTTTGTCGATAATATGCAGTATAAAATTTTAGGTATTTATTTAGATACTTCTTAATGTCATTGATTTATTATAGCTCGATTATTTTTTATAAATAAAACTCCTAACTTCTGACATATTTCTTATCCTCTAAGACTTAAATTTGGTAATAACAAATCTATATACATGTGCTGAAATCCATCTAAATCTGCTGACATACAAAATTAACGTCTTTATTTTTGGGACATACAGACAGACACAGCGACATCTACATACAATATTATCATATTTTCTCTTATTCTGCTTTTCTTCGTTATTTATACGATGTTTTTATTCCCGAATCTTCGGGATACAATCAAAACTTGCTGTCGGTCTCAATCAAACTTTTTTAAATGACATACAATTTTCTCCCCCCTAGATGTCACATTTTTAGGGTTCCGCATTAAAAAAAAACATCGTCTTAAACGTTCCTAGGTTCGGTTAAGTATTTTAAGGATCAAAAGTTGTGTATAAGACATATCCTTCTTATGCTGTGGTGCGTGGCAAAATTATATAAAAATTGGTCGTTCAGTGCTCAGAGTGTTGTATTAAAATTTTTTTTTTTTTTTTAACAATTTATTAAGTTTATAGGCTTACAATCTAAATACATTTTCTCTTAGGACTATTACAGTATCTTTTTTTTATGCATGTACCTACTTAAAGTAAAAATAATACTATTTTTAGGAACTGGTGTCCGCTTTAGGTAAAACCTGTGTTGCAGATCACCAGGACCACAAATAAAAGTAGTTTAGAAACTAGACAACTGAAGTAACAAAACAAGAATTAATTATAAACTAATGAGATCAAGAGATCACGTTATAACTATGAAATAACATAACTTTATGTAAGTGTGTGTGTGTGTGTGCGTGTGCGTGTGTTTGTATATGAGTAAAATGTGTCATTTATTTGGCTTAAATGCTAAGTATATCATAATATATTACAATGTAACATACAATTCGATATTTTTAAGGTATTGTCATTTATGGCATTAAAAGTGGCTCAGTGCTCGGTTATTTCAAATTTTAAATACTTTAAATACTCTCTTATATTATCTACAAAACCTTTTCACTTCTAAGGTCATATTATCACCGCTATGTCCAAATATAAATCAAAGATATATGTACTGAACCCCACATAATAAAAAGCAACTCATATTTGCCAATTTTGTTTTTATTTCAGTCAGCAATAATTTCGTTTCGTCGTGTCGCCGTTTTTTTTGTAATATTTTTACTAAAATTATAAACGTTCGCCTCAAAATAGTATTTATTTAGCCAATAGCTACTTCTGAAATTAACTTAATTAAAAAAATATGAGAGCTTTGATCAAGATTCACACAATGAAAAAAAATATTATTAAAATCTAAGTAAATCTCGAGTATGGAAATAAATTTTAATACAATCATATACCTAATTGTATTCAAAATTAAAAAAAAAACATGTATCCGTATGTATGTACATAAATCTTAGAAAACTTTACCATGTATCAGTTTGACCTACCAATTTTTCAAATATTTCATCCAAGTTATATCCTTAATCTTAATAAGTATTAAAACATTACATATAAGTATATATTTTTAATCTAATCTACCGGTTTATAAGTATTTTTCATGTTCCTATGAATAAAACAACACTTTAACCGACTCCGTAGGTATAAGGAAGGGTTAAATACTCCCAGACATAATTTAATCATTTTGTCAACTTAGTTTACGAATTCGGGATTTCCTCCGACTCACTAAATTATTCTTTTGCTCGCGAGATCAACTTCGCCAAAGGATATTTCATTAAAAACTTAAAACAAGTTGTATCTGTAGCGTGTTGCGGGCATTTGGGAAATAATATTGTTATAAATAAATACAGGATTCATATTTAAAAAGTATGAAAAAATACCTTGCTTTATATTTTGCTAGTTGTTCTCAGTTAAAAGTTGAATTTGCAAGGAGTAAGTGGTTTTGACCTTAATATATGTTTTTAGAATCTTAAGACTTTCGACCAAAGGTTTTCAACGGTTTCGATTAAGTACATTTATATAATTATATTTATTCCTATGACTATCTTCAATTTTGGCTTTGTGTTAATCCAGGTTCTGACTATCAGTGTTCCAAATTTCATTCAAATCCCTTCAGTAGTTTTTGCGTGAAAGAGTATATTATTATATCCATCCATACTTACAACCATAGGCATTAATAATATTGCCAAGTAGGATTAGATAGTGACTTATTGCCATCAATTTAAACCGTTTGTAATTTATTTATCCATCCATACTAATAATATAAATGCGAAAGTAACTCTGTCTGTCTGTCTGTTACGCTTTCACGCTAAAACTTCTGAACCGATTTAAATGAAATTTGGTACACAGATAATCCAGAGTCTGAGAAAGGACATAAGCTACTTTTTATCCTGGGAAAATTGAAGATCCCCGGGAATGCGGGCGAAGCCGCGGGGAGCCACAAGTTAAACATAAAACTAAGTGTTGATACTTGCCAAAATTACTTAGACTAGACTTTTATACGACAGTCGGAATTCACATAGCAACAACAACATTTGCAAATGCTATTAATGTGTTGTACATCTCGACAAAGTTAAATTGGCTACCATCGAATGATGGCTTCTGTCTGACAGATATGTCGTAAAAGTACGACTACCCGCGAGTAGTCGACAAAATTGTTACATAGAATTGGTTTGTTTATTTTATTTTAGAGGGACAAATCAGCTAAGTTTATAACTATGAAACTTACACACGGCTAATCTGATTCGAAAGAAAGTAACCTTGTGGTATGGTTACCAGATAGCTGATATATCTATACTAATATTATAAAGAGGAAAGATTTGTTTGTTTGTTTGTTTGTTTGTAATGAATAGGCTCCGAAACTACTGGACCGATTTCAAAAATTCTTTCACCTTTGGAAAGCTACATTATCCCCGAGTAACATAGGCTATATTTTATCCCTGTATTCCCACGGGAACGGGAACTACGCGGGTAAAACCGCGGGGAGGCAGCTAGTTACTTATAAATACATATAATATAGATAATTACGTCCAGACACAGAACAGACATATTCAAGCATAAAAATGTTTATCCTGGGTGGGATTCGAACCCACGACCGGCGGCTTGAAAGTCGGGGTGTGACTTTTTGACATAACAGTGACTTTTAGTATCTCTGTTTTTATCTCAGTATTTACTTTACTAGAGGACCGGTAGACTTCCTTCTGCCCACCAGCGCTGCCTACCGGGTCCAAATTGATGTATTACATAAAACCCTTCCTTATGAAATACTCTGTAATTTGGTGAAAACCGCATGAAAATCTGATCTGTAGTTTTTGTGTTCAGACAGACAGACAGAGGCGACGGGGACTTTGTTTTATATATATAGATACGATACCGTATGTATTTCAATGAAAAAAAGCTGCGTTGACTTATTAAAAACATTATTATTTGCGATACCTTTAAGGAGCCCTTCGTAAGATTGGCAGAAATGAAGCGAAATTAATTGATCGTTAAATAAGTAGGGAAATATCAAGTTTGTCATCAAATTCCTCGGCCCCTGAATTACCTAATTACCGACTTGATTTTTCGATCAACTTCGTCACAGATCAAAAATTATTACGATATAAATAATTCAGATGTGTCTCATTTATATTATTTAATACTTATGTATACCTACTTCCGTAAGCTGATAATATGATCCTGACTGAATAAACCTTAGAGGTTGCAAACTGAAAAGAATTGGATAATTAAATATATCTACTACAAATTTAAGATATCAGCGATTTCAGGTTGGTGGTTAGAAAGTGATAGATAAATATTGTTTTATCATGATTAAACTACAAATTTAAGGAATCAATGATTTCAGGTTGGTTAGTTACCCTGACTCTCATGCTGTCGGGTATGACTTCGATTTCTAATCAGAACAGAGATTTACGTGAATTAACTCATCCTTTTATTAATTGTCTGACTAAAAGTCTATTTAAAAAGAAGTAGGGTAGTAAAATAGCATTATACATACAATAGAAGAAGCACTACTTAATTTGCAATCAGTTTGTCCTCATATAAATAATGTACTTAACTGTTTTTTTTAATAGAACGTCTTAACCTCAGATAGCTTTTACACCTTTACAGAGTTTCAAACGCAGAGGGCATGTCGCATGTCGCAGAGGGCTTTCAACCTAATTCTTTAAATAAATAAATATCCTGGGACATTTTTCACACAAGGCTAATCTGGTTCCAAAGTAAGCTTCAAATGAAGCTTGTGTTTTGGTAACCAGATAGCTGATATACTACATATAATACATTCATATTATAGATATTTACATCAGACACAGAACAAACAGACATATTCATGCATACAAAAGTTTGTCCTGGGTGGGATTCGAACCCACGACCTTTCACGGCTTGAAAGTGAGTGTCACTAACCACAAAGCCAACCCGGCTGTCAATCTTTGGTTTCATAGATTGTCACATCTACACATACATACTCCATGCAAAACTGTAGCTTAATTTTATTTGACGTTTTGACAGCTCCGCTGAGCCGTTAGAGCGGGACGGATTACATTGACAAACGATCGAATTAGAAAGGGACAGGTTATTATCGATTCGGATTAAGTCATCTGCAGGTGTTTTGGTAAACATCTGCTTAAAACGGTATAGATGAGTAATTTATAATTACATACATACTTAGATTTAATTATTGATAGGGAATTATTGTAACCTACCCTTAATAATATTAGCTTCCGCCCGGTGGTTTTGGTCGTGTTTCTGAATCTTCAAATTTATTGGGTTTAAAAATGGTTTAGACGAAATATATTCTAGCAGTGTGTAAGGTTTTGCCATTAATTAGTCTTAAGAACTAAGAGGATGGGTTCGAAATCTTTACTCTCACTTTAAAAATTAAATTAAGTGGAAATTTTTGCGATATTAAATAATCATTATACATGATTTACTCATATTTTGTGCTCTAAATAGTCTAACATACTAAGCTTAGACTATTAATATGTATACGAAATTGATTAACTTTCATATTAAGTTCAAAATATGATATAAAACAAATCCAATGATCCATTTCTACATCAACGATGGACAAACCAACATACAAGACTTACACAAGTGAGAATTCTAGTAGTAATCAAGTTACAGGCAATTCGATTTTCTAAGACATTTTACTACCAAGAACGCGTAAAGCATAATTTGGTCCTTCGAGTCTCAAAGCCCAACTCAATTGGACAGACAATTCACAATTTATAATACGTTAAAGTTAAGCGGACGCTCATCCTCGCTTACAACACTAATTGGCACACAGATGATCTGATGTACATATCGTACGAATGACTTTGGTCATCAATACCTATTTTACACCAAAATGACATTACATTTGACATAACCCATCGTAATTTATTTTTTTATTTTTTTTTTATTTATTTATTTATTTATTTAAACTTATTTTGATATACATATTTTTGACAGCGATCTTCACACTAGGCTAGGCCTGTATCGTGAAAACCAATTTTACAGATAAGAATCATTGCCTCATACAAATTTCTATAACTAGGCATATGTCCTGTCTCATGGTAACAAACTAAACTAATTTATTAACGTATTCATACACAATTTCAAACATATGTACTATAGTGATGATAAATGAATGGATATAAAACTAAAGATACTTGAATAATTAAGTATATAATAATAAAAAGGCAATTACAATTTTTTTTAATATCTATCTAGTTAAAATATAGTATAATAAATAATATATATAAAATATAATATAGTCAAATAATTCATATGTAATTTAGTATATAACTAACTTTTAATACTGAGAACATCTTCAGTAGCAGAGTAAGACAAAGTGCTCAACCATTTATGTATTATTAATTTTGCTTCTCTAACCGACTTATTTTTAATGTCACAGAATTTAACAACACTATTATAAACGTGTGCCCTTAAGGAAAGACCAAAACGTCGGGCAAAAGAAGTACTGACTGCAGGAGTAGGAATTTTATGAACTCGTCTCTTCGATATGTCATTAGTAGTTGTACGAAAGTGCTTGTGTGCATCAAGGGATATTTTTAAAATAAATAGTTGACGCACACTTAAAATACCGCTCTGTTTATACAAGTCCGCAGTTGGATATCTAAAAGGTTTCTTGAGCATAACCTTAAGCACAGAACGTTGTGCTCGTTCAACTCGAATCATAAAGGTTTTTGCAGCACTTCCCCAACAGGTAATACAATATAGTATGAGTGACTGACACATTGCGATGTAAATTGTGATAAGCAGTTCTCTGCATATAGTGTTCCGTAGGTTTCGCATAATATTTATCACTTTCCTAACACGAGCTGAAAGACTTTCGATATGCTTCTTAAAATTCAAATTTTCATCTATTAGCACTCCCAAATATTTAATGAATTTAGTTCTATTTATCGACACACAGCTACATGAACTACCAAGAGTACATTGTAGATGATGTATTCTAATACTCATATTATTCTCTGGAGGTGCAGAGGCAGATGTTTTGTGGAAACATATGAACTTGGTTTTGTCTGTATTTAAAGTAAGCAGGTTTCTGCTGAGCCAATCACTAATCTGCGACATACTACTTTCAGCAAGGGATGAAACCATTTTCCAATTTGAACCATGTATAACAACTGCAGTATCATCCGCATAACAGATGACCTCGCCGTTCTCAATAAGTATGTCGTGAATATCATTGATATATATATTAAATAACGTGGGACCTAATATACTACCTTGGGGCACGCCAAAAGTAATGGGGAGCGGTCTACTAACGGTCATTGCTATCTTCACACACTGCCTCCGTTCCAGCAAATAACTTCTGAACCAATCTCCGGCAATACCCCGAATTCCCATATTATCTAATTTTTTCAAAAGAATCGGAACGGAGACAGTGTCGAAGGCTTTTGCTAAATCCAGGAAAATTCCCAAACAGCACTTCCCGTTGTCAAGTTGTGTGGACACTTTTGAGCAAAGCAGAGACACAGCGTCTTCCGTACATTTACCACTCCGGAAACCAAATTGTTTTTGGGATATTAAGTGGTGTGACTCGAGGAAATTAACTAAACGCTTATTAAACAAGCTTTTCCAGAAGTTTAGAGAAAGCTCCCAGAAGCGAAATAGGTCTATAGTTGTTCAGCGAGTCTTTAAGACCGCTCTTGTGTATTGGACAAACTAAAGCCAGTTTCCAGTCAGCGGGAAAGACCCCAGTCGCGAGGCTTAAATTAAAGACATGTGTCAGCGGTTTAACTATGGAAACTTTTATGTGTTTTAGCAGAATGTTATCTAGACCATCAACACCCGGGGCTTTATCATTTTGTAGTTGGCTTATTAGTGAATCAACTTCATGTACATCGGTGGGATGCATAAAGAAAGAGTCTGCAGGAGTATATTTGGCTCCGACGGAGCTTGCTAGATTAGCTTCACTGGAATTCATATTATGTAGAATTTTGCTAGCAAGTTCCTGACCAACTGTGGAAAAGTGAGTGTTACTAAGATCTATTGAACTTTGTGAGTTTAAAGTGCCAGGAAGAGATAGAAGTTCGGTTGAATCTTGGTTTCTTGGGTTTAAATTACAAAAGGATTTAATGGATTTCCATAGCTTTTTAGGATTATTTAAATTATGTTTCAGTTCTTTGGATTCGTATTCAATTTTAAGTTTTCGGATTAATCCTGTAAAGAAATTTTGGTAGCGTTTATAAGTAAGTTGTAGAATTTCGTTTTTAGGCTCTTTTTTAGCTTGCGAATGTAATTTATCACGGTGACGCATGCAACGCATAAGCCCCGGCGTTATCCAGGGTTTAAGATTATACTTAGACCTACTAATTCTAATTTCTGTTGTGTGTCTTTTAATAGAGTCCAGTAATTTCCGTGAAAAGATATTTGTTGCATTATTCACATCTTTAGCTCCGTATACCTCACCCCAGTCAATTTCTAACAGATCACCCATGATAGCGTCGTAATCTCTTTTCAATTTAAGACGGCTTTGTCGATTCACTTTAGGCTTATTAAGATTGACACCTAACATGACTGAGTGATGATCAGTAATATCAGTATGACAAACAATACCAATTGCAGACTTGGCAAAACAAGTACTTATATATATATGATCCAGACATGCTGAGGCTCTGGTTGGTTGGACTATCGCTGGCAGGAGCCCAGTTTCTGCCATAAAACATTGGTATTCTAGGCTTTGGACGCTATCAGTACTGGTCATTATATTCACATTTAAATCTCCAGCTATAATCAGGGGTAATTTTTCTAGTTGGTTATTGGCTATGTATGATTCTAGCGATGACAAAAACCCCTCGAGGTTTTTATTCGAAGGTGATCGATATATGCCGAGTATGGTAACTAATTTAGGTATTTTAATCGCTAGAACATCAGCATTTTCTATTATAGGTTCCGATACTGTAGCGATCCAGATATTATTTAGGTACACCACTACCCCACTATTTTGGTTTCTGTTATTAGCAGTTGCATATGAATAGTATCCTGCTATATGTGGAGCAGTTACATAGTCATTTAACCAACACTCAGTCAATATTATTACGTCAATTTCCAAATTTAGTCGTGAGAAACCGACAAGAAAGGTGTCAAAGTTTTTCTGGATGCTCCTGATATTAAGAGTGAATGTTTTAAAGCTGTGTAAAGATGTGAAAATATGTTGGCATTTTTCGAGTTCATTTGTTATCTCACAGTGTACCTTTAGCGAATCCAGTTCTGAACTTAAATCGTTAAGAAAAAGCATTTAAATGAAAAATTAATTTACCTGTTATATAATTACTACTATCGATTGATCTTGTATTTAGGATTGTTTCTAAGATTTGATTTGTGTAATATTTACATTGGTTGAAAAAGGTAGTCGTTGTTTGATACTGAAGAGCACTGGGAAAAACATAGTTTCTAATAATAACTGAACCTATACATAAAATGTAATATATACATACTACTAAATAATAAAATAAATTATATAAAAGTGAGAATAAGACTAAATACCAGACTTTATACATAAAGACTAAAGATAACTGCGCCTGCAAGACATACATATTCAGTGATCTTGTTTGATGATTGAGATTATTAAGGACTACAAGGATGCTAAAAAGCGTCCCATATTGGAGCAAGAAGTAAATAATAATATTTTTAAATATGCTTGTTATCATTTGCAGCTTGAAAGGGGTCAGTAGGAAATGCTCGATCCAGATCGCCCCTCGACCGAATAGCCACAGCTGCTTTACCCTCACGTTGTCTAATGTAGATTGAGCCTTGGTTACACCAGCAGAACTTGTATCCATGACTCTTCGCTCTTGAGCGAGCGTCACGAAATAAATCTCTATTTTGCTTAGTGAGTCGTTCATTAAAGAACACTCTTACGGGTGTACCCGCTACTTCTAGGTCCGAACTTGTGATGTTGCGACGTGACTTTGTTGCCACAAGTATTTGATCACGTTTAGACCGACGAAGAAGGCGTATGACAATCGGCCGCGGCAATTTATCAGTCATTCCAGAAGCATCTGATGGTACTAGTGAACGACGGGCACCAACCCTAGTAACGTAGTCCACGTCCTTGTCTTCAAGCTCCACTCCAAGTTTTTGTGCTGCTACCCAAACTACGTGATGTAAATTTTCATTTTGGTTTTCCGGAATTCCAACTATTTCTATTTCATTACGTAGGCTCAGTTGGGCTTGCGTGTTTAGTTCATTCTGAAGTTGACTCACAGTAGTCTTAAGGTCGATTATGTCCTGATCTCGTTTTTCCAGGTTTTTTAAGCGAGTATCAGTAGATTTCATAGCAGCCACAAGATCGTCCATCCGACCATGGCAGTGAGACAGGGAAATTGTCACTTCTTCCAGTTTAGTGCTGAGCGATGAAAACTCCTTCATCAACTCCCGAAGCTCTGTTGTTAGTTCCTTGAGATCAGATCCTGATTGGACCGGGAGCGGATCAGTCTTCTTGCGCATTATTATATTTTGTGCTTCAGTTCCAGATCTCGCTGGCGTGAGGGTATTATCTCCACCTCTTTTTGCCACAGCGGCACAATCCGGACATTTCCAGGATTTTTTGCGCTCACTAGAAAAAGTGGATATATTCACACACAGTGTACAAAAACAATTTTCACATCCCGGGTTAGTGCATTTAATAGCATTGATATCTCTTGTAGATTTAAGGCATCCAGCACACTTCATATTGATTTTCTAATATTTTACCAACAAGAAGCAATCTGTAGATCCGAGAGTGAAGTGGAACTTATTGTGATATTGAAATTATGTAAATTTCCCTCAAAGTTCGGCAAAGTTTCCCGAGTTGGCAACACTAGGTAACTGTCAAAAGGGAATTGACAATGTCAGTTAGGTTGACGGAATGATTTAGCTGTCACTCTTGTTTTGACAATTTAGAAATCAAGTCTCGGTGGGTATTTCTAGTTTTAAACTGCGAATGGGTAAATAACATCAACTTATCTTTGATGATTTGATGATAAACAGCAGGAATTTTTACTCTGGTCCACAGTATTGCCGGTTCTTCTTATGTCGTGTAACACTTTAAAACACTTTTCCTTATTCTATGGCAGTTAATTCAATAAAAAATGAAATAAAAACCGAGAGACCAGTTTAACTGAGGCTGGGTTGCCAGAAACATATGAATTTCAACCCTATTTTGAAGTGTTTAAAGTATAAATTAGTTTGAGATGTATTTGACAGTTGTAACTTTTTTAAATTTTAAATAAGGTTATGGACACACGCCGTTAATTGTTAAATACGTTTGACATCCGTCCACGCGACAGTGTGTCAACGACATTATCGGACATTCAATAGTGTAGTGATGCCCTTAAGTATTCTGTTTTTGTATATGAAATTAGATTTGTATGGGCTGTTTGTTTTGTTTATGGTATTATCGTTAGACTATATTTTTATAAGTATCCGATATTACTATATTATTTCTATAACTAACTACTAGTTACGAACGAACGATAGTTCCATCTAGTTAACTTTTGTGAATGAGATAAATATTATTATTATTTTTTACCTTTCTTTTTTCTCGAAATATTATGGATTTCGGTATTCTCCGACAAATCACGGCTAGAGCAAGTGATTTTCGATGTGAGGTAGAGAGATAATTGGAGGAGTTTGTATTATTATTATTATTAAAATATATCGACTAGTCGTCGTTGGTCGTCTTAGAATCGAAATTGAAGAACTTAAAAAATAAATCTACTTATCTGTTTTTAAATGTAATGCAATGAAGCTTTAAAAACCCACTAATTATAATGTTAAAATGAAGTTATAATAAGTTACAGTGCTTTGAAATTAAAGATTTTTTTTTATTAAAGTGGGAATTTCGTGTTTTTTTAAAGAAACAGCTAGCAAAATATTCCAATTGATAAAAGTATTCAATACCTCATATAAATCAAAGCACCCGTCATTTCATACAATGGCAGTCAAACCTCAATCTGTCCCAACAAAAACTAAACGTTTATACAATGGATAAATCTAAACGTTTTTGAGAAATAACTGGTTAATGTAAAAAAAAAACATATTTCATTTTAACTAGAAAGGAATAGTTTTAAATAAATACCTACTACTTTTTCATCACCTTTTAATATTATAAATGCAAATTTTGAGACTAAGGATATGTGTTTGTTACACTTTACCTTAAAACTACTGAATGGATTTATATGAAACTAGCTTCTGCCCGCGACTCCGTCCGCGTGGAATAGTTACTTTGGGCTAACGCTAACTTTCAACCCGCGACTTCATTTACGTAGAAGTATGGAGTCGCAGAGCTAACTGATGACTGCCCGTGCACGCCGGCCCCGCACGTAAAGGCGCGCGCAGTACTTGATATTTTTTTGCTGTGATGTTATTTTAAATTTGCGATATCTCCGAAGATATTCATTGAAATCGAATGATGTAAATGGCAATTTTGTTTTAAATTAAATACTTGTGATGAATAACGTATTAATTTGGATAAGGATTAATATCATCTGTATAAAAACACCTTCACAAACAATGCTTAGTTTTAGAACAAATTTGGTTAGCATAAAAATGGTTATAGTGAGCCAACCTTAACAGATAGACATATGCTGTCGCGGATTTTTTTTTAGAACTTTTGATGGGGAACAATTCTGTCATACATCATTTTAGGGAAACTTTAACCGTTTACGCAGCGTACGCAGCGGAAGCTCTCAAAAGGAAATAGAAACTCCCGATTTTGAAACATTCTTCATTGGTGCTCCGCTCCTATTGGTCGTAGCGTGATGATATATAGCCTATAGCCTTCCTCGATAAATGGACTTTCTAAAGGTGAAATAATTTTTCAAATCGGACCAGTACTTTCTGAGATTAGCGCGTTCAAGCAAACAAACAAACAAACAAACAAACCATACTCCTTTATAATATTATATATTATATAGTATAGATTTGGTATACAGATAGTTTATACTTGGATTAACACATAGGCTACTTTTTATTCCGGGAAAATTGAAGATACCTTGGGGACGCGGGTTAAAAGGTGGGGACCTACTAGTTGTACAAAATGTAGAGAACTAAATTTATCCTCAAAAACCAATTAGTATTCCAAATATGCAGCAATTCCTTTATTATTATAGTTTTTTTTATTAAATTATATTTTATTATGTACTTTTTAACTTACTTTTTACTACCTAAGGTTCTATTTTTGCTTACAAACATGTCAAATCTTACCGAATAACGGTATCAAAAGATACATAAAGCCTAAATAAAAGTCTTTTAAATACTTTTATATCATACAAAAATTGAATCACAAATGACACCATTGAAATTAGTGAATATGATCTGTCTGTGTGTTTGTATTGTTATGTTATTTATGATTCCTTTATGAGTTGAGTTGCACAAAGCCGTGGGATGAGGAACTTCGAGCTGAGCTGTAAAAAAGTTATCGAACCACATCCTTTTGTGAAGTCGGTTAAAAATGTCGCTTTTAGTAAGATATGATGTTTTGTTTTAATAACAGTCACTGAACAGATTATATCACTAGGTAACCTAACTTTGCGTCACATCTTCCCAGAAAGGCAAGTGCAACAACAAGAGAGTTTATTTATGTGCAAAAAATAGGACATTTACTCAGTTTAGGCACTAAAAACGCACTTATGAAGGTCGAAGCTGCTGAAGCTACTACCGGTTCGGAAGTTGGACTTCAACTGAGAAGAACCGGAAAGAAACTCATGAAGGATACGATTATAGATAATTAATAATTGTTTATTTACTCCACCCAATCAGTGCAACAATTAATAAGTAATCTAAAAAGATAGAGGATTAGTTAGAGAGAGAAGCTCAAACAAGTTTCCTTGCTTTCAGTTAGAGACAATTTTTTTTTCTTTCTCCATGACTTTATCAACTATGTATTACTATTATCTCAAATGAATTTCATTATTTTATACCCACATGTTAGCGTTCTTAATCATCAGTACGATTGTAAAGGCCTATTCACTATACCAACGCCTTGCGCTCTTGTCGCCTACGCACTATTCCTGCGATGGGATTGTCACTTGGTTATGTTTAATTATTTATAATATTTAATTCATCTTCTGTTTCGGTAGAAATTATTTTGAGCTCGTTATTCGGTTCTTCTGGCAGGACTTTTATAGCAATTTTTGATTTATCATTAATACAGGTGTTTTTGGCTCTATATTTATCATTAAGTATATCAGCTATCTGGTTACCATAGCTCGAGCTCACTTTGAAGCTTACTTTGGAATCAGATTGGCATTGTGTGAAAAATGTCCCAGGATATTTATATTCATTTATTTATATTTTTAATGTTTCGATAGCAATTTATGTAATAACTGTGAACATGAACGCTTTTATTTTGAACCCATTAAACAAGTGCTAGCTCAAAAGCTTCACACCTACTCAATTATGACATACTTTTTTTAGTTTCTGATAAAATTAAATTTATCATTATCTGTACAACCCTGCTAACCATGGTGACCATATATATCATCTGTGGTGAATATCCCGCGATATTTTTAAACATCAACTATATGCTTTGATTCAAAAGTGCATTGTGTCTGAGTTAACAATATGGACCCTCTATGCACCCACAGATGAGTTAAAACCTTTTTTTTTAATACCATATTTAGCATGAAAGCTGTGCCAACCTTATGAGCAGGTTTGCTATATTTCTTTGTGTTTTTGAGATGGGATTGTTAGTTATACTCATTAAAATTTATTTGCGTTTCTACGTATTCATTAAGCTTGTCTTTGCAGAAAACTAGATGTTCCCTAACATCGACATAGTTCTTTAAATTCATTGGAATACTAGTGACAATTGTCTATTTAATATTAGGCATCCTATATGACTACATAATCTCTGCAAAATCTAAACAAATTACTTAATACAAATTTAGGTCATATCATATCAAGTGATGACACAACAAAATCTTTCAGTAACCATGCCTAAAATCCCAAAAAGCTCAGACAAAATAGAGACATTAAACTCACTCCCAAACAAAACAGATTCATCGAACGTTATTCTTTTCAATAAATAAAGGTATAAACACATTGATGCTAATACCATAGAGATCAAGGAATGACTCTCCACTCCCATTCATACAATATAAGATACAAATAAAGCATTGAGAGAACTCTTACGTACGGAGGCTTTATTCGCGTGGAAATCATAAATCAATGGTCGTTTAAGTCGTGAGCCACCTTTATTGTGGAAACTAAATCTGTCACCGCTTCTAATCCTTTAAGAGTTTTCTTATGATTCTCTTTTGATAGTACACTTATGGGGTTCAGATGTTTCTTGATTCTTTATCTTTGGATGTAGTTGTAAATCTCCAAATTCTTTCTCAATTTTTATAGGAACCACCTCATCCTTTGCAACTTTTTGTTAAATATTTTAAAACTAGGTATCCTGAGATTTTTTCTCACACGGTCAATCTGATTCCAAACTATGCAGAGATTGTGCTAGAACCAGATAGCTACTTAGTATAATATTTTAAACACATACTAAAATACATCCAGATACAGAACAAACAGACATATTCATACATACAAATGTATGTCATGGGTGGGATCTTGAAATTCAGGGTCACAAAGTCATCCAGTCTGTCTATTTGCTACAGGATTAATCTCAAAGCCCCACATATACTGTCAACCCATACAGAATCATCACAAGTGTTTACATTTGACGGGTCACCATCCGTCACCATCACACTTTCGTCGATCCTTCACCGAGCCACGGAATAAAAGGAGCTTTTTATAATTTCATTAATTCAATTCATCATACAAATATCATGTGAATAGATTCAGAATTTGTATGACAAATTGTTTCCTCTATTATTACCCGTTGATTAAGATGTTGATAGTTTGGTATCTTCTATTGCATTTAATCTGTTAGGTGTGCCCTCGATTTTGTATAGAAATGTTTTGTTGTGTTCGTTAATTTGTTGTCGACTCTAAGTAGCGTCTGAGAATGGGGACGTAGCTTTGAGAATTTTATGTTTAGGTCAGTAATTTATGAGTTGTCTTTGATAAGGAATATGAATTCCTATATTCGTGAGAAGCGTAATATAAATAACCATTGTGATAGTAGCAATGTATTCTTCTACATGTATTTTGACAAAACCCCATTTTATAGAAGAGTCCCGAAAATGATTATTATATCAGTATTGGCGCATAAGTTTCCAGCAGGTCACTAAAACTGTCTTTATAGTCTTAGCAGACTGATCATCAAAAACCTTTATCTAAGTTTTGGTCAGTTTTTTTATACCTGCCAAATTTCGTACAAAGACCAACCCACTGAACAACAAACTCCAATCATACAATGAACATCCAAATCGAATTTACAACACAAATCTACCAGCAGATCATAGAGAACCAACAGCAATAGATGGAGCAAAATTTAAAACATCCTAATTCCAATGCCAATAGGATCAGTTTAAAAACGCTGACGATCAACATCCTCGGCGTAGGCGTATCATATTGAATTAACTAGATTAGATTGGACTTAATGCATGTGAGAGGAATAAGGCGTCGATTACTGTAATTAGTGAGTCACACCTTTATCGGGTCACGAGTACTTTGCATGTTTTTTTTGCCCTTATGTCATTCATCATCGCCATTTGTGATAGCTGTTTTTGGATAACTGTTCCTTTGCTGTCGTTTGTATAGTTATATATAGTTATATATAGTTATATATAGTTATATATAGTTTCTGTTGCATATTGAGTTAGTTACGTATAGCTACGTCAGTGAGGTATAAGTAGTTTATAGAATGGTAGATTGAATGCAGTGTACATACATCCAATATAAAACAAGTTTTTTTTTAAATTACTGGATATATCTGCTAGCATCAATTTTCATATTTATCAATAAATTAACAAAATAATATTAAACTGTTATGAATCCCTGCCTACTGTTGAAAACCGCATTAAAATATGTACGTTGCGTTGTTTAAAAGATCTAAGCAGAAAATAGGAATGTCATTCCAAGACAAGATGTCTAGCACAAGCTCTCCTTACCATATCATCAGATAATCATCCAAAGATTTTTATAATAATTACAACTTAAAAAAATAACCTCAACAATTAAACACCAATCTTCGTATACAGGAAAGGGTTCCAGACCAATTTCCTCCTTCTTGTCAGTCCTTTGTGCCAGTAACGGCGTGATGTTTACCATACAATGTACCCTCAAATTGATCTGATCTGACGTTATCTGAGAGATGTATTGCCCATTTGCATACGTTAACGCTTTGATAATTTAAGAGGATGTTTGGAACTGTCTTTTGGTATATACCTTGGTTTAAATCTTTTGGGCTTGAGTGCCAGACTTTATCTTTGTCTTTTTAATTTTCACTGATATTTATTTATTTAATAATGGACAGCCAGTGGTTGTTACATAAATTAGGACTGAAAAAATTTAAGTAAATATATGTTTAGGCAGTTAACAATCTCCGCACATTATTTAAATAGATGATATCTGATCCCTGGGATATTTTTAGTCATGGCCATTTTAATACTAGACTAAGCACAGCTTGATCCATAGATCACTATAGTTACAGGATTTTTTTCATACATATTTACCTACACTAAACAATTAATTATACATACAATGTTCATGCACACAAAAGCTTTTCTTGTAAGAGATGACCCAAAGACCGGCGGCTTGAAAGTCAGGGTCACCACAACACAGCCACAAAGCCTACCGGTCAGTCAGTTGGATAGAGTAAGCCCAGTATTTTTATAATAAACTAGTGGCTCCCCGCGGTTTCACCCGCGTTCCCGGGATAAAAAGTAGCCTATGTGTTATTCCAGAACATATTCTAGCTCTGTGCCAAATTTCAAGCAGATCCCTTCAGCCGTTGGAGCGTGAAAGAGTAACAAACATCCATACATACAAACTTTCGCATTTATAATATTAGTAGGACTAGCTGCCGCCCCGCGCCTTAGCCCGCGTAGTTCCCGTTCCCGTGATCACAGCGGTATGAAAAATAGATCGTAGCCAATTCTCAGACCTACTAAATATGCATGTAAAATTTCATAAAAATCTGTCAAGCCGTTTCGGAGGAGTATGGTAACTAACATTGTAACAAGAGAATTTTTATATATAGGTAGAAGAAGATAATACGTTAGAACATTTTTAAATTAAATCTCATTTTTAGCGACTTTAACTGGGAGGAAAATACCAATAAAATTATGCCACTTCAAGTAACGAAGCAATAATTGCAATCAAAAATTGGTCACACTCATCCGAATTCCTTGTCATCCACTCAATAAAAAAAGCTGGCAAGGGACTGACAGCGCCGGCGATCAGAAATTATACTTAATCGAAAATAAATCAATATGGATTTATCCTTTGAAACTTAGGATGTGGTTTGACTGTGGAAGGAAGGTATTATTTTTTATTAAACTCCTTCAGATAGGCATCCTTAAATATTGGTAATTTAATAAATAATATTTTTTTTTATATAGAATTGGCATATTGACATATTTTTTACATTTATTGACATAGAATTTTAGTTTTATATTTAGACTATGTTTCCGGTTATTCTCAGTTGAAAAGTGACTTTCGAACCATGAAGGTTTCTAGCTATTATTAAACAGTGCTTATGATTCAGATGACTGTAATTAGAATATCAAGGACCTACTTAGTACATTTATAAAATATCAAGCCATAAGTATTGGTTGTCAATCTCGTGTGATCTCGCCCTAATGTCAAAATTTAATAATAAATTAAAACGAAACGTCATCATATTGACGTACGGTTGGTAGAAAAATATTCTCATCTGATTTCATGATTTCTGTTAATAATTTAATTCAAGTAAGTAGGTTTCGGGAGATCTTTCATTTTTCCGAAATGAAAAGTAGCCTAAGTGCTGATACAGATTATTGGTATACCTAGGTACAATCTCTGTTTCAAATTACATCGAAATCCGTAAAGTAGTTACTGCGTGAAAGAGTAACAAACGTCTATACTCACAAACTTTCGCATTTATAATAAACTAGCTGCCTCCGCGCGGTTTTACCCGCGTAGTTCACGTTCCCGTGAGAATACAGGGATAAAATATAGCCTATGTTACTCAGTGATAATGTAGCTGTCTAAAATAATTATTAAAATCGGTCCAGTACTTTTTGAGTTTATTCGTTACATACAAAAATACAAATCTTTCCTCTTTATAATATTAGTGTAGATAGGTTAGGATTACTAGCTTTATCGTTCAATTCTGACTCTACCACAAGAAATCCTACCAAAATAATTAAACACATCCAGTTTCATCCATCCATACCTACAAATCATCCAGTAGCACTCAACACAAAGCCGCTGATTCGAACCCACTACCGAACTTATAAATTAATCTTTTATTGATCCAAAATGACAGGTACGTCACTAATACCATCAACCATCCAATTACTATTTTCAACCTTATATTTAATAGTTTAAGGTTGGAATTAGAATGGTAATGTTAATTCGATTTTGCTTGCTCATCGCGGGCTTCTTTTTCGATGATTTTTATTGACGGGTTATTATGAACTTTTTTTTAGCTTTTTTGAGCTTTAAGCTGTATCGAAGTGAACAGTCAGTTTTAAATGACTTGAATACTAAACTCGATAGCTAAATAACTAAAGGTAGTATAATTTAATTGTTTGTTCTCAAAACTTCATCAAAATCATATATCTATTATAGCTTCCGCCCCGCTGTTTCGTCCTCGTAGTCCCGTTACCTTAGAAATACAGGGATGAAATACATAAGTAGCTTTGATCTTTCAAATAATGTAGCTTTCTATTGCTGAAAGACTTGCTTAGATCGGTCGAGTAATTTCGGAACCTATTCATCAAACAAAAAATCTAATATGTAGCATTGTAGGTACTTTTTATAAAATTAGTAAGCATAGATAAGTATGAATTTATGACCAGATGGCTGATATCCTACTACTAGTATATCAGCTATCTGATCGCCATAACTATGTGTCAAATTTTATCCAAATCCCTTCAGCCGTTGTTTCATTTAAGAGTAAAAAACATCCATACGACCAAACAAACTTACACATTTGTAATATTACCACATAATAGATCAAATTAAAACATTTATCTTCACCAAGATACAAAGCATCAAGATTCTCTCGATTCGTGAGCAAACCATACCAACTAACCATCCCTATAAACAACCTGGATAAATATGCGAGACTTAAACTTGTTGGGAGATAACGACTGTGGTATTACCTTCGCAAATTAGTCACATTATCGTATGGGACCGATTTCGGCCATTCACGCGAACTCACCGTGAAATACTAACAATTTGTTTAGTGTCTTTTAATGACGATAAAAGCTAATGTATGCTAAAGGTTGCAGTTTTGGGAATTCAATATTCAATCTGCTTTAATAAATATAAATATCCTGAGATATTTTTCACGCGCGGCCAATCGGTAAGCATCAAAGTGAGCTTGTGTCATGGTAACCAGATAGCTGGTAAGGTAACCTACTACGTTTTAAATACATACTTTTAGAGGTATTTACATCCAGAAACAGAACAATCATATGTCAAATGTCTATGAATAATGTATTCATACATACAAAATGTTTGCCCTGGGTGGGATTCGAACCGACCGGGGTGACGGTGAGAGTCTGGGTCACTAACCACAAAGGCAGCCGGTCTGTCCGTCGATGCTAAAGGTTGCAATTTTTGAATTAAATATTAAATCTTCCTTAATAGACATTCCTTCAACCAATGTTTCTGCTAATTCTCCTCAGCTGCACTTTAGTAGGTCCTACAAAAATAACGAATATAATAAATAAATACAATTTTAATAATAATTTCTCCTCCCTCAACATATACAAAAACGACTAAAACTCATAATAAAGAAAACCTAACAAAGTAACATAACATAATCTGCAAAAAAACAAGCAAGGCATAAAGCAATCAGTGATTCCCGTACCACCATCATGGGAAGGACCGAATTATCGATCATCATTCCAGCAATCATTCGTTATAAAAATAATTGTATACTCATCTCGCTATGTATCAAGTTGGTTCACCTATTATTAAATTCGAATTATTGACGACCAATTAAAATTGAACCCTCTTATATTCCCATCTCAAGTTAAAGTAAATGGGGGAAAGAAATATCGGAGGTCTAACTTGTGTGGACGATGTTTATAACGCTGTTTCGTTATTTTGTCAACAGATGGCGGTGGGGGCGCGTGCGTACGAGTCGCTCAGTGTTTCGAGGTAAGTAGCGACATCTGTTGTTGAGTAGTTGATTCTTATTGGATTTTTCAATGATTTTATGTGATTATTTAGTGCGATAAATTCAATTTTTACCCTACTTATGAAATGACAAAATGTAACCTCTTTATAAGTAGGTTCTTTTTAGGGACTAAATAAGGTTACCTACAGCCATCGACGTATAGCGATAGACAAGAACGTTCATGTAAAACATTTGTTTAAAAACTGGTAAGAGTTAGAACTAAAGTTCGCTGCAGCGCTGTATAAAGCTGTGTCAACTAACCAAACTATTTTAAAAGATACAGCGCTAGATTGCTTAGAGTATAGTTTTCTCGCGACCAAAACGTCGTAAGCGCCGCAAATTTCATGGCGCTTACGCGTTTCGTTCAGTTAACTACACTAAGATGTCGTCCCTATAGAGTTCACACCGCAGATGTGACACATCTTTTTTACCTTCTAAACTTCATTAGAATAAAACTCGATTTCAAAATGTATTATATTATTATTAGGGGGGCCTAGTGCGGATTGGCGGACTTCACATGGCTTAAATGAGTACTCAGAGGTACGGGCCAGGGCTTGAATTAACATAAAACAATTATTCAAAATATCAAACTATCACTACTAATTAAAAACATTAACAATTAATCAAATTAAAACCTTTCTAAAAAAACATATCAAGTCTGTGTTCAGTTACATATTTTTACCTACAACCAGTTTTAAGGGAACATCTGCACGTTTTAGTATATGATTGTAGAATGGCGTGGTATTTAAATAGATAAATTGTTTTTCTACTCTGGAATTACGGAATTATCACCTATTAATTCACTTAAACAGGTAGTAATTTTACTTAGTTGACTACTGACTAGTTATTTTCGTCCAGGGTCTACTTTGATTCGGATTATCGTTGTTATTAACGCTGCTCCGTGCGCACCCGCACTGAATGAATGTCGAAGCCACACTAAAGTCGGGTGTGGGGCCTGCAGTTCAGTTGAGTTGATAAAAGCGAGTGTTCGGAACGCCCTATCTAGTACGTAGTACATATATATCGATGCCTACAGCTATAATAAACTTGCACTCCATCAATGTCATATGTCCTCATATCTTTCTTATAATATAAAGCGCATACCGATTTCTCACCACAATTTATGAGAAACAATTCATAGAAACGATAAACTGTACATGCACAAATATTTCAATTATCATAATGTCAATAACCTCCAGCATTGACCTTTCTATCCCACACAACCGAACAAACGTACCTACAGACGAAAAAGATTCACGCATTTAACATTTGCGATGAAAAAAACGTGAATAATTATGACTCATTCCGTAATAAACATTTAAAAATAAGATTTAGAACTCCCACGGATAAAGTAATAAAGATAATTTTAAAATACAAAACAGAAAAGCACGCGCGCAATCGCGAAACGAACATCAAGTCATGATGAGATGTGGATCATGCGCCCGCGCAGAACGGGTTCCTTATTATCAGATCGATCGAGGGGGCGGGCCGCTATAGGTCCATTGTTCGAATGTATAGCCGTCCTGCTCGCGCGCTCGTTCCGCGTCAACGCACGCGTCAATAGACAGGGACGGGCGATTTCACGCTCGATCGATTCGATTGATGGTTTTTGTACGCGCATTTTCTATGTATTTTCTCGGAATAAGAGAGTTAAATGGACACTGGTACTGGATGTTATGTACTTATTATAATAATGCCTGTTTCTTGTCAGACACGTCGCATGCGCAGATGTGAGATAATTGTGCGCGTGTCGCATCTTATTAAAAGCTCGCTCGACGGAATTTTAAGCTTTTTTCGTAGATTAATAGCTGAGTTATTATAAGCTTTATGTTAATTTTATTTATAGTGAAACTGCTCCTGTTTTATAGTACAGAAATAGAACGAAATGTTAATTTTGATGGATCATACGCTGATGGTTGTAAAATGAGGAATCTGTTAGTTTAGCTTGTGTCCTTACCTATCTACAATGATATAGTACCTACTGGAATATTCTATCAATCAATCAAAATCTAAAAGCTTTATATATTCATGACTATGGACCAGACTGTTAAAAAAGCATTTCCATCTAACATTATTTCCCAAGGATCGAAATCTTTTGAAATCATGTACCTATGAACCTGCCTATTTAACCTTTCAAAGATCAAGAAAAAGGAAAAGTGCTTTTTTCTGTCTAAATTTACAATTGGTATAGGTAGGTAGGTATATAAGGGAATGATTTCAGTCTTCTCGTAAGCACGGTCAATGCAACTTGGTCGAAACGTCGAGGTTAAGCAAAACAATTTAAATTTTGATAATAATCCACGCGCGAATTGCCCCCCGTTATACACATAAATCAAAAAGAAATGGGCCTTATCATGGCAAATCAATTAGAGATTTAGCATCAAACATTGTAAATTTTTAAACTACTTAATAAGCAATGTAATAATAGAAAAAATATACACCTACATACCCTCCACTCTCTGAATTTGAAGTCTACTCTATACAGGCAGAGAGAGGACCTTTCAATCATTATTCGTTTATGCCATATAATTATTTAGATATGCACTCGTGAGCTCGATTCTAGCTGATGAGCCCTCGGGCGTCACGCTCCCTCCAATTTTTTGTCTCCTTTTTACTAAAAAAGCATCTCATTTTTTAATTGCCGAAAAGATATAGGTAGTAATATATTTTTTTGTAAATTAGTCGCTTTGACTTCGGTCGCTGACGTTTGATATGGATCATTTGATTTCTCGGACGGTTTTTGTTAAAAAGATTTGTGATACCTGAATTTTAAATAAATGCGCGAAACGTTTCTAATCAGCGATGAACATCTGGTGGTGACAATAATGATGTATCTACCGAATAACGTGAAAATAGTTTAATACTAGAGAGTCTTTATTACCTACATTTCGCCTATGTTGTAAGGAGCAGGTTAGGCAGTTTTATCCATCAAAAGCTTTATATAGTTTAATTTCTGAATTGCCTCTTTTGGTCATGAAAGATACTAATTCGTCATTAAATTACTTAGTACAATCCATACCTGCTCCTAATTTACAATTACTATCCAAGTGTACAAAGAATCTTATTTTAATTAAAAGCATTATGTAAAGATATAGAGGTATGATAGTAAAAGTTACATAAGTAGAAGAACATTTACAAGTTCAGTGAAACATGGAGCTTTCGCTGCTGCACCCATATAGGTACTCCACCGAGGACCTCAAGCCTCCCCTAACAAAGTTCATTCAACTACAAAAATTTTAAAACTAGCTAAATATATTTCACCCATCATAATCAATGCTACGAGATCTCCAAAAAAACTTGTCCTCATGGAAAATATGTCACAGATTACATTAGGACGGCATCCACGCTCGGCTAGCGTTGCGAGGGTAATTTTTATCGTCCCGCTCACATCTGAAACTTCAGGATTAATGATCCGCCGCGTCTAGTCATACGGTTCTGCCGAATGCCGTAAAAACGCTATGCGCAATTCAGTTTCGGTCTGTGATCCTCTATGGTGTTACTGTGGATGAGGCATACATGGATTTGTTATATCTGTTGAGGACTTGAGGACCAACATGTTTCTTTACAGAATTGCTAGGAAATTGGGATAATTGGGGTTTCAGTTCTGTGTTCACGTAGCAGTCTTAAATCATCATAATCATAAGTTCATATTATGTCATCACTGTTGGAGTATGAGCCTCTCCTAACAACGAAGAGGTGTGGGCTAGAGTCTAACACGTGGACCTAGTGCGGATTGGCATACTTCAGATGCCTTTAATTGTGATATTATATGTAAGAATATAATAATTATTTTAAGTAACCTCGATAAGATCCCGATCCCCATATAAATGCGAAAGTAACTCTTATCTGTTAGGCTTTCACGCCTAAACTACTGTAACTACCGATTTTTTTATCGATACAGATATAAACTAAAACTTGGCAAAAGACATAGTTGAAGATCCTACTATAGCTACTTATATAAATCTTGGCCTAAACCCCCTCGATGTTAGGGGAGGCTCGAGCACCTCGGTGGAGACGCTGATGATGATGATGATAAATCGTGAATTTAGTTCGTAAAACTAGCTAACGCCTACCTCCACAAGTATTTAGGTGCTTGAAATTTGTGTCATGTCCATATAACTTTCGACATCCGAGGAACTCCGACCTTTAATTGCTCTCATCTTGATACGGCTGGTATATCGAGCGGCAAAATGGGTTTTTCGCCGTGGTTGGTAAACGCTCGCAACTTTGTACTATGGACATTATCGGATTTGCCACCAGTTTTTGGGATGGCGAAGTTGGTTGATGGTCCTGTTACATTGTGCTACTGAATTGGGATTTTGGGAGTTCTGTTTTTTGAATTACAACGAACTAAGTACGTTAAAATGAGACTATTGCAAGCCGATACGGTTAGGGTGGTTTTGTTTGTTGGAATTTTGGTCTTTTACTTTGATTTTCAAGGGATAGTATTCATTAATAAAGTTTTATTATAGGTAGATATACAGGTACAGGTGGTGTAAAAGATAATATGTGAGAATGCGGAGTGTATGTAGGGACCTATAAAGTCGACCCTAAATAGGAAAAGGCGAGAAAAATGTTTTTTATTCGTAATATATAACTATAACTTAAATTAACTTATTTTTTTATTATATTTTATGTCACATTTTCTTAAATATTTAACTTTTTAATCTGTGAACATACAGATTGATGCTTTCAATCAGGACATTGTATTTTTTAAATCAACTTTTTAATCATAAATGAAGCCTCTGTTTTAGACCATTACTCTGCGATGTAAATAAGAAATAGCCTGAAGCGTCCCATCTGAAATGTATGGACGAGCGCCGTATTGAACAAAAGCGAAAAAACATCTGTTATTAAATGATCATTAGGCGGCGACAACATATTTAAACACTACCCTTTGCTAACCAAAAATCATCCCTATCACTTCGCAATAAGGTACATGCAAATGCAAAGAGAAATTTGTTTTATACTTTACATAAATGATCAGGCGATTTGCAGTGGATAGTGTTAATTTTGAATCTTATTGCGTTAGTAATAGAGACGATAAATATGGCAATTAATTTGGTAATGCCACAGTTAAAACAGTAACTAGTTATTTAGGAGTTGAAGCCGATTTGGATTAATGAATTAAATACTGCTTTGGTATTTTCGTGGTTTTATTTTATTTTGTTACTAAGTTGTTAGTTAGTGACATTAGAATAACTGGAACACATTTTTTCATTATTAAAAACAAGTTTTGGTAAAATTACTACCTAACTAATACTCATTTTCATAGTAAAAAATTGTGATGAATGAATGATGCTGCCCTCTTATTAGTCTTAGCGTGTTGTTACACCTACAGCAAATAGCCTTCATCGATAAATAGAATACAACCTTTTTTTTCTAATCGTACCTACTAGTAGTCCCTAATAACTCTTCAACAATAATTTTATACTCTCGTCACCCGAAGACATTTTTCCCGGGATACTTACAGGATACCAGGATATACACTTCCAGGTCATATTCTAACCCTGACCCAAATTTCATCCAGCTGTTGCAGCGTGAAAAAGTATCATACATCCTTACATACTCGCAAACTTTCGCATTTATAATATTAGTGGGAATTATTCGAAGCTTTGAACCCAATAACGAATAATAACTAACAAAGTGAGTTTAAACTAAAGTTTGATACAAACAGACATATCCTTTTCAACACACCTACCTAAGTGAAGACAAATCAAACACTTGTGCTAACTTGCACTAATACTGTCTCCGATCTAGGTACCTATTCCCACAGCGGAGTTAAGTAGGACTTTGTGCTGCGTTTAGAACTGTTAAGTTACAACTAGTAAATGGGGATAGTTGATTTGACTTCGCTGAAAATACTGGATAAGTAAAAAAGGTAGCATATTGACAAGTTGGTGGTTAGCTACCGTGTCGTTCAAGTCGGAGATATGATACCTGGAAAAGACAAACTTTTGATAGCGTTATTTTGAAGACAATCTGATTTTCTTGTGGCATTTGTACGACAAGTTTGTTAAAATTCCTTGAAACCTGCATGTCTGAGATGTCACAGTTGAAGGACTATGGCCTGCATCCCTTCGTTCTTCGGGGATGAATATGAGCCGATGATGATAACATAATATGTCACTTTTACTTGCAATTTGTCAATATGACAAGCAAGTCAGCACGACCATGCAAACGGTCACAGATATCGAATAGACACGTTACCACCTGTTGGTAACCAGATGCATACAGCACTTGTCACCGACTCCGACGCCATATTTGTACGAGGTTTGGTTCCCGAACATTCCCAAAGGAGACAGGGAATTGGCTGGAGATAATTCTAGATTATTCTAGAATAGATTTCGATATTACAGTTTAAGTGTTTGCGGGGTGTATTGTTAGAGCTAAGGTAATTGTGTGTTATATGAGTTTGAAATAAATATCCTGGAACTGTTCATACACGGCCAATCTGATTCCAAACTAAATGTTCATGCTATGGTAACCAGATCGCTGAGTACATATGCTTCTTTAAGTACATGCTAATTACAATCAATAAAGAAGGTAATTCAAGGAAATATTGGTCAAATAAGTGACTGACTCCAAAAGTGTTCATACAATGTAGTTATCAATAACGTGTTAAATTCAGAACTAAACTTTAACATTGAAACCCTTCGTCTTACCTCATTTACAAAGATAAAATTTCATAAGAACTAGGTTATAAGTATTCCTTTGAATTAAAAATAATTGCAACCATCGTATTAATTTAAAACAAACAAGCTCAGACTGGTCAGCGGAGCTTCCAAAAAAAATTTGAAAAACTTCTTACTCAAGAACTTTCATAACACCCTTTGCAGAAGATCGCAACTCGCCACAGAAAAAAAAAGGCGACACAAAGGAAACTTTATTTTTTAAACATCCCCACTTAGCACGGCCCACCCGAATAATAATGTACAACGCGAGAGCGTACGAAAAATATTTCAGATATTTAACAAATGTTAAACCGCTAACGATGTCGCTTAATATTTGAAATATAAAATAAAAAAAACCCCTTTTGTCGGGAGTGCCGGCAACTTTTTTTTCGTATTTAAGCGTTGCGGTCCGTTTGTAAGGGAAAAGGGAAAAATGCTCGCTTGGCCCACGGAAAACTTTTTTGCGGTAAGAAAAGGTTGCTTTGTATTACGGTGTTTGTTTGTTTGTGTTTTTTTTTTATGAAAAATTACAGATGCCACCTCTATCTGTCTATGTAGGTACCTACGTGTCCGTGAACGGGGAGAAATGGCGCAGAAATGTTTTTTAATGGGCATTTAGAATGTACTTTGTGACTTTGGGTTGGTCCACTATCATTAGTCAATATATATTCAAGTTCAAAGAATTATCATAATTTCTACAATATTCTCTTAGCATAATAGACATAAATATATACACTTAATAATAACAGACTGTTAAGGATTCTCTATTTTCAATAAGTTATTATAAAACACACCTTTAAGTTCTGTCTCAAGGTTTCACCCGTGTTCCCTGTGGAACCCCTTGACATTTAAAGACCAAAAATAGCCAAATCATTCCAGCCATTCCTGACTTTTGGGCTCACCGAGAAGTCCTAACAATGTAATTATTTTAGACTAGCTGCCTCCCCGCGGTTTTACCCGCGTAGTTCCCGTTTCCGTGGGTATACAGGGATAAAATATAGCCTATGTTACTCGGGGATAATGTAGCTTTCCAAAGGTGAAAGAATTTTTGAAATCGGTCCAGTAGTTTCGGAGCCTATTCATTACAAACAAACAAACAAACAAACAAACAAATCTTTCCTCTTTATAATATTATTATTATATATTATATATAGTATAGATTACTTCGACTCATTGCTTCTAGTGTAAATGATTGCGAGAAGCAAACACTATCTGAAATAACTTTTGGCACTTTTATCAGAGATATGTGAGAGTACAAAGAAAGCAAGACACAGAATATACCTTACTCACTCACTCAGTTTAAAACAGAAATAAGCCCAAAACTGTATCAACGAATTGCCTTAAAATAATTCGTCTAAATTTGAATAATTCTCTCTAACTGACCTTATATTCAAACAACTAACAGATAACGAGTGAACCCTGGGGACGCAGCGTGTATCTACGCCGTCCAAAAAACAAAGATATTTCCTTCCTTGCAAATGGAGCTATCGCCGACGCAATTCCTAATAGGATAATTATTCAAGGATGACTTTAGGGTGAGCTGACATCGTAGTTTATTAGGATACGTAAGTTTAGGATATAGCCTAATAATTAAATATTAGGATATATAGAGCAGTTCCTGGTGACCTTGACCTTAAAATCCGCTGGTTCCTACCCTAATCATTTTTGTCGGCAATAAACTCAGCAATTATTCTTTTTAAATCTAAGTTTTGAAAAGAGTAATTGCTGAGCTTATTGCCGCCTCTTCTCAGCAAAGCCAAGCTTCCGAACCGAGCGTTAAAGTCTGACTATTCATAAGTGTCTGTGAAGGCCTATTTAAATATAAATATTTTTGATTTTTGATGTGATTTGTGTATGTGAATCTACTATTGTCTTTTTGTATGTAACGAATAAACTTAAAACTACTGGATCGATCTGCATAATTCTTGCACCAATGAAAAGCTCATATCAGGGAGTAGCATAGGCTATATTTTATCCACGTATTCCTACGGGAACTACGCGGGTAATCCGCGCGAAGCAGCTAGGATCTAGGTAAGTATATAAATTTGTATGTTTTGAAATATATCTGTTATCTACTTAGCTTGGAATCAGATTGGGATGTGTAAAAAATGTGCTATTACTAAAAATATTATTAAAAAAGGTTAAAATTCTACATTAACTACATATATGAAATGATACAATTTCCATGATACTGTGAACTTGGCCCAACATCTCAGTATTACATCGTACGCCGAAGTATATTTACATGAGGTGCGCACAATGACCACTCCTAATTTGAATATCATGCTTATGGGACAATCGGCCGACTAAAAAATATCTACAGCGAACATATTCACGTCAAATAATCGGATAGGGTTGCTGCTAATAAATATCCAATAGGTACGCAAAATATTTTGTTACTTTACCTAAGATTCTATAAAAGACTAGCTGCCTCCGTGCAGTTCCCGTTCCCGTGGAAATATAGGAACGTCCCACATAAGAAGACTCAACAGGACATCGGCACATAATTATGCCTTTAGTTACATGGACTATACAGTTTTGGCCTTAATTAATAGACTTAGAAGGACTTAAAACTTATTACCGTTACTGTAAACTGTTGCTTAGTCATGCAAAAATGCCTGAAAGAAAGTGAAATTTTGCACAAGACTAGAACGTATTGAAGAGTTGCTCATCGGCTAATATGTATCCTCTTAAAAATCCCTGGGACGGAAGCTAGCCAAATGCATAATATCGTTGCCATGCTGGTTCAGTGCCGAACGCACCGAAAGTTCAGCTTCAAATCCCTCTAAATGAAATATTATGTACGTACGAATTCACACCACTGGCTTTCGGTGAAGGAAAACATCGTGAGGAAACCTGTTTGCCTGAGATGTCACTATTAAAGGCATGTGAAGTCCGCCGCCGCACTAGGCGCGCGTGGTGGACTATGGCCTTAACCCCCTCGTTGTTAGGGGAGGCTCGTGCTGCAGTGGAGACGTATATGAGCTGATGATGATGATCTGTGACTTTTAAATAATTTAAATGGTAGTTTGTCAGCCCTATTGCAAATGTAATAAACAATGTAGTGGGGACAAATATGAAAATAAGTTCTACCGCACAGGTATCGGCATCCGCGCACAACTCATTTGCCTACCATCTTATTTGTACGGTCTGCTTAATAGGACTCTCTGTAAATAATAAATATATGAAAATCTTACTTTTTTGTGTATAGGTATTTGGTAAGTAATAGGTCGTTAAGTATTTTTAACACTTTACCCCACGAGCCTCCCCTAACAATAAAGTTTAGGCTTGCGCTGCACGGGTCTAGTGCGGTGCGGCAGACTTCTCATGCCACAGGTCGTGGATTCGAATCCCAACCACGACAAACATTCGTAACTAAAAATAAATTTCCTGGGACATATATGCATGATTGATTATTTCGTTTGTTCTGTCTGAATGTAAATACCTAAATAAGGAATGTGTATAAAAATAGTATATCGATACCTTAATTTGAAAACCTAATAACTTGACTTTTTCACGAAATTTACATTGTCATCTAGATTTGCAGGTTGGCAAGGTATCAATATGTAGTAGGTATATCAGTTATCTTGAAACCATATCACAAGCTCTGCTTAACTAAGAAGTCAGATTGACCGTGTGTGAAAAATATCCCAAGATATTTATTTAACGGAACTGGAACATTTTCTAAGTGTCACATTTCTTTCTGATCCTTTCAGCCGCATAGAGTCAGGTAACACGGGTGAAACCTCGGGACGGAATCTACTCCATAATAAGTTAATATCAAATAGAATATTTTTAAAACCTAAATAATTATTTGCTATCTCTACAAACGAACGATTCAATACAATAAACAATCATGGATATTCGTTTTGCTCTGACCTACAACGAAGATATTGGCCCACAAGTGGCTGACCACATACTCGAGTAACTTTCATACAATACCGCCACGGGACTTATGGCCAGTGCACCCGTAGAGTTTTGTATTGATTTTTAATATTCAAATATTTTATGGTTACGCGACAAAATAAAGGAGTTTGTATTATACTGGATAATTTTATTGCTTATTGTTTCATTTGGTTAGTTTGTTTTTATTGATTATTGATTTTATTATCGATGGCAGAATTAAATATTTGGATGAAGACTTTTAGGTAAAGCAAAGCTGTTAAAGTTTCATAGTTTAAATATACTCTTATCTATACTAATATTATAAATGCGAAAGTAACTCTGTCTGTCTGTCTAGCTTTCATGCTAAAACCACTGAATCGATTGAAATGAAATTGGGTACACAGGAGAGTCTGGAGCCTGAGAATGGACATAGGCTACTTTTAATCTCGGGAAATTGGAAGATCTCTCGGGTACGCGGGTGAATCCGCGAGGAGACACTAGTATACAAATATTTGTGTTTGAGAATCGAACTTCCGACCTGCGCTGTGTCAGTCAAGGTCTTTTAGGTATATATGTAGGTATAGGTATATCTTTTATAAACATCCTAAAGGCATGCTAAAATTTATTTACACTATATATAATTTTGAAGCCAAAGTAGTTATCCCATGTCATAAAAATATTCGCAAAACTTCAACGCTCCAAAAACGCTTCAAAAACATTTAACACTCTTTAATCCCAAACGTTTGATCGACAGGGAATTAAAAAATAAAAATTAAGAAAAAAAAGAGCACAGATCAGAAATGGAATCGCAATTTTAATTATAAATAACTGACTGACTCACGTCAAAGGGGTTACAACAAAACGATCGAAAAATCAAAAATCTAAAGTGTAATATCAAACTTGATTTATAATTGCTCGATCCTGTATCGGCACCCTTCCCTTTTCTCATCCACCATTTAAATTACAACCTTATTTCCAAACACTTAAGCTACAAAATACATGTAGTAATGTAGAGTGGTAAGGTCGATACATATAATATTTATAAGTCTGTCTGTATCAGAACCGAAGAGCCGTCTTCCAAGCCGATGACGTTTGACGTATATTCTGACGTCCCCTTTAGGTTGTGGTGTAAGGGAAATCATTGGGCAAGTATTTTGTTTCTAATAACAACTTTAAATAAGTAGATATGCCAATGGCAAACTAAGACCATGCCCCGGATTCTTATGTGTACTATACTTAGCTGAAATTTGTAGGCCTATTTTTTTCTGTAGTGATCATTGAAAAGAGTAATTGCTGAGCTTCCCACCAAAAGAAACCTTCCGAACCGATGATTTGAGTCAACATTTCATAAGTGCCTGTGAAGGCCTATTTGAATATGTCTTTTTATATGAGGTAAAAATTTAGAAAATACATTATAAATGGATAGAAAAGCAAATAGCTGGTATTCTAAGCTAAGGTATAAATATAATAAATTAAAAATGGCGGTTATCCAATAAATTATCACTAATATAAATGTGAAAGTTTGGAAGTGTGGATGGATGGACTTTTGTTAATCATTGTCGGAATAACTCCTGAAGGAATTAATATTAAATAGATAGCTGTAAAAAACACTCTTTATATTATTTATATTAATATACTAGCTGCCACCCGGTTTCATCCGGGTAGTTCCCGTTCCCGTGATCACAGGGTTATCAAAAAAAAGATAGTAGCCAATTCTCAGACCTACTGAATATGGATATAAAATTTCATAAAATCCGGTCATGCCGTTTCGGAGGAGTATGGTAACTAACATTGTGACACGAGATTTTTTTAAATAAGATAACGTAAATAAATCTATGACAGTGTAATTATTTTGTAAAGGAATAGATGTTATTTCAGAAGTTATTTGTTCTTGTACCAAACTCTATATCCCAGCTCGATGTGCAAATAAAACAAATGAAACATTCTCGTACTTTGAATAAGTTAGAGCCAATATGGAAGATTGTTTTACATATACTAATCACTATCGCCCGATGTTAATAATCTATCTCCTATCCGAGAGTAAAACCAACGAGTTGTCAAAATGGACGGATAGCTTGGATCGATCGTAGATCGAAGATAGATTGATTTTAAAGCTTCACCAAGAAAATGGATTGATATATCAATCTTAGATAGCAAAAAATGGATCAGGATTGATTATTGACATCGGGCGTATATTATCTACTAATCCAACTAATATTATAAATGCGAAAGTATCGATGTATGTTTGTTACTCCTTCACGCCTGAACGGCTGAAGGGATCGCGATGAAATTTGGCATAGACCTTATTTTGAATAACACATTGGATAAAATTAATCCCAGGGAACGTGGGTGAAACCGCGGGGAGCCTCTAGTTATTTTATAAAGAGGAATAGTTCGAGTTTTTGTTTGTTTTTATGAATTGGCTCCGAAACTAGTGGACCGATCTGAATAATTCTTTCACCAATTGAAAGTTTCGTTATTTGTGAGGTGAGTGTCATAGGCTATATTTTATCCTTGTATTCCTAAGGGACTATGCGGGGCAAACCGCGCGATGGAAGCTAGATATATTATAAACGCAAAAATTTGTTTCTTTTTCACTCAAAAACTACTGAACGAATTTGGTGCACAGGTATTTTATAACTGGAATTAACACAGGCAACTTTTTATACCAAGTAAATGGAAGGTCTCTCCGACTTGTTATCCAAGAAAAAATTAAGATCTCCGGTGGGTGAAACCGCGTGGGGTTACCACTAGTCTATACTTCTACCCTAATATTATAAAGAGGAAAGATTTGTATTTTTGTATGTAACGAATAAACTCCAAAAGTAATGGATTTTAATAATTCTTTGTTCATTAGAAAGCTACATAATCTCTGAGTAACATAGGCTATATTTTATCCTTGTATTCCCACTGGAACGGGACCTACGCGGGTAAAGCCGCGCGATGGCAGCTAGTGTTAAATATAGCCAATAACCTTTCAAAACAACAAGAATGTAATAATGACTTCACTCGACCAATAACAGTGTGTCAATTAATATTAAAGATGGAGGAAGTGATGGAAGTGCTCCGTGCTCGTGGTAAGTACCTACTGACCACCGTGGTGATCGCTTCACGTTTTGTTTTATCGTGACCGTAGTGTGGGCTGAGTTTTTAGGGTTCCGTCCAATTATTTTCAATAGTTATAAATATCCTGGAACAATTTTCACAAACGGCCAATCGGATTCCAAAGCAGTTTGAGAGTCAGGGTCAATAGGGTCACTAACCACAAAGTCAACAGGTCTATCAAGGATAAAATGTAGCCCATGACATACGAGACGTGACTTTCTATTGGTGAAAGAATTATTCAGATTGGTCCAGTAGTTTCGGATGCTATTCATAATAAGCGAACAAAAAATCATTTTTTTCTTTTTTATACTTATTTTAATATAAATATAATCAAGACCCTTCATAGTTTAGTAATTGTCCCATTTTACTTTAAGCAATTTACTAGATACTAATTATAAATTAGTTGGATTTGGTGGTTTAAGAGCTTGCTTGTCTGCATATACCTACCTATATGTGATTTTCGAAAGAGTTATTTAAACGAAGTCTAGTAATTTTCATGTTTTAATACCTACTTATAGTACATTCTCCATTAAACATATAGCGCCAAAAAAATCTCCAATTTTAATCTTTATTTTTTTTGAAAAATTCATATGTTCAATATAAAATATAGGTCCGTACCAGCCCTATTTCTAACTTAACCCGTAAACCGCTGTCATTTACACATCAGCGCGTTCCACACTGTTAACCCCTCGATGCATACTCATAATAAACCGAAAAAACCTCGGGTCAAATCGGTACCAAGTACCTACCCGGGATAAGCCGGTGTCAATTGTTATACCCAATGGATTAGAAATACCTGTTCATATAGATAAACTAAGTTCAACTCTATTTTAATTGGACACGACTTAATATCCATTGAGGGTATGAAGTTTTTTTTTCATATTGATACTTAGGTAAAAAATTGCGTAGTTTTTTCTAAATTGTGGTGACAATCTATAATCGGATCAAGTTTACGGGAGACTTGCGTAGTACAGTCAATAATGTGGTATGAGAATCGATTTTTTTGTGGAAATGTATCGGTAAGATCTTTGATGCGAATGATACGTTTTTTTTTTTGAATATTATGTCGGTACAAATATTTTTACACTTAAAAGTTGAGTTCGATTACTTACCGTAAAAAAATAACGTAGGTATAAATAATTTTGGTATGTCATCTTAGCTCTACTATACAATTAGGCCGTATTAGTAAAAAACTAAATGTATACAAAAGTCAATACATTTTATTATAGATATTTAATTAAACATACGAAACTTCAAATAACTAATAGAAAAAAATACTGATTAAGAAACCACAATGATCCACAATTAATTTTAACACAAAGACTAAATCTTAGTTTAAAAAACATCTTGTAGGTACAAAAAATGGTTTTACAAAAACAAGTCAAATATGACGATTACATACATCAATACAACATAACCGGTAATTACTGGTTATTAAAAATATAACTTTAATAGTGATTGATGATTTAATAATAAATAATAATAGCTGTGATATCGCATTGGATGTCTGTCCATCATCGTCTCTTGTCAATCTGAATTTGGATTTTTTATAAAACTTTTTGGTTTTAACAAAAACTTGACATATACATGTAGATTGGTGTAAAATGCGCTTTATTTATATGATTTTAGCAATGATATCCTTTAGTTATGAAAAATCTGTTTTTTCCCCGAAATGTACCTACTATAAAAAACAAGATTATTTATTATGTTTGTTTTACCACATTAAGAGTAAGCTACAGTAACATACTAAGTAGTATGTATTTTAATGACTGAAAATTCATTAAAATCTAATACACTTTGATGAAACTAAAATTTCACAGTCAAAAAATCAAACGAAAGCAAAATTAATAAAACAATAGTTCAACAAGTGTAAAAAATATTTATATAAAAAAAACAACAAAACAATGTGAAATAATACGAAGTCAGGGCTGTCAAACGCGCGCACGCGGGCGGAGCTCCAAACAGTATGATTGACAACCCTTGACAGCGGTTAAACACAGGTCGAATCGCGAAAGGTGCTCTTTTTTTACCTTTTTTTGATGTTGTCAGGGGTGTCGACGAATTTTATTTCTATTTTGGTGGGCCCGTACATTATTTTTTGAAAAAAAATCGCTTGAAGGTATTCAAGCTGATATTATGAAGGTCTTATTTATCTATTTAGTTTTGAAATTAAAATCGTGCTCTTAAAAGCCTCTTAATGGGTCAAAAACTTATAACTTTAAGACACTACATATACCTAATCATCTTGTACTAACTGTACTAACAAAATACTGTAACTCCTCAAGACCACGCCTTTGGGCTCGATCCCTGGACTATTTAATTTAGTTACTGAATATAAGATGCTCTCCTATATACATCTTTATTATTAAAAAACTTGTCTTTAAATACTTTCACTTACAAATATATGTAGGTATTTTTATTTACTCTAAAGCTTTTAAAAACACTCTTTTGTTAAATACCTAATTTCTGTACTAAAGGTTTTTCACTAGCACTGAGGATCCCTAAAATTCGGTTCACATCACAGGCGTATCAAAGACTCGATATAAGTATTATAGATACACAGCTGGAATCCATTTCGATTTTTAATTTTTGTGAAATCCGTAACGTATAAATTTTTTTTCATCGTTTGATTAGTATGGATTTAGGATTAAAAATGTAACAGATGGTGTGTGAAGGGCCTTTGAGTGGGTACTAATTATTGACTAGCTGCAGCCCCGCGGCTTCACTCAAATAGTTACCGTCCTATATACAATACCAACTTAGTATTTATTAAATACTAGTGGCTCCCGGTTTCACCCGCGTACCCGGGAGATCTTCCATTTTCCCAGGATAAAAAGTAGCCTATGTCCTTTCTCAGACTCTAGACTATCTGTGTACCAATTTTTTTTAAATCGTTCAGGAGTTTTAGCGTGAAAGCGAGACAGACATAGTTACTTTCGCATTTATAATATTAAGAATAGCGTAAACCTATCCCCTTAAGATATGTCCGATAAAAATTCACATTGATCTCAAAACGGTCCCAACAATGCGCTTCCTTTCGTTCAAATTGAAATGTTGAAAACAAGACAACAAAACAAAAAGTATCCTTCAGTGAAATGATATTCTGCGGATCGTTCTTCCGTCGATCCTGTTTATTGTCGACGACATTTTGTATTGTATTGTAATCAATTTACAAGTACACACTTGTATAATAATTTTTGTTAACTTACGACTTTTGGTTATCGTTGCCATGGTGAGATTGGAGTCAAATTGATTAAGGAATAAATCGGTATTGTTTTTTACAAGTAGTCTTTTTACTGACTTCGAAAAAGGTGGTTCTATGTTTCGATTTATTTATTATTTATGACATAAAGTAGAATGTATTTCTAACCGTTCGCAATGAAGTCCTTGTAATATTTAGTTCCTAATCCCACCGCAACATGGTGGTAAGATTTTTTTTATCAATGGCAAAGGTAAATACCTATAATGTACAGCCAAAATCTGTAGCATTATTATTAACTGTCAATAAAAGTCATAATTTTTTTTTTAATGGACTAGAAGATGTCTGTCAGAAGGTTTTTACACTTTTACGCGGACTGTTGCGGTGAGCTCTTAACCGAAATTAGATTATTATAGATTATTGGCCATATTAACATTTATCTTGAGATTAGGTTAAAGAAACATAAGCAGAGGTATCAAAAAAATCGTGTCGTACACTAAAGGGAGGACTGAGCAATTTTTGATATTAAAATTTTCAATAATACCTAATGGTTGTCTCGGTGAGATCGGGCCTAAGTGCCTCGCGTATTGAGTGCACCCTACCAAATACCTTTTTTTAATATCCTCCTTTATATTCAATGCTTTGTCTTATTATTCGAATGTTTGATGTCTCCCCCCGACTTTGTTCTAGTGTCATAATTGTGTAATTTTTGTAAAGATGGGAAATTGATATTGGAGTAATATCGCTTGAGTGTTATGGATTTTTTTCTTGGTATCGAGTCTTGTCTGTGAGCGTCAAGTTTTACCCGACTAGTAGAAAGAGGGTTATGTTTTTCTTGGTAGAATTTATGAGGATCTGTTCTCATTACTTATCTTGCTTAGGTTTTGTGAAGAGATATTTTAGAATGATGAGTTTCTGTAACTTCATTATGTTTGTCAAATTATTTACATTTTAATTCCGTAACTATCTAGCTGGTACCTACTCTAAAATAAAAATATTGCTTCTCAATCAGTGTAGGCTCATATACATCGTCCTTTCTCTGGTATTGCTAATGTCTTTGTCAACTGACATTAAGCGGACTGTATACCTAATACAATATTATATACCTACTTAATATACCAATTAAGCACATATACTAAACATACAAATTTTATACATAGCAATAAAATAAACAGTACACAAAATGCCCCACACTTTCCATTATTAGAAAATGAAACGTCCCATTTTATTAAACAATATGAACATCCGAAACCAATATGGCAGTCATAAACAAATTATACGTGAAAACCGGTATTTTGTACGTCAACCCCTCGAATGCGACTATAAAATATATATATACATCCCAACAAGCCAAAAAATGGCCGACCGTAATAAAGAAACGCGATAAACCGTGCAAAAAAATTGCGGACATGAATTCATTGGTATGACATTTGGGGTTTCGTCAAATGGTCACGGCTTATAGCTCAAATATTTTCCTCTAGACATATTTCCTCCTTATAGTTTTATGGAATCGGCCCCCATCTTTTATTGGTCGACGGGAATCTTGTCAATCCTATTAAGCGCGGTCGTTTTTACCCAACGACTGCTTTTTAGGGTTACGATGGATATTGAAAGTTCGAATTGTTTAATTTGTGGCCGTTTGATGGCATCGGGGGTTTTATTAAAAATTCCTGCACATAGAGCTTTTGCGTAATAAGTTGTTATTAATTTATGATGACGTTTATAGGTCGTTCATTCGATTTCCATAGTTAGTGTCTGTTTTCAGATCTTATTAAAATATTAAGTACCTATATGTTTCAAATATTGTCTAGTCATCATTCTAGGACTGTCACTTATAGTATGTATTTCGTATTTATTTACTAATGAATCTCTATAGGCCTATTTAAACTCTAAAACTCGGTTCATAAGCTGTTTTTCCTGACAACAGCCAATCTTTTCAAAACAAATTTTCAAAATTCTCTGACAACATGCTACAGCAATCACCATACATTACTCCTTCCATAACTACAAACCATCCAGAGCAAACAGCATCGATAGCAATACCCACAGGCGAGGCCACAGTCAATATTTCAAACGGTAACACAACACGGAAACGGACAATGGAAACGTCATTGCATAGCATGTGCTGTGCATATGCAGGAGATGTAAGTGCACAAGTTATCTGCAGGCCCGTCGCAGGACGACCGACCGATATGTTTTGTCGCCTCGCACGCCGTGGCCACGCTCACGGACACGCGGGGTTCTGGAGCTACGAATGCGTTTTGATACTGGTAATTTCTAATGTGTTAAAAATAGGTAGTACTATTACTACTAATGTTCTAGTAATAATTGCAAAAAATAATGAACATTTTAATGATTTTGATTAAATTGAGATGATAGTTAATGATTTATTTGCAGATAATAATAATGTTTGTTACATTTTAATGTAATTTAAGTTTGTATGCGCCAATATTTAAGCAAACATTTTATAAAGGCATGTTTAGTCTCAAATTGTTTTGGTTGCTGTTATATCTTTATATTTACTAGATTGACAATAAATTACATAAGATATAGCAAACCGGTCTATTCTTTGATGTATAAGACTTCTCTTACGCATGTATTATGCACTATTTTCCCACCCCAATTTGCTCACTCTACGTCCATACTACATCAACGCCACACCATTCGTGTGGGTAGCCGAAATTTAGATGTCACAAGTGCACCGCTTTCTACCTACACGTATCTAATGCCCACCGTACGCAGTAGTTGTTTGTTACTGCCTGCTGCGGTGGGGGCAAGATTGAAGATAGTGCGCAAATTATACGGTCTTCCATATACGCGGCCTAATGGTCATAGGAGCGTAAATCTTTGCTGCAGGATCTGAAATACTGTTGGTTGTTCTGACAGTCCATAATTACTGTTACGGTGTGGTTTGTGTGCGTTTATTTTGATTTGCCGATTGGATTTGTGTTGGTCGGATTGCTGTTTTGATTTGGTGATAGCCTTCGAGAACATCTATAGAATCTTTTAAGATCTTGGGAGAACTGGAGTTCGTAAGATAAGGTATCTAGTTAACCAAATTAATGCTTTACAATGTTTTAAAATACATTAATGTCATTTTTATAGTTTTTAATTTTCCGTTTTAAATGAACACAACTAATAATTTGTAATATATATGTAGGTTCCTTCCTTCATCTGTGTGTACCTTACAACATCCAAATTGACCATATAAACTATATATAGAACGGCTAGAACCATTATTCTTTCAAAGGCTTCTTCCAAATGCACATTTACAACAGCAACACTGATACCCAATAACACCGAAACCAATTACAAATTCCGATTTCAAATTCATCATAAAGCCGGCGTCAGTGTTGCCTCGCTGCGACAAAGCGCATAAATGACGCGCGACACGACCACACTTGTTATTCAATAACCACCTTCGTACGTATCAATTTATCACCGATTCAATGAAGGCGAAACTATATTTCATTGCTGTACAACCTGACATTGAATGTATGACAACGAATCTTTGGATAGATCATAACTTTACTGGGATCATTGGAAATTTAACCCTATACCTTGCTGTTTGAGATGGAAATCCAATGGCAGTGATTGAGGAGTTAGGATGTATTGCAACAAACCCCAGTTGCATATTGACGTCATCTAAAAGGGAGTCGGCAGTCGAATGCAAAATGGTTGAACCATGGATTTGGCATATGTTATGGGTGGAAACTGTTGTCGAGTTAATACAGACGAGCGGTTTATTTGTTAAACCAGTTCTTAATAATGGTAGATCACTGGTCACTTCAGTTACTGAAAGTACACGAAAAGTGTATATATGATTTTTTTATGGACTACTCTAGGGTAGATACATAAAAAAAAATCCGGAAATACTTCCAGTAATATGTTAGTGTTTTGTTGTAATAAATATAATTTGACTCATGATATACTACATATTTATATTCAAACCCAGTTTTTATTTAAATACATAATATAATTTAAGTTTGATTTTGTCAAACCTGTAGTTAAATTATTGTATAATTATATTAAGCCAATTTTAAGGGATTTCGCGAATGAGCAATTCCTTACTCATATATGATTTCCATTCGCCAGTTATCGAATAAAGAATAAGAAAAGCTATATCTAGTAAGTGAAGATGTTTTTATGATATTTATTGTGAAATTAAAACCGCCCGTGTACAAAGCACCTAATCTATATGTCTTGGCTGATTCAAGCGCGCGTATTTCATATCGAAACTAGTGAGCATGGAACTAATTGCTGGGGTGACTGTACGGATTGTGACAATTCTATTTGTCCGTCTGTCTGTCTGTCTGCTTTGATACAGCTTGTAACACGTATTGTAAGGATTATCGTTTGGCATGTTGATAGGTTTTGATTCGTTGCTGTTTTGTGTTGGGGTCTTTTATTAGTGTCTTGTAGGGATTCGGTATTTTTACTATTTCATTTGGAAATTTTTCATTATATTTGTTATGTATTTTGAAGTAAAGGTCCAGAATGTCTTTTTCTATTCACAGAAACTTATCTAAGTTTTGTCTTCATAAAAAAATACTGCTATTACTTACCTACCTTAATATAGTTTTATTTCCATTTCGTAGCTTTTCTTATTCAAAAATACTGATAAGCAAGTAGCCAACCAATCAAACAACCCAATAAAACTATACTTATCTTGAGATTTCTCTTATTTACATACGAGCAAAAGATTCCATCCCCCGCGATAACGAAAAAGGCTATATTCCACACGCGACCGCGAGCATCGCTCCAGCCAGAGCGTTGATTGATTTACACCGGGCCGCTGTCCGCCGTGCGTCGGTGTGCTTTGTACCGACACGACGCCATTTCCCCAGCGCCTGTCGCGTCTAATTGCAACAATAATTCATGTCTAATAATAATCTTGTGTTATTATCGGATTGTATAACAGGTGAGGATGTCGGCCCTATTGTTTTAGATGTGCGCTCTAATGTTTCTGTTTGTTTTCATGGTGGTCTGAAGCTGTAAATTAGAAGTGTTTGGAATATGATTAACTGAATTTTTGAAGTTTATGTACTCTTGTTTAAGACTTTATAATTCTATTTCGTTACCAATATACATGCCATGATTTGAAACTATATAACGCCCCGCGACTCACTAAAGCGTTCCCTAAAGACCTTCAACTATTTTGTGACAAAAGGTATTCTACAATTTGGTTTTGTAGGAAAATTTATCAAGGCGTGAAAATGTAACAGACAGACAGAGATACATTCGCATTTATAATATTAGTAGCTCTTGAGTTGGAATACGAGTGAAACCGCGCGACAAAGCTAATGCCAAATGAATAATCAAACAATCCGCTAATCATGCTAATATAATATGCAAAACAATTATATACGAGTGGTTGCATCACAATAGATTCGATGATGGCTTATTGATTATGTTCAGGATGTAATACAAATGATTAATTACTACGAACATAATGGTTTGGGATTGTCAAATGGATTGAGTCATTAGTGGATCAAGGGAGGGACGGTGCTGTCGGTACAAAGTGGAATATATTACTGTTCGATGCGTTTGTGTCTATTGTTGTTACAATTTTGACACTTGTGGACAGTTAGTTTTGCTGTGATACTGTTGATTTTTGGTCAAAATTGTACGAGTACCTTCTTATGGCCTAGGGGGCACATATAATGATGAGATAATGGTGGCGCATTGAAATATTTCAGATGCTAGTAATTTTATTTCCATTTTATTCTTAGTTGTACTCTACCAATTGATGGAGAGTGATTTAAACTAGTAGAGCTTACATCTTTTATAGAATACTAGTTGACCCACGAAATTTCGTTAGCATCACTTGCCCGCTATTGTAATATTTTAGATTGATGCTTTACTCCTATTCATTGGAGCGTGATGATATAAATATAACCTTACCTTTCCACAGTTTAAGATTGAAGTCATCATCATCTTCAAACTTAATCTTATCGTCTTAACATTCTATAACATTACCCTCTAAGCACTCCGTGTTAATTTTATTTAACACCAATTATTGTCCATGTTAATTACATAATTAGAGACAATGCTAGTTAGTGATGTCACATGTACAAGCTCAACTAACAAGGCAACAAGGCAATGGCACGATCCGTGTCTAATATTGAAATAGTGATATATTACCACTATAAATCCGGCGAGTGTCCACGGGACAAACGCTGGGTAATCGCATGACGGATTCGCCATTATGTCGTGTTGCACCTTTGTTCTACGGGATTAATAAATCATTGGAGGCACTTGAGATTTGTTTACTGTCAATTGTATCTGCTTTACATTCCAATATTGTAGGAGAAACGAAATTGTATGGGATAGTTTTGTTTACTTTACAACGTCATTTTTCTATAGCCGTGAATGTTAAATGATGTAAGGTACGATATCTGTTTTAATTATTGTAATAATTAGTTACTGTTTACCTTAAAACTGAGCATCTCCAACTATCAAATAAAGTGTTACAGTAATTTTATTACAGCCAGATCTATTCACTCTGCTCTGTTTATCAGCTATAGGTACTGTAAACATAAGCATCATTGACTGAATTTTTCATGCATATTCACCAAAACAGTCCGAGTAAGGGTGTAAAAGCCACCTGATTTTTTTCTTATACATCCATAGTGTATATGACTTCTTTTACTTCCACAACCATATTAAAAACACTAGTTAAGAGTACAAAAACAATATTGACTTCTCTACTATTAGCTTCAATGTCATGCATAGAGTCAACTCTGTTATTCAATATACAGACTATATTAGACTTTTCCTTTCACTTTGCCATCCAAATCACCAGTGATGATTAGCAACAAAATTGTCTTCTCTATTATTAATATTGCTATGATGCAGGATCCACAAATGCTCTGCAGAGAACCACGGTTCTGTAGTGTCATGCGTCGCTCCGCTGCCCGGACGCCGCGTGATGCCTTCTGCATATTTTAAACCTTACTGTTGTGTGATGTGGAGATGGACTGTGTTACATTAAATTCTATAATATCATAAGGTATATGAAAGATTTTTGGACTACGTTGGTATTGAGCACCTAAACCAGAATTTACAGTTAACTATTTCATATACGGTATTTCAAAAATAAGAAGAGATTCTGTTTTTTGGGAAAATATAAGAGAAATGGTTTTCTTAGGGGGCGGTGAGGTTACAGGTACATAAGTGTGTATATTTCGGGATTGAAAACGCTTTGACAGTCTGTAACATATTGCAAATTTTCATAAACACATCATAAGTTTCATCAAAAGAATAGGATACTTTTTCAAAAAATTTCATGAACAGTGTTGGAAACTTTGTGTAGCTACTCCGTAAAACCAGTTTACATTGTATACCAACAAAATCGACCACAAAAACCGACCCAACTGGCAACATCGGCGTGTCACATCGAATATTCGCCAATTAATAAATCCCATATTCCATATTAGTCGAACGGTGGACCAAACCGCACTATTTATATCAACGACCACGCGTTCTGACCAATCACCATGCCATGGCGCAAGGCAACGCGAATTTGGAATAGCTATACCTGCCAACTTAAATCTACCGTCGTAACACTTATGCTTACCCCTATTTCTACTCCCATAAAGTCGATGTTCCCTTAATAGTGTGGGTGTAAAAGTGTAAAGATGGTTGGCAAGTTTCTATTGCCTTTGATTTATGGATTCGTTCGATGAAATATTCTCGGGCGTATGTCGTCAAAGCGCACTTTGCGATAACTTAGTTTACTTTGTGAGCTGTGATCTTTCAGGTGGGAATTGTATGGAAAATCCTTAAAATACTAATTAAAAATAATGTTTTGAAAATGTACAGTTTTTTTGAAAATTCGTGTCACCTTTTTGGTAAACAAAAAAATATTGAAGGGTGTATGAACATTAAACTTTTTGGTGAATACTTAAATGTCATGAAGGTTTTATCTGCCCGATTTTCAAGAGTATACTATAGGTATACTATGGTTGACCTATATTTTTACCTAATTCTACTATAATTTTTTTTATGAACCATTTATACCAAGTTACTTTACTTACAAAACTATAGGATTAACCAAATTCATAAAATGTAACTCTAAAACCAGATTTCTAACATTAAAACAAATGTATCATCGTGTGCGAGCCTCTCATAGACAAGATGGCGTCTCTTGAATTTATGGTTTGATTATTTTAGAAAATGAACATGTCCTTGTCACACGTCCGTAGGTTCGGGAGATAGCGTGTGACAGACGGAGAAATGTGATTGCACATTGTTTATTGGGCTCAACGTAGTTATGTCATCACCACATCCAAGCCATCCAATCTTTTTAGCTCCATAAGCAGCCCGTCGAAAACATCCGACGGCTTTCTAAGAAATATTATTCTCACTGCACCTGGTGCTTATCAATGCTCCCACGCAAAGTAGCGCTACATCACGCCACTCGCCATCGGGCGGTCCGTTTTGCCGACGTAGCATTGTCAAGCTATGTACTGTAAGCCCTAGAGTAAGTTAGTCTGTAATTAGCTGCCACTTGTAATGTACTATTATCAAGAATATTAAAAGTGTAAATTCAACTTAATTCTTTATTTTTTAAAAACATTTTCACGGGTTCCCCAAGTTTGACTGGCGCAGCCTTGTGGATATTTCGCGAAATATCGTTAAACTATTCAACGAAATCCCTAAATCGGTTTCGCGAGTGGTGATTCGAGTGATATCGCGAAATTACCGAACCAAATAAATACGTCTCCGCGGAAAACTCGTGTGGTGTGGCGACTAATTCAGCTCAGGAGGACATGGGATCGAGCAGCTTGTGAGTAAACTTTTTCACTTCCTGTCTTACATTCCCATTCTATTCCACATTTTATCCTTGAACATAAATCGTCAAGTTTATTAATTGCGTTTATCTGATTTTGTTTGCACCTCTATCGGCAACTTTATCATTATCGTAATTATTGTGTGTGTTAGTTTAAGTAAAATTACGTTTCATTGATTCTGTTTGCACTTACATTGGTAACTCTTTCAATATCGTAATTATTAATTTGTATTAGTTTAAGTAAAAACTTATTGAAGTAAAATGGAAGGAATCCGGCAAATTCCGAAAGAAATCATAGCGCTTGTGCCTAAATATGATGGGGATGAGAACTTACTGAATCTATTTGTATCTAAATGTGAATATATAATTAGTGGATCTAGAATCGCAGGGAATTTTGTACAAGACTTGTATTTATTTCATGCCTTAAGCAGCCGACTTACTGGCAGGGCGGCCGCTCTTATAAGCGACCACCCAAATATAACATCATGGGAGAGTTTGAAAGAGATTCTAACGCAACATTTTGGCGATCCTCGATCAGAGGAATGTATTGCGATTGAGCTTGAGACCATGAAAATGAAACAAGGTGAAACGTACATTCAATTTTGTCACAGAATCCAGAATACTAGAAGTTCTTTGATCGCGAAAGTAAATAGGCTTACCGATGAAGGAATCAAAGCAGCGAAACTAATAATTTATAATAACACGGCCATGAACGTGTTTTTGTTCAATTTACCCGAGGACCTAATCCGTATTGTGAGATTAAAGTCATGCACTAATTTAGAAGATGCCTTAAGCATTGTGACTGAGGAAGTTAACTTCCTATTCCAATATAACTCGAAAAACAAATTACTAAAACAAAGTTTAGGGCAACCATCAAATCCATTCAAATCATTACCCGTAGCACAAAGTCTTAAACCTGCATTTAATTCACCATCATTTACACAATTTAATCCAAATAGTAATTTTAAATTTGGAATCCCACAAAGTCAAGGCTTTAGACCAAACTTACCATTAGATAGAATCACACCTTTTCAAGGTACTAATAGATTTGGGGCCACCCAAAACCAAACTCATCAAAATTTCAATCAGGTACCTTTTCAACCTCGTGTACCTTTCCAACAAGTTCGCGCACCTTTCCAACAAGCTCGCGCACCTTTCCAACATGGTGGATATAAGTTTGGTATCCCTCAACAACAAAGTTTTAAATTCGGTATTCAGAATCAACCTCAAGTAAATTCCAACCAATTTAAATTTGGTATTCCAAACCAAAGACAGGCTCCCCGAATTGTAGACACCGACGTGTCAATGCGCACAGCCCCAGTTAGACAAAATATGATTAATAATAATAATCTTTTCTATATGGAAGAACCATATTCATATCAAGAGAACAATACTATCCCAAACGATGACTATGACCATGACTATATAAATGAAACATATAACGAATATGCAGATCAACCTTTAACTGATTGTAATTATTTAGAATATTACAACCAGAATGAAAACACTCAACAGGACACTTCAGTTCCTGAAAATTTTCAGGAAGTAGCCTCGGAAGACAAAACGAAATAATAAACTTAAATTATTGCGATAGCATTCTTAAATTACCTCATATTGAGATTCCTGAAATTAACTCTAAATTTCTCATAGACACCGGTAGCAGCCGTTCCTTTATTAGTCCTGCAAAAGCCGATGAATATTTCCGTGACTATAAATACTACGAACCATTTACAGTCGTTAGTACACATGCTCAGAGCATGCACAATGAGGTAATACAAATACCTTTGTTAAAAACCTTTAAAAGTACACTTTCTCATAAATTTTATATTTATAATGTTGATGGCAGATATGACGGACTTATAGGATCTGACTTACTAAAAAAACTAGCTGCAAACATTGACATGAATAATCAAATTTTACAAACGCACAACGCAACCATTCCTATAATTTACAACCCAGCTTACGAGATAACTGTTGAGCCGCGAACTGAAACGCGAGTAAGAATTCCGACCAACTTACAACACGGTGACGCAATTTTAGATTTTATACAGTTTAAAGAAGGCGTACGTATGCCTACCGCTCTCGTTAAGTGTGATAATTTCTTTGCGGAAACTGTCATCCAAAATGTTTCTGACGAGAATGCAACCGTCAAATTTATTGAACCATTTGAAGTAACATTGTTTGAAAGTGAGAAATGCGAAGTTAATTATTCGAATGACGATTGTGAGATAGACGAAGTATTGAAAGAAAATTTGTGTAAATTACGACTGGAACATATGAACAAAGAGGAGCGTGATAGTATAGAGAAACTTTGTCATGAATATCGCGATATATTTTATTGCGATAAAATACCATTGTCTTTCACGAACCAAGTCAAACATAATATTAGAACTACTAACGAAGATCCGATTTATATTCGACCCTATAGACATCCGCAGTGTCTTAATAACGAGATACAAAAACAAGTAGACAAACTTTTGGACGATAATGTAATACAAAATTCACACTCACCTTGGAGTGCACCAGTACATATAGTCCCAAAAAAAATAGATGCCACAGGTGAAAAAAAATTTAGAATGGTCATCGACTACAGACGTTTAAACGAAATTACAGTAGACGATAAGTACCCCTTGCCAAACATTACCGACCTTTTCGATAAATTAGGCAAATCTCAATATTTTAGCACACTTGACCTTGCAAGTGGATTTCATCAGATCGAGGTCAATGAGGCAGATAGATCAAAAACAGCGTTTACAACCCAATCGGGACACTATGAGTTCAAAAGAATGCCGTTCGGCTTGAAGACGGCACCCGCGACATTCCAACGAGCCATGGATAATGTTCTGAGGGGACTTCAAGGTATACACTGCCTGGTTTACCTTGATGATATAATAGTTTACTCTTCAAGTCTTCAGGAACACATTGACAAACTTCGTACTATTTTTAATCGACTTAGGGAAATGAACCTGAAAGTTACACTCGATAAATGCGAATTTTTAAGAAAGGAGGTTCTTTACTTAGGCCATACCATCACTAAAAATGGCCTTATGCCTAACAGCGATAAGATAAGAGCAGTCCTAGATTTTCCTATACCCCGTACGACCACTGAAATCAAAAGCTTTCTGGGTTTAGTTGGCTATTACCGAAAATTCATAAAAGATTTCGCAAAATTAACACAGCCACTAACATCATCCTTAAAAAAGAGAAATAAAATAGACATTACTAAACAGGAATATATAGACGCTTTCGAGAAATGTAAGGAGCTATTAACAAATGCCCCCGTCTTACAATTTCCGGATTTCTCTAAACCGTTTGTACTCACAACAGATGCATCAAATTATGCACTAGGAGCGGTCCTTTCTCAAGGCCCCATTGCTAGTGATAAGCCAATAGCATATGCGAGTCGTACTTTAAATGACGCGGAAACGCGATATAGCACGATTGAAAAAGAGCTTCTAGCCATCGTGTGGGCTACGAAACATTTTCGTCCATATTTGTACGGCAAAAAGTTCACGATATATACAGATCACAGACCACTAGCTTGGATAAATTCAATTAAAGAACCAAACAGTAAATTAACTAGGTGGAAATTGCGCTTAGAAGAATTTGATTACAATATTGTCTATAAAAACGGTAAACAAAATTGTAACGCAGATGCATTATCACGTATTAGGATAAATGCTTTAGGTGAAAATGATGATATTTCAATGAAGGTAAATTTAGATACGAAGGAACGAAAACATCAATCTAAAAATAAGAACACACCATCTTCAATGGTATGTTCGTCAGATTCGGAAAAAACTTGGAGTATTCCGTCAGATAGTAGTACACTGACCGCTTCAGAAAAATCATACAATGAGAGTATAGGTACAATTCATTCAGCCCGCGATGTAGATACGGATGGCATACCCATATTACAGGAAGCCATAGATACTAAGCCGAATCAGATACTAGTATATACCTGGAACAGAAATGAATTGACAGTTAAAGACCTATCTAGAACTAAACAAAAGATATTAGAGGTACACTTACCTACAGATAATCCGGATCTTATAAAAACATTCCTAAAAGAACACATAAGACCTAAAATTAAATATTTCTTTTATTTTGAAGATGAAATACACCGAAAACAGTTTTCAGAAGCCACTATATTACTTTTTCAGAAGGGAACAGTTAAGTTTTATGAGTGTACTGAGAGAGCGATTTATTTAGATGACGAAAATGTGCAGCGAGAGGTCGTAATTAAATATCATTCAGGTAAAAATAGTCATAGAGGTATAAAAGAAACATTAGTACATCTTAGGCGGACATACTATTGGAATAACATGGATACAATGGTGGCTAGTATTATAAATGCATGTGAGATATGTAAGAAGATGAAGTATGATAGAAAGCCATTAAAACCGGAATTACAATTATCACAAACACAAACAAAGCCATTCCAAGAGTTATTCATGGACACATTTTCGATAGAAGGAAAACATTATCTCACTATCGTCGATGCCTTCAGCAAATTGGGGCAAGCATTTGAAATTAATACAAAATCCACTCCGGAAGCAGTAAGAGCTTTAATAAAGTACTTTTCTATGTACGGTACCCCTGTTAAAATCAGCTCAGACCCCGGTATGGAGTTTAACAATGCACTTATGAAAGAAATGCTGTCATTTTATAAGATCGATTTACACATAAGCACTCCACACAATCCCAACTCCATGGGAATAGTTGAAAGGTTTCATTCAACTATAATAGAAATCTATCGAATAGCGAAATATGAACGCAAAATAACGGACCCTGCAACCGTTATGACTTATGCGGTAATGTCATATAACCATACTATCCATTCCACTACAAACCTTACGCCTTTTGAAGTAGTCTTCGGCCACACGGAGTCCAATAGTGCGTTTAATGTAGACTTTGATAGGCAATTTACTCAACAGCTAGTTAAAGAACACGTTAGAAAGACAAAGTACTTATACAAATACCTGACAGACAAAATGATAGATAAAAAGATAGCTATAATAGGAAAACGTGGAGGAGAAACGGAATTTGATATAGACATAGGAGACACGGTATTCATAAAAGGTGTCAATACTAGGCGAAGCAAGGATAAGCCCCGTTATCAGAAAGCTCAGGTTACCGGAACCATACATCGTAACATTGTACCAGTTATTACCCAAAACAGGAAAACCAATGTTCCTATTAAAGACATCAAGCGTCCTCCACAGGTTAGTGCTCATGGCAATCCAAGTGATCCTCAGCCAGGCCCTTCATCTGCAGCTGATTGACAAGAACCCGGGTCTACTACCTGTTAAGGAAGGTCAAGCTATTATCAGTCATGACCAATGGACATTCATAAAAATTCTAGATTTAAAAGTAATCTACGATCAATTAGAGTTAAATATAGAAAACTATGTAAAACTTAACCAACATATTCTTAGCTCTTTTAATACCACCGAATTTAAATTAGACTATATAGAAGTTGCATCGCAAACTGAATATGTTATGAATATAACCATTGAAAAGTATAGGCAATTGGTTCCATCATTGGTAAGATCCAAACGAGGTTTACTTAATCCCCTTGGTTCTCTCATCAAAATGGTCACAGGTAACTTAGATAATGACGACGCTCTTATGTACGAAAAGTTCATTACTGATTTAAAGGAAAAACAAAACGCAATAGATAAAAAAACGACAATAATCGCCGAAATGGTGGGTACATTCTCCAATATAGCTAACTCTAGTAAGAGCAATTTCATTCAGATTGAAGCGAGCATAAACGACATTTATCACAACTTAAATAATTCAAAATTATTTCAAAATAGCAATAAAATTATTCACATCTACAACATTATAACAAATAATTTTCAAACGATCTATATTCGTCTCAATGAAATTGAAACTGCTATTTCCTTTGCTAAAAATAAAGTCCTACATCAATCAATTATCGATACAGATGAGTTAATATTGTTATTACAGGAAATCGAAAAAACTGAAACATTAGTGTATCCAGTTATGATTGAAAATATTATAAAAATAGAGCAATGTATAGAGATAAAAGCCTATATAAAACAAAATCAGATAAAATTTATTATACACATACCACTAATAAGAAATGAAATATTTAACTACTATAAATTAATTCCCTTACCTGTGTATAATAATACCAATGGCCTTACCACTCTCATTTTACCCAAATATCCTTACCTCCTTGTGAAAGGTTTAAAAACAATGTCGCTCTCCCAGTCATGCAGCGAAATCGACGAACAACGCTTCTTGTGTATCGAAAGCGATATATCACCGCTAATTGAAGATGATTGCATTACAGAACTTATTAAATTTTCCACGAATATTTCAAACTGTCATCCCGTTCCAGTAGTTCTTGATGACGTAAAAATCTACCTTATACAAACCAACAGTTGGATAGTTTACGCGAAAGCTGAAACATTACTCACCAAATACTGTGAAAACGATATAACACAAGAATCTATATGTGGAACTTATCTTTTGTCAATTGATGACGATTGTCTAGTTAAAATAAAAGGATTAAGTATAAAGAGACACCAAAATCAAGGGAAAGACATAACTTTTCCTAAGTTTCCAGTTCTGAACCTGCCTAAAATACTGGCCAGATCATCAGACATGCATAGAAAACCTGTCAATCTCAAGGGAATCGATCTCGGTGACATTCAGGTCTTAAACTACTTATTGCAGAAAAGTGATAGTGAAGTTGGTGAAAATTATCAAAGTGTCTTAGGTTATGATGGTGTTAGCGTAGCAAAGATAGTATTTTATATTTTTATTATAACTTGTCTTGTTCTATTAGCCTGTAAGAATAGAATTAAGAAATTATGTAAAACTTTCATTTTTCAAGATAATCCTCAATCTTCGGATGATCTTGAACTTGCGGATGGAGGAGTTATGTCATCACCACATCCAAGCCATCCAATCTTTTTAGCTCCATAAGCAGCCCGTCGAAAACATCCGACGGCTTTCTAAGAAATATTATTCTCACTGCACCTGGTGCTTATCAATGCTCCCACGCAAAGTAGCGCTACATCACGCCACTCGCCATCGGGCGGTCCGTTTTGCCGACGTAGCATTGTCAAGCTATGTACTGTAAGCCCTAGAGTAAGTTAGTCTGTAATTAGCTGCCACTTGTAATGTACTATTATCAAGAATATTAAAAGTGTAAATTCAACTTAATTCTTTATTTTTTAAAAACATTTTCACGGGTTCCCCAAGTTTGACTACGTATCTTGTTATGTTCATAACATAACTTTTATGAAATATATAAATCTAATACAAATATTATAAAGCGGGAAAGATTAAATTTTTTGTTAGGCTCTGACACCAATGGACCGATCAGAATAATTATTTCACCAATAGATAGCTACGTTTTTTGTGAGTTTCATAGGTTATATTTTAATCCTTGTATTCTAACGGGAACAGTATATATGCGGGTAAAACTGCAAGAGGTGACTAGTTAAAATTATAAAGAGGAAAGATTTTAATGTTTGTTTGTTATGAATAGGCTTCGAAACTACTGGACCAATCTGAATAATTCTTTCATCAATACGAAGCTACGTTATTTGCTAGTGGACCGTAAAACAATGCGGGTCAAACCGCGCAAGTAAAGCTAGTCTACACTAAAATTATAAAGAAGTAAATTTCGTATTTCTGTGTGTATGCTTGTAATGAGTAAACTCAAAAACAAATGTGCTGATTTCAAAAATTATTTCACCACTAGGAAGTTGCATTATCAGAGAGTAATATAGGCTATATTTTATTTCCATTTTGCTACGGGAACGGGAACTACGCAGGTGAAACCACGCGGGGGATGCTAGTTTAATATAAATTTGATCCCCCACTTAATATTATTCGCGTTGAAACATATTTGATATGAGGTTAAAAGTTGTAAGTTACATTTCCAAATAGTATGTGTTAAGTCTCTAATTTCTTGTCAAAGTCAACTATTTGATACACTTACTTGCCGCTAAGAGGCTGTTTGAGTAGGCAATACTATGCATGAAGGTGCGAGAATAAATTGTATTTAAAAATAACGTAGGAATTGTTCATGGGTTCGTTTTCTACATAGAAAAAAAAATATGTTCTGTTAATATCTATATACCTAATGGTATTTAAAAGTTGCATCTAGGTACCTATACTTAGATATTTGATTTCAAGCTCTGTTTAGTAGAGTCATAAAAAATGCTCCATGAAAGCATAATATTTTTAATCATTCTCAAATGTATCCTAAATATGAAAGTATGAAACGAAATTTTGGCTGTGTCTCTTTAGGTTGATCTCCGAAATGTTTGAACGGTACCTTCACAGTAATATCATAAATTATCTATTCTCAAACTCTTTTTTACAACAAAAATATTTATTTAATTGGTTATATATTTTAAAATATCATAATTTTCCTTCAATAATGTTTATTTAGTATTCACAATATATAAATATGTTAAGTTTCTATCTAGAACACATGTTTTGGGTTATAGTTATAATCATATTTTAATCATTCTAGATTGTGACCTGTTTTGGGTTTAGTCTTAGCGTTAGATTAACCAATTAAGGCCTCATTCACACCGCACCATTATCACTCGTATCACCCAAAGGTGGTGTAAGGCGATACAACGTGTAACCATCCCGCGACACCCCAAAACTGTTCCTTATCGCGGCGCCCACTTACACTAGTTTTAATTAGAACTCGCATTTTGTGCCAGTCGAAAATTAATCAAATTATGTAAGATGGCTTGAGGCGTCAGCGGATGGATGGTTTTATACCACGGCGTCAAAGCTTCGATAATATATAATAATTTAGAATTTTCTTCAGGATGATATGTGGGAGGGATGTTTATGAATGCGCGAATCGTCTCAATATATCCTACTAATATTATAAATGCGAAAGTTTGTATGTATGGATGTTTGTTACTCTTTCACGCTCCAACGGCTGAAGGGATCTGCTTGAAATTTGGCACAGAGCTAGAATATGTTCTGGAATAACACATAGGCTACTTTTTATCCCGGGAACGCGGGTGAAACCGCGGGGAGCCACTAGTTTAATCATAAATAGTTTGCGGAAGTTTAAAAAAAGAGGAATATTTGTATAATATTTTTTTTATGAATGGTGGCTTGCATTTTGGTCTCTGAAAGACTTTGACGAAACCTAACATAGAGCATGCTTGACTATTTAAGTACCTATATGATCGTGTTAATCGCAATTTTAACCAAACTATTTTGAATGTTTTTAAACATTATTTCAACCCTTTTTGATTTTCATATTTATTTCAAAATCTTTATAGAATATTTATTGTAAAATAATTGAATAGTAGGTACCTACTTGTACACTTCTCTAGACTTTGAAGACACCTACAATTTAATATTCTTTTCACTTCATTCTTTTCACAATTTACAACAAAATAACCCTTTTAATCAAAATACTTACTACCTCTTGCATAAAACCATCGATTCAAAAGCTAAAAGCATGATATCTATCGGAGGGAACAATGCCGACACTGCGTCAAATTGTTACAGTTTCTACTTAAACACCTTTCAACTACCATCTATTTGATATTTCATGTCGTTTACATAACTCTAACTTACTTGTAAGCTTAATTTAACCTGTATCTTATGTAAAAGGAATTTAACTGTAAAGAATTAAAACTGGATGTAAAATTTGCAATTGAAATGAAGAAGGATACAGGTCTATACTTACTAATGTTGTAAAGAAGAAAGATTTGTATTTTTGTATGCAACGGATAAACTTAAAAACTACTGGACTGATCTGATTCTTTCACCAATGGAAAGCTACATTACCAGGGAGTAACATAGGCTATATTTGAGACTCGTGTTCTTATGGACACTGGAACTACGTGGGTGAAACCGCGCGGACGTAGCTAGCATTATAAGTCCTGCAATCTGTAATCATAGTACAAGCTCTATTCTATGAGTATAAGCTAATTTGGAATCAGATTGACCGTATGTGAAAAATATTCCGCAATATTTATTTATGAAGATGCAAAGGCCTTTCATGAAAAACCAGTACAAGATTTAGCTAATCACACAACGACCAAAGCAAACAGTTTCAGCTCAATCAACGAACTAAAAATCACTCTAACGTAAATTCAGCTACATCAAAACCTATACAACATCAAGTGCAGTACTTAATAACAACTTAGCACCCCCTAGCCCCCACTATACCCCCCCTCCCCCCCCTACCCTGTCGTCTGTCAAACATATGACAAGCGCAGATTTCGCTTTATACTTGTCAAAAATATAGCAAACAAAAGATACGAGCACACGAATAAATGAAGTGAGCTGATATATCTCGCTGTAGTAGTGATGGGATGTTTTATCGATATAAATATATTGTTTGTTTATGATGAATTGTATTTTTTTTTGGACAAGAAGTTGTGAGCCTCAGATGGCTTTTACACCGTTACGCGGACTGTTGGATTGTGGAAGTCGTTCTGAATATTTATCTACAGACTTCGCATTCCCGGTGAAACTTCAATTTTCCCACGATAAAATGTAGCTAGGTCCTTTCCCAGACATAAGTGTACCAAACATACAGACAGATATATTACAGTGAAACTTGGTTAAGTGGGACCTGGATAAGTGAGAAACCTCCATAACTGGAACTCATGCTGAGGTCCCAACACTTTGGCACTGAATTACCTCTGTTAGTGGGACGAGGTAAACCTCTATATCTGGGATTTGTTCTTTAGATTTATCATCAAAGTTACCTCTATAACTGAGACAGCGAGTAAATTTTATATGCATAAACCTCTGTAACTGAGATAACATTGTTTGTTTACTCATTTTTATTCTACCCACAAATTCCACACGTAATTCCAAGTACGTAAGTACAAATTTTGAGCTTCAATTACCTTCAGTTTTAGTTTCGCTTATACAGATGTTTATTTGAAAAATGTTAAAACGAAAGCTACAATCGTTATCATTACGTGAAAAACTGAAGTTAATATCCGTTTATGAAAGTGGGAAGACACGCGAAGAAGTTTGTGCCGAATTTAATGTGCCAAAATCTACTCTTTGTAGAATAATTCAGAGTAAACATAAAATTTAAATAAAATAATATTAAAATAATAATATAAACTTGATATTACATAAACATTAACATAAAATTGATATTTTATTTAGGTAATGATCGCACCTGTATAACTGAAATAACCTGTATTCTCACCTCTATTAATGGAACCCTCTGTAAATGAGACAGATATTTATTTATACCTGTATATCTGAGACACTGGGTAAGTGGAATACCTCTATAAGTGAAACGACATTGCAGGTCCCTTGATGTCTCACTTAACCAGGTTTCACTGTATATGATAGGGTTTAAAAGATTATAAATAGACATAACTAATATTATTTTCAATCAAGTTACAAGAATAATACCAATGAAGAAAATATAGATACAATTAAATAGAGCGCTATTTATGTTTGGAGCTTAAATATTTTCCAGCTATGGATATATCTTTGTCGCTAATTAAACAAAAATTTACCAAGTGACTATATTTTTCGATAAAAAATTCAAATCCATCGATATTTTTTTGCCATTTCCCCATCACTACCCCAGCAATATGTGTAGGCAGACAATATAATATAAGAGACGTATCGCACACTGACACCCAGGCATTCTGGGGAAGTATGCAAAGAAGTTGCCTCTACGCCGACCGACCGGTCTTGAGCCATCACGGCTGATGCCTCTGCCTCGAGGCAGTCAACTTTTGACAGCTCATTTTGAACTAGCGTTTGGAACTTTTCTTATTTTGCCTCTTTGGTTGGTATGTTCTACATGAATGTGCTGTTATTTATTTTCAATTAGGAATTTTGTGTCGTTTGTTGTTATTTTGCTGATGACAGGTGTTTTAAAAGGTACTCAGATAGTTTTATATTACTGAAAACTTTATTGTAAAGAACTTATTTTCAGTAGCATAGTCAACAATACACAAAAATTATTTAAAATATAATTTATTTCTTTTTATCTGATATAACTTGTTTATTTCTGGTTATTGCATAGTTTATTGGTAAAATATATTTCTCTTCTCAGTAAAAGTTACTTTTCGAACCGAACATTAGTGACTGTGCATAAGTCCTTGTAAAGGTTTATTTTTCAATTGTTTTGATGTACTGTAATTTTATAGTCGTTCAAGTATAAGGAATACAATACTTTCACAATCCGAGGCACAACACATCCCCCGAGGCACCAATGCTCAAAACGTGTCGATCCACACACATATCGACAGTAGCTCCAACAATAATAGTTCCGTATCCCATTTGAATATTAGAACATTCATCTAGTGAAGATTTCGCTCGCGAGTGGTGGTGGCCCCCACGCCCCTCCTCGCCGGGGGGCCAAGGGGGCCAGGGGGGCCAGGGGGCCAGGTCTTATTAGCGTGTGTGTCGGTGCCATTCGGATCGGTAGTTGAAATGAAAAATGACTGGTTTTCATGTTCCTATATTTTTATGTGATCCTGGTACTTTTGGGCGGTTTGTTTGGTGATTTGATACGCGTTGTAGGTTTGATTTTGTCCAAATATTTGAGTTAATGGGTTCTGGAATTTAATTGAGATACCTACTGTTTATATCTCGCGGAGTTTATACATTTAAAGTAACCTTTGTGTTTTGATTTTCCGATATTTTTAGTATCAGGTAAACTCTTCGGAGAGGAAAATTTCCGAGTGTAGATAAATTCTGTAAGACTTGCATATTTTTTCTTTTCTATATGGGATTTCAGATCGAAATCACTAGAGCTACCTTTATTAATATTGATACCTATCCTTAGCTCTGTTAAGATAAACCAGTGTTACTAACAATGTCTAGGTGTCTAACTCAACTAAGCCTAAGTTTCAATACCACCTTAAACAAAGTAAATACATAAATAGCATCATAAAAACACTTTATCCTACTAAACGGATAACTCGGAGAAACATTGAACACTCCCTCTGTCATAAGTAAAGTGCCTATATCTATGACTTACAGTTATTGTAAACATATTTTAGCCTATACTGCGTCGTAATGTCGCATTTTCAGGACGTTTGTATTCAGTCGCATAAGTTTGAGCGGATTTTCAATATGGACGCTTTATAATGGCCTAGTGGCTCCCTACGGTTTCACTTGCATCTTAAATTTTGCTGGGATAAAACGTAGGCTATGAAATTTCAGAACTTATTGGAGCTCTGTGCCAAAATTTCATCGCAATTCCTTCAGCTGTTCTGGCGTGAAAGGGAAACAAACATGTACCTATCCATACATTCTTACAAACTTTCGCATTTATAATATTAGTAAGATGTTTGCATCGAAGATATCTTCAGTTTTTTATAACTTTAATGCAATAGTAATAAATAGGTAGGTACGTCGAATAGATGAAGAAGGGAGTGAAGAGATTTTTGAAGTGCAAACGTTCAAAGGCTACGGTAACCACTTACCATAAGGTACTGAATGCTTGTTTGTCACTTTTGTGGTATAATAATAAAGAATTTAGCATATAAAGGTAAAACAAATATACTGGTAGTTATGTCTCTTTCTGATATAAATCTTTGTAATAAATAAAAAGTCGTACCCGTTTTTAACCGACTCCGTATTATATAAAACGGTAGGTATTACATCTGGTTACATGTTGTATTATGGTTCAGAGCAAATTTAAATATGAAGATAATCTATATTCATATTATAAAGATGAAAGATTTGATTTACATTAAGTGTATTTTTCTTATGAAAAGGCTCCGAAACTAGTGAATAATCACCATTAGAAAGCTACGTCATGTGTAGGTGTCATAGGCTTATGTTATCTCTATATTCTTACGGGCACGGGAACTGGCATTTGTGGTTTTAGTATAAAAACGATAATAATGTAATTGCTATTTTGCTATTTAAATCACAAATAAAATAAAAATAAAAACTACGCGGGTAAAACGACAGGACGATAGCTAGTAAATATTATAATAAAATCTTTAATAAGATTTTAACTAACATTATAGATGAGAAAATTTGTTATTTAGATATTTAATCTAATCTTTGCACATCGATATTTTTATCCCTGAAACAAAAATCCATCAAAAACCCGGGTGGAATCGCGGGTAAAATCTAGTAACAATAAACAAAGCATCAAATAAACAGATATTTCTGAAAAACTCGAATAATCGCCATAACACGATCGATTATAATATAAATCGGCGTATTAAAATTTCTACCCTCCAATTTTGTTTGGGAAAAATACGAGAAACGTCATAAAACGTAATAAAGGGTGTTCATAAAGTGTCGCAATGGGTTGTCGATATAAAATGGCGGTGGTTAAATGTATTTTCTCGAAGTGAGACTTGGAACCCCGTTGCGTTGGAACTTTTTTTCAGTGACTTGGAAAAGTTTTAGATATGGGGATTCTGGGAGAATGTTATATGTTTTATTTTTGTTATTATTGTTGTAAAACTGAAAATGGATTTAATAGCTTATTTTTAAATGGATTTATTAATTATTTATACAAATAACTTTTATTACTTAATTCAACCCTTTTTTTTTTTTTTTTTTTTTTTTTTTTATCGCTGGGAAAAATGCGTTACGCATACCCTCCCCGTCGGGGGACAGGGAGGGTTATGTGGGACTCCCCGGTTGCTAGTCAACCGGTATACCCACTAAACGACCCAGCGGCACTCCTTCCTCGCCTTTGTGGGGGGGGGGGGACTGGGAATCTGGCACAGCCCTTGCGTCCAGTCCCCCCCGGCGACCGCCCGCCCTTTCGGCGAGCCCTTCTCGTCCCCCTCCCGTTCTGGGAGGGGGATCTGGGAGTGACCGCGAGTGCTCGGCCATTCCCTCCCGCTACGGTGGTGCACCGTGCAATGCGGGAGTGGGCGCCCCCGCGCCCTTTCTCCCGCTGGTCACCACCGCCTAGGGGGGGAGGTGACGGCGATCGTACTGTCGCCGCCTCCCCCCCCTCCTCCGCCGGCGGAGCTGTGACGCGAGGGGATCGTCCTCCCGCGCACGCTCCGCCGCCTCCTTCTGCGATATCACCTCTTCGCAGAAGGAGGCTACCGCCGCCCAGGCGCTCTCGCTTCCCAGCATGCCCCTAATCACGCTGGGAAGCGAGAGATCCGGCCCAACCACCGCCGTCAGACCGCGGCGCAGCTCCGACCAAGCCGGGCACACCTCGAGGGTGTGCTGCGCCGTGTCCTCTGCCGCGCCGCAGTCGTGGCACGCCGGGGATTCCTCCCTCTGAATCCGGTGCAGGTACGACCCGAAGCACCCATGCCCGGACAATACCTGCACCAGACGGAACGAGAGGAATCCGTGGGACCGCTCGAGCCACTCCCGCAGGACCGGCCCCAGCGCGTCCAGGGTCCGGCGGCCGAAGGCGGCGGTGGCGAGGTCCTCCGCCCAATGGTGGACGATGGCGTCCCCTGCCTCCCGCCGGACGGCCTCCCGCTCTTCCGCGGCGGGGCGCTCCTCAAGAGCTCTGCGCCGTGCCGTCCACTCATACACTCTGGCGAGCACCCACGCCTCGAGCTCCCAAGGAGGGGTGCCCGCCAGAGCGCACGCCGCAGAGAAGCCCACTGAGCGGTAGGCCCTCGCCACCCGCAGTGCAATGGCCCTTTGGGGCCTACGGATGGCGGTGGCATTCTCCCTCCTTTGGAGGGAGTCCGCCCAGATGGGTGCCCCGTAAAGGGCCATGCTCCTGAGGATGCCGGCATACAAGCGCCGGCATCGCGCCCCGGGCCCCCCCAGATTTGGGAGGAGACTTAATTCAACCCTGCAGTTTCACCTTTCATATGTCGATTTATTCAATCTAATTTCTCGTTTTCCCCGGGTAAAAGGATAATCAACGAAATTACTATTGGTAAACTCTAACTCTAGATCCCTTTTGACGTTCTTTTGAAATAATATGAAGCAGCTATCCATCTAATCAATCCATTTTAATGTATTAGTAAAATTGAAATTGCGAAATTATTTGCCTAGGCCATAACTAGTAGGAACCTAACTTAAAAAATTATAAAGCAAATGTATAGGTAGATACAGTAACCTATCACTTAATCAAATTATCTATTATAACTGAATAGGCATGTCGAATCCAACCTATCGTTTGTTTAACGACATTTAAAAAAAAATTGTATTACGTTTCACGAAGCCTTGAGTAAATTATGTCAGATATAACATACTACTTCAGTTTCGCAAATAAAATATATATCAATACATTTAATAAAAGCTCTAAAAGTTTTTTTCCACCGCCTCTATACAATTCCAAAGCTCTTTCCTCCGGCAACGGGAAGCGGATATTGCGACAGCCCGATGGCTCAGTTATTTGTCACGGCACACGACTGTCCGACGTTTGGTTCTTGTGTAACACAAAGCCTTTGCGCCGCAAAGAACTGCATTCAGCCTTAAGGGTAAATATGGACTATTTTTAGGACCTAGATACTAGACTCATGTTGGGATCTGACGCAGTCTGTACTATATCGTTAGTGGCAAAAGATATCCTGGGACTAAATATCCTGGGACATTTTTCACACACGGCCAATCTGATTCCAAATTAAGCAGAGCTTGTGATATGGTAACCAGATAGCTGATATACTACATGTACTACTTTTAAATACATACTTATATAGATATTTACATCCAGACACAGAACAAACATACATATTCATGCATACAAATGTTTGTCCTGGGTGGGATTCGAACCCACGACCAGCGGCTTGAGAGTCAGGGTCACTAACCACAAGGCCAACCGGTCTGTCAAAACATCTTCTTTACATAGTATCAAAACATCCACATAGTACTGGCCGCCGTCGCGCGGTTTTACCCGCGTAATTCCCGTTTCCGTAGAAATACGTGGATGAAATATAGCCTATGTTATTTATGAATAACGTAGCTGTCTATTGGTGAAAGAATTGTGCAGATCGGTCCGGTAGTTTCGGAGCCTATTCGTTATAAACACACAAATCGTTCTTCTTTAAAATATTAGAATAAAGAATAAAACTACCCACCGACAGTAAGCTCAGATCTTTTTCAACGAAACAATGTATTTTAATTCGGTTCTTAACAATAGATAGAGTGATTCGAGAGGATTTTTTAGTAGTATACTTTAACTAGCTTCCGCCCTGCAGTTTTACCCGCGTTGCTGGAGTAAAAAGTAGCATATTTGCTATTCCAGAACATATTCTAACTCTGTGCCAAGTTTCATCCAGATCCCTTCAGCCGTTGCGTCAGTGCGTAAAGTGCGTTGCAAAGTTCCTAGTATTGCCAATTGGCTTCGGTGACCGCTTACCATCAAGTAGACACTGTTTCACTGCCTATACAGTTACTCCTTTTTATACAGGGTCGGCAACACGTGAGTGACGCCTCTGGTGTTGCAAGCGTCCATAAGCTACGGTAACCGCTTCCCATCAGGTGGGACCGGGTGCCTGTTTGCCACCCTTGTGTAAAAAAAGACCGTTTGTCTATGTGACGAATTATCACCAACTGTTTTGCACAACAAAAGTTTCATAAAGCAGACTTACATAATATTAAAGACATATTTTTATTTTTATGTAAGTTATAAAAAAATATATCAGCACATTTATCATAAAATCTAAATGATATTGTCTAATGGTGACACACGAACAGACGCAATTCATGTTTCACAAGAAATATTAACTTTTATTATTTTTATTTTATTACAATTGAAATTACCGTTTGTACATGTTGGTACGTACTTGAATTGCGTATTGTGAATACTATAAAGGCTAGGTTTTATTAATAAAGCGTTAGCGTTAGCGGGAGCGGTGGCGGAAGCGGGAGCGGAAGCGATTGGCATTTATCGTATAACTAGTCATCTGACATCATGCATTTCTTTCATTTTTACACAGTTAAATACTGAATGAACTATTGAAGTGCGAAAATTAATATAATATATGTATTAAATACTCTATCACTTTTGAACCTTAGTTATAATTTAAAAGTTATACGGTAATTTACTGTTATTAATGACTCAAAACCGGAAAGAGTGGAGAAAGGAAAGGGAAGTCTTTGCAGTATATAATTTGTATAAATCAGGCTAACAATATTAATAATTGATTTACTTGACTTTTAAAAAATATAAAATTAACTTTTATACTTTTAAATTTAAATGGCAACTTACCTACCGAAGCGCGTTTCCGCTACCGCCGATGACTTATTAAATCACTCCGCTCATGCACCAAGTACGCACTCAAGTAACACAAGGCAATATGGCGGCGGAACCAGTATCAGAAATCAAGATTATACCAAAAAAGACTGCGAGTAATGGCCATTTGTTTGTGCAATTCCTGTCATGTCAAGAACGTTCTTGATGATGGTTCTGTACGTATATAATAAACTAGCCACATGCCCCGGCTTCGCACCGGTGCAATGCTTATACATCACTTTAGAAACCTCCAAAATTGACAGTGTTTCTCTAACATATTATGCATGTAGGTATTGTATATAATAACCTTCCCCTTGATTCACTCATCAAACAAACCGCATCAAAATCCGTTGTGTGATTTTGAAGATTTAAGAAGACATAGGGACAGACAGTGGAAAGTGACTTTGTTTTACAAAATGTAGTGACTAACCAACCACATGCCCCGGGATTGCACGGGTACAATGTACCAATATAAACTTTCCGTGGTTATCTTTCTTTGTATTAGTGAAAACTGTATCAAAATATGTTGCGTGGTTTAGAAGTAAACGGAGAAACAGAGATAGAGGCAGACTCGATAAAGTTTATTAAAATGAATATATTTTAAGCCTTCACATGCACTTATAAATATGTAGTCCTACTCTAAAACTCGGCTTGAAAATTTCTTTCGCTGAGAAATACAGGTTATAAACTCAGAAATTTTCCTATATACTAGGCCTAAACCCGCTCGTTGTTAGGGGAGGCTCGTGCTCATCGGTGGTGACGAATATAAGCTGATGATGATTAAATTCGCAGATAGCATAAGAAAATGAATCACAATATTTATTTATTATACCACGTAACCCTAAAAATATTGCCCGTTACGACAATAACGAGTCACTCACTCATTGGCCGTTTCATGATTACATTTTATTACATTCATTCTATACAAGTGTTTTATTGTCTCGAAAATGTATTTTTTAAGATAAGATTTGCTCTGTTTTTGGGTTAAAAGTAGGCAATGTCCGGTTACATACGTGACTGACGGGTAATGAGTAATGGACAGATGGATTACTGGAAAAATTATAATCTTACGTAAGTTTTGATTATCTGTCGCGAACAAGTTAGTGGGCAAATTTAGTCGCTTTGATTCAAAAAATATTAACAGTCAATAGTAGAAACATAGTCAAAGTCAAAGATATTTATTGCATTACAAGTTGGTAGATACATTAGATTAGATGTTATAACAAAATTGTGGTTAGTTAGTTAGATAGTTTCTACATAATGGTGTGTATGAACATGTCAAAATGTCCCAGGATACTTATTTATTTATAAAATAAACGATAGTTATTTGGAATTAGTATTATAAAATTCCACATTTAATTCCTCCATGTTATACAAAAGTTCGGTACAAAATTGTCAAATTAGATAAAATATTAAAATACTACCATTTCATTTTCCAATTCTCATACGTTTCCGATAAAACAGCAAGTTTAACCCTACCTCTCCAATTATTACATAAACAATAATAACAGAAAAAAATACTCAATATACCAACGAATTATGGTTCAAAAACAAGGGTCTCTCACAAACAATACGGTTTAAAGTGACTTAAAGCCACTTTGAGATCAAAGCCACCGATCGGAAACGAGGCAACAATGTTGGGTGTATGCATATGCATCCGGTGAGAGGTTCCATATGCATGATTTTCCTCTGGGATAGTGTTGTACCAAATCTATTTTTTAAAAAAGATCTTTCCACTTTTAGATAAAAAGGCAGTTTGTTCAATTTCTGTGAACATGGTTTAAAACGATTACAAAATAAAGAGTAAGGTTTCATGTTATTATTTTTTTATGGACAAGGAGGCTATTTGATCACCGCCGGCTTACCAGAAGCATCGACGTGTTGTTAAGACGACAGGCCTGTTATCTAACTAGACGTCTAGAAAACCAACAAATAAGTCTGTTTTCGGCGATCCTCCGCTCCTCCTCCTCCGAGATCGACAGTTAGGTATTATTGCCTTCGGACGTCAATGAAAAAGTAAAACGGATGGTCTTCATACAAATAGGTACTTACGTTATCTAGTTAGATTGACAGCCGGTCGGCTTTGTGGCTAGTGACGTAAGTAAAGTCAGGGACTTTCAAGCCGCCGCGTCGGTCGTGGGTTCGAAACCCACCCAGGACAAATATTTGTATCCATAAATATGTCTGTTTGTTCTGTGTCTGGATGTAATTATCTATATCTAAAAAATCAAAATCAATCAAAAATATTTTTATTCAAATAGGCCAATATGCAAAATATTTATATTTAAAATAAACTTACATTTCAAGGAATTAGTCTCACTGACAATATCTGCGTGGTAGGGAATGACATAAAAAGAAAAAAAAAACATAAATAAAGTGAATATTCATAAAAACAAAATCAAACTTGAGCAGACCAGCCCCCACAAGCAGCACCTGTTCACAAGCATGACGAATGTGGCAGCCGTCGCCCTCTTCGCCATGTTTTAGGGAAGTGAGCGACCCGTCACACGACGCCGCCGCAAGCAAAGACTTTAAAGTGAGCATGACTAACCCAAGCCTGCTACAAAACATAATTATCAATTAATAATATATATAAGTATGTATTTAAAAGTAGTTAGTATAATGTAGTAAGTATATCAGCTATCTGGTTACCATTAGCAACTTGGTTTAGAATCAGATTGGCTGTGTGTGAAAAATGTTCAAGGATATTTATTTATTAAATCATAACACAAGGTTGAGGTAAAGAGGTAGTATTCACAAGAATTCATCTATAAAAAGTTCGAATAATAAAAGATACGTACATCCTTATTCTGTTCCGAGTTTCACAATATGATATTCTCTTTGATGTGATGATTACTAATGACAATCAGTAGCAGTCGTTTTCAATCATCAATAGGTATGTGTATTCATGAATGATTTTACCCCTCAATTGTGTATTCACCCCGGATTCTTCAGATTGTCAACCGGTTTTGAAATGTGATTGAAAAATGGGATTTGCATAGATTTGAACTAATGACAGAAATTACTAACTGGAATGGAAGTTTTAGGTTTATATTAAGATATAATTTTTAAATAACATATAATGTTTTTTGACAAATTATTGACAATTAAATTAATGAATCCTACTATACTATGTATGTTAAAGTAACTCAGTCTGTCTGTTACGCTTTCACCCCTAAACCACAAGATCTGGATTAGAGATTAAGAAAGTATAGGCTACCTTTTACCCCAGGAATGTAGGCGAAACCGCGGGTAGTTACTACTCTATTATAAATTCTTAGGTAATTATAGAAACATGTTTTTGGCAATTCAATTCATTATTGTGTTTAGTATAACTACTTTATCTATTGTGTTATCTTTTATTAATATTTTAATACGTATAGGCACCATAAAAACAACTCTATAGAACATCCAGCAAGCAACATTACAAAGCTCCTCCCAATACGAATAAAAATTAATATAAAAAAATATAAAAATATTCTACCTACCCACCGCTTAAACAAAGACCGATATTTGTTACGCCGATTTTAATTTAAAACTTTGTTAATCTAAGTATAAAGAGTCTACCACAAAGAGAACGGATCAAAACGATGAAAAATTATTGAAAGGGGGTCGAACGGAAGGGTGGGGGGTGGAGAAATCGACTGTTGAAAAATTACCAAAAAACATCTCAGTTCGAAAACCAACCCACCTACTTTAACACAACGGAATAAAACACAATTCGGTTTAACAAGTAGTTTGATAACAGTAAAATAAGCGTGGAATTTGGCAAAGGGGGTTACTGTAATAATCGTGATTTTTTAATCAAATTTCATCTGAACAAGGGAAAAGCAAGCTATATTTTTTCATTATTTAATTTTCGGTTGGTCGCGGTTTTTTTGTAGGCACTCCTTCAAGGGACAGAGGCTGTTTGAAGCGTTTTTTAGATGTTCAAACACGGCGTACCGTCACACCGATACATAACAATTAGAATCATTATTACCTACAATATAATTTATGTATGTTTTTGACTTATTTTTTTGAGAATATTAATGGAATTTCTGCTATCTCGCGTTTGATGTTTCCTTTTTTATCAGATTTTCCAATACAATTGAAAATTATAAGTAGTCTTATTTAGAATATTCATAGTCACGATAAAAAGTCATTTATAAAATAAACCGTATGGAAAAATTATTATTAAAATTGATTTATTATCAGCCTGTACTTTCCCTCTGCTGGTGTGAATCAGTCGCTTTAATGACTAACTTAAACACCTACTCACTTACATATAAAATCAATTGTCGTCTTTCTAATAATTATTATAATAATTTATTAAATAATTTAGTTTGTAATCAAAGTCAATCCTCCTTAATCCAATCATACCCGTGTCAGACCTTGACAATTGATAAATTGGTCTTCTTATTTTAATGTATTTGACAGTCCAAATGTTACGTATCGGTGTAAATGCAGTCATATTAAAATTTAACCGTTCATTTCACGGCTAATATGGCGGATCGTTTGTTCACGTCCTCAATTTGTAGCCGCCGGGTTACATTTTATTTTATTGTAATTATTGGACAACCCTGGCTGTATGATTTAAATTTGATTACATTGCTTCCATTTACCTATGATTGGATTTTGTTATGTCCACTTACCTATATTCATTTATTTATGGATGTTAATATCTATAATTATGTATTTAAAAGTATTATATGTAGTATATCAGCTATCTGGTTACCATAACACAAGCATCATTTGAAGCTTACTATGGAATCAGATTGGCCGTGTGTGAAAAATGTTCCAGGATATTTATTATTTATCTGGTTTCTATATCCCAAAAATACACCATGACATTTTTTACACACGGCCAATTTGATTCCAAACTAAGCAGAGCTTGTGCTATGGTAACCAGATAGCTGATATACTACTTTTAAATACATACTTATATAGATAATTACATCCAGACTCCAGACATATCTATTCAACCATACAAATGTTTGTCATGGATGGGATTCGAACCCACGCGGCTTGAAAGTTAGGGTCACTAACCACAAAGCCAACCGGCAGTCAAGAAAAAACTGTCTTAGAAGTTTGTTTATTGTAAAAATAGTAATATTATTATTAATCTGTAATAGTATCTAATAATCTACTCTCACCATATTTGGGGGATAAGTGAATTAAGCCTAATGGGCTTCTGGACAGTGTCCATTTTCCCCTACCTCCCCTAATAAATGGAAATAAATATTTACTAATATTATTATAGTTCCCCGTGTAAAAATATATATAGCAATAATGTTGAATTATTATAGGTAGGTAATATTTGTTATTAAATATTGTTGTTACAAAATCAATGTAATAATTTTATGAAAAAAAAAATATGTCTCAGATAGCTTTACAAGAATAAAGTTGAGCCTACTTTTATTTTTGAGTAAGAATATCTACTTACAATAAAAAAACATTAATCAGTTTTGTCAGATTCAAGATAATTTTAAATTTTTATATAGGTATATTTGAAGGAGGTAGGGCGCAACGGATTCGTCCGTTCTAAATTGGAGTAGCCCGACTGGGGTAGTACCTCCACCTTACAGAAGACCGCAGCCAAATAACACTACATGTAGTGTTGTGTTCCTGCGGTGAGTAAGGTAGCCAGAGCTCCATGAGGAGACGCTGTAGCGGCAGTGGGGGGACCAGGGATGGAGTAGCGTCGTAGGGGTATGCAGGAGTGATACCTGTTTAGCCTTTCGACGAAAAGTACATTGCGCTTTGTCCCTTTCACTGCCTATACAGTTGCTCCCTTTTTTATAGGGTCGGCAACGCGTGAGTGACGCCTCTGGTGTTGCAAGCGTCCATAGGCTACGGTAACCGCTTCCCATCAGGTGGGACCGTGTGCCTGTTTGCCACCCTTGTGGTATAAAAAAACAAAAAAAAAGGTAGGTGTGTAAGAAAAAAAACAAATAAAATAACAATAACACAATTATTTACTGAAAATTCTAATTTAAAACCTTTTTATACATAAATATAAAAATCAAACTCGAGTTTTTTGTCTGTACCTAAGAAGTGAGCATATTTATAACCAATGCCGCCGTTTGTAATTTTTATATTTGCTTTAGATTTTGTGTTATCATAGGCAAAAATACCCTGAAAAAAAAAAGAAAAAAATTACTGTTTGCAACACATGCACATGTCTATAGATACAGGTGACCGCTTACCATCAGGTGGACCATCTGTTTATCATCGTATTGATATAAAAAAATATGTATATCATAAATGCGAAAGTAACTCTCTGTCTCGCTTTTACACTAAAACTACAAAACCGATTTAAAAGAAATTTGGGACACAGACAGTCTAGATCCTGAGATAGGACATAGGCTACTTTTATCTCGGAAAAATTGAAGATCCTTGGGAACGCAGGTAAAACAAGGGGAGCCACTAGTATATAATATAGTATGCACTAACCTGAATAGTACTATGTCTATATTCCTCCAGAAACGGCAAATACAATTCAAACTCAAGTTTTTCAGTACAATTATATTTATAAAACCATATTAGCTCCTTATTAACACTTGTACCCAAAACCAGGTGGGAGGTTTCAACCAAATTAGCTCCAATTGCTCCAATCAAGAGCACAATAAATGCTTTCATGATAAAGACTAAAATAATACTGATTCAAATTCCAAGTTACATCACTTATACTACGTATGTGCCAACTGTCATAGTGACGCATATATATATATATATACTAATATATAAAGCTGAAGAGTTTGTTTGTTTGCTTAATCATAAGAACTAGTGGTCCAATTAGAAAAAAATATTTCAGTGTTAGATAACCCATTTATCAAGAAAGGCTATATATACCTAAGCTATATATATCTCATCACGTTAAGGCAGATTGGAGCGGACCATTAATCGAAAATGTTGCAAAAACGGTCAAGTGACGCAAACGAAGTTACGCGACTCAGCTAGTGAATATCTACCTATATATATGTAGGAAAACCACTTTTCTAATATGTTTGGGTATTTAGTGTATTAATTTGAAATTAGAATACCACGAACTTGGCTGGTGATGTCACGCAGTCCACGGAGTGGATCTCTTCTTCTTCCTGCCCTTATCCCGCCTATGCAGGGTCGGCACAACATGTGTTTTTCTTCCAATCCTCTCTGTCAGCCGTCATTTCAGTCATCATCATCTTACACATATCACCTTTCACACAATCCATCCATACTTTCCTCTATCTCTATTAAAAAAAATGTATCTTTAAAAAGTAGCATACATATTTTTTATTAATCAAATTGGCTTACGTTTGGCTTCAGACGCGCTCTGACATGAGTGACGTCAAAGCTTATGATTTTACACGTTTGCCTAACATATATACTAATTTAGAAAATACTAGCTGCAGCCCCGCGGTTTTACCCACGTAGGTCCCGTTCCCGTGATCACACACAGGGGTATCAATAATGGATAGTAGCCGATTCTCAGACCTATTAAATATGCATATAAAATTTCACAAATATCGCCGTAATAGCCGTTTCGGAGGAGTATGGTAACTAACATTGTGACACGACAATTTTATATATAACATTATACACCTTCCACCTCGTGGTTTTACCTGGGTAGTCCCGTTCCTATAAGAATACGAGGATAAAATATAGTTTTTGTTAAACTCTGATAAGAACTATTTATTGTTTTCGGAGTCTATTCGTTACAAACAAACAAAATATCGAATGTTTCGTCTTTATTATATTAGTGTCGATATTTGTGCGTTATCTATACTAATATTATAAAGGAGTAGAGTTTGTTTGTTTGGTTGAACGCGCTAATCTCAGAAACTGCTGGTCCGATTTGAAAAATTTTTTCGCCATTGGATAGTCCATTTATCGAGGAAGGCTATAAGCTATATATCATCACGCTATGACCAATAAGAGCGGAGCACCAATGAAGAATGTTTCAAAATCGGGAGATTACTTTTCCTGTTGAGAGCTTCCGCTGCGTACGCTGCGTAAACGGTTAAAGTTACACTAAAATGTTGTATGACCAGTATGACAGAATTATTTCCCTTCAGAAGTTCAAAAAAAACGGCCAAGTGCGAGTCGGACTCGCGCACCGAGGGTTCCGTACAAACAAACCTGCAAGGTTTACAAAGTTCGTTCATTACGACAATCGAGTCATAACTATGGTGAGGAAAAAAGTAATAAGTTTATATTTTTTAAAAAATATATATTTTGTAATGTAACTAAAAATTTAAGGTTTTCGGAATTTTTCCTTTATGTGTGCTATAAAACATTGCTTCATGCCAAATTTCAAGATTTTAGGTCGACTGGAAGTACCCTTTAGGTTTTGATTCCCTTGCGAGTACTTGCGAGTTTCAAAATATGCAGCTTAAATTGCTGTTTCTTTTGATTGCGTTGACATAGAAGTTTGATTTTGTTACAGCTTAAAGGTATTATAGACCTGAGTATTTGGTATGAATTTCAATTTAATACCTCTACGCGTTTATGAGGAAATGGGTAGTAAGTTTAAAATTATTAAAAAAATATATATTATGTGATGTAACTAAAAATTTATGGTTTTCGTAATTTTTCCTTTATCTATGCTATAAGACGTTGCTTCGTACCAAATTTCAAGATTCTGAGTTCACGGGAAGCACCCTGTAGGTTTTGATTCCCTTGCAAGTGTCGAAAATTCGCGGCATAAACGGCTGTATCTTTTGATTGCGTTGGCTTAGAAGTTTGTTTTTTTCACAGCTTCAAGGGACAGTAGACCTGAGTAATTGATATAAATTTCAGCTTCATACCTCCACGCGTTCCTGAGAAAAAGGGTCTTGACAGACGGACGGACGGACGGACGGACAGACAGACGGACAACAAAGTGATCCTATAAGGGTTCCGTTTTTTCCTTTTGAGGTACGGAACCCTAAAAAAAAGTCCGTTATAGCATATGTCTATCTGTTAAGGTTGGCTCACAGTGACCATTTTTATACTAACCAAATTTGTTCGAAAATTAAGCATTATTTGTGAAGGTGTTTTTATGAAGATGATATTAATCCTTATCCGAATATATACGTTATTCATCACAAGTATTTAATTTAAAACGAAATTGCCTTTTACATCATTCGATTTCGAGAGATATCGCAAATTTAAAATAACATTGCAGCAAAATAATAATCAAGTACTGTACTGCGCGCGCCTTTATGTGCCGGGCCGGCGCGTGCAGTCATCAGTTAGCTCTGCGAGACCATCCTTCTGCGTAAACGAAGGGGGTTGAAAGTTAGCGTTAGCCCAAAGTAACTATTCCACGCGGACGGAGTCGCGGGCAGAAGCTAGTTGAATAATAAACATCCACCCATCTATCCAAACATTAACATTTTCAATATTAGAAGATTTTAAATCGAACAGCACACTTAGCCGTGGACAGTTTTAAATATGATATAATCAAATTTAACGGAATAATTTATTTAACTCACTTTGTAATAATGATGTCATTGAGGTCATCAATAACGAACTAAAAGGTAAATACCAACTATTATAAAATTATGAAACAAGCCATAATTTTAAAATCAAATTTTCATTAATTGTAGGTATGGTTATCCGTTGAAAATAAATTTATTACTCTAACCATGGAGTAAAAAAAACAGGTGGAGTTGCAATGTAAGCGAGTTGCACCTGACACTGTTTATAGAAAGTATGTTTCGTAACCAGTATTAAAATTATATAGGAGCTTTCATTTCATTCAGTCTGTCTGTTTTTTACACCTCCACTTATCTATATTAAATAAAATTTTTACCTTATTTGAAAATTTACATACTTGGCCAGTTATTCTAAGAGCGCGAAAAATCGATAACAATAATTAAAATAGAACGCTGTTAAATATTTACGCTTTTAATATAAGCTAATTGTGGTATATATAGATTCGTACTAGACATAGACATATTTTTTATTCACTTTTATAAACCGCGCACTGTGCCACTTCCACGTTATTCTCTATTCCTTATAGTTATAACGTAATTACTATGCTCACGTAGAAGGAAAATGGTTACAAAATTTCTGAATATTCCCCTTACATCATACATACAGGACAATTTAACTATATATATGATACTAATTTAGTAATTTCTATGTCAGTCATTAGCGGTTAATTTCACGATGAATTTTTTTATAGTAATTATTATAGTACAAGTTTTGAGTATAATTGAATGTAACCACACGATTTTAGGTAGAAGTGTTGGTACAGAGCAAGTGTGGTGCTATGATCGGACTATAGGAGTGAAGTCTTTGAAACGAATAGAACATTTTGAGATTTCGTGCTGGATACCGTGGATGAGGAAGTACAAGGGGAAGACTATACAGGTAGGATTTTTTTATTATATATATAGATCCTTATAAATAGAGAAAAAATCCCAATTAATAATACTAGCTGCCTCCGCGCGGTTCCTGCGTAGTTCGCGTTCTCGTAGGAATACTGGGATAAAATATAGCCTATGTTCACCGGAGATAGTGTAGCTTCCCAACAGTGAAAGAATTTTTCAAATCGATCAAGTAGTTTCGGAGCCTATTCAATGCAAATAATCAAATCTTTCCTCTTTATAATATAAGTGTAGATAAATGCAAAAATCACTCATTTCTAGAAATTTGGTTTAAAGATAGAGTTGAGCTACTTCTACATTTTATCATCGTACCTCCCGCCACCGGAGTGGAGTTCATCCTTACCACCTGGAAACGATGGCATCTAGTACAGTACGATTCCAGAGATCCTTCATGCCACGTACTATCAAACTCTGGAATGAACTTCCCTCCGAGGTGTTCCCCCTGCGCTATGACATGTCCCTCTTCAAACGAGGTGTAAAAAGAGTCCTTCACGGTAGGCAGCGCGCTTGTGATACCCCCGGTATTGCCGGTGTCCATGGGCGTCGGTGACCACTTTCCATCAGGTGGGCCGACTGCTCGTCTGCCTTCGTTGGCAATAAAAAAAAAAAAAAAAAAAGCTTGGTAAATTTACTTTGGGTAGGTTAACCCCTTTTGTACCGGGAATTTTTTTCCGTGGGGGCGGAAGCTAGTTTCAAATTAGAGTTGGCAAATTTTTATCCCGGGAAAATTTAAGATCTTAAGAGGCGGGTGAAACCACGGGGATCCACTAGCAAGTTAAACACACTGCCTACAAAAAAAAATGAGTAGGTAGATAGAGAATCACTCAACATACAGACACAAATTTTATAATACTATATTATTGTTCCAGGCTTTACTCGCCTATGATTTGACAAACTCTAGTGCGACAGCTACTGTCACTAAAGGAGGCATCGGCTATAGCAGCGTGACGTTCCTATTGACAAGTGACGAATGGACAGACATACGCTACGATTTATATATATACTTGTGAAGCAGTATAGATATGTGCCTGGAGCTTTCTAGGAAATTCAGAGAACGCGAATCGCAGTTAGAGAGTGGAAGGTTTTCGTGACACCGTGATGAAGGTCATAGATTCGAACCCTGAAGCTGCAGCTTTAGATGAAGGAAACGGCCGTGGTGACTCAGTTGGGAACACTCGACTTACAATCTTGAGGGTGCAGGCTCAAACCACTGGACTGTGCTTCTGAGTTTAAAAACTCATGTAGAGATTCACACCAAAGGTCTCGTCAGGATGACCGTCTGTTTGTCATTTTACTGACATAAAATATATATAAAGACAGACACAGCATGGAGGTTTTTTTAATGCCACTAATGTGGCAAACAGGCATACGGTCCCACCTGATGGCGCGCGGTCACCGTAGCCTATGGACGCTTGCAACACCAGGGGCGTCACTCACGCGTTGCCGACCCTGTAAGAATCTCTTCACTGCTTGTAGTACTAGCAAGCTGGAGAGCCTCGTCTCCTAAGTCATGATATGCATGAATATGTCTGTTTGTCCTGTGTCTGGATGTAAATATCTATATAAGTATGTATTTAAAAGTAGTATATGTAGTATATCAGCTATCTGGTTACCATAACACAAGCTCACTTTGATGCTTAATTTGGAATCAGATTGGCCGTGTGTGAAAAATGTCCCAGGATATTTATTTATTAAGTATATGAGCTGATGATGATGATGATGACATGAATAAATATATTTTCTCTCATTGTTTTTTTCTTTCAATAAATCATTATCAACTTATTTTACCATGAGTATGAACTGCTGTGTTAATTTTGTCGTAAATAATAATAAATTAATTAAAATGTTTATTGAATAGTTTATTTAAAAGAAGAGTTATACAAAACATGTTCATAGTACTAAGTGGAATTAGAAATAATAGTTTCCTTTCCCGAAGGAATACAGAAATAAAATATAGCCTATAACCTTCCACGATAAATAGGCTATCTAACACTGAAAATTTTTTTCAAATCGGACCAGTAGTTCATGAGATAAACGCGATCAATCAAACAAACAAACTTTATATATCTTAAATCTATATACTTAGTCTGGCCATAAATACTGTTACACCTAAAAAATAAAACTACGTTAAAAAAAACCGACTTCCAAAAATACTAAAAAGCAAAAAATAACTAACGCAATTTATAACACTTTCCTCTACTTACCTACTGACTACTTATTCTCTCCGCTTACTGCTTGGTTTGAAGTTGGTGCCAAGCCACAGCATAATTAGTAAACAATATACAAAAGATCTTTGTTAAGATTCTCCATGTTTTAATAAGGTCAACAAAAACTTTGGCACCGTTTGCATTTAAATTTCTAAATTTTAGAAATAAACGGTCCTTTACAGGACCACTATAGTTGTAGAATGTAAATTACATATATCTCATCGTCGTTTTCATTTGTTTCTTATTGTCATTTATCGTCATTTCTGATTTATTTACGTAGGTTAGTACTTAGTAGGTTATCGTGTAGAAATTTATTTGTTACACCATTTTTTTTCTTTAAGTAATTTTTTTATTCATATATGGCTTGGCACCGACTTCAAACCATGCAGCAAGCGGAAAGAATAAGTAGTCAGTAGGTAAGTAGAGGAAAGTGTTATAAATTGCGTTAGTTATTTTTTGCTTTTTAGTATTTTTGGAAGTCGGTTTTTTTTAACGTAGTTTTATTTTTATTTTTTGCTTTTTAGTGATTTAAGTATGGGTAGGCTTATTATTTATTTAACAATCACAGAACACTATTAAACCTAAACGTTAATGAGATTAACCTTCAAGGTCAACCTAATAGCCTCAAGGAATACTATTCTCTATCCATATGCACGTATAATTTTGAAAGAATTTTCTCTGAACTCCTATCCTTTGAGGAGTTGTACCTTCCATCATCAGCTCATCCATAGGAAATCATCATCAAACGCAAATAATTGAACAAACTGTATGGTATTGACTGAAACGTAACAGTTATATGCTTATAATTTGAGTGTTCTTCACGATTTCCTTGGGATCCCATCATCATATGCTGACTAGATGACCAGGGTACCAACTTGAATATGTACCCTAACGAACAAAAAAAGAATTACGCAAATCGGATTAGAAATGTTAAAGTTATCGACATACTAATATACAAAGTATCGTCAAAATGACATCGTCGAAATAACAATAATGCTTATAAAATAAAAACTACTAAACCAAACTGAAAGAAATTTTTATGGGACCATTTGGCAGCTATTTCGCGTCGAACAAAAAAAGAATCACGCGAATCGGTCCATTAACCGCGACGTAATCGATGTACATACATAGAAAAAAAAAATTACGTGAGGCACTCGGGGACTGCCGCGGTAAAGCTATTGCATTGCATAGCATTTTGTATCAACTTATGCAATTATAATTTTATTTATTTATTTTAATAATAAATGCACTTTGTTCATTCATATTCAAAACACTTCATACACAAATTTTACAAGTACAGCTATTCACTGTTGTACATAAATACATATACACCTATATACTTTCTCATAAGCAGCTTATGTATTCGTCCGATTTCGGAGCAGCTCGTCTCGATTCGTGCGAGTTTCGTAGAGTCGTACAATACGTCTAATCGCACACAACGCCGTGTCGACTGTCGAAGACTGCCGAACTGAAACGACGTTAGACGATGCACGGCCTTCAAGCCACACCTCCTTGCCCGTCGGAGTGGGGGGTGTTAGGTTTTTTTCGTTACGGAATTTCTTGATTCGGTCGCCGCGCTCAGAGCCCGCGATAAAAGCTATGCAATAGCTTAAAAAAAAAAAAAAAAAAACATACCGGCCGAATTGAGAACCTCCTCCTTCGTTTTGGGAAGTCGGTTAAAAATAACAAAATATTACATTTGAATTTGGAAACTGCTATTTTTATATGATTGTTTATTGTGTTTTCTCATTTTAGCGCTAATCATTGTACAATATTTTGCGATATTAATATTGTGCGGGCTGATAAAGAGAACCGAATCGCTGTGATTGCGTTACACAAAGTAGGTATGGAGCCAAATGCAGTTTTGAAAACTCTCTATACGCTTGGTATTAGTAAAATGTTTGTGTACCGGGCTATTAATGAGTACAATGAGACCTCCTCTGTTTGTGACAGAAAAAGATCTGGCCGTTCACGTAGTGTTCGTAGGAAAAAGGTGGTCAAAGCAGTAAGGGAAAGAATTCGAAAAAATCCTCTCCGAAAGCAAAAGATTTTATCTCGGGAGATGAAGATAGCACCTAGAACCATGTTGCGTATTTTAAAAGATGACTTAGGATTTGCAGACTATAAGAAATGTACTAGTAATTTCTTAACTGATAATTTAAAAAAGAATAGGGTGGTAACATCGAAACGACTACTGAAGCGGTACGCAGAGGGAGGTCACAGAAAAAAAAAATTTACGGATGAGATTTTTTTTACAACTGAGCAACGTTTTAACAAACAAAATGACCTTATTTATGCTCAAAGCTCTAAGGAAGCTTCCCAATTAGTCGACAGAGTGCAACGTGGGCACAATCCGACTGCAGTGATGGTTTGGTGGAGTATTGGCTATGAAGGAGTAACTGAGGCATACTTTTGTGAAAAAGGAATCAAAACATCGGCACAACTGTATCATGATAGTATTCTTGAGAAGGTAGTGAACCCCCTTAACAACACCATGTTCAATAACCAAGAATGGTCCTTCCAGCAAGACTCAGAGCTGGGTCATAAAGCTCGGTCTTCGCAGTCTTGGTTGGAAACGAACATTTCGGACTTCATTAGAGCTGAAGACTGACCGTCGTCTAGTCCCGATCTTATTCCGCTGGATTATGATTTATGGTCAGTTTTAGAGAGTATGGCTTGCTCTAAATGCCAAGATAATTTGGAGACCCTAAAACAATCCATACGATTTTCAGTGAAGATTTTATCCACGAAACGAGTGCGTGCTTCTATCGATAACTGGCCTTAACGTTTAAAGGACTGTAATGCAGCCAATAGAGACCACTTCGAATAAGCTTTTTATATTTTAAATTGTTTTATACTTATGTTTTAAAATAACACACTGTAAAAGTAACAAATGTTATTTGCAGTACAAAAAATATTTTTTTCTTTGTATCAATATTTATGGCAAGACTAGGTATATAAAACAAAGTCCCCGTCGCCTCTGTCTGTCTGTCTGAACGCGATGAACACAAAAACTACTAATCAAATTTTCATACGGTTTTCACCAAATTACGGAGTATTTCATGGGGAAGGTTTTTATGTATAATACATCATTTTGGACCCGGTAGGTGGCGCTGGTGGGCAGAATGAAGTCTGCCGGGTCCACTAGTTAGTATATAATATTATATATAGTAACTCATAGTAAAACCACATTTGTATGTCACGGTGTTTTTCAAATAAATGTTGTTGTTCATAGTAATGAATCATTTTCTATTAGGTATTTCTATTTTATAGTAAACTCATAGTTTAGTCAGATACGTAGAAACCACTGTAAGTATGTTTGTCTGTTCCAATTTTCCCCTAATCTATAACTTCCTCCTAATATTATATATATATATTTGCAATTGGGTCTTTCTATGTGTTAAATATGTATTATGAAACTAGCTTTCCTCTTGTGGTTTTAAACATGTTAGGTATACTATGTCTAATTGGGTTATCGCAAAAAAAAAATCCTAAGAATAAATAAAGATAGTCGTAAAATTTCTCATTTAATTAAATTTTTCTTTGTTAGGTAAATATCCTTTTGCTATCACATTTTAATTTGAAAAGCAAAAAAAAAACTATACATCTATACATACATACACTAGCGACCCGCCCCAGCTTCGCACGGGCGCAATGCCTATCACATTAGAAACCTACAAAATCGTCAGTGTTTCTCTAACATATTAAGCATGTATTGTGTATAAAAACCTTCCTTTTGAATCACTCTATCTATTAAAAAAACCGCATCATAGTTTTAAAAGACTTCAGAAGACATATTGACAGACAGCGGAAAGCGACTTTGTTTTATAATATGTAGTGATGATTAGGTATGTTGTACAAAAGAATTTAATCCAAAACCTAAAAACCACCAATGAGAGAACAAGTTAAAAATATACAGAAAATAACCGTTTCAATTTACACAGGCACGGAATAAAAGCGCAAATCGAAGCATCATAAAAGCAATTAACAAAAAAAAGAAACCTATATACCCAACTGCATCAATTAACGAACGATGTAGAAACGACTTTTAAAAAACACCCGATTGAATATGCAAATCGGAAAATCCCGATGTCCCGCCGGGATTGCGATCCCGGGATGAAAGAGTCCCGTTAAAAAAGCCCGGGAACACCCGCAGACAAGTTCGAGCTATTGATAGGTTTCATGGTGGCTTTGAGGGATCCTTTTTTTGCGGGAGAGGCTTTTGCGGCGTGCCGTTCGATGTGATACGCTCGGTAGAGTAGTCTACTTTGTATTTATTTATTTTATTTTGAAATACCTATGTGGAATCCACATGTGGACTATTATGAAAATATTAATATTTGAATTTAGTTCATTGTCAATCTTTAATATTGAATCTGAAATATTGGCTTTTTGTTATTTATACTAATAAAACTTAAAACCCTTAATTCTATAAGTAGCTAAGTTACAAAAATCTAGTCGAATTTCAAAACAACATTATTTTAGTACCATTTATTGGACGGGGAAAGAGTTTTTATATATTTAGTAACGAATAATTTATTAGCTGACTAGTCAATTTATAAAAATAAAAACTAAATAGAGCATTATCCATAGCATTCCCTAAGTGATGTTCGAACCTATATTTATGGATTCGCTGAAAACCATTGAAACGTGTGGGCTCAAGTGGGACCCTCACGCTGGTCTCCCGTCCTGCTCACACACCAGACGTTATAGGTAGTGCCGTCCCCCTCTACTAGCCCATTGAAGGATATCGAATGTTCGATGCAACAAGTGCTATCGGCTTCAGGAATAGGGTTGGCGATTTGATTGGTTTTCGTTTATTTTGAAATAAATTTATATTTTGATGATTTTCACTTATACATGAATTCTTAGAGTACATTTGTCCCTGAAATATTAAATCCCGTGTTAAGTTCTGCCATGTCTGTATTGAAAGTCCACTTCTTCGCATATACACAGACTTTGATTATTATAAATATAATTTTATTATGGTATAGACAATATTCTAGTTAAAAGTTACCTGTGTCTTATCATACTCTATAAAATAATAAATATCCTGGGACTTTAAACTTATGTACGGATTCACACCACTGGCTTTCGGTGAAGGAAAACATCGTGAGGAAACCTGCATGCCCGAGATGTCACAATCAAAGGCATGTGAAGTCCGCCACCGCACTAGGCGCGCGTGGTGGACTTTGGCCTATACCCTCATTGTTAGGGGAGGCTCTAGCTCCTCGGTGGAGAAGTGTACGAGCTGATGATGATGTCTATGAAAATTGTTTTACTATATTTATTGTATGTGTGGCAACCTTAAAGCGACTCATCGTTTTTCAGGAGGCTTCCCGAGTCCCGGCAGCGGGTCCCGTACGGGAATCCCGTATCGGCATTATTGATAGCGGGCAGGTGAGTTAAACGATCGCTCTTTACACCGATTGGCTTTTTGCGAGCTATTTTACGGGATTTTTGTTCGGTGATTACGATGTTCTTTTTTTTTAATTGACTACTTTTATTTTTTTTATTTAAGAGACGGTTTTTAGTGTCGTTATGTTTTTAAATAAAGGATCAATGAGAAGAGGGATTCGAGTTTTTTTATTTTTTTTAATGGACTTTGTGGAGGTGTTAGCCTCAGATGGCTTTTACACCGTTACGCGGACTGAAGAGGATTCAAGTTTTTTTAATATACCTAAATAGTACCTTTTTATTTTTTATTATAGATTTTTTTTTCTGAGTATAATAACTACAGTTTTATGTAAGTATATAAATTCTTTAAATTCACTTAAAATGAGAAAAGGTAGGTACTTAAAGTTAATATCATTACTATTCATAAATGTTTAGTAAAACACTTTTGTCAAAGAAAACAAGCAACGAAATCTCACAATTTCTACCATTTTGGTACAAAACTTTAATACAACAAAATGCGAGTCGAACTTCGACGCCAAAAACTAATAACTTATTCATAACAATACCTTCAATTAATTAATACCCAAAATAATCCCGGATAGATAGCCCCTACATAAATTAATAGTTATTGGAAACCCTTGACCCTGACCTTTGACCTTTAGGTTGGTGACCTTTGCGGTCATAAGTTTTGTTACGTGGGTTAATACTGTTAATAGGCTAATTAGTTGACGTATTTAGGTATTATTATTCGGATTAAGTGGCTATTTCAAGTCTTCTCAGAGCTTGTATCACTGCGACCATACTAAGTCTATTGTGATCGCCACATTAACTAGATTTCACTGCCAAGACCTGCAGCTTTGAAAAACCGCACTATGTTCTTGACAGGAATTGATTTTACCTCATCTGGGTGCAATAGGTGTTTCCCCAGGTGGGTATTACGTTTTGGCATAAGTGGGTGACATTCACGCAGAAGGTACTTAGGTAACATTTTTGATTGATACTCCGCTCCTATTCATCGTAGCGCGTTGATATATACCCATAGTCTACATCGATAAATGGGCTATATAACACTGAAATATTTTTTCAAATCGAACCAGTAGTTTCTGAGATAAGCGCGTTCATGCAAACTATCAAAATATTCAGCTTTAAATATTATCTTAATATATATAAATCTCGTGTCACAATGTTTGTCCTCAATGGACTCCTAAACCACTTAACCGATTATAATAAAATTCGCACACCATGTGCAGTTCAATCCAACTTGAGAGATAGGATAGCTTACATATACTTGGACCCGGTAGGTGGCGCTGGTGGGCAGAACGAAGTCTGCCTGGTCCACTAGTTATCTATAGATTTAATTATGATCTTTCTGTTTATAAATGGTTTACTAAAACCCGTAAAGTTAATATTAATGAATCAAAAAATATGTTGAGACATTTTTTTCATACAACTTATTAGTTACCAAAAAAGCTTGTATATATTCTTAAATAGAGACATTAAGATAGAGATCAAGTAACCATCCCGGGAATAGAATCCACGACTTAACTACCAACAATTGATGCGAGGAATTTGAACCTGCACACACACGATTCTATATCGCGGCCATGTTCATACAAAAGGTAACAATTTAGTTATTATTAAACAACTGTATCGATATTGCATAACCAATCTATGATTGGACTATGGTACGGTAATAGTATATGTAGTATAATGATAGCTTCGCTTTATGACCATGACGAATCGGTTAGAACACCCTCAGGGTATACCTATACTAGTATGGATACTAGATAGTACAAAATGTTAGTATTTTTGTATAATAAAATCATATAGTTGCAATTTGAAATTATCCCTTTATAGGATAGGATCAAATCCCTGGCCCGTACCTCTGAGTTTATAAAAACTTACGTACGGATTCACACCACTGGCTTTCGGTGAAGGAAAACATCGTGAGGAAACCTGCATGCCTGAGATGTCACAATTAAAGGCATGTGAAGTCCGCCAATCCGCACTAGGCCCGCGTGGTGGACTATGGCCTAAACCCCCTCGATGTTAGGGTGGCTCAAGCTCCTCGGTGGAGACGTATATGAGCTGTTGATGATGATGATGATTTCCCAATTGATCTTTATCACTGCCAATTTTCATCAAAATCGATTCTATGGCTTAACAAACTCGCTATTTACAATATTAGTAATACTAACTCCTTAATAACATTGTTAAAATTAATTGTAGTGTTATGGGGGTCACTAAATACTCCTTTGATCATCAGACCAACAGCCGAATGGCTCAAAGCAAGAGTTATAGCTGGTATTGTTAAACTAAGCACGAATAGATAAGTTTGGACGTGGCCTGAACTGCTGATGCCACGTATCAGCCTTTGAGATGAACCTCTGCGCAGAAATATTGCTTCAGGGTGTATAGTGTTTGGAATGTGAAGACATGGCTTAGGACAAAATGGCGATTTTCAAATTGGTTGAGGAAAGTTTTGTAGGAAAAATGTAAGTTGATAAAAAATATTTTTGTTGGTCATGTTAGTGTGGAAATAATTTTTAATACTCTTTTATAGTTAGTTATTAGAGACGTTGCGGTTATGTTAGTAAAGTAAACCAAAATTATAGATAAATAAACGACCTAGTTTAAAAAAAATGTTTTAAGAAGCGTACTTAAACTGCAGTTATTGTTGAATATGTGCACTAATTGAGTTTTACTGAGCACAGCTTCTAATTAATACTTAAATTTTTTGTAGGATTTGATGGTTTTTATTTTCATTTGTAATTAATATTACATCTAAGACGATAATATTTAGAAAATCATTAATTTTATTTTTATTATCAAAAACAAAGAATCAAATATATCCAAAAACATAGAGGTGGATTCACTAGTTTTTTTTATGAAAATTTTTTTCCTTCATAAGGCATTTTTAGAAGGAATAATGCTTTTGTTTCAAATCATCTGTTTAACTAATTTAAGCCATATCTATATATATACAAGGTCTACACTCGTTTGATCCCACTATTATGCTAAGTGATGTGTGGCTAACTTCTTTGTAGAAGCGCCGCGGACATCGAGCGATAGTTTGCATTACTTTACAACTATTCTTGTTTAGGTGTTTTCATTCGATACAATCTAAACTTCATTTTTACCTTCAGTAACTAATACTGTTGAACGCATTTATTTCACATTATTTTATAAGACAGTAAAATGCTCTTTGGAATTAGGTACATAGCTTTTAGGTTGATATTTTTTGGCTTAAGTCCTGATTACCATTTACTATCATAATAGAAAGTTGTAAAATGCAAAATTATAACAATGAGTTACAAAAAAATGCTATTGAAAGTGATTGTCAAGTCCCAGGTAAGTTACATTTTCTTTTAATGTTAATCCAATTTTGTACTCGTTATAACCTAAATAAACGAGAAATAAATATATGGACATCCATTATCATTAGTTTCGGAACATAGATAATTTACACTTAGGCTACTTTTTATCTCGAGAAAATTAAAAACCTCCCCGGAATGCGGTTCAAACCACGGAGATACTGGTACCTATAAAATATGTCGCGATTTTTAATGAAATTAATTACGGTATCCAATCTAAAGTCAATAACACAACATGAACAAGTAACCTGTGTTATCAAATACCTGGGAGAGATCGCCCCCGAGCGGATGTTGGCCCTCATAACAAACATTGGGCCAACTAAGGCCAAAGTTCAGCGTAAAGGCATACTTGACGCTCGGTAGAACTTAGAGCCAACTTACGGCATCCACATGGGACATTCCTTAGATAAGTGGGACCCATATTTAGAATAGCTTGGCTATTTTAAGATGGTTAGAATTAGGATCTATTTTTGATATATTTATTAGGTGTATTTGTGGTTAGTGACCATGATTTTCATGCGGACCGGTCTTAAGTTCGATTCCCAGACGGGACAAATGTTTGTAGGCGTGAATATGACTGTTTGTATTTACAAGTTATATCAATTATCTGGTTACCATAGTAAGTACAAGCCTTGCTTATTTTGGAATCAGATTGGACATATGTGTTCGGGCCAAACCTTCACGGTGGGGAATGTCTATGTGTAAAACATAGACACCCGCCCTGACGGTCCTTTAAGAAGAAAACTTTAACTGTCATTTTACGTCATTTCAAATTATATTATTAACGTCACCGCATTTATATTTTATTCCGCATTTTATTTGTACCGTAAAGAGTAGTGACTGTGCCATCTTGGTTCCCGCGCGGGAGAAGCCACCTGAAGAGGATCCCAGGGTAAGTCTGTGCATTTATAGATAGGCATTCTTTTCCATAGAATTGATTGTAGTTTGACATACAAACGGACGATTCATTTTTTAATTATCTTTTTTTACTTGGGATATTTGATATACCCCGGGAACCGCGAAGCGCTATCAATACCTAGTACTTATTTAGATGTAAATAAAAATACTACTAAATAATAATAAATTCGTACGACAACGAATTCCTTCATACCTTGAAGGTAACGCAATCAAATCCCAAAATCGCAAGCCGATGTTTATAGCCCGTCAATTAATTTCCAGTGCAGGTCCGTATTTCGGCTAAAATTAAAGCCGAATCCGTATCCAGGGCCGCATTGCAGTCGCAGTCGCCGAGTTGGGTACACGAACAATTAGAGCGCTTTGTCCAATATTCAATAGCGACCGTAGAGTGCGGCCCTGTAATAGCGGTGGTATTTTGAATACCAACGTATGAATAGTGTGGATTTAATTGAGTTTTAGTATTTTATGTTATTGTACTTTAATGTATTATTATTTGGTTCAGAATACGATATTTGTGACAAACAAATGAAAAATCTAAAGTTTACTTTTATAATGATGGAGGCTCAGAAAGTTTAGAAATGTTTCTATTAGATTTGTGTACACACTTTTTTATATACTTATAAGTATATTATTAGGCATATGTCAAATCTAAATAAATACCAGAATTATGAAAGCCTTAACTATATATTGCTAGCTCCCGCCGCGCGGTTTTACCCGCACATTTTCCTTTCCCATTAGAATACTGAAGGGCGTAACATAGGCTTGTGTGTAGCTTTCCATCGGTGAAAGAATTATAATATTCGTCCAAAAGTTTCGAACCCAATCCATATAATAAAATAATCTTTCTTATTTATAATACTAGTGTAGATATGGGTACATATATAAATTACTTGATATATAGGCCTATAGTCAAAGTCTTATCTCCTCTAAGGCATCCCAGCCAGCCCACAGATGGGCAGTGGGCCACAGCTTGCAAATCTGAATTCTCGCACAATTTCCTAACGATCACCTAGTGCCGGCCAATTGTAGCTTTCGAAAGCTTTCAGTAGCTTTCGGTTACTAATAATGTACCTGTAAAAAACGTAGCAAATCCTTATGTAAATTGGCAGTCAAAGTATGCAAGCATGTACCTATTATAGTAACGAATTATAGGACATTTATGAAGAGTAAAGTTCTTTAAAATATTCGGGAAGATTTTTTACATATGGCCAATACCTCTACTAATATTAAGTACTAAAGTATTTATGTCTTATTATTTATTTGTAATTAAAATTTTAAAGTACAACTCGAGTTGAAATGTTTGATATTCTATTTTTTTTGTTTGGCTGTAATTTGTTTTATTAATCTCAATAAATAAAAATATTTACATCCAGACTCAAAATAAACGCGAATGTTCTTAGTATAATATAGCTTTTTTTTTCTTTGGTGGGATTCGTACCCACTACCGGCCCCTTGAAGGTCAATGAACATACATACACTATGTAATATTTAAAAATACCCAACAATAAATTTACCCATACAAATCACAGCCCAATTCACCTGTCACATTTTAAACGTCAAAATTTAAATTAGTACCTACCTCTACCCCAAAACAATCCAATAACACATCAATAGGAATTATAATGATATAACACTCGTCGTAAACAAACATGGTGGGGTGTGGCAACCCCCCCCCCCCCTAAGAGACAGGGGGGTGCTGCTGAGCTCTAAGAATAAATGCCCTACATAAAAGCGGGAGTGCTAGAAAATGTACGTGAGCGTTCTTAGCACCCCATATGTGAGAGTTATCATGGAGATGTTAATACCACCGTTGAATATTTAAATTTTCCAATTTATTTGCATGTATGGTACCTATTTTTATATGTGAATTTAGTGGAAAACGATATTTAACCAATATTAAGTGAGTAGATATACGTACAAAAATAAGCTGTCAGAGTTCATAATCTTTCGTTCAAATTCATATTTTTTTCATTAGTTACTGTGATTTTTGTGTGAATATGTTTATTTTTTACACTCTGTAGGTTTATGCACCTTGTGTTCCACGCTTTCATCTGCTTTGCCAGAGATTTTGCATTTTGATTCTTATCCTATCCTTAGATTTGTCTGTCTGTTGATATGATGATGAGAGGCTCGTACTCCTCAATGATGATGATGATGAACATATGTTTCGATAATTCATTTTATGTTCTGTACTATCATCTCTATATAAATATCGAACGTGCCGTTACAATGGTGTTTTCTCTGGCGAAACGCGCGCAGTATCGCATTATATCATTTATAAACAAAATGTGTTAAAATAAATCGCGACGTTGGCAGCCGCAGATATGCGGATTTAATGCGGGAGACACACGAGCCTCGTTTTCCATACACGCTTCCATACATACACATACACACATACAAATGAGAGAGGTTGATTATGTTTTCGCCTCATTTTGTGGGTTGATTGGAGATATTTAGGCATATAGTGAATATATAGGTAGAATACAAGAACGAAATGTTACATAGGAAAAAAGGAAGCTTTCACGAATTATGGGGTTCCCGCAGACTAAGCAAGTTTCTAAACTAAGACATGCATCGATTGGAAGAAATGTTTATGTACAGGAAAAAAGGCTATTTTATTTATGTTATTAGTATCTAATAAATTGAATTGAATTTAAATTTGAAATTATCTTATAAGGATTTGAAGGTAGTAAAAGGTATTTCTGTATTACTAAGAACTACAGACAATTAACGAATTAAAAAAACTGTCATTTTTAGTTTAGAATGCTTCACTCATCTCGACTCATGTATGTTTTATATAAAGATAGGGATGTTTGCTAGTCTTTTACACTAAAGGGGTTATTATTTCTGGAAGAAGACATCGGAAACGCGGGTAAATCCGCAGATTTAAACTAGTATTTATACAGTCGACAATATTTCCTATAGACACAGCAATTGTAACCCATACAGTGCGACGGGGTGCGATACACCCCACGCGGCGAGGTGGCGATTTATCAGAATATTTCTCACATAATAAATAACGTAGATATTCACAATGTTTCGTATGAAATAAGTAATATTTTAGGGCCTTCGTGTTGAGCTTGGAGCGTTCGAAAATTGAAGTATTTTGTTGTAAGGAAAATCAGCAATTTCTATGCTGATGTAGTCTCGGTTTGTCCCGATTAATTGATAGTCGAATCTGGTTTTTAAACTAAAGGATAGTAAAAATTATCATTATCAGACCTCAAATATAATTATCATATTAAGCCGTGGTGGTTCAATTGGGAACGTACCGACCATCGAGCATGTAACCAATAGAGTAGAACTGTTAACAGTTTTGTTAGAAAACAAAATACGCCAAAGCGCTGCGCCGGCCCCTGTGTTCTGATTGGCCGACTCAAGGTCAAGTGTTGCACTAGATGTACACACAGGTCTCTTATTGACCAATACTGTACCGTGTGACCGGTACTGTTTTAGTTCGAGCGTGGTTTGTTAGTTATACCGGTTATACGTGACAAATCATTGATGCGTTGCTAAATAAATGGCTCACTATTGCTACTTTATTGGTTACATGCTCGATGGTACCGACTTACAATTTTGGGGTACCGGTTCAAATGGCCCGTACCTCTGAGTTGAAAAAAATTACGTACCTGCATGCCCGATATGTCACTATTAAAGGCATGTGAAGTCCGCCGCCGCGCATGGTGGACTATGGCCTAAACCCCCTCGTTGTTAGGGGAGGCTCGTGCTCCTCAGTGGAGACTTGTATATGAGCCGATGAAGATAATCATATTAATAAGATAAATTATATTTACCCTCATTTATTTACCAGTTTAATTTTTTTTATAATCAAGTTTAATTGCGTTTTTAACACTTTATATTGACATCTTCAAGGCTGGAGTGAGAGTTAAGTTACTTTCCAAGGCAAACGTATTCCTTATTTACCTCGGTAAGTTCTACAATACAATAAAGTTAAAGATACTTTATTGATATCTATGTTATCTTAAATCCATATTTTTTTGTCTCACAGTTTCTGTAGCACGCCCAAATCACATTCTACAAAAAAGATATTTCTTTACAATCCTATTGATAAAAACATAACATTTTTGTCACAGCTACAGTAAGGTAGGTATTTCCCTCCGCGAAAATCCAATAGCACTCCAGTGTATTAACTCTATTGAAGATTTATATGAACAAAAACGACGTCTCGCTATTTCTGTGTTATCCCAAATACCTATAGCATATCTGGGCGATATTTTTGCATACCTTGGGGGAGAGAAAAAATATTTATCGTCACCCGACCATGTTTTGTAGACCCCCTTTTAAGGGTAAGTTGTTCGTGAATAGGGGTGTCCGGAAACCGGTCGGTTTTGGAAGTCGCATGCAATTCAGTATTACATCGTAAATCATAATATTGGAATATTTTCTACGTAAGATATGAAGTTGGTACATTGCTTCGTTATTGAAAGTTACTCTGACAAATGATGTGGGTGATGTTAAGGTATTGGTTTTTTTTTATAAATTTTAGATCGTTTTTATTAATGCTCGATTTGAAACTGAACAATCCGTGTATGTAATTCAATTTCTCGGGATAAAAAGTAGCCTATGCCGTATTCCAGAAAATAACTCAGTGCCAAATATAATTCACATTATTAAGTAAACGAGTAATAAACATCCATACAAACTTTCACTTTTATAATACCACAGTAGGTGAGGTTTTTTATTCCGATTTGCTTCCGTTCCATCCATACTACTATTTTCATAAAAATTCAATTTCCACCGTTCTCAGGACAGTTACCCATTAATTTATTATTAACTTATTGATAGAGTTTTACATACTAAAAGCTAAAATAAATAATATTATTTACCATTACAAAACTTTGCAACTCGTGCGGTAACTTCTAAGCATAATAAATTTACACATGGTTTAACTTATCAATGTGATTGTTAAATAAATAGACGGTGAAATATTGAGTCTTGTTACAACATGGTAAATCTGTAAAACGTCTCGGTTTGCGCCGGCTGAGAACAAACATGGGGTATCTTTGCTTCTTCTTACACCCCCATTGTTTTGGGCCGCTAGGATGGTGTCGTTTTGTTTATGGTTTAGGTCTGGTTGTACGCATTTATTTCAAGAACTTCTGGTCCGATTTGAAAAAATATTTCAGTGTTAGATACCCCATTTATCGTGAAAGGCTATATAACATCACACTACGACCATTAGTAATATTTTGTGTAAAAAAATAAATAAATAAATAAATTAGAAGCGGAGCATTATTACAAATGTTCTGAAAACTGGGAAAAATTACTGAGTGCTTTTGTCGCGTTGAATCTATAGGTACTTAACATTAAGTATAAATCTGAAGAGTTGGTTTGGTTGTACGCACTTATTTCAAGAACTACTGGTCTGATTAGAAAAATAATTTCAGTGTTAAATAGCCCATTTATCGAGAAAAGCTATAGGCTATATAACATCACGCTACGACCAATATTAGCGGAGCGTCAATGAAAAATGATACGAAAACGGGGAAAAATATTTAAGTGACGCGGACAAAGTTACGCGTTACGCGATTTTTAGTAGGTAATATTTAGTCTAATGTTCATTTATGTCAATTGTAGAATTTTCAAAGCAACGAATGCCAAATAAGTTTTCTTCAACATACGTAATAGGCACCTATATTTGCATTAAAAAATAAACAAAAATTAACACACAAAATCAATAAGCCTTTATCCTACTAATATTATAAATGCGAAAGTTTGTAAGTATGGATGTTTGTTACTCTTTCACGCTCCAACGGCTGAAGGGATCTGCTTGAAATTTGGCACAGAGCTAGAATATGTTCTGGAATAACACATAGGCTACTTTTTATCCCGGGAACGCGGGTGAAACCGCGGGGAGCCACTAGTTTACAATAATTAAGCCCAAAAACGCTAACTATAGTATAATTTTAAGCTCCAATTAATTTTTTTCCAAATATTTTCTTACAAGTGTAAAGCAACATTTTAACCGCCCGATTTCCCCGGTACAATCGCTCCCCCGAACCGGTGTTCGGTGTTTTCTTTGTCGGAAACGTTCGCCCAATATTTGAGCTAATTATACACTTGATTTCACACTTACACTCAAACCACCGTTTGTCTTTCCTAACAATCCGATTTCTTTGCTCCCTCAGCTAGAACTCTGTTAACATTAATTCCCTCGATTCTACTTAAAATTATTTCATTGATTCAATAAGCTTCTTTGTCTTGTTATTATGTCGATTTTGATTGGTGATTAGAAAATGAATAACTTAGTAGGTAATTACAGTTTGGAAATAAACATTGCTAAGTTAAAGATTGTAAATTACACAAACATGTGTATGCATGAATATGTCTGTTTGTTCTGTGTCTGGATGTAAATATCTATAACATGTACCTATGTATTTAAAAGTATTATATGTAGTATATCAGCTATCTGGTTATCATAACACAAGTTTCATTTGAAGCTTACTTTGGAATCAGATTGGCCGTGTGTAAAAAATGTCCCAGGATATTTAAATTGAGCTTAAAACATATAATTATCGTTCATTGTTCACATTTACTGTACTTACTGCTAATTTACATAGTTTATGAATGTATGTGCGGGTGTCATAGGCTATATTTATATAAGTATTTATCTAATTTGGATATCATAGACCAAGCTAAGTATATTGAGCAAGATATTGATCATCTGTACGAAGTCTTAATCCAGACCAGTACCTCCCATTATGTTTGGTATACCACTCGACCGCATGTCCCATAATAAATAAATAAAGTACCTATTTTAGTTACTTCGTTGATTCAGTATTAATAAATTTTCCTGATCCCGAGAAAATTGCAAATATTCTTCAGTGCAATTTTTTGTCAGTAAACATTAAAAGCAACAATTTCAGAAGCTACAACAATAACAAGATCAATTCTCAAGTGACAAACCGATACAGATTAATTTAGTGTTGTCACCACATTTAATCGATAGTTTATGCATAATACAACATGGACGGGTATTGCTTCGGTTCTGTGAAGTGAAGGGATGGGAAATCACGACGACGAACATTAAACATTTCACGCGAGCACTATTAATCAGATCGCCGATTGCACTGACTAAACATCAGTTTAGTGATGTCACGTGTTTGTAGTTTATCGATATGTATCGATATTTACTTTACATTGGTATTTCTTGACGTGTTTGTACATAAACTTTGCATTTTTAGGTAGGTTAATATGCAAATAAAAATATATTTTACAACATAGGCTGATAGAGTATATTATTTGTAGTTACAAAGGAAACAATATATCAGTTCAAAATTAATACTGTTTTATTTGCTAGAAATGAGAATAAGAATAAATAAATAATTATAAGTAAATAGGTACGCAACATTTTTAAAGCTACCACAATGAAAATATAATAATTCTAGTGTTTCAAATAATCCTTTTACTTAAATTATATAATAAGTTCAAATTTACAGTTTAAAAATGAAAATTTATATTGGTAAAAATTAAATCACAAAGCTTCAATTAAAATTTTAGTCTCAATCAATTCTATCTATAATATTAACTTGAATTACAATTTTAGCCCCTATAAATTATATTTATAATATTAAAACAAATAACAGCGTATATTAACGACAAATATATACCCCAACACTACTCTAAGCCCAAAGGGATCGAGAGAGCATCCCAGTTAGTGTGAACTAAATAAATCATTAATAATGCAAAGTTAACGCGCCGCTTGCACCCCGACCCGGGGTGACCGCACACCCCGGAACATCGATGTCGATGTCTCTTTAAATGTTACACTACACCAGCACTAATATGTGTTTAGTGTTGCTAGTTAATAATTTAGGCATGTGTGCTGATCGATTTGGTTTGACGAGTGTTAAACGGTTGTTTTTATAAGTAAGTGATATTTTGACGTTTGATAGGATTTTTAGAAGAAAAATCTGGATTAACATACTGTGCAGTTGGCAGTAACTAGAGGGAAGGACAAAAATCTGTACTGTGCAGTTGGGAGTAACTAGATGAAAGGGCAAGGATCGAGTCCAGTTACGTGGACTTGAGAAAGGCTACATCTAAGATACAGGCTGATGATGATTTCTTATAAACCTATATTTTACCCTGATTAATGCATATGAAACAACTTTCAGAACCGACCATTAACAGTGCTTAATTGAGGTCTTTTTTTAATTAAAATGATTTTGATTTTAAAATAACTACTAGGTACTCATAAGGGTGAAAGGCCGGTTGGTTTTGTTAGTTATCCTTTCAAGCAGCTGTGTGTTAGTTTTTATAAATGTTCTGGGCAATATAAAGGTTTTACATACAGAGTCAGAATAAAAAGATATGACTTTGAAAATCTCGGCTGCTGGAAAGACAGAAAGCTGCCTACAGCCTTAAAGGCTTACAGGCTTAGAAATATGTTCATAGAATCAACAATCAAAATCTTTTTTAGTCACTGTTAATGCTCGGTTCTGATAGTTGTTTTTTACTGAGAAGAGCCGGCAATAAATAGATAATAGATAATATTCATCATATACTCTACCTCTTACCCTATATCATGACTCCTCATTGTCAAAACTTTGTGAAACTACAGATATCAAATTGAAGGTAAATAGGTACATGACAAACATTTGTAATAAATAATAACATTTCGTAACATACAAAGACGTAACAATGTGTAAGGGTGACCGCTTCCCCACTGAGTTGACAGCCGCCATTTTGATTGGGGCTCGGACATGACGTACCAAACGTCAGGGTTGCCACATCGCAAATTTATTACGCAAATTCCTTTGGTATTTTTTTTGTGTGAAGGGGGAGTAATTGATTGTTTGAACTTGTTCTTGAGATGGGACTGTAGGTTATTTGGTTTAACTGAGCCTTTTTTAAGACTGGAGTAGCTTGCTTTTATCTAGTTGTGCTTTAAAGTGGTTAAAAAATGAAAAAAATCTGTCCCGTATAAATAAAACTTGCTTATACATTTAAATCGCTAAAAATGTGCCTTTCAGTAGAACTGCTTCTTTAAATACACTTCAAAAGTGGTATACCTATCAGCTCTTTGATTAAGTACCATAACACAAGTAAAGTTCAATTTGGGGTAATTTTGACCGTCAGTAAAGATTTTTATATTGCACTATCTGCCTCCGGGCGGTTTTACCCGCGTAGTTCCAGTTTCCGTGGGAATAACGGGATAAAATATAGCCTATGTTACTCTCTGATAATGTAGCTTTTCAATGGTGAAAGATTTTTTTAAATTGGCGCAGTAGTTTTAGAGTTTTTTCATTACAAACATACACATAAAAATACAAAAATAAAAAATTGTCGTCTTTATAATATTCGTGTAGATGATATCTCAGGATATTTAATTATTAGTCATGTGTTTATAATAACTAGTTTTAGTGTTTTATTATAAATTATCATATTTAATTTATGAGTGCCAACCCTACAATTGTCATCAGGAGATGACAATCGTCCAAGAGGCGGACGCCTGGACCCCGGTCCGCAAGGCGCGACACCCAATATCCCCTTCCTTGTTCCATTTGTTAACTATGACATTTTACCTATAAATAACATTTTTGATTAATACTAGATTTAATAGATCGTGATTGATGGTTACTAATAAGTAGCCTAAGACATTTTTCACACAAAACCGCTACCTAATAAAAAGATACCTAAATAAATAATTGAAGACATTTTTTTTACACATAACCTATCGGATTCCAAACTAAACAGAGGTTGTATCATAACCAGATAGGTGAAACACTAAATATACGTACCTACTACATTGAAATCCATCACTAGCGATCAGGCCAGCTTTGCAAGAGTATGAATGGTGGTGGTAGGTGGGGGAAAATACTCCACGACCTGATCTCTGATCTACGAAATGTACACAGTTTAAGAGGAGTTAGATAACATATTTAATGAGATTTTTATATATTAGACTTACATCCAGACACAGAACAAACATTTTCATGTAGGCATGGTAGGTTTGTAGGCAAACATAACCTACCGACCAAACCAAAGACATGACAGATGAGACTTAATAACTTTATGCCTCAAACTTCTTAAAGTCCTTAACACTCTCTACGCTCCCTGTATCGCCGTTTCTCAGTCTCAAATCATTAGAATAACCTGAATACACCAAAATCGTGCAATACCAGAAAAATTGTAAGCATTATCAATCAAAGCCGCCGCAGCCTAATCCCGTAATGCGTAATGCCCCAACCCTTCTCATGTCCATCGCGTGTCATTTATTATAACAGGATCCACGGCATCGCGGAGGGATCGTGCCACAGACATGTTAGTGTTAGAACTGGTCTGAGTTGAAGGCACGTGTCGCAAGAACCGGCTATATATAATGTCATAATGGTTTTTGATGTACTAAAAAAAAATTAACAAGGCTTGTGCTATACAGTAAAACAGTCATTTATTCTTTTCTATTACTAGTGGCTCCCCGCGGTTTCGTCCGGGGATCTTCAATTTTACCGGAAACGTAGCTTGTGTGTTAATCTAACTCGATACCAAATTTTATTTCAATTGCTTCAGCCATTTATTTGGATGTGATGAAGTGACAAACACACTCACACTTTCGCATTTGTAATATTAGTTGGATTTATATAGGACTGTTTTCAGTCCTACAAACTTTGTCGCCAATTATCACCGATAGATAGCCCAAAACTCGACATTCAAGTGTTTACTAAATACCACTTCTATACTCGACCGTTTAGATTTCTCTCCATCCCACGCATTCACTGTTTCCTTGATATCGTCTCTTATTTATTGTCAAAATGCCAACGTGGATGGGGTGAGCACTATTTGTCATTGACAAAGCTTTTTGGATACGTATATCCTTCGCAAACTAACCCCCTTTAGATATTGGTATGAATATGAGCACATTCATAACCGTTTGCATATGTAAATGTGCTATTTGCTTATTTGTATGATATATTTTTTTGATTATTGAAAGCTTTTTATGTATAATTGTTGATACTTATGTGTTGATTGGTGATTAGCTACTGGTTATTCTTGATTGATATACTTTACTGCATTTCCAAAAGCAGTGGTGGTTTAGTGGTGGACGCAGACTCACATGTAGACCTAGAGGGTGCAGGATACCAAGCTCGTTCCTCTGAGTTTTACTTACATTCGGATTTACAGGGTTTTCGGTGAAGGAAATGACGTAAGAAACCTCTAGGCCGAGATGTCACAGTTAAAGGCAATCCGCACTAGGCCCGGGTGAGCTATGGGCTGAACTCCCTCGTTGTTAGAGGAGGCTCGTGCTCTTTAGTGGCGTATATATACAAAAAAAAACTATTTAATATATCTACACGACATTTGAATTAATCAACGATTACCATCATGAATACTTCACACCCAATCTAACCCACCGATGAGAGATCAGAATAATTTCCTAAATTTCAAACCCATTGAAAACGCCGCGCCTCGAACAGAAATTTCCTGGATACATTTGTCACATGTGACCCATTACATACAGGGTGTTAATACGTGTTGACTTATTGGCACCATATCTCATAACCCTCGGTGGCGAGGCGCTCTAATGTGAACCTTTAACTTGCCTCCAGACACTATCGAGGGGTTTGCTTTGTTTCTTAATTAGGCTTGTTTGGTGGGATTCTTTGTGATTTGATTTCAAAGTGAGCAGAGCTTAAAATATTGCATAATTTTTTGGGTACTTTCTGGAGGTAGCTTCCTTGTTAGCCCAGGATATAGATAGATAGATAAATAGCACTTTGTTGTACATGAAATTACAAAAAAACAGGTACAAAATAACTAATATTTAATCGATATAGATCCTTCTACTTATATTGTAACTCTATAGCAAATTTATCCGTTTTGGTATGATTAAGGAACAAACATCCATTCAAACTTTAACTATAATATTAATAAAATTGTAAGATTTGCACCCAGACAAAGAGCAAAGATAGGTATTCTCATATTTTGTACTCTCATATTTTGCCAGATTCTTCTTAATTAAAAATTAAACCGGACATATATATAAAGCTTTCTATACATCACGAAGTACCTTCACTCAAAAGATAATTTCATTTCCTAATCAGCCTCTACCAAACTTATATGCATATACCTATAAATACATATCTTTTATTGTCAAAAACCCCAATGACAGTTGCTCAAATAATATAAGAACATGGCAATACCATCAAGTGTTGGTTGACGTCCATAAATTATTGTTATCCACCACAGATATATAATCAAACTAGATATCGCGAGCGTACTTCGCATATTAAAAATCAGCAAATTTGTCTGCTTTCCAAGCCCTCTGCGCTCACTGAAACAGTTCGCGTAACGGTGTAAAAGCAGAGGTTAAAACCTTCTAGTCCATTAAAAAAAATGTCTGCTTTCCACGCTGTCATATAGGTATTTATTTAATAATATATATTCGAATATTTTGTCAGCAATCGACCGTTATTGCCTTCGGACGTCAAAGAAAAAGTGACACGGTTGGTCTTCATACAAATTACTTACGTTATCTATACAAATAGATAAAGCTGAAGATTTTGCTTGTTTATTTAAATGCGCTAATCTAAGGAACTACTGGTCCGATTAGAAATATTCTTGCAGTGTTAGATAGCCCATTTATCGAGGAAGGCTTTAGGCTATATATCATCACGCTACGACCAGTAAGAGCAGAGCGATAAATTATGTTTCAAAATCGTTTTTTTTCCTTAGCTTACGTAAACTAAGTTGTTGGATAGAGTTAATTTAAGCTCAAAGTAACTATTCCACGCAGGTAGGAAGAAGCAGGTCTAGTAAGATTATAGGTCTATGTTATACAGCAACCCCATGAGGACATGCAAATTTGTGGGGTGACCCAAACGAGTGATGTCTTTTAGCATTCAAAGTATGTTATTTATGTCCCATTTTGATATTGTCAAATTTTGAGAGTACCGGATTACTTTAGGAAGAGGCGAAGAGGTTTCTATTGATATAGTGGTGTGTGAACGTGGTTTTTCAAGTCAAATAGGGAGAGAAAGCCTGGTTAACGCACTGACTCACGATCATAAAGGTCTGTCATCGGTTCTGAGTTCGAAAAAGATCGTACGGATTCATATCATGGACTTTCGTTAAAGGAAAACATCGTTAGGCAACCTCCATACGCAAGATGACACAATTAAAGGCATGTGAACTATAAATTGAATTAGTGAGCTTTATTAATATTTTTTATTTATTTGATTCTAGGTAGGTATATCGATTTTAAATGTCGCTTTGAATTTTCGTTGTTATAAATAGCAGATAAAAAAAATAACAATCGAATACTGACAGTAAGTAGATGGATGTATAGAAGGATGAATGTTTGTTAATCTTTCACGCAAAAACTACTGAACAGATTTGGAAGAAGTTATAATTAGGGATAGTTTATAACCTGGATTAACACATAGGCTAATTTTTATCACGGGAAAATTGAAGATCCGGGAACGCGGGTGAAACCGCAGGGAGCCGCTAGTACCTAAATATTAAGGATTTTGGATACTTTAAAATTCAATATATCACCGCAACTATTTTATACCAACAATTCTCACTTAACCCTTAAATAGTGTCTGTCAATTGGTGTTCATTTTTCTTCACAAATCCTCGCCGGTGACGTGGTCGCAAGGCCCGGGCAAGGGTTGGTAATCGTCCGGTGATAAATGATCGTCCGGGTGACACGAGACGGACTTAAGGCCGTCCGGATAACCGGGTCACAGCCGCGCGATGCAGGTTGTGTAGATAGTCCGGGATTGATGGATCCCGCGACCTTTTAGTGTTGTTGTTATACTTGTTATGCTAAGGCGTTGGGGTTGTCTTTTTGAATGTGATATTGGTTACCTACTTTTTAAAATATGTCCATTGTGTAAGTAAGTTTAATTATGTTCTGCCAATTTGATTTTATTTCTATGAAGACCTTTCTAATTTAAAAAAGAGATATGTCCATATACCCAAATGTATTCATTCATTTCATGTATGTATGTATTATTGCTGTTTATTGTATTTTTATGTTTTGTCCAATAAATGTTTTCTTTGTTCTTTCTTTCTTTCAATTCTTAAGGAATCGAATGCTTGACCAGTGGCTCAAAAATCAGGTGTACCTACCCCTCACTTTTTGTTGCGACTTTCGTATTTTTCTGTGATAAATTCGTATAGAAAACTTATTATAAGTGCGAAAGTAACTCTGTCTATCCTCGCTTTCACGCTAAAACTACTGAACCGATTTAAATGACATTTGGTACACAGATAGTCTAAAGCCTGAGAATGGACATAGACTACTTTTTATTCCTGGAAAATGGAAGATCTCCACGACGAGTGAAACCGCGGGGAGCCATTAGTCCATGATGAAATAACTGTAGCGCAAATCCAGGTTCAAATAAACAGTATGGTAACAAAGTCGCCATATGTCCGGATCATTCCGGACGAACGGCGCGAACGTATGCGCTTGCCGGACATCGGCGCCCGGTCGACCGGACAATCGAACCGGGTAAGGTTACAGGCAGACTGGTGTGACAACCTTATATATAAAACTCTCGTGTCACAATGTTAGTTACCATACTCCTCCGAAACGGCTTGACCGATTTTTATGAAATTTTATATGCATATTCTATAGGTCTGAGAATCGGCTACTATCTATTTTTGATACCCCTGTGATCACGGGAACGGGAAATACGCGGGAGAATCCGCGGGGTGGTAGCTAGCTAAAATTTGAGGAAGGATTGCATCGTGATGAAGCAGCAATTATAATTTATATCCTGTATTTTTTTTTTAATAATCCTCTTATAGATCTCATAGCTAAATTTGGAAAATAAAAAATACTTAAGATATTGAAATGTAAATAGTATTTAAGCTTTTTTTAGCTTAAATAATGAATAAAAATATACATAATATAAAATAATAAAGAAGATCCCACATAATATTTGTCATAATTATAAATAAACTAGTTATAAATAATATGAGACTTTATTACTAATAGTACAGTCATTTGGTCGAGAAAATAGAGGTTACCTGGAAAGTTTTCCGGGAGTTTTGAAATTTGGCAATTTTATAGATTTTAGTATGCTCTTGCCAAATTTCAACTTTGCCACCTCGTATGGCTGCCGCTCACGCCGCCATATTGAAAAAATGGCGCCCAAAAGCAGTTTTTTGATAATAACTCCTTTCTGGCGCATTTTACAGGAAAAACATATTTATTAAAAAAAAAAGTTGAAAAAATTTCCTACAATTTATGTGTAACATTTTCTTTCCTAAACTCAATAGTTTCGGCGTACGAGCACCGTAAACCATTATACATCCACACCAACGTGTAATATTTACTTTAAAGTCATAACGTGATTTGTAAATTATACGAAGGTTAAATATTGTTCCATAGAAAGAAAACATAGCTAACTACTAGTCTACCATGTCTAGCTAGTCTGTTATGTCTCCGCACCGTAGCGGGAGGGAATGGCCGAGCACTCGCGGTCATTCCCAGATCCCGTGCTGGGAGGGGGACGAGAAGGGCTCGCCGAGAGGGCGGGCGGTCGCCGGGGGGGGGACTGGACGCAAGGGCTGTACCAGATTCCCAGTCCCCCCCCCCCCCCCTGCGAGGAAGGAGTGCCGCTGGGTCGTTTAGTGGGTATACCGGTTGACTAGGTTGACGAGGACCGTGGAAAAACACGGCCTCGGTCTTGTGCAGCGCAACCCCCAATCCCAGGCGGGATCCTTCCTGCGACCAGGGATCCGCCCGCCGAGGCCAAATTGGCCGCCTCCCTGAAATCCCCCCCCCGGGCGGTGAGAAGAGTGTCATCCGCGTAGCAGATGACACTCGTGTCACGGAGGAGGGTCCCGCGCAACAGCCAGTCGAAGCCGATGTTCCACAGAAGTGGTCCTATTCCTTTATACCTGCGGAGACATAACAGACTAGCTAGACATGGTAGACTAGTAGTTAGCTATGTTTTCATTCTATAGAACAATATTTAACCTTCGTATAATTTACAAATCACGTTATGAGTTTAAAGTAAATATTACACGTTGGTGTGGATGTATAATGGTTTACGGTGCTCGTACGCCGAAACTATTGAGTTTAGGAAAGAAAATGTTAGACATAAATTGTAGGAAATTTTCTCAACTTTTTTTTTGAATAAATATGTTTTTCCTGTAAAATGCGCCAGAAAGGAGTTATTATCAAAAAACTGCTTTTGGGCGCCATTTTTTTAATATGGCGGCGCGAGCGGCAGCCATACGAGGTGGCAAAGTTGAAATTTGGCAAGAGCATACCAAAATCTATAAAATTGCCAAATTTCAAAACTCCCGGAAAACTTTCCAGGTAAAAATACCAAATGATTGGATTATAACTAAATACGACACAAATTAAACAAAACTTCCCAGTACAGGATTAATATTCATCTAGTGAGACCTTTACGATAAATTCAAAATTCGAATTCAAACCGATGAACGAGTAACACACACATGCATTATACAAACATAAAATCGATTCAGTTCTTATATTTGCGACCTTATGTTCTAAGTGATAGAGTTGTTAGTGGCCGTAATGATAAGTTTGTTTTGTGTTATTGATATGTTGTGATAGTGAAGCGTGACGTCACACCTGCTGATACCGAATTATGTTTTGTAAATTAATGGTATGGCTTTTCCCGTGGTTTTGCTCGCGTTCCCGAGGGAATTAGTGATTTCCCGAGATCGGATAGTTATCACCTTACTTTGGGCTAGTTATTAGTTAGTAATTTATTGAATAACATTGTGAATGTATGTAACTCAATAATAATAGAAATAGATACAAACAAATAATATGTATCTATTTCTATTTTATATACATGAGCTTTTAAAGGCCGACTTTTGAACCGGTAGTAGCTTTAGCAGCTTCGTCTTTCGAGCCTAAGCTGAATAAAAAAAAAAAATATGTTCTTCAAAAATACATTCTGCATAATATCATCTTACCTTACTTAAATGACAATAAAATTCTTTTTTCCATCTACAAAAAATCGATATTGAAATTGTAATCAAAAACAATACCCAAATATTGTCAGTGAGAATTCCTTGAAATGTAAATAAATCTAAGTTAGTTTTGAAAAGAGTAATTGCTGTGTTTATTGCCGGCTCTTCTCAGCCAAACCAACCTTCCGAACGAAGCGTTAGAGTTTGACTATTCTTAAGTGTCTGTGAAGGCCTATTTGAATGAAAAACATTTTTCATTTTTTTTCGTTTTATTTTTTATTTTTCGATATTATATCGAAAGCAATCAAACAAACAAACAGGCAATCAATACAGAAATTAATTCAAATGATGTCAGTAGAAGCGCGTTAATCAGCGATTCGAATTTGCGCGAGATGGTCGACGGGCGGATGGGAAAAAATTAAATTAGCCAAGTCGATTTCATTTTTCATTAATTCGTCGTCAAGGGTCGTTGAGGGAAAGAGATAGATGTATACTAGAAGAGGCCAGACATATTTTTTATAGTATATATCTTTTAGATACATCAATAGTAAAAAGCACAAAGCAAATTCAGAAAATGAAATATCGCGGCCAATCAATAGTAATTTTGTATGGTATCTATCTAACAATATATACCTACCCTAAGTACTATTTACATATTATAAAAGCGAAAGTAACTAAACTCTTTCACTCCTAAACTTTGGGTGTTACTTTTATCTCGGTAAAGTTAAAGGTCCTCTGGAAACACGACTGAAACCGCGGGGCGGAAGCTAGTTATAAAAGAATATCATCTAATGTAATGTTTACTGATTTTTAAATTTATTTATATAAAAGGTACTTCCAGCACAGCCACCTCCTTGTATCCCCAGTCGATAGACCGAGTTCCTATATAAAATTTCCCTCCGGGTTCTAAGTAAAAAAAAAATATCCACTTTTTTTTTATTTGCACAAGACTCTGTTTAACCCTCAAACGGTGGCTAATTTCGAGACGAGATGGCTGATTTATTATTGATGATACTTTGCCGGATCGAGCACTGAACTTGTCTGTTTGTCTTGGATGTTAATTTCTCTTTTTTTAATCCCCTCCTGAATATGGATATTTGATGAGGGATGATTTTGTTTCGCTCTGCTGTTTCTTTACTTTAATTTATTACTTTCTATTTGATACGTCATTTGAATAAGTACTTACCTATTTGCGTCTTGAAATTGTTTATAGTTTAGCTGTCTGTTAGAAAGAATTTAAAACACGATGATTCTATTATATCAATTATTTGACAGCCCGGTTGGCTTTGTGGTTAGTGACCCTGACTTTCATGCCGCGGGTCATGGGTTCGAATCCCACCCAGGACAAACATTTGTATACATGAATATTGATTGTCCTGTGTCTGGATGTAAATATCTATATAAGTATGTATTTAAAATTAGTATTTGTAGTATATCAGCTATCTGGTTACAATAACACATAAGAACACATGTAAGTACTATCGTCATATCAATATTGTACAATCAAAATTTTGCCATGTTCCTCAATCATGACAGGCCTGAACGGACCATACGCTAATAAGCAAATTTTATCCCGGGAGAATTGAATTGGGGGCGGAAACTAGTTGACCATAGAAGGAACCTTTATCTCTAAAAAAAAAAAAACTGTCAGAATAACAATCATCAAGTCCCGATGGGTTACATCAAAATGACCGTCGATTTGCCCTCAAATTGGCGATACGTGAGTCCATACAAATAAATTGCAAGGTTCTATTCTAATACACATTTTTCGGCGAGCAAGAACAATAGATCGGTTGTCTCACGTGACCCCATAGTGATAGACAAAGACAGCATGAATAATTGTGAGGCAGTTTATTCCTTACCGAATATTGCAAGCTCGTATTCTAATACACACATTTCGTAGGTCGAAAACTATAGATCGGTCGTCTCACGTGACCCCATAGTGATAGACAAAGACAGCATAAATAATTGTGAGGCAGTTTATAGCTTACCGAATAAAATATGTTGGAGTTGTAAAAAATGTGGTCAACTTAGTTCTAAATTGTTTTCTAGGATTGATATGTGGGACTTAGAAGGTTAGGGGATAAAGTGATTTTGTTAAAGCGTTATTTGTTTTGGCAATCGAAATGGGAGATGGAATTTTTGGTAGGTACGTGTATTTTCAACAGATTTTTGGTAATATTTTAAAACAGGTTAGATATGTTTTTAACTCTTTCAGGAGATAACTGCTGAAGGGACTTATGATACGTGGCATAATGGTAGGTTATGTTTCAGATTATTAATTTTTATTCCGGGAAATTTATGGTATGTATACCATACCGGACGACAGGTAAAACCGCTGGAAGAAGCTAGTCAGTCTAGTTAATGTTTAGTTTGAGATAAATTTTAAGGCTATTTGATTATCAGCATAGAACGTTTTAATTAAGGTTTTTCTTGACAAAAATTTATATTTGTGTCCATCTATATACTTATCCTTATTTTTTTTATCCCCACATATATTTTCAAGCCCCAATTCAAATATATATCTCATTTATTTACTTTTCACAAACAAACAAACATACCTTTAAAAAAGCTAACAAAATTAACAGAAAGACCCTACAATCAACAAAAGTAAACTAAATTATTAACCCTAAAAGCTAAGACACCAGACGGAGCTCCGGAGGTCCGGCGGAGGTCCCATAAAAAATGGCCGCAGAGGCATTGAAAGATTGAAAGGGGGTTATCACTTACCCCACCAATTTATGGGTAAATCTCACCCCCGGGACACCGTGGTCAGACTAACAATATTAGCCGGGCGGAAAAACTTATAAGCTCTCAAGAGCGGGTTGGGTAAATTGATCGGTCAATTGAGATGGGGTGGAAATCCTTTTTTTTGGGGGAATTCCTTGATTGATACTGTAGTGATTTTGTTGGAATCCTTTTGGAGATTGGATTAGTTGGTTTTTGGTGTAGGTTCGTAACCTAGTCTGGACTAAATGTGGGTAGGCGAACTGTAATGAATTGGCTGCCTTATTTTTATATTAGAACTTAGAAATTAGTATGTTCAGGCAAACAAACAAACTCTTCAGCTTTATATAATACATATATTATTTATATATACATAATTTTAAGTAAATATTCTAAGAGGAAGCAGAACAATATAATATACCACAGTGTATCACCGTAGTCAATTTAAGTCCTCTCTCGCTCCGGCCGTCGTAACAATAACATACGCTCCTTTTTATCGTTCTTCTTTATTTCAAAATTGTGGTTAAAAGTTTGTTGTTCCTGCTGTGCTTGGTTTCAAATTATTGTGCGTGAACTGTGCTTTGTATTGGTGTACTTTACTTTACGAGGTGACTACTGGTTCGTGAGTAATCGTAGAAAGCATTTTCTAACGGCCAAAATCTGTTGCAAACCTGACCTACGACAACCCGCAGACCGCCTACACGCACACATTGACATCAGTCGCATGAACAGTACCTATTGCATGCACACGCCTCCGCAGCGCTTCAGCGCTTCAACGCTTTAAATCCCACAAGCAAATTATTTTTATTTATTATAATTTTTTTTTTTTTTTTTTTTTTTCTTTTTTTTTTTGTGTTAAAATGGCTACATCTACGAATAACAAATGTGCTGGTTGCAAGAACTTAATAAAAGTTAAGGAATGTTTGAGTTGTTCTCTATGTGCGCTAAAATATGATCTTCTATGCGCCAATATATCCGAAAAGCGGTTCCAGAATAATATGGACAAGGAACAGAAGCGCACGTGGAAATGCCCGGAATGTCGAAGCAAGCAACCGAAGATAGACAATAAAAACACACCGGCTCGTGCAGGCCCAACACCCGTCTCGCCAGTCGGTACTGGGAATAACTCATTGTCACCGTGCTCTGATAACATTACTTTGAGATCGCAAAACCGCTACGCTTCCAACTGCCTTGACACCAGCATCACCTTAGAAAGTATCAGAGATGTTATAAAGCAAGAGATGATGACAGTCGTCCGTGAGCAAGTCACCGAACAACTAAAGGCTATCAAACAGCAAATGTCTGACTACCAGGAATCGATTTCCTTCATGAGTCAACAATATGAAGAATTAAAGAACAGCGTGCAAGAAAAATCGGAAATTATTTTGAAATTGCAATCGGACAACGAAACTCTGCATTTATCAGTCGCGGATTTGTCTGGGAGGCTCAACCTGACCGAACAACATATGCGTGAATCCAACTTAGAGGTGAATGGAATTCCCGAACACCGTACTGAGAATTTAGTCAATACGATAGTTCAGTTGACGAAAGCTATTGATCATCCTATCACCAATGAGGATATTGTACATGTGACTCGAGTTGCTAAATTGTTGAAAGACAACAATAAGGCACGTGCCGTCATCGTCAAGCTACGCACTCCACGCCATCGTGACTCCGTCCTGGCCGCAACGATGAAATTCAATAAGAAGAATCCCAATGACAAATTGAATTCACACCATCTAGGAATAGGAGGTTCTCGTGTACCGATATTTGTGGCTGAGCATCTTACGCCACTTAACAAATCGCTGCATGCTGCTACACGTCAAAAATCAAAAGCAATGAACTATAAATTTGTGTGGATCCGGAATGGACGTATTTACGTAAGAAAGGATGAATCTTCCCAGGCCCTTTTAATACGCAATTTGGAAAGTTTGAAACTCATTGTCTAATTACTAATTATTGTTACTGTATCAAAGCTGCTTGGTCTGCTGCTCCTAAATTCGATCAATTAAGTATTTATTACCAAAATACACGCGGTGTTCGAACTAAGACTAACGACATATTTGACAATATCTTGCTTTGCAACTACAATATTATTGTTTTCACGGAAACTTGGTTGAACTCAAAAATATGTAATAACGAATTCATTGATTCGAGATATACAGTTTATCGTAGAGATCGTAATCTATCTGATACATTGAAGAGAGATGGAGGAGGTGTTCTTATAGCCGTGTCTAATGATATATTATCCTCTAGAGCGGTCCAATATGAAAGCGACTGCGAAGACTTGTGGGTTATTGTTAAAATTAATATGAACGGAAAACCAATTAATCTGGCCATATGCGCTGTGTACCTTCCTCCACCTCTCCGGCTAGAGACTATAAGCAAATATCTCGATCACGTGAACAGTACAACGTGCTTAGTTGACAATTTGTTAATTCTTGGCGATTTCAATTTACCTTTTATAAACTGGTCGAAGGATGATTATTTTCCTTATATGAATCCTACTAATTATAATAACTCTTTAGGCTACTCTTTGGTTGATTGTATGTCAGTCAATAATTTGTGGCAATTTAACGGTGTCTCAAACTGTGATGATAGAATTTTGGATTTAGTTATTGGCAACTTTAACAATGTAACTGTAAATGAATCACTTGACACTTTGAGCAAACTAGATCCTAAACATCCTGGCTTAGTCATAACTCTACCCTGTGCCTACAACAATACTTTTTTATCTCAAGTTAATCAATTAAAACGTTATAATTTTTTTAATGCTAATTATGAACAAATTATTAACGAGTTGAAGGCTATACAATGGGGTTATGTTTTTTCGCAATGCATTGACGCAAATGCAATGGTTTCAGTACTATACGATATAATTTACAATCTAGTTGAGAAGCATGTACCGAAACACAAGCCGAAGAAATCGAAATATCCACCATGGTTTAACTACTCTCTAATAAAAAGACTAGCCGAAAAAAACAAAATGCGCCTTAAATACCGCAAGTATAAAAATCCGCTCGACCTGCTATCTTTTGAAGCAATTCGTGATCATTGTCATAAAGTTCACCACAAATGTTATTCTAATTATAAAAGATCGATGGAAGATAACATATCCAAAAATCCAAAAGAATTTTGGCGCTTTATTAAACAAAAAAATGGAAAGAACGCAAGTAAAATACCAGCGGTTATCTACAAAGATCAAAGCTTTGCTAATAGTGGTTTAGACATTGCCAACCTTTTTTTGCAACAGTTCTCATTCACTTACGATAGCACGAACCACTCAATAGGTGACTCTTCTGACCATGATTTTCAATCTCATAATAAATCTATTAACAACATTCAGCTCACCGAGCGTGACATCTACCATAAAATCAAACAGCTCGAAATTTGCAAAGGTTCAGGTCCCGACAATATACCCCCCGTGTTTATTAAAAGATGTTGCACTGCTCTTGCTCTGCCCTTGACACTTATCTTCAACAGATCCCTAAGGGACGGATGTTTTCCAGATGAGTGGAAAAGAGCAAGAATAATTCCGATATATAAGAAAGGAGATCCAAGTAACACTAAAAACTATCGCCCAATAGCCATCTTATCTTGCTTCTCCAAATTGTTTGAATCACTTGTATGCCCCATCTTAACAAGCTATGTTGACAGCATCTTGTCTCCAAACCAACATGGCTTTAGATCTGGTCGTTCTACTGTAACCAACCTCCACTCGTTTGTATCCGATTTGACTTCTGAACTTGATCATGGTAGAGAGATAGACACAATATACACCGACTTCGCGAGCGCTTTCGACAAAGTAAATCACCATCTGCTCATTAAAAAATTAAAACACTTTGGGATTCTGGGTTCTCTGTTGGACTGGTTCAAATCTTATCTAGCAAAAAGACTTTTGACTGTTTCTGTAAACGGTTATGAGTCCAATCCTTATTATGCTGTCGCTGGCGTACCACAGGGTTCTCATCTTGGTCCGGTCTTATTTTCCATCTTCATTAATGATATATGTTATGACATCAGACACTGTAAGTTTCTTTTATTCGCCGACGATTTAAAACTTTATATGAGCATTGAGTCTCCGGAGGATATTTCAAAACTTCAGGATGATTTGTCCAGGGTCAGTCTGTGGTGCGCTAATAACGACATGGAACTAAATATCAACAAATGCTTCCACATGAGATTTACCAGAAAAAAGAAACCGATTGATTCTCAGTATAATATCGATGGCACCATTATACTGAAAGTGGATAACATGAGAGATCTTGGCGTCGTGATGGATGGGGAACTTCGTTTTAATGCACACATAGATCATGTTGTGAAGAAGTCTGCTCAAATGCTTGGCTTTATCAAACGCAATACAAAAGGCTTCAAACTACAAAATACCCGGATCACCTTATACAACGCCTTAGTTCGTAGTCACCTGGAGTATGCGTGCCATATCTGGAGTCCTCTTTACACTGTCCACTCCCAACGCATCGAAAGTATACAACGTGCCTTCACGCGGTATCTTGCGTTCATCACACAAGGCATCTCTCACCGTTGTAGTTACAATCAACGTTTACTTTTTTTCAATATGCAGTCCCTATTTCATCGCCGCAAAACCCATGACTTAATATTTCTACACAAGATTGTCAACAATATTATCGATTCCAGCAACATTCTCAACCGTATTTCATTAACGGTTCCGAGTAGAATACCACGTCATCCACTAACTAAGACATTCTATATACCACATGTTAAAACGAATCTCGGCCTCAACTCGCCGGCAATAAGAATGTGTAACGAGTACAACAACGTACATAGCAAAATAGGTATCGACATTTATCATGAAAGTTTAGCTGTCTTTAAATCCAAAGTACTGAAATCATTCGCATTGCGCAATGATAAAAAGTAGTATTTATTTTTTGTGTTTATATAAATTAATTATTAGGTTATTCTTGTTTACTTTAGTCTAGTTTAGTTTTCTTATTATTGTATTGTATTCTTATTATATTACTATTCGTTGTTATTATTATGCTAGCGAATGCTGTACACGCCTCTTATAGGTTTATATATCTGTACTTGATTTGATCACAATATTGTAATGAATGTGACAATATGTAAACTGTTGGTGTGTCTTTTTATAAATAAATAAATAAATAAATAAATTTAATAAAATCAGTGACCCAGTTAACGAAGAAATTCAATAGCTAGACGTGTTTTGTTCTATAGTTTGTTTGTAGACAGACAGACATACTGAATGTGGGCGCCGATGTATGACCGATACGGCCAGTGTGTGCCTTGTTCTTGTTTTATTGAATGGACCCTCAGAATGTGGTATACTTGGTAGCTACAGGATGATTTGGCAACCCTGATTTTTAAAGCTGGTTCTGTTTGTATGTTTGTTTGATGGTTTATATATGTATATCGAGACGATTTAAGCGTGGACTATTTTCAATATGTAATACTAGTGGTTCCCAGCGGCTTCAACTGCTTTGTAGGGAAGTCTTGATTTTACCAAATTAAAAAGTAGCCTAGGTGTTTCCAGAACATATCCTGTGTGGAAAATTTTATTACGATTCTTTCAGCCATTTTTGCGTGAAAGAGTACGATAAAAATTGCCTAGGTGTTCCAGAATATATTGTAATTGTGTGCCAAATTTCATAGCGATCCCTTCAGCCGTTTTGGCGTGAAAGAGAATCAAACATTCATCTATACTTTCAAACTTTCGCTATATAATTAGTAAGATTGTTTTACAGTTATGAGAGTACAAAATTTGCTTAGATTGGTTTAAAAAAAAGTCTTAGGATATTTATATACTGAGTTAAATAAGTTAAGCTTTAGTATGTAAAACCGTTACTGACAAAAAAATCAGCATTACATATTAGTTTTTCCTCAATATCCTGATATTCCTACATTTAATGCCGTAAAAGCTCATTCAATCCACTAAAACTTGTAGCAAAATTTTATTAAAACAAAAAATTACCTTCTCACAGCAAATAATTTTTAAAGATTGGCTTAAAAAAAAGTCTTAGGATATTTATATACCTACTGAGTTAAATAAGTTAAGCTTTAGTATGTAAAACCGTTACTGACAAGTATTAAAAATCATCAATATTAGACTTTCATTCTAGAAACGCTCATTCAAACCATCAAAAAATGTAGTAATATTTCATTATTACAAAAAACTGACATTTTTTCTAAAAGTATTTTTTAAGCTTTTTTTTTTAATAGAGCTTCCAAAATAAAGCATCCTATGTAAAGTACGGTCTCATCGCTGATTGCGCTGCGGTGTCACGCGACACGGGGCTATTGTTAGACTATTGTACTATTATTGTCACAAGGAGTGACACTCACTGTGACCACCGCGCTTCGCCGCCCGTACATCAGGATATACTAATAATAGTGTACTATGTTTTATAGTATAACTTAGTATTAAGTATTAGGTGACCCGCGCAACTTCGCCTACAATACATGCTCGGCTCCTCTTGGACGTAGCGTGAGGTTTTTTAACCTATATAATTATAAAGTGACTATTCATAAGTTCTTGATTGAGGCCTATTTGAATGAAAAAGATTAGATTTGATTTGATTTAATATACTTAGTCTTCTGCGATAAATGGACTATCTGACACTGATAAACTATTACTTTATATTGTATCGAAGATCTCACGCAAAAAAAAACAATTAGAACCAATAGTTTCTATGATTATCCCGTTCAAACAAACAAACTCATCAGCTATCATCAACTGAAGGTACTCACCGGTCGTAGGTTCCAATCCTATAAAGGACAAATATGTCAATTTACCCTGTGTCTGGATGTAAATTCAAGTATTTAAAAGTAGTTTGTGTTATATATCAGCTATCTTAGTACAAGCTCTGATTCAAACCATAGTCATGTCTTAAATATAATATCATACAAGAAAATCTCAATAAAAACCATAAAACCGAATGGGCCGTCAAGCGAGCCTATTGTACAGTGGCAAATAGGGTAAGTGGGGGCAATATGGTATATCTATGAGAATCACCTTATCGGACCGAAGGGTAAGGGCCACTATGTCGAATAAATATACAGATAAAAATAAAGTTATTTTTCCAAACGTCGAATAAAAATGGACGTTTGTTACACAGACGCGTAAGAGGGAAAAGAAGGGTTGAAGTTTTTAATGGGAAATTTTATAATGAACATGAAACATAGCATTGTTGTGTATTGAGTTTATTTCAGTCGTTTAGTAGTTAAACCCTGAAAGCGTAACAGACAGAGACAGTTACTTTCCCATGTATAATACCTATTCATAGTTTTTTGTAGTTTTAACAAAGCCTAAGATTGTATTATTAAAGTCCTAAATATGTACATTGTATAATTGTTATTACGTACATAATGGTTATTACTTACTATCAGTTCAGTTTAAACACAATGAAAGAAACTTTCGCAACATATTAATGGTATTTTACACCTTAATTGAGATGATTTGTAAGCAAAATCATTAAGATAATCTGTCATCAAAATTTTTTTAAATCCTTAACCGCAGGTAAAAAAATCTATGACTAAATACGCGTCGGTGTGACAACAGTTCTATAAAGTGCGGATGGCCGGGGGCAAGTGGGTTAAAATGGAACATCGTGCAATAAAACACCCCTTCTGTCCATAAATATCCACGTTCGGAAGTTGGTCTGTTAGCGGTCGGAAGTATTCGTATTTTTTTTCCTTCAGTCCACTTTTATTTATCGAAGATTCGCTCTCGATGGGGTGTCCCGATACTTTATTTGTTGGTGTCACTTTTGGATGGATGGACAATGTATTCGGAAATTGTATAACACTTTGTTTTGTAGTAAAATTTATTATATTTCAAGAATAATTATTTCAAAAAATACGTTATACGTAATTAGTATTCTAAAATATTACCGTATAGTTACGAAGAAAAAAGTTTTGTGAATGAAATTTATGTTTATTTCATATTAGATAAAGAATACTGTGAATTATTAACATGTTATTATGATACAATAGGAAACTTTCAACGTTACAGTAATTCTTGATCCATAAAATTTTTTGAGACATCAAAGAAAGTAGTAAAACAATCCAGTTACTTGTTTTGAAAAATATTACAAACTATTGAGGGATCACAAAAAGGATATCGGAACACCATTTATTTCCCCATGGTCGCCCTGGGCATTGTGTAAATCTGTTACAGTGAAAATGGGGAAAAATCGCCGTTTAACCCTCTCCTCCCCTTCGCTCCGTGTTACAACTTGCCCAAATAAATGTATCTTTTTATCCCCTCAATAAAAAAAGTTAGGAAAGACCAATAAATTAGAAACCAGTTTCGTTTCAACCATCAAATCGTAACCCTTTTTATATGATAACATTTATTTTCAAATATAAAATAAGTTGTGAATATAAAGTAAAAAAATGATGAAGCTACAAAATTAACTGAATTCTTTATTAAACCATAGTACAGATATATTAGTGGTCGTCAATCTCACTTTGAAAATTAACGTCAACTCGAAATAAGAACCGCAATTCCGATGAACGCATCCGAGCTCCAATAAAGACGGCGAACGAGTAAGGAATGTTCGCAATTTAAATTTTTGATTCCAAATTCAATGGAAAGCGTGACTTTCCAGCGCTGCAATATCAACGCCCTTTTTAATAAAGTTAGACGGTGCACGAATAAATTCGCTTGAAGCGGACGAGTTGCGCGGAAGTCATAAAGAAGCAAAGAAACTTGATTGAGTGAGAAATGGGTATTTGGTTAAAGTAATTACGACTTTATTGGGAAAAATTGCTAATGTAATGTCTTCAATAGGAGATAACCGAATTAATGGCGTCGCTCCATCTCGATTTTCTAATGTCACTTGTCGCTGAAAGCAGACTTAATTACTGATCGGGTTTGATAAATGGAAATTGCTGGGGCGTCTCGGCGAAGAGGTCGAATGATGACGTTTAGGTTATTAGATGCAGAATGAAATACTGTCAGCTTTGTGCCAGTCTTTTCTTATATGCGTTTTTTGTAGAATAAATTAACTTTACTTTCATTTATAGTACAGTACAGTTTATGGTTTTAGATATATTTAGAACTACATAACCTTATCATTTTAGATAATAATATCTTACTTTTGGGTTCTCAGTGATATTTTCACAAATAAGATTACCAATTCATCTGTCGTATAGCAAAAGGGAGACAGGGCTATACTTTATAACTATAATTTTCTTTCAATCATCTCACGTTATAAGAAGGATATATTATGTTTTACAAACTCAGATATAACAAGTCAAGTTTATAGACTATGTTCAGGATAACATTTATGTAACGGTAAAGCATCACATTTGCAGACGTTAGCCCATAAAATCACATTTATAAACTGTTTTAACATACAACACTATTGCATTAAGTCTCCATACTAACAGTCTACGGGTGAACTGAACGGACTATACAAACTCCAACAAAGAAACCTGTGCTTTTATAAAATTAAAAACGCAGCGCAAGTAATGATATTAAAATTCAACGCTAACTGTGCACAGACATAATATTTGTTTTAACCAACGGTGGTACCCTCGTAAACTTATTAAAATATTTCCAGCTATATTTAATTAGTGCTCCTGTGCCATTTGTCCCCAGTACACTCGGAGCTCAGGTGTATTGTTTGCATGATTCGGGGTTTGGGTTTGAAGCCAGTGGGTAATTATTGTATATTTTTATAATAAATTAGGACTACAATAAAAAAAAACGAGAAAATATTAAATTATTAAATTTTAACCTACATACTTCAAAATCGTGTGAAACGTTACTAGCCTACTTAGGTACGTTTCTTCCTAAGCAAAAATTATTTTATAAAGTAACTACCATAATAAAATATAACCTTAAAATAATAAAAGATTAGGAAAACATCACAAGCGAGCTTCAAAGTTATATTTCATCATAAATAAGAAGATATATTTACGTTTTAATCACTCAAATTGTGTGAGTCATAAAAAAAAATAAAAAAACTTAAGCACTTTAATCGACTGGTCAGTTGGTTTTGGGGTTTGTGACTATCATTAAAACCACGTTCGAATCCTACCGTGGACTAACATTTATGTGCATAAACATGTCTGTGTTATCCATGTAAATCTATACTAATATTATAAAGAGGAAAGATTTGTTTGTTTGTTTGTTTGTAACGAATAGGCTCCGAAACTACTGGACCCATTTCAAAAATTCTTTCACCTTTGGAAAACTACATTATCCCCGAGTAACATAGGCTATATTTTATCCCTCTATTTCTACGGGAACGGGAACTACGCGGGTAAAACCGCGGGGCGGCAGCTAGTATATATATAATACAATTTTTAAGTAGTTTATCATCTATCTGATGACCATAGCACAAGCTCAGCTAGTTTGGAATCAGATCGGCCGTATGTGAAACGTCCCAGGATATGTATATAGAAATTATTATGCATAAAGTACAAAATACATAAAACTAAATCATTGCCCAGTTATTTTGTTCCACAAAGGTAGTGCACGCCTTGCAGAGTCTGCAGAGTTGCGGAATCGCACGTGGAACTTCACAAAAATGTAAAATAATGTGAAAATTTACAAATAAACATCGCCCGCATATTATGCTGAGTTTTTCCATTCAACGGTTCCGTATAAATATATGATCCTTTTTCACTCCTTGTTTTTTTTGTATGTGTGTGTCTCGCGTAACTTCGTCAGCGTTTTCGCATGATTTTTCATTGATTAATCGCTCTTATCGGTTGTAGCACGATGTTATATGCCTACTCGCCTAGTCGCCTAGTCTTTCACTCAGCAGTTCCTGAGATTAGCGCGTTCAAACAAACTTTTTAGCTTTATAATATCTATTAGTATAGAATTATTCAGTTTAGGTCCTACGGCATTTATGAAGATAATAATAGCTGCTAAAGATACTACAGGTTCAAGTCTCAGTAAGGTTATATTTTTTTATTAATTGACTAAGGCTGTTTTTTTTAAATAACAATGTCATAGCACCATTTTCTTCTTCTGCAAATTTTTATATACCTATTGAAAATGTTTAATTTTCTATACTTTTTTTAAAAGGGAACCCTAAAAAAAGCCCACAATAGGGGCGGGGGCACACCTGTGCGCTCCACATTATTTCATAATTTAGCGCGCGGACCGCGAACGTAATGATACTTTTATTTTGCATTACGGTGTGATTGAGGACATTTCATAGGTTGTTCTAAAAATATTCTCGTTTCTTTTCCACGGCAAATGATAAGGGTAATTAGCAATTGTTTATAATTTTAACGGTTGTGAATCTTGACGTAATATACATAGAGTTTAAAATTGCTTGCAGGGAGAGGTACCCTTAAAAATACATGTATTTTTTTTCAAGGTAGTGTTTTCTAAAATGCTATTTAATTAAATAAAAAGTATATTACTATACGATAGCAAACGTAAGCTAAATTAACGTTATCTTATATTTATAATTCCACGTATGACATAAAAAACTATAGACCGTATTAAACCTACAAAACTTTCTAAGCCCAAGTTACACTAAACAAAATATTCCCCAAGAAAAATAAAACTCGAAAAAGTTCACGCGAAAGCTCTTATTAAAAACACATCAAAGATTGTGCAGACGGCAGATTGGGCATAAACATAAATAAATGAGCTTAAAATTTAAAATTATAATGGGATTGTATCCGGTGACACAAATGTGTGGAGTTTGTTACTAACGACTTCTGCGAGGAGACGCCTCGACGTCGGACAGAGGTGGCATAGAGTCGCACATTTACATCAATTATATTTCACTATCATAAGCTTTATATGCAGGCATTATAGTATGATAAAATAGTCAGAGTTTCAACGCTACTTTGATTAGTGAATCATTTCCTAAATATCTGTTTTATTCATATACAATTTAAATGGAATAAACATATTTTCTTGTAGTTTCAATAGAGTAGATTACTCACATTACGTATCGCCTTGGGGATAAGCCAGCCGAAATTGTTTACGTTTTGCACTTTATGTATATATTTCCGTTGTTCATTTATTTCTTTTTCAAAACAACAATAAAATACTATTTGTATTGTGTTGTATTGTATTGTAAGTATTCAAATTACATCAAACATATGTTAGGAGGCCGTGGTTTTATGACAAATATAAATTATAATGAAATTGCCGGGACGCCAATCTATCTATTTATTTATACAGGTTTCATTTAAATACTTTTACATACTTACGTTTCAACAGCACTTACATAATATTCCTTAGATATATATTTACGAGGGTACACCACTATTATAGCTGTTACCGCTCCGACAGCCGACGACGGACTGCGCGTTTCTCTTTTTTTTTTTTTTTTTTTTTTTTAATGGACTAGAAGGTGACAGCCTCAGATGGCTTTTACACCGTTACGCGGACTTTTTCGGTGAGCGCAGATGGCTCTCAACCGAAGTAATGTGACGGAGCAGTATTTATACCCTCAGAAGCAACATCAAGCGATGTTGCTAACCTCAAAATTAAATTAATAGTCTATGAGTTATTAAGTTAAATGTAAACTGAAGCTGACATTGTACCCTCATAAAACAACATCCAAGCGATGTTGCTGTACTCAAAATTAAATTAATAGTCAATGAGTTATTAATAAATTAAGTTAAATGTAAACTGAAGCTGACACATATTTTTGCCTGTAAAAAAAAAATAAGTACTTAACCGTAAATAAAAACATTTAATGCACCTTCAACTACAAGAACAAAGAGAACTAATGTCTAAAATTAAATCTAAATATTTACACGTAAAAAAAAATACAATGTCGACTCCACGTCACGCCCTGTTGTATAGTTTTACCTGCCATCCCGCGGCAACTAATTGTGAGTGCGGATAAAGTATGGTGTCTAAGGTGGCCTTACTGCCGCGATTGCATCACCGCCCGTGTGAAACTACCCTTACGCGTTCAATGCTCATATTCAGCTACTGGACATTATCGAGTAAAAACTGAGTTTATTGGCGGCTCTTCTCACTAAAAAGAAATCAGAACCGAGCATTATTAGTGACTATTCATAAGTGCTTGTTAAGATTTATTAGAAAAAAAATTTTTTGATTTGATTAGATTTGATTGAAGTTAGTTAGTTTTACTCGCCTAGTTCCCGTTTCTGTAGGAATACTGGGATAAAATATAGACTATAACACACACAAATAACATGGCTTTTTATTGGTATGGGATTTTTTTAATCGGTTCAGTAGATCCAGAGATTAGCCCTCACAAACCTGGTAACATTATACTACTAGTAGGTATAGATTAACTTACCGGTTGGCTTTGTGGTTAGTGACCCTGGCTTTCAAGCCGCCGGTCATGGGTTTGAATCCCATCCATGACAAACGTTTGTGGGCATGAACATGCCTGTATGTAAATAAGTATCTATATAAGTATGTTTTTAAAATTATGATGAGTATTCTTAAAAGTATTATCAACTATCTGGTTACCATATCACAAGCTCTGCATCATTCATCAGATCGGTTATCTATGAAAAATGTTCCGGGATATTTATAGTATTAAATAGTGTCCCAGTCAGACCACACTTGCGTCAATTACATGTACCTAGGTACAGAACTTATAAATCTAGACTAGACTTTAAAACACGTAGGTGCACTAAGCTAAACGCATGGCATTGCTGTTTGTAAGTACTTACCTACAAGTTTGAATGTCATTGTATTTATAAATGCATCTTAAACTAAACTAGCTGCTGACCCCCGGTTTTTCTCGACTCTGCGTTATATTTACCGAGATCAATCTAAAAGAAGACTTTCATCCAAACAAACTATACTACTTTATAATTTTTTCTGAAATAATTATATTTTTTTATCAAAAGTACCTACCTATTTACTATTAAATAATAATAAATTCCGAAATTTTACTTTTGAACCCAGTTACCGTTAAATAATGAAGATACTTGTTTTATTTATTCTTTTGCCGATAACTTATTGATATCATTAAATTAGATTTAGGCAATCATGATGCAATACAACAGAAAGTAACTAATCTTTAACAAACATTGATAAATTACATACACTTTTTATCATTCATAAAAATATTTTTCCTTCCATCGATTTGTGTGTCCTTTTATACTAGCATGAAATAAACTCGCCAACCACAAACCAGCCAATCTTTATTCCCAAAAAATAAATCTCATTAATTGTCATTAATAAATATTATTGGCGTATTTATTATCGATAAAATACTACTAAACGACGCGACGTGGCGGAACAAGGAGTAGTAATAACGCAAAAGTCGCGTCGCGCTGGACGCGGCATGAGTTGTGACCACTGCATCGCTCCATTAGCGATTATTGTCCAAGTTTTGCGCTAACAAACTGGCCGGGGTGCCGATATAAATATACTGGAAGTGCCCTTATGTAATATATGACCCGCGCAACTTGTCTGTAGCATGATCACTACATATTATAAAACAAAGTCACTTTCCGCTGTCTCTCCCTATGTCTTCTTAAATCTTTAACTACGCAATGGATTTTGATGCGGTTTTTTTTAATTTATAGAGTGATTCAAGAGGAAGGTTTTTATATACAATACATGCATAATATGTTAGAGAAACACTGTAAATTTTTGAGGTTTCTAATGTGCTGTATAAGAATTTCACCCGTGCGAAGCTGGGGCGGGTCGATATAATGATATATAGCCTATAGCCGAGAAGCAGAGGCATAGTTCCATTTCCCAAAAGAATACAGACGTAAAATATAGTCTAGCTCTATTCTAATATAGGAACACTGAACTCTAACACTGAAATGATTTTTCAAATAGGACCAGTAGATTTTTTTTAATTTTTTTATTTAGCGTTTAAAACATTTCTTAAGATTAGCGCGTTTAAGTAAACAAACAAAGACTTCAGCTTCATATTAGTAGGTATAGATAGAATTTCTATGTACCTATATTGTAGGAAACTTAAAAAATATTAAATGGTCACTTCCAGCAACGCTACCTCTCGGAAACTGGACACAGTGCCTGCCAAATTCTTTGTAGTTATTTACGCGGCTCATTATTTATTGCTTTCGTATCGACTCCAGTTCATGTGACATTGCCAAACGAGCGCACTATTAGTTTGCCAAGTGTTCTTGTTACTTCCTGTATTGTTTCTATGTCTTTGTTTTTTTGTTTGATGTGATTTTTATCAAGTTTTTGGTGAGCGTGCCAATTTTTTTCGTTATTTCTCATTGGGTGAGATAAATGTTCTTTAGATCTTTAATTAAAGGGATAGAAAGTAGCTTAAGTGTTATTTCAAAATATGTTCTTAATCTATCTTAAATTTCATCTAAACCCCTTCAGTCGTTCTAGCGTGATTCAAAACTTACTGATAAAAATGCACATCATACCTATATTTTTGATAAATTAGCTTTTAGTGAGAAGCAGGTCTTTCAGATCCCAAGAGTTTAAGAACAGCCAATCCCAAAAATAGTTTTGTGAAAATTTCTCAACGAAAATCATTTCCAAATCACAGATAGGGGAGTAACAGTGGGAATGAACTTTTACACCCTTGAGCGAATCATTCGAAAAAATTTGCCACCAATCTGTTGATTAGCTGCTTTTTTTTATTTTTTGGGGGTGACATTAAGCATAGATTAATCGCCACCCCAATCCCACAGGAAACGTCGATGGGGTGTTAAGGGGGAGGGGTGGAATTATGCTTCGAATTAATGACAACTTAAAAAAATCGCCCTTTAGCGTTTTGGATGTAACTAAGTAACTAGATGGACTTAGGTAGAAGATCAGGATTTTTTTTTTGTGTTTTTTATTTAATTATTATTGTTTTATTTTGGTTTAAATCACAACATTTGTTTACTTTTACCTTATATAATTATTGCAAAGATCTTAATGACTCATGTTGAATTATCCGGTCCGAAATTTTTCATCTTTTAGATGCATACAAGATTCCTCTAAACTATTGTAAATTTATTAATTTACTCAGCATTCATACTTGCAATGGATTTCAAAAACATTTTTAACGTTTTTCAAACTATATTTATATCATTGTATTTTGTTATAACCACTTCTAGACTGAACATTAACCATTTATTCGTCGTCTCAATCCATATAAACTTGTCGAAAAAATTCAAAAATTAGCCAAAGTGATTTTAAATCGAAACAATGTAGATATTTGAATGAATTTTCCACAATACCCCCCGGTCCCAAGTGCCACAGCATTTTCGACATTCCATTTTAAATGCAGTTTTTTTGTTAATCCCCGAGATGTATTTTCGAGGGTGGTAATATTTATTTCGCTTGTCATATTATTGTTTGCAGACGAAGGTTTTTACTTAACGAAAAAATTTACGCTTCAATTAAAGAAATATCAAGCTTTGTTTGGCAGCAAGAATATGGGTATACATTTGTGGAAACTTTTATAGAGTCTATATCTATTGGAATATGTGTATGAGTAGGTAAGTAGTCATTTCATTACCATCATCTCATTAACGGAACTACTGAAAGAGGACGAGCCAACCCTAACGACATAATTATCCATTTATATCAATCTATATATAATTTATTTTACTTATTATCATAAGCTACTAAAATCAGCCACAAAATTACACCAAGATATATCTCAAATCTTAAACTCAGTCGATTTCTTTTAAATCCCCTCAATTCAGAATTTTCCTCGTCAAAAAAAAGATGCGTCTCAAAATGAATTAAGTAAAGATTTCCTTTCAGTACATTACCATTAATCCTGAAACGAACGGCCAAACGGACTAAATCGACCATGAACGAAGCATAAAAATTAACAGAAAAAACAATAGAATTAACATAGAAAACATCTGTGCCTAAAATGGGCATGGGTCCCCTAATACTGGCCACCCTTGGTAGTTACACTGGAGTGATATTAACTCGAACGTATTTAAAAATATCATAAACAATAATAACAATCTATGGAACTATTGAGAAAAAAAATATAGAAGTAATTAGATGCCAAGTTTAAAAAGGTAAATATATAAAATAAGAATTACGTAATGTAAAAAAAAGCTCCTTTAATAACTTTCTTTAGTTATGTTAATATTAATATAAACTGTGTTCCAATCGATTTTTAAATATTCTAAAATAAAAACTACTTGCAACTACTAGAAGAAATTTCAACGTAACGCCATCTCCTTAACATCCTTCCAGCCGGTATTCCTTAATACGTTTTTATTAGTAGAATTAAAACTTTAAAATAGGTACGTAACTCACTTTATTCTCTCTCGACAGTCGACAAATAGTAGCTATTATTCTTCTCAAAAATGGCAACCGCATTGATTCCTCGCCTCTCACTCCCCAGGGCACGAATTTATCTCGTAAAAAGCGATAAACATTAAAAATAAAATGGCGTATCCCCCCTTGATGCTGGACTGACGCCTTCTTAATGTATTTACTAAATGAAAGGAGGACTGATTAGTTAATAAATTATACCCTGGCACATTTTTCATATACGGCCAATATGATTCTAAACTAAGCAGTGCTATGGCTGATGGATCCCCGCGGTTTCACCCGGGGATCTTCAATTTTCCCGGGATAAAGTAGCCTATGAGTTATTCCAAATCATATTCTAACTCTGTCCCAAATTTCAAGCAGATCCTTCCAGCCGTTTTGCCGCGAAAGAGTAACAAACATACATCCATAATCGCAAACTTTCACATTTATAATATCCGTAGGAAGTCAGGATTTCCATCCAGATACAGAACAAACATGTTCATGCACACAAATGTTTGTCATGGAGTCCAAGAAGCCAGACGATCCCAAGACGGTCATAGCCAAAGCTACTATCGGTTAAGAAGTCACCTAAGTCATGAACCCAACGGAAGACCAGCGCTGACTTACAATCAGCATCATGCTGAGTTGGGACCATTTTGTGGTAAATACTTAAGATTTTATTATCCTTCTATGTATCTGTATATCTTTTTGCCACAAATAAATGTATTTTCTTGCTTTTCTTTCTTTCTAAGCCGAGAAGAAGCTATAAGTAATTTAATTTCTTTACATGCAACATATACATAGCAATTCCACTGTGAGGGTCCTAGCGTTCTTAATATCGACGACAGGGTGTTTTAATTAGGGGGGGGTGACAGATATAAGATTTTACGATTGAATTAATGGATTTTTCCAAGTTGGAAGCGGCTAATTGTTCGTTTTACGGCATTTCATTAGATACTTGTCGTTTGGTTTTATTAATTTCCGCCTGATCAGTGCTTAATGAAGGCGTTGGAGGGCCGTAATGGTTTAGTTGGGGTGACACGGATTGTTGGGTCACGGGTTTGAGGTGTACGTAGATATAGGTAGCTTTTTTGACGTTTTAAAACTAATTTGAAATTTGTAATGTGTTTTTATGAAATATATAATGTATTAATAAATTATAATAATATTGTCGTTTTTACAAGAATACTTTATACTTTAAGAAGATTACTTTTAACATTATAAATTATATGTGGCTTCCTGTGATTTCACAAGCGATTCCAGGGGATATTATAATTATCCCGAGATAAAAAATAGCCTATTTCTTTTGCATATAACTTGTCAAATGGTCTATATATTTTTAAGCTTTTTGATAAAGAAAAAAGTTATTTAATAGATGTTTCATCGATGATAAAAGGAATCAAGTCACAAGGAGTGTTAGCCGAGATAACACAACTAATAAACGACACAACTGAATATTGTGACCACAGATATATACCACTAGATGTAGTAAGAGTAGAGTTGCCAACATATATTCAGCGAACTACAGTATTAAAGAAATAATAGTAGGTAGATACACTTCTAAAAAATATAGAATTTAACGAAAAAAAAATAGTCAAAGACACATTTGTAAGGTACTTATTTTTTTTCTTATCACAATAATTCCTTGTACTTATATTTGTATGTTTGATTGCAAAGTTGAATATTCTTTAAAATATTGGTAGATTCTGCTTAACTATCATATTATGTATGCTGATTAGGATTTAAAGTGTTCAAATCCATTGATACCTATAAAACAGTTTGCCCAAAAAAAATGCCTATTTGTTAACCTAACCACATCCAGCCCCAAACAGAATCCTCCACAAACTCAATACAGGCAATAACACCAGCATGCTACATAAACTCCATTGGGGAGAGCATACAATGGAATATTTCCCCCATTCCCCATGGGCACACGTCAATAAGCACCATAATGTCCTGCAAGAGTCTGCCAGTAATTTCTAATAACATAATGAGGACTCTTCCAATAGTTCTGTGGGAGCTAATGATCTCTTCCCGTATACCTATTCTACTACAAACGTTGCTGGTAAGTTTTCATGCAGCCTTCTCACGTTTCACCATAGGTAAAGACAGAGATAGATGATGAGGGAGTCGAGCAGGTATAATATTGCTTTACGTAATCGATCCACAGACCCAATGAGAATTAATGTCTCCAAGGACATTTCTTGGGGATTTTTTGTGTGATGTTTTCCCTTTTGTTGTCTGTGGTGTTCAGTGCGGTAATAGATTTATCTTCTATCATTGCTTTTTGTGGGTATTTGATACGTATTCCGAGTGTCTTGGACGGTTTTTCTTGCGCAGATAAGTTGGGCGATAGATTGGTATATTTGCCATACAAATCATTTATGTATCCCATCTTAAGTACATTTGGCTTTTAAATATTTGTTATATGACATGTACCAATAACTTAATTGTGAAGACAATAAATTACCTGTAAGTATTACTCATAAATGTGGGCAAGCTCCAATTTGTATGTTGCTTAAACAGTGATCAAAATAAACATCTTACTAATATTTTAAATGCGAAATTAATTTTGTTTGTTACGCTTTCGCGCCTAAGCCACAGAGCCGATTTTGAAAATTCATTCACCAATAGAAAGCTAGATTATCAGGGAGTAACGTAGGTTATATTTTATCCCCGTATTCCTACAGGAACGAGATCTACGCCGGTGATTGCAACAAGTTTATATATATACAAAAGTTGCATTAAAAATATAACCTTTAACCTGAATACAATAACAACAGGGCGTGCTAACAGCATCCAGTTACTTCTAATTTCATCCCCAAAGATGTTCACATTTCTTTGCGGATCTCTAATATCGTCGGCCATTATCGGCTCATATCCCGAGGGTTCCGTGCCGATATTTTCCAATAACACACCATAATCGAGCGTGCTGTCATTACTGTCTTTGCTAACATAAATTAATATGAGTTTCCTTGCGAGCTCCGGTTTTATGGGGCTAATGTGGGGGTCTGATAGGGGCCAGCCGAGTATTGATATGTTTGTGGATATTGGTCTTTGGATGTTCAAGCTACTGAGTTTCTTGTGAGATGATAGCTAACTTTCGAACTATAGCTGCTGATTTCGCTTTCATAAGAACACTATAAGAAAAATCCCTACTGAATAATAAATATGTAACTTTGCCTACAAGTGTGGCAGTTACGCTTACACGTCTCAATCAATTTTGATAGTACGGTACGGATATACAGTGGAATACAAGGATAAAATATAGCCTGTCGCTCATAATATAGCTTTCCATTGGTGAATAAATTATTCAGATCGATGTTATACTTTTGGAGCCTATTCGTTACAAACAAACAAAAATCTCTCTTTTAATATTAGTGTAGATAATGATTTTGTTTTAAAACAAAAACTTTCAACGTATTCAATTAAAGCGTATTTTCAAAGAGCTGCCTAGCCGTATTCGTATAAAGTAAATCCCCGTACGGATTGTGCGCTGGAGATCTGTTAATGTGTATAGGCGGATTACTGTTCGGTTTTCACTAAGGCTGGGTGTAGCATTGTGGATTTTAGGATATAATACTAGTTTTATATACCTAGTACTAGGACTGATTAGTCCTAAAAACAAACAATTATACTAATAGGACTAGTACCCTACTGCTACTAGATCTATTTAAATAAGCCTTTGCAAAAATTAACGATCATGAGGGCCCGTGCCTCTGAATAAAAAAAAATACTTACGTACAAACACCAATGACTTTCGGTGACGAAAAACATCGTGAGGAAACCTCCATGCCCGAGATGTCATAATTGAAGGCATGTGAAGTCCGCCGCCGCACTAGGCCCGCTTATTGAACAATGGCCTATCGACTCGAGCTCCTCGGTGGAAACGTATATGAGCTAATGATGACGATTGTTATTCTATTTTATTTGCCAAAGCTTAGGAAAATATAAAAACAAACCTATTAGTATATTCATGAAAGAAGAATCGAGAAAAGAAGGGGAGGCCTTTGCCCTGTAGTGGGACAACACAGGCTAATAATAATATTAGTATATTCATAGGACTCTAGGATTCAGCCGACAGTGTACACCCAGCCTTACATCCAGTCCAGTCCGGAACATGGAGTACATTTTTCGTCTAGAGCTTATGGCTTTTAGATTATACGGTGTTCGCCGGCGTTGCTCTCCATTCTAAATAATAATACATTTATTATTTTGTATTTAAATGTGCTAAACTTGGTATTATTTTATGGCTATATTAATACTGTATTGCAGGTACCTACTTTGATATACCTATATATTTTTTTCATTCGACTAAATATGGCAGTGACTAGATTTTTAAAAATCTATATTTATGAAGGTATGTTGTATTATTTTTTGGTGTGAACCTCATGTACAGATATTATCATGGGATTTATAAATACTTACTAATCTATATTATCTTATCTTGATACAAGACCCTTAATTATCTTAAAAAAAAGTTTTTAGTTAAACCGACCTCGAGCGTTAGAGTCAGGCTATTCATACGAGCCTAAAGGTCTATTTCTTTTTTTTTCTTGTTAATTTTGAATAGAAAATCAATAAATAGGTTTACCATAAACATGCCACAGCTAAAACCTATAAGAAAAACAGCAGTAATGTGTAACCAAACATAATCTTATTTATCGCCAGGGGAAGTCCGGCGTAAATGGGAGCACTTAACGCTTTGATGTCCACCCTGGCCGCACCTCCCCTTTATTTGAGATACTATTGTGGTGGTCATAGTGGTGACCGCAGCGGGAGAATATGGCTACTTGGGTAATGTTTTACTCATTTAATTTTGGTGATATTGACAGAAATTAGGCATGCTTAATAAAATGTCCAAATAAGCGTCATAAGAACTGAAAAGTCAGACTCTAACGGGCGATTCGGAAAGTTCCTTTTGCTGTAAAAAGCCGCCTTTAAACTCAGTTGCCAGTTCTTTAAAAATAAATTTAGGTTTAAGTATTTTATGCAAATACAATAAATGAAAAGGTATAAATGGTTAAAAAACGTAATAAGTAATTACTTATATTATTCAGAGAATTTTCTCTTACAATCTGTTTCAAAAACACTCTAAGTCAAGGTTTTACGATTGTCTAAGATATAAACAATCTTTTATTTAACTTTTAATGCTTATTTGTTTGTTCAAGTAAAATTTTACAACTATATTATTCCCTTAAATTTCGTACACACGTTTAGTTAATAAATAACACATAAAATATTTACAAACGGTTTTTTTACTATGAATTTATTTTATGTGATCATCATCATCTTCCTGGCCTTTTCTATTTAGGATCGGCTGTACATTTTATTCTTTTTCCAGTCAAATTCTAATACACTCCACATCAAATTAATTTTATTTGATGTGAGATAAATTTTTTGTTGGTACATCCGTTTATCGCTTCCTCCCAAACAACATATCCATCGCCTTAACATAACGTGCGGTGGCAGAAATTCTTTCTTTGATTACAAGTCCACCATTAGACTTATTTTTCCGCTAATATATGATTTAGAGGGCAGACGACACACGTGTGCCTGTGGCTTAGCCCTTCATATAAATAGGGTGGTTATTACGTAGGTACGTCAGGACACTTGTACGTTTGTTATTAGATAACTAGATGTTGCATTATCGATTTAGCTAATAAACTCGCCGGCTTCAGTCGGGTAACAGTGCGATAAATTATTGTATAGGAATAATTGCGTAGCATTATTATCGATATGTCGATAAACGGAGCGACTTCCAGATTAACTTTCCAAAAACTTGACCTTCCAAATGTCATTAGATTAGTCCGATTCATTAGATGTTAGAAACATTAGATGTTTGTTGATGATTCATTTGATGATGTTAGAGTGGACTCGAAGTTCTAAACAGTGCGCAAGTATATTTTATGGTAAATCTAGGTACTAGGCTGCCAGGGAGTTTTACCTACTTCCAGGGAATCGCTAATTTTCTCGGGATAAAACCTAGCCTATATTATTCCAAAACATATTTCAACTCTGTGCCTGTTCATCGCAATCTCTTCATCCGTTCTAGCGTGAAAGAGTTACAAAAATCGCTCACAAACTTTCACCTTTCGAATATTAGTGTAAAAGCAGGATAGTAGAAGAATAAAATTAGAATTTATTCATAAATATTCAAATGGGATCAAGTCAATATTCAAACAAACAAACAAACAGAAACTAACGAGGAACCCGATCGGACCCCAATCAAGGGGCAGGGAGCATTCCAAACGGTCTCAGGGTGATCTCAGCTCAGATATTACATCACCTCCGTCAAGTCAGTTCAGAAATCGATGCTTGTATTTAATTAAATTCAAATCAAATTATCTGCGAAGACGACCGTCTTCGTCTTCTGCTAAGGATGGGATGCATATGGAGCTGTATAAGACAAGAAATAAAATAATAATAAAAATGATGAGTCAAAATGTTTGTTATCTGTAAGGGCTTTTTGTGTATATTTTGTGAGTCTGAGTGAAGTATTTTTTACTCCTACGCTAATTTATGTATGTAGTTGAAAAACTTTTGCCTTTAGCTAGTTGCTGGGATCTTGAAACATCTTTTAAATTTGTAAGCTTATTTTTTGATATAATGGTGAAATTTATGATATGATTTATTTATATGTGGGCCATACGCATAATTATGATACCTACGTATAAATTGAAAAATAAATATTTACCGTTCTACTATGTCCTAGTTTTACGGTACAATACTAAGCATAGCTAAGCATAGGTTTAGTTGCTAAACATAATTAATATCTTTATATTTTATTGTTTATTTGAGATAGAAACTGTCTATAAAATAACAATTACCTAAACAAATGTTTGAAAATAAAACCAACTAATATTGTTACAGTTATTTTTTCAAAAGACACATTAGAAACAAAATAGGTCTTCTTCAAAATATTTTACCTTAAAAAGATGTCTTTTTGTAGTGGTATTAACAGCACTATATAGATCCCCATCTGTCAACAGTACCCAATCGAGCAGCCTCCTCCAATCAGCCGCGTGACGCTTCCGACACCTACTGAACCGTCGGGCGTCGCTCTGCATGTTCGATTTACATTTCACGCCCGTAAGGAACCCTAAATTGTGTCCTATTAGTCAAATAATTGGTTTTGCTGATCATTGATTTTTTGCGTCGAAAATCAAGTGTATTTTGGAGAGGATGTTTCAAGGAATATCGTGCTTAGGAAAATACAAGTAGTAAATTATATGGGTATAATATTTTACTTCTTTTTCGATATAAATTCCTAAATACTTTCGTACAAGTATAGTTTTAAATCAGTGATACGTTTTTGAAATTTGAAGTGTACTTTTAGAGATTACATGACGTGACATCCATATTGCACACCTTTAACTGTATAACATATTATATAGTTATGAAATATACAAAATAAAAGCATAACAAATCAAATGTTGAAATCTTTGCATTACTTGAACATAACAAGTTAGAAATCCCAACTTGGCAGGAAGTTATTATGAACTCTTACGACGCGATGTGGGTGGGTATATATGCAGTCTTTGACGCTGTATTGAAAACGGAGGAAAACGGCAAGAAATTAATTGAGCTCGAAGCAGCCAGACTTTTCAAAGAAAACCATCCCGCCAAACCATTTTGAACCCTAACCGAAAATACGCTAAAGTCGAAAACCCGTCCCCAAATAAATTGTAAAACTCCAAAGCAATATCCGAAAAGAACGCTCGAAATTTCGGTAAAAAGTGCATGTTGTGAAGTGCTGTTTTATTTGACGGTAATCTTCGAGTTTTTAAAAAGAAAATACATAACAATATATATAAATAAAAACCATTATTGTATAGAAATAATCAAATATCTTAACCCAATCAGTCATTATTGTACACAGTTAAATATATCATCATCATCAGCTCATATACGTCTCCACTCCAGCACGAGCCTCTCCTAACAACGAGGGGGTTTAGGCCATAGTCCACCACGCCCGCCTAGTGCAGCGGCGGACTTCAAATGCCTTTGAATGTGACATCTTGGGCAGGTTTTCTCACAATGTTTTTCTTTTCGTATGTATTATAAATAATGTGGAAGTTTTATATTATTATTTTTGCATAGTATTTTAACTGGAGCATAGCTATAATACCAGAAACCAATAAAATACTTAACTACAGGTTAGGACCCTAGTCCTATCGCTACGCGAAGTGATTCCAAACCCACATACTTACAGTTACACAATTACACTTACACAATAAAAAAGATAATAACTAGAAATAAGGGAAACAATTTAAGAGTTAGTAGTTACTAAATTTGCGTTAATAAAAATTAAACTACGTTAAAAAAAACCGACTTCCAAAAATACTAAAAAGCAAAAAATAACTAACGCAATTTATAACACTTTCCTCTACTTACCTACTGACTACTTATTCTTTCCGCTTGCTGCATGGTTTGAAGTTGGTGCCAAGCCACAGCATAATTAGTAAACAATATACAAAAGATCTTTGTTAAGATTCTCCATGATTTAATAAGGTCAACAAAAACTTTGGCACCGTTAGCATTTAAAATTCTAAATTTCAGAAATAAACGGTCCTTTACAGGACCACTATAGTTGTAGAATGTAAATTACATTTATCTCGTCGTCGTTTTCATTTGTTTCTTATTGTCATTTATCGTTATTTCTGATTTATTTACGTAGGTTAGTACTTAGTAGGTTATCGTGTAGAAATTTATTTGTTACACCATTATATTTCTTTAAGTAATTTTTTTATTCATATATGGCTTGGCACCGACTTCAAACCATGCAGCAAGCGGAAAGAATAAGTAGTCAGTAGGTAAGTAGAGGAAAGTGTTATAAATTGCGTTAGTTATTTTTTGCTTTTTAGTATTTTTGGAAGTCGGTTTTTTTTAACGTAGTTTAATTTTTATTTTTTGCTTTTTAGTGATTTAAGTATGGGTAGGCTTATTATTTATTTAACAATCACAGAACACTATTAAACCTAAACGTTAATGAGATTAACCTTCAAGGTCAACCTAATAGCCTCAAGGAATACTATTCTCTATCCATATGCACGTATAATTTTGAAAGAATTTTCTCTGAACTCCTATCCTTTGAGGAGTTGTACCTTCCATCATCAGCTCATCCATAGGAAATAATCATCAAACGCAAATAATTGAACAAACTGTATGATATTGACTGAAACGTAACAGTTAGATGCTTATAATTTGAGTGTTCTTCACGATTTCCTTGGGATCCCATCATCATATGCTGACTAGATGACCAGGGTACCAACTTGAATATGTACCCTAACGAACAAAAAAAGAATTACGCAAATCGGATTAGAAATGTTAAAGTTATCGACATACTAATATACAAAGTATCGTCAAAATGACATCGTCCAAATAACAATAATGCTTATAAAATAAAAACTACCAAACCAAACTGAAAGAAATTTTTATGGGACCATTTGGCAGCTATTTCGCGTCGAACAAAAAAAGAATCACGCGAATCGGTCCATTAACCGCGACGTAATCGATGTACATACATAGAAAAAAAAAAAAATACCGGCCGAATTGAGAACCTCCTCCTTCGTTTTGGGAAGTCGGTTAAAAAGGGCTTCATTGTGTGGGGGGCTATAAGGAAATATGACCATAATATATCAAAATTTAAGTTACCATAATCAAAAAGGTATACTTAGCATGTTGAACTGCCTATAGACTAAGATATCACAATATTGTGGAATACAAAAATAAATAATGAATGTTTTTTATAAATCCAAAAATGGAACCCACAATTTTTCACAGACTACCCACACTATATTTAAAGCTGTATACACATCGACGGACCAGTATAAAGTGTACGTCGGAGATAGATGTACGCCCGCATTAAGGAGTTAGCCTCGGGCACTGCTTCTTTTTAAATGAAGAGGAAAATTTTAATTTCCTATCGCGTACCCACTGTAGTGATGTGGCGAATTTTTTCCCATTTTATTATCGATGAAAAATTCTTACACCATTCTTAATTTAAAACACTTACCTCATTCACAACACGCACACATGCACAGCAAATACGAGTGACTGCCATTCAATATTTTCGCTCATTCATCTGAACTTTACGATGTATCAGTTTGACATCAATATAAAATAATTGAATAATGTAGAACGAGCGTGTATTGAGGGATGACATCAGCGTGAGAATCTTCATAGATTGCCATGAAATGGAATTGATTCGATCGTAGCATACATCAATTGTGCATATATTGTATTGGTGTCGCATTGTTGGTCGATCGAGTCATATCTTTATTGGTTGTAACCGCTAATTTATTAAGTGTTTAGCTTTTAAATGATTCCCATTTGATCTATTGTGTGAGGTGAAATGAATTATGCGTTAGTGATTTAAATGGCGCCGTTTCAATCTGTTTTCAGTTGCAGCGGTTCTTTTTAGTTTTGTTAATGGTGGAACGGATGTTGTTAATTCTCGGTTTATTGCAACGTAAGATTTGACATAATAGTCATTATAGTAAAAATAATAAAAACTTTATTATTATTTTTATATTATATTATTTACACAGTTAACAAAAATACATATACTTATAAGTACACTTTATTTCCATCAGTAACATATAGCCATTGTTACTCAGTGATAATATAGCTTTTTAACGGCAAAATATTTTTTGAAATCGGTCCTGTAGTTTTTAAATGAATTCGTTACATACAAAAATACTAACCTTTCCTCTGTATAATAATAGTCTAGACTGTAGATTAAAAGTATTTGTTGGTTTATGTAATCCATTTTTAGTAAAAGCCTCCTCTAATATTAGTCATTAACCTCAAGCAATTGTGTTGATAAATTCTATATAAAGTGTTATCGATAATTTCCCATCCCATCACTATACCAAACCTTCGTCGTTAAAAATATTGCTGTTTGAACGCAGAGTTCGCTTAGCGTTTTAATAAATTTGGAAAATTAAAGATTCATATCGGATCCCCTTCACTAGTTAATACGCCCGGCTCTCCCTGCACAGATAAAGATGTTAATGTTGCATTAGGGTGGGCATTTGAAACAAAAATAAAAGAATATTTTACATGCTTTTATATAGTCAGGTGGAAAAACTAATTATTTACAGTGGAATATGTGTTCGAGATGTAGAAAGCCTCGATTTACAAATGATTATGTTCAGACTTAGTAGTTACTTATAATAAATAATCCTGGGACTTTTTTTCATACACAGCCAATCTGATTCCAAAGCGGGCAGAGGTTGTAATATAGTAATCAGACAGCTACCTACTACTTTTAGATACATACTTATATAGATAATTACATCCAAATACAGAACAAACAGACATATTCATGCATACACGCCTATGTCCTGGGTGGGATTGGCACCCACGACCAGATGCAAAGTCAGGGTCACTAACCACAAAGCTAACCTGTCTAACTTATGATTTGATAGTTAGCTTTAAACCCGGAAAAAGAATCCGTCCCGGGTAAATGCGAATATCTTCATCATCATCATCCTCCTCATAGATCACTTACCTGTTTCATCCAGTTACTACATATCTTGTGAAGACCATCGCTTCACCACTTAAGAGGTTTACGAGATAGAGTAACAACAAACAAAATCGATACACACCCTCGAAATTCGTTAGTTGCTTAATGAAAAATCGATTCCTCCTTGAGGTGCTATCATTTTTAATCCCCCCCCCCCCCTCTATTTTTGTCTAGCGAATCGAATGGCCCCCCATCCACTTGATTGCCTCAGCTTCATTTGATATTTATTTTTAATTAGGAAAAAAGGCGACCGGTACACTTGGCGTTGCTAATTATTTCAAAGCTTATCTTAAGGGATGATTTATTCAAGCCGCCAACGGTTTTTTAAGAAGCTCGGGGTTTTTTTTTTTTTTCAATTTTATGGACAGATCGCCCGGGGTGTTGATTCATTAATTAGCTAATTTATTTGGTTAGTGCGACGGCCATTTTGTATAAGGCTGGTTTTTTTACTGGATTGCGTTAAATTTCAGATTTTTTTTAAACTTTTTGTTATTGTAAATCACCCTGAAGGGTTGTTATTGTTAATCTTATTGGCATTAAAGTATACCTAATTCCAGTAGGTATTAGAGTTAGTACCGATTTGTGACTAAAGCTTTCTATGTTCTTCTTTATTTTTCTTATTTTAATTTATACAGAGTTTAGTTCTGTACACAAATATTTATTAATTTCAACGCTGTGAATCCCATTATAAATATATTTGAATTAGCTTTGAAATTGCAACTTTATTTACTGCCACTAATACTGTTATGTTTTTCAAATACTTAAAGTACCTACCTATGACTTTCTTCGTAACAAAATCTGTCTAATCTCAAATATTTTCGATCCGAACCAACACATATAAACGTAAAAATCTACAAAAAAAAAACATAAACTAAAATAAATAGTGTTATAAAATAGTTTCCTACATATCGTCATATGCGGTGTGGCGCCATCAACCCGCGGCCCGCAGCCCGCGGCCCGCGCCAATAAGCGACAATGCGTTAATTAAAACGACAAAACAAAATAACCGTTCACTTCAGTTGCAGTCAGAATTCACACTATACCAATGCGAGAATTAATTAAATACTGCCTAAATGCATGCATGTAAAATTTTTACACTGGATATGACATGTCAATTTATTTTTAACTGTCAAAAACTAATACTATAAAGGCCAAAGTTTGTGAGTATGTACGGTTGTTACTACTTCACGTCTGAACGGCTGGAGGGGTTTTAATGAAATTTGGTTTGGAGTTAGTTGACACCATGGATTAGGCTACTTTTTATCCTGAGAAAATTGAAGATCACTCGGGACGTAGGTAAAATCGCGGGGCAGAAGCTATCAGGTTATAAAAATACAACTAAAGCATTGTGAGTTATTTTAGTAATATGTAGGTACATACATTTATTTTAGAAGGTAAACAAGTTTATATGCTGGTATTTTATTTTGATTTTGTCTACATAGGTACATCAATTAGTAAAAATGTTTCTTATACTTGAATATTTATTTATTTAATAAATCAGTCTTAACGATCACTAGTACAAGCAATAATCTACAATTTTCATAAATAATAAAAAACATATTCTTATATGTAAAAATCCTTTACCTAACATAGAAATTTTTCGTACAATAAAATTACTTACTGAATATTTAATTGCGGTCACATCCAGTGGGTCGCCAATCAGCGGCCCGCTCCGGTAGACAGTGCGGGCCATAAATTGAGCAGCGCTGTCAATTGCACGCGCCCGCCAATAGTTGTGGTCGCGCCTCCACGCTCGCAACGTGTGACCACGTTTTTATACCATTTATACTATATTTTATACTATTTAATACAATTATAATACTTTTCACATGTTTGTTAAATTGTATTTTTATAACTGTAAGTTGTAGTTTATAGAGCTTAGATGAAAAAGTTGGTAAAATAGACAACTTTTTAAACCGAACATTTAAAGGTCATAAGTTAAATCAAATCAATATCTTTTTTATTCCTTCACAAGCACTTATGAATAGTCACTATTAATGCTCGGTTCTGAAAGTGGTTTTCACTGAGAAGAGCCGGCAATAAACTCAGTAATAACTCTTTTCAAAACTCAACTTAGATCTAATACAATAGTGATTTTGGTTTTTGATAAAGTTTCAAAGGCGAAGACACGGCATGAAACACAGCATAGTTTTTACATTTTGACTGACGAAACTTTTTTTTTATTGTAGGTATAACAATTATAACTAAGTATATTATGTAGTTTAAAAACACATAAAAAGTAAAAAAAAAATAATCATTAAAAATGTAGGCATTTGGTTCTGTGACTAGTACTGTGTTCATTTCCCATGTCCTTAGAACGCGTTAGCCGAGCGCGGATATAGATCGAGTTTTTCGCTGATCCATTCATAGCCTCGGTGGCGCAGTAGGCAGCGCGTAAGTCTCATAATCTTAAGGTCGTGAGTTCGATCCTCACCCGGGGCATATCTTTTTGAATTTATTTTTAGATTTTTTTTTGTTTGCCTAGTAATTTTTGTCTTTAATATGCTTTTTGTAAGCCAAATCATAAATAATTCGCATTTTTATATCATCACTACTCTATGCTAATATTATAAAGAGGAAAGATTTGTTTATTTGTAACGAGTAGGCTCCGAAACTACCGAACCGATCTGCACAATTCTTTCACTAATAGAAAGCTACGTTATTCATAAATCTCATAGGCTATATTTCATCCCCGTATTCCTACGGGAACGGGAACTATGCGGGTAAAACCGCGCCACGGGGCTAGTATAAAATAAAGTCGCTTTCTCTGTCCCTATGTATGCTTAAATCTTTAAAACACGCAACGAATTTTAATGCGATATTTATTAATAGATAGAGATAGAGTGATTACCTGATGGTAAGTGGTCACCGTGGACCTTGACCTACACAGCTTAAAAGCCCTTGGTCTCAAGTCCATCTGACGGTGTTTTATAGCTTGATAGTCAAGGCTCTTCATTATTGTTTTCTATTATACAAAAGTGGGAAGCAGGCCCCACCTGATGGTAAGCGGTGACCGTTTCAGCCAGAACCAGTTTAGGAATAACACATAGGCTACTTTTTATACCGGGGAAATTGAAGATCTCCCGGGAACAAAGGAGAAACAACGTTCGCCGGGTCATATCTCAGTAGGTTGACAAACATTACCTGATGGTAAGTGGTCACCCCTATAGACTTCCGTAATACCAGCTGATTGCCGATGTGATGCCTTGAGTACAAAGCCTAGGGGCACTAGCTCTCAAGTGCAAGCAAAACACACCAAAATGAATTTTGAAAGTCAAAACTCAATAAAATTAGCTTTTATACCACACATGTGGCAAATGAATTCCCATAAATTTTTGACAATAATTTAAGGGCATGAAGATGACTGGATATAAATACTAACAAATATTAGGTATAAATGCCAAATTAACTCTGTCTGTCTGTCTCGCTTTCACGCTAAGACTACTGAACTGATTTAAATTAAATTTTGTACACAGATAGTCTAGAGCCTGAGAAAAAACATAGGCTACTTTTTATCCCGGGAAAATGGAAGATCTTCCGGGAACGCGGGTGAAACCGCGGGGTGCCACTATATCTATATGTGTACTTAAGTATGTATTTAAAAATTTGTATATCAGATATCTGATGACCATAACACAAGCTTTCTAAATTTGTAATCAGATTGGCCGTGTGTAAAAAATGTCCAAAGATATTTATTTTATTTTGTTTGTTTGGCTGTGTATTAATAATTTCCCAGGATATTTATATACCTAAATCAATTGATGATGACATGAGTCATCAGAACTGCTGATCGATCCGTATACATCAGCTCAATTGCTGTGAGAAGTGCTTTTGGGAGCACTGTCGACCTATTTTTTTTTTGATAATTAATTGGTATAGTTTATAGCAGAGTTTTTAGGGTTCCGTGAAGCAAAATAAAATTCCCTTTTTTGGATCTTATAAAGCTGGTGAGTTGGTTTAAGTGAGCCAATCAAATACTGGTTCGAATTCAAAAAGTCTTTTAGTGTCAGTTAGCCCATTTATAAAGAAGGCAAACTTTATTAGTTCGTTTATTTATTACGCTTTCGCCTTTCATGCCTGAATCGATTGTAAACATTATTTTAATAATGTAAAGCTAGATTATCAAGGAGTAACATAGGCTATATTTTATCCCCGTATCCCTACGAGAACGGGAACTACACGAGTAAAATCACGAGGCACTGCGGCTGGTTATAAATGTAATATAAAGATTTTATATTTTTTTTTATTCATTTTTAGAGGGCTTTGTCGCTGTTGCGATAATGTCGCCCTATCAATATCTCAACATTCATTTAAGTACCAAAATTACCTCTTAATTTCTAATAAGATTTCATATTGGAATAAAATCAATAACAAAGTAGGTATGTTAATAGTTGTTCCATCAATCATTCTGTGGAATCCTGAGCTTTAGTGGAAACTCCCTCTTGGCTGTTTTAAATTGGTGTATAATCGTTTAAGATAAATGGGATCACTAATCTGTCATAGTAACAACCAGTAAATATATGTTCATCTATATTAAACTTAAATTACTCTAACAAATATATTATGTATCTGTGTTTAAATACCTAACTACACTAATATAAAAAAAGATTTGACCTTTTGGATGTTTTTTTATATAACGAAAGTTCTCCGGAACTACTGGACCGATATGAATAGTTCTGTCACTATTAGAAAGCTACATTATCAGAGAAAAACATAGGCTATATTTTATCCCTGTACTCCAACGAGAACGGGAACTACGCGGGTGAAACTGCGCGGAGGCAGCTAGTATTCCATACTATAGGACTTTCCTTAAAAGGTTGTGCATTCAGATTTAAAACTAGTTTTACTAGTACTTTTAGGCTTTAAATTATGTAATAACTAATTATGCTAATAATACTGGGCTACTGGCAGTCTATTAATAATGAGACAATAGAAATTGTGCTAAAATGACATCATAGCAATCACGGCAAATGCAAGCACGTGATCCCATTCACAGTTTAACCCGGGAGACTTCATCGATTCCGTCGCCAATCGGCACACATCGGCAATCTTCGGTCATTTAGAAAGAGCAATACGATCACCGCTATATATAGAAACGGTCAATATGTCGGGCAGTGATCAGGAACGGCTATCGTGTGAGCTATTTATAGAAAATGCATCAGCTATCATGCGATGGTCGCATGATTTTTATTGATGGTGGGCATCGAGGGTCCGTTCCGTTTCGCCTTGTTTTTGATATGGGAAGGTTGTATTTTTAAACCTTATCACGTGATGTGAAAGGGGTATAGACGGAAAAAGTTGTAACGACACATTTCCTCGCGGGACCGAGCGTGGCCGAGCGGCGCGTGGCTAAGGCGCGGTCTACTAGTTCCGCGCGCACTATACTACCTATTACTTGATGTGCCTAAAAAAAACTGTTACATTAAAAATTTTTTTTTTACAATTCCTTCACTAATTAATCGAAAGGAACTTCGCTCCATCCGAGTGTCCCTTGACACCTCTCAAGTTTTTTTTATTCCTAGCGGTCCAAAAGGGCTCAGTACATACCTATAATCTAACTTGACTCCGCGTGTCAAATAGCAGCAAAAATGCGATGTTTGACAAAAAATTTGAATATGTTCTGAAATAACAGATTGGCTAGTTTTATCCCGGGAAAATTCAAGATTACCGAAAACCCAGCTGAAACTGAAGCTGGAGCAAATAAATATAATATCTAATTTACTACACATATACTACTGCTACTACTTAATCAAATATAGGTATGATATTAAGATTATAAAGTAAATTTACCAAATAAAAACATGACAAAACGGAACTCAGTTTAAAGTATCGTGTAATCGATAGCGATCAACATTACTCTAGTTGTTCCAATTACTGTTATAAATCATAAACTATCCTTTGTTAATTTAAGTTATAACACTTTATGTAGTTTAAAATTTATCATCATGTTCATCAAACATTAAAAATTCTCATCAATAATAAAAAGTAACTATCGAAATAAAATAATATAGACGCATATAGATCTTCTCCTTCCTGCCCTTATCCCGCCTAAGCAGGGTCGGCACAAAATGTGTTTTTCTTCCATTCCTCTTTGTCAGCCGTCATTTTAGTTATCACTTCCTTTTTACATATCACCTTTCACACAATCAATCAACAATGCCAAATATAAAAAATAACAGTTATTGGAAATTGGTTAAAAATCATAATAAACATAAACAAACACATAATTTAATTTTTTTTAATCATTTAACTCACTGATTCAGATGTCAATTAATCAAAGTAAAGCTAAGTCAAAACTTTACCTATCTACAAAATATCTTTTTCAATAAATTTATTAGTCCCTGATTCATAGGATCGTAAATTACAAAGCTAAAAGATACGCGGTGGATTTTAATTTAAAATATCTTTTAAAAAGTTATAGATTTATGTTTGTCGACAACTTTTAATTACTAAGTTTTGTTTTTTGAGATCGGTAAAGTTACTCTGGGACATCGATGTAAAATATCCTAGATGTACAATTATGTTGGTTAGTTAACGCCAGTTCTAAGTTAGGTTTTAAGTAAATGATAGGTTAAAAGATTGATTTGACGTTTAATATTTTTATGCAAAGATCGGTTCACAATCCGATTATTTTATGCATACATTTTGACTGTAGGTATAAGTAATGTAGGTAACCTAATTTGAAGTCAATATGAATGGATATTCGGTATTGTCGTTATTTTATAGTAGCTGCCTCCGCGCGATTTCAGCCTCGTAGTTCCCATTCCCGTGGGAATACAGGGATAAAATATAGCCTATGTTACTCTCTGATAATATCCGGCTTCCCAACGGAGATTTTTTTTTTCAAATCGGTCAAGGTTAGCTGGTAACCAAAGCATTATATTTTAACTTCAATACCAAACTTTATCGATGTTTATCCATCTCGTAAAATTTTAATCTATGTCCCTCGGCCAAATATCAGACATTTTAATGTTCTCACTTTGACCGAAAGGAAAGTTTAACAACAAATGTCTCAAGGATTTTTTTTTATTTATATTTTCATTGCTAAAGTTTGATCGTTTCCTTTCAGCTTGTGAAGGTACTTACTGGGTTCTTTGGGATTTGGTTTTTGATACCTAAAATATATATATTTATGACTTTAAACGGTTGATTTGTGATTAAAACGAAATTGGTAATATTTCTATAATTCGATGGTATATAATAAAAAATATGATAAATGCTAAAATTACGATGAATTGTAAAAATCAATTACTGCTAGATTAGCAATTTGTAAGCTGGCGAAAATTAAATAAAGACAATATAATTATTTTGAAAATTCCTAGAATTTGAAATAAATTTAAAAAGTTGAAATGACACTTTTTTGGATTATTTTTAGCGAAATGTCAATAGCTGCGTACTAAAAAAAACAGCCAAGTGTGTGTCGGAATAGGATGTGAGTAGTTTCATGTCATTAGGTATTAAAATCGAGGAAAAAAAGCAAAATATAATAGAAGTCTCTACCATGGGTTACTTCCCGCGGTTTCACCTGCTAACCCTGAGACCTCAAATTTTCCTTTTTTTTTCCCGGGAAAAATTCCGGGAAAATTTGAGGTAGTAACTAATTCCATTTAACCGACTTAACATAAAAATAGTAGCTAAACATTTTTGATCTGTTAATTTCCGTTACGATATAATTAATAAGCGGAGACAGGAAACTTCGCATTGAGAGATAACGGCCGGGGAACCGAACCGGCTACCCGATGGAAATGATTCCGCTTTATCGCTCCTGGCTATAAATTAAAAAAAAGAAAAGTTCAGTGGGCAAGGGTGGGATTGAAGGTAGCGTGAAAAAACAGAAAATGAAGTATGAGCTAGCTTAGATAACGGGTCGTGAATTCGATTCTCGGTCATTTTGTATTTATACTGATGATGGCATATAATATAAATAAATACAAATGAATATCATAGAACATTTGTGTGCATGAACATCTTTGTTCTATGTCACAAAGTAAATATTAATGGAAGAAGATATTTTTTCCAAAGAAGTTCTTTGTTACCATATCACAAGCTCTGCTTAGTTTGGAATCAGATTGGCCGTGTGTGAAAAATGTCCCAGGATATTTATTTATTTAAATGTTTATTGTAAAACTGCTATAAAATACCTTTGAGTGTTTATGATAGGCACTTTAAAATATCAAGTTAATCCAGTTTTTTTAGGATTCTGCAACAAAGCAGTAACGGAAAAATATAATGTAAGATTATTTTTTTTTTCATTTTTTTTTACGATTTGGGATTTCCATTTTAATTCAAATATTTGACAGAAAAATATAATTCACTGTTAAAAGAGACCTTACTTAATTAGTTCAGAAGATACTGGATTGGATTTAAGTTGGCATCACATCGTCAATCCCCTGGTATTGCGGATGTACATAAACGGTGACCGCTTACCATCAGGTGGTGCCTCTGCCTGTATGTTAACCTATTGACATCATCATTTGTTCTCCTCCTCCGCGCTCACCGAAACAGTCCGCGTAAGGGTGTAAAAGCCATCTGAGGCTAACGTCTTCTAGTCTATTAAAAAAAAAAGATTGTCACGGACACGTCCAATGGAAAGCTACATTATCAGGGAGTAAAATTAGTTATATTTTATTCACTACACGAGTAAAACTGTGAGGCGGAGGATAGTGAAATATATAAACAAAAAACTACTGCAAACTATCAAATAATTTATTAGCAAAAATTCTAGTAGGTACCTAAACAAAATAATATATATGGCTGGCTATTACCTCGCCCAAAGAATAAGGCTCGCCCTCCAGCGAGGTAATGTAGCCAGCATCCTGGGCACTCTACCACAGGGCAGAGATTTAGATAATATATTTTATTTATAATTTTAATTTAGTATGTACATATTTATACCCGTTATTTAATATTAAGTTATATTATAATACAAAATAATCAGCATTAATGAATGTACGGAACATTTGATGCGTGGATACAATTAAATATCTTTATTTATATTTTGAGAAGCTTTTTATTATAGGCACATATACCTACTACACGTTCGTTTTGTAATTTATATTAACATTATCGTTGATTCAAGTATTCAGAACAGTCGTGTTTAAGACAAGGAAACCTTCGACGGAAACATGTATTACGAAAAACCTTTACATAAATAACTTACTGATTTTTACATAAAAAATAATTTATATTACAAATAATTCGCACACCTAGATCTAAAGAGGTATATCTCAAAAAAGCACTTTTAAAAAAAAACACGTAAAACTGTTTTTGTGTCCCTGTGCACTACAGGAGCGTTTTGTTTTTATGGTTTGCTTTATTTATACACACGAATAATTTTCTTGTATTAATTTAGCGTTACAGCTCAAAAATCGAAATTTTTGAAAAAACTTTAATAAACTTGTCAGCAATACAGAATTAACTCAAAATATTGTATCCATTTAATCAGCACTAACCATCTAAAAAGTGACAATTCAAAATAATACTGCTTCGAATTTGAACTAAATAGGTACAACTCAAAATAGAACTCAATAAAGTACCAACAAAAGGGACTCTTAAGCGCCATATAGCACTGAAGGTTGCACTTATTTTGAAATTTGTTTCATTGGTCAGATAGGTATCCGTATAGGAAATTAAATGGTGAGCATAACTCAATATCGCCGATTTTTGACTTAACTCTCTTTAGATCTAGGTGTGCGATTATAACCATGGAATTAAGTGAGAAAAGTGATACAAATAAAATAGAATGGAAATATTTTTTCAGACAGGTTTGTTTATATATTACTAGTGACTCACCTTGGATTTACTTGTAAAAATAATTAAAATAATTAATAAATATCTTTGGATATTTTTCATACACGGCCAATCTGATTCCAAACTAAGCAGAGCTTGTGATATGGTAACCAGATAGCTGACATATACTACGCTTTAAATACATACTTATATAGATAATTACATCCAGACACAGAAGAAATACCTAGACATATTCATGCATACAAATGTTTGTCCTGGGTGGGATTCGAACCCATAAACCTCAAAGCTGGCTGCCGACTGAATTTAAAATCTTTAAATTTTTTTTGTATGCGAGCTTTTTTGTTTGACTATACATAAGTGCTTGAAAAGGCCTATTTACGGTTAAAGAACTTTATTTCCTCATAAGATTAACAACAATCACTTACAGAGAAAATACAAATGATGTCTAGGTATAAGTATAACGTTAAAAAATATTGTTAATTACGTGTGGGTCGGTCGGTAGTGTAACATGCGATGCGTACGAACAAGTTCTCGTAGTACCCACAAAAATAGTGACAATTACAAAGCAACGGTAATAAGGCAGCGGTCACAGTAGTGCAACCCGCGTTTTATCTTAACTTTTAAATACAACTTAAAATACTCTATTTAAATACAACTTATACTCGTATATATAACAAAGTCCCCGCCGCATCTGTCTGTCTGTCTGAACGCGATGAAAACAAAAACTACTGAACAGATTTTCATGCGGCTTTCACCATATTACGGAGTATTTCATGGGGAAGGTTTTTATGTATAATACATCAATGTGGACCCGGTAGGTTGCGCTGGTGGGCAGGACGAAGTCTGGCGGGTCCGCTAGTCCTACTACTATTATAAAGGCGAAAGTTTGTAAGTATGGATGTATGTATGTATGGATGTTTGTTACTCTTTCACGCTCCAACGGCTGAAGGGATCTGCTTGAAATTTGGCACAGAGCTAGAATATGTTCTGGAATAACACATAGGCTACTTTTTATCCCGGGAACGCGGGTGAAACCGCGGGGAGCCACTAGTATATTATAAATGCGAATTTGTGATAATGTATGGATGTATGTTTGTTACTCTTTCACACAACAACTGCTGAAGCGAACGCAATGAAATTTGGCACAGACCTTGAATATGTTTTAGGAAAACACATAGGCTACTTTTTATCCCAGGAAAATATCCCCGGAAACGTGGGTGAAGCCGCAAGGAGCTTCTAATATAGATAATATATTTTTTTGTGTGTGTGTGTTTTTTTTTATAAAAGTCACGGAAAAAAATAACAAAAAAAACAAGTTTAGGTTGTAGAAAGGTAGGTACCTACTTAAAATTTATTAGGTGACTAGCTGCCTCCGCGCGGTTTTACCCGCGTAGTTCCCGTTCCCGTGGGAATACAGGAATAAAATATAGCCTATGTTACTCGGGGATAATGTAGCTTTTCAAAGGTGAAAGAATTTTTGAAATCGGCCCAGTAGTTTCGGAGCCTATTTATTACAAACAAACAAACAAACAAATCTTTCCTCTTTATAATATTAGTATAGAAGTATAGATGTGGAATTTATTTTTATCACATTCCTAATATTCCTTAGGTATTATATTATACATAATTATAATATAAATTTATTAAAATTTAATTAATTATTGTTATGGGTCGGTCATAAATGCCACCAAAAAATATCGGTCGTCCTTTATAAGAATATAATTAAGTTTTAAGAATAAATGATACCTACTCTGCTATTTTATTATATACTAGTGGCTCCCCGCGGTTTCACCCACATTCCTAGGGGACTTAAATTTTACCGGGACAAGTAGCCTATGTGTTATTCCAGAACATATTCTAACTCTGTGCCAATCTGCATCGCGATCCCTTCAGCCGTTGTTGCGTGAAAGAGCAACAAACATACATAGTCACAAACACTAAGGATATACATTTATTTACTTCTAGCTTCTGCCCTACGGTTTCACCCGCTTTCAGGTTAATCCTGGGTGTCAGCTAACTCTGAAACAATTTTTATTAAATCGCTCCAGAAGTTTAGACGTGAAGAAATAACAAACATACTCACTAAAAAACTATCGTCATTATAATATTAGTGTGATTATTATACTTTTAATGTGTAAAAGTCATTATAGGCTTATAACATTTAAATACAAAAAAGGTATATTTGCAAAAAAAACATTTGTTGTTATTTTTATCGTTAAAGTAAATTTTATGCTAATTATTACCTTTATTTCGGTGACATACCTGCCTACCTAGTGATCATTCATTATTATCTGTCAATTAATTCAGTAAAATACCTACTAACAAAAACATGTTTACGTCTTAAAAAAGGCACGTGTTTTTTTTAATGAAACTTAGTAAATAATATGGTGGTATTGGCAACAATTTTCAAAAAAAAATTTTTTTTTCTAATAAACCTTTACAGGCACTTATTTATAGTCACTCTAATGCTCTGCATAAGGTCACTATTGCGACAAACACGACAATTACCTACTCTTTTTAATCAAATTTGTTTGTAAAGGAATATGAATGGTTAAAAAATATCAAATCTTCTATACTGTTCGGATCTGTTTAAATCTAGAATATCACTTTTTAGGTATTGATTTGCAGTGGTACATGGGTGTCCTACTTCTCTCTAGGACTGTGTGCTGGATCACCCACAGTCCTAGTCCCTCAGCTAAGGCGAGAAGCGAACTCGACTGCAGCCGTTAGCGAAGATATGGCTTCTTGGCTACGTAAGTTATCTACACTATAATATGTCTATACTAATATTATAAAGAGGAAAGATTTGTTTGTTTGTTTGTTTGTAATGAATAGGCTCAAAAACTACTGGACCGTTTTAAAAATTTTTTTCACCATTCGAAAGCTACATTATCCACGAGTAACATAGCCTATATTTTATCCCTGTATTCCCACGGGAATGGTAACTACGGGGTTAAAACCACGCGGAGGCATTATGAATATTTTGATCCTGACTCATACTATGTGGTTGCTTTCAAAGCTAGAGTGAATAGAAATTTTCTATGTGTAACATGTTACGGTTCGATGCAAATGTAAGCTCATTTGATAAAAAAAAAAAAATGTGTGTGACTGGTTCACTTACTTATTTAATGATTAAAAAATCTACTTTTATTTTTACAGCGAATGTATGTGGGTATGTTTGTTACTATTTCACGCAAAAACTACTGAACCGATTTGAAATTTAGAACGCAGATCGTTTATAAACTGGATATTTCTCTTTACATAGCATAGGTACCTACTTTTGATTAAAAATTTTAATTATCTCTGATACGGGGGTGAAACCGCGGGGAGCCACTAGTTACCCATAAAAGCGTAAAAATAATATTGTTTTGTAATTATCGTGTTAACGGGTATTTTACTTTAAAATTCAATGTTTGTTTTTTAAGTTTTATTTGAATTATTACGAATTTGAACGACTGTACCAAACCGGTACGTTTTTAGTTTTCCTCATCATATTTTAGTTATTAAAATATAATTAATGATGCATTTATCAAAAATCTACTAACATGGGTACTTATTGTACAATCATGGTGGGTGCAGGTTCAAACCAACCGTACTTCTGAGCTTAAAGGTATTTATATTTATAGGCTTTAAGGTATTTATAATATGGGCCTAGTTGCCTGAAATAAAGGATTATTATTATTATTATTATTAAAAACTTACATTCGGATTCACACCACTAGCTTTCGGAGAAGGAAAACATCGTGAGGAAACCTGCATGCCCGAGATGTCACAAACGCATGTGAAGGCCCGTGGTTGACTAAGGCCTAAACCCCTTCGTTGTTAGGGGAGGCTCGAGCTCTTCGATGGAGACGTATAGGTATGAGTTGATGATGATGGGTACATATTTATATATATTTTTCATTATTTCAGCGGCCATCTTCAGTTACAGCGGCCTACCCTGGGTTTTCGTATTACCACTACTTATCACTTATATTGGAAGAAAAATACCTCACAGCCTCGTCTGTATTTCTACCCTTATTGGCTTCATCGTATTCTACTGCAGTGAGAGTTTAACTCAAATAATCATAAGTGAAGTTTTACAAGGTAGCTTAACTGCTGCCTTTTTGACCATATCCTTGATCATCATCACGGAGTACACATCCTCAAATTACAGGGGTATATTTTTAACAATCAAATCTGCCACATTCTTCTGGGGGATTTTGGTTTCCAATGCAGTTGGCACCTTCTTTCATTGGAAGAAGATTGGATTGCTGGGCATTGTCTGCTCTATATATAGCTTATCCACAGTTATATTTTGGCCAGAATCTCCATATTGGTTAGCAACAAAGAAACGTTTTGATGATTGCTCTGAAGCCCACAGATGGTTAAAAGGATCTACAAAAGCTTCTGAAATGGAACTGGAAAAGCTTATCAGCTCTGAACGTGATAATGATTTCTCAAGCACTAACATATCTAAATACACTTTGAAAGAACTATTTAAGATTGTTCTTCGCAAACAATTTTATAAGCCTCTCCTACTGTCAATTTTAGTTTTAAGTCTCTATTTGTTGTCAGGTAAATTAGTTTGTACAATATATGCTTTAGATATAATAAAGAAGATAACTAACAGTGAGTCTACGGCATACAGTGCTATGTTAATATTAGATGCTGTTACAGTTTTTAGTATGTACATCGGTTGTGGATTAGCAAAGATATTTAGAAGACGAGCTATATTATTGATTACTTCATCTATAGGGATAGGTTTTCTATTTACAATGTCTTTGTATTTATATTTAGTTAAATTGTCTTTTGTAAGTGAGAACAAATATGTTTCTTTAGCATTATTATCAGGGTATTCGATCAGCATTAGTTGTGGTCCTATGATAATGGCGACTTCAATATCTGGGGAATTATTGCCTTTACATGCGAGAAGTATATCAGTTTGTGTTATAGCATTATCATTTAAATTAATGTATGGTACAATAGTGAAAGTTTCGCCGTATCTCTTTAAAGCGTTGGACTTGCATGGAACGTTCCTTTTTTATGGCATTTCGTCGTTGATATGTTTAATTCTTGCATACTTCTATTTGCCGGAAACCAAAGATAAGACATTACAAGAAATAGCTGATTGCATTATGGGTATAGATTCAAAGGATATGGAAGAGGCTAGAGAGTTGATGCAAATAGAAAGTCGTGATGCAAAAATTTATATTGTACCCAAGAAAGTTGACTCACCTCAAATTTCCCCAGTAATTTTGTTATCAAAAAAATAATGTTAATTATATTTTTTGAAATACATAAAATAGGTAAGATGCCTTAAGAATATTCATACTAATTAAATAAGGTATCGTATTATAAATTTTTTAAGTGTTTTTTGTGCTGTGTACCTATTTAATAGTAGTAAATAAAATAATAAGGAGCACAATCATTTTGTACCTACTTGTCCTTAAATACCTATAGATCTATATTCAATTAATGCGATACTAGTGGCTCCCTGCGCTTTCACCGGGAGATCTTCTATTTTCCCGGGATTGAAAGTAGCGTATGTTCTTTCTCAGGCTCTAGACTATCTGTGGACCAAGTTTCATTTAAATCTACTCAGTTTAACAACTTTCAGAACCGAGCATGAATATTATGACTATTCATAAGAGCTTGTAAGTGCCTATTAAAAGAAAAAATATTTTGATTTTGATTAGGTAAGTACTTTTAGCGTAAAAGCGAGACAGTGAGAGTTACTTTCGCATTTATCATATTACTTAGTTTGGATTTCTTTTTGCACAGACATATTTTCATCTGGATAATAATACCTGCTAAAATCGGTAATAGTATAATATACTATCTAAGGTACGGTAGGTACTGTGAGGGCCCGTTTATCTCGTTAAAGCAAAATAGCTCCATCTAGCGTTGAACTGAGGCACTTGAATAACAGTTTGTCCTCCCGCTACACAATTTGCTTGAGAACAAACTTAACTAATCGATCGATTATATAAATCACGCTAGATGGCGTTTAATGATCAATTATTATTTTAGTTCCTCTATTAGTCCATGATTGAAAAATATTACAGGACGATTCACGCGTAGACTTTTATCAAAATAATAGATAATATAAATTGTTTTGACTAACCTCGACGTTTTGATCGAGTTGCCTTGATTGTGGTCACGAGAAGCCTTCATAAGTTCTAACACTGCTTTAGCTAATTCTTTCATTAATTCATTCAATAAATAAAACACAATTTTTTTAATCATTTACAGTGAATGAATTGTAATAACAAGGACTTAACGGATTTTTATTAGCGCCATCTATTTGTTAATACTAACAACAACTAGTTCTGACTTATTGATTAGTTTTTACGGTGCACCACATTTTGTATAGATGGCACTACTTGTGTATTATATTCTCTTCATTCTCCCAAAGTAAATTATATGCCTTTCGTAAATTTATTAACTTTTGAATCCACACCAAGAATATAACTTATAAATAATTCGACCTATCCGTAGAATAAAAGAAAAAGTTAAAAAGGTAAGATTGATTTTCACATTTTTAACTTTTTCTTAATCGGTTTAGGGAATTGGTACTTCATCGAGCATGTAACCAATAGAGTAGAACTGTTAACAGTTTTGTTAGAAAACAAAATAAGCCAAAACGCTGCGCCGGCCCCTGTGTTCTGATTGGCCGACTCAAGGTCAAGTGTTGCACTAGACGTACACACAGGTCTCTTATTGGTCGGGTACTGTTTTAGTTCGAGCGTGGCTTGTTAGTTATACGTGACAAATCATTGATGCGTTGCTAAACAAATGGCTCACTATTGCTACTCTATTGGTTACATGCTCGATGTGGTACTTTTACCGACGTATTTAAACATTACTATCCGTTTATTTAATATAGGTACCTAATTGTAGACATAAACATACAATAAAAGTGGTTTGGGTTCAAAGTCCTATGAAGCTTTGTTCTACGGAAAGGTCGATTATTGACAGTAAAAAAACAAACAAAATAAAATAAAAGAAAATATTGATATAAAAATCATTTTATTATGAAATGTTACAAATTTTACTACTTAATATTTACCAGTTAATAGAAGAAACTAAAACAATTATTGTAAGGGTCGTATTAAAATAATAAAAATAATTTCAATAATGACGATACTAAAACGTAACGCTTTTAAAAATTCAAATTATATTATTATGATATTTTACTATAAATATTGATATATACAATGGTAACCCCGCGGTTTTACATGTTTTATTTATTCCGGGATAAGTATCCTATACATTTTATCTGTATGCAAGTGTCATATTAAATATTTTCATTGATTTTAGTGTGAATGTGTTGAAAGTACATTTATTTTATGAGAGAAAACACTTCAAAACTACATTTTGTGTTACTTTATTATTATTTGATCTAAAATATAGATAATAGACTTATTTTTATTTGACATCACAAAACACAAACAGATTACAAAGTTTCACAATTTTTATTTATTATGTAGGTATCGTAAGTGTACCAGTCGTGGCCACGGTACCAGTAATGGCCAAAAATTAAAAGAAACATCTAGCATTCGGACATGAGCGAATGTTTTTACATTGGGATCACTGTGACATAGACTTTAGACATCAACCTATCTAAGTTTAACGTTTTATTGAATTCAGTCAGTTACATGTACAAATTTGCGCGAATTCAAAGTGTAAGGTGATTTGAAATTGACAACGACGGCTTTTCTTAAGGAAATCGTTAAGGCGGTGAGCAGAAAGATTCACTTGTAAAATAGGATTGCTTAATTAAAATCAAAATTAGTTTTGTTTGATGACTAAAATAAAGATAAACTAAGACTAAGACTGGGGTATCCATTAATGAATTTTCCCTGTCCAAGACTGGGTCACAAAACTACAACTTTTATTTGTTAAATTAATTGAATCCAGCTTTGCCGTATCTCACGCGCAACACATTACAAATATTAAATAAGGACTGGACTTCACAGTTTCACTATATTCAGTGCTGAAACTTTCACAATTTCGGTAATATTTCACAAAAACCAGTTTTTTTTTCTTAAACTGGCCACCATTGGCCACCATACCTTACGTCGATTTCAGACAAACGGATAAATATCGTGGGACATTTTTTACACATAGCCAATTTGATTCCAAATTAAGGAGAGCTTGTACCATGGTAATCTGATCTGATAGTAACATACTACATATAAGTATTAACTTTACACCCAAAAACAGAATACAGATTTCTCTAAACATCCAAAAGTTTGTCCTGTGCGGGAGTCGAATCCACGACGGAAGACTCATCATTCGACATTATTATTTTCTTGTAACAAAAGGGTTCAATAGCATTTTTACATTTTGTTTATGTAAATATGAATTAAAAAACGTTTTTTGTTGTTGTCTGTTTATAATCTTATCTTTTCGATATATGGAGTGCAAATTAGAGCTTGGGAATTACGATTAAAATGAATCACATGGGACGATGTTAAATATACCTACAGGAAACGGAATCAAAAATATATATTTCACAATCATATAAACCAAATTCTAAAAGGGATTTTTGGCGCTCGATAAAAATTCAATTAAAAGCATTTAATGAAAATTTTGCATTTTTTGTATGTATGTATTTAAAACTTACTATTGAGGCATCTATCTACATAGTTGTCAAAATACTTGTTTTGATCTGTTAAGAATTAAATTGTAAAATAAACAAGTTTAAGAATGGGTCTTGTGAATTAAATAAATCTATTTATTTTTACAGTCCAAAAATACACATTTAATAAATATTATCTTGTGCACCCTGTAGTTATAAAAAAATATGATAACATCATAAAGATTCTGATAATTTTAAAGGTGACGTTTTTATCATTGACTATAATTAAATACATTTGATAAGTCATACATAAAAATATTACTATCGAACCATTTAGATAACTAGCGCCACCTACCGGATCCAATTGTAAATATAAATCATTCTCCAATGCACTTGAACAAATCCAAAAAATCATCAATATTGGTCCAACCGTTTAGGAGTTTAAAATAATAGTTTAAAAAATGTTTGAGAGACAAAGAGACAACATTTTTAACAGTCATTGTTTTAGGTGATAATGTTCCAATTATATTTCCATGTACAGACAGCAATCAGTTACATTTTTATTATATACATATATTGATGTTATAGTACACTCAAACAAACATGTATTAATATAAAATTAAACTAAAAATAATATTCGAATTTTCGTATAAAATATTGTGCACCATATTCCTATTTAATTACATTAACAATAATAGTGGTAAATGCGTTATAAATAAAAAAAATGGCTGATTCTCTATCAGCTGGGAACTGAGTGAGCTTTCAAATACCTCTATCTCTTTTTTTCATATCGTAGCTGATAGAGATCACCGATAATGATACAGTCACTATTTCTGAGCAACGCCTCATTCTGAGGACGCGAAAAATGCAATGTGAGTCTACTCACAAACTTTCAATTTTTTTTAATATTTTTCAAAAATTTTCACAAAACTTCCAAGTTCGATTTTTCGACGATCATGAATATTTTCCACCTTGACTGTTCTGCCGACCCCAAGCGGAATTTGTGCTAGGCCTGTTGGAAAAAACGTGCTTATAAAATAAATGTAAAAATCAGTAAAAAAAACTAGACAAACATAGACTAAAATTTTTTTAGATATAAAAAAATCCTTGAAATGGAAAAAAATCTAATTAAAAGAGTACCTACGTCACTTAACATAAAACTAATACTATTAAATTACAGAGCGATGTTCACAATCTTGTATAAGAATTGTACCTAGTACTTACACCAAATTTAGTTACAGAATTGTAAGTTCAGGTTATTTTAACACTAGCTTCCGTCCCGCGTAGTTCCCTTCCCGTAAGAATACGGAAATAAATATAGCCTACTAGCGACCCGCCCCAGCTTCGCACGGTTGCAATGCTTATACATCTTTAGAAACCTCCAAAATTTTCAGTGTTTCTCTAACATATTATGCATGTATTGTATATAAAAACCTTCCTATACAATCACTCTATCTATTAAAAAAACCGCATCAAAATCCGTTGCGTAGTTTTAAAGATTTAAGAAGACGTAGGAACAGACAGCGGAAAGCTACTTTGTTTTATAATATGTAGTGATAATGTAGCGATAATGTAGCTTTCCATTGGAAAAAATATTTTTTCAATCAGTTAAGCAAGAGGTTTAGGCTTTATAAATAAACAAACTCACTATAATAATATTATCATATCTACTTAATATATTTTAAATTTTACCTTTGTATGGACTGTGGAAAATTTATATAAGTAGGTGTCATTGTGGGCGAGTGAGGCGGAGTCGGGGGCACGAGGTTAGTCGCCGGGTGGAACACTCGTGCCGACATGCTCATCCCGCCTAGGAGGGAAAGAGAAGAGAATATATTAGTCCCTAAAACTCTGAAAGTCTTAGTATAATATAATAAACTAGCTGCTCCGCGCGGTTTTACCCGAGTTGTTAGTGGGAATACAGGGATAAAATATAGCCTATGTTACTCGTGGATTATGTAGCTTTCAAATGGTGAAAGAATTTCTAAAAACGGTCCAGTAGTTTTTGAGCCTATTCATTACAACCAAACAAACAAAGTTTTCCTCTTTATAATATTAGTGTAGATTGAGTCGATAAAGAAATGGCTTTCAACTATCATGTACTTAGGGAAGTAATTGGTTCCCGTTGGAATACAGGGATACAATATAGCCTATGTTACTCCTTGAAAATATAGCTTAAAAATGGTGAAAAAAATTTTAAATCGGCTCATTAGTTTACACACAAAAATACAATTTTTTCTACTTTATAATATTAGTGTAGATATTTATGTAAATTTCAGTAAATACTTACTATTAGAGACGGAGCGGCCGTATGAAGGTTTGCTGTAATCTTTTGTTGGAGGCATTTTGGTTCTGTGATTAAAGAAAATTTTCCATAAATAACATGTAAATTTAATTGATAAATATTTACTTAAAAATAACATTACTAATAAGGAACCAGTATCTCTTATGTAGTCATTTACGACATAATGTAACTATAGCTTCTGTCTCGCGGTTTTACTCACATAGTACCCGTTCGCGTAGGAATATAGAGTAAATAAAATATAGCCTATATTACTCCCTGATAATGTAGCTTTCCATTGTTAAAAAAATTATTCAGATCTGTCCTGTAGTTCGGGAGTCTATTCGTTCCAAACAAATCATTCCTCCTTAAAAAATTAGTGTAGATATAGACCAATTCTATCATTCTATAAAGTGAATATATAGATACAAAAACCCCGCTTAATCGCCTAAAATCCAAGCGAATTCACAATAATCCCTTTGCATAAGGATTCAATTAAAATCAATCGCTTTGGCGTTTTTCAGTCGCGTCTTACGCCGGCATATCAAAAGAACGTCAGATGTAATCAATTTTACAAATACCCCCCTTTGCGTTCACTTTTTCTTCTATGAAATAAATCTGTTCAGACATCAACCAACGATACAATCTTTCCCATACACTTAGTCTTAAAAACATAATGTCACAATCTAATTTGAACCTTATATTTACCTCAATACAGTATCTACTAGAACGTCTAACTTAGAGTGATATCAAAAAGGTTTTCCACCAAAAATATGGATAACATTGTGTGAAAATATCGAACTCGACCATCGATATATATGTACTACGTACTAGATAGGGCGTTCCGAACACTCGCTTTTATCAACTCAACTGAACTGCAGTCCCCACACCCGACTTTAGTGTGGCTTCGACATTCATTCAGTGCGGGTGCGCACGGAGCAGCGTTAATAACAACGATAATCCGAATCAAAGTAGACCCTGGACGAAAATAACTAGTCAGTAGTCAACTAAGTAAAATTACTACCTGTTTAAGTGAATTAATAGGTGATAATTCCGTAATTCCAGAGTAGAAAAACAATTTATCTAATTAAATACCACGCCATTCTACAATCATATACTAAAACGTGCAGATGTTCCCTTAAAACTGGTTGTAGGTAAAAATATGTAACTGAACACAGACTTGATATGTTTTTTTAGAAAGGTTTTAATTTGATTAATTGTTAATGAGTTTTTAATTAGTAGTGATAGTTTGATATTTTGAATAATTGTTTAATGTTAATTCAAGCCCTGGCCCGTACCTCTGAGTACTCATTTAAGCCATGTGAAGTCCGCCAATCCGCACTAGGCCCCCCTAATATTAATATAATACATTTTGAAATCGAGTTTTATTCTAATAAAGTTTAGAAGGTAAAAAAGATGTGTCACATCTGCGGTGTGAACTCTATAGGGACGACATCTTAGTGTAGTTAACTGAACGAAACGCGTAAGCGCCATGAAATTTGCGGCGCTTACGACGTTTTGGTCGCGAGAAAACTATACTCTAAGCAATCTAGCGCTGTATCTTTTAAAATAGTTTGGTTAGTTGACACAGCTTTATACAGCGCTGCAGCGAACTTTAGTTCTAACTCTTACCAGTTTTTAAACAAATGTTTTACATGAACGTTCTTGTCTATCGCTATACGTCGATGAACTCGACTTTATTAGAATGTCTCAGGAGAGAGTTTGATACGTATTTTCAGTGCCTTAAGATTGATTTAACATTGGCATGTTGTTAGTTAAGTCCTTTAGATTTTAGGGTTCCGTGATCAATAGAGTATCGTTGTGCATTATCGTTATATCGCGGGCATTAAGACGGAACCGTTCAAGGGAAAAATTGGTTAATAAATGTAACATTAAGGAGACTGTACTTTGTACAAGGCATTGGAATTATGTTTTTGATTTTGAGGCATTGTAATTATGACATAGTTTTAGATATTTTATTTTGTACGAAAAATATACAGTACCTTTGTTTCTAATTACTATATAAAAACACCATTATTTTATGATTGGTATGTAGAGTAGGTACATTAGTGTTCCCCTTGGCTATAGAAGGCATGATTTTTTTTCATGTTTTATTTACAATTCTACTAAGTAAATGAAGTGAAATTTAACATGATAATATTGACACATACGGAAAGACACATAATTTTTGTTTAACGTACCTAATATAATGTTTTAAGCTATTTAACTAAAATAGTGTTTTATTGTATTACAATCGTCCTTAAGCATTTATGAACATAATGCCTTTCAGCCAATGCCTTAAAGGCATCCAATGTACAGGGCATCTAATGTGGTAATCAGTGCAAGATGTATAGTCTATACCCGAACTTAGGCCGAAGATAAAGACGATGTTATTCGTTTATTATTAATGTCTCAGATTCGGGGCTTATGCGTTGATATCATATTTTATGTTTGATGTCTGAGGGGCGGGGATTTAGTTATGATGAAGGCAGAATTATTTATTTATGTTGAGATATAGGTGGACCGTTCGTTTGGTGGTAAGTAGTTCATTTTATTTACGTAAGGAGCTACACTGCAATTTATTTATACTATATTATTTTTGATATCCCAGTAAGAAACCTAAATCGACGAAATCACCAAAAAAACCCTTTATTTACGAAATTTATTATTTATATTTTATAAACGGAGTAGAAGATGTTTTTTAGCCTTAAATGGCAAATGAAGTAAGTACGTAAGTTAAAGCATTAAGAAAATACCTATTTTTGAAAGAATTAATTAGAGTTAATTTAGCGTCTAGTTTACGCTAGTATCTACCAGAGCTTCATAGCATAATAAGAGGTCTATAGAGATGAAATTACCAAAAATCTATTTAGAATCAGCAGTTTCAGCATCCGATTAAAATAAGTACCAGGGAGTTATAGCAGAGTAGGAGGCCTATATCTGTCTATACTTAAACTTATCTATATCTATACTAATATTATAATTGCGAAAGTAATTCTGTCTGTCTATTATGTCTGTCACGCTTTCACGCTAGAACTACTGAACGAAATTTGTTACACAGATAGTTTAGACCCTGAGAACGGACATAGGCTACGTTTTATCCCGGGAAAATGGAAGATCTTCCAGATACGCGGGTGAAACCGCGGGGAATATACAAAAAAACACATTTCAAACGCTTTCAGCATCCAGTTTACGTTAGCGAAGTACCAGGGCGCGATAGCATAGTAGCAGGTTAACTCAGTATTTGTGTAAGATAGCAACTGTATCGGAACGATGCTTTCACACTGAACACAGTGTGGAAAGTTCGCCATAGTTTGAGCTGAGCTTTGATGGTGAGCTTATAGTGGATTAGCTTTTGAATTTTTTTTCAGGCAGATATATATTTTTTTCTTAATATATTTTAGTTGTATTTGTATATATAGATAAATCAATTTAATAATGATGTGTGTAATGAAAAATAGTGTTCATTAATTAATGAAGTTACATTTATTCTACGTTTTTTGATACTACCGCGTCACATCTTCGTTTATAGAAAGGGTGCTTAAGAAACGTGAATATGGTGTTTTTTTTTTCTTACATAAAAACTTCTTCTAACTCAACATAAGTTAATAGTGAAATCGGTCCAGCCGTTCACGCGTGATACCGTGACTAAGGAAAAGGATTCATATGTGTAAAGATAGATGAAAATAGCGACTTTTATACATATTTATATAACATATTGTGATACTTTTTTAATATACAAATTTTACAACGAAAAACATCACTAAACCGTCACTTCGTTCTTAAATAAATGACTCAATGTAAATACTTACTTAATTTATAATAATGTTATAATATTTTTATACCTTAAAATAATATAATAAACAATTAGTATTAAATTAAACTATATAGGTACTTAGTGCATACAGGAAGTTCATTTCCTTTCTATTTACTATCGCAATGATGTCATAATGGCTTAATTACTATTGTCATTATCATTAGGGACTTCACAGCCACAAGTACATACTTATAATAGATAAAAATAGGAGAGAAGCAATAATATACTTAAGATACAGGATATATTTAGAATATGTTTATTTAGAATTTTTTTGTTTGGTTAAATTCGCTTAATTTTTAATGAATACTAATCTAACTAATATTTGGTACACAGATAAGGCGTACATAGACGGCAGGGATCTAAAAGAGAATTGACACAAAGGTAGAATATATTCTGGAATAGGACATGGGCTGCTTTTAACCCTGTATGAAAAGTAGCCTACGTCCTTTATCAGGCCCTTGACTATCTGTGGACCAAATTTAATTTAAATCGGTTCGTGAAAGTACAAGCTCTCTATGTCTCGCTGCCGGGTGTCAAACGAAGTTTAAGTAAAGGAAGCCAGCCAGCTCCAAGTGTATAATATTAAGTATTTTTTTTGTAAAAATGATTTCAGAAATAAAGCTAATTTTTTATTGTTTATTTATAAATTGTTTATTTATTATCAGGAAGTAACGTCCACACAACTCCAGCGTCCCCACCACATTGTTCAGTGCACTAGATGCAACTCTCGTATCTATTTATTTATGTATTTACTCACCTACCATCGCATCGGCGACAGCCATTTTCCTTATCAAGCAACGTACACACGGCACGACGGGATGAAATGTATGTTTGTGTATGAATGGGAACAGAGATGTTTGATTGTTAGGAAAACTGGGTGTATGCATACATACATAGATGCAACGTTGAGTTTATTTTGTACTAGCGATCCGCGAGTTTGTACGGGACCAATATTACTGTAATAATTCGGGTGATTTATAAAACCTTATTAAACTTATATAAAATTCTCGTGTCACAAAGTTAGTTACCATACTCCCCAAATACGGTTTGGCCATTTTTTATGAAATTTTATACGCATATTCAGTAGGTCTGAGAATCGGTTACAATCTATTTTTGATACCTATGTGATCACAAGAACGGGAACTACGCGGGTGAAACCGCGGGGCTGCAGTTAGTATACTAATATGAATCTTCCTCTTAGATGAATACTGCATTAAAATCCGTTGCGTAGCTTAAAAAGATCTTAGTACAGGTGACAAAAGGCGACTTTATTTTATTATCTTTATGTGTTAATAATTATGATAAGCTTACAGTGTGAAGCCGGGGTTGGTCGCTGGTTATTTTATTCCATAATAAAAACGAAAACGATGACATTTATAACTATTTAAATCACATGCCCTTTTAAATTGTTGGCTCTTAAATAATGATAAAAACCTTAATACGTGGTAAATTACTGGTTATATCATTATGGAAACTAGTTTATTGAAAACCGGTAAATTGAAGTTACTACTGATAACGATTCAGTGAAAGTGATTTAAAAAAGTCAAGGATATAAGGACACAAACAGACATACAAAACATACAACGTTGATGTAAAAAAAAAGTCACTGCAGTTTTTATACTATGAATATGGAATATTAACAGGTCAATAGGATTTGTGGTTAGTGATCCTGACTTTCAAGCTGCTGGTCGTGGGTTCGGTTTCATCCAGGACATTTTTTATGAGCGGAACATGTCTGTTTGTGAATATCTATTTTAATATAATAAATAACGTATTTATAGTTGGTATGATAGCTATATGGTATTAGCTCTGATTAGTCTGGAATCAGATCAGTTAAAAAAATATCCAAAATAGTTTTTTATTGATTTTGTATTATTACAATAATGAATCAAGGTTATTATTATTTTAAGTTGTAACGCGAAGTAAAATATCTACGTTTATAGATTATCATTAAAGATAAGTCGATATCAGAGTTATAAAGGTACCGTATTGTCTGCAAATTGTATATTCACAATTATGATTAATTCAGAAATGAAGAGAAACGATAAAGAAAAAAAACTTCGAAGTAGCATTAAAAGAAACAAATTCTAACAACGTTATCCCTTAATCCTTACAATTCCACTCTATTCCCCTTCATTAGTTAAACGAAAAAAATAATTTAATTCACCTATAGGACCCCCCCCTTGACCCCCCCAAAGACAATCACTAATTACCTCCGTTAGTAAGCCATACAAATTGTCGAAAATGTTTTCTAATTTACAAAAAAAGCGAAATTTTTTTCACGCCAGCCAAATGAACTTATTTAGCTCAAGCAGGGATTTAATAAAGATTTTTCACGGGTTCTCCCGGTTTCGTCGAAGTTTTTAGGGTTCCTTTGAAGTTTAGTTCGTGGAACCTTCTTTAAAATGTGCTTTGATTATTATTTTTAACCGTGCCGGATCAGTGTACACACGACTGCTGTGTAGATTCAAATCACTAGCCTCTGAGTTTTAAAGCTTACGTACGGATTCACACCACTGGCTTTCGGTGAAGGAAAACATCGTGAGGAAACCTGCATGCCTGAGATGTCAAGGTGGTGGACTATCTATGGCCTTAACCCCCTCGTTGTTGAAGAACGCTCGTGCTGCAGTGGAGACGAATATGAGCTGATGATAATGACTCTACGCAAATAAATTCATTCGAATATGAACTCTATATGTTTGTTACTAAGGTTACAAAAGTGTATAGTATGATTGCATTTTTGATTTTGAGAACATTTTAAATATATCAAAACCTATTTATTGTAGTAGTTATCAACGGATAAAGTTAATTTTATCTGATTATGTCATTTGCAATAATATTATAATCATCTTAATAACAACTATATGTTTTCCTGTAAGTTGAATTTGAATTATCAAACGAGTCATACTTTTTGTTGCCGGGAACGCGTGTAAAACTACAAGACGTTGTTTATATCTAAAAATCTATCGCAAAAAAATTAAACGAATTTTAAAACTGTCTAACTCTCTTCAAAAACTCCTATTTAAATGTGAAATAAGAGTCACCTAGTACATTATAGCAATATATATACATTTTCTACGGAACACCGAATCGAAAGTACGTTGCGCACATTAAATATTTCTCTTCCGGCGACTTTTTCACACTGTGTTACTAATCTGGACGATATTTTCGTGTCACAGATTGAATTAGTGCAGGACAAACGCACCTCGTTTTTGGAAAAAAAAACACGCAAAAATTGCCTTTGGATTTATATTTATATAAATGGATAGATAGAGCTTGATTAGCGAGAATGAGAATTTGTTAAGAAATACATGTTAATTTGGAGATTGGACGAGGGTGTCAAATTATATTATTTTGTTGATATTTTTCGAGGGTTTTTATAATAAGTAGTATTTTTTACATTTAAAATTTTATAGGTATACTTATCATACGTTATTGGTTAGTGAGTTTAAGTTATATAAAGTAGCAACTTGCTTTCGCTAAGGATAGTTTTATTTGATCTACTAGACTGACTGATTGAAGGAGTCAAAGTCGTCGCCATATTCGAAATCGGTCGGACCAATCATCATCAATTTTAACTATGTAGTAGGTGCCGAAGTCCCCATAGTATGTTTGGACTCCCCCATGTAACTAATATTAATAAACAGTTGTTTTTTTTACTTTATTAGTACAAATCAATATAAATAATAGATTACTAGCGCCATAGTTAACTGTGACATAAAAGCATTTTTTTCTAGAATAGGCATAGACTTTATAAGCATACTCAGTTTTCTTTGTATTGTAGATAGAAATATATTACAGTACACAAATATGAAACCTTCTATTAAATTTGCAATTTTTTCTTGTGATCTATTGAACGTACTTTCTTTTCTATTGTTCATGTACAAAGGGTATATTTTTTAATCAGTCGAATGCACCCTAACATCTCAAACATTAATCCAGATTAAAAAAGGCGGCACATCAAACAAAACGCTCTCACAAAGGGTTGCTCTAACGCCAAATATTAAATTACTCAATATTTCATACCGATACTAATTTCGCTATCTTAACCCTTTGCCGGCCGCGGTACGACAGAAAATATTACGCAAAAAAAAATATACGAAAGTATCCCAAGAAGAAAAAACGTCCCAAGCTTAATTGACATTCTTTATGAGCGTCAGCCTTGACTTGGGGATATTTTTTAATTAGATATATTTTATAGCCTTTTTTTCGAAAGGGGAAAGCGCGAATAAAGGGTTAACATTTGTTTGAGCCCAATGAGGGAGGCGGGGGGGTCAATATTAGCCTACCTTGGTAATCAGGCGGGAAAAAAATGGTCGATTAGACCCCCTTTTGTGACGTTAATTTAGGATCATTGGTTGGGCCTACGTGCTCTTAAGGTAGGCGACGTCGCGAGCCCCTTCCCTCAGTAAACTGTCTTTACAAATGGGCTATGCAAAGGATCGCGATAAAGGGTTATTTTTTAAGTCCAACTTGTATTATTAAAGTTTTGTTTATTATCAGTATTTTTTTTGGCTTTATTTTTTTCTTGGCTTGAAAATTAAAGTCCCAAAACTCATGTTTCAAATATGAAACGAATATCATTCATTTAATGGCTTTCTTGTGTACTTTATTTATTATTTACTGTAACTATCTATGTATATAACTAAAACAAAGATGAAATAAAAAACATAACAATTACATAATAAAAAAATATAAATTGGAGCTTTGAAAAATGTGTTACAGTTTTGGAAAGAATATTGTATGAAATTTGAAGAAATAACTTATCGAATAGTATAATATTTACTAGCGACCTGCCCCCTCTCCGCACGGCTTAGCAAAGCATAATTGTCATATTTCAACAAATGAACACAAAACAATATTAAACTTTTAACTTCAAACCTTCCTTCTGAATCACTCTATCTATCGTTTAAAAGATCTAAGCGTACAGACGGTGGAGAGCGACTATATTTTAAATTAGCCTTTTATATTAGTGTGTTATTTTCCTTAAATATGACAATAATGCTCTACTAAACGTGCGAAGCCAGGGCGGGACGCTAGTTACTCTACATAAATAAATACTATTTCCAATATTATCCTTATAATTAGAATAATGATTTTGTAACTATAATTTTAAAATATTAGTCATCCTATGCAAACAGGTCGTTGACCTGTGACATTTCATTTCATGTTGTAATATGAAGTTTTTGCAAGAAAAATCGAGACCGTGACAAAGGTCATTGACACTAAACGTCATCACATCTGAGCCACATCACCAATGTATATATATATACCAGTATGTGCAGTTAATAGGATACCCCAAGTTCGTACAAAAATATGTACATGAACTAGTCTGTATGTTCTAAGAACCTATAACATATTTAAAATGGTTGATTTTTTTATTGTCTTAAATCTGATTGGCTTTGTACAACCAAATGTTTAAGGTGATTTAATACATATAATATACCTAATGTTTCATAGCCCCTACAGTTTCACCTGCGTTCCAGGGTATTTCTTCAATTTCCGAGAAATATAAAGTAGCTTAGTTAATCCAGGCTATAAACTATCTTCCAGATTTTATCGTAATCCATTTTGTATTTTTTGCATATAATACTAATTTAAGATTACATACGTAAAAAGGTGAAGGAAAAGATCGTGAGGAAACCTGCATGCCCGAGATGTCACAATTGAAGGCATGTGTAGTCCACCAATCCGCACTAGGCCCGCGTGGTGGACTGTGGCCTAAACCCCCTCGATGTTAGGGGAGGCTCGAGCTCCGAGCGTGGAGACGTATATGAGCTGATGATGATGATGATGTAAAAAAGTACCTACTAAGTAAGCTTACATAAAAATTACATCGTGCAAAAACTAAAAACACTGATAGGAATTACAAATACTGAACCTGAACTCAAACTATAGTACCTATTTTGAGTTTTGAATTTTTTGTTCAACATCATTATAAAAAGGTAATTATAAATTATATGCTAAGCAACTAGATAATCTACATCACATGTCCATAAAAACGTTATCTTAATTCATATTACATAATATCGTCGTGTGAAACAATCGGGGGAATTCCCCCTTAACGATATATAGTTTGCCTAATTTTATTTGCTAATATTTTTCTAATATTTATAGAAGTACTATTTCATTAGAGCTCTAGACAGAGTATTCTAAATTTCTGAGCGTGCGCAGATTTTGATATAATAATGTTACTAGGTATGTTAGATAGTTTGATAATTCTTTATTGTTACACCACAGATAAAACTTAAAATACAGGTAACATAAAGACAAGAGTGTTACATTGGGCGGCCGTATCGCTTATAGTGATCTCTTCCAGGCAACCTTAGGATGAAACCTTCTTATTCATTATAATCAAATACTAAGTTGACTAGCTTTCACCACGAGGTTTCACCCGGAAATCTTCAAGATTTTCTAGTATAAAAAGTTTATTCCAGGAAAAGTTCAATGGATTAAGTTTTGTCTAAATCTCTTCAGTCGTTATTTCTATTATATCATAAATGCAAACGTCAATTATGTCTGTGTGTTAGCTTTTCACGCCTATAGACTATGTACAGCCCTAATTTCTATACTATCTCAAAAACTTATGAACCAAATTTTGGTAATTATCTTCCAATAAATGTTAATGATTTTCTTAACTAAAACTATAATAGGTAGGTATTTGGGAAAGGACATAGGCTACCGGAATGTTTAAGGTCACGAAGCTACATATAAAAGTAAAAAACATCCATCCATACATCCATGTATTGTAATATACGATTAGTATAGTAAATAAATAAATAAATATCCTCGGACATTTGTCACACACGGCCAATCTGATTCCTAACTAAGCAGAGCTTGTGATATGGTAACCAGATAGCTGATATACTACTTTTAAATACATACTTATATTTACATCCAGACAAACAATAAAAGTAATAAACATCCATCCATGCATCCATTTAAAACGGTTAGTATAGTTATTAAAAGGTAAACGTAATTACAATTAAGCAGAATCATAATGTAAATAAACTGAGTAGGTACATCCAGCGGCAATGACCTGATACTAATTATATGAATCACTTTTATAACAAAGAGTGAAAAGGATAAAGATCCTGCGCGTGCGCTTCTTAGAACTGCATTTGGAATTTCGGATGTTGAGGAAATTCCGGGGTTTTAAAACGTTTAATTCTTTCATATTTTTTGTGAATGAACATCCTATTTGGATGAGAACTATATATTCACTTTTAACGTTTTAAACCCCGGAATTTCCTCAATATCCGAAATTCCATCCTATATACCTATGTATATATTGTTGTAAATAAGCTAACTATAAGGAATTAGATTGGCCGTGTGTCAGAATGTTCCAAGATATTTTTTACAAAGAATATTTTATTTAAAAAAAAATTATAAGTATTTTATGTTTTTAAGTACAAATATGATAAGTCACTCAACGGATTTGGATGAAATCTAAACACGTAATAGTTTGTAACCTGGATGAACACATAAGCTACTTTGTATCCCGGTAAATTTGAAAATTTCCCAAACCAATAGATTAACACACTTGTCGCGTCACATGTCAAATTAAATAAAGAGCAAAAGTAGTAAAATAATTAATTAAATGCATTTTAAAATTTACATTGATATTACTAATTGTTATAGATATTAGCCAATAAATATAAACACATTACAAGTCGAAGGTTATCAATTAAAACTCAATTATTTGTATTTAGAGTCTATACTCATTAAAACAAGGGTACGATTTGACCTTGACATTGTTAGGGTAATTGTGGTTAATAAAAATAGGGTAAATATTGTAAGGTATATAATACAAATTGAACCCAAGGGCTGTAGGTATATGATAGTACATTGTGAGGCCGAGGCTATAAACCTAGTATGAAAAATTATAATAAATAAATATTTTTGGACATTTTCTGACACACAATCGGATTTCAAACTACTAGTCTGATTTTATTTTTGTGTGTGTAACCAGTATGTAAATCGCATACCCAGATGTATTCGCAACACTGAATTATGTCGAAAAATCTAAAAATCGTTTTTTATATATTGACGAATTTCCGAATATTACAAAGAAATGTATTTATTTGTACATCATGAGGTTCATCAAGAAAGGAGTGAGGATATTTTGACAGGGTCGGCAACGCGTGAGTGACGCCCTTGGTGTTGCGCGCGTCCATAGGCTACGGTAACCGCGCCATCAGGTGAGACCGTATGCCTGTTTGCCACATTAGTAGCATAAAAAAAATACGTCATATTTTTCGAAGGTCTATGCTGACGACATTGTTATCAGTGGTTTTGTGGTCACAATTATTGTCAAAATGAGTACGCATTTACAAAATTAACAGAAAAACATATAATTTTCTTGCAATTTTGCTGAACAATGTTGTTTTAGCATTTTCCAATTTTGTGGAACAGGATTTTCCAATTTTGTGATAAAAATATGCGGTTTGACATTGAATGCTATGACTACGTTAATAAAGTTGCAATTAATTGTGGTTGGATTTAAAATAACGATAACTGGTAATATACCTGTACCCTTTATATAGTCATTGAAATGCATCTACTGTAAAAATATTTGTTTTTGGTACTAATGTTTATATCTGCACTTCTGTTATTTAAAGCCAATCAGATGTCAATTAAAATATGTAATATAGATATTTTAACCAAAATACCTAAGTTACTTATTAATTCAGATTTTTTATATTGGTCATCTTATTTACTGTAGTTTAATACATTCCTTTTAATTATTAGAAATACTGATCACTAAATAATAAAACAAAAAAAATGTCTTTGTTTTTTTGAAGTCGAATAAAAACTAACTTCAAAAAAAGGGGGTTCTCAATTCGTCGGAATTTTTTTGCCATTTTTATATTGAACTACTTTACATTTTGACGCAATTTTTTTTGCATACAAATGCCAAATAGATAATTTCGAGTCTTATCTTCTTATTATATTTATAAGTACGATTACTCATATTGTCATAGAGTCACTAACCTATAGAGTGATAAAAAGCCGTTAATATTTGCCGCTATCCTATTCAAATTGTGTCACCGGGCCAAAAGTATGAACGAAATCGAAGGACCGTTATATACACAGCGTGGGTGGGTGCGCGTGCGCATCATTGAACAACATTGTGATTACTACTATGTAAATGGACATATTTACATATTAATATTATAAACGCGAAATATTTGATGTAGGTACGGATGTTTGTTTCTATTTCATGCAAAAACTACTGAAGGGATTTGTATGAAATTTGAAACACATATTAGTTTATAACCTGGATTAACATATAGGTTACTTTTTATCCAGGGAAATAGAAGATTTTTCGGGAACGAGGGTGAAACCGCGGGGAGCCACTAGTAGAACTAATAGGGATGTTTGGACGGATGGGTGTTTGTTACTTGTATTAGGAGAGAGTAGGTGAAGGGGTCTGCATGAAAATTAGCACAGAGATAGTTGGGAATAGCAAGATTGCTACTTTTTGTCTCATGGTAAGAATGACATTGCAAAAGGTAGAGTTTTATGATTAATTAATATTTAAGTATGTAATTTGGAATTTATTATGGGTTTATTAGTTTTCTATGTCATATTATTTTTTGTTCTTCATTTTTAATGTTTTGTTGGTAGGTACTTAAAATTATTGCTAAAATGTCAAAGTTGGAATCTCAACAGTTAGTAGGTATATTTATTAGTTCTCTAGTAACCCCTATTATTACGGAATTTTTCAGAAAAAAACATTCTATAACGGAACCATAAAGTTATCCTCTTAGAGAGACACAAAGGGCCTACGGTTCTAACTAGATGATTCATTTTCAAACAACTCAGGTAGAAAGTGTAATATGACTCATAGACCATAGTTGACCACAGCTAATCGTTAGCAATTACATATTTTATGTTTACTTGATTCATAGTAAATGCTGTATTTTCCCTAAATAATATCCGGGACAAAGTAAACATTACACTTTTTCCCTTTCACTGCGTATACAGTTACTCCTTTTCTTAACTTCTCCAACCCCTAATAAACGCCCCTGGTGTTGCAAGCGTCCATAGGCTACGGTAACCGCTTCCCATCAGGCTGACGGTATGCCTGTTTGTCACCTTTGTGGTATAAAAAATAAAACAATAGCAAGTAAGGGTAACTACTTAAATATCTCTACACTACACGCACTGCTATTTCAGTACCTATCAGGTACGGAACAAACAGACATGCTCTTGCGGAGATATATTAGATCAGAAATCGGAATCGAATCTTTAGCTAGAAGGTCCAAAATCAAGCTGAAATAAACCTTTTTTATAAATTGAAATAGAGAGAAAAAGAGAGAAATGAAACAGTTTGATTGTTTGAACGCGCGAACCTCAGGAACAACCGGTTTGAAATAAAAAATCTTTTTAGCGTCAGATAGTCCAATTATCAAGGAAATCTATACGCTATATAGCACTGTCGTGTCTGGATGTAAATATCTATATAAGTATGCATTTAAAAGTAGTATATGTAGTATATCAGCTATCTGGTTACACACAAGCTCTGCTTAGTTTGGAATTAGATTGGCCGTGTGTGAAAAATGTCCCAGGATATTTATTATTATTAGGAGCGAAGCATAGATAAAATGCGAAAACGGAGAAGTGTAACGCAAACGAAGTCGCACGGGTCAGCTAGTTTGATGAAACCGTAAGACACTCCATTTGAGAACTTCATCTCATTACAACCTTCTACAGCATTATTCAGTAGAGGTGTATATAAGCTGACGATAATGATGAAACTTAATATAATATTAGTAGATAGCCAACCAAATTAGATAGTCACCAAACAAAGTAATCAGGTCGTATTATTGAAAAAGGATCTCAAACTGCCTTGACCTAGTGGAAGCGTATATGAGTGACAAAGTACTTCTGACAATACTTTAACAGCCTGACTCATTCTTGGAAAGGTGTATCAATTCTTACTAACATTATTAATGCAAAAGTTTAGATGAATGGATGTCGTACTTTTTATATCGGGAGATTTGAGAATCCCCCGGGAATGCGAGTGAAACCGCGGGGAGAAGTTAAATAAAGATATTTAGGTACATATTACCTCTAGTTGACCTGCGCAATTTGATTAGCGTCGTTTTTGCAACGTTTTTGATTGATGCTCCGCTCTTATTCGTCGTAGCGTGATTATACGCCTTACTCGATAAATGGCCTATCTAACACTGAAATAATTTTTAAATAGTATCTACCCGTAGTTCCTGAGATTACCGCATTCAAACAAACAGACAAGTAATAGAGAATAAAGCCCAGGATATTTATTTTATTTTTCATGGAATGCTATGCGTTTTTTTAAATTCATAGAATGACTCAATTTGATTTTTGTAATTAACTTTTTCTTCATGACTACCTATTCTATTATATTATTTCATACTTTTCAAACTCATTAGCAGACCGTTAAAATGTTTTCCTTTTACATATGTTATGAATGGATAATAACAATAATACCTTTTGTAAAGTCAGTAATGTTATGATTCAAATAACTTTTCCTGTTTACTATAAGTATATAAAGTATATGTCTTTAATATGCGTAGCGTATTATATAAATCATTGCTTTGTTAAACAATTTAGTACGAGTTAAACAAAGTATTGAAATGATCTTTCAGAAATGGACTTAGATTTAACTGTGGATAATATTTATTTATGAATGTTACAAAATATATTCATGCGAATACAGGTGTGAAGTAGGTATAACAAAAAATAAATTTATATTATATCCATCGTGCGGTTTTACCCACGTATCTCCCGATTTAGAAGAAATACGGGGATAAAATATAGCCTATGTTACTCTCTGATAATGTAGCTTTCCATTGGTGTTAGAATTATTCAAATTGGTCCAGTAGTTTCGGCGCCAATTCATTACAAACAAAAATAAATGTTATATTAGAGTAGATTTATGTACGACTGATATTTCTTGCATTACAAGTAATATTCAAGATTAAATTAAAAACATAAAATTCCAACGTGTTGCATCTTCACACAATTATGCAACTGTGCATTTTATAAATTCTCAATGCACACGTTGTTAAGAATGTTGGACTCAGCATTTGTGTTGCTGACTCAATAAATACATGCTTATCACGTAATACTTTGTTAACTGCGCGTGCGACGACTATCGTTCTTGCTAAGTGCACGAACAATCACAACATTATTATCGATTATCGATAAATATACTCGCGATAATCGAATGAGTGTTGTCAACAGGCGACGGCCCCTTGGGAGCAGGCCCTTAAAACAGTATTATGTCATTTTAAAAATCAATCTTCAATATAATGTTGCTGAAAAGACGTTAAAAATGTTTCTTTTGGTCGGTAACCACTTACCATCACATTGTATGGACTGTTACAAAACAATCTTGACATAAAAATGCCTATCTGTTTTCAATATGACACTATGGTCTATATGTCAAGCAATAACTTCCGATAAAACGCTTGAATATAGTATAAGACCAGTAACAACAACAATTAGAAATAACGGTCCCAATTGAGATCCTTGTGGAAGAAAAACTCATGGAATATTTCCATTTGAATAAAACATTAATATTATGAAATACCATTATCCTAATGTAAAATGATAAATTGAAAAGAGAAAGTTATTGATTAATCATCAAAAAACTTAGTGAAAGTGTTATGGTTAGTCCGTCCGTACTGACTCACTTTAAGAATACGTAAAAACCTAGCGCCGTGCGCGCAAGAATTTATGCTAAGAATACGGAACTTCTTACTCAGTTGGTAACTGTGACCAAAAATAATGAAACTATTGTGCCATTTAAAAAAAAACTACCTGAGTTTACAATAAACTTAAAAGCATTCGGGGAATCCCAGGACCCGACATTAAACTGTAAATAAAATCACAAATTACCCAGTTCAACCAACTAATATTTATAAATGCGAAAGTTTGTGAGATGTATGGATGTATGTTGTCTATGAATGGCTAAAGGAATCGAAATTTGGCATAGAGTTAGAATATAATCTGGAATAACGCATTGGCTATCTTTCCTCTTTATAATATCAGTATAGATATCTTCTTCTTCCTGCCCTTATCCCGCCTAGGCAGGGTCGGCACAACATGTGTTTTTCTTCCATTCCTCTCTGTCAGCCGCCATTTCAGTCATCACTCCCCTCTTACACATATCACCTTTCACACAATCCATCCATACTTTCTTCGGTCTTCCTCTTCTTTTAAGACCATCCTGCACATTCATAACTTTCCTCGTAACATAATCAGTATAGATATACTAGCTGCCTCCACGCGGTTTTACCCGCGTAGTTCCCGTTCCCGTAGGAATACAGGGATAAAATATAGCCTATGTTACTCATTGATAATGTAGCTTTCTAATGAAAAAAGAATTATTAAAATCGGTCCAGTAATTTTTGAGTTTATTCGTTACATACAAAAATACAAATCTTTCCTCTTTATAATATTAGTGTAGATGAAAAAAAAATGGTACGTTTGTTTGTGCAAGTTCGTCGCACTTTGCGGTGGCATAACATTGACTAGTCTCGATAAGTGATAACCATGATAAGAGTTATCTATGTAACCTATATAACATAATATTATGTTGTACTATAGCATCATCATCAACAGCTCATATACGTCTCCACCGAGGAGCTCGAGCCTCCCCTAACATCGAGGGGGTTTAAGCCATAGTCCACCACGCGAGGCTAGTGCGGTGGCGGACTACACATGCCTTTAATAGTGACATTCTCGGGCATGCAGGTTTCCTCACGATGTTTTCCTTCACCGTACCATAGCATAAGGACCAAGAATGTTTGCAAATTTGTATGAAAAATTAAGACTTTTTCTTGACTTTTCTGATTCCAAACTAAGTAGAGCTTGTACTATTCCTCCTTATATTATGACGAAAGTAACTGTCAGTTTGTCTGTCTGTTACGCTTTAACGCCTAAACCATTGATGCGATTTTGACTAGAGCGTGGAAATAGATATAGGCTACCTTTGATCCCGGGAAATTAGAAGGTCCTCCGGGAACGCGGGAGAAACCACGTGAAGCCACTAGTCCTAAGGCTCAGTGATATTGCAAATACTATTAATAGTTATATCAACCGGATATCTGTGATACAAATTTCGTCCAAATCCGTTCAGTAGTATTTGCGTGAAAGAGCAACAAACATACTCACAAACTTTCACATTTACTAATACAAGTGTAATATGGTATTTGCCCCCATTTATTTATGAGAATAAATTAAAATTTTAAATAACTTTATATATATTAAACCATCTTAATTGCTCAACGCCTAATTAATTACAAATTTTGCAATGAACTAATAAAGTCTTATCACCCTTTATTAATTATAGAAAACGCACTTGTTTTGTACTGTATTAAAGTTTCGCCTTTCCTCAATAGCGTAGTTTAAGTAACAATGCTTTGCAAGAACTAAAATACGCACTCACATAAAATCAAGTTCAAAAACCGCTCTATTAATGAAAACACTCATGCCTCCTGCCAAGTTTAAAAATAAAACTTAAAAAAAATAAACTTACAGAATGAGGTAGGTTGGTCAATCCAAAAAAATATTTGCAACTGTTCACACTGGTCACACCGAATTAAAAAGTAACTTTAAAAATATTAAAACACATTTAAATTCGGAATCGAAGATGTCTTCGATTGAACGTACAGTACGCAACTGAATGACCATTTGGCGAGATACATTGACGGATAGTTTACTTTGACATAGTTACAGCTAGCGATAACATATTAATTGCAACTTTATTGCTATTGGTATAAAGTTTAAGTCAGCACGGTTCGGTGTTAAAATTCTTTGTCAAAATGAATAAGCGTCAGCTGTATTGAGGTCAGTGACGTCTTTTTTTCGAAACCAGATAATTTTGCGGAAGCGAGTGGGTTAATTGCACATTTCGATGTGCTAAAAAGAGAAAGGAGATATTTCGAATCGTCATTGAAGAATTGGTTGCCTGGCTGACCCTTATTGTAGACAATTAGTTAAATTGTACCTATTGCAAATATTAGCTCCACTAATATAAGGATATATAAGTATTTGATCGAAGTATTTACCGTTAAATATTTGTTTAGTAATTTACTTATAAATAGTTTTGTTTGACGTAGTCGGTTAGATAAGAGGTAACGCAACGTCACAGGTTGCTGGTTCCATTCCCACCGAGAACAAATATTTGTGTGCATATACCTATGTATGATTTTTATTTTCGAATGTATTTCGTTTGTTGTAAAAAAATGTTTTAAAATAAATATCATTTATTAAGTACTAATCATTTATCTATTATTTATTTTTAAACAAGACGTATTAGTATCATAAAAATTCCTTATTTTTTCTATAGCTGCAATTAACTCGAACAAAAATTTTAACTCGACACTGGCAAAACATGAAGGAAGAAAATGTTGCCATTATTAAAAAATAACTTTAAAGTAGTGCCCATCGCTAACAATGCTTCCAAGTTAGTAAAGTAGGTATGTCCAAACTTCTAAACTATAATATTGTCCACTCAAGTTATGGGGGAGTTCTCAAGACACGGTTTTGTATAAGATTATGACGCGTGGACGCTCCAAATGGAGTCATAGAGTAAAACTTGCTCTGGACATCTTTTGTTGTCTATGACGGACTTTGACTGGACATAACTTGGTTTACTGAATACAAATAGACCTATATGTAGTTTAATCGTTATTCTGAATATTAGTTAGGTAATACCTATTACTACTAAAGATGTGAAATTATCTTTGTAACGCTTATTATAAATGGGTAAGTATCTTTGGTGGTTCATATCGTAAGGTGATTTTTATGAAATTTGGTAGGATTTTCAACAGGTCAACCTCCAATTCAGGTTAAAAGAATAATAATTATTAATAAAAATATTATTTGATACATGGGGTAAATTTGAATTCCTTGTTCTTTTATTTATTCAATGTTAAAGGTCAAATAGTTAAAATAATTACAAACATACACATTACACACACTTAAAGATATGCTTTTCCCTCTTCATCATACAAATACATTTATAATTATATTAAAATTATAATTACAATAACTACAAAGTTATAATACCCTACTTAGAAAGGTTAACTCTGAAGTACCAGAAATTTATAAGCATTTTTAAAAACTACCTAATCTGTAAAAACCTTTTTAAAGCCCGCAAAAATATCTACATCCAGGTACGTACTTAATTTAAATAGAAAAACTTTTCAAGATGACTTGATAAATTAACCCTTCGGATTCCACCCAATGGACTCCCAAAATTGACTTGTAAACGATCCAGGAACGAATTCGAGTATATTTTTTCCACCCTTTCCACCTGATACAAATTGGGTGTTAAATTGGTTGACTACGTGACATTTTAATATTAAAGGGTGCTGCAGGAGTGTAAAAAATCGTGGCGATCCGTTTAGAAAATTACTTTCCGTCTTCGAGTGTCTTTGTTGGTGTGGTGTTGGTTTTGGAGTAAATTGTGTTTGGAAATTGTGGTATAGTTTTTATTGTTGGCGTGTTTTATATTAAGTATGTATTATTAATTATCTATTAATATAATCCCATGGACACTATGGACAGTTTAGAATAAAAGGTACTGAATTTTATGTAATTTTTCATTTGAAATATTATAAGTAGATATTTATCAATGCTTTTAGGTTATCCGGAAAAACTATATAATTTTCTAATGCTAGGCGTAATCATGCAGTAGTCCAGCTATCTGGTCACCATAGTACGAGCTCTACTTAGTTTGAAATCAGATTGGCTATTAGTAAATAATATGGGGATATATATTTCCAAGTGACTAGCTAAAGGTATTGGCTTTCATGTTGCTGGTCGTGGATTCGAACACCAGGTAAAACTGGATGTAAATATGTATTAAAGTTTGGAATCACATTGTAGCCGTGTGTGCAAAATAACCTAATTATTTATAGCCATAATTGCTTGTACTTAAGAAGAATATTTATTTACACCTTGTATTTATATGTACCTGCAGAACAATATAGTAACCCCACAATGGCGTCAACTTGCTCTATTCAATGAGCAGGCGTTCAGAACTTGTTCACAAGTTAAGTTGTACTTATAGTGGTCATGTATAGTGGGCAGTGGAGAGAGATAATAAAAAAATACTTTATATCTTACTAATATTATAAATTTACCGTATAAAACATAGACTCTACCCGCCATCTGTATGCTTAAATCTTTTAATGCGGGTTTTAATAATAGATGGAATGATTCAAGAGAAAAATTTAGACTCTTAGTTTTGTGGTATTTTGTTGAAATTTGACAATAATAAGCCGTGTTGCGTCAGTTAAATATATTCTTATACGACACCTACCTACCCTCATTAATTTTTTTTGAAATAAAGATTTTTTTTTCATAAGGAAAGAAGCTAAATTTAAAGGCGATAACAATTTGGCCGATGATTGGAAAGTACGAAAGAATTTACATACTTTGAAAACAGTTGGTGAAATTGGTAACTTTATAAAAGGTCCGAACGGAGGTAGCTAATCAGATTGAATATTTATTTGAATCAGCATTTAATATTTTTGCGTTTTCTTTGCTTGATTTTTATAGTACTTTTACACCACAAGAATAAACTGACTTCTTCGTAGAAAAGGGACAATAAAAAAATATTAATAGACACATTATAGGTAATAATACATAGTTAAATTAATATTACTTATAATCCAAACATTGTAACACAAATAACTTATAACATAACCTTTGAGATAAATTGGGATTTCACAGTCGCATGAGACTATTGTTTTATTGTTTATCAAAGCATGAGACCCCTGGAACAAAAAAATGTCTGCTGAGTTTCGGTTAAATATATTAAAAAACTGTTAAAAATAGGGTCTGTGTATAACGGATCTGCTGTCGATAGATTAATGAAACTATGGTGAATAAATCTGCACGCCTGCGCCCGCGCAGTTCACTTTATACTCAGGGTAGGCGTTAATATATAAAGCTGAAGGGTTTATTTGTTTGCTTGAACGCGCTATATCTCAGAATCTACTGGTCCGATTTGAAAAATGATTTCAGTGTTAGATAGCCCATTTATCAAGGAAGAGTATAGGCTATAGCATCATCTTTCTACGACGAATAGGAGTGGAGCATCAATAAATTTTTTTGCCAAAACGGGCAATAGTACTGTTAGTGAAGCGAAAAATACGGTCTTACCTCCGAATTTTTTTACTGTGAACCGATTTGGATGAAATTTTGGAATTAGGCTCATCTTACCCCTAACTTTAAAAGTGAAAATGATCTGAGCTCCGCCTATTATTTTTAAGGGGTGTAAACCACCCCTTAATGGAAACAATTACATTGAGCCATTTTATCGCTAGAAAACATGTCTAATAGCAAATGGTGAAATTGTAAAGTATTTTCTTACATAATTACCTCATATTAAAATCATTTTTAACCCCTTGAAAATCTTACAATCCTTGCAAATGTGTCATAGTAAGGGATGCTAACGAAGTTGCACGGGCTTAAGTGAAATATAAGATAATGCAAACAAAGCAGCGGGGCAGAATTGTCTCCAAAATAATATATCTCAAGGGGGATTTTTATGATGGAAATTGAGTATCAGTGTTCTCCCAGGACTGACGTATTGCCAAGTTTACTTAGTGATTTTATTATATGCTATCAATTCGGCATTCTTTGTTTTATAGATTTTTCATGTGCCGATAAATGTTACCCGGTTTTAGGATCGTCCAAGTAGCTGGAGTGTGGGGTTCGAATCAGTAAAGTGTTAGCTAGATGATGTTTCCATGGTTTTCTGACTAAAATAGTTCTACTGATAAAACACTGTAATTTTAATCATTGAGGACTTCAATAAGGATACATTATTAGCTGTTTTTTATCTACTACTAATATTGTAAAGAGGAAAAAATTTTTGTTTGTTATGAATAGGCTCCAAAATTACTTGAGTTATCTGAATAATTGTTCTACCAATAAAAGGTATTACAATTATTTTATCCCTGTATTCCTCAGGGAACGGGAACTACGCGGGTGAGACCGCGCGTAGTCTTGTTTTAAACATTATTCGACAGTTTTACCTAAAAAAAATTAAGGCATTTAAATCTGGGATAAAAATATTGTATTTACTTGGAAATATACCTTTAAAAAACCCCAATATGCATTCATTACATGGTATTCAGGTATAAAGGTAATACCAAATCCGCTAGTATGAAACGAGCTTACACATTTACTGCTCTGTCAATCCGCCGTCTGTCTGTTTGTGGCGTTTTTACTGCCGACACCTTACCGCCTTTGATGTGCCGATGCACTACCAACAATTATTTTATTGTTTACCTTCTATTCCTTTAGGAATACCATGTTTGTCTCATATGAATCTTTAAGCACATGAAAAAAAAAACCTAGGAAAATGTTCAAATAAGTATGTATTTAAAAGTAGTATATGTAGTATATCAGCTATCTGGTAACCATATCACAAGCTCTGCTTAGTTTGGAATTAGATTGGCCGTGTGTGAAAAATGTCCAGGATATTTATTTATTTTTATTTATACACGGCCAACCTGATCCCAAACTAAGCAGAGTTTTTACTCTTTTTTTAAATACAATTTTTTCTAATGTAGGTATATTTTTGCATCGAAGCACAGAACAAACAGACATAGGTATCAGACAATCTTTGGCATGTGTGGTATGGAAATCGAACCAACGGCCTACTTTGCCCGAGTTCTGTTGATATTTAACAAAGCCATTATCCCTCTGATTAAGATTATTTTTTTATTAGAAAACACTGGTATAAACAACAAAAGCTCTTAGCTCTTTTCTCAATAAAATGAAGCCCCATATTCAATTCACATAAAAATAATGTCATAAACAATATAACGGCAATTTGTTGACAATATGCCCACCTCAGGGGGCTGGGGCGCCCAAGGTTATGCCCCATAAAACCTGCCCTAACTCCACCCCTGGATTGACCACACTTTACTGCCGGAAAATAGGTGGTATAAAGTTTTTATCATGCCCCTTACATTTGAGATTTGATATTGTAATATATTTGACGTTAAATGAAAAGGAAAATTAAGTTATGAATAATTCAATGGATAGAAATCATTTAGAGATGAGTCCTTGCCTTTTAGAGATTTGTAATGGAAGGTTTTCTATTCGATTATTTTACCGGGATATTCAGAACGCAATTTGTCATTGTTTGCAAAGTTTAATATCAATTCGTTCAGTGGTTCATGCATGATATTATTTACTAGCTTCCGCCCGGGGGGGCCTTTAAATTCCCAGAATAAAAATCAGCGCATGTTATTTCCTATACTTTTGTCTATATCTGTGCCACTTTTCATATGTTCTAGTCTAAAACTGTACCAAATTTCATCAAAATCGGTATAGTAGTATTCGCGTGAAAGCGTAGAAGACAGACAGAGTTACTTTCGCGTTTATAATATTAGTAAGGATTATTTATTAGTGAGTAGTTTATTCAATTTAATATTACGATGCTATATTTCTAATATTACAGATTTTTTTATCGACTATGAATTTCCCTAGTTAATTTTAAATCATTTAACAATGTTCGAACAATATGCATGATACAAAAAATATGTTTAAAGCGAACCTTTTTTGTGAGATTACCAGGACATATCCACAAAATATACTAGCTAACTATACCTACCTATTTCCTCATTTCAACCAATGTCTTACTTAGGAGGAATCGTAAAAAAAATAGTTCATTAGCCCCGCCATATTCTGTGATGCCTCCACTGTCGCTATAGTGGTCGACCGCGGCGTCACTCGTAAAAATCCGTCACGATTCACCACAATAAAGCACACATATCCCTATCTACGCCAAATGCTTCTTACGTGATACTGTTTGGCCTTATTGCCTGTGACTTTAAAATGCTTAGACACGGCATTTAGATATTTTCTGTTGGGTAAGTATTTATGGTATATCGTTTTTTGAATTGTGACAAGTTATTACCAACTTATCAATAAATTTATATTACTCTCCGTCTGGCATAGTCGGCTAAAGCAAAGATTGTTCTTAAATCGGTATGCGTTTTGTTTTATGTTATTTTAATGAAACGTTTAGATACAACCATCTTTTACCATGGTGGGATTGCAGTCAAACACACATTTAAATACAATACATTTTTAATATAACTAGTTACAACTACAAAATCTTAAACTTTCCGTGAATAATAGTAGAGACAGAGTTACAACTAAAGAAAATATATTTTAAACAAATAAATTCGTTAAGACGTTCTGGCATGATAGACTAACAAACTTCCGTACAAACCTTTGTATTTATAATATTATTAAGGTATCTGTAACATTAACCTGGGGTGAGCTATTATACAATCTAAATAATAATAAAAAATTGGTTGCCTGTAAAGTCGGTATACGGGCGAAAGTTTTACGTGACAACGACTTTGAGTGGTAAAATAATTTTAATGTGAATATTCATTCGTATAGTAGGAAGAAGGATGAAATAATAGTAACAATTTAAAACATAACGTCACGTAACGTGAGCGGAGCGTAACGCAGTTTCTTGAAGTGTCACCCGGCAAACCAATTTATAAGACGTTGTCACGTCAAAAAAATATCCTGGGACATTTCAGTTTATAGTTTTTATTTAATTTAATGATCTGTCTGTACATTGTCAGCTCTACCTATCGGCTTTTACGCGTGCCTAGGTAAATATAAAGGTATAAATGTGACGAATGCTGGCTACAATTTGAAGGGTACAGACATCAGTCATGCTGTATAGCTTATGTTATATTATAGGGTATAGTATAGCCGGAGAAATCTCCGTAGTAAATGTACGTGGATGGAATTTTATGCGAAAATATGTTCAGGTCATCTTCTTAGTACCGTAGTAAAGTAGGCAGTGAAAACTGTTATTGGATTCTTATTGGGCTGATTACTGTGGTTTGGGGAGTGTAATCTAGTTTTGTTATGTTATGACTAAACTTAAGTAAAATAGCAGTAGTGCTATTAAAAGTTTCTATAAACCCTTTGGTCACAAATCAATACTAAAATCTAATAATATAATTAGTGAAATACTTAAATCATACAAATACATTTCTTTTTACTAATAAAAAGTACCAACTATTTTAAAAAAGCTAGACTTCTAGGATCTATTATCTAAGCAATACAGTATTTATATAAAGTTTAATTGAAAAATATATAATTTTCATTAAAATCATGGAATACCATTAATTTTCTATATAAAAACTGGAGATTAAATGTATTAATTCATCTACACTATATTGTCAAATGAGGCTATATACAATCCTTAAAACCATTTAATACATTTCCAAAGACAATCTCATTAAAAAAAGACACAAACCACCAAAAATCAAACACCACTTATCCACCCCTACAAAAATTTACATTCACCACAAATATATAGAAAAGAAATAGAATCATCGCCATTACTTCCGAACACAAGTTGAGACATGTTTATCTTAAAAAAAGACATCAATAACGCACGTCGTTTAGGGGTATCCCGAACCCCATGGCTAAACGCATTCCCCATTACATGTGGCCATGTGGGCTGAAGGATAGATCACATTTGATGTACATCAAGTATCGAACATTAGCTGCTGAGGTTTCTACTGGGAGAAATGGAATATGCGGGTGAGAGTTGCGGGCGTCGCGGCGCGGTTTCTTTTATTAATACTAGCTGCCATCGCGCGGTTTACCCGCGTTGTTCCCGTTCCCGTTGGAATACAGGGATGAAATATAGCCTATGTTATTTATGAATAACGTAGCTTTCTATTGGTGAAAGAATTGTGCAAATCGGTCCGGTAGTTTCGGAGCCTATTCGTTACAAACAAACAAATCTTACCTCTTTTTAAAGTATAGAAAAATGCACAGAGGTATAATATTTTTTTTGATTCGAAGAGACAATCGGAATGCTAAAGTAATTTTAGAATAATTTGAAGCTAGTCTGTCTTTTGACAGTGATCTTATTTAGGCTAAGGATAGTTAAAACAGCTATCTGGATAATTACCTGGCCATTAATTTACCGGATTTAAGTAAATAGACATTTTGAAGGTATCGTATTTTATTAAAGCGCCAATAAAAACAAGCAACTTTATATGATGATCATGTACTTTTACGTCAAAGTTAAGTAACCTTAACTGTAAGTTTCCAGAAAGGAAATCGACCCGTACATTTTCACCCGCTCAAGAAATCCACGCTACACCCCATTCAAACAAAACCAAACCTTATATTTTTTCGGCTAAAGTCCAAAACGGGTTGCACAAAAATACTATAAGCCCTTATTAAGGCGATAGCATCGAAAAGAAATTGTAAAAAATCAAATCAAATGTAATCTGAAGTGTCTCAATTTGGGAATAGCTGCCTTGTCACAGCTAGTGATGGGATTCTTCCCGGGAAAGAACCCAAAATGGGAAGATTGAGGGAAAGAACCCGAGGAAGATTCCCAAATGGGAAAGTATTCGGGTTTTTTCATTTTTAGCAATGTAACAAATAGGTAATGTGTAGATACATGTATATATCAATTAGTACGTACTATCTAAGTACTATTACTACTAGTTTGAGCTAATTTAGTTGGGTATTTTTTAATTCTTAGAAACGAAACACGTGCATGCAGTAAAGTCAAAACCCGCTTCTTCATATCTGTCTGTTTCTGTGTGTTCATCCGCTTTGAGCGACAAGTAGTGATGGGATTTTACCCGGGAAAGAACCCAAAATAGGAATATTGAGAGAAGAACCCGAGGAAAATTCCCAAATGGGAAAGTATTCGGGTTTTTTCATATTTAGCGATGTTACAAATATGTTATGTGTAGTATATATCAAATAGTACGTACTATTTCAGTACTATTACTACTAGTTAGAGCTAATCTAACTTTGTTTACTTTAAAAAAATCAATAAATACGTCAAAACCGTTTACTGCGACATCGCTTAGAACATCATACCGGTTATATCAACCTAGAACAAAGGTCCCGGTTGAATGCTATATGACCGCCTTATCAAAAATATTTACGACATTGCTAATAACGATATACCTCATTAAACGACTACATTTAACTAATATTTCGGAGAATACAATTTTCTACTATTAACAGATCTACTGTTAATAGTAGAAAATTGTATTAAACTACTGGAACCTATAACAGATACTATTTTCAAACTCGAAGGCAGTGGAATACTTATAAATGAAGTTTATATGGCCTTCAAAGATATTAAGTCCACATTTAATTTTGCATTTCCGGACATATCCATTCTAAATGAGCATCACAAACAAGATATAAAAAATGCTGTAATTAGCTGAACAAATAAATGTTTGACACCCATTTATTATGCTGCATATTTATTGGATCCAAGACAGCAAGGCATTGAATTAGAAGAAGAACACGAAGTGGATGGAGTGTATACACGACGTTAACCAATCGCACAATATTGTCGTTGGTGTTTATTTATCCAATTATAGAGCTAAATAGGGTTTATAGAGTAGACCATTTATATGGAAGGATGTCACCGAAATGGACCCAGTAGTTTGGTCGAGAGGACTCTGCAGTTCCAAATTGTTGAGTAGGGTTGCAGTACGGATTCTAACTGCTCCCTGTACTTCAGCAGCCACAGAACGATTGTTTAGCACGCACGTCCATATACATAGTCGCAAAAAAAACAGATTGACTACAGACAGGGCAGGAAAAGTACCTTTTATTTCATACAATTGGAACCTGTTTCATAAACACAAAGATCATGACAATGACGATGATGACGAGCCAATATCTACGAGGGCTGCACTAAAAGTATGAGAATGGAATATTTCCACCATTCCTGTCATATTAAAATCTTTTAAATTGAAAAGTCTTTGGTTTTACAAATTGAATACCATTTATTTATTTAAAAAAAATTGGTTGCCTGTAAAGTCGGTATACGGGCGAAAGTTTTACGTGACAACGACTTTGAGTGGTAAAATAATTTTAATGTGAATATTCATTCGTATAGTAGGAAGAAGGATGAAATAATAGTAACAATTTAAAACATAACGTCACGTAACGTGAGCGGAGCGTAACGCAGTTTCTTGAAGTGTCACCCGGCAAACCAATTTATAAGACGTTGTCACGTCAAAACATAACGTCACGTAACGTGAGCGGAGCGTAACGCAGTTTCTTGAAGTGTCACCCGGCAAACCAATTTATAAGACGTTGTCACGTCAAAAACGATTCTTGGTCTTGTCACAAGGTTTTGTCAAACTTGTTTAGTCGTTGAGAAAATGGACTCGAGAAAATTCAAGAACGATGATTTATTATGACTTTCGAAGTGGTTTAACACAAAAACAGTGTGTTGACCGGATGATTTCTGCATTTGGTGATGAAGCCCCATCCAAAACCACAATTCATCGCTGGTTTGCTGAATTTCAACGTGGACGTATCAAGTTCAGTGATGATCCTCGTCAAGGTCGTCCAAAAACTGCAGTCACCCAAGAAAACGTTGATGCTGAGCGTAAGCTGATTGAAGAAGATCGACATTTGATACACACGAAATTCAGGCAACTCTAGACATTGAAATGAGTCAAATACAAATAATCTTGCATGAACAATTAGGTGTAAAATATTTGTTTTCCCGATGGATACCGCATTCGCTCTATAAAGAGCAAAAAGCGGCTCGTGTTACTTGGTGCGTCAGAACTTTCAAAAGACACGCAGGATCCTCAAATGCTATATAAAACATCGCATCAGGTGACGAATCCTGGATATACGCGTACGAAACCGAAACAAAAACCAGTCTCGAGTTTGAGTGTTCGAAAATGAGTAAAGCCAACAAAAATTGTTCGTTCACGGAGTGTTGCAAAAAAATGATGGGTACGTTTGTCTCCAAAATTGGCCATGTTGCGACTATTCCTCTTGAGGGACAAAGAACGGTAAATGCAGAACGGTATGCTAGCATTTATTTGCCACAGTTCGTTTCTGAACTCCGTCCTCAGTTTTTTCGATGGACCAAGCTGCGGCTCAGCATCTGATCAGCTTTCTGAATTGAACATCAGTGTGAGAACTGGAGAAGGAAGGGGTGTTAATGTCGGCGATTCATCGTCAAAGTCATTTTTATTTATTCATTCTGAGAGCCCCATTACGTTGCTCTTAGTCTCTCCAGAACAATAAAAACACACTGCAGAACATTACAGCACTGCTTTTCGACATCCACACATCGCTCCACAAAAAGAAACGGTTTGCTCGAGTTTCTGAACATTTTCACTTATAACTTTTTCATTTCTAGTTCTACGACAAAAAGTTACTGAACCAAAGTTGTAGAGAATTTAATTTGCAACAAAAAATGTCACCATTTTTTTTAAATCAAATGAATAGTTTAAGAGATATATCGTATAAACCATTTCAATTGAAAAAACCCGTCCATTGGGTTTCTTCCCACGTAAACACCCGGTTTTTTCCCATTTGGGAATAAACCCGGGTTAATTCCTTTCGGGTTTATTCCCACCGCCCATCTCTAGTCACAGCCCTCTGCGCCGGCGGCGGTCGTATGACTCGTGTATGGACGTGTATGGAAATTGGAATTTTCCTTTGGATGTTATGCCCTTAAGTGAGATTGAATTGGATTTACGTACTTTTGTGTTACACGATTTTATTGATATGTGACATGTGTGTTTTTTGGAATGATATTATGTGGGTAGAACGATGGTTAAAATTGGATATGATTGTAAAATCGTGATTGAAAAATTGGAGCCCTATTTTCAGACTTACTAAATACAAAACAATTATTAATATTTTACTAGGAGGAGTTCCAACACTTTTTGATCTTTATCTTACTATCCTACTAATAATTATTAATGCGAAAGTTTATGAGAATGTGTGGATATTTGTTTGTTTTAGGATCGCGATAAAATTTGGCACAGTATTAGAATATTTTCTGGCAATAACATCTAGACTTTTATCACGAGATTATTTTGGAAAACTTTAAGGAGTCTAGCATTAAGATAGATCCAATTTGCCAATCATTTTTCACTTCCAACTCTACCCTAAGTCGCCACCAAAACAAAAAGAAAGATGCAAGAAATCGAGTAGCAAATGTGATATAATAAATTGTTCCCAAACATAACAAATTCAATATAAATAGTTTGGAGGGCCTTTTGCATCAAAAAACCCTCTTCTCTACTACATTTGTCTGTATTAGGTGGTATGACTTAAGCGAGATGCAACCAAGATATTTTATTATTATTTTGTCTGTCACTTTGACGTTAAAGTAACTTAATGCATGAACAGATAATAGAGGAATGTCAAGTATTTTATCTTATTGCAAATAGATATATTTATTGACAGAAATAAAGAAAGAAAGAAAGAATATTGCGAAAATAAACTAGAATATTTATTAATATACTTCGTTATTTTGGAAAAAAGAATAAAAATAAAAGGTCTATTACAAAGTATTAGTAGGTTTTTCCCAGCGGATTTAGTCGCATTCCCGAGCTTTCCAATTTTTCCGATATGTAAGAACATAGTGACACTCCAGATCATATTATATCTCTAGGTAGGCTTATTTTCTTCCAAGTGCCTTTCAGCTAACATTCGCATTCATATATTAGTGGGATTTCTTTAACCACTAAAATTTTAGCATGCCTACCTCACGTATAATCTCAACCACAATTTAAAAGAAGCAAATCAATGTCACATATGATCCGTAGTCTTTGCATTCTCTATACGTACTTCGTCGACCAACCATCTCAACGTTTCAACCTCTCACGCGACATCATAGAATCAGAACGGGACAGAGCATGAAATTGTCGAGTTAGTATCACTTTACTATATCGAATACACCGTAGTGAGACATCAGGACGGCCATACATCATATTATGTTGAATATATATCATATATCATTGCTATTCGTGCCACAATGGTCCTGGTAAATGTCAGTTTGATAGCCTGTACCTGTTTGGGTCCCGAGGATTTTCCTTTTTTCTTTTTCTTTTGTATGTATATAAGTGTGGAGTGTACTTGAAATTTAATTTCAGATTTTGAAAGGAATATGTTAATAGTATAGGACCGATTCACGATCATGAGGATGCAGGCTTAAATCCATAACTTTGAGTTTATTTATTTATTACATAAGACATATCAACAGTGTAACATATTAAACACTTACAAAATAAGAATAAGTTTTACAATCTGATATGCTTTAAAAGTCGGTAAAGGAAAACATCGTGAGGAAACCTGCATGATCGAGATGTCACTATTAAAGGCATGTGAAGTCCGCCAATCCGCACTAGGCCCGCGTGGTGGACTATGGCCTAAACCCCCTCGATGTTAGGGGAGGCTCGAGCTGCAGTGGAGAAGTATATGAGCTGATGATGATGATGTTAGTAGTATTTATAAGTGAATTACTTATGTATGACCTTTTTCATGGTTATTTTTCTCAGGAAAAGCAAGTTAGTTTTTTTTTTAGTCAATTTAGCTTAAGTTAGCGTTTCAATATTTCAATCGAATCTATAAAAAATGTAAATACATATACTTAAATATAAGTAAGTTAAGAATTTAGTACAAAATCAAACACAATCAAGAAATAAAATCTAAGAGGAAATCTAACATACATAAATAAAATTCATAGGATCTATAAGTGAAAAGATAAATTCCACGTTCAGCTTAAAAGTTCCATCTTGTGAAAGCTCGCAAGTTTCCGCAGCGGATGTAGTCGGAGTTCGGAATTCAAATTCGAAAAATACGCTTCTTTCCGCTTCCGGCGTTTGATTCCTCCAGTGATACGACGTTTCCTCCGCAACGATATTTGAATATGCACTTCCGTTAATGAAAATATGTTGAATACTTTTCTTTAGGTATTTTTGTAAGCTGTCATAAATTAAAGTTTATGCTTAATACGATGTATTGTTTTAATGACAGCCCGGTTGGCTTTGTGGTTAGTGATCCTGACTTTCAAGCCGCGGGTAGTGGGTTCGAATCCCACCCAGGACAAACATTTGTATGCATGAATATGTCTGTTTGTCCTGTGTCTGGATGTAAATATCTATATAAGTATGTATTTAAAAGTAGTATATGTAGTATATCAGCTATCTGGTTACCATAACACAAGCTCACTTTGATGCTTAATTTGGAATCAGATTGGCCGTGTGTGAAAAATGTCCCAGGATATTTATTATTATTATTATTATTATTAATGACTATGCATATATCAGCCTATTTACTGATTTTAAAGTCAGTATGAAAGTCGATGGGGGAGGCCTATGTTCAGCAGTGGCCGTCCTATGGCTGATATGATGAGTGATTTTATACCACAAAGGGCCCTAATGGGACCGGTTACCGTAGCCTATGGACGCATGGAACACCAGGGGGGTCACTCTCGCGTTGCCGACCCTCTAAAAATCAGAAACTGACTAGGTACACATAGTCTTTTGTTTTTTTAGGCTCAAAGAAGTATTTCTGTGAAACTTACGTTTCAACCTAAGCTGTTAATATTTTGGAGCTATTAAAAATTGCCTCACTTATGTGGGACTCGAATTTCAGTTGATTAATATTATCATAATTTTATAAATAACTAGCGGACCCGGCAGACTTCGTTCTGCCCACCAGCGCCACCTACCGGGTCCATATTGATGTATTATATATAAAAATATTCCCCATGAAATACTCCGTAATTTGGTGAAAACGCTTGAAAATCTGTTTAGTTGTTTTTGTGTTCATCGTGTTCAGACAGACAGATAGAGGCGGCGGGGACTTTGTTTTATATATATAGATAAATTAACTAGGATAAAATCAGATGACATTAATAAGAGTACCACTAGAATCACGCTCAACATAGCTTGGTACACACGCCTTCTGCTGCAAAACATTGAATTCGAAAATTGGTAAATTATTTCAAACATAAATCTACGTTGGAAA